>CM057459.1:1283572500-1284877500 GCA_016271365.2 Neoceratodus forsteri | reverse complement strand
TTAGCTCTTCATCAGTTACTGTGGCTCTCTGTTTGGCTTTTAGCTTTGACAGTCAGCCTATTACATTTGCTGTTTATGTAGCATAAGCCCAGTACATGTTAGCCGATTCTCTCAGCTGGCTCCTGCTAATGAGCAGTATTTGCCTTATGGTTTTCATGTATTGAAAATGTTACTTGCATTCTTTTTATAACAGTAAAATACTGTTTCAGAGTGTGTCTTTTCAAGGTAAATGCAGTTTGGCTACTGCACCTAGATGTGCTTTTAGCATAGTGTGTTGGCTTGATGTTCAAATGTACTGTAGATGCTGTGCATCTTATCTTTGAGCTCAATGATAGCAGCAGGGTAGATTATTTAATTCACAAGCCTGTAGTTAAAACCTGTATGGTAAGAGTATGGTCAGAGTGCCGAATGTACTGTGCCTGTTTTGAGTGATTGTATCGTTCACTTTAATTGCTTGAACTGATCTGTTCTTAGCTTGAGGCTGAAAATAAATTGACTGCTCACTAAAATAGATTGCTTATTAATGGATTGCTTGGTCTTCACATAACAATAACAAGCCATGGGAGCCATTAAATTAAATCCTCCCCCCTCCCATGGATTTCGATAATAATATCAATGCATTAATTCAGCAATAAAGTTTGGGTCTACTTCTAGTTGTTGAATAACCCATCTCAGTCATAATTCCTCCTGTTTCTGCGAGTGTCTCCTTATGTTACAGCATATGTTAACTATTTCATGGTGAAGAGGGAATTAACTGTTGCATAACACAATAAAAGAGCTTGTGCTGTTTTGGTCAGCCAACTCTGTTATTTTTTTGTTTGTTTTTTGTTGCAGTTATAACAATAATAACTTCATTGTGGTCCCTTTAGCCCTGTAGAATATATTGTATGCCTAACAGTAAAAGTGCTTATAAAATGTTACACTTCATTTTGTGATCATTCTTTCTTTATATTAGTTATGCTGATAATCGCTGATGATGTAGTAATATAATAATTTCTATGTGGGTACACTGGTATCTATTGTGACCTGTTTATCTATGCACTGGTGCACATGGAGTCCTGTACTGCACTTTTCCATCACTGACATGCACTTCCGGGATGTATTTCTACTGCACTGTGCATCTCTTCATCATGATAGTCACTACCATTGCAATGTACAGTGCACTACAAACATATTCCAAAGTTGTATCTGGCCATACTGCTATAACGCGATCCAATAGCAGAAAAAAAGGTGAGTCAAGGATCTTCAGCAAAATAAAGCTTAATAACCTGAAACCAGCAACACATTCAGACAATGAAGGCAGCAATCCATGCTGTCTCACCACAAAGCCTCTATCTCCTTCCAATAGTTGAGTGAACCCATTTTCACTGTGATTGGTGCACATCCCATTTATTTTTCCCCACCCCTTATTTTATTACAATATGAGAATCTTAGATCTACAATATTATTAGAGCACTTTTAAAATTAAATATATTATATGGGGGAACTTATTGGTCACAGTTGCAATTGGACTGCCTTGTGCATGGCCTTGGAGTAGCTGTGCTCCTGCTTGTAACAGCTGCAGCATATACAGCTACAGTATACTGTACGTTTTTATTTATTTTATTTATTTAAACATTTGTTGACCGAAATAGACACACTCATCCAAGGCTCATTTCCAGGTGTGACCTGGGGAGGGGGTGTAGGAGTACATACAATGCACAATGTACATGGCATCTGCGTCTATACAGATGTACAACTGTGAAAGTGTACACAACCTATACACTTTAGAAATGTTTTACTGGGATTGTGTCAATTGAACCAAGTGGGGAGGTTAAGGGACTTGCTCTGTGTTGAGTACTAATGAGGTTCATTAGACATGTGCTTCTGTAACTACAAAGTATTGTAAATAAATATATGTAACTGAACATAAAAAAATACTTGAAACAGCATATGCTACTACATATTCCTTTCTAGATAAAGATCTTGATTGCCAGCTAACAACAAAAATCCAATTTTTTCTTCTTTTTATCTCATTTACTGGAAGATCCCAGCTGCCATGTCTTGGTAGTAGCAGTAACCCGTCAGGAGTCAGAAAGCATTATGTTTCCATGTTTTTTAAATTAACAACCATTGAAAATGCTGTGCAGTATGTCCATAACAAAAGTGATTATTATATCTTGATTGCATATTTTTTAAAGTTACAAAGTGCACTAAATAACAGCCATCCACTGCACATTTGCAAATACTTCATCGCCTGCACTTTCTGACACATTTTGTAGCATTATGGCATTGTGAAAATATGGCAAGGAAACCCATATGAGATCCTGGTCAAGACAGAGATCGAGAATGAGCACTGAATATCGAATATCAAGATTGAATTTTGTAATAATCATTTTGGTTATGGACATTTTTTCAATGGTTGTCAACACCCTTTTTTGACACAATGAGGTGTATTCTTTTCCATTTTGTGAGTGAGTTCAGCTAGAATTAATTGTAATAAAAAAAGGAATATAATGCTTTAATCTTGCAGCTCTTCCTCCATCACTCTCTTTCACAGGGCTGTTAGATAGAAATACAGTTGTATGGGATGTTAAATACATAGACATGGGACAGAACAGAGTAGCACATGCAGCTTTTAATTTCAACAAGAAATGTTTGTGCAAGTTCTGAGCTTTTGTGAAGTTAGTTTTGTAATGGAGGACTCCGGGGGAGAAATACACTTCACAAACACAATGCCACCTGACAGTGAATAACTAATTGAAATTAAAAGAAAAATACTGGCCAGTGCCACTAAGGGTTGAGACACTGGATGCCACACCTCATGCCACACCAGTGACCCAGGTTTAGGAGTGAGCCTGAGTTGCTGGGGGTTGGCAGGGGAAAGAGAGGATTGAGCATCAGTAGACTGCTCTCCTCTCTCTGGGGAGGGATCCAGGGTCTGCTTTGTGCAACAGTGACCTCAGGTGGCTGAAGGGAATTGTTATCTGTGCAATTACCTAACTATTGAAAAAGCTGTAAAGTAAGGGGATTGGCTTAGCTAGAAGGAAGTCAGATTAAAGCCACATTTAAAAACTACCCTAGATAGCTTCTGCCAGAGAACAGGCAGAGGACACCAAGAAGAAGAAGCTGCTGTTATGCTGCTGTGGGGGGACATGATAGAGGTCTTCAGGTACATGAAGAGGGTAAATAGGGGAGGAACAGTCAGGGTGCTTCGAAGGAAGGAGGAAGGGGCCACTAGAGGGCATGGGTGGAAGCTGGAGGGGAGAAGATCCAGGGGAGAAAGGAGGAGGTGTTACTTCAATGAGAGGGTGGTGGAGCCATGGAATGCACTACCTAGGGGGCTGGTGGAGGCAGAGACAGTGGAGGGGTTCAAGAGGGGGTGGTACAGGTACAGGGGAAGGGTTCAGGAAGCAAAATACAATGCAGCAAGAATATCCGGAACTGGGAAGGGAGAAGCCAGAGAAGGCGAGGGGGACAGCAAGGTCAGCACCCAGGGTGGGGGCTGACCAAACGAGCAGACATGAAAGACCGTTAGGCCTATTCTGCTGGCATTTTAGTATGTTAGTATATTTTAGTATGTTATAATTATACTTCTCTACTGGCACTATAGTGCCCTCCTTCCCTCCCTTACACCCCCCCCAAGTCAGTTATCCTTTTATAGGCACAGGATTTGACTGACAACAGGAACTTCCTGTTTGGGAGCAGGAAGCGAGTGATCACAGAGCCACAAAAGACTCACCATCCTAGAAGGAAAAGAGTAGCTCTCCCCCCCCAGCTGCTGGAAGTCTGACTCTTAGCAAGTAAGGAGACTACTGAGAAATATAGAAACTTCTTGTCTCAGAACAGGAAGACCAGGAGCTTAAAAGGCACAGAGACAGTAAGTAACTAGGGAGAACAAATAAATAAATAAATAAATAAAAAATAAACAGAGGAAAAAGTAAGTAGTTCAAACAACCATTAAGGGGCCAAAAATAAGACATGATGGGAGTGGTGCAGTGCAATGGCTGTGGAGCCGCAGTCTTCCAGGAGACATTCTGCAGGATGCGGTGTTATCCCATCTACAGGCACCTCTCTGGGCTGAGGGATGATGTTGCTCATCTCCAGGCTGAGTTGGCCAGGACTTGGGGGACCTCTTCTCCCACCCAGAGACCACAGGGACCACTGCCATTGCCTCAGAGGTTGCCAAGAAAGAGGAGTGGTTGGACCACGGTGGGCTCAGGGAGGGTGAGGGTGGTGGAACAGAGGTGCATCCCTCCAGTTGTACCTCTCCACAATTCATATGCCGTTCTGGCAAAAAGTGTGGCTCCTCTATGGAGGCACCCACAGTGGAGACCAAGGAGGATGCTGGTAACCTCCACAAAGGAGACCGACAGGAGGGTGGCATGGGATCCCACAGGGGAAGGAAACAACTCCTCATGGGGAACTCCACTGTTAGGGGGTAGAAGTGGGGGAGGAAGGGGAGGAAGGGGAGAGGGAGGTGAGGTGCCTGCCTGGCACCATGGCTTGGAGGAACAGTGAGCAAATCCTTAGGGTCACTAGAGCAGCTGCACAGAGAAGGGAGCTGGATGTCATTGTCCACCTAGGGACAAATGATCTGGCCGAGAAATGGCTCAGAGCAGTGCAGAAAGAGTTTGTAGAGTTGGGAAGGGGCCTTAGACAACTAGCATGCTTGGTAACCTTCTCAGAGGTGCTGCCTGTCTATAGTAAGGGTGAGACAATGGTGCTCCACACCATGGGATTCAATCAGTGGTTGAAAAACTGGTGCAGAGCTCAGTGATTTGGCTTCATTGGGGACTGGGGTCTACCTGGAGGGATGCAGGCTTATACCACTGTGATGGTCTGCATCTGTCCAGGAGGGGAACCAGGATCCTAGGTGATATGTTTAAATGCTTCATTGGCAAGCATTTAAACTAGCCAAGGGGGGCACTGGAAAGGAGCAGGGGAATCCTAGCCCCCCAAAAAAATCAGGGTAGTAAGTGAGGTAAACACCAAGAGAGAGATGTCACTAGGGAGAAGGGTAGGAGTAAAGGAAGAAACTGACAAAGAGAATAAGGACAGGGATGGGGCAAAAAGGGGTAAGGCCATCAAGAAATCGAGGATAATGAGTACCAATGCCTATAGTCTGGGCAGCAAGCTCCCTGAACTGGAGGCCTTGATGGAAGAGGGATGCCTGGATATTGTAGCAGTCACAGAAACATGGTACACAGAGAACCATGACTGGGATGTTAACATACCAGGGTACACAATCTACAGGAGAGACAGGGAGGGTATAAGAGGGGGAGGAATAGCTCTCTATGTAAGGGAAGAGATAAAATCAGTGGAACAAAACAGTAAAC
Organism: Neoceratodus forsteri; assembly: GCA_016271365.2. NCBI lineage: Eukaryota > Metazoa > Chordata > Ceratodontiformes > Ceratodontidae > Neoceratodus > Neoceratodus forsteri. The sequence continues at coordinate 1,284,872,182 of CM057459.1, read as the reverse complement.
AGGGAGGAGAGGAGGCACTGTGGGTCACCTTAGAGACTGGAAATGGCACACAATCTGCACAGAGGTTGTATACAGATCCCCATGTCAGGGGGAGGGAATGGACAAGGATACGATAGAAGGCATCCTTAGGGTGGTGGAGAAAGCAGAGATATTGTTGATGGGAGACCTGAATATGCCAGATTTTAACTGGATCACCTTTGCTGTAGCCACATCCAAGATCAGGGCCATTCTCAATGCCCTACAGGTGGCATGCCTCAGACAGCTAGTTTTGGAATCCACTCATAAGGGAGCAATCCTAGACCGTGTACTCTCAAATGGGGACAATGAGAGGATCTCAGATCTAGAAGTGGGTAGCCATCTAGGAACAAGTGACCACAAAACAGTGTGGTTCATGATAAACTCAGCTACAGAGTCAATCCATACAAAAGTGAGGGTACTGGACTTTAGGAGGGCTGACTTTGGCAAGATGGGAGAGTGTCTTAGAAAAGCACTAACAATCAGACTAGAAGGAGAGGTGGAGCAACAATGGGGAAACTTCAAAACTGCCATCACAGAGGCAGAAAGCCTTTGTGTGAAGCAAATAAACAAATCAAAAAGAAAGAAAAAGTCACTATCGTTTTCAAAAGAGGTGTCGGGGAAGGTTAGGGAGAAAGAAACAGCATTTAGGAAGTATAAGGAAACACAGGAGCAGGACAGAGAACTGTACCAGTTAAGGCAGAAGGAAGCAGGGAGGGAAGTCTGAATAGCAAAGGCCCAAAGTGAGGAAAAGATCACCAACTCAGTTAAAAAGGGGTATAAAACCTTTTATAGGTACATCAGGGAGCGTAGAAAGACAAAGAGAGGGATAGTGAGACTGAATAGAATGGACGGTGGGTGGTCAGAGAGGGACAGTGAAAAAGCAGGGATACTGAATGAATACTTCTGCTCGGTATTCACAAAAGAGGAGGAGGGGAACGTGCCTAATCCAATTAACAGAAGCACTCTGGATAGGGGAGGTCAATCCCAGTCCTTTCACTTAAGAAAGGGTTCTGAAAGAGCTCCTAAAACTGAAGGTGGACAAAGCAATGGAGCCTGATGGAATTCCCCCCAGAATTCTAAAAGAAGTAAGGGGAGAACTAGTGACACCACTGACTTCCCTGTTTAACAAATCATGGGAGGATGGTGTGGTACCTGATGACTGGAGGATGGCAGGTGTGATTCCCCTTCACAAAAGTGGGAGCAAGACAGAGGCAGAAAACTACAGACCTGTCAGTTTGACCTCAGTGGTAGGGAAAGTGATGGAATCACTTCTGAAGGAAAGAACTGTTGAGTACCTAGAGGCCAGTGGGGCAGAGGACCCAAGGCAGGATGGTTTCACAGTGGGAAGGTCATTTCAGATGAATCTAATCAATTTCTTTGACTGGGTGACCAAAGTAGTAGACCAAGGAGGAGCTGTGGACATGGCCTACATAGACTTCAGCGAGGCATTTGACACAGTCCCACACAAAAAATTAATAATCAGATTAACCAGCCTGGGAGTGGGTCCCAGGATGGAAGCTTGGGTAAAACATTGGCTGGACAACAGGACACAGAAGGTAATTGTAAATGGAGTCCACTCTGAAGAAATAGGGGTTACTAGTGGGGTACCGCAAGGTTCAGTACTGGGTCCACTCCCTCTTAATGTCTTTATAAGTGACATTGCAGAGGGACTGGAAGGAAAAGTATGCCTCTTTGCAGATGACACAAAGATCTGCAACAGGGTTGATACACAAGGAGGTGTGGAAAGGATGAGAAGGGACTTGGCAAGGTTGGAGGAATGGTCAGAAGTATGGTAGCTTGGATTCAATGAAAAGAAGTGCAAAATAATGCACCTGGGAAACAAAACCCAGGGGACGATTACACAATGCAGAGGGGCAGTAGTAACAACAGCAAAAATGGAAAGGGACCTGGGGGTAATCATATCAGATGACCTTAAGGTTAGCATGCAATGTGAGAAGGCAGTAGGAAGGGCTGGGAGGATACTGGGATGTATAGGGAGAGGCATCACCAGCAGAAAACAGGAAGTTGTTATCCCTCTGTACAGATAGTTGGTGAGACCACAGCTGGAGCACTGCATCCAGTTCTGAAGACCTCAGCTCCACAAGGACACAGACAGGATGGAGGCAGTCCAAAGGAGGGCAACTAAAATGGTGCAAGGTCTGCAAGAGAAGCCATACGTGGAGAGACAAATGGAGCTTAATATGTATACCCTTGAGGAAAGGAGGGAGAGAGTGGACATGATAGACACTTTTAAGTACCTCAGTGGAGTCAACAAAGTCCAAGGGGGTAGCATCTTTCAGAAAAAGAGATGTGCAAGAACAAGAGGACACAATTTGAAGATAGAGGGGGGACGGCTGAGGGGCAATGTGAGGAAGTAGTTTTTTTCACAGACAGAGTGGTGGACACATGGAACAGCCTTCCTGAGGAGGTTGTGGGGTCTAAAACTGTGGGGGAATTCAAGAATGCATGGGATAGACATAAGGCAATTCTTGTTTGAGTAGGAAGAAATAGGCTGTTGATTAACTAGGATCTGCAGCTTATCTCGTAGGTATGGAAATAGGCAGACTAGTTGGGCCAAGCGGTCCTTATCTGCCATCAAAGTCTATGTTTCTAGGTTAGCCAGAGGGGCATGTACACATCTGGGCACAAATTAGAGGGGTGGTGCTGTGGCAGACATATCAAGGTGTCATTGCATGTTCAAGCTCTGGAAGGGGTGGAGTACGGGAGAAAAAACAAGAAAATTCCCTACCTCTGGGGAGGTGACGGAACCTCCAGTGGCCTGGGCCCACACATCCAATGTCGGCAGAATAACTCAACTACCCCTTGGGGATTCCTGGCCTCTCCATGGAGCAGGAGAGCCAGAGTCCTGAACCCGATACAGTTGTCGGGGAAAGTGGTTCAGATGGGCAGACAGGAGCTACAGCACTGAGTGTGGATTCCCGAGAGAAGCCCTGACAGGTAGGAGCATAAACAGAATATACAACCAAAAAAATACAATCACACTCTAGGACAGCAATCACACTGGAATTGGTGGGGACTGCCATCTTGTGGTGAACAGGGGGAAGCACATCAAGCAGCTTCTGTAATATCACATACCACACAGCAGTTACTGCTCTATTCCTGAATACTGAGCACCAGACCTGGGTACCGCCTGAATACCAAGCCTCAATCCTGGGTACTGGTCAACGTGTCTTTAGCAAGCAATGTACTGGAATTTCATGTCCTAACCCAGTGAATTGTAATTTGTGTGACAACACACATCACACATACAAAAACTGTCCCTGGGCTACACACAGTAACCCCTCCAATACTGTAGAGGATCAGGAGGAGGTAGTTACCAGGCCTCAATGCCACAATGTTAGCATGCAGCACATCTCCAGACCAGCTGCTACCATCCAGTCATGAAAAGACTCTCAGGACCGGGCAGTGGGAGACCAGAAGGTTTTACTACCACCTGCCCAGTAGCCTGCCTATTCTTGATACAGATGGCTCTTGAAGCCCCCTGGGGGGGAGCTTATATGGAAGTACAGCAGGAGGGGGTTACTCCTACTAAGGACTCCATCTGAGACACTGCACATGGCAATGTGTTGGACCAGTCTTTTAAAGACACAGTGCAAGTAGCATGCACTGAACAGGAAAACAAAAAGCCTCCCCCAACTGAACCAGTATGGGAACAACAGAGGTGCATTCTCACAACATGAGGATATGATGAATACAGAGGGCATGTCCAGTGACTCAAGATTCTAGAGAAGGAAATGTTCTAAATTGAAAAACTCCTTCGTCATGAGCTCTGTTGCTCATTTCCTTCTCTTATTGTTAGCCATACATGCTGTTACTTTCACCTGTGGATCATTGAATACAAATAGCCCAAAATCACTAAGAAAGAGGCTTACCACCTTTTCAGTATTAAGGGATTTAGGAAAATCTGCTTATTTTTTACAGGATACTAGGTTGCACACCATCTGTGAAATTAATGGTGCTACCCAGGATTGGTTTGGTGGGCCTTCATTCTGATCCCTAGTGAACAAAACTTGTACTAGGGTGGGGATACTATTTAATACCTCTGGATCTGGGGTATCCTGATTGATAGATTAGGTATCAGGACATGTCTTAACATTAGATGTTACCTTTCAAGGGCAAGAATACAATTTTATTAACTTATGCAACCCTCAGACTAAATTCTCAAGAGTGGGGTTAATGAAACAAATTCACCTGAATCTATATACGACTAAATCAATTATCTTGGGTGGGACTTTAATTGTATTTTGTCCCTAAGAGACAAAACAGGTTCTACCCCTAAATTCTACAGTGATACCAACTTTCTAAATTAAATGTATCACCCTGACACCTGTTGTTGTGTGGAGGTTGGGGTGGTAGGACTGATAACCCTAACACTGAATTTCCAGTATTTTGTTGCTGTAATAGAAACCCTAACTGATGCATTCATGGAGTTTTTTGCAGTGAATTTCCCATCTTTTTGAGGTAATATAATAGCATCCTTATTTAACTGTGGGAGTTCAGGGTTCAATTAGTCTGTAGACGTGCATACGTATGTAAGTGTGGAAGTGCAGGGCCCTCCATGTGTCCAACAGCAGTGATCCAATTGTCAGAATAGCCATCTTATTACCCCACCTCATGTACACTGGTACAGAGAAATTATGAAATGCAAGGCAAAACGTAGTTATGCGCAACTGTAATGCCATTCTGCATCACAGGTGCAAAAACACATTTTGGGCAAGATGTGAAAAATGACAGCTGTACTGTGTATCAGGTGGTGTGATAAAATGGCTATGTTGAAAATTTGGCAGCAAAATATTAGAAAGTATCAAAGTTATGTGTGTACATAGAATAAATTCAATGGATGCACATAACTCGGGCATTTTCAGGAATTTTCTCAACAAAGTTTCAACAAGACCTTTTCAGGACCCCACCTCATGAACACTGGCACTAAGATTTAATTAATCCATCCCAAAAGTTGATTTCACACAGTGACCGCACCATTGTATGTCACTGTTGCATAAACACATTTTGGGCAGGATGTGAAAAATGACAACTGTACTGTTCATCAAGAGGTGTGAAAATGGCAATGTTGAAAATCTGGAATAAAAATATTAAAAATGGGTGAAGTTACGAGCATGAGTAGAAACTGTAAAACTCACACTCATAAAGCTGATGTTTTTTTTATTTTTTGCACCAGATTTTCAACATGGACTTTTAGGGACCTCCCCTCATGAACACTGGCACTGTCTATTTGTTAATTAATCCCAAAAGGTAATTCTTCGCAGTGACCATGACGTCACCTTTTGGGACCAAGTAACAAGATGACAGTGACAGTGTTCATGAGGTGGGGTCCCAAAAAGCCCATGTTGAAAATGTTTTGCAAAAATATTTAAAAATTACCAAAATATCAATGTAAGTTCAAAACACTATAGACAGCCATTATACAGTTCTTACCTTGATTCTTCAGTTTGTGGTATGGCTTTAAAGAATGCAGACATGTCTCAGTCCAGAGAAGATCACTGCTGCTGACCTCCAGAGATAAGTGTGGGATGGGGGAAGGGGAAGTGGTGCACAGAGGGAGGGTGGGGATGGAGAGGGGACAGGGAGATGATGAGGGACTGTTTTCTTTTTACAGGGTGAAAAATAAATATAAGACATGAGGGATTGTTTTCTTTTTGCAGGTATATAAAAATGAATTAGGAACACTGGGTGGGCTCCCAAGTGTCAGACTGTATTGGTGTTGTTTGGGAGTATGACATAACTGGGACACTGTGGTGATTAGGCCTGTCCCACACCTTGTGGGGACTACTGCCATCGGAACATGACAACTCACTCCCAACAATTCTACCCACATCAACTCGCTCCCGACAATTCACCCCAGTGCAAATTCACTCCTCCGACATTCACTTGCCTACGACATTTCGCTACTAAAATAAATATAAATCTCTCTTACCAGTCTGCTACCTGGTTCAGTGTCTGTAGGCCAAACTGTAAAACCATGCAGTCTGTTTCAGTCATGCATTGAATCAATTCAGCTCATCCAGCTCAGCGTGTGACGTTGTAAGGCGTCTGACGTCCATAGCAAGTAGTCATGGTCACCCCGACAGTCTATAGCAAGTAGTCATGGTTACCAAGTCAGCTCAGCATGTTTCGTTATTAGTTCAGTTCATTTTCTTGTTAAAAGGCAAAACTTTATTTCAAAACTTTAAAAGCCATGCAGTCCATTTCAGTCATGCAGTCATTAATATTCAAAACTATGTGCTGCTCCACGTAAAAACTCCTCCGTAGTACAATCAGCACATTTCTCCAAAATACAGGCGAGCCTTGCAACATTGTCTCTGTAAACTCTCCACGAAGCTGTGGGTGGAATCCCTGCTAATATCTGGTCCACTTCTGAATCCCTTTTTCTTTGCACCCCTCTCAGCCCGTCAATAAATTTCCATACTGTTGGATGTGACATGCATAACACAGTCTTCATGCCACGGTGGAAAGCCTCCACTACATTATTAGTTTTTGCATGACCATTTGATACACTTTTGGAATGATTCCACAATTGTATGTCATACAGTGGCTGTCTGTGTCCTGTTCCTCTTCTATTTCTCCTCCTCACCCAAGTATCCTCGAAATAGTCAATTAAAGGCTTGCAGGGGCGAGTGAAAAGCGAAACTTAAAGATTTACTAATTACCCACAATCACTGACCAGCAAATCTTTGGTCTTGGCAACCATCAATCATGATTAGTTACAAGGTGAATAGTGATTCCAGAACAACATGGGGCTAGCAGTCACGTCTATTGGCAAATTACCTTGTTTAAAAGTGAAACGAGTGAGCTTACAGCAATATATGGTCTGGAAATTATGTAGACATATTTTCTATTCAGCAGAATGGTAAAACAGTATTTTTTTTAAAAGTGAAAGGAGTGAGCTTACAGCAATATATGGTGAGGAAATGATGGAGACATATTTTTTATTCAGCAGAAAGGTAGAACAGTATTTTACAACTTAGAGGGAGCAAGTTGGCATTACATGAATTGTTGTAGGAGCGGGATGATGGTGGAGTGTATTGTTGGGACCGAGTAGTTGTGATACGAATTGTCGGGCGCGAATTGTCATGTACCCACTGCCATCACAGGGACTGGGCACCCTGATGTCAGCAATGTAGGACACAGACATTGATTGCCAGCACGGGAATTGGGCACCCCAATGTCAGCATAAACTTTTTTTTGTCTAAAATAAATATTCTGGGAGTTTCGACTCACAACCTAGGATCCTTCTTTGTATCTCACTATACGAAGTATGATCATAGGTCATTCTATGTGGACATGAGCTAGGATTTTAATTATTAAATAAAACACATATTTTATCACGAAAAGTGCAGAATGCACCAAAGAGCATCCCCATAAGCAAGCTACATGTGTTGATTTGTCCCCAGAATATCATTTTGAGAGGTTTCCAAATGTTTTTTGGGGGACATAACTGAAGACAAAATAGTGGCCATATGAAGTAGGAATTTGTCCATATGGAGCAGGATTCCTACTTCGTTTCATACAGCTATCTTGGAGTACTTACTGCGCATGCTCAGAAATGTTTTTTTCAGATTTTTAAATTGCAGTAACATGACAAACTACTTAATATTGTTTCACCAGACTAGCAAAAGGCACATATGTGGTGACGTCCCTTTCTACCCTGAAAATTGCACACCCAAAAACCAAACGCTATGGGCTGTAGGTAAATTTAAAGAAAACTCCCAGCAAAGTCAGTGAGTGAAAACATGTTTTATTCACCAACTCCATAACTCAGAGACTGCATATCTGACTGGAAGAAAACTCACTATATTGAAAGATCTACTCCACAGGAAGGCACATACCAAATTTAGTGCAAATCCATTGAACGGTTGTAAAGTTATTAAAGTGCAAACTTTTGAGTTTAACATTGAGCAGCCTACTCAACCTTAACTATAGGGGTGCAACCGCACCCCTATAACATATATATAATGTATCTAGAGTGAAAGAGTGGGAGAGAGAGAGAGAGAGAGAGAGAGAAAAAGATTGCAAAAAACTTTGTTAAAGCTCCAGTTAGGATCAAAGCAGCAAAAGTTGGGAAATGAAGTGTTAGGGTTTCCCTAACACACCACCCTCTCAAACCAGGCAGGAGAACAGGTGTGGGGTGTGCCTTGGGCTTATCAAGCCTAACACTCACCTCATTCCATCTTTAAAAAAGGTTAGATGTGTATACTTTATGAGAATGGGGTGAGCGTTAGATATGAGAAGCCCAAGTCACACCTCACACCTGCTCTCCTGCCTGGTTTGGGAGGGTGAGATGTTAAGGAAACCCTAGTGCCTCATTTACCAACTTTAGTAGCTTTGACCCTAACTGGAGCATTAATAAAGTTTTTTGCAACTAATTTCCTTACTTTCTGAGATAGTATAATACTATCCTTATTTTACTGTTGCAGAGCAGAGTCCTTCAGACCCTGTGCTTCCATATCTCCATAGATGTGTATATGTATGTAGGTGTGGAAACACAGGGACCTTCAGGCCCTGCGTTTCCATTTATAGGACAACAGTGACCACATTTTCAGCATAGTCATCTTATTACCCCACCTCATGTACCCAGTACAGAAAATTTTTGAATCACTGACAAAACATAATTCTGTTCAACTGCAATGCCATTATGCACCACAGCTGTGAAAACACATTTTGGGCAGGATATGACAACTGTGACATACATGAGGCTGGGTAATAAGAAGGCTATGTTAAAAATTTGCAGTAAAAATATTTAAGATTTCTGAAGTTATGAGCGGACAGAGTGAAATTGCAACGAATGGCATTTTTTTCATATTTTGACCCCAAATTTAAAAAATAGTCTTCTTATGACCACACATTATAAACTCTGTAGGTGAAAATTGTCAGATCCATGCCAAAATGCCATTCCATGCCATAGGTGTGAAAACAAATTTTGGACAGGATGTGAAAAATTACAGGTGTACTATTCTTGAGGTGGTGTGAAAAAAATGGATATGTGGAAAATTTGGAGTCACAATATTGAAAATTACCAAAGTTAAGCATGTGCATAGAAAAATTTTAACAAATGCATATAATTCAGCCAGTTTTACTAATTTTTTCACCAAATATTCAATGTGGCCTTTCTGGGGCCTCGTCTCATGAACACTGGTGGAAACATTTCGTTATTCAGTCCCAAAAGGTGATTTTGCACAGTGAGCACAAAATCACCTTCAGGGCCCAATTTACGAAATGACCGTTAAAGTGTTTGTCAGATGAGGTCCCCAAAAGACCATGTTGATAATGTAGTGAAAAAATTCCCAAAAATTGCAACATTATGAAAAAAAGTTCAAACGCCATTGAAATATACTTATCTTTACTCGTCAATTCATGGTTTAGCTTTGAAGAGTGCAGACATGTCTTGGTCCACAAAAGATGACAGCCTATGACTTCCAGTGGTAAGTATAGGGTAAGGGTGTGTGGTGTGGTGGGTGCTCAGTAGGAGGGTCAGGATGGGGAAGGGGGATGGCAGGGACAATGAGGGACCATTTTCTTTTTGTCAGGTGAAAAAACAAAAAAGACGTTGGGGGACTTTTTGTTTTTTTACAGGATCTTCCTCAACTTGTCCATCTCTCTGGGTAGCATGCCAGCATCTGACATTGGCAGGACTGCTTCAATAATGACAAAGTTAACCAGTAGATACCTTAAGGGCACCTTTTTCTGGAATATGGCCAGTATGAATCAGGGGGCAGAGCCAGTCTGATGTTATCTGTTCAGAATGCTTGTTTTGCAGTCAGCCAGTTGATTGAATCTGTGTCATTCAAGAGAGTGCTCTGATTAGCAAATATCGTGATTTTATTTCATCAAGTACGGTCCTTCCATACCATGCTGAAACAAAATTCTGACTCACCCAGTTGTACTGTAGGTGGATGTCATAAGAACATATTCAAAGCATAATATGGAAAAACCTGACTTCTGGTATCTTCATCAACTGGCATGGCCTCTTGAACATCCTCACCTGCCTGCCACTCAAAGAAAACACTGTCATAAAATGTTTAAAGTGCTATTTTAAAAACAAAATTCAACAGCAAATAAAAATGTACTGCTAAATATGGGCTGCTGAAAAAAAGCAAATATGGGGAACTCAGCCCAAACCTTGACTAGGCTGAAGCCCCAGTGTCTCGCCACCCTCCACCACAGGCCTCAGAGTATACAACAGGTTTGGGAGATAACAAAGACAACACCAGATCTGAGACTGTGCTAACACTAGACCACACTAATGATAATAAAATCAATGGAATAGCTTCTGATATTAAGTGCAACTTTAAAAAATTGAAGCAACAAGCAGATGTGGTGGAGTAGAGGCAAATACAGTGACAGGTCTCAGGTGGGGGCAGGACAAGGTAAGGAGGAAAATCAGGATGAGAGGAAGAGGCATTACAGGGTTGGGGAATGGGGGCAGCTCATTAGAACTAAACTGAGCTGCACACTCAAGCAAACTTTATAGACCATAATGGCCTGTATCTGCTGGCAAATTTGTATGTTCATACAATCACATATTGTAATTTGAATGAGCATAATGGTCTTCCACTCCCCCCCCCACCACTACCATCACAAAAACTGAAAATGGAGAACAAGTTAATAAATGACAGAAATGACAGAATGGTATGAGCCGAATCATTATCTTATCATTAGAAAATGCATTCCTGAGATGAGGGTAGATAGCAACAGCCATTTGTCATGCAAGGATGCAGACAGTGTCCACTGGAATCTGTCTAATTCATGTGTGGAGCACTGAGATCTGCATTACTTACATGGAAACATCTCAAGAATAAAAATAGATAGAAATGCAGAAATCATGTCAATATGTTTTTTAATGTATAATTATTTTTTGAGAGGAGACATTGAAGTATTTAAAAAAAAATATTTAATATTTATAATGAGACAGTGTAATTGGTGTAGTGTGAAAATCAGAGGGGGCAGTATAGGCTGTCACTATCAAATGTCATCCCATCCGAGTAGATCCACAGCACAGGACTGAAGGTAAAAAAAAGCAAAAAAGATGGCATCGGCTGCAAGACCAGAACACTAATGGTACTTGGTGGTCTCTGTTCTATACATGCAGCTAAGATTGACAAAAAGTGTCACTAGAACGCACTGCAACACAAACAAATAAATAAAAGTAAACCTTTGCTTGGCACTTTTGGGAGTCAGATGTGTCTGACCATACTCAGAATGATAACTCTAACCAATGGGCAAAACCGAAATTTAAAGTGGCAAGTTAATGAACCATTACTACCATATATAAAAACTGTTAGCTAATAAAAAAACAGCTTAAGTACAACAATTCTAAATTTTACTAATTTGATATTAGTATAACAGAGCTCTGGCTACTCCAGAATCTGCACTCATTTGGCCAAATATGTGCACATATTAAACAATGGACTCCTTCAACCACCCATAAAAAAGCTGTTTCAGACAGCTTACTTGATTGTAAAGGCATAATTCTAATTACCTGAATCAAGCTATAAAAACACAGAATATGTTCCAAAGCAAGAATGACAGCCCATTTTAAGAGACACTCAGCTGTCACACTTTAGGACTGCTCAGCTGTTTGAAATTACCACGTGACTGCTGAATGCTGAAGAATGTTGTGCCCAGCACTAGGTCACTTTCTAACTAGTGTTGTGCGAAATTGAAATATTTCACCTGACAAAATTTTTTGCGTAATTCAGCAATTACGTGAAATTTTTTGCCTATGCGAAACTAAATTTATCCTGTTTTGTTGATTTCATAGCATTGTAACAGCAAAATTTTGCTTAGCATGGCTTGGGGAATTGTTTTGCCTACTCAAAGCGAAATTTTGCTTGGTTTCACGATTTTGCATAAATGGCGAAAATTTGTCTAAATGTGTTGATCTGCAAATTTCGCCCATTGATGCTCCAAATTTCACCTTGTGGCATAATTTTGCCAGTGTAACTTTTGATTTCACCAGCAAAATTTGGGTCCAAAGGTGAAATTTGCAATGCATTGTGGGTAAATAGGTCAAATATGTGTAGCTTATTTCCAGCTCTTTCTGCTGCATGTGGAGTTGGAGAGCAGACTGTTGTGGTGCATCAGATCCAATAAAGACTTTGAAAACATAGCTAAAATTTATTTTTGATAGCTAATTGCTGCAAAATATAAAGTTTTTTTCCTAGTACTACTGTGCTGCTAGGGAACATTTTCAAATTTGGTGAATTTTTGTATAACACATAGTTTAAATTAGGTTTTACTTTTCTCTCTGTCTTTGAAAGAGTTGTAACAAGGTTTTGTTTTTATTTCCATGGATCTGCTCCCCCCTGACATGCACCCTTCTGGACTTGAGAGTCTAAAATTATGGTGTTTCTATGGGGTGGGGTGTGGGGGTATAGCTTTCACAGATAAAAAAAAAACAAGTTTTTGCACCGTTTTCACTGGTGCTGGAGTTGCACATTGCTGAAATTCAGTTTTGGCGATGTACACTCACCATAAGGATGATCGCTGTTTGGCAATCACCTGTATGACATAGAACCATGTGGCCTAAATGCCATCTCAGGAACATTAATTTTGTTTCTTTCTTCAATCGCTGTCTAAATTACCCAAATGAGTGCCACGCTGCATGCCAGTCTTGCACTGTTTAAAAAGGTGCCCATTTTGATTTCTAGGCTAATACAACTGTATTCTATAGCATATTTTACACCCTAAGTTTGCCTTCCTTGGTTCCTGAAGCTGCTAACAGCTCAAGTTAATGTGGAAGAGCCTGAGTAGGATGTTCACATTAGATTTGTTAGGATGTTTCATGGAAGCACAGCTCAGTTGGAAAGTGGCTGCTGCTGTAGTCATGATAAGGGAAAGACACACTTAGGGATATGGGACGATGTCCACACACAGAAGAAGGGAAGGACTTTTAAGGATCCCTCATTAGGGGTCAGCTCTGCCCTCACCATACAGACACTCCCTATGGCTTTGAGTACCCCTGCATACTTCCCTCTTAGCAAAAAAGTGTCTCAAATGGTGTCAGTCGCCCACCCATCTTCCTCACACATTTGAAGCACTACAGCACTGATAAATTGTGTGCTTGTGAGCCCAGGGGTCAAGATACAATGGAGAGTATATCTGCTGCTTACTAAGGGAATGAAGCTAGTCTCTGCACTCCCCCCCCCTGGCACTCTCTTGGTGGATCTTACCATTATAGCTGCCATTTGTATAGCAGAGTGTCCTGGTAATGGCCCCTGGGGCATGCATTGGCTTTCTGCATCGGCAGCTGCCTGCACCAAAGGACATCACCCTTATTTAGAGCTCTCATTTTCCCTGCAAATCCCCACTTCTCCTCCACTCTCCTTCATATGGCAGCAGCTGCACATACTAAGTGACAACACCCTGGGCAGATGGACCGGTGTGAAGGTGTTTGTTCTGGATGAAGAGGAGTCAGGATGTCCCTCCCTCTCTCTCACCCGCCCCCTTCTCTCACAGGTCTCCCAGGTTTGGGCTACTTGTTATGGTAGGGCCAAAGGCCTTGGTTGAAAAGTTATTCAAGTTCACAAATATGTTCTCATTATTCTCAAAGTTCTTCTTAACTGTAATGCTTTTTATTTGTTAACCCTGGAAGACTCTCTATGTCCTAGGCATCCTGGATCTCAATGCACTTGGCAATATTGGACAGCACCTTCTTGCAGGATACCAATATTGGATTTGCTCTCATCAAGAGGCATTGAAATCGCCAGTACAATCTCAGAGTGTTACAAGGGGTTTGTCCATCACTCCATTAGCCAGTGCCCTTTTGGATTACCCCCTGTTTGAGTGCCCGATGGCACATCAGCCGCTTCTATGTATGGGTGTATATATTCTACAATGGGTTTTACATAGTATATTTGCTGATTTCTGTGATAAGTGATAAGGGTTCTTGCTCAACAGGGTTTGGTTTCTTGGTCAAAGCTTTTTCACCCTGACAACTAATCTTTTCTTATGGATAGCAAAGGTGCAATCACAGCCATCTCCTGGAATGTGAGGGGCTTAAACACTCCCATCAAATGGAAAAAAATATTAACCAGACTTAAGAAAATCAACACACAAATTGCTTTCTTACAAGAAACCAAAGACTCCAACAAAGAAGCATTTAAGCTGGTCAGGGAGTGGGTGGGGTGGGAGGTACACAGTGTTTCAGGGACCTCCAGGTGTGCGGTCTCCATCCTTGCTCACAAATAATTACACTGGAGTCTATTGCATAGTAGGAGGAATAAGGAGGGGCACTGGGTAATAGCCAAAGTATCCATCCCTATGGGACACGTGGTGCTGGTGAATGCTTATGCCCCAAAATGAAGGTGCCTCTGAAGTTTTTCATGACATTTCATAGGCCCTAGCTGACTTCACAAAAGACAAATCAGAGATTATAATTGAGGGAGACCTGAATGCAACATGGGACCATTTTGTGGATCATTCTAACTCTAGTCCAGAACCCCACACAAAGTATTTGTGGGCCCTTAAGGATCTGACCTTCCTTCATAGCTTGCATGACATTTGGAGGCTTCAACATCCAACAGATAGGAATTATACATATTTTTCAGCAGCTCACCAAATGGCGAGTAGACTCGACTACTGGCTCACCTCCCCAGCGAAACTCCCAGAATGTAGTGGCATCCAAAATTGACCCTCTTTATTTATCCAATCAGGCTCCCCTAACCATAGCACTTATGGGTGGGCTGCAAAACAAAAAAAATCCTTAGCATGAAGGTTAGACCCCCCCCCCCTCCTGCTACAAGATTCAGACTTCAAATCCTGGGTGGTCACTGAAACAAACAACTACTTTTTGATCAGCACTCCAGGGTCTACATCCTCCTCCACCATTTGGGAAGCCCTCAAGGCAGACTAAAGGGGTAAAATAATCAGCTATGCTGTCTATCACAGGAAACAGAGGGAGAAAGAGGCAGCTGAGCTGAAAAGTCAGCTAGCTGAAAAATAAGCCACATACAAACTCAATCCTGGCTCTCTGTCTTCTCAATCCCTAACATATGATATTGTACACCTCAGAATGTGGCTCAATAATTTGGCAACCAGGAAGAAAGAACTGTAGATTCAAAGACTGCATCATAAATATTGAGCATCAGGGGAGAAGTTAGGGAAACTCCTGGCCTTCTGCCTGAAACAGCACCAGGCTGAATGGCACATAACTAAGTTGCAAACTCCAAAAGGGGATCTTCATACCTCAGAGAAAGGGATTAATTCATCTATGATAGAATTTTATAAATCATTATATATAGCTCATATCAACTGGGACCCTAAAAATATAGGGGTTTTATTGCACCCTTCAACTTGCCCACACTCTCCATATCACAGATAGAGATGTTAGACAAACCCGTCTGAGGAAGATATCAGAAGAGCCATAACATCTATGGCCCCCATAAAGCCTCTGATGCTGATGGGTTCCCAGCTGACCTGTACCAATTAATGCAACAATCAATCTCCCTCCCTTTATTAGACATGCTGCATGAAGCACTGCAAAAGGAGAAACTACCAGACACATTGAGGGAGGCCATAATCACCGTGCTATCAAAGGAAGGGGAAAAAAAATCTTCCTTCCTGCCAGCTACTGGCTTATCTCTTTGATCAACATTGACACTAAAATATTGGCCAAGGTGCTGGCTGCTAGAATGGAAGATGTACTCCCAGACCTACTCCAACCCACACAGGTGGGTTTTGTGAAGGGGAGGTGAAGTGCAGACCATCTACAAGCACCAATCACTTTGATGCAGGGGTGCATCAATGGCTCCCACTCCTACTGCAGCTGTTTTGGTAGACTTTGAAAAAGCACTTGATTCAGTGGAGTGGGAGTTCTTGAATGCTATCCTGCAACATCTCAACTTCGACACCTACTGCAGAGGCTGGATCAGGGTGCTACACAGTAATCCTATGTCTAGGATCCTAACCAACCAGTCCCTCTCTGTCCCTTTCACCCTCCACAGGGGGACCAGGCAGGGCTGCCCTCTTTCTCTCATCCTCTTTATCTTAGTGATTGAAACCCTAGACTGTGCACTCAGAACACATATGAGGTGTAGGGCCTGGAAGTGGCAGGCACTGCAACTCATGCACTATTATATGAGAATGATTATTTAACTTTAACACAAGACCTCCAAAATAGCATTCCTCACATAATGGACCTCATAAACTTGTTTGCTAGCATTTCTGGTCTCCGCATTAATATTGGAAAGACTGAAGTACTCCCATTGAATTCCCTTGCATCCACTTCCATGGTGGCTGGTACTGGGACAGCCCGGCCAAAAGGCCATATAAAGTACCTGGGAGTCCTGCTTTCTCCACAAATTCACATCTTTATGGATAAAAATCTCTTCACTCTGCTTGCTCAGCTTCAAACTGAAGTGCAAAGATGAAAGCACCTAAACCTATTCATGCCATGGAAAACAGTGGCTATAAAACTCATGATTGCTCCATGAATCTTTTATCTGATGGCCCATCTGCCACTAGCAATCCCAAAGAAATGGCTCCAGAAGGTAGACTGCCTGATAGGTAACTTTCTGTGGGGCACCACAATTCCCCACTATAGCAGGGCCAAGCTGAGAGCACCCTGGAACAAAGGAGGATGGGGCTCCCCAACTTCCACCTATATGCCTTGGCCTTCTCTGTTGCCAAAACATGCAGAGGATTTCAAAAATTAGGACATAACAGACCAGTGTGGTGTGAAATAGAACAGGGTTTAATGGGTGGAATGGACATCTCCCCTTATCTACAGAGCACACTACCACCCAAACCAAGACACTGGAAGGTGATGCAGGATGCCCTTTCCATTTGTCAAAGGGCTGGGCAGTTGTCTAAATCATGTGTTAACCCAGGCAATCTGGCTTACTTGTGGAATAACCCTAGGTGGCTCATAGAACATAAGCCCATACATTGGTCATTTTGGAGGGATAGGAAACTACTGAGGGTTAAAGACATTCTGATGACTAATGTCCAAGACATTGACTCCTTCACCTCCCTAAAAGAGAAAAACCATTTGCCTCAACAGGACTTTTGGAGATACCTACAAATGAGACTTGTCTGCCTCAGTAACCTCTGTAAGCCCTGCAGTTGCTGCACATGTACCAGAAAAAGTGATAACTAATGCCCCCCTCTGCCCCTGGAGAGATGGGTCCAACAGAAAAAAGGACTAGCAGAAATAATATACAAGATGTTGCAAAATGTAGCACCTGACCCCACCGATAAGGCTAGGACCAAGTGGCAAGAGTTTCTTGGTACATCCACATCTGAGGGGGAGTGATCTTCATGCTGGTCAACCACAAAAAGAGCTTGTCAGGACCCCTGCAGTCTTCTGATACAAAATAAAGTGTAGCACTTGTGGTACAGCACCCCTTCTCAACTGAAAACTATAGGATTGCTCTTGTCTGACATATGCTGGAGTTGTGGTACACAAAGGGCTGATCTTTTCCATATTTTGTGGCAATGTCCCCCAATTCAGCCTCTCTAGGATGGTGTTATTTTATGTTGCTCTAAAATACTTAATAGACAAATCCCTAATACCCCTGTGTTTTGGCTGCTGGGTCTATGATCAGAAATACCTGCTGAATTACAACAGCCCAGATTGTGGCTAATGCAAGCCTCAGTGGAGTTCAAGAGGGCCCTCCTCAGGAGATGGCATTCCCTTGAGATCCCCACTTTTCAGGAATGAGTGCTGGCTATGGAGAAACTGGCAATATTCTCCAGACTGTGTCACTTTGCTGCAGGCACCAGCCTTACTTACAGCACAAGGTGAGCCCCTTTTCAATAATACATACTACTTAGAAGTAGGTTCCACCACCCTGCTCAGAGTAAGAATCTATTAAAACCTCCATAACTTTCCAAAACAGATCTTCCATTACCTCTCTGTATTATCAAACCCATCACTGTGTTTCCCTCCAACACTACACAATGCCTCCTGCCTACACGGTTATGTATACAAATTTATTATAGATCCTTCAATCAATCAATCAATCAATTTATTGGATGGCAAATTGAGAAAAAAGCTTCTCCTTTACAATTGTGTCCAACATATTCACTTACAAAACACACAATTAGACATACATACAAATTAGTTATCACAATAAATACATTAAAATTATCAGTTGAAACAATACTTGTGAAGCAAACACTAATTATGTTCATCCAAAACAATTACAATGCTTAAAAAATAAACTTATGAGTGATGATTTAAATCTAAATCCTTGTGAAACCATGTTACTATAACCACTCACAACTGGTACAACTACTTGTATAAAATGTACTAAACTAAATGAATAGCTAATTTGCCTCACTGTACTGTACCATATGCTTCTTTGATAGGATGTGCACCCTTATGAACTCTGCTGACTTATTTACCAATATAAAGTTGATATACGTTTTATGCAATTTGTAACATTACTGTATTCAACACTGTAATGCACTTGTCATGTATATGTTTGCTGTTTCATTTGTAAAATTGAAAAATGATCAATAAAAAGATTAACAGTAAAAAAAAGGTTTTGTGTTCTGAGCATGCTCAATACAGTCTTTTGGATAGCTTCCTGGAATAAAAAAGGAATTTGGTCTCATGAAAAATGATTCTTTTTAGCTAGGGGCTAATCCTTTTTCATGCAAAAAATATCCTTTTTTGTGAGCCACCATCTTGCTTTCTGTTTTTTCAAAATTAAAAAACGTGAAAACCCACAAAAATTAACTCATCCAGAGACACCAACACATGTATCTTAGCCATCGGGACTCCATTAGGTAGATTCTAAAGTTATCTGGGAAAGAACAACCTTGCAAGACATTTTTAGCACTTTAAATCCTTTTTCACAACCTGCTGATTCCTTTTTCATGAATCCTTTTTTGTTCTCATGAAAATTTAGGACTTTTTAATCCTTTTTTGTGAGATAAGATTCTTTTTTGTGAATCATTTTTTGTTCTCTCAAAAAAGGATTTCTACTCATGAAAAAATGATTTGGGACTTAGATTTTTTTGAATACCTCTTTGCAAGATAGGTTCCTCTTTTGTGACTCCTGTTTTGTTCTTGCAAAAAAGGATATATTGTGAAAAAAGGATTTGGGACTTTTTCAAATCCTTTTTCACAAGATAGGATTATTTTTCATGAATCTTTTCTCATTCTTATGAAAAAGGATTCTATCATGCAAAAAAGGATTTTGGATTTGTTTGTTTTTTTTCATCTTTTTTTCACAAGAAAGGATCCCTTTTCATGAATCATTTTTCATTCTTGTGAAAAAGAATTTGGGACTTAATTCTTTTTACAGATTTCATTTGGAATAAGTGAGTTTCAATGTATTTCTGTTGGGTTTTCAACTTTGATGCATAGCTTTGCCATTTTTGCATATTTTAATACCAAATTTTCAGTATGACCTTTTTGAGACCCCACCTCATTAACAATGTCAGTGAAATTACACTACACAAATCCAGACCAAAAGGTGATTTCTGGTCAGTTGGTGAAATGACCTTTTGGTCGGGATCTACACATTTTCACTATCATTGTTTATGAGGTTGTGTCATGAGAAGCATATGTTGAACAATTGGGGTCAAAATATGAAACAATGGTATAGTTATGTTCATCCAGCATACACATGCATCTAAGGAGGTATGGGAGTGCTGAGCCCAAAGATTGTGGATGGATGTGCTCCCACACTCACATAAGAAAACAATTATTGAGGGATGGGAGCACAGGGCCTGAAGGGCCCTGCGATCCCATAGGCAAATAAGGATACAACTATGCTATCTCAAAAAGTCAGGAAATTCATTGCAAAAAAAACTTTGTTAATGCACTATTTAGGGTTAAAGTGACAAAAGTAGGAAAATGGCATTTGGGTTTCCAACCCTAACACCCCACTCCCACCATGCAGGCAGCAACAGAAGTGGGGTATTCCTTGTGGTTGTCAACCTCAATGCTCACCCCATTCTCATATACTGTATCCATCTCAGCTTACTTACTCATGGAATGGCTTGAGCGTTAGGGTTGAAAATTGCATGGCACATGTTGCTGCCTGCGGGGTGGGGGTGGGGGTTAGGGTCAGAAACCTTAATGCCACATTTCTCAATTTTTGTCACTTTAACCCTAACTACTGCATTGACAAAGTTCTTTGCAATGAATATGTATTATAGGGGCCTGGTACTGCTCCTATATTTAGGGCTGAGCATGGCTTTGTATGTTAAATCTTGAATTTTGAACTTTAATATTTTCTCAAATGTTTAAAGGATTTGCATGAAATTTGTGTGCACAGTCCTGTGGGGTAGAACTCTTAAAATGGCAATTTTTGTTCCAGTTGGATTTGAGGATTCCAAGATGTGCATAGCAAAAATTAAAAATGTAAAAAATTGCTGGTTTTCACAGTTTTTTGTCATCATGCTGTGCCCAGATAGTTTGGAATTTGGGTCTGAAATTTTCAGGGTGGAAAGGGCTTGGACTACAGATGTGCTCTTTGCTGGTTTGGTAGAAAAAAATATTAATCTGTTCCGAAGTCATTCCATTTTAAAATTTTGGTTTCTGAGTTGAGTCTTTTGGATAGAAGAATGGAACAGAAAAGAATTTGGTCCAAACAACAAAGGATCCTTTTTCATTCAGTTCAACTTTTTTTCATGACAAAAAATTCCTTTTTTCATTTGCCACCATCTTGTTTTCCATTTTAAAAAATGGGGGGGGGGGTCAACATTGCTCAAGGTAGCTGCTCTTACTGAAGAGCTCCAACCTCTGACAGCATTTGCTTAAATGAGCTTTTTCATGATTGAAGTTACATAATTTAATTCATGGCTGATTAAAGGAAAGCATTTTCTTCTACATCATCCAAACAATTTCCTCAAATAAAGCCACTGGAAATATATTTGTGGCTGCAAACCAGCACAGAAGACTTCCACAGAGTTGGGGAGAGAAGCCCTAGCTGTGTAGCTGAGACATCAAGTGCCAAGCAGTGGAAACCCGCAGTAACACTGATAGTGATGAATTCTCTAATAACTGAGAAACATTCAATTGATAAATCACCTTCTGCCACTCCTAAATCCTGAATGTCCATAAGACTACAGAGTCTGTTACTAAAAGGCTACCTTCTCCAGTATATGTAAAACCACTAGCAGAAGAATTTTTGTCAGTTACACCTACAGAAAAAAATAAAACACTTCCGACTTTACTGTGCTTAAAACTGACATGCTGAACATTGAAATAGAATAAACAGGTAATAAAATACATGTGTCACCTAATATTGAAATTAAAATACTGCAGTTACTGCAGGTTCCCACCACACTATAAATACACTTGGGGACATTCATGAGAAACTGGTTCAGTGGAAAGAGAAGTTTGATTGTAAATTTCATGCTTTATCAGAAAAGGTAGAACTGTTGTAGCAAGATGCTAAACAAAGCAGATATAAGATAGAAGCTGGTGTCTAAAGAAGTTGAAACAAACAAAAAAAGATATTAATGACTTTGGAGGTAAGAACAGCAAATTTTATTAGAGGCAATTTTGCAATGTCACATAAAATTTAAATGTTGGAAAATCAACAAAGATACAAAAATGTGAGGCTCATAGGTTTGTAGACCTCTGTAGATGCTGAATTTCAAAATTTAAGGGACATGATGAAGGATTTGTTTGTGAACACTTTTTGACTTGCCTGAAGAAAACCTACCTTTGATAATTAGATCATACAGACTATCCTCCAAGCACATACTGAAATAGGAAGAACCACTCAGAAGAAATCTACTATCATGATTGTTTTTGCATTCAAGTCAGACAGAGACTTGATGATGCAACTGTCAAGAGTCAAGTCAACCACTGAGTTATAAAACTTTTAAATTTAAAATTTTTCCAGATTATGCATTTGGAACATAACAAAGAAGACATTGTTTTTTTAGATTTTAGACAAGAAATACTGAAAATGGGGTCTGAAATTCAACTCCTTGCCCTGGCTAAAGTTAGGATTAAGTATAAAAGAGTTTAACACTTATTTTACAGCATGGTCCAGTTTTCTGCTTTTCTTCAATCTCAGTGTGACCAAGATAAAGATTACTCTGATTCTCCCACACCTTCAGAGGAAGACATTTTAAAAATAACATAATTACATTGGCTAGAGCTGATGCCCCAATAACATACTAGAACAGGGGTAACAGTTAAAATGAAGGGAGGGTAGAGGTATAACTTTAACTTTAGGTTATAGAGAAAAGTTACTTAAAATGTAAAGGGTAGAGGGACATGGCTTAGCCTTTAACAAGATGGCAGAGTAGATCAGCAATTCCATAGCTCACCAGGCAACAAATTTGCCAGCATCAGTCACAAACAGCATCTCAATACTATTTAAAAGGACTACTGGGTAGCGCATATATTGTATTGATGTGCTGGAAAGTTTCTTTATGTTTACAGGTGAAGATTTCATGGACACCAATGAACAAGTCTCTGAGCCTGTTCCCACGAGTCAGCCAGCATGGCCACGAATGCTCCCTCCATGTGGGACCCAGAGACAATGAAAAACATGTTCATTCAACTAATGCACCAAATGGCACAAGTTACTATGGCCTGTAACCACACCACTCAGTCAATCCAGACTATGGAGTTTCACCTATTCCAAACTGAACAGAAAGTGGGGTCCCACGAGAATGCCATTCAAAATCTTACAGCAATTGCCCAAGAACAAAGCAGAGCCCTTCAGACTCTCCAGATGACTAAGAGAACCAGATTCAGCACAACAATCTCTAGTCCCTATGCTTCTCTGAAGGGATGGAACATTGGGATGTCACTAGGTTCTTACAGCAAACCCTCCCTGAGATACTCAACATTACCTCCCACCAGTCGCCCCAGATACAGAGGGCCCACTACTCTCTGGCCCCACCACCCAAGGCTGGGGATAAACCACAGCCAATCCTAGCCAGATTCTTGGACTTCCAACAAAAATAAATGGTAATGGCCAGTGCACAGAGTATGGGGCAGATTATCTGATAAGAACAACTGCAATCAATATAGAGAAACTGTACTTCAATGTTCTGTATAGATAATGTGGACCATGGGTGGGATTGTAGGGAGCAATGGTTGTGAGGCAGCAATGTAGATAGACATACTGTGGAGGCTGGGAGGGTGCCCAGTATGCCACAGGCTAAGGAGGCTCGAAGAAGAGGTTCAGTGGCTTGGCAGGGAGCTGTTTAGGTTGAGGGATGAGGGGAGGATTGACTCAGTAGGAGAGCTAACATCTGAGAGTATTGTGGGGGCACCACAGAGAAGGAGCAGTGGGTCAAGGGAGGAGTCAGGAGGAGAGGACAAACTAGACAGGAAACCAGCTGATGAAGGGTGGACTGTAGTAGGACCTAGAAAAAGAGGAGCAGCAGTAGGCAGGTGGGATAAGAAAACACATAGTAAGGCAAAGGGAGTAGGGAACATGTTTGCTGTACTGGCAACACATGGAAAAGATGACACAGGAGGAGATTGCACAAGGGATAGTACTCACAAAGAGGCAGGAGTGAGGGGCATTACTAGTGGAGAGATTGAGCATGGCATGGCAGTGGGAGGGATAATTCTCGGAGAGGTGAGGAGGGAGAGGGAGGTTGGCAGTCAAACAGGAGGGGGGGAGAGATCTCAATTGAGAGGGGCATGGTAAAAGACACTGGGACAAGTGGTAAAAGCACCATCTTGAGTGGCCCCAGGAATGAGTGCCTAGATGGGGGGTGGCAATGGGCACAAGGAAAGAGGAGGGGGTGTACTGTTGTTGGGAGACTCCATACTCAAGGGGATCAGATGGGGCAGCAAGGGGGAGAGGCACAGTAGGATATGGGTGGAGTCCATACTGGGATTAAAGGCTGACAAAGCAGGACAGGCAATCCTAAGGTGCATAAGGAGGGGTAGGAGGAAATCACACATTGTGGTACATGTGGAGACAAATGATCTAATGGGGGAAACAGTGGAGGTAACAAAGGAGAAGACTGAGGAAGTGGGAAGGTTGTGCGAGGAGACTGGAGAGTCTGTGGCCTTCTCCAAGGTGCTTCCAGTACCCTGCACAAGTACAGTGAGAAAGGAGAGGATTAGGGAGTTGAACACATGGTTGGTAGAATGGTGTTGAACTAAGGGGTATGGGTTGTGGGTAGCTGAGGCAGTACCCGGGATAATAATCTGTTTGCAAGAGATAGGCTGCACCTGAGTGGGGAGGGAAAGGAGGTATAAAAGCAAAGACTTGGGAGTTATATTGCGACAAAGGTGGATTTAAACTACATGGGGGAGTTTAGCCACTGACATGATGGCTGCTTAATTTGTGAGCTCTCTCCTGGCCAAAGACTATCTGAGCTTGGGTGACATGATCCTGTGGAGCTGAAACCCCCCACCACCAGCTAATGCAAGGGTGATCATCTACCTACTGGGCGGAGTGCCTCTTAAATGGATTTCAATGTGATTTGCAGTCTTTCGCAGTGCCGTTGTCTGTGGTATCCTCTGAAGAGCTAGGCCACATAGGCCCCACATCAGACTTATGCCTAAGACCAGAACGTGGCTACTCGCATGTGCTTCGCGGGTATTGGATCAACCTGGGACCCCAGAGATACTCTTACTTACCCGTCTGGATTAAAATCAGTTACTATGGACCCCAAAGCACCAGCCTTATCACTGATCTAGAGCAGTCCTACTCCTACACAGCAGGCCTCAGTGAGAGAATCCTTCCAATATATTACAAAGATGCTAGAAGCACTTTTGCTTCAGGTGGGCGATATTAGCCTCTCCCGGTCGGGCACAGTTACTGAAGTCCAGCAGCTTCAAGACCAGATGAATGTATTGCCACAATGCATGGAGGCCTGCGAGCTACAACAAATGCAGATATGGCAGCGCTTACAACAACATGAGTGAATAGTGGCTCTATGGTATAGAGCCCAAGACCAAGAAAATAGGTGCCTCCACAATAATCTGCAGATTACTGGGTTCCCAGAGGGGGGCAGAAGGTCAATCAATGGAAAGATTTCTTAATGACAATCTCCCTCTTATTCTGGGGGAATGCAGGAGAGGCCCTGTAGAAGTGGAAAGAGCACACCGGGTCTCTACTTGCCCTAACAGGTCTACTGATGCACCTAGACCAGTGGTAGCTTATTTACTCAGGTACTCTACTAAAGAATGGATCCTCCATGCTGCCAGTGACCTTGGGGAAGTGCACTGGCAAGGGGCCTAGGTCTCTTTGTTTTGGGATTTTGCTCAAGAGACTACAGCAAAAAGGAGAGCCTTTGGACCCCTTAAATGTTTCCTCTACCAGCACGACTTTCACTTTAAATTTAAAAATCTTACCAGATTTTGTGTATCTAAGGACAGATGAGAAATGATTGCTGACCACCCTGCAGAGCTCGAGCACTGGATTGCCAAATTTTGGCTGGCCATGCATGTTCCCACTACAAATCCCAGAAGGCTTTGGGAACCCAACCAGGCAGTACCATCTAACCGGAACCTCTCTTCTCCTTCTGAGGCTCTAAGGAACGCATTACCAGCCAGACCAGTCCTCCCTCAGCCTGGTCCCCCATTGGCTGCTGGCACATCTTCAGCTTCTCCTGCTCTGTCTACGCCTGCAGTTCTAAACCCTCTGCCTCACACGTCCTCTCTTCCTCAGCGATCGAATGGCTCCTTCACTAAATCTAGGCAGCAAGCTAGGAGCAGACACTTGCACTCACGTAGTAAGCACACAAATGCCCAGCCAGCTAAAATATACAGGGAAGATCCTTCCCCTGTCATTGACCCAGTGAATATGGAGCTGCCTGACTCTCAAGAGATGGATATTGCACAGCCAGTGGATTGGGCCGATTTTCCTGAATCTTCCTTTGTTGAAGCAGTGGACAATGCATCCCCCATGAGACCTGGTCTGATCAGTTATGCCACTGTAGTGGTGAATACTTCCATGGACCCTGGTGAAGCCCCTCGGGTCTCCCCCGGGCAGGCTGATGACTGAATTCCTGAACTGTCTGTATCTGTTTTTCTTGCTGATTCATCTATGTTGTGGTCCTAGGTTTTGCCAGGGCACTGCCCGGAACATACTCCTTATACAACCGCCCCACCGCTGTACACTTGGGAGACACAGAGGGATGTGGCAGGCTCTTCCCCCTGCCTCGTTATTATATCAGTTTCTGATTGGTCTCTGACTGAATATTGACCTTTGAAATATGGGCTGCTTTCTCACCTTGGTGCCCTTTGCTCACAGATTACTTTAAATGTGCCTTGTATATTTTTTCTCTCTTGTATTGTTGATTGTTAGCTATGTTTTTGCCATTGTAGCTTGAGTTATACTCGGCTCCATATTCGAGCCTTGAGCTTAGCTGCCTCAATGATACCAAGCTTAGACTGGTAGGAGGGCATGCCCACCTCCTTTTTTTCCCTATTCTGTCCTTACCTCCACCTCTTCCCCATGATTAACCCAGCCTCCCCTCCCGGTGTTCGGGGCACCTGACCCTGAGCTTGTTCCCAGTTCAGGATGACTCCACCTGTTTGGATTTTCTCACTTTACCCCCAGTACTGAGTTTTGGAGATAGCATAGCTATAGGGCAGATTTCCTACCCTCGTTTGCTTTGACCTCCTAACTCATAGCATGTTTACACTCTTGTGCTTTTACTCTTGGGCTATTTTGCTCTATATTAATATTAATACCGGTATTTCAACTTTTACTCTTGATCCTTTTTACAGCTCTTCACCTATAAGGACAACACATCCCAGATCCTCAGTTATGCTTATACCCTCTCTATTTCTGGGCTACGGATTTGCAGTTTTGACATATTTAATGTGCCTTCCTTTCCCTGGGCTTTCTACTGATTTGTCTTCCCCCCACCCACGGATCGCAGTACGTGCTCTTTCTTGTTTGTTGGTCGTCGAACATGGCATCAAACACCTCCACAGCCCAAGGCTATCATTTTGTTTCTTGGAATGTTAAAGGGCTCAACTACCCAATTAAGTGCACAAAAGTTCTTCAGCACCTGAGATCTCTGCACGCCGATGTTGCACTTTTACAGGAAACCCACCTCCTGGCCCGGGCAACATCCTTGCTGAAGAAATCTTGGGTGGGAGAAGTCTTGGCTAGTTCCTCTCCCACTAAGACTAAAGGAGTGGCTTTCCTTCTTCGTTGTGCCTCCCCTTGGAAGATGGAGGATGTCAGGAAGGATACCAACGGCAGATGGCTGGTGGCCAAGTTGTCTTCCCCAGAGGGACCTATATTGCTAGGTAATTTATATGCCCCTAATGATGAGCATGTCGTCTCTTCCCTGCAATCAGCCAGGCCTATCCTCATTATATCCGGATGGCCCACCCATCGCACTTTTGATTGGGGGGGGGACTTCAATATGGTTGGCCATATTTTCCTTGACAAATCACACCCCACTCCATATGCATGCCCAAAGGCCAGACAATCTCTCCAGGATATGATCGAGGAGTGGGACCTGACTGACACTTGGTGAAGAGACCACCCCACAGGCCATGACTACACATATTACTCACCTGCACACCATTCACATAGCCGCACTGATTTTTGGCTTGCCAACAAAATGGCAGCCTGCGGATGTCAGACAATATCATAGGCTCGATTTTGATCTCGATCATGCTCCCATTCAGGGCACCTATACCCCACCTGGTAATCATCCCTCTGGTACCTGCTGGAGATGTAACCCCCTCCTCTTCAAGGACCCCGACTTTCGCCCCATGTTACCTCAAGCTACTAAAAGACTGCTTCTCCTTCAACTCTGACTATGGAGTTTCACATGGCATGGTATGGGAAGCTTTTAAAGCAGTCTTACGTGGCCGCATTATTGCTTTCTCTGCTGCCCGGGACAGGGCCCGTAGAGCAGACCTAACCAAACTGCAAGCCGAACTGCTCACTTTAGAATGCCATTTCAAAGCCACCCCTCATGCCACTAGCGATAGTTCACTTCACTATCTGATCATAGGGCTAAAATACCAGATTAATGTAATTTTGCATCAGAAGGCTGAATGGCTCCTGCTCAGGTCAAAACATGTGTACTGGGATGGAGGGGAGAAGAGCGGAAGACTTTTAGCCTTTTGACTCTGGAAACAACAGGCTGTGACCTGGATCCATGCACTTTGTACCAGGGCAGGCTCTAAAGCCTCCAGCCCCAGTGACATTAATCATACTACGGGACAATTTTATGAATTACTGTACCAGTCCCACTCCACTAATACAGGGCCGCAAGGGGTTACAAACTTCTGCCAACCTGCTGCCATACCCATTCTTACCCCTGACCAGGCTGCATACCTCGATTCCCCTGTCACTTGTGAAGAGCTATGCCTGGCATTGTTGAAAATGGCCAGAGGAAAGGCCCCCAGTCCTGACAGTATGTCGGTAGAGTTGTATCAAGCTTTAGGGTCTGAAATTCTATGACCACTTTAACTTGCATTACAAGCCTCCCATGAAGTGGGTTCCCTCCCTCCCACTATGAGGGATGCTCTCATTACTCTACTCCCCAAAAAATCCTCTGACCCATTGGATTGTGCTAACTTCCGGCCTATGTCTATGCTGTCGGTAGACATGAAGATATTAGCTAAGGCTCTTGCCACCAGAATGATGTCTGTCCTCCCTTCGATTATTCATCCGATTCAGGCTGGCTTCATGCAAAGTAAGACTGGGGTAGATAACACTAGAAATTTGCTTAACCTTAAGTGGTTTGCTTCTAAATCACCCCTCCCTATGGCCGCTCTGGCAATCGATTTTTCCAAAGCATTCAATTCTATCGAATGGGATTACTTGCATGAGATATTACGCCTCTATGGCTTTGGTGGATACTTTAAGCAATGGGTTCATATGCTTTATTGTTCCCCCATGGCCTGCATTCTCACCAACAGTGACATTTCCTCCCCTTCCCCCTCCATAGAGGCACCAGACAGGGGTGTCCCTTCCCCCCGTTTATTTTTGGTGGCACTGGACCCATTGCCTGAGTCCTTATCACGTCTCCACAGATTCATGGCATCGAAATCGCAGGTTGTTCTTACTTAGTTGTGGTGTATGCCGATGATCTCCTTCTTACCATGTCCTATCCCCATCAATCTGTACTGGAGGTACTTACCGTCCTTAAAAATTTCGCTGCCTTATCTGGATTGTATGTCAACCAGAAAAAGACCATCCTGGCCCCTCTGAATGATGGCTGTACTAGTGCCTGCCTTCAAGGCACTAACTTAACTTGGGCTGCCCAAGGTTTTACTTACCTCAGTGTCCAGCTTCCCACCAAATGGTCCGACCTCGAGTTGGCTAATTTCTCCCTTGCACTTGCACAACTCTCCATGGAGGTGGAACGTTGGTGCAAGCTGCAACTTTCTCTGCCTGGTAGAGTGGCTGTAGTTTGAATGCTTCTCCTACCTAGGGTCCTGTATTTATTTAACAACTTGCCAATATCCTTCTCCCCTAAACTGTTCACATCCTTGGAACACCTGGTTTCTCAATTTTTGTGGGATAACAAACCTCCCAGATGGAGTAAACCTAAGCTGAGGGTGCATTGGTCTCAGGGTGGTTTGAATGTTCCTTGGTTCCTGGGCTACCATCTTGTCTGCATGGTGGATCATGCAACCAAATGGTTCATACCTAGCCCTTTGCGCTCTCCACTCTGGGTCCAGTTGGAAACTGACCTGGCACATGGTGCTAGTCTCCATAACCTCCTCACGCAGCATCTTCAGGTGTGTCAGACCCTCCCTCCAACCATAACTGACATGACTTATGCCTGGAGACTCCTTATATCAAAGTCACACACACCTATACAGGCCTGGTCCCCTCCAATATGCTATGCTCCACTATGGCATAATAACAGCCTTCAAATAGATGGAACCTCGCTGCACTGGCCCTCTTGGCTGGCCCATGGCATTTGAATTGTACAGGATCTTTGTCTTCCAGACTCTGTGTCCCTACTATATTTGTGCTGTTGCAGACCAAATTCTCTATACCACATAGAGACTTTTGGAGGTACCTCCAAATCCGCAGTGCCATACACACTCTTACCACTCATCACCTGGCAAGCAACCAATGGTGTTGGCTGGATTCTCTTCATAAGCACTCCACCTCCAAGGGCCTCCTTGGTCATTTTTGTATGACCTGGAGGGATGTTTGGCCGAATTAGATGACACCCTGTAGACTAAAATGGTCTGGGCACGTCGGACTTGATATCTCTGAGGACCAGTGGAAGCATTACTTGAAAGATATGCATCAGGTCTACAGAGACACCAAGAGTCATTTCCTCCAGCTTAAAATTCTACTGGCATCATACCCCGACAGCCCTTCATGCCCGTGGTCTGCTATGTCATACTGACTGCTGGCACTGCTCACAACCCGGTGCTCATGTGCTACATGTACTTTGGTCCTGCCCACAACTTGTCCCTTTCTGGACCTCAGTGACCTCTGACTTATCTAAGGTGCTAAACCTCCCGATTACTCTAAAGGACCCTAAGTTGTTGCTATGCGCTACATAGTCATTGGCTGACCTACCCAAACCTTACTAAGACTGGTTACTCCTTGCCCCTCTGGAGGCTAAATGCCTGCTTCTTATGCACTGTTGCCAAGTGGTACTACCCACCCAGAAAGCTTGGCATGCAGCTTTAGCCCATCTATCCCTCCTTGAAAGGCTGTCCCATGTTCAGGGGGGCAGCATGCATCACTATCATTCTAAATGGGAGGCATAGCTACAATCCAACCTATGTAAACTTCCTACACTACCTGCAAACCCCCTGGTGTTACCCTGATACTGCAGCTACCTATTCTAGTCCTCCTGACTGCTGCTGTTATTATAGTGGAGGGTGGAAGCATCTGACCTGTTTGTTCCTATTGACCTTGTGCACACTCCTTACTGTTTTGTATAGTTGCCCTAATGTTGGCTATGGATATACAAACTAGCCTCTGTTAGATGTGTTTTGATTTATATCTGTTGTCTGTACTGCTGTATTTCTTGTTGTATGCTGTGATGAGATCTTTATTTCTTAAAACTCAAAATCTTATATGATAAAAAAAAATAAACAAGATGGGGGGTGGCAAGTGGACAGCAGGTAGGCAGGGATCCGATAGAGTGGAGTCACAGCCTATCCCCAGGCTAGCAGGGAAGAACTTGGGGCAGCCGAAAAGGGAGGGACTAGAAGGGAGGAGATGAAGGCCACTGAAAGGAAGGGGGCAGGATGGCGGGTGGTCTCACTGAATGCAAGAAGCTTAGGCAACAAATCAGCTGAGCTACAGGCACTCTTAGCAGTGTGGAGGGTGGATATTGCAGCTGTCACAGAAATGTGGGTAACTGAGCACTGAGATTTGGATCTGGCAATCCCAGGATACAAATTATACAAGAAGGACCATAAGGAGGGAAGGGGGAGTGGGGTGGCAGTCTATGTGAGAGATGGGATCAAATGCACAATGGACAAGGAGGAAGAAAGGAGAGCAGAGGCAATCTGGCTGCAGCTCCTAGACTCAAAGGGTAGGAAACTGAGGTTTGTGGTGGTATACAGGCCACCATCCCAATCTGAGGAGCTTGACAGGGAATTAGAGGAAAAAATCAGAAAGGTACTGTATGTAGAAAAGAGGGAAGGTGGTCATTGTGGGGGATTTCAAGTTGCCGGGGGTTGACTGGAGCATTTCAGTCACCTCCAGCGCTAGGGAGCAAGTGTACCTGGACACAATCCAGGAGGGTTTCCTGACACAGTTGGTTAGTGTACCTACTAGGCTAAAGAACACTTTAGATCTGGTATTGTCAAATGGGGAGACAGTAAGGGACATAAAGGTGGAGGACCCACTAGCCGACAGCGATCAGCAGACGGTGTGGTTTAATATCACAATGTGCGGGGAGCCAGAGAAATCAATTACTTGAGTGGTAAACGTAAGGGGGACAGACTTTGGGAAGATGCAGGAAGTACTGAAAGGGAAGCTGGAGGGCATAAGGCAGGAGATGGACGCGGAGCAGAAATGGGATATTATTAAACGGGGGATTACAGAGGCAACAGAAGCCTGCACCAAGACATAGAATAAAAAGGAGCAGAGCAAGAAAACCATGCTGGTTGGAGAGTGAGGTAGTGGAGGTGGTGAGAGCAAAATGTGAGGTGCACCAGAGGTACAGGAGGATGGGGAAGGAAGTGGACAGGGAGGAGTATGCAAGATGGTCCAGAAAGATGACCAGAAAAGTGAGAGAAGCCAAGGCCCAGAAGGAGCTGAGATTAGCCCAGGGAATTAACAGGGGATAGAAAGACTTTTTCAGATACATCAGGGAGAAAAGAAAGTGGAAGGAGATAATAGTGAGGATAAAAAGGGGTGGGGAGTGGACAGAAAAGGGGGAGGAACAGGCGGAAGCACTGAATGAATATTTTTGCTCAGAGTTCACAGAAGAAAAGGGGGAGCTGCTACCCCCATGGGCTGGGAAGGTGGGGACAGGGGAGGGAGAGGAGGGGACAGATGGAAGAATTGAAACAAGTAGAGTCCTGAGGGGACTGAGGGCACTGAAGGTAGACAAGGCACCAGGGCCAGATGGTATCCACCCCTGGATGCTGAGGGAGATGACAGAGGTGCTGGCAGAGCCACTGGCAGATCTTTACAACATCTCACTGGAGTCAGGATGTGTGCCACTGGACTGGAAGATGGCACATGTAGTACCATTACATAAGAGTGGACCAAGGGATGAACCATGTAATTATCGTCCAGTAATTTTCACCTCCATAGTGTGCAAGTTCATGAAAATGATACTAAAGGAAAGACTGTTGTACCTGGAGGACAATGGCCTCCAGGATGTGAGGCAGCATGGGTTCATTTCAGGGAAGTCTTGTCAAACCAACCTGATACAATATTATGACTGGGTGACGGGTGAGAAGGATAAGGGTCATGTGGTGGATGTTCTTTACTTGGACTTCAGCAAGGCCTTTGATTCGGTGCCTCATGGGTGGCTTGGGGGGAAGCTAACTGGTGTAGGGGTAGGGGCAAAAATGACAAACTGGATTACAAGCTGGCTGAGAGGGAGGCTGCAAAGGGTGGGGATGTGAGGGAAGCTCTCAACTCCAAGGCCAGTGACAATTGGGGTGCCATAGGGCTCTGTGCTGGAGCCAGTATTATTTGGGCTCTTCATATCAGACACTGCACATGGGGTGGTGAGCAAGGTAAGTCTGTTCACTGACAACACCAAAATTGGAGCAGCAGTGGATGGAGGGAAGGGATGGAAGCAGCTGTAGGGGGACCTAAGCAAGCTAGAGGAGTGGTCAGAGAGGTGGCAGCTGGGGTTCAATACAAAGAAGTGTAAGGTTATGCACTTCAGGGTGAAGAACCAAGGAGAGAATACTGGCTGCGGGGGATCAAGCTAGGGATCACTGAGGAGGAGAAGAACCTAGGGTAATGATAACAGGGACCATGAACAACACTGCCCAGTGCAGGAGAGCAGCTGTAAAAGTGAACAAAATGCTGGGGTGCATAGCAAGTGGGGTTTCATCCAGGCAAAGAGAGGTGATCTTGCCCCTCTACAGGTTGCTGGTAAGGCCACACTTAGAGTATTGTGTGCAGTTTTGGAGGCCATACCCAAAGCTTGATATCAGACTACCAGAGAGGGTGCAGAGGAGGGTGACAAAGCTGATATGTGGAATGGAGGGGAGAGACTATAAGAGCAGGCTGGAAGACCTGAATATGTACACCCTGGAGGATAGAAGGGACAGGGGGGACATGATATAGACATTCAAATATCTGAGGGGAATCAATAAGGATGGGGCAGATGGGGTCTTTAAGCTAAACAGGGGGAGGTACACCAGGGGGCATGGGCTAAGAATAGATGGGGGAAGATTTAGGAGGGAAATGAGGAAACACTATTTCACAGAGAGGGTGGTAGTAAAATGGAATGCACTACCAGAATGGGTGGTATCATGTAAATTTGTGAACAGCTTTAAAAGGGCATGGGACAGGGAACAGGGGAGAGTGATTGGGGAGGTGGGGGGGTGACAGTGGGATGACAAAGGAGAGGGGGTGGGGCAGCTGCAAACTAGGGGTACTAGCTGCACACTCAAGCAGACTTAGATAGACTGAGTGGTCTGTTTCTGTTGGCACATTCGTATGTTCATAACACAAAATGCACATCTATCAGGATTATTATAAAGACCTCTGGGGCAGATGCTGGGATTGTACTGAGATCCGTAGAACCATGCACCAGCTTGGCATTTCCTTCTCATTACATTATCCTACCACCATGCAGGTCATTCAAAATGGACTCCCACTTTTCTTTACCTCTCCAGAAAATCTAATGGATTTTAACCAGTGTACCTGACTGCCAGAAATGGGAGCCTGCAGGTGCCAGGATGATGGTGAGGTTCATGTGCCCACAGACAGAATGGACACCCAAGATGGAACACTTTGAGTGGAACCAAAGGACTGCCAAAATGAACCCAGAGAACTGTGAGCTGGAGAGATCATCCAACAGACAAAACCCACTCTGGGAGTCCTGGTGGAGGAGCAATTGATCAAGCCTTACTGATGGAGAAAGATCCCTTTCAAACAGTGAACAGTTTCATCACACTCAAACCTCCTTCCCCTGAACCTCTGTACTGGAACTCAGATGCCTCCCGATGCAATGAAAACCCAGCGCGCCAACTTCCTTCCATCTCCTCCAGACCCTGGGCCTCCTGACCTGACAACTGCCCCTTGAACTCTCAGACCCGACAAACAGCAACATCAACCAGTGGCTGGAAAGACTGACACCTCACTATGCACCACCGAAAGACAGGCCTCAGATCAATGCTGATGCAGATTAGATAAGTGCCACTTTAATCTGCTTCTGCTTAAGGTAAGGAGAATATGGTTAGACTTGGGGGGCACTTCCTGAGTAAAGGTAGGTACAGATCCTGACAGGCTTAGTTGATGAATGGTAAAGTGCCAAGGCTTAGCTGTCGCCCCCACCCTTCCCAGAATGCTGTCTACCAAATTCCCCTCATTCCCCTATTTATTCCCCATGGCAGACTAATCAAAACTGGTAAACAGATTCAGAAATTACTGCTTAGAACTGTCAATTGTAGGTCAGTTAAAACTGTGTTACATCCTTATCTCCCCTACTTGCTATTGAGGGAGAAACTAACAAACCTCTGCTCTCACTCTGTGTAGAACTGATGCCTTGATGTGAAACACATGTTCTGCTGCCACCACTCTCCCCTCCTCCCACAGGTTAATATATCCTGGACACGGTGCAGATAGAGAAGACTTACCGTGGGTTCACAGTCACCCCCTATGCCCCACTGTTACTGTAGACTGCTACTGCCAAGTATAAGGTGCTCTGTTCTGCTTTTGGCAGGGTAACTACACTGGAGACATATGGTTGACAAAAGCACACTGCACCAGGGTATCAGTATAATAGTGCATGGATAATCACTCCACCATCCTGTGTCAAAGGGAGATGTGTCTATAAGTGACAGCATGTACACCCAATATTATATGAACCCCCCACCACCTTTTTGGGCTTAACTATTACAGGTATATGTTGCTTCTTAGCTGCTCCCACACACTGGTATAATGATCGGGGCTCACAGTAACTTGACAGAATGTTAAACACTCCTGCACCTACTGGCAGTGTGGAGGTCTAATCTTGTACCCTCACATAGCAACCCTAGGCACGCTTATCAGCACTGCAGCAGGGCAGAAGCCCAACTCAAACACTTGTTGTTGACTTCCTGCAAATACCCACAAGGAACGCTGTTGGCCTAGTGGGTCAGGCCACTGGAAGACATCCTCCCTCACCCCCAGTCTTCCAACTGACTAGGCCACAACTGATAACCCATACAAGTGATGGGGTCACAACAAGAAACCACTGCTCCCCAGAACAGGGAGGTGGGCCTTGGGCAGCACTTGCTGCTGGCTGTAACACTGCCTCTGCCCTTAGATGTGTCTGGCATTTTACATAGTTTATAGTTTGAATACGTTGGTGTTATTGTAATTAATACATGTGTGATAGGAACTATTATGAGATATGAAGTACTGTGCAAAGATGTTGTTTCCTTCCCCCACCTGCCCTCATCCTGTGTCATGGTTTCAGATACCCCACTGGTATTACATAAATGGCTTGGGATGACTTCCACTTCTTCCTCCTTCATCCACATATTCTCAATAAGTGGAATCCATGAGTGGGACCTGGGTGAACTCGCCTTCCACACTTGGAACATGAGGGGGCTTAACACCCCAGTCAAGCTTTAACAGGTGATCTCCCATCTAAAAAAGCTGAAGTCCAACCTAACCTTCTTACAAGAGACTAAACTAAATATAGCAGATCATGCTAAGCTTGCCAAAGAGTGGATAGGGTAAGTATTCCATTCTTCAGCTCCCACACAGAAGAGAGAGGTGGCAATATTAGTGCATAAGTCACTTAGGAGGTCCCCTACTAAGACAGAGTGCAACCCTCAAGGCAGATAGATTTTTGCCTTGATGGATATGCCAGAAGGGCCACTGCTATTAGGTAATATATATATATATATATATATTTATATATTTTTTTTTTATTGAAATGTTTCACCATCAAGACACACTGAACAACAAGTCGCTCATCTCCCAGTGCGACCTGGGGGTACAATAGGAGTGAAACATACATTCAGGTTACAAGATCGACATTAACATGCAGTTGTAAGGCAGGTGTTACAAGCAGTGATACAACAGTGTTACGCTTAATAGGTAGAAAGAGTGGACAATAATAAGTGCCGGGTTAATAAGTAAAAAAGTGCTTACATGAAAGAAAAGGGGGAAAGGAGAGGAAGGGGTGAATTGGGGGTAGGGAGAAGAGTCATGCTCAAGTTACATTCAAGTTACAAGATCAACATTAACATACAGTTTTAAGGTTGGTGTTACAAACAGTGTTAAAAATATATGCCCCCAGTGACGATAACGTGGATTTCTTTCATACACTAGCCCAAAATGTAGGGCAACTAGACTTTGTGAAATTAAAAGCTTTATTGACTTTCATGACATCTCAGGACCATTTACAGTGTCATCAATGAGTAACAAATGTGATGTCCAAAGAACAATCACAACACAAACAACCAAAATATCCTAAATTCTACCCCCCCAGGGCAACAGCCTCTGTGAATACCCCAGTACTGTTTGAAGGAGATTTAAACCTCATCCTCATGCCTTCCTTAGACTGAAGCTCCTCTAGTCTCGAACCCCATATCAAAGGTGCTCTCGCGTTATCCCACTTAATCCAGGACACAGGTCTAGTGGATATCTGGTGGAAATTCCACCACTGGAATTGGGATTATTCCTTCTGCTCTCAAGTGAGTGGCTCCCACAGCTGCTAGGATTACTGGCTCACCTCTCCAGGCATAACAAGAGCATCCTTAGGCTCCTAGATCCTACCCATGGTGATTTCGGACAATGCCTCACTACAGCTCCATTTCCTATGGGGCCCCTGTCACCCTCATCGCCATCATGGTGGCTTGATCCCCTTTTTCTAAGGGACCCTGAATTTGTGCCATGGGCACAGAAGAAGGCTAATTGTTTCTTCCATGACAACCCGATAAACAACACATCAGCTGGTAATAAGTGGGAGGCCTTCAAAGCCACCATAAGAGGGAAAATAATTGGCTATGTAGCAGCTCGAAGGAAAAAGAGGGAGCTCCTTCTCTCAAACCTAGAAAATAAATTACAAGAGACAGAAACCACCTTTAAAGCAACCCCTCATGCCAGTCAGCATTCCCCTCAATAGCGTGCCATTGTAAGACTCCACATGGAGATCAATGAACTCCTAGCTAGGAAAGCAGAGATCTGCATCCTCCACCTGTGACATAAGTACTGGGAAAGAGGGGAAAAGGGAGGGAAGATATTGGCATATAGACTGAGGAAACAACAATCCAAAAGATGTATCTCAGGCCTTGCTGATTCCAATGGGAAGACTCAAACCAAGGCACAAGATATAAATCGAATCATGAGATGATTTTACACCAAGTTCTATTCCTTCTCCCACTGCCTGAACCCTTCAACTGTGGAGACATTTCTAGCATCCCTAAATAACCCACACCTTACTGACCAGCAAACTGCACATCTGGATGCCCGCCTTTCTGAGGTGGAAGTTGTACAAGCTTTAAGCTCATTAAAACCAAGTAAAACCCCAGGAGGGGATGGCTTTCCAACTGAACTATGGCAGTCCCTCTCTCCCATAATCTCCCCAGTTAGGAGCTTGGTCTACGTAGAAGCACTCACATCAGGCATCCCCCCCCCACACACACACACATATACACACACACTCTTAGGGAAGTGATGGTGACTGTACTACCCAAAAAGGGGAAAGACTTCACCCACCCCACAAGCTACAGACCTATAGCCCTCATAAATGTGGACAGTAAGATCGTTGCAAAAATCTTGGCCACTAGACTCAACCCTTTACTTGCACAACTCATCCCCCACTCACAGATAGATTTTGTTTCCAGCTGATACAGTGCAGATCATATTAGATCCTTGCTAAATATTATCCATGTAGCTAAATCTATTCCTACCCTAGTGGTGGCACTAGCCATCGACTTTGAAAAAACATTTGATTCCCTAGAATGGGACTTCCTGCAGTTAGTCCTCACTCAAAAAAATTCTGGGCATGGATGCACTGCCTTTATACACTCCCGATGGCATGAATACTCACCAATTCCTTACTGAACAACCCTTTCCCAATTGAGGGAGGTACCAGGCAAGGCTGCCACCTGTCGACACTACTCTTTGTCTTGGTAGTTGAGCCCCTAGCAGCTGCCATCAGACAACAACCCCAAATCCTTAGTATAATCATTGGATAACAAATATCCTATGCGTATGTATGTGGACAATCTCTTGGTCCCTCTGGCTGATGTCAGATTATTTCTGAAACCCCTGTTATCCATTTTATCCAGTTTCACCTGATACTCAGGTCTACCCCAAAACAAGAGCTGTACATCAGACTTGGTCACACATCATGGCCTTAGGTGGGCAATGTCTGGTATTACCTACCTAGGCATCCAGATATCGCACGAATCTCTAGACTTAAAACCCTTAATCACCAAAATGGAGACAGAGTTTGAAAGGTGGAGTTATTTCAATTTACTATGGTGAGGCAAATTGCTTCCATCAAGATGGTTACCTCCCCCAGACTCCTCTACATAGTCTCCCACCTCTCTCTCTCTCTCTCGATCTCATCCCAGGTGGTACACTAAAATTGATGCCATTATTGGCAACTTTATATGGGAAAACAAAAAACCTGGGCAAGACAGAGTAAGTTACATGCCCACTGGAAAGACAGAGAGTGGTGTCTTCCCTGGATGAAAGGTTATAAATGGGCCTTCCAGGCAATGAAAACTATAAAATGGTTCCTGCCCTTCACACCTGCCTCCCCACAGTGGCTCAGCATGGAAGAAGCTCAAGCCAATACACAAACTCTCTCATTACTGATATACAACACCCCATACCTCTCAACCTCCCAACTGACCAATGTGTGACAAAGGGCTTCAAAATGTGTGGCAAATGGTAATAATGTGGTACACCCGATTTTTCACAGCACACAAAGTGGCACACTGGGGTGTTTTTACGTAAAATGAATAAATAATTGAATTTACCACAACAAAAGTAATATTTGTATGGTTGACATGTGGTTTGTGTTGCAAATAAAAGAGAAAAGGAAAATGTGTTGTGTCTGCGTGTCTTTAATTAAAATAAAAAGTAATGCAAAACCTAAATGTGCGTTAACATTTTATTGATTTCACCTATACTTAATACACCACTGGAGAATGAAAACAACCATTTATTCAGTATTTGAGATAATTATGAAACAGTTTAATGAAATTATACTAATGCATCACTACTGAATGATAAAACTATACTAATGCACCACTACTGAATTAAAAACAGAACTATTTGTAAAGTGTTTGAGGTAATTATAGAACTAAATGTGTACTGAATACCAAAATTATGCTATGTTAAATATAAATAAAGCATATGGACCAGACACCATCGAAAAAAACAGGTTCCTAAAGGACTCTGTCGACCTGATGGCTCCTGTCTTAACTAAAATATATAACTGGAGCCTATTGGAAAGGAAATTTCCATCAAGTTGGAAAAAAGCTAAAATTGGCCCAGTGCACAAAGTGTAATCTTTAAAACTAATCCAAATTTTAGACCTACAGTATAGCTCTGTTGTCCACGGTGTTGAAGGTAATGGAAAAATTGGGACAAAAACAGCTGTGTAACTATTTGGAGAAATACCATCTGCTCTCGGAATCCCAATCTGGATTTTGAAAGGGACATTTCACTGACACCACACTCACCAACCTAATAGATCTTGTCTCCTCTCAATTAGCAGAGGGCAGAGGGGTGGGTGCGATGTTCGTGGATCTCTCTAAAGCCTTTGACACCATGGACCACAGGTTTTTACCTCAAAAGATCATAGTCCCTTGGTGTGGATTCTGAATACTTAGGGTGGTTCTCATCCTATTTACCTGAGAGAACCCAACAGGTACAACTTGGGGACACTATTTCAAAACAGCTAAAAGTAATCAGGGGTGTACTCCAAGGGTTCATATTGGGCCCAACCCTGTATTTGGCCAACATGAATGACCTGGTAAACATTGCTACTCAAACTAGTATTAAACTATACGTGCATGACACAGTCCTACTTGCCCACAGGAAAAACATCAGCTAGGTTGAAAGGGAATTTCAAGTTGATTTTTTGGGCCCGGAAAATCGGCTGGCTTCTTCGGAGTTAGTATTTTTTTTGTCAACTCTGTTTATTCACTCCAGGCACCAGAACTCTCTCAGGCTTCACAATGTGCTAATGCTTCTGTCACTCACCATGAGCCCACCCCCTCAAGGTCATTACTTTCTCCTCGACTAACCCTCTCTGGCCAGGGTCCACGAAAAGATCGAAGGGGGCGGGGGGCAGAGATCTGGTAATGGGCATGTGGTGGCAGGCACTGTGAGCAGTTGCCTATCTGGGCTGGAGGGCATTTTTGTAAGTTACACCCTCGACGTGAGACATGCAATGCCACCCAGCCCACTACATGGATGCTCCCACCCACTTCGGAGGGCAGACGCCCGAATGCCATCCCCTGCTTGCAGCCCCATCGCAGAAAAGCCACCGGCCCCACCGGGGCCTCTGCTATGCCGCTGCCCTGGATCCCCTCCCCTGAGAGAGGAGAGCAGTCCATCGGATGCTCGATCGTCTCTCTCCCCTGCCGACAACTCGGGTCACCGGTGTGGCATGAGGTGTGGCATCCAGCACCTCAACCCTCAGAGCCACTGGGCCAGCCAAAGTTAGTATTAAATAGTAAAAACCAAAAAACAAAAACGAATGTATTTTAAGCCACAAAGGAAGGAAAGAAAAAATGGACGAAAAACAGGCTTTAAATATAGTCACATCAAAATATGAAGTTTTAGAACAGGTCCCCCATTATAAATATTTAGGGGTGTGGGTAAACCAGGGACTTAAATTTGATGTACATATAACAGATATGATAAATAAAATATATAAGAACCTTGGAGCCTTTCAAAGAAATAGCTCTTGCATGGACATAAAAATGTGGAAAACAATTGTGAACCAGCTACTAACACCTACTATAGATTTTGATAGCCACATATATGGATTGGCAACAAATTCCCTTTTAAAAAATATAGATGTCACCTATAATAATTTAACAAGATTTTATCTTATGGTATGACTTTTGAACTCACCATTGTGAAATGTATCAAAACTTAGGATGGTTAACCCTTGAAAACAGGAGAAAACTAATTGGAGCTTTTTACGCTCATAGGCCCCAATTCTCAAAGGCTCCGGCATGGCGCAAAGTGCTTGCACCACAGAGAATGGTGCAAGGTACATCTTGCAGAGAAAGGTATGGCCAGGAGTGATTCACAAAGGCAGCCCTGCATCAAACGCAGGCTGCATACCCCAAATGGGGTGTGCGCCAGTCCTGCTCCCAGACATGGGCTATGACAGGGTGCTAGGGGCCCTGTGGCAGATGCAAGCTGCCACAGCCTCACAACTGCTATTCACAAAGATCTCCCAAAGGGAGAAATTCTAAGTATCCTTAGACCAGCCAGGGCTGGTCTAAGGGGACTTAGAAATAGCTCCCCTGGGAGAGCTGTTCTATCTGTGGTGCCATCTGTCCCACCTCCCCAACCCGATGTGCCCCACAAGTGTCAAATAGCTATCAGAACTGCCATCCAGGTTATGCCCCCATAGGGCATACAGGGCAGGATCACTTGCCCAATCCCAGATGTGCCTCTCAACGTGAATAAATATAGTGCCCCCCCACCCAGAACCTGGTGTCCCTGTCAGTACCATGTCAAATGCCATCAACCCTCCCACTTGTGGCCCCTTGCCCCCCACCCAAGCAGGTAGTGCCCCTCCCCATCCCCAGACAGAGCAGGGGACTGGCACAGCCCTCTGCACACCTCCACGGCCAGTCCCCAACTGAACTGAATATGCAGCGGACTGTACAGTGTATGCGCTAATTGCTATCACAGAAAATGCAAATGGAATGAGCGGAGACATCTAGCTACATCTAAATATACTGGGTCTTATCTCTAGCTTTCACTGCAGCCTTCCTAATGACCCACTGCCATTCCTTAAAGGCAACCAGGACCAGGGGTTCTCAGAATAAATCCTCCTGAAAACAGTACTTTTACTTTGAGAAATATCCCCTAGTTCTGTGAATGACCTCTACATGTCCTCAGGATTTTTGTTTCCTATTTATAAGGAAACACTGAAGGAGCAGGACAGAGAACTGTACCAGTTAAGGCAGAAGGAAGCAGGGAGGGTAGTCAGAATAGCAAAGACACAAACTGAGGAAAAGATAGCCAACTCGGTTAAGAAGGGGGATAGAACCTTTTATAGTTATATCAGGCAGCATAGAAAGACAACTGGAGGGATAGTGAGGCTGAATAGAATGGATGGTGAGTGGGCAGAGAGTGACAGTGAAAAAGCAGGGATACTGAATGAATACTTCTGTTCAGTATTCACAAAAAAGGAAGTGGGGGAGGTGCCTAATCCAATTAACAGAAGCACTCTGGAGAGGGAGGTCGATTTCAGTCCTTTTACAGAAGAAAAGGTTCTGAAAGAACTCTTAAAACTGAAGGTGGAAAAAGCAATGGAGCCAGATAGAATTTACCCCAGAATTTTAAAAGAATTAAGTGGAGAACTAGTGACACCACTGTCTACCATTTATAACAAATTATGGGAGGATGGTGTGGTACCTGAGGACTGGAAGAAGGCTGATGTGATTCCCCTTCACAAAAGTGGGAGCAAGACAGAGGCAGGAAACTACAGACCTGTCAGTTTGACCTCTGTGGTAGGGAAAGTGATGGAATCACTTTTGAAGGAAAAAATTGTTGAGTACCTAGAGGCCAGAGGGGCACAGGACCTAAGGCAGCATGGGTTCACTGCGGGAAGGTCATGTCAGATGAATCTAATTGATTTCTTTGACTGGGTGACCAAAGTAGTAGACCAGGAAGGGAGGGACTGTGGACATGGCCTACCTAGACTTTTGCAAGACATTTGACACAGTCCCACACAAAAGATTAGTAGTCAAATTAACCAGCTTTGAAGTGGGTCCCAGGGTGGTAGCCTGGGTAAAACATTGGCTGAACAACCGGACACAGAAGGTAATTGTAAATGGAGTCCACTCTGAAGAAAGAGGGGTTACTAGTGGGGTACCGCAGGGTTCAGTATTGGGTCCAGTCCTTTTTAATGTCTTTATAAGTGGCATTGCAGAGGGACTGGAAGGAAAAGTATGCCTCTTTGCAGACGACATAAAGATCTGCAACAGGGTTGATACACAAGGAGGCATGGAAAGGATGAGAAGGGACTTGGCAAGGGTGAAGGAATGGTCAGAAGTATGGCAGCTTGAATTCAATGCAAATAAGTGCAAAATAATGCACCTGGGAAACAGAAACCCAGGGGAAGATTACACAATGGGGTGAAGGTAGTAACAACAACAAAAATGGAAAGGGACCTGAGGGTAATCATATCAGATGACCTTAGGGTTGGCAAGCAATGAGAGAAGGCGGTACTGAGGGCTGGGGAGATACTGGGATGTATAGGGAGAGGGATCACCAGCAGAAAACAGGAAGTTGTTATCCCCCTGTACAGACAGTTGGTGAGATCCCATCTGGAGTACTGCTGCCAGTTCTGGAGACCCCATCTCTGCAAGGACATAGACAGGATAGAGGCAGTTCAGAGGAGGGCAACTAAAATGGTGCAGGGTCTGCAAGAGAAGCCATATGATGAGAGGCTAAAAGAGCTTAATATGTATACCCTTGAGGAAAAGAGGGAGAGGAGGGACACGATAGAAATGTTTAAGTACCTCAATGGAATCAACAAAGTCCAAGAGGGTAGCATCTTTCAAAAAAAGAGATGTGCAAGAACAAGAGGACACAATTTGAAGATAGAGGGGGGATGGCTCAGGGGCAATGTGAGGAAGTATTTTTTCACAGAGAGGGTCGTGGATGCATGGAACAGCCTTTCTGAAGAGGCTGTGGGGTCTAAAACTGTGGGAGAATTCAAGAATGCATGGGACAGACATAAGGCAATTTTTGTGAGGGGTAGGAAGAAATAGGCTGTTAGTTAAATAGGATCTGAAGCTTATCCTCTAGGTAGAGAAATGGGCAGACAAGGTGGGCCAAGTCGTCCTTATCTGCCATCAAAGTCTATGTTTCTATGTTTCTGTATG
The DNA here is from genome assembly GCA_016271365.2 of Neoceratodus forsteri. Lineage (NCBI taxonomy): Eukaryota > Metazoa > Chordata > Ceratodontiformes > Ceratodontidae > Neoceratodus > Neoceratodus forsteri. Next base: position 1,284,827,541 of record CM057459.1, on the reverse strand, counting down.
TTCTTCATGCTGCTGGGAACAATGATAGCCTGCTTCCTCCAGTTGTATTGCCTGGCTTTAGATAGTACTCATTCAACCTACTATATGCTGAGGCAGGCACATCACCTTCACTCCACTACCATCATGGTTATACAATACCCTCCACCTCACCAAGTACCCTAGTTATGGAGTCCCAAAAGAATACCACCTCCTTGCAACTCAGACTAGCCTTTTCCTTTCTCCTTCCTGGTAAGTTAGCTGTACACAATTTATGAGTACAGCTGTTCCAAAAGCATCATAACATTTCTTGAACTTACAAAACGTTCAAATTTGCATTTAAAGTTATTCTGCTAATTTGCATTTTCTGGCTCCTTATGCTATAACTTGGCAATACTTTAATCAATGATGTGAACATTGCTAGATCCACATTATATTTATAGGTCTGTACACTTGCCAAATCTGGTGACATTGTGTATCTACTTCAAGTATTTCAGAAGCTCAAAATCTCACCATTTACTTATTCATGAACATTTGTAAATATTTTAAGAAGCTGCTCTTTTAAGAAGCTTTGACAGCCTATATAACCTAGCAACTGCATGAACTCATTATTCTATTATTGATAAGCGCATCCTCTGTCGTAGGGACAAAGCCTTCCAAAAGTGATTGTAGTTTGTTGTTATGAGGTTGCAGATACTCACAATGACACAGTTTTCATATTTGCAAAATGTGAAAATTTGTGAAATATTTTGTGGTTAATAGCTTGGCTACCCTTAGAACTAGAAACCTAAACATGAGTGCATATGTTCACTCAAACCTGCCCAATTGTATGAATGACTATCTGGTTGTTTTAGTATTACATGTGAAAAACTGACAAAGCTCTGCAACATTTAATGGAAATTTAATTAAAAAAAACATGGAATATGAATCCATAATTCTGCTCAGATTTCACTAGTAAAATTCAAACTTCATGCTGGCAGTATAGTCTATAAATTAGAGTAACTAGTTGTGAATGAGCTTGGTACATCCAGCAAACCTTGGATTCCCACAACTTCCACATGCATACTGTGCTTCTCTGAGTAAGTCACTTAACTGCCTTAGTGCTCCTGGGTAGCCCCTGAAAATAAATACTTGTTCCTAGTGATCCTTACCTGCTTACCAAAGGGTAAAAAAAATGCAGCCCTAATCAATACCTTTAATATACTAGACTCTGGTCTCCACAGAGACAAATGTTTCATGCCACAATTGTCTAACCCATCAATAACCATTTCTCTGTTTTTAAACATGCAGCACTACAAGACTGCTTCCTCATAAAAGGCAATATATATGTAGTTACTAATGTCCACTTTTCACCCCATTTGTAGTAAATCACATTATGTTTGTTTGGATCTCTAAGCTTGCAAAACCATCTTCTTGTATTTAGAATTGAATTCTTACAAAAAGGAATTTCAGATTATACTTTGTTACACCCTTGATGAAGAGAGACACTCAGGCCTCAAAACTTTGTACCTTAAACTTTTTGGCAGGGATTTACAAAGGGCTGACCAGAGGCCCAGTTGCATGATTCGCCAACACCTGCTGTAGCCTGAGTGCACTCATAAGACCACTGAATAGATCGTCTAGTATCTAAAGTAGGTACATCAGCGAGCGTAGAAAGACAAAGGGAGGGATAGTGAGGCTGAATAGAATGAACGGTGGGTGGGCAGAGGGGGACAGTGAAAAAGCAGGAATACTGAACGAATATTTCTGCTCAGTATTCACAAAAGAGGAGGGGGAAGTGCCTAATCCAATAAACAGAAGCACTCTTGATAGGGGGGTCGATCCCAGTCCTTTCACAGAAGAAAGGGTTCTGCAAGAACTCCTAAAACTGAAGGTGGACAAAGCAATGGGTCCTGATGGAATTCACCCCAGAATTCTAAAAGAATTAAGGAAGGAACTAGTGAAACCACTGGCTACTCTTTTTAATAAATCATGGGAGGATGGTGTGGTACCCGAGGACTGGAGGAAGGCAGATGTGATTCCCCTTCACAAAAGTGGGACCAAGACAGAGGCAGGAAACTACAGACCTGTCAGTCTGACCTCTGTGGTAGGAAAGTGATGGAGTCACTTCTGATGGAAAGAATAGTTGAGTACCTAGAGGTCAGTGGAGTACAGGATCCAAGGCAGCATGGGTTCACAGCGGAAGGTCATGTCAGATGAATCTAATATTTCTTTGACTGGGTGACCAAAAGTAGACCAGGGAGGGGCTGTGGACATGGCCTACCTAGACTTTAGCAAGGCATTTGACACAGTCCCACACAAAAGATTATTAGTCAAATTAACCAGCCTGGGAGGGTCCCAGGGTGGTAGCCTGGTAAAACATTGGCTGGACAACAGGATACAGAAGGTAATTTAAATGGAGTCCACTGAAGAAAGGGCGGTTACTAGTGGGGTACCGTAGGGTTCAGAATTGGGTCCAGTCCTTTTAATGTCTTCATCAGTGACATTGCAGAGGGACTGGAAGGAAGTATGCCTTTTGCAGATGACACAAAGATCTGCAACAGGGTTGATACACAAGGAGGCGTGGAAAGGATGAAAAGGGACTTGGCAAGGTTGGAGGAATGGTCAGACATATGGCAGCTAGGATTCAATGCAAAAAGTGCAAATAATGCACCTGGGAAACAAGAACCAGGGAAGAATACACAATGGGTGGGAGGTAGTAACAACAACAAAACAGGAAAGGGACCTGGGGTAATCATATCAGATGACCTTAAGGTTAGCAAGCAATGTGAGAAGGCAGTAGGGAGGGCCAGGGTATACTGGGATGTATAGGGAGAGGCACCAGCAGCAGAAAACAGGAAGTTGTTATCCCTCTGTACAGACAGTTGGTGAGACCCCATCTGGAATACTGTGTCCAGTTCTGGAGACCCCATCTCCACAAGGACATAGACAGGATAGAGGCAGTCCAGAGGAGGGCAACTAAAATGGTGCGGGTCTGCAAGAGAAGCCGTATGAGGAGAGACTAAAGGAGCTTAATATGTATACCCTTGAGGAAAGAAAGGAGAGGGGGGACATGATAGAAACTTTCAAGTACCTCAAGGGAATCAACAAAGTCCAAGAGGGTAGCATCTTTCAGAAAAAGAGACTTGCAAGAACAAGGGGACACAATTTAAAGATAGAAGGAGGGCGGTTCAGGGGCAATGTGAGGAAGTATTATTTCACAGTGAGGGTAGTGGATGCATGGAACAGCCTTCCTGAGGAAGTTGTGGGGTCTAAAACTGTGGGAGAATTCAAGAATGCATGGGACAGACATAAGGCAATTCTTGTGGGGGGCAGGAAGATATAGGCTGTTGGTTAACTAGGATCTGCGGCCTATCCTGTAGGTAGGGAAATGGGCAGACTAGATGGGCCTAGAGGTCCTTATCTGCCGTCAAAGTCTATGTTTCTATGTTTCTATGTAAAGTTGCAATAGTAGTTCCTGGACAATGGGCTGGCCCACACAGTTGACTGTAAGGTAGTAAGCACTGAATATGTACTAACAGCATAGCCTTACTCTCAGTTTGCAGTAGGTGCCAATGGTCAATCTCCACATAGGCCTTACTGTACTACTGTACATTATGTCCCAGTCCCCATGCTGCTGTTGACATACAAATGTACTGTAATGAGGAATTGCGGACTTCACCAAATTGCTTTCTATAAATGTCCAGGTAACACTAGTGCTCCTCTGAACATCATTTGTCCAAGGGAGCCATGGTTCAACTCCCACTAGGGACTCCTGCAGCTGACCTCTGTCCTGCCCTGCTGGTCCCCAAGTGTAGCTGTCCAAATCCCTAGGAGATAGGAGTGAAGACAGATTCCCTGGTCTGGCAGTGGGACAGCAGCTGGGGCCTGGAAGTCCTTCCTTGGAAGCCCCAAGAATGGGGGGAGTATGTGCCTACACCGTACGGTAGCACTACATGGTCATAGGGCTACATACCACACTAGATAGCACTTCAGAGACTACCAGCCCTACATGGGGATGTAACTGCAGTTGACCAGGGCTGTGTGTCTCTGATGTACTGTGTTGCTATATTTGTTACAGCATGCTACACCTGAAGAAGTGATAGGTAACTGGACTTGGGGTATCCCATTCACAAGTAATGCCAAATACCAGAGGGTGAGGGGTGTACCACTGGAATGGTAGGCACCCACTGCTAGCAATATTGTGCGCCAGCTAGCCCATGCAGGTGAGGAAGGAAGAAAGATGCTGGCTGATGAGTGCAGTGGCAGCCTATCAGCCATCATGAGACATCATTTGACCTCACATGGCAACGCAAGTCAGAGTATCCAGACAGTGCAGGGAAAGGACATCAGCTCTTCTAGTAATGTTGACCCAAAACTGAAAATACAGTTCAGATACAGGTGTCATGTGTGTTCACACATGGGCGCCTCTGAAATTCTGGACTGCTGCAGGTAGGATGCAGCCCTGTGGAAGCTCACCCTCTTAGACTGCCTTATAAAGTTATGGTTGAGGAGATTTTCTGGATCCATCACCTGCTATTTTCTAAGAGGATCTATATCACACTAATAGACTATCAATTAGATGGTCTACCAGTACTGGCAGGTCAGATGCAGTAGTGTTCATATGATTGGCATTCACATATGAAGGACTGATGCATGCATTACTTTTCTGGTGCAAGCTGCCATGATTAGTGCATAAGCTAATGTAAGCTGCTGCAATACAACCAGCTGCATGTGATCTGCTGTACTATAAAGCCTGGTGAGACATGCCTGAGCATATGGGACTAACTCTTTGAAGATGCCACCCTCATACCTACATAACAGAAACATTTGTAATTGGTTTTTCAATAGTTTTGTGTGAATTAACATTGCAAACCACAATGTTTTTGTCAAAAAAGCAAGACTGATCTACTACTACTGTACAGGTACTAATAATGCCTTTGTAGATAACTGAAATAAAAGGTATGTTATAAAGATGCAGTGGTTAAAATAAATTGACCTCTACAAATACTCAAAGGGTATTGGTACATTTCAGGAAATCCTGTTTAAATTCATGCAGTTTCTCTTTTGGCACCCACCAAACAAGAAGCTAAATGCATGGCTACATGTTTATGATTTGTTTTCTTGTTTTGTATTTCTAGACTTTTTCACAGGGGAAGGAATACAAAGATAAAGCTAATTTCTAAGTACAACCTGAGAGCACAGGGAGGTTTCATGAATTGGACAGGGTCACCCAGTAGGCACGTGGTGATTGTAGGTTTCAAACCCAGGATGACTGGATCTCCAGGTTCACAGCCTGGTATTCTAATATCTAGGCTACACTGCTTTATTTGTTTATTTGTTTCCAAAGCTGTATATTTAACATTTTAACTAAGTATCCAGGTTGATAAATTCTAATTTATATTCTAGTTTTGCAAAGCTTTTTGTACTCCTTATATAACTTTGGTTGGAATAGCATTGCTCAGATCAATATAATAATAAAACAGCAACATTAAAAAAATGATAAGGGGCTATGTCACTTACCCACGTTTTCTTTCATCAGTATAGTTTACAGAACCACCTTTGCTAGTCCATAGTATATGATACGGAAGGAAATTAGCCAGTGCTGCAGTAGCTCACTATATATATATATATATATATATATATATATATATATATATCTACTGTAATGAACATCCTTAGATGGGAAACCCAAGAGTCACTAAAGTCATGGTGGAAGAATGTTAATATGTTGTGGTATACTTAATTAGTATCAGTGGAAGAACAGTCTCCAGGTATTGGGAAATAACATTCTTTATATATTGTTGTTAGTTACTTTATTGTATGACTAGGACACATTTGTCATATACACATCTGAAATTCTAAAAGAGAACATTTCAAGTTCAAGTTCACATTTACTAGGATATTAGCCATTTAGCCTAGGCTCATTTCCACTAGCATCCCAGATAACATAAAACAGTGTATATGAAAATAATAATGAACAGTAAACATAACACATCAGTTACAATTTTACAATCTCATACTGACAATAGCAATTTCCACTACATGACTGTTAAAGAAAAAACCTTTAACAATACTGGCATCAAGTACCATTTGTCACAAAGTGCCCCTTTAACTGTTTGATTGATGATAGTGTACTAGGTGATCTACAATTGTGGGAATGAGGATGACCAACTGGCCCATGAACCATGTCCAAAACGTGTGTTTTTCACCACCACCATTTAACATCAGGAAATATAATTAAGCAGAAGTCTGAATATTAAATGCCATCTATATCCATCAGTACCCTACATGGAATATGTTATAATTATATTTGTCAATAACATGGTCATTTAAGGTTGGAAAGACTTCAGGGCCATCAAGATTAGTGCTAGGCAAAATCGGATAAAAAATGAGTTGTGTGCTCTTTTCCCCAAAGTTCACCAATTTTCTGTAATTTTGCAAATTTCTCAAACTATAGCAGTATGTTAAAAATGGGCAATGCTAGTTCAAATTGTACATTTTTTAAACACATTTTTTAAACTGTGCAGTTTGGGAAAAATGGCCCTATCTGCTGAAACTGCACCACACTATGACCTGCATATAGGATAAGAAATGAAGATGTAATTGTGGACAGTGGATTGACTCTAGAACAGCAGAGGCCTGATGTGCAAAGTTTTGTGTGGGGGCTAAAGGGGCTTTTTCTGCACAAACCAGGGTTTGCACTGGAACCCCATATTCAAAAGAAGCAAAGAAGGTTAGCACCTACACAAAACATAATGTATGCATGTAGGCAAGGGAAGGGGCATGGCCATGATAGTGTGAACTCCCCACTTATTCAACAGAATTGCACAGTGCAAAAGGGTATAACACGGTCCTTTTGTGCAGTGCAAATATTGTCAAACAAAACCTGAACAGAACTCCAGGCAACTCTAGCAGCTGCTGGAGGTGATGCAGCCACCAAGCTGGTTGGCTGCTGAGGGAGCACAACCTCTCCCTGTGGTCCCTGGCACCCCCATCCAATTGCTGGCCCTGTAGTATGTGTACAGATCTGTGGTGGTATGGTGCCCACCCCCCCCATCTCCAGCCCTGTACTTTGTAATCTACTCCCTGGTAGTAGTGGTGCCCTCTTTCCCTCCCTAAATCCCAGGCCTGCACTTTGTAATCAATTCCCTGGTAGTAGTAGAGCCCTCCCTTCCCCAGTCTCCAGCCCTGTACATTGTAATCCATTCCCAGATGGTAGTGATGCCCTCCTTCCCCTAATCCCCAGTTCCAAGTCATAATAGTGATTGCTAAACTGCAATCACTATTATGGTATGTGTATATCGCTGAATAGCATTTTGGCATTATACAATTCTCAGTGAACTCACTTCTGGCATGACTTAATGTTTTTGAGGGGGGGCTGTGCTCCTGCACAGCCCCACATGGGAGGGCTTCATTCCACGCACCCCCTTTCTTTTGCTTTGTTAACTCCAGGGTGGTGCATGTCGAGGAGTGGGCAAATCTTGGTGGGAAAAAAAAGGCAGCCACAAGCAGTGGCAAAATATTCACCCCCGGTCCATCCTGAAGCCATTACCTACTGCACCATAGCCAGCCACCCTCCCCACCACACCACAGGGCTGGCTCAGCTGCAGCTTGCTCTTTTCCCTATCTAAACTTCCCTCCTATCCTTCCCCTCCACCTCCATATTCCTCCCCTTCTGGTCGCTTTCCTCGCTATGCCTTCATTACCTTTGCAAGGTAGCTGACAATGTTAGCACTATAAATGAGTCACTGTTTTTACAGTCGCTCATTTATTATTGCTATCATCATTGAATACCCCAATTCCCAACTCCATGCATTAGTTTTCCAATAATTTTCTACTTTTAAATAGCAGAAATAGCAAATGAGCTTTTGAAATAAATGGTTTGTAATTGTAACAACTGTGGTATGAGCCTTCTTTCATGGTGGATGCTGTAATCTTTTCTGTCATTTCACTGTGTTTTGAAGCACCACCATTGCTTCCCGGTGCTGCATACCTTTCTCTGACTACTTTTAAACAGCAAAAAGACTCAAATCATGCTGTTTGGGCCCTAGTCTGCTGCATCCCTGACAAACTCTTCCTTTTCCATTACTTTAAATAATAGCCCTCTTAAGTGATTTCAAATTGCTTGGCCTTACTTTCAACTCATCCCTAATTTTCAAATTCCATATTGATAAAACCATTTTAAAATTTCATCAGTGCCTAGATCATCAAAAATGTATGAGGTATTGCCTGTCAATTCTGGATCTCAAACACACTGTTGCACAAGCTATCCTTCCCATACTAGATTACGGTTACACTGTTTACAGTCATGTCAATGCATCAAGACTTTTATTAATAAATACTGTTTATTATCAGCTTTTACAGTTCATTCTAAAGTCCAAATGGAATGAACAGTGCTATACCTTATTGTTTCAGTTAAACTGGTTGTCCCCCACTTCTAGACACACTTTCTATTGGTTATCTATCCCTAATCTATAAATCTGTGAATAAACGGACTCCAACTTATTTATCTGATAGGCTCATAGTTTCTACCTACAAATGTAGCCTTAGGGATATGTCTCATCATGGCCTTTCACTGCCAAAGTTTCAAATCCACTTTGGGAAAGAATGTTTTTCATAAGACGCTTCACATTCAGGGAACAGATTTCCCCTATATTTTCAAACATGATTTTAAAAAGTTGTTGTTTCAGGAACAACTTACATGTACTTGCTCTAATTGATGTTGCTTAGGTCAGTTGTGTATCTACTGTTTTAATTAGCTTGCGATTTAAAAATAGTTGTTGCAGGGAGTTTTTACATGTACCTGTTATAATTAGTATTGCTTGTTAGCCTATGTACCCATTATTCTAAATGACTTGGGACATTCTGTAACCGAGACATGTTTCTCATGGACCCTATCCTGTAATCCATTCAACTTTTAAATAAAATACCAAAAATACTGTGCAATATATTCCCTGGTGGTAGTGGTTCCACACACCCTCCCTCACCAGCCTGGAATTACAACAACCACCTCCCTGGCATCTAGTGGTTTCCCCCCATGGCACTGAGCACCTCCCTGCTCACTGTATTCTCATCGGTGGTGTCACAGGTGCACACAGTGACTGGCACAGCCTTCTTCACGTGTACTCAGCTGACCACCATATGTACAGGCAGTGAGTGTGCCTCTTATTTACTGAACATGGTGACATGCCCTGTCCCATAAATATGAGTCACACTCCCTGCCTGTACATGTGGTAGCCAGCCGAGGAAGTATTAGAAGGACTGTGCTGGTCACCATATACACCCATGGCACCGCCAATGAGAATACAGTGAGTGGAGGGTGGTCGGTGCTGTGGGAGGACCACTGGACACCAGGGAGTGGTTGTTTGCCCTTCTGTGCTGCTGATTGAAGGGGACCACTACCACCAAGGAATGGATTACAAAGTACCACTACCACCAAGGAATGGATTGCAAAGTAGAAGACTGGGGACTGGGGGAGAGATGGCACCACTACCACCAGGGATATATGTATGTCTAGGACTGGGCAATTGAGAGGGTGGTGCAAAGCTAACCTGCCTCACTACCCATGAAAATGAGCCCATTATGGGCCTGCAAATAACTCCTTTGCCCCTTGTATGCCCATTGAGCTCATTTGCATCAATCCTTTTGAATATTGCAAACTGCACACCAGTGCTATCCATTCTGATGGTGTACTTCAGGAGCCCTGTTGGGGCAATGTTAAGTGGCTTAGCAGTGGGATGACATAGCCCCATATTCAATCGAATATCACCAGTGTGCTTTTCAACTGAATATAGCATCTTCAAACACTCGGGCAAGCGCAAAGCGCAGTGCAAAGTTTTGCACTCTGCTTTAAATATATTTGAATATCTAGCCTGAGGTATCATCTGTTGTCTGCAGTGGCTTTTACCATCTGTGTATTATCACCCAGAATTCAAACCAGCCTGGAGCCCTCCAATCTGAAAACACTGGTTCAAGCATTTGTTACAGTTCTTCTAGACTTGATCATCATAATGTTCTCTATCTAGTGCTATCTGCAGAGCTAGTGCGATGCTTATAGTATGTACAGAACTCAGCAGCCAAGCTGATTGCAGGGACCTCATGGTCTGGGTATGTCACACATTGTCTGGCAGGAACTGCATTGGCTACCAGTGCATTGGTGCATCCATTTCAGGATAATTTTAATTTAGAAAGCCCTGCAGATTTTAGGCCCTAGCTGTCTGAAAGACCATCTGACTGAATACAGTCTCATCTGTCCCCTTGTTTCTCTGAGGCAGGGATATTCATGGTTCCATGTTTCCACTTTAAAGAAATTTGCTCATATTTCCCCTAGTAATTCACCATCCAGTGCCTAAACACAAAATAAAGTCTTGGAGAGTTGGTTAAATTTGAAAATGAAGTTTGCAACATACCTTTTTTAATTTTTTTTTGTCTGTGAACCCGGAAGCAAGTGAAATCTCAACTAGTGTAGATAAAAGCTTGCACAGCATCATGAGTCTTTGGCAGTGATGTGTTATAAGGTAAACAGTGCACTGCTACCATGGCTGACTCAGGTTTCAGTAGTAGTGCCACCGGTAGGGATAGCAACGTATTAAGGTCAGACAGTGACCCCTACTATATCACTGTTCATAGCAGCATGGAGCTCCTGGACCCTTTCAGGGATGACCTGTATCATTCAGATGTATCTGAGCACAGTAACAGCAGCAGGCAAGCTGGATCCAGGACCTAGCCTGACCCAGAGGCATATGGTGGTGACAGGCATTTAATTCACAATAAATGGTAAGGGCATAATTTACTGCTGCCTGTTTATTATGCCAAACATTGCCCTTGCTGATGTATCACTCATTTTATATTTAGTTAGTATGTTAGTGACACCAAGGCATAGCCAAATGTATATAAACAGCTTGCCCTTACAAGCTTATGAAGTGGCCACTATACTTATAGCTTCCCTGACCCCCCAGTTTGTTACCCATACATCATTCTTTTGCCAGATTATTTTTGCTTTTAAACTTTTTATTTTTATTTTCTTTTCTTACAGTAATGAAAGCACTTATTCTAAACAGGAGAGCTGTTAAAGAGTTGTTGGTTACATATACAACTCGACATCAGAGCAAGAGAAGTCTAAATATTACATTTAACATGTACTTACCCCGATACATGTGACTCTTATTTTAAAAGTGATGGAGAGGCAAGGCTTCCATGCTCCACATTCCTACCTCGTGGAACTCTTTGTGGCTTTGGGTGCTGTCTAGGCTTCTGACACCCTAGCTGAAGAAAAAACAAACACAATCTTTTGCAAGAATAGACTTTATCTTCACATCAGTAGAGTACATATATCTCAAATGCAACTACAATGTTATCAGAACATGCTTCGTTTATTTATTTATTTTTTTTTTTTTGCTTTTATTTACCCCTCCACCGACTGGCCCCCTTTCACCACCCCCCCTTTCACCACCACTGGGCTATTTACTTGCCATTTCCTCTCACCAAATTGAGGCGCAAGCTGACCTGGTGTGACGGGGAGACCAGCTTCATCCCACCAGTCGGCTTTTTTTCTCCTCCGATTTTTTTATCCCCGAGCACAGAGTCAAGGTGTGCAGTGATGCCAATGGCTGAGCAGCAAACACTTCCATACGCGGCAAGCCAGGCATCTAGCTCAGCTCCTCCCCCCTTGTGTAGGTTCATTGTGCTGGCCCCCAGCTACCACTAGGGGCCAGTCAAGCAGCAGACTCCATCCCCACCCTTCCCCAGGAGAGGAGAGCTGTCCTCCAGATGCTAGATCCTCTCCCTCCCCAGCCGACCCTTGATGACCTGCTCACATAGCGAACATGGGTTGCCAGAGTGGCAGGAGGTAAGACAATGCTGCCTCAACCTTCCATGCCACTGGGCCGGCCAAACATGCTCCATTTATAATAAAAATTGTCTCTGGTAAATAGCTGAAAACAAAGACAGTATCACTCATATACTAGAAGATAGTGATACAGGTGTGGTTACTCCATTGTTGTTTTGGGATACGGTTGAAATTGTCCTGCAGGGGAAGTTGGTGGCATATGCCACCCATAAGAAGCAGCAGTGAGGGGAATAGTTGAAACTGTTACAGGAGAAGTTGTATATTTTGTAGCCTCTCTATACGAAGGGAGACAGGGAGGTGGAATTTTCGAGCCAACAAACTAAAACCTAAATACAAGGGTCTTCATGACATGCAGTTCGAGCAAACATTACTATATCTCTTTCCATCTAGTTATGGGGGGAGTGGATGGCATGCCTTGCAACTGATGAGACAGCTCAGAAAAAAACAAAATATCAGGCTTGTGCTTTGCAGCTGCAGGACCCGCATTCAGGACTGTATAGTGACCACTATACATACAGCCTCCCTGACCCCCAATCTATTACCCATACAGCATATATGTTTGCAAAGTTCCATATATTTATTTATTTATTTATTGCACTCATTGGAAACAACTTTTGAGCAAGCTGTTCATTTACAAAGGTTCCACATCACACAAGCAAGACAAGTACTAATATATAGAGACAAATAGCAGAAGGTTCATTGCCTCTTGTCCCACCATTGCTTAAAGCATTTTAAGAAATTCAAGAGGCAGGTATGCCACTACCATTATGGAGATATGCAGAGATAGAAGCCCTTCCCAAACTGGGTAAAAATACTACTCAGATGGGATCATATCACCCAATTTCGGAACTAAATACAGACTATAAATTATTTATGTCCATTTTAGCTCACAGAATAGATGGTCTCCTCCCCCATCTTGTAGATGGGGACCAGGTTGGCTTTATTATGAAACATCAAGCTCATGATGCCATTCATCAGATGCTGTTACTTGCAGACTATGCCTCCTGCAGACAAATCCCCCTAGTCCTTCTCAGCCTTGATGCCAAAAAGGCATTTGACCAGGTCTCTTGGCCCTACCTCTGGGCGGTACTGAAATGTTTTGCCTTCTCGGATAAATATATCTCCCAAATTCAACATATGTACCAATCACCTGTGGCATATCTTAAATTAGATGGCTCTCTTTCTCCTCCTTTTCCCTTGACTCAGGGCACCAGACAAGGTTGCCCTATGTCTCCCTTACTGTTTGCTTTGTAATTGGAACCCCTTGCAGCTTACATTAGGAATCTAGTCAATATTGAGGGAATACCAGTGGGGGGGTAGGGTATATAAACTCACACTCTTTGCTGATGATATCTTACTAACACTTACTTTCCCTGAAACCTCTATCCTAGCAGTCTGGGATCAGTTAGAATTATTTGGAAATCTGTCAGGCTACAAGATAAATAGTTTAAAGATGGAAGTTTTAAACTACTCCTTCACTCCCTCTAGGGCTATGAAGGATGCCTTCCCATTCCACTGGAGCAGGGTAGAAATGCGCTACTTAGGAATTAAAATCCCATCCCAACTGTTACATTTAGAACTAGTTAACTTTGAACCGATTACCCAAGCGATAGCAGCTGATTTATCAAAATGGTTACACCTCCCTATTGGGTTGGTTAGTAGAGCAGAAGCCAGTCAACAGAATATCCTCCCCCAAATCCACTTTTTTCTTCAAACCCTTCTCATTATACATACCAATGTATATTTCATAGCATGGGATAAGTTAATCACTAGATTCCTTTGGGGAGGGAACCACCCAGATTGAAATACAATATATTATAATTGTCTAGAACTCAAGAAGATGAAACTCTTTCCTTCCCCAAAACTTGAGGGATGGGGCAGCGCAAAATAAAAATTGTCACCTTGTAGACAGGTCTTTATTTTTCAAATTCTTATTCTTTTATTTTATTTTTTGGCCCAAATCCTCTACGTTTTACCAATAAATATTGGCGCCCACAGGAGGTGCCTTTACATACCTTTAAAAACATAAATACATGTATAAATATCCTATCTACACCAAAGCTAGCTCTTTATATACTGCTTTTCAATTAACTAAATAATGAAGGCCACTTATATCTTAATCAGTACTCCAAATAATTATTTCTTTCTTTTGAATTGACTATTTCCATTATGAATCCTAAAACCAAACAAATTCATAAATAAGCTTGTAACATATTCATTCAACTACTATATCCCTCTATTTTAAATTGTATCTATTGCACTCATTTTAAATATTTATTTAATATATTTATATTAAACCATGCCAAATATTTCCAATTCCACCCCTTAATTAATTATCCAATCAATTTCACTTTATCTCACTTAATGTTCTGAAAATCTTTCTATATTACCTTATTTCCAGCATTAATTTGTTGCCTTTTCAATGCTTTTATAAGTCCCTTGTTGCTCTGTAAAAATTAAATGAACATGCCACAAGTCCTTTATTATCTCTGTAACATTTTTGACTCTCACACATTACATGACAGTACCTTTTTCTAAAAACATTCAATTATTGTATGTTATGTAATCGGTATAGTTACAACACTACTTTGCCATCTCACATGTTCAATTTAACACCACTTGGCTCTAAAAAAGACTCTACATTGAAATTTATATCATTCTTCATACTTTGAAACCAGCAATTATGTGTCCTAGTCTTTGAATATTAATTACCAACTAACATAGAAACAAACCCATTTTATCATGGATTTTCATACCAACATTCATTACTTAGTCCTACAGAAACAGATAGCTCAATACTCTGTGCTCTATCTCTTATTATTTTAACTTGTTTATGCTGTGTTTTAATTTTATATCAAAAACGCTTCCCGTTTTCAATTTCCCCACAGTACACCAATTACTTTCATTTCCATTCATTTCTACCTAGCTATTTGCTACTGTATTAGTAATAAATTCTATATGCTAAAACAGTTACTATTTTCAGGTTTCCGAAATACATCCATTTTCATTCACTTCCATTCATTTCTAGCTACCCATTTACAATCTAGCATTTGTTTGTACGGAAGGTGGCACTTCATTTTAGCTCTCCCCCTACTCATCATACACTTCATTTTATAACACCATATTCAGCTTAAATGTTATAATGATCCTCTTACCATATCCTTCCTCTCTTGTCTACTCTGCACTTCGTTACTGATTCTATTTCAAAAAACCTTGAGTGTCCTACTCAGCTCTTAAGTGCCCAGCCTTGAAAAATGATGTCACATCTTGGGCTTCCCTCGGTCTAATTAGTTCATCCTTAAAGAGACATACCCCTGTTGTCTATAACCAGTGTTACCTATTGACATAGCTATTCCTTTATGTTTAATCCAAAGACTGATTACCTTTTTATACAGTACATACTTAGACAGAATGTTCAAAGAGCCAATGTGTTACTATCCTTTCCGTTTGATCTCATTTTGTTTTATACAAAATACACATAACTATAAAAACATCCCTTCTTTTATGTTTGACCTAGGGACTAGACACTATACCCTTTACCTTTTCTGTTTGCTCTAATATGCTACATGCCTCGAACTAACAATTAATTATTTCTTTGCTTGCACCTTATTTTATGTCAGGTCCGAATATTTTGGAGACAGATGTATTTTATCTTAAAAATTAAATACAAAGTTGTTCTCTTTCAATTTAACTTACTCTAATGTACCTGTAAACTGACAGTTTGTTGTTTCTTTACTTGCATCTTATTTTATATCAGGTCCCAATACTTTAGAGACTGGTATGTTTTATCCTAAAAATTAAATACAAAATTGTTCTCTTTCATATTTGCTTTCTCTAACACAAAATGCTCTGTTCAACAGACTATGTATTCTCTTTACAATTTTTATCTCACCTTATTTTATGACAGAAATAGAGATTAAAACCCTAACAAGAGGTTTATCTTTTGCACCAGTAACATCAGTTAATCATTTTGATTTAGAATGTGATTTACAAAATTTTTTTTAGAAAATTATGTTTACAAGCACAGTTTGGGAACCAAATTAATGTGGAAGATTATAAGAAAAAATTGATGAACAATTTAAAAATAAGGTCTACATATCATCCTTCCTCAGGAATTTTTCCAGCAGTTGAAACTTATGCAGAAATAGTTAGAAAGGAAATACATGACCTTTTCTTAACAGAGGGGGACATGAGGTCAGCCAGGGACAATTTAAGTCAACAAGAGAGGACAGCATTGAACTCTCTAAATAAGGATGAGTCTATTATAATAAAACTGGCAGATAAGGGAGGAGGCATAGTGGTAATGGATTATAATCATGATCAAAGAATGTGTTTGAAATTGTTAATGAATGGAGATAATTATGTAGAATTGATAATGGATCCAATGTTAAGTTTACAAAGACAGTTATCAGATATGGTAGAAGAACTGATGTTAATGAACCAATTGAAAGATTGGGAAGGATCTTTATTGCTACAGAAACATCCACGAACACCAGTATTTTACACCATTCCTAAAACACATAAAAATATGAATGACCCTCCATGGCATCCCATAGTAACTGGGATAGGTAGTGTGTTTGAGACAGTATCAAATTACATTAATTTTCATATATAGCCATTAGTGGAAAAGATACCAACATATGTCAGAGACACCTCACATTTCATTGAAATGTTAAGGGATATAAAACTGACACAAAAAAAAAAAGAAAAAGCTGTTTGCTGGTGACAATGGATGTTTCTGATTTATATACCAGCATCCCTCATGATGCTGGCATTTTGGCAATGGGTAGCTTATTGGATAAAAGGGATATCGGAGAATATCCTAGAACAAGAATGATACAAATGTTAGCAGAATTTATTCTAACAAAGAATTACTTTAGATTTGGGAAAGCGTTTTATGAACAGAAAAGGGGAACTGCGATGGGGTCAACAATGGCCCCAGCATATGAAAATGCATTTATGCATATATTTGAAACAGATTATGTAACTAATGAAAATATAAATACATATTCTGAATGGATTAAAATTTACAAGAGGTACATAGATGATTTTTTCATTACATGGGTAGGCACAAAAGAAAAACTTCATGAATTTTATGTGTATCTAAATTTATGTTCACAGCATATAAAATTTACTATAGAATATAATGAAGAGTCTATTCCCTATTTAGATGTAAAAGTAATAAAAGGAGAAAATGGACTATACACATCATTGTATAGAAAAGATACAGTACGTAATATGATTTTACATGCCACAAGTTATCATTCTGAAAATTTCATTAAGAGTATACCTTATTCTCAGTTTTTGCAGGTTCAAAGGAATTGTGGACAAGAGAAGGATTTTAGGGAAGAAAAACATGAGGCAACTACACAGTTTAAACAGAGGGGATATAAAAAAACACTTTAATGCAGGCAAAGAAATGACTAGAACAGGTAACACAAGATAAAGCATTGCAAGGTAAAGATAAAGTAGAAAATAGGAGAAGGATAGTTTTTAGTATTAAACATAACCATAAGTCTAAAGAAATTCGACAGATTGTTAATAAACAGTGGTCCATTTTGCAGAATTTCCCTAAAGAAAATGAGGTATTTCAACAACTCCCATTGGTGGCAGAGAGAGAGAAAAGTAAATACACTTAAAGATACATTGGCACATACGGATCATTTACAAGGTAAAAAAGATAAATGTACACAACTCTTATTGTGGCCTCTTAACCCAGGAATGATGCAGTGTGGACATTGTTCAGTATGTGTACAAACAAGTAAGAAAAATGTGTATAGGCATCCATGAACAGATAAAGAATATTTGATCAGACAATTCATTACCTGTGAAACTAAGGGAGTAATATATGTACTACAATGTCCTTGTGACGATTTATATAGGAATGACTACTCATCGGTTAAAGCAAAGAATTCAAGAGCATAAATCTAATATTAGAAATAAGTTAAAAACACCAGTTGCAGAACATTTTTTATTAGCAGGCCACACGGGGGCATCCATTAGATTTTGGGGCATTGAAATAGTACCTAAATCAGACAGGGGAGGAGACTATGCTAGAATACATGAAAGGGCAGAAACCCATTGGATATATGAAATGGGAACATTAGATTCTAAAATATGTATGAGTAAGGACATTAATTAGAGTTGTTGTCAGAGATAATAAGAGAATAAAGTACTTTTGTAAATTAGATATACAAAAATTCAAAGATTTGGGTGCTAAGGTCTAGAGTTCAAAAAGAAGCATATTAGATTTAAAGGATGTGACAAAATGGATGATAGGGAATATTTTTAAGGACCCCATATAAATTGAGAAACTAAATTGATAAAAGGAAATGATAAATGAAAATAACATCATATTTAACTTTAAGTCCTCAGGTAGAACATACAATAATAAGTAGTCTCTATAGTATTAGGACCTGACATAAAATAAGATGAGATAAAAATTGTAAAGAGAATACATAGTCTGTTGAATGGAGCATTTTGTGTTAGAGAAAGCAAATATGAAAGAGATGACCTGTCACCTTTCCCAACCTTCCAGAAGCTGTTTGCCTAACACCACTGTGATTTGAAGACATACTCCCAAGTTGTGGGGAAACTAAAAAACTCCTTCCAGCAATGATTCACTGACTTCAGGAGGGACTCACATAAAATTAAGTTTTTTGGAGAGCCTTATTCTGTTGCCCCTGACGAACTTGCATCGAATTTACAACTTGAAGTTATTGACTTGCAAGGCAGTGATTCACTACGCAGCAAATACACAGAAGGAAATCTTTTAAATTTCTACAATTGCCTTTATGAAGAAAAGTTCCCCAATATCAGAAATGAAGCACTGAAACTTTCAAGCTTGTTTAGATGCACATTTATTTGTGAGCACACATTTTCTCTATTGAGTTTAAATAAGTCAAAATTAAGAAGCAGTATTACAGATGAGAATCTGGAGGCTGTTATGCAGCTAGCCACCTCAAAACTAAAATCAGACATTCAGAAGCTGGTGTCCAATGAGCATTGCAACACTTCACATTAATAATAGGCAAGTTAACTTTGGTAAGGAAACAGATGTAACTTTTATGTTGTGTGACAGATAAATACACTGTATTTTTCTTAGTTCAGAATGCACTTCAAGAACTACCCATCTGACTATCTGAATAAGACAGAAGATATGGATGTCAACTTTTTTATCTTCAGGCTTTTAAAAAAAAATAATAAACAATTTCATTAAGTAAACAACTAAGTAAACAAAATTAAAAATAAAACTACATTAAAATAAATAGAATAAAAAAATACATATGGTTTGTCTTTCTTTGACATAGTCAGTATATAAAAGTTTATCAGTGGTTGTGTCACCATCAATACTGGCCCTCTATCAGTGGCCCTCAACACTGGCCACATATCCAAGTCTGGCCCCATACCAAAAAACATTGTGCACCACTGCCATAGTGTTTGTTAATTGTCCTTACAATGTGCTACACTTTTTCAGTTTTATTCCTGCAGTTGTTGATGTTTTGCTGTTTAGTTTGCAGAACAGGGGGTTTGAGTCTGCCATCATACAACTCGCTGAATTTATCACTTATGTTGTGTTCAATAAATGGGATTTAGCAGCCATTTTTCCTAAATGAAGAAAGTGACATACTAATCTGCAAGGATCTTGTGATTATTTTGCATAACATGCATTGTGCTGTACTTTCAGATGGAATGTCTCTTGAAAAAAGAAGACTTAGGGGTGGCCTTATGCTCACTAGAGATATAAATGATGGAAATGTAATGTTTGAAATTGGCATCAATTTCAAGCAGATAAAAATTAACACAAGAGGGCACCCACTTCAAGTAAAAAAGACAATGCTTTAATACAAAAAAAGAGGATATTTGTTCTCTCAGAGAATGATAAAACCATGACATTCACTCCCTACAGATATTGTCATCAGTAAAACCAAGAATATCTTCAAAAACCACCTAGACAACTACCTATTACATAACCATTCCCTTGGGTATTATGAGTGACTGACAGGAATGTTCATGGACGTTGGCCTTATACTCCTTACAGCTTTCTTAGTGAATCTTAGTATGTGATAATGACATGTTCCTGATATTGCAGACAGTCTTGGAATGTACCATGTTCTGTGTAATAAAGGACATATTACAGGACACTGCATTAAATGTATTCTCTGAAGCTGCATTGAATCCTCTGGCTGAAAGAACAGTTGTTCTGATTAATTGTATGTCCCCATTTTTGTGGCATATGCATATCAATTTAATTAATGCAAAAAAGAAACCACTGCCATATGTTGTGTGGACAGCATTTTTATGCTGCAACAGCAGCCCTCAAACATTACCATGCTTTTTTTGAGTGGTGTATGTCACATATGTGTATGTACCCACTTCATGGCCAGTGGGAGAGTAGTATTCATTCAGTGGGAGAGTAGTATCCATTCTTTCAGTTTTAAGATGTATAGTATTCAAGTATCACATTTGTTAATCAGTGTGTGTCCAACTTTAAATATTCTGTCATGTAATCAGTCACACTGTTAAAGGTCCCAAGTGACTTTCACCATTGCAGTATGTTAATGTTTACTGTTTTCATTTGTTCCTGACCTGGAATTCATTAAAATGTATGTTATATTCGTTTGGGACCTTTAAGGTTAATAGGATAGTGTGACTGATTACAAGAGAGAATATATATAGCTGTAAATGTGCTGATTAACAAATGAGATAGTAAAATACATCTTATCTTTCTGTAAGGTTGCAAACCAAACCTTTGATGAAGTATTGGCTGTAGCAAATGGAGGGATACCTGAAGGCCAGTGAAATGCCAGTCAGTATTTACTGTATATATGAACTTGAGAAAAGGAGGCCATTATAAAAGTATGTTGAACTAATGAATTGAATAATCAATAAATGCCCACTGTAAAACATGTTATGAGTTTAACATAAAAATGTAACCCTATATGTGACAAATAGTTGGATATAACATTGTGGGGAACAAACAACACTGATAACTAAAAATAAGGATGCATATTTAAAAATGTCCAAAAGGTTTTTTCTGACTTAAACAAAAACAGTCTATAAATGTTAGTGAAGAATGCATTGTAAATATTCTTATTTGAATTTCATTTACAGCTCCCAGAAGAAGCCAATAGGTAAAACTTTGGGGTTTGGCATAAAGAAATCTAAAGAAAATAACAAATCTATTAAAGAAAGAAATTAGTGTACAGATTGGTTCATTTGAAATCAGAGCTACCATACACACATTTTTGTATTGTTTGTAAGTTTCCAGACACGTGGTATGCTCCACCTAAAGACAGTACCAGAACACTATCAACAATTTCCCTTGGAATCTCCACAACCTTTGGCCTCAAAATCAAACACTACATATTTGTCAGATGTCTTCTCATCTGTAAGAAAATCAAATCAAATCAAATTTTATTTCTGAAGAACTTTTCTAAAACCAAAATGCGTATACAATATTAAAACAACCATTAAACAGCTAAAACACACAAAATTAAAAGGCAGCAGTAATAAATCTAAACATCATCCCCAAATGCTAGGCCAAATAAACATGTCTTTAATGAGGATTTAAACATCTCAGTGGACAGGCACTCTCTAATCTGACGAGGTAGAGAGTTCCACAGTGTCGAGGCTACAAAAGCAAAAGCCCTAGCACCTGATGTCTGAAGACAGACCATGGGAACCTCTAGCAAACCCTCGTCTGCACAGCGGAGACGACGGAGTGGGCGGTAAGGCTAAAGGAGGTCTTGCAAGTAACCCGGTCCCTCTCCATGTAGGGTCTTATAGGTCAGCAATGCGACCCCGAAGGTGATCCTCCACTGCACTGGCAGCTAGTGCAATTCTCGCAGCACAGTCGTGACATGGCAAGTAATTGACTGCCCTGTCAGCAATCTTGCCGCTGCATTTTGCACCAGCTGCAGGCGACGGAGACCCACCCCCGGTAACCCTAGGTACAGAGCATTGCAGTAGTCAAGACGAGAGGACACAAAGGCGTGAAACAATATAGGAAGGTTATTGAGCGGGACAAAGTGCTTTATCCAGGTGATGTTCCTCAGATGGTAAAATAAAGACTTGACAACTACTGACACCTGTGCTTTAAGCGTCAGTTCATTATCAAGCACAACCCCCAGATTCTGTACCCTTTCAGAAGGTCTCATCTGGTCACCCCCCAGCACAAGGCCGGACGGTTGCCCGGGGGTCAATTTCTCTATCCGCTGACCTGGGTCCACCAACAACACCTTCGTCTTATCTGGATTTAGTTTCAACCAGTTAGCACTCATCCAATCTTGAATCTCAGTGAGGCAGTTGTTAAAGACCGAGATCGCACTATTCTGTTTGGGTTCAAAGGACATGTAGAGCTGAGTATCATCTGCATAGCAGTAAAAACTCAGCCCATACTGCCTTATAACGTCTCCCAATGGCAGCATGTATACCGTGAACAACATGGGGGACAGTACAGAACCCTGCGGAACCCCACCAGGCAGGGCGAAGGGAGCCAAGGAAAAAATTCCTGACACCACCCTCTGAGTCCTGCCTGTGAGAAAAGAATGGAACCATCTGAGGACTGTCCCCGATAGTCCACAGATTAGCCGCAGGCATTCCAGCAATACCCCATGATCCATGGTGTCAAATGCTGCAGAGAGATCAAGGAGGACCAAAATCAAATGACTCCTCCGATCCCTCACTATTAGGAGATCATTCATCACTCAAACTAATGCTGTCTTGGTACTGTGCCTCTTCCTGAAACCAGACTGGAGAGGATCATAGACTTCATGGGTGGTAAGAAAGTTCTCAAACTGCGACGCTACTACCTGCTCAATAACCTTACCCAAAAAGGGTAGGTTAGAGACCGGTCTGTAGTTCTCAAGGCAGTCTGGGTTGTTGGATGGTTTCTTTAAAAAGGGAGTCACCACAGCCTCCTTCAATGGATCTGGGAACATCCCTTGATCCAGCGAACACCAGACAATCTCAGTGAGGATCAGTCCAATGGCATCTATACACCCCACGAGGAGGCACGTTGGACCAGGATCCAAACTACAGTAAGTCGGTCACAAGCCCTGAACAATCTTCATGATATCCATGATTGCTGGCCAGTCAAAATCTGTCCAGACTGGGTGTCTGCACCCTTGCATTGACCTCCGCCATACTCATTTGAACAAGTTCAGCAGATCTCTGACATGATGGACAACACCTTATCTGCAAAGAATTGAGCAAACTCCTCACACTTAGATTATGAAAAAGCTCTCCCACCCCGAAGACAGGCTGGATTGCACAGCCTGTCCATGGTCCAAAAGAAATGAACAAGTCAATTCCTTGCTGCAGTAATCTCCCTGGATAGGAAGTCTGCCTTCCTATGGGAGATTTATGATTGATAGTATGAATAACGGGCGATCAACCTAAGTCTGTCCTCCTCCAGGCCATATTTCCTCCAACAATGTGCCAACCTTTGCCCCACTCTCCTCAACTCTCTCAAAGTCCCATCAAACCAAGCGGACTGAGGATGAAGAGGGAGGGGGCGAACTCAGACAGGAGCTATGGAATCTAGGGTCTCCAGCACCACACTATTATAGCACATTACTAGGTCTCCTTGATCCAAGCATTCCAATGGCCAACTCGAGAGGTCCAGTACTGCCAGCAGACTCTCTGGGGTGACACCCCTCAAAGGGCGGTACCGGATCATCTCAAAGGGGCTGGTTTCATAGGGGGAGCCTTGAAAATGAATCTTACAGAGTGTTGGTCTGACCATCTAACCAGTTCCACCACCAAGTCAGCAGCCTCCATCCCCAGGAGGAACACCAGGTCTAAGGAGAGTGACCCTGAAAATGGGTTGCAGCAGTAACTCCCTGTGTAAAGCCCAACAAAGTCATCAGTTGGAGGAAGTTTTGACCAAAATGTGAGAGTTAATCCCCCAGGACCAACCACCTGGAGGATTCCAACACCATGTCGACCATGAAGTCTGCAATTTCCTGCAGGTAAGCTTTTTCGTCTCTGGGTGGATGGTAGATGAGAAGAATCCTGCTACCCACACCTGCTCCCAGGATACACTCAAAGAATCTGGTGATCCCCACTGGAACCTCCACAAGGCCCAGTTCTGTCTTAAAACAGATGGCTACACCACCACCCCTTCGATCCAATCCTGGGCAGTGTATCACAGAGTACCCAGACGGAACTGCCAACTCCAATACCAGACCAGCATTTTCATACGGCCAGGTCTCGTTGATGCAAACCAGGTCAGATGACTCAACAAGATCATCAATAATTGCTGTCTTGTTTTTTTATACACCTGGCATTACATAACACAGCCCGAGTTGGATGAGAGGCCATGGAGGAACTGGCAACTTGCCCACTATCAGTGGAGCCCTTGGCTATGGGAACCAGGCATGGAGGACCCCTTTCCTGGATCCATTTTGTCCCAGGATGCCTCCTTGACCTCACCACCCCTATCCACCCATCCCGCTCCTCCCCCCAGGTCTGGGGGCCCCACTCCTTTGGCCCCTCCATACAATACCCAAGGCATGACAATGCCTATACACCTCGGGCTGTAACAGGGGACTATCAAAGTGGCATAGGTCGCTTAACCTGGACAGGGATAGCACCTGCCCATCAAAGCATGATTCCAACACATGCTATCTATAAAACTACCTACTATAAATATTTAATACATACACACCAACATCAATTTAAACATTCTACTAATAAAATGCTCCTTGAACTCTCACTTTGAGGGTTTAAAACATATTAAATTTAATAATCTTTTGAATGTGAGGTCTAAAAACCAGAGTTCTCTCACTACTCTGGCAGAATGACCAGCCTCTTCCCACCACCACCACCTCTCACATAGCGGGGGAGAGTCTTATAGAGAATAAATGAAGGAAAAAAGTCACTCAAATGAGCCAGCACTCAAAATGTTCAGTTCAGTCCCAATTTAAACACACAGCCCAAGTCACTTAATTTAAATGCAGTGGCAGTGGCCAAAGGCAGCAAGCTATGCACACACAGCAGCTGGCATCCCAAGAGAGCCCCCCCAATTGTACCAACAGGAATAGCCCCCTTAAACCCCGTCTACCTGTGACCCACAGCCACAGTCACCTCAGAGGCAGGTCACTAGGTCTGCCTCCTAGACAGCTTAGGAAAGTCCCCACTCCACTCCACTCCGACTTCCCAGAGAGGTAGTAGGGGCACCCCGCCTGGTCCCAGGCCACAAAGGGAGAAAGAATAAAGGCCCCAGGTACAAGAAAGGAGGATCCTCCTGCCCTCAGTACAGCACAGCACTGCTCCTGGACCTCACTGCACACTATCTTTCTCTGCTCGCAAATCCAGAATACATAGAGTTCATATACGATTCTTTCAATAGTGTACAGTCTGCTCTAAATTCCATCAGACTCCAACCCATGAACTCCCCCCAATCCAAGCAGCATTCAAGGAATTTAACAGCAGATAGAAATATTCATCCACTAAGTATATCCCATTCTTATCTGTCCACAGATGTCACTTCACTCCAAAACTTCAAAGAAAGAATGCCCAAGAATAACCACTAATCAGGTGCCAAACTTTCATTTCAAACAGTCTCAATGCACTGAGCACCCACCAAAACACTCCCTCACCAACACCACTTGACTCCAAAGCAGTTCGGACAAACACCTGCTGATGCTTCTTTTTCACCGGTCAGAATCACTTGGCTTCCAGTCAGTCCAAAGAACAGACTGCTAGGTGAAAAAGAGGATGACGTCCACCAAGCGAATGCTGACACACTCCATCGGGCAACAAAATATTCTTGTCACAAAACACTCAACAATCCAAGATAATCCACGGATCGCAAAAGTCTTGTAGGACAGTCTTGTAGGACAACAAAGCATATAATAATCCAGAGACACGATGATACAATGATAAAAACAGTCGATTTAAAATGGTTAAAAAATGGCTTAAAAAAAACTTAAAGCATAAGTAAAGTAAAAGAAAACTCTAACAAACTCTAGAGAACATCTGACGGCTGGCCCAGCGTGGCTGCCATCTTGCTGCATCTCGCTATGAGCAAACCATCAGAGTTCCCAGCCTGGAATGTAAAGACATATAACACAGCTGTTGATTCACAAATGACTAAGGCAACTTTTCCATGTGTTTCTCCAGACAAGCTGACAACTGACAGAATTATTTACACTTTGGGCATTTTTCACTGTCAGTTTTCTGTTCTGCACAGTTGGGATCAAGGCATGTGTTGCAAAACGGCAAAGGAATGATTATTTTTGTGGCTAAAGGGTATGTGACAGCATTCACAGAGGTATCTTGCCCCTTTGAATTTCTTCACATTTAAGACCTCATAGTAATAAGTGTCATGCAATAATACATATAGTGTTTTAGGAAGCAAAACAAAGCAAAAGCAACTTTATTTATAAAATAGCGCTATTCCCCGAAGGTTCATAACACTAGTAAAATAAATAATAAAATTCCAGCTAAAACCCCATAATCATAATAAACATCCATATCAAACTTAAATATCAGAGCAAGCAAGATTAAACAAATATGTTTTCAATGCAGATTTAAAACTCTCCACCGTCAGGCACTGGCTTATCCAGTGAGGTAGAGAATTCCACAGGGTAGGGGCCACAAATTAAAATGCTCGGGGTCCAGATGACTTCAAACAAACCCTGGCAATCTCTAGCAATCCCTCATCGGTGGAGCAGAATGCTTTGGAGGAGCAGTAGGGATGAAGACGCTCTTGCAGATAACTTGGACCATGTCCGTGTAGGGCCTTATAGGTCAGCAAGCTGACCATGATGGTGATTCACCACTGAATAGACAGCCAGTGCTGGTCACGCAGCACCGGCATGACATTGCAACCTTGAGGTAGCCCAGCCAAGCAGCCTAGCTGGTGCATTCTGTACCAGCTGCAAGTGGTGGATATCAATCCCTGGTAGCCCTAGGTAAAGGGAATTACAGTAATCAAGGTGAGAGGTCACAAAAGCATGGACCAAAGTTGGAAGGTTGTTGGGCAGAACTAGGTGCTTGATCTGAGCAATGTTCCTTAAGTGGTGAAAGGCAGTCTTGATAATGGATGACACCTGTGTTTTAAGTGTCAGTCCATTATCAAGAATCACGCCTAAATCTCACACTCATTCGGAGGTCATCAGCTGGCAGCTACCAAGTCAGAGCCCTGATGCTCATCCTCTTGATGGCCCCACTACCCAACACACTTAGTCCACTACCAGAACCTCAGTCTTATTCGGGTTCATCCTCAGCCAGTTGGCACTCATCCAGTCTTCAATCTCAGAAATGCAGTTGTTAAAGCTCGAGATAGCTCCCACCTGGTCGGGTACAAAGGACAAGTACAGCTGAGTGTCATCTGCATAGCAGTGAAAGCTCAGCCCATACTGTCTTACAATGTCTCCCATGGCAGCAAATACACCAGAAACAACATGGGGGATAGCATCAAGACCTGTGACACCCCATATGACAGGGAGAACTTGTCAGAGGAGTAAGCCCAGGAGACAACTTTCTGAAACCTGCCAGTGAGGAAAGAGTGGAACCATCTGAGGACTGTACCTGATAGTCCACAGATCAGCTGCAGGTGCTCAACCAACACACCATGGTCCATGGTGTCAAATGCTGCAGAGAGCTTGAGAAGATCCAAGATGGAGTGGCTTTTCTGATCTCTCGCCATCAGAAGATCACTAAGGATCTGAACAAGGGTCATCTTGGTGCTATGCCTTTTCTGAAATCCAGACTGGAGAGGATTGTAGATGTCGTGGATGGTCAAATGATCCTCCAGCTGTAGCATGACCACCTTCTGAATAACCGTGCCACAAAGGGAAGGTTAGAGATGGGTCTGTAGTTAGCAAGACAGTCTGGGGTCGAGAGAGGGTTTCTTAAGGAAAGGTGTTACCACCGCTTCCTTCAGGGTGTCCAGAAACACACCTGACTCTAACAAACACCAGACAATCTCAGCTAGGACCAGGCTGATGACCACAACACACTACACAAGGAGGTGCATTGGGTCTGGGTCCGAACTACAGCAGGTCAGCCACATATTCTAGATAATCCTCATGACATCCTTGATCACCAGCTGGCCGAAATCAGACCAAACAGACAGAGGAGCTGCAATCTTCCACCGACCACCACCATCCCCATTGGAGTGAGCTGCACAAACCTCGAACCTGATGTCAGCAACCTTATCAGCAAGGAATCGAGCCAACTCGTCACATTTCTCTTGAGACAATGCTCTCCAAGTCTGCAAACAGGCTGGATTGCACAGTCTGTCCACAGTCTGGAACAACTGAGTGGGTCAATTCTGTGCTGCAGCAATCTCCCTGGACAGGAACTCTGCCTTCTTACAGGAGAAAGCTGATTGGTAGTCCTTATAATGGGCCATTAATCTAAGTCTGTCAGCATCAAGACCCGATTTCTGCCAGCGATGTTCCATCCTTCATCCCACTCTCCTCAGCTCCCTCAAAGTTCCATCAAACCAAGAGGACTGAGGGTACTGGGTGAGTGAGTGAACACAGACAGGAATGATTAGATCCAGAGCCTCAGACACAGCGCCATTATAGCCCTGTACCAGAGTATCAGGATCACAGCTAATCCTTGGTAGACCCAATAGGTCCAGTACTGCAGCCAGGCCATTGGGGTCAAACTCCTTAGATGGCGGTACCAGACCATCTCTGTAGGGGCAGGCCTATAGGGGGGAGTCTGGAAATTGAATCTTTTGGAATGATGGTCAGACCAACTGACCAGCTCCACCACCAGGTCAGAAGTCTCCATATCCAGTAGGAAGACCAGATTCAAGGAAAGACCATGATTATGGGTTGCAGAGGTAATCACCTGTAGAAGCCCAATGAATTCATCAATTAGAGAAAGTCTTGATCAAATTGCGAGAGTTCATCATCGACCCAGGCATTGAAATCCCTCAGAACCATCCATCCGGGGGACTCCAATACCATACTGACGATGAAGTCCACAACTTCCTGCAAGAATTGCTTCTCACCACCGGCTGGACAGTAGATGAGAAGAATCCTGCACCTAAAATCCAATATTGAGAATATTTCCCACTCTCCCTGGTTGTGGTACAGCACTTTGATGGTGACTCCTAAGCATTGCTCAGATTGTACCACATCACTGAAAGTGATAGGCATGTGCTCTGACAAACCCAGTTCAGTATGAAGTATTTTAACCTTTCTAATCAACTGATCATCTGTGATTCTCTGGGGGTTTAATAGTGCTGTAAGACTGCCTGCAACACAGAGTGCATTATCTCTGTTGTTTTAATTAATAAGGTATCACATTTTTTTCTCTATTATTTTACTATGCAGGACAGAACTCAGTGTGTCCCTACCCCCTACACTGCTACCCTTCCTGTCTCTGATGGTTGTTACTGCAAACTGTAAAGAATCATCAAAAATTACTTCTGCAATACTTTGCAACACCCCAGCTATGTGATCTAAGAATGTAGCAGTGTTAAGCTCTTTGGGGGCTGTTCTCTTTGAGAATAGTGGGTAAATTAAAGAGTCAGCATTCAAATACAATTGCATACAATCATGGGCTCCCAACTGAGGGACAACACGGTCTAAAAATTACTGAATAGATTAATTTATTGCTCTAATGACTTGGCTAAGTGATCCTGGCCTGTCAAAATTTACAAACCAAAATCTCTTATGATTTTCAACAGCTCAAAATGTTTGTAGTACCCTTTCATAATGTTGAATTCTTTCTAGAAAAACAGGAGGGGGCTCCTAGTGTTCTAACTCAGCATGTTGCTTAAAATCAGTAACACGCCTTAATGACATATGTCATGATATTATTTTTGCATGATTTACCTTCCTTTGCACATTTTCTGTTTTTTTACCCATGTGTTTCTTTTGGCTTGTCTATTAATTTTTGGCATGCTTTTAGTGTTCCCTGCTTTTTATTTATTCTGTCAGTTTTTCTGTTTGGTCACTGCTTTTGAGACAATTTCATTTCTATTGCTGCCATTTTTTTAAAACTGCTCTGCTAGCTGCAGAGCATGTCTGAGTTCTGAACCAGACCCCTTCTTTGCTGTGCATAGCAACATAAATAACACTTTTATTACAGGCCCCTTTAATAGCTCATTTCTAAAAACACATGTACTTATTGCCTTATCCTGTAACTTTTCAATGTCAACAAGTGATTCATTCTGAGCACCAGCAATTAATGGAAACATCTGCAGCAATAAATCCAATGCCCCATTACCCCCTTTTCCCAAACTGGGGGAGAGATACAGATTTGTCAGTGTCTGTAATCCCCAAACTACCATAGGGCTGTGCACCCTGACTCAAATTTAAGCAACTTTTATTTACAGAGTCTAAAGAATCACCCCTCATTGCCACACCATCAGCATGATTTATGATGCCTGCATGTTTTGGTGATTCTTCAGAAGAATCTGTTCTTTGCCTTTCTCTGCAGTGATCTGCCCAGTTCATTACCCTTCCTGAAGCATACTGTTGAGCTATCAACAGAAAAGCAGAAATAAGTGTTTCACTGATATATTTCAAATATTGTATGGGTAAGTATCAAGATCTAAAATTTGCAGACTTTTTTTATAATCATCTACAATAAAGCCATACCAAGACAGCACCAAAAATATTATTTTACTTGTACATTTTAAACATCTTCATCTAAATCTAAACTACCATTCTTTGTTGAAAATAAAATAATATACTGTACCTTCGGGGCGGGGCATCACAACATTATTTTCTTTACAATTTATCTTTGCCAGGGCATGAATACATTTTTCAGAATCTTTCATCGGCTCCCAGGTGTCCATAATGATAGCTATTTGAAGTTTTCAAAAGTTCTCAAAACTTAAAGTATATTTTTCTGGTCTCTGGCCCTGCCTTTGTCCATTGGCATATTTCAGCTCCTTATGTAGCTATCATATTGCATCCACCTGCTTGTGTGCTTCCCAAAATGAAAAAAAAAAATCTGACTCCCCCATCTTCGTTCAAAAAAGTATAAAAGATCACATAAAGCCACATACTGAACAGTACATGTTTTCTTTCAACTTAGCCCCTGACCACACAATCAGTAGATCCAAATGGGATTTCATGAAAAAAAATGCTGTGTTTCATTATAAATATGTGAGAGACTGTCAGCTACTTAGGAATCCCAGTGTAGCTTTTTTCCATGTCTCAAGGGGATCATTTTGTTGTTCTATCATTTCATTTAGTAATTCATTATAAATGTGTGAGAAAAAGCTTATAACCAATTCTCATTGTTTCATAGTCTGTCAGACACTGTTAGCTACTTAGAAACCCAGTGTATTTCGATGAGAAAACTAAATATATGTTTCTACTATTCTTTTTTTTCAATTCAAATTTTATTAACAAATGTTCCATGATACAAGAGACAGAAATAGTGGCACATTCACAACATGATAACGATTCAAAGCATGTTATGCCCCCTCCTCCCCTGCCCCCTCCCCTCGGTTCAGCAGTAAGATAACATAATATAATAATAAAATAATCCATAGTTGGACTAGGACAAGCAATTGCCAACATTCCCCTTATCAATACCAATAGTAATTACAGTGTGTAAGGGATCCCAGATTCACTTATAATTCCGTTGCCTGTTATAAAGACTCGCAATAGCTTTCTCAGTACGGAGATTAGCAAGGACTTCATGGACCCACTCTTGATATGAAGGGCTAATGTCATCCTTCCAATGTTTAAGTATGACTTTTTAACAGATAATGTTATCAAAGACATGTGAAATCTCTGAGTAATAGTCTCTATAGGGGACAAGTCCCCTAGCAGGCAGATTTCACGGGTAAAGCAATCCTGTAAACCCAGTAAAGGATCCAGTTTGGCCTTAATTGAGTTCCATGGTGGGATTATCTTGGGACATTGCCAGAATATGTGAAGAAGTGTCCCTTCCTCTTGGGAACATCTGGAGCACAGACCTGAATCAAGAAGACCCCATCTCGCCAATTTTACGGGCGTATAATACAGGTTATGTAAAATGTGATATTGCATAAGTCGTAGTCTGTCTTGTGACACATACTTGTGACAATACTGCCATAATGCAGGACAGGCCAAGGTATAATGGGGAAAAAGGGAGGCCCAATGTTTGGTGGGACCATAGGAACCACCATACCGCCAATGAAAAAGGGCTTGATATACTTTCGAGATTACCTTGAAGGGACCCAACAAGGAAGAAAGCTTGGATACTAAATAAAATGCCAGAGGGTGGGAAGGGGTATTACCCAATGTGGTAGTAAGAAGGTGCCTTAATTGAAGGACCTTGAAGTGACAGGCTGCTGGAATGTTAAATTCCCAGATTAGCTTAGCTACAGAGATCCAAGCTCCCTCTCCATCAAGAAAAGTAGATACAATCCCTTCCCCCAGTTGGGGCAACCACTTAGAGGAGACCATCTGTTTGTTTATTATGAAGGACGGTGAGTTCCATATGGATTGAGACAGATCTAGGTGCAGTTTATAACACAAAAAGGAACAAAGTTGAGAGTGTATTCTTAAAGAAGTCATAAGGGTTGGACATTTGTGGATCTCTTGTAGAGAGGAAAGCTTGACATAAAACAGGGTCGGGGGATCCATATTCATAGCCTGAATAAAATCTAATTCGATGTTAAGCCAGACCGGCCTCAAACTGTCGGGCCCTGGGTGTACCCATTTTAGGTATTTTGATAGATGACTAGCCCAGTAATATATTGCCAGGTGAGGAATATGTAAACCCCATCAAATTTTTGAGCCACCAGCTTATGGTATGCTAATCGGGGGTGCTTGTTAGACCAAATAAAATTAGTAAAAAGCCTATGTATTTTCTGAAACCAGAATAGTGGAATAAATGAGTTAAGCAGTGATAAAGGGTAAAAAAGGTGGAGAAATACATTAATTTTAATTATACTAATACGGCCCCATAATGAAATAAGGAGCTTCGACCATCTATTAAGGTCAAGTGAAATCACCTGGGAAAGGGGTTCCAAGTTCTCTTTGAACCATAAGGAAGGGTTTCGTGTAAGCCTAATGCCCAGATATTTGAGAAATGTGAGTGACCAAGACAACCCAAAGGGGGTAACATCATGTTTAGACACCTTGTGGTTGAGGGGGAAAATTGATGATTTGTTGGAATTTAGTTCGTAATTCGAAAAGGAACTAAACTTAGCAATCATATCTAACATGGCAGGGATGGATATAACAGGATGGGACAGATGAAGAAGAAGATCATCGGCATATAACGTAACCTTTACTACAGTATTACGTATCGGTGTGCCTTGTATTTCCGGATTGTCTAAAATATTTCAAATAAGAGGTTCTAAGTGGAGATTAAATAACGGGAGGAAAGAGAACAATCTTGCCTTGTTCCTGAGTGTAAAAGGAAGGGCTTTGAAAATGCCCCATTTCCTGAAATCTTAGTGGAAGGAGCCTGATATAGGGCTCAAATCCAATCTATAAATGTAGAGGGGAAAGCAAATGCCTTAAAAGTTTGAAATAGAAAATTCCAATTCACACGATCAAATGCCTTCTCGGCATCCAGGGACACCAAAACAGCTGGAAAGGCAGCATCCCTGGACTCTGAGAAGACATGTGAAAGGGTACGTAAGTGTTCTGATGATGAGCGCCCCCTCATAAATCCGACCTGTGACATACCAATCAAGTCCAGAAGAACCAGGGTAATCCTATCAGCCAGTATCTTCGAGAGGATTTTCATATCCTGGTTCAAAAGGGATATGGGCCTATAACTCTGTACCAACTCAGGGTCTCTGTCAGGTTGAGGGAGGAGAATAATTAGGGCTTCAAACAAATGGGGATCAACGGCTACCCCAGAAAGAATATGGAGGAACAACCGATGAAGTACCGGCACTATCTGTTCCTGAAAAGTTTTGTAAAATAAAGAGGGAAAAAACATCCTGCCCCGGAACTCTATCCGAAGGCAAAGCCTTAATTATCTCAGTTATTTCCTCCAAAGAGACTGGAGAGGAAAGAAACCTCCTCTGTGAATCAGACAGAGAAGGGAGGTGAGACTCCAGGAGATAAGCCTCCAGCACCTCTGACGGGGGGGCAGTCCATGTCCCTATATAGTTGTTCATAGTACTGTGCAAACTCCTGCACAATCTCTGAGGGGGATGATCTCAAGGATCCATCAGTTTGAACCCTAACAGGTGTAATGAATCTAGCTGATTTCTGTTGCTTTATCCTTAAAGCTAACAAGCGTCCCACCTTTTCTCCCTGATCGGTGTGAAGAGCTTTAGTGCGGATGATGGCCAGCTCTGCTTTTTCCCTTAGCAAGTCCAAGTACCTATCTTTAGCTGTAAGAAGTTTCCACCTGCTTTCCTCTGGAGTATTAGGAGATAAGTTAGCCTCTAAGGACCAAATCTCGGACAATAATGATGAAAGCTCGGACTCCTGGTTTTTTTCCGCTTTGTTGCTAAACTGATCAGAACCCCCCTCATGTAGGCCTTGAAAGTGCCCCATATGTTATCTGGCACCATGCCTTCTGTTAATTTAACTGAAAAGAAAAAAATCTATCTGTTCTTTTACCTGTTTGGAAAGTTAAGCATCTTTCAGTAACTGCTTGTTTAACTTCCACCGAGTCTCTTTTTTAGGGATAGCAAGAAAGGCCAAGTAACACATCACAAGGGAATGATAGGATATAGGGCCTGGTTGAACTGAAGCAGACATAACCCTTGGTAAGAATGATTGGAATATTAATAAGTAGTCTATGCGGGAATGCGACTTATGCACTGGTGAAACAAAAGTGTACTCGCTTCTATTGGGGTGTAACACCCGCCATACGTCACATAACCCACATTGATCTAATAAGTCTCTAAACGCTCTCTGCCAAGGGGAAAGTCCCTTTAAAGCCGGTCCTGAGCTGTCAATAATAGGTTCCAACACCTGATTGAAATCCCCTCCCATTACTATCGATATAGGAAGCAAGGGTAGTATAAGAGTTATAAGCTTCATGAAGAAGCTAGGGTTATCTATATTGGGACCATAAATACTACAAAATAAAAGTGGCATGGAACAAAGAGTTCCTTGAACCATAATATATCTGCCACCAGAATCCCTAAAGACCTGTGTGGGGATAAAGAGGATACTTCTGTTGATAACTAACATAACTCCACAACTGTTAGTGGACCTCTGGGCAGCAAAAAATTGCCCCACCTGTTGCCTCCTGAGTTGTAAGGCCTCGGAGTCTAATAGATGGGATTCTTGTAGAAATGTGACCTGGGATCGCAACAGGTTCAGATGCTTCAAAACCTGATATTGTTTGGGTTTCTTCCTTATCTCTTTCACATTCCAAGTTGAAAAAGTAATATTGCTAGCCATCAAGTCTATTGATAAGAAAGCACATATGAAATAAACAGATTAATACAATGAGCATCAAAGAACCATAACCCCCTGATTACTGCTGTACCACCCTCCCAGCCCAATTCCCTCCTAACCCATAATAAACACCTAGCTACCCTAAACCCCCCTCTATCCCCCTTAATCCCCACCCTCCCTCCACTTTTTCTGCCCAGCAAAATGTTCTGCAACTACCTTTAATCCCTCATCTCCCCTCCAACCCTTTTTAAGTAACAAAACTCCTTTTATAACCAGGTTGCCATATATCAATTTATGGGGAGAGCACAGCTTATACTGTGGAGTTAAAAAGGGGGAAAAACCACAACTAAACCTAACTGGAAGCCATTCCTTGCCCCACTAAACAACACGAGGTACAGGAGAATAAGAAACAGTACAATTAGTCTTCCCCCAATAACTTAAACATTGCTCCCCTCTAGTGGGTAAATTGAGGAACTACCACAGGCTTAAACTCAAGGTAAAACAGTCAGACAACATTAAAATTCTCCTTCAGTGACTGAACTGTATTAGTCAAAACATGAACAGTACACTTGTCTGGTAACAGAGATCCTACGCTAGCTATGGTAGTGTTTTTGTCACTCTGAGAACAAAAAGACTGAGAATCCAAATGAAAAGTCAACAGCAGAGGAGGGATTCATCAGCCAGACAGGGCTTCAAACAAAATCACTGTCCCATCTCGTCTGTAGTAGAGAACCCAACTAAAAATCAGCTCCTTAACGTAACCTCCATCACTAGAGTGTGGAAATAAACTCGCACAGCATATTGAGAGTGCAGCCCCGCTGATCCCTTTAATCTTTGAACCATCAGGTTGCCCTTTTTCTCATCAGGAACACAACTCCAGAGTACTCCCCTTCAGGTACCTTGAAACAGATCTGGGAGGGCCAATTTGAGCCTTTCTTTGGCTGCTTCTGCATCTTCAAGGACAACCAGGATCCTGCGACCATTACTTGCAGCTTCACGGGGTAAATCATGTGGAAACAAATACCTGCAGTGATGATCCTGGAGACAAGAGGGTGAAAGGCTTGCCTGCGCTGCCAGATGGTTAGAGGCAGATCCTGGGTCACCCGAAACCTTTTCCCCTCCCACTGGAGATTTTGTATATCTCAGGCCTTACCCAGAAAATATTGTCTTTCAAAGTAATTTAAGAACCTCATAATCAGTGGTCTAGGGGGAGATTCCGGTCGAGGCATGGGATGCAGGCCTCTATGCGCCCTCTCAATAACATAATTTGAGCCATAGGGAGAAGGGTCCACCACCTTGCACACCAGCTTCTGGGCAAACAGGACTGCATCAGGACCCTCTTCTTTTTCCGGGAGTCCTATAAGTATGATATTATTTCGTCAGCTGCGCCTCTCTAAGTCTTCAATCTTCTGCTCCATCTTAGAGAGCTTTTGGCGCAGCCTGATGACCTTGGAGTCTCTTTTCTCTGCCTGCCATTCCAAAGAGACCACCCTGGCTTCGTTGTCTGAAACCTTCTTCGCTGTATCCTCCATAGCTGCAGATAGTGACTTTATTTCTGCTGCCATATTCCATAATTCATCCTGAAATGGATGAAATTCAGAGAGGAAGTCCACCAGGGTGAGCGGTTCTTGTTCTGCTTTAGCGGATGTTGATAAAGCAGAGGATGATGCAACGAGGGCCCTCTGTTTTTCCGGGGCCTTCTCCGGCGTTATAGGTAGTGTATGCCGGGGACCAGTCTTCTTCATTTCCACCTCCATGGTTTGCATTTTGACCACTGCCTCACTGTCTTGTCGATAAACTAGTTTTAGGAGTCAAAAAACCCACTATATTACCAAGAAAAGGGAGATTTAAACTGGGGTTTTACACTGGAAAGGTTGGAGCACAGGAGAGAGCATCCTCTTAGGCAGCCTGCATCACGTGACTCATGTTTCTACTATTCTTAAAAGAAATAGATACTTTTTTCAGCAACAAACTTTGTCTTGTACAATATATGTTTGCACTATTGTGGTCCATCTGTATGATTTTAAAATTTTTAAAAGAATAATCAGTTTTGCTTTTCTTCTTTCCAAGTTAGATACGGATATAAAGAAATAACACCTGCTAAATTATAACAAAAGATCACAGGTTATCAAAAATCCCATATTTCAATTAAATCTATAATATTTTGCCAGCAGAAAATGTTGTTACTCTATAAAAATCTGAAAACAAGTTTGTACTTTCCGATTGAAATACAATGACAGCCTTGCCAGTATGCTTTTTCTGACATCATAATACAAAAATTCCACTTCTTTTATTTTTTTACTAGTAGCTTGCAAAATACAAATAAAATTGTGAAAATATAACTACTGAAATAAATAAAAGCAAAGAAAAATTATTACAGAGGTATCTATTGGCCGCAAACTGTGATTCTTTAAGATATACACCCTTACTAAGCACTTACTCTTTCAACTAGTGTCCCATGAACTTTCAGCTGTTAATCCATGAACTTTAAGCAGGTAACCCATGAACTTCCAACTGATAGCTTCCACCTCTCAAAAAGTATAAATGAGCACATGAAGCCACGTACAGGCTTTTTTAATTTAGCACTGAGCAGAAAAGGTTGTTCTGACTAAACAGTCAGTAGAGCTGCAGGGTTTACATACATTTAATGGAATAAAAAGGCAATGCTTTTCATTCTATATGTAACCAACGCTTTCTTTTCTGAAGTGAAAGGGTAATGTTTTTCCTAAACCCTACGAATAGTTTTGTGTGATTTAATATACAATGTTATTTTTATTCAGTTTTTTCCATCATTTTAACATGTTTGAGGGATTCTTGGTGTCATTCTATGGTAGAATCATGAGCACCCTGATCACCAGCTACAAACTGATAAATTGCTTTACATAAATCCTTTAACAAGCTCACACATGATAAAATAAAGACTCCTATCTCCAGTGAAATATTTAAAACCTTGTTTTAAAAGAAAAGTATACTTACACTGATGGCTTTTCTCTACCTCAGAGACTGGAAGTCTCAGCAGAATGATACGCATTCGTAAATACTGCATTCCATGAGAAAAAACATAAGTAAAAAGTGCCAAGACGTCCTGTCATATTACCCCCAGACCAACAGGGGAAAATGAATAAAACTGCACAATCTTGAAGTTTAGCAACCTGGAGGGAGTCGGAAGAGTATAAAGGGAGGTATGGTTGTGGTGGGGGATGAGGAGGAGGGGAGGTATGATGAGTGAGGACAGAGGAGGTAGGGAGGCATGGGGGCAAGATAGGATGAGGCATGGATGACTGGGGTCATGAAGAGGAAGTATGGGAGACATGAAGAGGAGAAGGAGGTGGGCAAACATCAGGAGGAGGAGGCATCAGGAGGAGTGATGAAAAGGCTTAGAAAGGGGTGTTGTGTCACATCTGGGTTTGAGAATGCAACACTTCTGGGTTCGAGAGTGCATCAATTCCAGGATTGAAGGTGGGACTTCTAGCATTTGATGAGGGACTTCTGGAGCAGGACGGGAATGATTCTGTGGTTGGTTTCTCAATGAGAGCCAAATATTCTGCAGTTGCAGAAAAAAAATCTTGCAGAACTGCAGAAATTCAGTTCTGGCATATTCACAAAAAAAAAAGTTCTGCAGTTGCAGAAAACAACAAAAAAGGTGAGGTACAGAATTCCACAGCTGCAGAAAATGCACAAGTGTGGATCCGCAGCTGAGGGAAATGTTCAGCAGCTAGAAAAACAGATGATTCATATTAAATTTAGCAGCAGACTTTGACAGTCTTGCCATAGATACAGCAGCAAGTACTCACAGTGAGTCCTGCAGCCAGTCCCACAACTGGGACCACAGCAACACCACCAGTACCAGCAGGACTGTGCACCACAGTAACATTCTATAACCATTGGTTGTATTTCTCACTGAGAAGTTTCTGTTGCCTGCTTCAGTATCACTTGCTTGTGGCTGTTATCAGCTCTGCCACTACTGCCTGTGGGGCTCCTTTATGGGCTGCACTGGATCATGTGGTTGTGTTTTTTTGCCTTTCAGTGGAAATGTGTGCTATTTTTGTTGTACCAACTGACACTACTATACAGCCCACAGGATTGCAGTTGCTGGTGCCTGAACCCCTGCTACAATTGTATTCCAATTGTTAGTATACTGTCTTTTGCTCAGGGTGAGTTACATCTCACTCTCTGTGGTGCACCATATGCAGAACATTTTTTCCGCAACTGTGGAAAAACAGTGGCTGAGAACAGCCTTTAAAGGGATATACCATACTTTTAAATGCCTTTATTTTTGTTCTGAAAGTTCCATAACTGCACTTTCTTCCACAGTCTACAGTGTATTTTTCCCACAGCTGCGGATGTTTTGTCTATACCACTCAGCAGAATTACACCTTTTTTTCCACAACTGCACAAATTTTTGGGACTTGCAAATTTTTCTTACACCTTCCAAGTGTTTGGAGAATCCACCCCCTGATTCGTCCATTTTAAGCTATGCCTGCTTGTCAAATGATGTGGAGCACGCTGATTGGCTGAAAATTAACATTGGATAAGATATATGAACTTACCATATACTACTTAAACAGAAAGAGTGTTTGCAAGGGATTCTATTACTTGTAGGAACAGATGATGTCAGCCTAGAAGTAAACAATCTAGTGTACTACAGTAAACAGTAAGTAAAACAAAAAATTTTTCGCACACAAAGTGCACATTGGGACCAGCCCTAAACTTTAGTATGGGGCCCTTTGTGCTGACTGCTTCTTTTTAAAGGATGTCCATGTTATAAGTTGCCTGAAAGTGCAGAAAAACTTCAGTACTTGTGGTCATATTCCATGAGACTTTATGATTGCCAAGATCTCTGCTAGGAGGATGAATGAACTACAAGCTTTCTGCACAGAGTCAAATTACATAATAGGCAGTATAGCCTAGAGGTTAGAGGAACAAGGTGTTAACGAGCTTGGTACATCCAGCAGACCAGACCTGAGTTTGATTCTCACAACCTCCACTTGCATACCGTGTGACTCTAAGCAAGTCACTTAACAGCCCAGTGCTCCCAGGTCACCCCTGAAAACAGGCACTTGTGCCTAGTGGGCCTAACCCAGTTACCAAAGACTAAAATAAAAAAATAAAAAATAAATAAAAATTTTGCAAGGTTAAGGTAGCCATTAGAACCAATAGGAAATTCTTACCAAAGATGATGTCTGTGAAAAACAATGCTAGTACAGGATAATAAGATGAAAGGTGATCTGGCACAGGATCTGGCTGCCACAGAAAAGTCAGCCCTGGATGTCACTAAAATACCAGTTCCACATGGTTATAGACACTAATGACTCTGCTTCAAGGGTATTAGCCCACACAATATCATTGAGATTTTCCTGGTTAAGGGCAGCCATCCTTTCCCAGGCCACTCAGGCCAAGGCCATGGATTTCCATTTCAAGGAAAATCACTTGTTGGTGATAAAAACAGAGGCATACATGAAAAAAGTGGATGAGTAAAACAAAACTTATA
Organism: Neoceratodus forsteri; assembly: GCA_016271365.2. NCBI lineage: Eukaryota > Metazoa > Chordata > Ceratodontiformes > Ceratodontidae > Neoceratodus > Neoceratodus forsteri. Next base: position 1,284,786,947 of record CM057459.1, on the reverse strand, counting down.
AAAACAACACTGATAAAGAAATGGCATCCACATCCCGCAAGCCGTATCATATGAGAGATAGGGACAGGAGCTACTATCCCAGACCCTTCACTCCCTGTGAGTACAAACCCAAAGAGGTTACTACAGAGGCTGAGGAGAGGGACTCAAGGCATGCTGCTGCAGCACCAGTCCCAAGCCATAGCCAAAACAAAACCCTGACAACAGTAAGTGTATTCGGATCTTTAGAGTACCTTACCTTCTCTTCTCAGTACAGCAGAGTCCCATCCTTGCCTGTGGTCATCTGTGTCCACCTGCTGAAGCTTTAGACACCTTTAGATATCAGCTCCACTTCTGTGCTATTCTACTGACATGCTGGGAAACCAGTGTGATGGAACATGCTGAGCAAGGGAGGATTTTATAGTGTTCTTGTTAGAAAGCACTAAGCCCCTGGCAGCTCTACTCCCCAATCACATACCTGATTCACAGGGCTTTCTGAATCTACTCAGCCCCAAACTTAATCTCCTGTGCTAAGTTCCCCAGAGTACCTGTTACAAATTTAAGGACATGACTCAACGTGCCCCAAATATTGACTACGTATCTCTTTTTTTCTATCCATTTACCCTTCTACTTTCAATATGTAGAGCAAATATACATAAATATATGCTTATATCTTTAAGTTAAAGTTGGGTGCTTAATATTCTGTCTTTCAGCAATTTCTGCGCATCCAGCCAATGGCCTAGCTTGAATGGAGCTCCTGTTCTGTCAGCTCCTCAGAGTAATCAGCAGACTCTGAGTAGCCTATCCAATGAAAATGCAAGATATCATTCAGCTGGATGAAAGACTCAGCAAAGCTGAAATGCAGATTACAAAAAGATAACATTGATGATTGCGATATACAATCAAGGAGTTGGATTAGATTCTGTGATTCCTCTGGGACAGAATGGAGCAGTTGGAAAACTGAAGCTGATGAAATAGTCTACATTTCAATGGCTTCACAGCAGTCAGTGTATTGACTGCTGCTGATTTCCACAATCAGTGCCCCCAATACTACTAAAATTCCAAAGGTCTGTTGAACTGGAAATGGAGTGGGCCCTAGACTGTTGGTGCCAAATACTATACCAAGTAAGAGACCATGTGATATTTTGGCCTGCTTCTTTTGGTACCATGTTAAAGACAGATTGCTGTGGCTTGCAATGGAGGCTTGCAAGGGAGAGAGAGACCCTTTAATTGAATAAGGGCAGATGATTGAAATATTTCAGACCTTCTCTCAGGAGATGTCACATTAGTGGAGGACTTTTACAGGGGTTAGGTGATACATTTGGTCTTTTTTTACATTCATACTTATTTTACTTTTATGAACCATTCCTGGACTTTTTCAAATCTTCTTGGAGTGAACAAGTTAAGTCCATAACAGATCTACCACTGATTGTCAGGACTTGTAATCCTGGCAACCAGAAGGCAGATTATTAAGAAAAAGGTTGAAAACCAGACGTACCAATGTGGACCCCTGTGGTACTCCTGTGTTAATGTTTTTTTGGCAAAGAGGCAGCATTGCCCACTTTAACTTTTTGGGACATGTTCATCAGGTAATTTTGAAGCCACTGAAATGCATTTCTTGATAAGTCCAAATCATACAGCCTTTCAACAAGCAGATGGTGCTTCACTAAGTAAAATACTTTTGATAAATCAATATAGACCAATCCAGCCATGCCACCACTGTCCAGAGCATTGAAAAGAAAAACCTGTGCACTCCAACAAGGCAGACATGGCACATTACTACACTCTCTGAGAAACTCATGTTGTACATCCATTAAAATGTCACTCATCAAATATACACCATCAATGTGTCATACAAAATTCTCTCCAATCCTTGCACAGCAGGGACAGTACTGAGATCAGGCAACAGTCACCAGTAACTGAAATATATCTACCTTTATATATACTCTACTGGGGCCACCACTGCTTGCTTCCATTGCTCAGGTGTATCATGAAAGCACAAAGGTAGATTAAAAATGTTCCTAATGAATACTGCCATTTCATCAATAGCAATTTTCAAGAGCTTAATGCCCATGTTATCACTTCCGGCTCTTGTCTTAGTGTTCATTTTATTCAAATATTTTATTTCCCTTTCAGAGACTTGCCTAAAGCAAAATTCTGTAGTAACCTTGTCTTCCTCACTCACTTTATTACTAGCAAGTAAGTAATCTTTTATTGTTGGACTAAAATGTCATACACAATTACACAAATACTCAGACAATAAAAATGATACATTTCAGATCATAAGTACATAAAGTGCAGGTGCTAGCAAGGAAACTTGATCCTGAATTACATAATAATAACTGACACATCATATTACAGTAGTATCAATCCCTTTCATTTTTTGTCATTTTATTTTACTGATCTGATAGAAATACTTTGCTAACCTAACTATAGTGTAATCATCTTCAGTATTAAATAACACAGTAGAAAGATATCCTTTGTCTAAATTATTCTACATATTAATTATTGGACCAAGCCAATGAGCTCTAGCTTTAGTATACCAATCACATTCCCAAATCACATGGAATAGATCTTCCTTTTTTTTCCAATTGTTTAACCAGGTGAGACACACTAAGCTGAAAGCTTGTTTACAGGTGCAACTTGGGAGCACAGGGAATTTAAGTGACTTGCTTAGGGTCACACAGTATGCAAGTGGGGGATGTGGGATTCAAACCCAGGTCTCCAGATTTGCAGCTCAGAGCCTTAAGCCACTGCGCTATACTGCCTCCCTATTGCACTTTTTCCCCTAAGGTGCAATAGCATTTCTGTGCAATCAATAGTAATCTCTTAAATCTTACTTCATTCACATTTTTAATAAAACATTTAAACTTATATTTTGTATATGCTTTCCTTAACTCTGGCTCAGTTAACAGATCTAGATAATATTTAAAACTATGGCCTCCTTGAAATACAATGAACCATGGTGAATATCTTGAACAATTAATGTATACTAAGAATACTAGGAAAAACAGGACAAAAGGAAGCAAAAATGCTCATATATTATTGTCCCCTGCACATGCTGGCATCATCAAACCATATTTCCCTTTGTTTAATACTCCTTGTCTAAAAGATGTTTAAATTGGATAAACCCATCAGTTTCAACTATTGCTCGTGGAAGCCTATTCCAATTTTTTGCACATCTAATTGTGAAAAAATTATCTCTTTTCTTAGTGTTAGCCCTACGTATGATTAATTTACTTCCATGAGATCGAAGGTTACTACGGTTATTACTAAATTCCAGTCCACACTGAATCATCAGATCTGATGATTTCAATATTTTATATAAACATAGTAAATCTCCTCTTTGTCTTCTTTGTTCCAAGGAATGTAATCCGAATGTAATCCAATTTTTTTCAATCTAATATCGTAGGGTAAACTTTTTAACTGTGGGATTAATTTAGTGACTGAACATTGAACACCTTTGATCATTTTGTATGAATGTAGTGTAGATCATTTTTGATCCAGCTATTATGAATTTTTTTCTTCATATATTTAGCATATTTCCAGCTAAGCACAATATTCCTATCGCAATATCTTTTTAACTGTAGAAGATCATACTTCTCTAATAAATTCAAGATTTTATCATACCAACTTTTATGTTTACTTTATTATTATGCAACTTTATTTTTTCAATAAGACACTTGTGGGGCAACCTCTCTTTGAACATTCTAGTAATTATTGTCCAGTAATTGATTTTTATAATATCCATCAGTGCTTTAACATCTTCTAGCCCTAATTCACTTCTTATATAGGCAGATGGACAGGAGTTCCTTACTCTTAATGTAGCTCTTAGCACTTTATGTATAGGAACTGTTAACTTCTCCAAATTTGTATGCTCCCAAACCTCTATATCATGTAGGATTTGAGGAAAAAACTCAGTCCTTAATGCTAAGAAGAGGTCTAACAGAATTGCCTCCATATGAATAATTACATTTATTCAATCAATATGTAGATTTTACTGTCTTAAGTGACTAGATAGCAAGATGTGCCCGCCAGGATAAATTTGAGTAATAGATCAAGTCCAAATAGGTGTAAGTATTTGTAATCAGAAGTTTTTCCTTCCCCAAAAACCAAAAACTTTTACACTTTTTCTGCCCTAAGACCATTATTGGGGACTTCTGTGTATTAACTTTTGAGTTTAGGACTTCTGATACTTCTTTGTTTAATAAATGTAATTGTTTTTGCAGTCCTGAGTTAGACAGAGACATTAAGATAATGTCATCTGCATAGGCTAACGTAGGACAGGAAACTGTACCTATTTTAGGTGCATCAGAAATCAAATTGGTCAATTTTCTTAGAAGACGATCAATATATAATGCAAATAAAGTGGAGGCCAGTACACAGCCTTGGCACACCCTTTTGTTAACATGAAACATTTTGGAGACTTCACCCTTAGTTCCCAATCTTATTATAGCCCAGTTATCTTTATATAAGTTAGAAAGTATAGCAATTACTGTAGATCTGGCTCAATCCCTCTATCTCTCATTATGCACCATAGTGTTAGTCTGTCTATTGTGTCAAAGAGCGATGAAAAATCAATAAAAGCACAGAATATTTTTTGTTTTCTTAAAATTGCATATTTTTCAATTGTGTGCGATAAGATAAAACAATTATCAATCATTGAGTAGTTGTTTCTAAACCCCGCTTGCGCTTCCTTAAGGCCTCCTGTGGACTCTATTTGAAAATTCTGTTTTTCCAATAAAATCTTAGAAAACTTTTTACATTTAAATCAAGCAAGCTAATTGGTCTATACATCTTAGGATCATCTACTTTCCCCTTTTTATGAATAGGTACCACTAACACGCCCCGCCATGATTCAGGGAAGTATTGCTCCTGTATGCTCTTATTAAAGATTTTTTTATAAGAGCTCACACCACCCCATGGTGCTAACCAGATAAACTTCTGCTGGAATTCTATCCAGTCTGGGAGCTTTATTTGATTGTAATGATTTTATTAAAAAATAAACATCTTGGGCCAGATATTCAAGGCCTTGCACCTGGTGCAAATCTGTTGCGCTGGAATAGTGCTGGATTTGTGCCAGGCTACAATATTCAGAAGACCCCACTTGCACAGGCCAAGGTTAGGGATTTTCTTATAGATGGCAGACTGGCCTCTACCCTGGCATTAATCGAACAATTTCATATACCAAAGCACCATGTCCTTTATATCTATCAAATTAGACATATGCTCATTCAGTGGTTTGGCCCTGGACAGTGGATGACCAAACAAGATGTAACTTTACAGGAATTACAGGCAGTTGCCTGGCTGCCCCATGCAGTCTCCTGGATTGTATCATCCCTATTCACATTAAATTTTCCAATAAGAGACCAGTTATTGTCTTGGGAAGATGTTCTTCCTTTCAATTATAATAATTGGACCAAGATATGGCAGAATGTATATCAGTACACTGCTAATGATAGGTTACGGCTTATACAATATTTTATTCTACATAACATCTATTTCACTCTGGCTAAAATGTATGGCATGGGCATATTGCAAGATCAGCTCTGTTTTAGATGTAAACAACAGCCGAGTTCACTCTTGCATGTTCTGTGGGTCTGCTCCAAAGTTGCCCCCCTCTGGTCTCTTATTAAGACTAGGATTGACCCACTATTGGGAGTCCAAGAATTATTTACTCCCAACATTTGTATATTAGGGGACTATTCCACTATCTTAATAAAGGAAAAGAAGTATCACATCACTCTCATATCTCTCTCGGTGAAAAAGTTAGCCCTGAGACATTGGAAGGATCAACAGGTCCTATCATACCTGGAATGGACAAGGGAGTTGTTCTACAATCTGCAGTCAGAAAAGTCCATAGCCAGTATTAGAGGCCTGATACCTCAATACCGTGCTAAGTGGGACAAGCTTTATACTTTCTGGTCCATTGTCTGTGAGTCTTAAGTGGGCTCTTATATCAGTTGCTCTCTGCTTCCTAACTCTCTACAAGTCTAGTTCGCTCTATACTTTTCCCTTACCCAATACACGTACAGTACACCCTCTACTTATGTGGTTGTAAAATTTTCTAGGTACCATATGTTCCGGGGGGGGGGAGGGAGGAGGAGATGGGTCTTATGGGTTAGGGGGTTGTGGGTTGTTTTTATTTTATTTAAATTTAAAGTATAAACAAAATGTTTTTTGTTACTGTTTTTTCACTGATTGTATGGACAGCTCCATGTATTCCTGGTTCCTGGTTACAATGTATTTGAAGGTTGTTACTGTAAGTAAATAAAATTTAATAAATTAAAAAAAAATATTCAAAAGACCGAACAGTGCCTGTGCTCTGTGATAGTGCCGACACTAAAATATAATGTATGTGGGGGGGGTCAGGGAAGGGGACATGAATCCCGGCACAGAGGCATGTTCAAAAACAGCGCCGTGCTACAGACATTAGCACCACCTGTAGTGCGGCACAAAATACTGCCTACAAAAAGCTTGTGGTAATGCGGTGGCACTCCTGTTGTGATTCCCGACACCCATAGCTGCTAGAATATCACATTATCCATGGTAGTCTAGTGGTCTCTCCACCCCCCCAGCATGATCCCCACCCCTCATTGCTTCTATAATATGATAGTATCCATGAGTAGTCTAGTGGTCCCCCACCCCTCCAGCATGATCCCCAACCCCACATCACTGAATAACCTGGTGATCTGGCCCCCCACCCAGCAGTTATGTCTCCTGCTCCCCCTGAAAACATCCTACAAATGGAGCAGGTGACCAGCTCAGTCCTCCTTTCACCACCACAGCACACCACTGACTGAGGTATACATGAGCTGTACTGTCATGAATGAGCGCATCCTCATGCGAGAATGCGCTCATTCATTTTAGTACTGCTCAGTCATACCCCAGTTGGCAGCTGGCCATGGTGGTGAGAGGAGGGCTGAGCCAGTGCGTAGGATGTTTTCAGGGGGAGCAGGAGTCATCAATGCTGGGTGGGGTGCTACTAGACCACCAGGTTATTCAGTGATGTGGGGTCAGGGATCATGCTGGGGGGATGGGGGGACCACTAGACTACCATGGTTAATGTGATATTCTAGCAGCTACAGGGGTTGAGGATCATGATATGGGGGGACACTAGACTACCAGGGACCATATACTCCATATGGGAACAGTGGCCTTGACAGCAGAGATGGACTGCTTGGCCCACCCAGTTTACCCAGTTTCCTGCAATATGGATTTTCTGTTGAGCCTAGGTGGCCTACAGCCTACATTTCCCCTCCCTTGCCTCATACCTATCCCATGCATTCTTGTATCACCCCACTGTTACTGCACCCACAACTGCTGTGGGTGCCAATATTGGGTGTGGGTGGCTGTCCTCCAGGGCATATTTGGACTCAGGCAGCATGTATATCTATATCTAGATCTATATCTTTATATATATAAATATATATATATGTATATATCCATGAATATATTGGTCTGTACTGCTTGCAGTGCTGCATGAGTGAGGTGTATGTGCCGTTTGTACCTGCCAGCACCCATATCCTGCAGCTTCCAGCCTGTACTTCCATTCTGACCAAGAGGTGGAGCTGTGTGCTCCATGCAGTAGCACACAGCAAACTGCATGGTAATGTGTGCTAAGCCACACATAATGACATGCAAATGTGCCTGTCTGCCCATGGATTACCTAAGTAGGCTTATTTGCATGGGAGTTTTGAATATAGCAAAGCTTTGCCCTGGACTAACCTGTTTGCACCGGGCTAATGTGTTGGCACTGTGCAATCAGGTTAGCCTGGGCAAACCTCTCATCAGCATAGCACAGTTCTGCAGTGTGTGGCTTGCATTGTTGTTTGCAGTTAATGTGCAACATCTCTTTGTAATCACACAGACCATTCTCCACCTGCAACACTGGCTTGCTCCAGAGTCTACAGAGCTGCTGTTGCAGTTTGCACTTCCTTGTTGCTATATTCAGAGCTGTCTTATTCCCGGGCTATTTTAACACTGCACTCTCAGCCCAGTTTGCCCGGCTTCCTTAGCACGCTATATTCAGCAGGTTTGGCATCAGAGCTAATCCTTTTGAATATGGCGGATTATTTGTTCCAGGCTAATTTAGCACACTGAGCAGTGTTAATTTAGCCCTGGGGCAAAGTTTTGAATATATGGCCCCTTGCCTGGAAACTGTTATTTTATTGAAATTGGAATCACCCAGCGTATAGCTGTTATCCAGTTTACAGTCACAAAAACATTTCTGAAAAGTGTTTCAACCACTTATCTTTTGTACTGTACAAATCTGGACCTGTTTTATAGGTATTTTCACCTTTGCTTATATATGTCCAAAACGTTTTTGCATCTTGTTCAGAAATAGCAAAAATCATTTTTTTCCCATTGCATTTTATCAAATTGGGCCTTTTTCTGTTTTAAAAGTGGTTTATATTTTTTTCAATCTTGATTTAAATTATTAATCATCAACTTGTCATTAGTTGTGTTTATTTGTTTAAGTTTTACCCGTAGTTGTCTTTTAAACTATCTTCACTCTTTATCAAACCAGCCTATATCCTTTGTTTTAATTTTCATATTACTTATTTTGTCTTCATATAGCTCTTTGCATATATCTGCAAAGACACTGGCTAAATAAATTGAGAGATTTCTAGCTGATTCCAAGTGCAACGTAGGACTACACAAATTCAAATGTGCATAAAGTATATTTTTTAATCCTTCTTCAAGGTTAACTGACTATGAGACCCTTTTATTTTGTATTGCTTCCACCTGAGCCAGAAGCAGATTTGCCTGAACACTGTTATTTTTTAATAATCCAGTTAGTATTAAGGGGAAATGATCACTCTCTGATGTAGTTATGATCTGGAGGCTGTCCCAAGCCATACTATTGCCTGACAAAAGGGCTAGATCTAGAACAGATCTACCCAATCCATTGATATATGTAAAATTGCCCTCTTTATCTCCCCTGAGTCTACCATTTAATGGATACAAATATGTTTCTTTCAAGATATTAATTAATTTTATTCCATAACTAGTTTTTTTTACTAAATCCTTTGAGTCTCTAGTATTGGCAGATCCCATGAAATCATTTGTACCTAAATACTGAGTTATCATAATACCCATCATACTCAGCAGTCCTATCATTAAAATTCCCCATTAGCAAACTCTCAAAATCAGGATGATCTGTCCTGCAATCCTGGAGAAGAGCCCTGAGTCTGTCCAAAACATCTGGTAGACAGAATTTAGAAGCCTGTGGTGGAATATACACATTAATCAGAAAAATGTTATATGTATTACTCCGCAATTGTACACACAGTAGATGTCTGTCAGCGTATTTCAATTTCATATCAGGAAAGATACCGATTTTAATAAATGAAATTAATCCTCCAGCTCTTCTTCCAAAATTACAGGACTTTTCACCTTGCACATGGAAACACTCATATCCATTCAGCGTATTCATATTCACTTCAGCAAGCCATGTTTCCTGTAGGCAGACAAGATCAGAACATAGGAGAAAATCGCTTCATTCTTTATCTACTAAATTATGTTCTAATCCAGCTACATTCCAGAAAGAAAAATTGTCTTGTAAGCATCAAGCTCAAATAAATCAAGGGAAGCAGACAATTTGGATTCCCACTCCAGAACTTCTATCACCTTAAAGGAATTAATGGTTTCAATGATATTGGGAACTAAATCCTCCTTAGAGTCATTACCCAGTCAATATACCATATTTGGTGAGGCTCCAGTGGGAACAACAATATTTGTATAAGTCTGTTTCTGATAATTAAGACATACATTCTTTTTCCAAAAAAGAGAGTCACCAAATAGCTCACTTGAATTACACATATGGGGGCACAACAAATCTAACTGAGGGCTTTTCTCCAACAAAACTTTAGCAAGTTCACCATCCTGCACCAAAATATCTATTTGTGATGAATTAGCTTGTCTAACTACATTCTTAATACCCATTTTACCCAATTTAATTTTCAAAAATGAACTCAGTAGGTTACATAATGATCCAATTAATTTTTTATTATTTTCTCTGGGACTACATTCCATTTCAAAAAGACTCAGGACCACTGTCTCATCCTTGTGCACTTCTCTCATTAATGTCTGATTAAAATTTTCCCTATTAGGGAACATAATAGAATAACCCATTCTCTCCATAGACTCTCAATTATACCATATATTGTTGGCAACCCTCTGTGATTCAAGAATAACTTAAATGCTGTTTATTCACCCATCCTGGGATTTTTTTACTCCAACAATATCTGACTCAATTATTTCTAGGCCCAACTCTTTTGATAGCAAATTTATTACAAATACTTTGAGTCTATCCCCATTCATTTGGAGCCTTCCATCTAAGGCCATTATTCGTAAAAAGGGCACAAGAAATTTTAATGAGTCAACATTGTTCTTCATTTCCTTAGGGATGTTAGACACTTGTCCCTCTATGGTGATGTTCCTTTCACGAAAGTCTAACTCTTCTGACTGAGGAGGCAATATCGTGGAATCACATACTTGATCCACTATGTCCATTTTAAGATCCACTTGTAATAGCTTTATCTCCCTTTCCAATGAAAGAAGTTGATTTTGCAGGGCTTTGCTTTTACAATTCTTATCTTGCCCATCCACACACTTATCTAATCTTTGTATAAACTCATTTTTACTCCCTTCCTCCATCACTGTTTGGATTACCTCTGTTTTTGCTGTCTCACTGTTAACAGATATATTCCCATTACTGTTAGAACCTTCACTGCCCATAGTAGCGGCTAAGTTACTGCTGTTACACTTTTTATTCCTTCTCTTATTTCTCTTCTTTTTTTCCTTTTTAATTTTGGTACTAGAGTTTCTGGAATTACTACTGGACTAAAATCTGGTCTTCCTTTCCTAACTACCTCCTCAACCTCATCCCATACTACAGAATCTGAATCTTTAGGAGGGTTTATTTGATCCAGTTTCCATAAGACATCATCCAATCACCGTTAATTGCTATATCTTTTCTGGCAGATTCTAATTAATTTTTTTTTTAATTCAAAGTTTATTAATTTTTTACACAACCAAGCATGTACATGTCAGTCATCAACAGTTACATTATACACAAAAGTAGAAACAATCTAGTCTATACAAAGGCCAACTAACTAAATACCACCCTCCCTACCCCTCCCTCCCTCCCTACCCCTGCCCCCGGAGTGTGCCAAATCCATTATGTTTGTGAGGAGAAGGAACAACCCTTACTAAAGAGGACTGAAAACCTTACCCAGTCAACATGCACCTATTGTAAGTAAACCGCATAGAGTTTCCCCCATTTCTTGTCAAAGCCTGCCATATTATTCCAGAAACCAGCTATTAACCGCTCAGCTCTAAAGAAGTTTGACATATCCCTTAACCACTCCTTGTAGGGTATTACCAGTTGATCCTTCCAATGTTTCAGCACAAGCCGTTTAACAATAATGGCTATTAAGACCATGTGATATTTACGCTCCTTTACCTGATATCCTCATAGCATCCCAAAAGACAAACTTTTACCATAAACAAGTCTTCTAGACCTAAACATGGATCTAGTTTGGCCCTAATTTCCAGCCAGAGTGGAGCTATCTTCTCGCAATGCCAGAATATGTGTACCATATTCCCTTCCTCTGTAGCACACCTTATACAAGTAGTGTCTGAGTTTCCCCCAATCTAGCCAGTCTCAAGGGGGTATAGTACATATTATTTAATATATGATATTGTGTCAACCTGAGTCAGTCCTGGGTGAGATAGATATAGAGGTCTGTCCAGATTCTAGCCCAATCCAATCTCATCTCAGGGAACAAAGACTCCTAAATCAATGAACCCTTCAATGGATCTGTGTGAGCAAAAGTCAGAAATAAAGCATATACTGTGGCTACAGCATGCAGTTTCCCAGAACATACACTGACTTGTATTAGAATGGGTTTAACTAAGGAAGGCCAGCCGCTGGCCCCAAACAAAGTAGTTATAGTATGCCGCAGCTGGTACACCTTAAAGGTCTTCGAGCTCGGGATATCATACTTACGGAGAATATCAGGCGAGGATAGGAGATTATTCTGGATGAATAACTCCTCCACTAATACGTGCCTTAACTGTGGGAGCCATTGAGGTAAAAGATGCATCCCTCCTACCTTAATATTGGGATTTAAAATGACCGGCTGACCCGCATCATTTTTAAGGGGTATTCTAAAGTATGCGCAGCATTGAGAAAAAACTTTCAAGGAAGTACCTATCACCGAGTCCCGTAAGTCTTTTGGCAATAAACTTTGTTTTAAATAATAAACTGAAAGGGGATTAACCTTACTGGCATTTAGGAGATCTCTCTCAATCTGAAGCCAAATCGGTATATACTCCGTGCCACCCTGAGGCATCCACCTACCCAGTTTAGTTAACTGACTCGCCCAATAATATAAAAGAAAATTCGGCGGGCAAAGACCACCCAGTGGCCTAGGAGCATTAAGCTTACAGAAAGCTCGACAGGCATGTTTACCCAACCAGATAAAATTGGAAATCATGGCGTGCACACCCTTAAAAAAAGATATCAGAAGCCATAAGTTTAATAGGTTCAAAGGGTAAAACAGGCATTGGAGAATATTCATCTTAATAATACTTATCCGGGCCCATAATGAAAGAGGTAAACTCTGCCATCTCCTCAGGTCCTGCTGAATTACCCTAACCAAATCATCAAGGTTGAGCTTTTGCACCAAAGCCAAGTCTCTGGCCAGATAAATACCTAGGTACCTGAGGGTCTGTGGGGACCACTTGATCCCTAAGTAAGTAACATCAGATTTTATAGCCAAATTATTCAGAGGGAAAATCTCAGATTTAGCAATATTTAGTTTTTAATTAGAAAGCTGACCAAATTGCTCAACTACCCTCAGAACCCACTCTAATGAGGCAGCTGGATGGGTTAGATGCAAAAGAATGTCATTCGTATATACGGAGAGCTTGAGGTCCTGGGTATGGATTGAGATGCCCGTAATTAAAGGAGACTGCTTAATATGTCAAAGTAAGGGCTCTAGGTATAAATTAAATAGGAAAGGTGAGAGGGGACAACCTTGCCTGGTGCCCGCATATAATAAAAATCGCTCTGAAAACACCCCATTGCAATAAATTTTAGCTGAAGGGGAAACATAAAGAGACCTTATCATTCCAATGAATTGAAGGGGAAATCCCATTTTCTGCAAAGTTAGCCATAGGAATTCCCAGCTAACTCTGTAGAACGCCTTTTCAGCATCTAACGAAACCAGCGCCATTGGGAGCTGGGAAGGTTGAGCCACCTGGAAAACGTGAGAAAGTGTTCTGAGATGGTCTGCCGGGGAGCGTCCTGCCACAAACCCCACCTGCTCCGGGCTTAATAAACGGGACCAAGATGTCTTTATCCGGAATGAAAGCAATTTTGCTAGGATTTTAATGTCACAATTTAACAGGGAAATTGGCCTGTAACTAGCTGGATCCAGGTGAGGTTTGTCAGGCTTAAGTAGGAGAATGATCGTGGCATCCATAAGCGACGGGTCTAACTTATCAGCTGAAAACATATAATTGTACAATTTAAGCAGGAGGGAGGTTAATTCTTTCGAGAAGGTTTTGTAAAAATTGGAAGGAAATCCGTCTGGTCCTGGTGCTTTATCGGGGCTGAGACTGTTAATTGCCATTTCTATTTCAGCAATGGAAATTGGTAAAGTTAAAGAGGCTTGGCATGAATCCTCCAACACTGGGAGATTTAAGGAGTCCAGGTAATCACTAATGTCCTTGGAGTTTGAATCCGTAAGACACTTTCCATACAACGACTGGTAAAAACTCTCAAAAACCTTAGCTATATCCCAGGGCTCAGTTTTGATAGAGCCATCAGCAGCCTTTATAGATGGAATTAAATGGAAACTTTCAAGTTGTCTTAGACGTAAAGCCAGCAGTCGCCCGGCCTTTTCCCCTTGGTCTATATTTGGCCTTGGTTTTTATGAGGGCGTATTTTGCCTTTTCCCTTAATAACTCCACATAATCATTATGCAGGCCCAGCAACTCCCCCATGGCACTCATGGAAGTCTCCGGAGACAGAGACATTTCTCTCTCTCTCTGATCCGGGATAATAAGGCTAGATCCTTACAGTCCCATAATTTCTTCCTCCTGGAGGCGACTTTAAGAAATTCACCCCTCAGGTAACACTTCAGTGAGTACCACGGGAGGTCATACCTCTGAACTGAGTCACTATTGTGCTCCATAAAATCAGCTATGAGCTCTTTAATGTGAGAGATCAAAGATTTGTCTCGAAGCAGTTGGGTATTCATTCTCCAAATCGTTTCCCTCCGAGTATAGGAGTTTACTGATAGGGTCACCCAGGCCACCGCATGGTCAGATAACACTATAGGTTCTATACCCGCCTGGTAAATACCCGGAGTGAGGGAGTTACTAATTAAGAAATAATCTAGTCTGGACTTGGTCTGGTGAATACTTGAGTAATATGTATATAACTGCTGCATGGGATTTAAAAGGCACCACGGATCCAGCAGTCCCAACATGGCCATAAAATCTTGTAGAGCGTTCTGAGAAGGTGAAGGTGGCTTCAGCAGCCTATAGGTCCTGTCTAAATCCTGAGTTGGAGGAATATTCCAATCTCCCTCTAAAAACACAGGGGCGGGTAGGAACATCGCCAACTTATTAGCCAGATCCATCAGGAAACTTGGGTCCCCACCCACTGGACCATAAACTGAGCCAATAACCACCATTATGTTATTTAAGATACCTTTGATTAGTATGTATCTCCCACTAGGATCTGTAAGCATTGTGTCCACAACCAGGGCAACATTCCTTCTAACTAAGATAGCCACCCCCGACTGGAGGATGAACAGCCTGCTGTGAAAACCTGAGAAACCCCTTGTCCACGTAAAGATAATGATTCAGAATTAGTCAAGTGCATTTCTTGAAGTAGGATAACATCAGCATTTAGAAAAACACAGTGCTTAAGTATTTGTACCCATTTCAGGGCATCCCTTACTCCTCTAACATTCCAGGTGATAATTTTTATGGGAAAACTAGCCATAAGTAAAGTCTGAGATTTGCAGTATTCTTAAAAAGCTAAGCATATCCCCAGCAACCCTACGGCACACTCCAGCCCTCCCCCCCAAAATCTACCCCAAACAGTATGTAAAGCATAAGACTTTGTCCTGATATCAGGTTGACACTTGTAAAATACCCCGTAAAACCCCATGCCCTCAACCCCCCCGATCCCTCTGTAAATCTAAACCCTAACATCAAAGCCAACTTATTAAAGTAAGGTTCACCATCCTTCACTGTATAGGTTCTTAGAACAATGGAGCCAATGTTCCGTGGCAGATGGCACCAAATGAGCCAAACCTGTAATGCCCTTAAAATCCCACCCCTACCTACTCCCAACAACCCCCTATAACTATTTACAATAGGCCCACCCAACCAAATAAAACCCACTACCTGCCATATTACCTCATGAATGGATGGCCTAACCCCGATGGCCTTGGCTGTAAGTAGTAGAATGAAACGTATATAAGAAATAAACAGGACACCATCCCCCCAACCTAGAACGTCAAGCAGCCTCCCTGAGCGCACTTTTGGAGCACTTCACACCCCCCCCGGCTATGAGAGGCACTGTAAGGGTGGATGGTCTACCTAAGCATGAGGCCCCGTTCTATCAATAATGGCCTCAAGAAGACAAAACTGCATCCCTTACAGCACTGCTTGCACATAACCCCCTTAAATATGCAGCATCTTGGCCACTCCTAACTGGGTAGATGACCGGAGGACAGTACTTATCCCGGAGTCTGCAAATCCTGATGATGGTACCAAATACCCGCTCGACTAGCAGCCAGGAAGTCGCATCGTAGCTGGCAGGTATTATTCGCTGTTATGGGCACACTAAGATCCCCTTGACCTAAGACTCTAACGCAAATGCAGGAATAATGTAAGAACCACCCCCTTCCATAAAGGAAAAGCTGTAATAAAATGAACCTGGGCCAGCGGACGCTACATCAACAGGTTAGCTGGGGGAAAATTAAGAAGAGTGCACCCCGTGGGCTCGGAGTATGATCCCGTAGGGAGCAGTGCCCACTAACAAAGGTTCCATATGCCCTCTAGTGGCCAGGAGCATTATCGGACATCATTTAGCTTTGCTTCCCCCCCACAAGCAGCCAGGCCCTGGAATACCACCAAGCACCCCCACTGGTACCCTCTTCGGCACCGAAAGAACAGGTAAACAACATCCAAATTTAAAATAAGTAACAGCCAATCTATTAAAGACATAATAAGAGTTCAGCCATCCTTGAACAAGCTAGGTAATTTTGCAGAGAGATCTGAGGAGGCTTGTTCCGGCGTATCATTAGAAAACCAGGATCCTTGCACAGAAACTCAGAGTTTAGCTGTGTATTGCATACGAAAGGGGATGCCTGCTGCAATAAGCTTTTTGACTGTATCGTGGCAAGCAGCCCGCTTCAAACGAGTCTCCCATGGCAGATCTTAGGTGACTCTTAAGGTAGCCTTCTCCCATTTGATGCTTTGCAGCTCTCTTGCCTTATCACTCACATGCTGTTTTTCTATAAAGCTCAGAAACCTCACAATAATTGGCCTTGGCGGAGCATTTGGTGGAGGTTGTGGTCTGAGAGAACAATGTGCTCTTTCTACTTGATAGCTGGCGTTTATTGGAGAAAGGCCCACCACTTTCAGCAAAAACCTCTGCAAAAAGACCCCAATATTTGGCCCCTCCTCTGATTCGGGCAAACCGAGAATCACTATATTCTTCCATCTGCTCCTGCCTTCTAGGTCTTCACACTTCAACTGCAGTTTATGAATTTGTTGGTGCAGTTGTGTCAGATCAGGCTCCGTTTTCTCTCTCCACCTCTCCACCGATGCCATATGAACCTCAGTATCCTCCATCCTTCTGGCAAGCCCCATAAAATCATTATGCAGGGATTTCAGCTCTGAGGAGATATCTGAAAGAGTCTCAAGAAATGTAAGCATTTCTTGCAAATAACGATCCTCGGTTAACGGGGAGGTAGATGGAGATGAGGGCGTCACTTTCCCCCTGACCTCGCTGCTTTTTCGGTAACTTCTCTGGAGAGGTTGGTGGAGTATGCCTGGGTAAGGCCTGCTTCATATCCGACTCCATCCTCTCAACACCCACAATTGCAGGGTTAATTGCCCCGATGTCGTGACACTACCCTTCCAGAAAAAGCCAAATAACAGCAAACCC
Organism: Neoceratodus forsteri; assembly: GCA_016271365.2. Lineage (NCBI taxonomy): Eukaryota > Metazoa > Chordata > Ceratodontiformes > Ceratodontidae > Neoceratodus > Neoceratodus forsteri. Next base: position 1,284,769,765 of record CM057459.1, on the reverse strand, counting down.
TGTTGTAGGAGGTTATTATTCGCCAAAATTTAGCAGATAAAGAGGCGAGGCATAGGAGCTCCGCTTCAATGCTGCTGCCAGGAACACTGCATCACGTGATCTCCTTCTAATTCATTTTTTAACAGTATCATTTGCTCCATTAACAATATGTTAGCTGTATACTGATCTCTCAAAGAGGAACTTAAATCTTCACTGAGTCCATATGGAATGTATTGCTGTGGGTAATATCTTTCATTGGGCTGATATTTAGACTCAACATCTATTCATTTGATCCTCTCAATTGTATATTGTAGTTCTGAAGTTACTAGGTGATAATCATATCCTGAGATAGCTACCTGATTCTTCCCACTCAGTGTCAGGCTCAAATCTTCCTTATTAGTAGATCTCATCAGGTCCCTCTAAGAACAGTCCCTTGGTATGCTAATGTAACTCTCTTCCCAAAATATGATATTGGCGCTATCTACTAAAAGTAAACCATTAGATGTATTCAACACATTAGACACATTTAAGTTGATTCATGTGCCATTTTCACCCTCCAAGTCAGCAAACTTGCACGATGGTTCCCTCAAACTCCTATCACTTCTCAATATTTTTGGGAGTGAGAGGGAAACATTCGCACTCAGTTTAGGTGTTGATGGAGTTCTCTTTGTGTCCACTTAAAGGGCTACATTATGGGAAATAAGATGGTCTGTAATTTCAGTTTGTACACCTCTGCCCCATTTTTCCCTTTATATATACCAAAATTCAATTCCTGCAGTAGCGACCCATCACTGTGTTGCATCTTTTGTTTCCTAGTAACTACCATTTTGAGGTACTACTCAGTCCCAAGGGGCACAGTTAATATTATTAACACAGCAAGGTAACATAAAGTAGTATGACAGTCTAAATTCAGCACACACTTCAGCAAGCTTCAACACCTACACCTAAAGCATAAACATAAAACACATACAAGAGAAAGCTAAAAAGCTAAGAATAGCTAATACTGAGAGTATCTTAAGAGTCCAAAGAGTCCATGGTATAAAGCCCACAATTACTTGACCATATTCTCCAGATCTGTAAACCTTTGAGAATCCAAATTAAATGTACTTTCAAGTTTAAAAAAGAGAGATTTAGTCCATGCTGGTACTTGACCCTTGGAGAAGCCTTCTTCCTTCTGCCCTTCAACACAATCCAATCAGCTCCAGGACCACATGGAATTTGTAGTTAAATTCTGAAAGGTACCAACCAACTGACACTTTAATAAAGAGATGGCTTAAAAGTCTATATCCAGCACACATGAGGTGAATTCAAAGTAAGTTCAAAGTTTTCTGTAGTATTAAGTCAACTCCCCAACCCCTCTTGAATATAGACTCATCCACTTCACACACATTACAGGAACACATCAGAAAGCACTGCAGATCTGAAGGGAGATGAAACTCGAAACTCGAAGCACATGTGCCAAAGGAATACTAGATTGATTGCAGGGCCCAGGCTCACTCTTATTAAAGAAACTCAATCTTACAAAAAGTATGCTGAACCACCTTAAAGAAAGAAAGTGTAAAGTGAGACTTTGCTTTTAACCTCAGTCAATCCTTACTTTACCTTAACATTTAGTATAAAGAAGAAAATCAGCTTGGAGGCACCAGTGTTCTGCAAAGTACTAATCAAAAAACCCACAGAGCCCTCACACAGTAAACTATGCGCTACATAAACTCCCTTGCATTTTAACTATCCCATTTCAAATTGCAAAACTGCTATTTTAATATACTTCAGCCTCTCAGATCTTGGTGTACTAATATATAAGGTATAATTTAAAATACAATCAGGTTTACTTACATCACAGGCATTGCAGAATGCATTTATCAGCAAAGTTGAAAGTAGTTTGTACACTACAAGTTGTTCTCACAAAATACAGTTCACTTTCTCACTCACTGAGGAAATGCTGGCAATACTAGCAATACTAGCAATACTCGACAACATTTACTGCACACACATAAAAAGAAAATCTGTTTTCTGCTGCCTGTAGCCTGCTACTAGACCACTATTAAAGGTTACCAAACCAGTCTAGAGCCCAACAGTGTTGGTTTTAATGCATGTAGCACCTTTGCCTTCCCCCAAATAGTAAATATAAGGCAGAAGATGCCACACATGCATATTTAACCACCAGCTAGAGAGGCAGGACCAAGTGTCTTAGCTAATACAACATGCAGCAAATGCATACATCACACAAACATAGTCAGAAGGTCAATCAACCAGTCAACCAACCAGTCAATTTAAAAAATAAAATGAAACAAAAAACAACCTCCCCTAAATATAAGGGGTTAATAAATCCACCAAGAGGAATAAAAGAAAACATTATCTAACCACAGTAGGCTCTGGGAGGATGAGGGTGGTGGAACAGAGGTGTAGCCCCCGAGTTGCACCTCTACACAAATCATATGTCAGTCTGGCAAATCAAGGTTCCTCTATGATGACACCCTCATTGGAGACCAAGAAGAATGCTGGGGACATCCACAAGGGAAACCCACAAACGAGTGGCAAAGGACACCACAGGGGAAAGAAACAGCTTCTGATAGGGGACTCAATTGTTAGGGGTGTAGACCTGGGGAAGGGAGAGGAGAGGGAAGTAAGGTGCCTGCCTGGTGCCATGGCTTGGAGGGACAGGAAGCAAATCCTCAGGATTGCAGAAGCAGCATCACAGGAGAGGAAATTAGATATCATTGTCCACCTCTGGACAAATGACCTGAATTAGGCATGAGATCAGTGCAGTGCAGGATGAATTTATGGAGTTGGGGAGGGCCTCAGACAGGTAGCAAGCACGGTAACCTTCTCAGAGTGCTGCCAGTCTATGGCAGGGGTGAGCTAGGTTACTGCACACCATGCAGTTTAATGAATGGTTGAAAACTGGTGCAGAGCACAGGGCTTTCGCTTCATTGGGGACTGGGGTCCACCTGGAGAGATGAAGGTCTATACTGGCATGATGGTCTGTATCTGTCCAGGAAGGAAACACGCTCTCTAGGTGACAGGTTTAAAGGCTTCCTTAGCAAGCTTTTATACCAGCCGGGGGGGAGGTGTTGATAGGAAACAGGAAAGTTCAAGCCTCCCCCCACAAAACATTGCAGGTAGTAGGGTAAACACTGAGGTATAGAGCTTGACAGAGGGCAGGACAGGGGTAAATGGAAAAATGGACAAGGGCAATAAGAGCAGGGATGGGGTAAAAAAGGATAAAGCCAACATTAAATGGAGAGCAATGAGTACCAATGCCCATAGTCTGGGAAACAAGCTTCCAGAGCTAGTAGCCCTGATGGAAGAGGAACACTTGGATATTGTGGCAGTCACAGAAACATGGTACACAGAGAACCATGACTGGGGTGTCAACATACCAGGGTACACAATCTACAGAAGGGACAGGGAGGGTAAAAGAGGAGGTGGAGTAGCTCTCTACATAAGGGAAGGGATCAAAGCTACAGAACTAAAAAGTAAAGGGGGAGGACAAGAGGAACTCTGGGTCACCTTGGAGACAGGGAATGGCATCACAATCCGCACAGGTGTTGAATACAGATCCCCATCTCAAGAGGAGGAAATGGACAAGAAAATGATAGAGAGCATTCTTAAAATGGCTGAAAAAGGGGAGATACTGTTGATGGGGGACCTGAATAAGCCAGATGTTAACTGGAAAACATGGACTGCAGCCACGTCCAAGAGCAGGGTCATTCTCGATGCCCTACAGGGGGCATGCCTTAGACAGCTAGTGGTGGAACCCACTCAGAAGGGAGCAATATTAGACCTGGTACTCTCAAATGGAGAGAGGATCACAAATTTAGAAGTCAGTAGACATCTGGGAACAAGCGACCACTGCACAGTGTGCTTCACAATAAACACAACCATGGAAACAAGCCATACAAAGACAAGGATACTGGACTTTAGAAGGGCTGACTTTGGCATAATGGGTGAATACCTGAGGAATGCATTAGAAAATGGACAGAAAGGAGGGGTGGAAGAACAATGGAGAAAAATCAAAACTGCCATCATGGAGGCAACAAGCCTTTGTGTGAAACAAATAAAGAAAACAAAGCGGAATAAAAAACCACTATGGTTATCAAAAGAGGTGTCAGGGAAGGTTAAGGAGAAAAAGGCTGCATTCAAAAAGTATAAGGAATCACAGACGGAGCATGACAGGGAACTGTATCAATTAAAGCAGAAAGAAGTGGGGAAGGCAGTCAGAAAAGCAAAGGCCCAAACCAAGGAAAATATAGCCAACTCAGTTAAGAAGGGGGAAAAAACCTTTTATAGGTACATTAGGGAGCATAGAAAAGTTAAGGGAGAGATAGTGAAGATTAATAAAGGAAAGGGGAGGTGGGCAGAGGGAGACAGTGAAAAGGCAAAGATACTGAATGAATACTTTTGCTCAGTATTCACAAAAGAAGAAGAGGAGGAGTTACCTAAATCAAACAGTAGAAGCACTCTGGATAGTGGGGTTGACGCCAGTCCATTTACAGAAGAAAGAGTACTGAAAGAACTCCTAAAACTCAAGGTGGACAAAGCAATGGGACCTGACGGGATTCACCCTAGAATCCTAAAAGAGCTAAGAGAGGACCTAGTGACACCACTAACCACACGTTTTAACAAATCATGGGAAGATGGGGTGGTACCTGAGGACTGGATGAGGGCAGATGTGATTCCCCTTCACAAAAGTGGGAGCAAGGCAGAAGCAGGAAACTACAGACCTGTTAGTTTGACCTCAGTGGTGGGGAAAATGATGGAATCACTTCTGAAAGAAAGAATTGTTGAGTACCTAGAAACCAGTTAGGCACAGGACCCAAAGCAGCATGGATTCACAGCAGGAAGGTCATGTCAGACGAGTCTAATTGATTTCTTTGACTGGGTGACCAAAGTAATAGACCAGGGAGGGGCTGTGGATATGGCCTACCTAGACTTTAGCAAGGCATTTGACACAGTCCCGCACAAAAGATTAATAATCAAGTTAGCCAACCTGGGAGTGGGTCCCAGGGTGGTAGCCTGGGCAGCAAACTGGCTGCACAACAGGACACAGAAGGTAATAATGAATGGAACACAATCTGAAGAAAGGGGGGTTACTAGTGGAGTACCTCAGGGCTCAGTACTGGGTCCAGTCCTCTTTATCGTCTTTATAGGTGACACTGCAGAGGGTCTGAAAGGAAAGGTATGCCTCTTTGCAGACGACACAAAGATCTGTAACAGAGTTGATACACAAGGGGGGGTAGAAAGGATGAGAAGGGACTTGGCAAGGTTGGAGGAATGGTCAGACATATGGCAACTTAGATTCAATGCAAAGAAGTGCAAAGTAATGCACCTGGGAAATAAAAATCCAGGAGAAGAGTACACAATAACAGGGGAGGTACTAACAACAACAATAATGGAAAGGGATCTGGGTGTTTTCATATCAGATGACCTAAAGGTGGGTAAGCAATGTGAGAAGTCAGTAAGGAGAGCCAGGGAGATACTGGGATGCATAGGGAGGGGCATCACAAGTAGAAAAAGGGAAGTGGTTATCCCTCTATACAGACAGTTGGTGAGACCCCATCTGGAGTACTGCATGCAGTTTTGTAGACCTCATCTACACAAGGACATAGACAGGATGGAAGCAGTCCAGAGGAGGGCAACTAAAATGGTGCAGGGTCTACATCAGAAACCATATGAAGAGAGACTGAGAGAGCTTAATATGTATACCCTTGATGAAAGGAGGGATGGGGGACATGATAGAAACTTTTAAGTACCTCAAGGGAATCAACAAAGTCCAGGAGGGTAGCATCTTTCAGAAAAAGAGATGTGTAAGAACAAGGGGGCACAATTTCAAGTTAGAGGGGGGACAGCTCAGGGGTAATGTGAGGAAATTCTTTTTCATGGAGAGAGTGGTGGACACATGGAACCGCCTTCCTGGAGAGGTTGTGGGGTCTAAAACAGTGGGGGAATTCAAACATGCATGGGACAGACATACGGCAATTATAGTGGGGGGGGTTGCAGGAAGTAGGCTGTTGGTTAACTAGAATCTGCAGCTTATCCAATAGGTAGGGAAATGGGCAGACTGGGTGGGCCAAGTGGTCCCTATCTGCCATCAAAGTCTATGTTTCTATGTTTCTATGTTTATATCTCGGTGCAAAAAAGTTAAAACAGAAAGCGCAACACTCCCAACATACAGTAGTCTAGTTACTATCGGGTTATTATCAAGAGTGTTATCAAGTACAAAGTACAAAGAACAAAGCTCAGGAAATAAAAGGAGATTAGAGGGTAAGAGCAAAACCAAAAGAAGAATGTAGCTTTCCCAAAAGTTTTTAGTAGAGCACATCTTCCTTCCTCTTCTTTTCTTCTTTTACAAGCTTCCCAACTGGTATAGCATTCTGAACACCTTTCAGCCCCCCCTTCCCCCCAACAGGGCCTTCTGTTGTTCTCCTGCAGAGCAGGCTAGTCAGCCACCATGAAAACTTCAAGCCCTGCTGGAGAAAAATAACAACAGTAACGGTGAACACCACACTAGGTTCAATACACACAAGTTAATGTGAAAAAATTCATAACAAATTGCTAGTAAAATGCAGGCAATGGTGGCATACCGTACATAAAAGAGATTCAAGTGTTCTGGCTATCCTGCTCCTTCTGCTTCTCCTCAGCAGAACAGGGTGCAGTGTCCCACTTTATCACTGTTATCAATAGGAGCATTTACTGGGGGCATCAAATAACTAGAACAAGTCATTAGCTATGTCAAAGGTATCAAGATCAACTAGATTTCCCCTTCCACATTGTACAAAACTTAGAATTCAGCTTTTTGTTCCTACCCAAAACTTGATTAATACTCTTCCAAAACAGTTTAGGATTATTTGTTTCTTCTCTTTACTTGTGCTGAAAATAATCAACCTTGGCCTTACAAACTAAAAATGTATACTTATTACATAACTGTTTATAAATTATTTTATCCTTATCCAGTACACCAGGTCTAAACCACTTCAATGTTTTGTTTGTGTCCCTCATTAATTGTTTAACTTCCCTGGTAAGTCAATATAAGGAGCTGCTTTTTCCTTTTATTCCTCACAGGTGCCAACATGTTACATAGTTGATTAAATCCAGTAATGAAATAATCTAAAGCTAAGTCTACTTGAAGAAATATAATCCACAAAGGACGAATCAAAATCTCATAATACCCATTTAAATGCTGTAATTTTACTATTTGCAATTTTCTTCTGAAACTTACAGTCTCTGGTTTAAACTTATCTATTTTTACAGCTCATTTATGTTATACAGGGGAATGATAATTAAGATTGGCTGGAAGAATTTCTAGTTTTTTGATATTTTTTACAGATTGAGCATAGTATGAGCTACCCAGCTGTCCTTAGGGTCCCACACAAAGATGTCCTTTAGAAGTTTCATGTGTAAATTGCTGCTGGGGAATTTTTTGAAATGACAGTGGCCTAGCAGCACTGGGAGCAGGACACGGTCATATAATTGTTATAAGTAGGATAGAGACAGGACCGCTCAAATGAACACTATCCCTGGACACTATCCTTATCTGGACTTCAGAAAGGCCTTTGACACCATCCCTCAGAGGAGATTAATAAACATGTTAGGCAGCTTAGAGGTAGGGAGCAAACTAAAAAATTGGGTGGAGAATTGGCTGGTAGGTAAACTTCAGAGGGTGGCGGTTAATGGAGTGTACTCCAAGGAAGGGGGAGGTGATGAGTGGGGTTTTCCAGGGGTCAGTGTTGGGTCCCATACTGTTTAACATATACATTGGAGACATTTCAGAGGGCCTGAATGAGAAAGTGTGTTTATTTGCAGATGATACGAAGATTTGTAGCAGGGTGGACATGCCAGGAGGGGTGGAAAAAAATGAGTGAGGATCTGTCTAGGCTGTAGGAGTGGTCAGGGACATGGCATTGCAATACAATGCAAAAAAATTCAGAATTATGCACATAGGGTGTAAGAACCCAAGGGCAAAATACTGGCTGAGAGTGGAGGAACTCGAGGAAACAGAGCAGGAAAGGGACCTGGGGATCATCATATCAGATAGCTTGAAGGTGGGTAACCAATGGAACAAGGCAGTGGGGAGAGCAAGCAAAATGCTGGCATGCATAGGAAGAGGCATTACAAGTAGTAGGAGGGAGGTGATCATGCCACTATACAAAACTATGGTCAAATCACATCTGGAATACAGGGTACAGTTCTGGAGGCCACATTTACAGGGTGACAGGGATAGGGTGGAGAGGGTCCAGAGAAGGGCAACCAAGATGGTTCAAGGACTTCATGGAAGGTCTTACAAAGAACAACTGAAGGAACTAAACTTATACATGCTGGAGACGAGGAGGGTAAGGAAGGATATGGTGGAAACCTTCAAATATCTAAAAGGAACAAACAAGGTGAGGGAAGGAAGCATATTCAGGAAGAGTGAAAACAAATCAACTAGGGGACATGTACTCAAGCTAGAGTGGGCAGAGTTAGGGGAAATATGAGGGGACAGTTCTTCACTGAGAGAGTGGAAGGTCCTTGGAATAGGCTGACAGAATGGGTGGTGTGGGTAGACATGGTGAGAAAATTCAAGAGGGATTAGGACAACTACAGTACATGGGGCTAAACAGAAAGGCCAGAGAGTAAAGGGAGTAAGATATGCCAGACAGGGAGGGGGGAAATGAGCAGACTAGATGGGACAAGGGGTCCTTTTCTGCTGGAAGATTTCAATGCTTCTATGTTGCTATCCCAGCACCAGCACCAGCAAACCCTGATGAAGCATCAATGAGAGGAGAGAGCAGATCACGTTCCCCAAACAATTCATGGAAAACTTTAAAGAGGAGCAAGGAAAGAAGACAAATGAAGCCCCAAAGGAACAACATCAACAAAAGGGGCTTCAACTCCCTGAAGTGGTAGTCAGGAACTAGAATATGATCAGGGACTCCTGGGTCTTGCCCAAGATATACCTACTGCTTACTGGGCAACACATATTTGTGTTCCCACAGCAGCCACCACCAGGCAGATTGTCAGATTTCCTCTTTTACTGGCAACTGCCATTGTTCAAGCAACTGAACCACCACATGCTTCTTGTGCTGAGGTTATCTGCCACCACCATTCTCCCATGTGTTTTTTTTTGAGGGGGGTGGGGGACCTGAGGAATCTTGAGCTGCAACATCACTACAGACTGCCAGCACTGCTGTACCTGAAGACTGAAGGGAGTTACTGAGCAGAAAGCCTACCAAAGACTGAAAGTTCATTTCTTCTTAGCGTTGTTCATTATTTGTTTTTCATTGATACTGTGTAGGGGGCAGCTTTGATTTGATATTGTGGGTCTAGTGCAACGGGATCAGAGGATAGGGGCAAGGCTCATGCACAATGGCTTGCTGTCTGCATTATTTGTAGAAGGGGAGTTAGAAGTCATTATGACTTGCTACATGACCTAGGTTTCAGTTAACCTCACTTGCTAATCCACCACTGAACACTGGTACTCTACAGATGAGAGCAAGAGATAGGCCCTGATTTGCTCTCACAGGCTGGGGCCAGTAACAACTTGATATTACTAGGTACTGCACATGTCATGGCACCCCCCTTATGATTGCCCACATATTTCCATAAAGGTTTGACTTGGCTGGGGTCCAGTAATGCTCACTGGTAGAAATTTGCCACATGATTAGTGTGGCAGAAGCAAGAATGTGAACCAAGAATAAGGTGGTGGAAGGAAACACTGGTGTAGTGCATCAAAGACTACTTCTATGGGCAGAGATGGAAGGATGGACATTTGTTTGGGTATTAGTCATGCCCTTTCTGTCCATATATACACAATGAGAGCTGCCAAACATCTTTTGGGATACTTTATGTGTTCAGCACCTGACCATGCTCATAGTAGTAGGGGTCCAGCTAAGATCTACACTAAAGGTTCTGTACAGTGGAGGAGTGGTCAGCAAAATCCCAGTAAGTTACTTTTTCTGTCTCGAACATAGGTAGCACTGACATTGGAGCAGGAGGGATGTTCTAGTGAAGGCAGCCATCGGTAGCCTCCAAGGTGGACCTTGTACCAGAGTCCTACATGGACTTGAGAGGACTCAGAGATAAGGGCAGTGTGAATGGGCAAACATGGGTGGTAATAGGAGGAATTTTTACCCTCAAATACATCTTTGTTCCTTCCACATTAGGGGACTCTTCATTGTCCTTGGCATGACTGTTGCCTCACTATGAAAGTCCCAGTGCAGTGGAGACTGAAGAAGGGTGAACCCCAAGATGGATACATTTGTCAGTTTCATAGACCTTAAAAAGCAGGTGGCATGTGTCAGTTTTTGTTATCCATTGTTTAAAGAGAAAAAGTCTGCACAAAGTGCCCCACACTTAAGTGTGGGTCTGGTCCCAATATGCACTGTGAATGCAAAAACATTTTGGTTTACTTTAAATTTTACTGTAGTGTAGAAGATTATGCCAGACTCGTTGTGTTTACTTCTAGGTTGACATTTTCAGTTACCAGAAATCCCAGAATCTCCTGCAGCTGGCATCAGAACAGTAGGCAGCGATATGAGATTCAAGAGCCTGCACTGCATGTTAGAGTTTATGTAGGCTCAGATTTTTTGCTTGCTGGTCCCACTGTCTCACTGGGCTAAGTACAGTCACAGAGGACCGTACTTAGTCCCTGGAGAAAAGCAGAACTGGAAAACATCTGCTCAGAGATTATAAAAGCTCTAACATGTACTGCAGGCTACTGAATCTCCCACTGCTGCCTACTGCTCTAATGCCAGCTGCAAGGGATTCTATTATTTGTAGGAATGGAAGATGTCAGCCTAGAAGTAAACAAAATTAATCTAATGCAATCTAGTATACGATCGGGTTGAAATTCCAATACGTACAGTAAATAAAAAATAAAATACGGTAAACAGTAAGTCAAACATAATCTTTTTGCACACAAAGTGCGCATTGGGACCAGACCCAAACTTGAGTATGGGGCCTTTGTACTGATTGTTCCTCTTTAAAGGATGCCCATGTTATAAGGTTCCAAAAATATACTTCAATACTTAAGGTCATATTCCACAAGACTTTTTGAAAATCGTGGAATTACATGATGCTTCAGTGGAAGCAATATCCATGAACATTACCCAGTTATACATATTACACAGTCAGGCACAATGGAACATTAGGTGGGGAGGGAGCGATGAAAAGCCATTGATCACTTAGGGTCAGTGACTGCATACAAGTATAGGGCTTAATGACAGACTAGATGGGCCTAGCAGTCCTTATCTGCTGACAATTTTTATGTATCTATGTACCTGACCTGCCAAGGAGGAGAAAGAAAAAGCTGGTGAAAATAGTAATGAGATTGGCTTTACAGAGGACTCCATGTGACTAAAGTCAGTAAATCTGTGAACTCCATGTTTGGTATATCGTACCAAATAGCCCGTGACCTGACTCAACAAGCTTGCTTAGCCATTGCCAGAGGAATACTACTCCCCAAACTGCTTTATGGAGCCACATTATACTCCTCAGCTACCAAAATTACCCTTGACAAACGGAACATCGCCAATAACAGTATTTGCCACTTTGCATTGAAATCACTTCACCTAACACCCCACTGTGCTCTTTATGATAAACTAGGTTGGCTACCACCATTGTCTGTGCATGACCACAACTATGGTGGAGTTATCTGTAATATATTAAAAGACAGTCAGCTCAAATACCCTGCATTCACTTTTCAGACCATAGAAAATAGCTATCTCCTAAGGTCAATGGATAATGCTCTGCTCATTGTCCCTAAAATCTGAACTAGGGCAGACGGAGCATCTTTTGCCTACTACTCTGCCCCCAAACTATTGAATGCCATTCCCCCTGACATTCAGTGATGTCCCTCCTCTCAATCATTTTGTACCAAGTGTTGGGGACACCTCCTCGGTCAGGCACTCTGCTCCTGTCTCAGTATTTGATTATCCTCCCTGAGTGCCTTAAGTTTGGTATCCTTCCCTTGTCCCTAAAGACCTTTCTATCTCCCTTCATGCACTGTGACTTTATAATGGACCCATGTGGCACAGAACTGACCTACTTTCCCTTCTCTAGCTCTCTAAACAATAGTATACTATGCACTGCACAATTGCCTTAATTAAAATTTAGATGCTTCAAATGCCATGTATTAATCTTACAATTGCGTGTCCTGTTTTAATGCATCTTCATGCTACAGTATGTTTCTATGTATCATAGTATACTTTGTTAAATTGTAACTTCTAACCATGTATGTATCTTCTCAACATGTAAGTTCTACAATATTGTATTCTTCAATGTCTGTATTTTTGGTTTTGTACTCTCCTGAGTTGCACCAAAAATTAGGCATCTTATTGCCTAGTGTGCCTATCTGTTAAACAAAGGCTAAATAAAAATAAATAAAAGTAGAAGGAGAGTTGGAATGCCATTGCATACAGAGCCTTTATGCTAATGCAGGTAAGGCAATTTGCTAGCCTGCACTGCAGGTCAAATGAGTGTCATCCATGGCTAAGCCAAGTATTAAAAGGGAGTAGCTGACTGTTGTGTACCTTGTGATAGAGAGTACTATAAAAGTTGTGAAAACATAAGTAAGACACTTATTGAATAAGCAAATGAGATATGGACTAGTAGGGGACTGGGGATCCATGTGGGGGGGATGAGAGCCTATTTGCTCCAGACAGACTGCACCTGAATAGGGAGGGTGCGGCAGTACTAAAAAGCAAATTAGAAGAGTTCATAGAAGAAACCTACAATATAAACTAGATTGAGGGGAAGGGGGGAATCCGCACCACAAGGCAGAAGAAATAGGGGATACCAGCCCCCCCAGGACAGTACTAAAATACTGGCCATAAAGGAGAATAGTGAAGAGGGGTATGGAAGGGGAAACTGGTGGAAGAGCTTAGCAGCCAAAGCCAGGAGCTTAGCAAATAAGTCAGTGGACTTGGAGACCATCATAGGGGATGAAGGACTAGACATAGTAGCTATAAGCGAGACCTGGTGGACAGAGCTGCACACCTGGGAAATGACTGTCCCAAGTTACAGGCTGTTCAGAAGGGATAGGGAAGGTAAGGAATGGGGAGTTGCTTTATACATCAGGGAAGGCATAAATGTAATGGAAGGACACGAGGAGGATGGGGAGTCTGAGCTACTCTAGGTAATGCTACATAGAAACATAGAAGTTGATGGCAGATAAGGACCGGAAGGCCCATCCAGTCTGCCCATTTATTTTTCTACATTATGAACGTGCCATCGGCCTTTGCTCTGTCAATGGCCTATCTATTCATACTCATCTGTATTGCTCCCTTATGCCTATCCTATGCCTGTTTGAAGTCCTGCACTGTATTCATATCCACCACTTCCTGAGGTAGGCTGTTCCATGCATCCACCACCCTTTCTTTGAAAAAGACTTGAGCTTCATTAATCTGTCCTCATATGTTTTCTGATGCAGTCCCTGTGCCATTTTGGTTGCCTTTCTCTGGACTGCCTCAATTTGGATAATGTCCTTGTGAAGGTGTGGCCTCCACTACTGCATGCAGTACTCCAGATTTGGCCTAACCAGTGTCTTGTAAAGAAGGATTATTAGCTCCCTCTTATGACTTGTGATACCCCTACTAATACACCCCAGCATCCCCCTAGCCTTACCTACTGCTTTAATGGTCTGCTTGGATGATTTCAGGTCATCTGTGATGATGATATCAAGTCTATTTCTTCCCTTGTGATTGCCAGTAACTCCCCTCCCAACCTATATATGGCTTCAGGGTTTCTCTTCCCTATGTGCATGATCTTGCACTTCTTTGAGTTAAACCCCAGTTACACTCTTCCAACCATTTTGCCAGTTTATCCAAATCACTTCTCATTCTGCCCACCCCATCTGGATCATCTACTCTGTTGCAGATCTTGGTGTCATTTGCAAACAGACAAACCTTACCCTCCAATCCATTTGCAATGTCACTGATGAAGATATTGAAGAGGACTGGCCCCAGAACCGATCCCTGAGGTACTCCACTTGTGGCTTGCATCTCTTCTGACTGTATACTATTTACCACCACTCTCTGTTTTCTGCTCATCAACCAGTTTACCACCCAGTTGACCAACTTCTGACCCACCCTGAGCCAACTCAGCTTATTAATCAATCTTCTATGTGGAACATATCGAAAGCTTTGCTGAAGTCAAGGTAGGCAACATCAACCGCTCCCCTTTGGTCCACCACTCTGGTTACCCAGTCAAAGAAATCTATGAGATTAGTTTGACAGGACCTTCCTGATGTAAACCCATGCTGTCTTGGATCCTGTGCTCCTATGGATTCCAGGTGTTTCACTATCCTTTCCTTAAGGAGTGCCTCCATAATCTTGCCCATTACTGAGGTAAGACTGACTGGTCTGTAGTTCCCTGCCTTCTCCCTGCTACCACTCTTGTGGAGTGGGATCACATGAGTCCTTCTCCAGCCTTCTGGGACCTCTTCTGTGCTCAGAGACTCACTAAACAGTTCTGATAATGGCTTTGCTAGTTCCACCCTTAGCTCCTTTAGTACCCTGGGATGTATGCTATCAGGTCCCATTGCCTTGTCCACCCTGAGCTTATTGAGCTCTTGTAGGCCCTTTCATTTATGAAGAGACTAATGCACACATCCCTTCCCCCTGTGTCCATGATGCTGAGCTGTGGGCCCTGCCCTGTCTTTTGCATGGTCCTCTCCTCACTTGCCCCCTTATCCCCTTTGATCTTAGCAATACACCCTCTGGACTTTCTCCTTTCAATAACGTATCTATAGAAAGTCTTTTCCCCTTCTTTTACTATGTGTGCTAGTGTTTCCTTGGTTTTGTGCCTTTGCCTGCCTTACTGCCTTTCCTGCTTCCCTTAGGGAAGTTTGGTATGCCTCCCTATCTTGATCCTACTGCGTTCCCTTATATTTCCTGAATTCCTTTTGGCTCTGACCTTTTTTGCTACTGTTTTTGAGAACCAAAGTGGTTATCTTCTTCTTTTTCACTTCCTTTTCTACCTAACACAGTGGGATGTTGCTTCAAGTATTGCATCCTTAATGCTTGCCTACTTTGCCTGTACCCCCCTCACCTGTATTTCTTCTTTCCAGGACTAGCTTAACTCTGTTGGCCATCTTATGAAAGTCAGCTCCTCTGAAGTCCCATATTTTTGCCTTGGAATGGGATGATTTAGTTAGGCAGGAGGATGGGAGAATCCTTGGACTAGGGGTGGTATATAGGCCACCTACACAAGGGAAGGAGGATGATCAACAGTTAATTCAGACAATCACAAGGCTGGCCTTAAAATGAGAACTACTGCTGGTATGGGACCAAAACCTCCCAGATGTAGTCTATGAAATCCCAGATGTAGCATCATCAAGGAGCAGGGAGATACTAGCTGTGCTGCAGGGGATATTCCTTCAACAGCTAGTCAGGGAGCTGACAAGGGGCAACAACCTTCTGGATGTGGTCCTGACAAATGGGGATAGTGTGGAGGAGGTGTGGGTGGGAGAAACCTTGAAAAACAGCTACCACAGCACTATAAGGTTCAGGGTCAGAACAGGAGGGAGATGAGTAAATCCAGTACTACAGTTATGGACTTCAGATGTATGGACTGTGACAAGATGAGTATGACAGTAGGGGAGGCAATGGAGGGTATGGAGAATATAGGGGCAGTGGAGGAGATATGGCAAGCTATCAAGGGAGGCGTACTGAAAGCTGTGGAAATGTGCATAAAATGATTAGGAAGAGCAAAAGGGGGAGAAGACCACTTTGGTTTGCAAAGGAAGTTGCAGGGGCAGTCAGGAAAAGGAGAAAGGCTTTCAGAAAATTTAAGAGGACACTCAGTGAGGAAGATAAGGATGAGTATAGAGAAAAGAGGAGTCTGGCAGGGAAGAAGATCAGAAGTGAGAAAGCAGATACTGAGGAGAAAATAGTAAAAAAGGCCCAAAGTGGGGAAGAAAACCTGTTTCAGATATGTGATGGAGAGAAGAAGGGAAAGACAGGGGATTACTAGGCTGAAGGGTCAGGGAGGAACAGAATTGGAAAGGGACTGTGAAAAAGCAGAGTTATTAAATAAGTACTTTACCTCCATATTCGTGGAGGAGGACGACGGTAGGGGACCTGAGCTAAAGTCAAAGGGGAAGGAGGGCAAATGGATGGATCTGAGCCCATTCACTGTGGATAGGGTTAGGACAGAGCTACATAGATTGAGGATGGACAAGGCAATGGGGCCTGATGGGTTACACCCCAGAGTAATGAGGGAATTGAAGGAGTAGTTGGCCACACCTTTAGCAAGGCTCTTTAACTTGTCCCTGGATACCAGGAGAGTGCCAGAGGACTGGAAGAAGGCATACATAGTGCCTTTACACAAGGGAGGTAGTAAAGAGGTGAAGGGGAACTACTGACCTGTCAGCCTTACGTCAGTGGTGGGGGAGGTAATGGAGGCAGTAATTAAGGAGAGGGTGGTGGATTACCTGGAGGAGAGTGGCTTGCAGGACAGCAGAAATCATGGCTTCATGAAGGGGAAGTCTTGCCAGACAAACCTAATTCAGTTGTTTGATTGGGTGACTCAGGTGATTGACCAGGGGGGCAGTGGACATGGCCCATCTGGACTTCAGTAAGGCCTTTGACACCATCCTCCATAGGAGGCTGGTGAGCAAGATGGAAAGCATGGGGTTGGGTGGGAAAATAACAAGCTGGGTGGAGGACTGGCTGGCAGGAAGAACTCAGAGGGTGGTGCTAAATAGAGTGCACTCTGGGATGGCGAGGATGAAGAATGGAGTGCCACAGTGGTCAGTTTTGGATCCACTTATCTTCAACATCTACATCAATGATATTATGGAGAGTTTGAGGGGGAGGGTGTGCCTATTTGCTGATGATACAAAAATATGCAATAGGGTGGACAACCTAGGGAGGGAGGAGGACATGAGGGAGGACATAAAGACACTCAAAAAATGGTCTGGAACATGGCAGCTGAAATTTATTGCCAAGAAGTGCATTGTGATGCACTTGGGGAGTAGGAACAGAAGAGCAGGGTACCCCCTAGGTGGGGAGGAAATTGAAGTAACAGAACAGGAGAGCGATCTGGGGATCGTAGTCTCCTCAAAACCTAAGGCAGGAATCCATTGTAGCAGGGCAGCAGGAAAGGCCAATGGAATGTTGGCATGCATAGGCAGGGGCATCACTAGCAGAAGGAAGGTGGTAATAATGCCCCTTCACAAAGCCATGCTGAGGCCGCACCGGGAGTATGGGGTTCGGTTCTGGAGGCCACATCTCCGCAAGGATAGAGATGCATTGAAGAAGGTTCAGAGAAGGGCAACCAAGATGGTGCAGGGTATGCAGGGAAAGTCATATGAGCAGAGGTGTAAGAAGCTGGATCTGTACACACTGGAGACAAGGAGGGAAAGGTGAGACATGATTGAAACTTTTAAATATGCAAAGTGGCTCAATAAAGTGGGAAAAGAGAGTTTACTTAAGAGGAAAGAGGGGTTCAGAACTAGAGGGAACAGACTCAGATGGCATATAAAAAGATACAGGGGGAATGTGAGCGGGTGTTTCTTCATGGAGAGGGTGGTGAAGCCCTGAAACAGACTACCAGATTGAGTGGTGGGGGATAAATTGGTGGAATAATTCAAGAGGACATCAGACAAACATATGGGGCTGAGTATTGGGGAGGACAGGGGCTGGCAGGGAGGGAGAAATATAGGGGGAAAAAAGGGCAGACTAGATGGGCCAGTATGATCCTTTTCTGCCATCATTCTTCTATGATTCAATAACATTCTCCAAGGACCTCATGTTCTGGGACCTGCAACGTATGACTGTGGCATCAATTAGGCAAGCTAACTTTTGGTAAGACTCTGTTGATAGATGGAGGATCTTCTTTTTCTAGTAAGTTAGATGGTGTACTGGGGCAAGAAATGTCTGTATGTTCAGGCAGTGCTGTAGTTGTACCAAGATGGAGGGGATAGTGGTCTTGTTAAGCGTCATGAAGTCTGGTGGATTAAAGTTAAAGGATAGTGGTTGGGGAGGCAACTAGTGGTGGGGGTGACCCTTTGTAAGAGTTAGATAATTGTGTTCAAAACTAAATGGACAGCTGAGCTTGCAGCACAAGAATGATAAACCCTCAGAGCAAGGAATCACAGAGGGACAACACATCCAAATTGATGTAGGTTTATAGAAGAATCTCACCTAGTAGAAGTGACTATCCTGAAAGCCTGCTGTATATGCAGGTTTGGGACTTTAAGGAACCAAGAATGATGTAGGGTTGGAAGAAAATGTTAGAGGCACCAAGAAAGAGGAATTCTAGCTATTCCAACAGGATAGGTCTGATAAGAAAGGGATGAGGTTACTCTCTTTTTAAGGAAGTGTGTCATTGTAAAGAACAAATAAGATGTCATGGAGGCCAACAGTTCCTATGAGTCTACCCATTAAGAGACAAAATGGAGACAAAATAGTCACCAAGAAAGGAACTATAAAACTACAAACAATATTGTGCAGCTTATTAGATGAAGTAGTAATAAGGTATGTACTTCGAAATGTTAAGTGTCACACGTGGGATTCTGGAGTCATTGCATGTTATACTATAGTAACTATTTGAGAAAATGTTGATTGTAATAATTTCTGTTATTCCAACTGTAAATGAATAACTACTAAACCAATTTGTTTCCAGTTTTGTTAGATATCAGAATACACTGGCATTGGCTATGAATGAAGAATGTCAGATACTGTATATACCTGCAAGGCCAGAGAAGTTACTAACATCCACAGTTTTAAAATGTTTTCCAAAAAATGTCACAAATAAACTCATAGCGAAATTGTGATCCCAGTAAATTAAACATTTGTAAACCAAATATTTCCATATTTAATAAACTGACCCTTAAAAAGGATATGCATACCATTTTTCACATATCTACCTCCAAAGATGGCCAAGTAATAAGAAGATAAATATAATATAGATAATATGTACTCCCTGGAAGACAGGAGAAAGGGGACATGATTGGGACCTTCAAGTACTTGAAAAGGATAAATAAGATTGATAAGGAGAGTCTCTTTAAACTGAGTGGCAACCACAACACGAGGGGGCACAGTCTTAAGCTGGAGGGTGGGATATTTAGGAGGGAGATCAGGAAGCACTTATTCACAGAGATGGTGGTGGGCACTAGGAATGTGCTGCCAGAAGAGATCATCTCATTGAAGACAGTGGGCAGTTTTAAGAGAGGCTGAGGTAGCGCGGGGGTAGGGAGGGAAGGGTGGAGTTAGGGGCAGGGACAGTGGCTCAAGCTTTGGACCCTGCAATATGAACAGACTTGATAGACCAAATGGCCTTCTTCTGCTAGCTTCTTCATATGTTCGTATGTATGATCATATTTTCATGAAATTCCCTCCCCAAAAAAATATAGTTCCAGAATTGAGCCAATATATGTTTAAAACAAATCATCAAATGCGTAATATTTTTTTCATTTCTTTACGGCACATATCAGCAAATAATCATGATATATCCAGGTCTGTAGTTCAATAAATGCATTCTAACCAAATTAAGATTTTTTTTTATTCCTTGAAATTCCGTGCAATTTCATAGAATTCTATGAATCTGGCTTTTTATAATTCTGCACAACTCTATAATATGATTAAAATGAATATTCTGCCAAGAAAATTATTTTTTTCTTCAAATCCTTCATATAAAATAGAAAGAAAATTCTCTAAAGAATGGGAAGAAATGCTTTGCCTATTGCTCTGGAACAATTGCTGGTCACCGACTTTCAAATAAATAAATTCAACACTAAGAATAAGTTAAGGTGCTGTATATTTTTTTAGGAAAAGTATGATTTTGCCCTACCAAATCTGTATTGGTATTAATTGACTGCTCAGTTGGAACAGACATCTGCATGGTTCTTCTTGCAAGAAGCACCAGTTAATGGTTAGAAATAAAAACTTGTCTAGTCCCACTTAAGTATTTTAAAAACTCTCTCTTATCTAATACCCACATTAACTGACATTACAGGTCTGCCACTTCCTTTCATTGAATGATAGTTTGTTGCTGGCAAGAGACAAATACATTAATCAGCCATCAGATAAACATTTCAGAACCCTCCTCAATACAAAACAATTGCAATATTCTGACCTCCTGGGATAATCCCACCTTTTGGTGATGGGCTTCAAGAGGAATTATGCAACTCAAAGTTTAATATATTAATGACCTTTTTGTTTCCTGTTTAGCTTCTATAGTTTCTTATAATTTTACTCCTAGTCATTATTTAGGGTAGCTCTAGATCAGGAAATGAGACCATTAAATGGTCTAATAGGATTCCTGAATCATTGCTTGAAATGTTATTAGTGGAGTCAGTTGCATCTAAGAAAGGGTTGTGGGAAAAAATATATAACCTAATATGAGAAAGTAAGTAACCTCCCCTTCCTAGGCAATTTGAGGTGTGGCAAAAGGACTTAGAGTAAGTCAACAATTTGAGGAGGCTTGCTGGACCTTTATTCCTGACTCGCTCAACACGGAACACCTAATTGACATCAGGAACCCCGTCTGCTGCAGCACAAGGTGCCATTCCTGACTGGCTCCCCATACAGTGCCTAGATGATATCAGGAGCCCTGCCTACTGTGGCACAAGGTTCCATTCCTGACTTGCTCTCCATAGAGTGCCTAATTGACATTGGGAGCCCTGTCTGCTGCAGCACAAGGCTCCATTCCTGACTTGCTCCCCACAGAGTGCCTAATGAACATTGGAAGCCCCGCCTACTGTGGCACGAGGCTCCATTACTGACCCGTTCCCCACGGAGTGCCTAATCGACATAGAAACATAGACTTTGATGGCAGATAAGGACTGCTTGGCCTATCTAGTCGGCCCATTTCCCTACCTACAGGATAGGCTGCAGATCCTAGTTAACCAACAGTCCATTTCTTCCTACCCCCCACAAGAATTGCCTTATGTCTGTCCAATGCATTCTTGAATTCTCCCATAGTTTTAGACCCCACAACCTCCTCAGGAAGGCTGTTCCGTGCATCCACTACCCTTTCTGTGAAAAAATACTTCCTCACATTGCCCCTGAACCGCCCCCCCATCTTTAAATCATGTCCCCTTGTTCTTGCATGTCTCTTTTTCTGAAAGATGCTACCCTCTTGGACTTTGTTGATTCCACGGAGATACTTAAAAGTTTCTATCATGTCCCCCTCTCCCTTTTTTCCTCAAGGGTATACATATTAAGCTCCTTAAATCTCTCCTCGTATGGCTTCTCTTGCAGACCATGCACCATTTTAGTTGCCCTCCTCTGGACTGCCTCTATCCTGTCTATGTCCTTGCGGAGATGTGGTCTCCAGAACTGGACCTAGTACTCCAGATAGGGTCTCACCAACTGTCTGTACAGCGGGATAACAACTTCCTGTTTTCTGCTGGTGATGCCTCTCCCTATGCATCCCAGTATACCCCAGCCCTCCCTACTGCCTTCTCACATTGCTTGCTAACCTTAAGGTCATCTGATATGGTTACCCCCATGTCCCTTTCCTTTTTTGTTGTTATTACTACCTCCCCCCCATTGTGTATTCTTCCCCTGGGTTCTTCACATTGGGAGCCCCGCCTGCTGTGGCATAAAGCTCCATTCCTGACCTGCTCCCCATGGAGTGCATAATCAACATCGGGAGCCCCAACTGCTGAGGCACAAGGTGAAACATTCTTACTACCTTCCTTCAGCAGTGTGTTGTTCTGCACCTGTGTTCTAAAAACTGTATTTGACTTTGCTATGCTCTCTGCCATTCTGTCTCTGAACTTTAAATCAATTTTAGTCCGCAGAGAGCAACTGATTAACTTTGCACTGTATTTGCTGGCACTTTTGGCTAATTTCCTACTGTTTTGGCTGCTTCTTATGCTGTTTTGTAGTTGCTTAGCATTACCGTAGTGCTAGATTGTGAATGGAGCATATTACCTGTTTAATTTGGAGTGTGCCTTAATTTGAATATTGTTTTCGGGGTTACCATCTTGCTTCTGCCAGAACCTGACACATGCACACTGGGGACCCATCCACAAGTAGGTCTTCCCTCACATCCCCACTCCCTTTGTGCTTAAACTTCTCTTTTTCCTACCACAGGCTCCATTCCTGACCCACTCCCCATGGAGTGCCTAATCAACATCAGGAGCCCTGACTGCTGTGACAGAAGGTGAAAAGTTCTTCCTGCCTTCTGCAGGGTGTTGTTTTGCACCTGTGTTGGCCCATCATAACTTCACAATGAATGCCCTTCCACCCCCCTACCCCTATCTGCCCTCTGTCCTGGTCTGCACCCTGACTTATAGCAGCTATGTATCAGGTAACCTGGTCATGTGACCTCAGGGCCAGATACTGTCCACTTTTCCATTGGCAGGTTGTACAGTTCTGCCACAGTGGGTCACTGCTGAGCAGTCCTTTTTCCTTCCATACCTGGACACTTCTGTCCCATCTATTTCTACTTCCACCCACTTCCTAACTTGGTTCCCTGTGTCTCTGCCCTATTTTTTCACATCCAACCCTACCTGGGTTCGTACCTCTGACCCTCCCCTCTGAAGGCAGCATCTCTAACCGCTACGATATCACAGTTGCCTTATTTCAGCCAATCCTTAGCAAAACCTCTACCTGATCATAGAAGGACCATAGAGCAAGGAATCTCTATCTCTCCCTGTGTCAGTCCCACCCTATAGTTCACTGCCACTGACCACAATGCAGTTGCCCATCCTTCTTCCCTCTGTATTTCTTTTCAGTTTCCTAGCCTTACTCTCTTCTCACTCCCCCTCTACAGTCCCGCAATATTACCCTCGCCCTCTTCCACAACCCCTCATTCCCACCTCTGACTTGGTAGCATTAACAGCTTCTCACACATCTTTCATGCTACCTACCCATCAACAGCACCATGTGCCACCATCCATCCCTGCCTCTATCACTATTAGCTGCTTTATTCTTCCTCAGGCCACCAAACCAAGGTCCCACCTATCAAGCTTTCACAGAAAAAGACACCTACCAAAATTCCCCATCCCCTGCCTCTTACTTCTCCTCTAGGGTGACATTGGAACAAACCCCAAGCATGACTCTTCAGCCTCCAGCCCCTTCCCCCCCAAACCAGGTTGGGCACCTACCTCATAAATGTGAGGAGCTTCCTGCCTAAGTTAGAACACATCTAGGCCTGGATAACCCAATGCTCCCTAGATATCCTTTGCATCTCAGAGACATGACTTTTTGCCAAAGTTCCTGATTTATTAGTCATCATCCCAGGGTACTCTGTTTTCCACCAAGACAGGGGTAAGTGTGGTGGTGGTTTTGCCACCTATGTCCATGAGTCCCTACATGCCTCCACTGTCTTTCAGTAGGCCACCCCAAAATCACATGAGCTCCTCCTCCTCTCCAAGCTGGTATTCCCTTCATCATTGCCCCTTTTTGTTGCACCCTGTTTCTTCTCTCCCAGTGCTTCCCCCATCTCATTGGTCTCCAAACTTGCCACCCTTACTGCTTCAGCCACCTCTGGTGAACTCATCCTGGGAGGCTTTACCATTAATTGGCTTCCCCAGCAAACCAAGGCCACAACTTAAGAGATTGAGGGTCTCAACCTCACACAACTTATCTCTGACCTCACTAGGCTTAACTTCCATTCTGCTAACCACTGGAAATTGGACTGAATCTTACCTACACACCCACAAAACCTCTCCTCAGCCAGTACCCTCCCCGATGTCTTCATCGACCACTGTGTCATCTTCTGCCACAGGAAGTATCCTCCCTCCTGCCCCACCCAAGTATATGTGGTTCAGGCCCCTAATGTCTCTAAACCAGCAGGCACTTCTAGTTGATCTCTACCTGGCTGATTGGTCTGAAGTTTTCACTGCCCTTGATATTGACTCAGCACTAGTTGCCGTCAGCTCTACCTTTCTAGGTATCTGGAATTCCGACGCCCCCGTCAAAAAGTTAAGACTCAGGCACAGGCATCTTCCCTGGATCTCTCCTCACCTAGAGAAGCTTTTCAAATCTAGAGACCTTGCATGGAAGGCATACAAAGCCTTCAAAATACAGAACACTAAGGAACATTGAAATAAATAAATAATATAGACTGGAATTTAGTACTAAATCCATTGACAGTTGAAAAAGTTTGGAACTGTATAAAACAAATTATAATTGACCTGGAAAGTAAGTACATCCCTACCAGAAAAAACTATAGTAAGAAAGGCAAGATACCCCTCTGGTACACTAGGTCAATACACAAATTAATAAATATAAAGGGAAAACTATTCAAAAAAATCAAAAAAGATCCCAGTCTGTCTAATATCAAACAATATAAACAATCAGTTAACATTCTTAAGAAAGCAATAAAGAAAGCTAAATATAGACTGGAATTTAAATTAACGCATTCAAAAAATAATATGAAAGCCCTACATTCCTATATGAGAGGTAAAAATCAAACTATAAAAACCATAGGTCCTATTTTTGAAAGTGGATCTTTAGTTGTAAATGAACAGGAAATAGCTAACAGTCTTAACAACTATTTCTGCTCAGTATTTAATAAAACATCAACCGCAAGTACTAAATATATTCAAAAATCAGATTGTGAATTATCACAACAAACTTGCATAATAACACATGAAGATGTTCTATCAGCTCTACTAACCATCAATAAAAAACGAAATTCAAGCCATGGACCAGAACAAATTCATCCTAGATTTTTAACAACTACAGCAATTTTCACACCTGTAACCATTTTATTTAATAAATCATTGTTAGACAAACAAGTACCATTGGATTGGCATAAAGCGTTAGTCATTCCAATATTTAAAAAGGGAAATCGGGCAGAGGTTGGTAATTATCATCCTATAAGACTCACCTCTGTGGTTTGTAAACTAATGGAAAAAATTATTAAGAAACTCCTTGAAAGAGAAATTGAACATCTGGGCATTATAGATATAACACAGCATGGATTTAAAAAGGGTTATTCATGTACTACTAATTTGATTTCTTTTTATAAACATATTATCAAAGAACTTGACCTAGGAACACTCATGGATGTTATATTATTGTATTATAGCAAGGCCTTTGATCTTGTTTCTTATCATAAATTGATATGTAAACTAACTAAGTTTGGTTTCTCACCTTGGTTAATAGATTTGGTCAGGGAATGGTTACCCAGCAGGTTAAAGTAAATGGATATCTATCTAGTCTTGGAAAAGTGACTAGTGCAGTACTTCTGGGGTCCATCTTGAGCCCATTCTTATTACATTTTGGATAGGACTATCAGTAAAAATTACATTCTGACCAAGTTTGCAGATGACATAAAAATAGGGGGTAAAGTGGATACAGCAGAAAGTATAAAATCTATCTGTAATGATTTGCTACATATTGAGAAATGGGCTATCAATAATGACATGATATTCAATATTGATAAATGTAAAATTATACATTTTGGTTTAAAAAATCGATGTACTAACTATTACATTAATAATCAGCCAATCTCTAAATCAACCTGTGAGAGATATTTGGGTATCATGATTAACAATAAATTAACATAATCTGACCACTGTATTAAAGTCTGCAAACAGGCAAATGGACTACTAAACATGGTAAGGAGGACATTTGTTTCTAGAAATGAACAATGCCTTATTCCATTATATAGGTGTTACATTTGACCACATTTGGATTGTGGTATACCATTTTGGAACCCCCTACCTCAAAGGGGATATAGCCATGTTGGAGAGGATCCAGAGGAGGGCTACTAAAATGGTCCCCAAATTATCTAATACTGATTAATCCAGTAGATTAAAAAACCTTTTTTGTTCCCACTACAACTGAGAAGATACAGAGGTGATTTACTTCTCTTGCACAAAAGTTTAAACAACAGTAATATGATGGATCTATTGGATATAAAACTAACTGATAGATGTGTTACAGGAAGATCACATAACAAAATATTAGATGTAATGTGGGCAAACACATCCAAAAGAGAGAATTTCTATAGCATCAGAGTGGCTAAACTCTGGAATAAACTTCAACAAGAATGAATTGAAATGGATAACTTTAATTCCTTTAAAATAAAGTTAGATGAATGGCTTCTGTCAACTATTTAAACTGGGAATAAATGGCCCGCAAATTGTGGGGGACAATCTTGATGGGCCTCTGGCCTTATTTAGTCCTGCCAAACCTAAGTAAGTAACGCATGTACTAAGGCTGTGCGAGCTGCCAAAATAGGCTTCTTTAAATCACAGCTAGATGCCTGTGGCCCCACTCCAACAGCCTTCTGGAAAATTCTTCATTCCCTGCTTGACTCCTCCCAACAACTGATGATGGCTCAGATGTTGTTGCCTCCTCTATTAATCACTTCTTCACAATCTGTGCCTTACCCCATGGGCAACTCCCTGCTCCCCTTTTCCCTCCCCATAGACACCAATTCTCCCACTCTGCCCCGGGCCTATTCACACACCAGAGCATCCCACCACCCATTTCTCTGCTCCATGTGCTGATCTGCACCCTTCCACCTCCTCTACCTAGCCACACCTTCCCCCATCACCCCGTTAGAGGTAACTGTGCCCTCAAATCTCTAAATTCATCAAAGAATAGTCCATACTGAATTAATCTCATTCTTCTGAGAGTATCTGGACTGTGTAGTACAGTATGGGCTGCACGCCCATTGGCTCATGCTGTGGACTAGTGGGCGTACAGCTCTACCATAGGGAGTCAATCAGTGGGCGGTGAGGTGGCAAGCGGGTGGAGAGATGCTGCCCACCGCTGACCAGGGGAAGTGGGGTGGTGGAGCTCAGTGGATGGGTGGGAAGGGGGTAGGAGGCTCTAGGATCCTGGTACCGGTAGGCAGTGATCCCCTTGATTTTCCCAGGTATGGTCCCGGAACCTTTGGTCTGGGTTCTTTGTTCTGGCCGGCCGAATTGGCCACGGACCGATTTTGGTCCTGCAATAAATCATGCCCCCCAGGGCTTTACGGTTGTGATGGGATGCTCAGTCACCTAATGGTGGATGGAGATACGTACTTCTCGCTACTCATCCACACCCGTAAATGGATTCGCTACCGGGGCTTGATCATGCAGATCACAGTAAGCGACCATTTAATAGAACAAAGTTGATGAGTGATATATCCCCCACGTTTGAGTCGATTTCAGCTGCTGGCCCTGCTAGCCTACCAGATCGCTTCCCTTGGTCACAACAGGGCGCGGCTCTCAAACTACCACAGTAAAGATAGGATGGTGGGGGTGCCCGGGGATGGAACAGGCTCATAGGAAGCTGCCTCATGAGCTAAAAAAGAGGGGGAATGGCAATCTTCAGGAAAATAATATGGGATCTAGCTTTATAACTTGCTGGTTGACACAACTAAACAGTCCACTTCCCCATTTTTGTGGTAATACCATATTAGGAAGTTACTGGCTCATAAAATTCCTGAGATTCGCCATTGGGGTTTTGGTTTCAGGTTTCTGCTGTTGGTTCTCTCGTGGTTTGCCTGCCCAAATCTGGAACTACTTTGTACATAGTTGGATGGTTTTCTTTTTTGCATGGGGGGGGTCGCTTCTGGTTTCAGAACACAATTCTCCAATTACATTTCAAGGTCACCAACTTTCTCTTGACAGTTTCTATATACCAGGGGATTGGATGTTTTTCCTTATATAGAATGGGCTGGTTTACAGTGGGTTTTAGAGTGTGCTATTCCTATCTCTCATTCCGGAGGTATATTACTTCCTATTTTCTCAGTTTAAATGGTCAGAAATGGCTATGATGTCGATTAAGACAGCTACTTGGAATGTGCGGGGGCTCAGAGATAAAGCCAAAAGGCACCAAGTCTTTAATCACTGTGATTTACTCAGGATTGATGTACTTATGCTTCAAGAAACCCATTTGATTAATAATGAAAAAATCTAGTTGCATAGATCTGGTTTTTCTCAAGTTTTTTCAGCGAGTGGATCTGAGGCTAGCAAAGGGGTGGCCATTCTAATTAAGAACCATGTCTCTTTTCTGGCTGAAGAAGAACTAGCAGACCCAGAGGGCAGATTTATACTGGTCAAAGGCTGTCTCAATAACTGCAGTATTGTGCTCGGCTCTGTTTACGGACCAGTGGGAGGGAGTTCTGAGTTCTTTATGACCCTAGCAGATAAGATTGGCAATCTTTTACCTTCACAATTAATTTTAGGGGGGGACTGTAATGTCCCACCTAGTCAAACTCTTGACAGAACCCACACACCAATAAGGCCAGCAACTTCAGCTCAAAAAGCCCTATTGGACTTCATGCAGCTTTTGGGCCTATGCGACCCCTGGTGGCTTACTAATCCCTCACTCCGGTCTTTTTCTTTCTTTTCTCAGGTGCATAACTCATGGTCTAGAATAGACTACATTTTGACTAGTAAGTCACTCCTTCCCAGTCTCCTCCAGTCAGGTATCGAGCCGATAGTACTGTCAGATCATTCAACAGTCTGGGTCAGGATCTCACTGGACCCCAACTTTCAATGGGACACTATCTGGAAACTAAACACCCAACTTCTCATGGATAACCAGATTGTTTCCCATATTAAAGAACTTATCTCTAATTTTCTGGATTTTAATAACAATTCTACCCCAAGGGTGGATTCAATCTGGTGCTCCCTGAAATGCTACCTTGGGGGTAGTTAATCAAATTGGCCTCTTTGAGGAAAAAAAGCAGGCTGGCACAAGCTGCTTCATTGTTAACCAAAATTAAAGAGTTGGAGTGTTCACATTCCCTTTCCTGCCCCTCAGGCTCATTAGAATCCCTACTAAAATTAAAGAACGACTATGCGGACTTACTAAAAGAAAAAGCTGAATATGCCATCTTAAAAACCCAATCCAAATATATTGACCAAGGTGAAAAGGCCGGTAGGCTATTGGCTCTCAGACTGCGTAAGACAGAGAGCTCGAGATTGATCCTGATGCTGCAAACTCCGGAGGGACTAGTTAAAACTACACCCAGAGAAATTACCCAGATTTTTGAGGAATTTTACAGTAAACTTTATAGCAGGCACCCCTCTCCAGCGTCCCCTTTGGATATTGCTACCTATTTAGAAGATCTCGATCTTCCCTGCCTCCTTCCACACCATAAAAGGACCCTCACCTCTCCTATCACTTTGCTTGAGGTTGAGGAGGCTATTGCCTCCCTAGCTTCTGATAAAGCACCGGGCCCTGATGATTACCCTTCTAACTTTTACAAAACCTTTAGTAAGGAACTAGCCCCTCTCCTCCTCAGGCTCTATGAATACTTGTTTGAAGCCGATACCATAGATCCTATATTGCTGGAAGCCATGATTGTGTTAATCCTTAAGCCAGATAAGCCACCCAAAGACCCTGCAAGTTACCGTCCCATCTCTCTCTTAAATTGTGATATTAAGATTCTATCCAAGATCTTAGCCGAGAGGATTAAAAAGATTTGGACTCACCTTCTGAGCCCAGAGCAGGTAGGGTTTGTACAAGCCCATTCTTCCGCTGACCATCTTAGGACCCTCTCTCATATTTCACATGCAGCCCAGTCATCACATACTCCAATGGCTCGAATTTCTTTAGACGCTGAAAAAGTGTTTGATAGAGTTAACTGGGACTTTTTATGGGCAACACGCGCCAAGATGGATTTCCCAACTTCTTTTATTAGGTGGATTCAGGTTATATATAAATCTCCCTCAGCTAAGATTTATTGTAACGGGGTCTTCTCTTCACTTTTCCACCTCTTTACTGGTACCAGGCAAGGCTGTCCCCTTCCCCCTTTTTGTTTAATCTATATTTAGAGCCTCTTCTCCTCAATATTAGACGATCCCCATATATCCAGGGCTGTCCGGTGCTACAACAAGAGTTGGTCCTTTCTGTCTACATGGATGACATCCTTCTTCACGTTACCCACCCCGAAATGTCATTAACGCATGCCCTTCAGGTTATTACGCAGTATGGCTGTCTTTCCCATTACAAGCTGAATCTAGTGAAATCAGAAGTGTTCCCCTTGAATTCCTTCACACATAAAGCTAGTCTTACTAGATTTGGCATGAGATGGTCTTCTAAATCGATTAAGTATCTGGGCATACATCTCACTAATGACCCAACTTTGCTTAAGAAGCTTAATCTGGATGATCTTATGACCAACATTCAACTAGATCTACAAAGATGGTCCAAACTCCCCATTTCTCTTTGGGGCAGGATCAAAATCATTAAGATGAATGTCTTACCCCAAATTTTCTACCCTCTTAGCCTATTGGGCCTCTGGCTACCCCTCTCATATCTGCAATGATTACACTCCACTTTCTCTCAATTTATCTGGCAAAGTAAATCTCCCAGACGCTCTTTCTCCAAACTCTGCCTTCCAAAAGACAAGGGAGGACTTCATCTCTCTAACCTACTATTTTATCACTGGGCAGCTCACCTCTCCAAATTGGGCAAATGGCTCCCAAACAGGGCCGAAGAACCCCTCCAAATCTGGCTCCAAATTGAAAGACGAATACTTGTAGAGGCCAATCTCTGCTCTCCGACCATATTCTTTCTTCCCAGGTCAGCACTCCCATCTTCAATGTCGAATCCAACCATCATCACTTCTCTCAAAATTCTTTCTCAGTGCCTGCACTATCTCAAAATTTCCCCCAAAAGAAACATGGCACAATCCCTTATTCTAAATCCCAACATTCTGTTAGGAGGCTCAATGATTACCCCAGATTGGCTTCCTCAAATCCGAGAAGCTCTGGTTGAGAACCTGTATTCTCAAGACTCTCTTTTCTCTTCTCCAGATATTATGGCCAGGTTAGGTGTCCTTAATAATAAGATCTTCAAGATATACCAACTGAAACATCTCATTAGCACCAACTTTGGTACTGAATTCCGCTGCGCACAGGTCAGTCCCTTTTTTTTCCAAGTACAGGATTTAGCTTCCAAATCCCATGGCATCTCATCTATATACTCCTATTTGCTGGGTCTTAAATATCCGGACTCCCTCTCGGGCTCCAGTGTTTGGACTTCTCTCCTGCCGGATACCACCCCAACTGCCAGCGGATTTGGAAGGATCTACACAGATACCACACTCAGGATAGGTTCAGACTCACTCAATATCATATACTAAATAACATGTACTATACTCTGGTCAAATTGGCTCGATTAGGGAAACTACCTCTTCCTCTCTGTTCCAGATGTTTACAACCAGAAGAGAACCTGCTCCACATATTTTGGCAATGTGAAAAAGTGGCCCCCTTGTGGCATTCTATTCAGTCCAACTTGGATCCTCTTTTGGGCCTGGATAGATTTTTCACCGCAGAAATATGTATCCTGGGTATTTATTCCAAAGTTGAGAACCATGAGCGCAGATTCCACATTGCATTAATCTCTATGGTGGTTAAAAGGCTGGTGCTCAAACATTGGACGGACCAATTAACCATAACATATACCAAGTTGTTGAAATATCTATCAACTTGTTTTAATATGGAGAGATCCGCTACTAGTTCCTGCAACCGTATAGATTTGTTTCACAAAAAATGGGACAAATTATACACATTGTATTTATGCTAGTGACCAGTTGG
Source organism: Neoceratodus forsteri (assembly GCA_016271365.2). Taxonomy (NCBI): domain Eukaryota; kingdom Metazoa; phylum Chordata; order Ceratodontiformes; family Ceratodontidae; genus Neoceratodus; species Neoceratodus forsteri. Next base: position 1,284,738,348 of record CM057459.1, on the reverse strand, counting down.
TTCTGTCTCTGATGCTCTCTTCCCCCATCTATTTCACCATTAATTTTATAGTCTTATGGCATTATGATAATACCATATTATAAACTAAATAAGCACACTCTGGGAGGGTTAGGGTTGGGGGGGAAGGGGTGATCTAGGGTTATAGGGAGGCTTTCTTTTTCCTATTACATGTTCCATTTACTATTTTGATGTACAGGGGAGTTGTTAATCAACCCTATGAAAGCTCTGATGTAAACCTGTGAATTGTTGTAACTTTAAAAAATTAATAAAGTTAAATTAAAAAAAAAATGTATTTGGCATATCTACTATTTATTCCTGAATTTATTCTTGTTTCTTTAGCAGTACTACAGTGGAGCTAGAACAGAAGGGTTTTGCATGTTCTTTCCCAATATTTGAAGGCATATATGGAATAAACAATCTGTAGAGAGTCAGTTGAAGTGAATATGAAATAATTTTCCACTGTAGCAGTCCGCATCAATTGTGAGAAATATAATCTTGCTATCATTGATGTGTTCCATATGGGGAAAGCACTTTAAGTAATGTTATGCTTAGTTCTAGGCTGAGCAGCATGTAGACAAGATGTTGCTTCCTGAGGTGAAGTATTTGTGTATTGTAACTTGTATTCATTAAGCAATATCTTTACAATAGATATTGATGGGGTCTGTTAAAGTTGTTCCTATTTATGTACAGTAACACAACATGTAAGAACCTTTTATTTCGAGGTCATGAGTGTATAACTATTTCTTATTTTTGCACTTCAGTACTGAGTATATCCATTTTAAATATCTTATTATAACCCTAGTAATGTAATCCAATGGAGGATTACTTAGAATTCTCAGGATTTCTTCCATGGTAAGTGTTGTAACTGAGAAGTAATTGCCAGTCAATATGTTTCCCATAGTCTCATAGTTTGGACAATCAAGAGAAATGTGCTCAAGGGTTTCCAGGTCATTTGGCTGCAACCACAGCTCATATCCTTTTGTTTAGATTTATTTTTAGAGAAAATATACTGGAGATATTTGGAAAGGTATAATTCCAATCAAAATTTTATAAAAATAGCTCTATCATTTTTGTCAGTTAGATGGTATAAATATTTTATTTATTTATTTATTTATTTATTTATTTATTTAGAAGCACATCAGAATTACAACCCTTTGAGTCATAGACTAATTTCCAAAAGCTCCACATCATGATACAAAGAGAAAAATACAGATAGTAACAAAAATTGAAGGAACAGGTAATACATACAATGGAGAACACTGAATACAATTAGTAGGGTGATAGTGTCATTCAGCAGATGAACTTCAGTCCTATACAAATAGTTGCTAGGCAGTTGTTAACATGTCCATTAGCAGAATGAGCTGTAGTCCTATATGGTTTCAACATATGATTTATTTTGTTCTGAGAATACCATGTATGTAGTTTCAGTGCTCTAATATATATATTTTTTTAATCCAAGTCAAATGATATTTTATAGTTTGTTTTTGATTACTTTTGCATAGTCTTGGGAGCTTACTATATTTTTAAGGGAGTCATTCTGCAGATGATCAAGACTGAGGGTTTTTAGCATACTGAAGACTTCCTTTAGCCATGTAGAGGGATAGTTTCTATTTAACCAGGAAGCCTTGTCTTCCATACATCTTCTTACCAGCCTATGGGACTCTAGACTTGCACTTCTGGTCCAATATGCCAATTTGGCTGAATGGGCCAAACATGTAATTTTTACTTGGCCTAATTCTGCTCTGGCTATTTCTGGGGCTGTTGATTTTGGAATTGGAAGTATAGATCTATTTAACTGAATAGAAAGTTTTTCTAGTTCATTCACATTGGTGTCATTCTAAACCTCCACAGCATAGAGGGCTACAGTATTCATTTTTGACTCGGATGCTCACACAGTGGAATTTTTAGAGTAACCACCATATTTAGAGTTAAATCTTAGCAGAGTATTTCTTCAATTGTTGCAACTTACTTAGTGTATACATTATATATTTTATTGTTTTACAATTACTGATAAAATGAAAACCCAAGTTTTTATAATTTGTCACCAGTTCCAGAGGCATATCTTTAAAAACCCACCTACTGTATGTATAGGACTACTCTTCCCTATTGTAAGAATATGTGTTTTCTTTATGTTAATAGTTAGCTTAATTGTAATGCAGTATTTTTGGAGAAAATTAAGTTGTCTCTGCAAACCTATCGAGGTTAGAGAATTGAGTACCAAATCATCAGCAAGCATACGAGCTGAAACAGGTGTTCCTCCCACTGCAGGGGAGTGGGATGTTTCTCTCAAAAAGGTGATGGGAAGATCTTTTATGAATAAGTTAACCACCAATATCAATAAATTAATGAGTCTTTTATACAAATCACTAAGATACACATTGAGTGTAAGTCATTCCTTCCCAGCATCTTATATTAGGTCAGAACTGGGGTTAACCAAGATTGATGCAGCATTAGAGACAAGAAAAATTAACTATTAGATTACAGTTACCAGACATAATGATGATACACTAGTAAAGAAATGTTTGTTTGAAAAGGAGTTCTGGCAAGGATTAGGGTATAAATCCAGTAATTGGTTGAATTCTATATTACTCAGTTTGGAAAAACATAAGTTATTTTACTTAAAGTAATCGGTAGAGCAAGGTATTTCGATAAGTGTAAAATATAAAAAACACATTTGCAAAAAATAAATAATTATTGGAATATAAGTGATCTGAATGAGATAACGGAGTCACCTTATTTCAAATGGTTTGCTTCTAATAATTATAAACACGGATATAAAACATTTTTTGATATTCTAACTGACCCCAATTTATGGACTAATTTCATATCGTACAAATTTGAGCAGTTTCCTGGCATGGTGCTGGATTTTAGATATAAAAGCTCAGGTATAATGTCAGAGGAATGTGACTGTGGGAGTGGAGATAAGGAAGATTATTGCATGTATTGTGGGTTTGTAGGTGGTAAGACAGGCAGCGAGCATTTTGGCTGAGCCCCTTTTTAAATAATATATATCAGATTAACAAAACAGAACTCACAGATATTTTGTTTCATATAAAACATTTGTGGGCAGTAGACAGATTGGTAAATGATCTTCTTGCTATCAAAAAAGTTAAAAGTAAAATCAAAATTGCATAATATTTGCTGCTGCTTTCTGAACTGAAATGTGCACTTTACGAATGGCATATTAACTATGAATGTTTTGTATTAAGGTGAATTGTCTTAATATACGATATGTGTTTTTAACCCATTTCTGTATTTAATTGTGTATAATATATTGTGATGGTTTTTGTAACCATACAATAAAATTGATTGATTGAGTAAGTTAAAAATAAGTGGTGCCATGACACAGCCCTGCTTTATGCCCTGGTTTGTAGAAAAAGAGTAAGATAAGTTCTACCTGAGATCACACCTCACTGTTTTCTAATTTTCTGTGTATAAACCGATGATTACTCTCAAAATTGTATGATTTACTTTTAAGTCATACAGTTTGTCCTATAGTAATAATATACTTACTCCATCAAATGCACCTTTGCACTCTTCAAAGACTAGATACACTGAAAGGAGTCTTTTGCTGTATTATTCCTCTATGATGTGCTAAAGTATGAAACACTTGTTGATGGGTGAATAGGCTTTTCTAAAGCCGGATGGTTATTTATTTAAGACATTGTGCTGTTCCAGCCAGTTGTTAATCCTAGATAGCATTATTCTGGTAAAAATATTGCCTAGGCAGTCAATCAAACTTATTGGTCTATAGTTTTCTGGTAGGTTAAGGGCACCCTTTTTATGTTTGCTTGCACATATATGCAAGAAACATTATGTGGCAGCTTAGGAGAGAAGTGGGTTGTGGAGGTGCAGCACTGTGGCGGCCAATGCCGGCACTACATTGTTGGGGTTGGCAGTGCTCAACCAACATAGGCCCAGTGTCCTGATGACACTGGTTATGCAGAGTGCCACCAACTTGTAATGATTTCATCACTGCAATCATGGGCCACCTCGTCATTGCAGCATCAGCCATTCCACTGCAATGAGGGAGCGATCCGTCATTGCAGGGTGGTACCTACCTTGCCTGGTGTAACATTTCTTCAATGAGGTGGCTGCTATGCCACCTCTGAGCCCAATTAAAGCAAACTGAGGTGCCCAATCCCCCTGTTGGCATGCCCCTGACCCAGTTCATTTGTCAATGTGGGAGCCCACTCCCTGTTGGCATAATATCCCCACCTTTGTGTGCCGAGTGGGGTGCCCAATTCCCCTCAGCATCATGCCCCCAAACAGTCTTTCTTTGCTGATGGGGGAGCATACCTCTCAACTGTCCTGATTTTCAGGGATGTCCCTGATTTTGCCTCAAAATTTTACTCTGTCCCTCCTAAAAATTGTGTTTCTGTGACCAAACAGTGGGGGTTATAAGCACAAACTATTGTCAAACATTAAAGTTGCAGGCTTGTTTTTCTTTAGAAAATGCATTTTACACTAAGCCCTTTATTCTACCAGTTTCCTGAATGGATATCTCCAATTTTGAAGAAGTGTCTCTGATTTTGGTCCTTTGTCCCTGATTTTTTTAAGCCTTGTCCCTGATTTATGAGGCAGGAGGTTGAGAGGTATGTGGGGGGGGGGGGCAATCCCCATCAGCTTCAGCTCCCCTCTCCCAAAACACAGGTAGCACACTGGGAGCCCACCCCAAGGCAAACAAGCTGCTGGGCTGCATCGCAAGGGGGTTTTCATCCAGACATAGGAATGTGATCCTACTTTTCTACAAATCTTTGGTCAGACCGCACCTGAAGTACTGTGTGCAATACTGGAGGCCATACCTGAGGAGGGATATAAAGTTACTGGAGGGGGGTGCAAAGCAGGGCAACAAAAATGTTAAAGGGGATGGAAGAAAAGAAATATGAAGTTAGACTGAAGGAGCTGAACATGTACACACTGGAGGAGAGGAGGGATGGGGGATATGATTGAAGCATTTAAATACCTGAAGGGGTAAATAAACCTAGCACCAAGGGGGTGTTTAAACTAAGAAGTGGAAGAGAGATAAGGGGGAATGGATTAAGGCTGGAAGGGGAACATTTCAAGATGGAAATGAGGAGGCACTATTTCACTGAGAGGGTGGTGTCTAGTTGGAATATGCTACCAGTGGAGTTGGTAACATTTAGTACAGTCAATAGCTTTAAGACAGAGTGGGATAAAGCAAGAGTCAGGGGTGCATGTGCTGGGACAAGTGGGGGAGGAACTGAGGGGGAGGAGGCTGGGGCAGCTGCAATCTAGGGTGCTAGCTGAACACTTGGGCAGACTTAGATAGACCTATTGGTCTGTTCTGCTGGCAGATTTGTATGTTCATATGTAAAATCACAGTGACTCTGTTCATGAGCAAAGGTCCTAAAATGCCTATGTTGAGAATTTGGTGACAAATGTTCATAAAATGACTGTGGTACAAGTGTTCATTGTGCAGTTTCCATGCACCTTTGTAACATCACAAATTTGTAGTATTTCCACTCCAGATTTTCAACGGTGGCATTTTTCACTCCTCCTTATGAACAGTGCAGCTGTCATTTTTCACATCCTGCCCGAAATACGCGTTTAAACATCTAGCACAGAATAGCACGGTTGCTGTGGGAAATCAATGGTCAGGGCAGATTTAGAAATTCATAGTGACGGTGTTTATGAGCAGAGGTCACAAAATGCCTATGTTGGAAATTTGGTGAAATAATTCCACTAAATGACTGTATCATGCACATGCGTTGGGCAGTTTACACGTACGCTCAGAAGTTCAAGCATTTTTAATATTTTCACTACAGATTTTCAACATTTCCATCTCTTCACACCTCCCTATGAATGGTACAGTTGTCATTCTTCACATCTTACCTGATCTGTGTTTTTGTACAGCTGGCACACAATGGCACAGTCACTGTTGGAACTCAAAGTTCAGGACACGTTGACAAAACCACAGTACCACTGTTCATGAGAAGAGGTCCCTAATGCTTTCATGAGGTGGGGGTCACAAAAAAGCCATGTTGAAAATGTGTAGTGCAAATACCAACAAATGCCTGGGGTGTTAAGGTATCTTCCCTAATTGATTGATTGATTGAATAAGTTAAAAAGAAGTGGTGCCATGACAAAGCCCTGCTTTATGCCCTGGTTTGTAGAAAAAGAGTAAGATAAATTCTACTTGAGATCATACCTCATTGTTTTCTAATTTTCTGTGTATTGACTGATGATTACTCTCAAAATGGTATGATTCATTTTTAAGTCATACAGTTTGTCCTATAGTGACGATATACTTACTCCATCAAATGCACTCTTCAAAGACTAGATGCACTGAGAGGAGTCTTTTGCTGTATTATTCCTCTATGATGTGGTAAAGTATGAGACACTGGTTGATGAGTGAATAGCCTTTTCTAAAGCCAGACGGTTATTTATTTAAGATGTTGTGTTGTTCCAGCCAGTTGTTAATCCTAGATAGCATTATTCTGGTAAAAATATTGCCTAGGCAGTCAATCAAACTTATTGGTCTATAGTTTTGTGGTAGGTTTAGGTCTCCCTTTTTATATTTGCTTGCACACATATGCAAGAAACATTATGTGGCAGCTTAGGAGAGAAGTGGGTTGTGGAGGTGCGGCACTGTGGTGGCCAATGCCGACACTGCATTGTTGGGTTTGGCAGTGCTCAACCAATGCAGACCCAGTGTCCTGATGACACTGGTTATGCAGAGTGCCACCAAATTGTAACGTTGCAGCATCAGTCATTCCACTGCAATGCGGGAGTGATCCGTCATTGCAGACTGGTATTACCTTGCCTGGTATAACATTTTGTCAATTAGGCAGCTGCTATGCCCCTCTGAGCCCCATTAAAGCCAACTGCGATGCCCAATCCCCCTGTTGGCATGCCCCCGACCCAGTTCATTTGCCGATGGGGAGCCCACTCCCTGTGGGCATAATACCCCCCATTTGTTGTGTGCCGAGTGTGGTGCCCAATTCTCCTCGACATCATGCCCCCTCAAACAGTTTTTCTTTGCTGATGGGGGGCTCAATTCCCATCAGCATCAGTCTCCCCTCTCCAAAAATACAGGTGGCACACTGGGAGCCCACCCCAGTGTGCAAAAAACAAACCTGAAAACCAAAAAACTTCCTGTGTCATCATTTTTTTCTCCCTGAAACCAAGAAAATGGTCCCTTGTGGTGTCTTGTGCCCCCCCCCACCCTGCAGCCACTTTCTGTGAACCCTGCCTCCCCACACCCCCATCACTCCATACTTACCTCTGGATCCCAGCGCGATGATCTTCGGTGGACCGGGAACACATCTGCAAAGCCGACCACGAACTGAAGAAATGATGGTGAGCTTTATAATGGCATAAATAGGGGTTTTTCAACTTTGGTGTATATCTTGGGCATTTTGGGGAATTGTGGCACCAAATTTTCAATATGGTGTTAGTGTGACCCCTCCTCATGAATTCAAGTCACAGTCATGGCGTTATTCAGTCCTGAAAGGTGATTTCATGGTCACTGCATGGAATCACATTTTGGGACTGATTAATGAAACAACAGTGCCACTGTTCATGACGTGGGCTCTCAAAAAGCCTATGTTGCAAATTTGGTGAAAAAGATCCAAAAAATGACTGTTCTACCAGCGTGCGTTGTGCAGTTTCCATGCACACTCATGACAGCATGAATTTGTAATATTTTCACTCCAGATTTTCAACACTGCCATTTTTACACACCTCCTTATGAACAGTACAGTTGTCATTTTACATATCCTGGCTGAAATGTGTTTTCACACTTCCGGTGCAGTATTGCGCAGTTGCTGTAGAAAATCATTTTTTGGGACAGATTAAGAAAATGACAGTGACATTGTTCATGAGCAGAGGTCCTAAAATGCCTATGTTGAAAATTTGGTGCCGATAGTCCATAAAATGACTGTGTTACAAGTGTACATTGCGAAGTTTCCATGCACCCATGGAACTTCGCAAATCTGTAATATTTTCACGCCAGATGTTTAACACTGGCATCTTTTCACACCTCCTTATGAACAGTACAGCTGTCATTTTTCACATCCTGCCCAAAATGTGTTTTTGCACTTCTGGCACAGAATAGTGTGGTCACTGTGGGAAATCAGAGTTTGGGACAGATTAAGAACGAGAGAGTGAGAAAGGGGAGTGAGCGAGCTCAATGGAGCTCTGTCAGGACTGCTGCAGATTTCTTTGTGGGCAGAAAAAAGTGCCAATGCATGCAGGAGCCCAGTACAAAAGGGCAGCCTGCGGCGCTGAGAGAAACAGAATGAGCGAGTGAGAGAGGGGGAGTGAGCAAACTCAACGGAGCTCTGTCAAGACTGCTGCGGATTTCTTTGTGGGCAGGAAAAAGTGCCAATGGAGGCAGGACCTGCAGGGGTCAGTGCTGTGCCTGGTCCTATTTGGGCTCTTTACCTCTGATATAGCACACCGAGTGGGGAGCAGGGTTAGTTTGTTCATGCATTATACCAAATTGGGGGGGTGGACAAAGAGGACGGATGGGAAAAACTGCAGGAGGACCTAACCAAACTACAGACATGGTTGGTGGAGTGGCAACTAGGATTCAATGCTAAGAAGTGTAAGGTGATGCACTTCGGGGCTAAGAACCAGAAGAGGAACTATTGGTTGGAGGAGGATGAAATTGGGGATCACAGAGGAGGAGGAGAAGGACCTGGGGTGATGGTAACTGGGAGCACGAACAACTCAGATGAGTGCAGGAGAGCAGCAGTGAAGGCAAACGGGATGCTGGGCTGCATTGCAAGGGTTTTTTTATCCAGACACAGGGATGGGATCCTACCTCTCTACAAATCATTGGTCAGACCACACCTGGAGTATTGTGTGCAATACTGGAGGCCACACCTGAGGAGGGATATAAAGTTACTGGAGGGGGTGCAAAGCAGGCCAACAAAAATGTTAAAGGGAATGGAAGGAAAAGAATATGAAGTTAGACTGAAGGAGCTGAATATGTACACACTGGAGGAGAGGAGGGATGGGGGATATGATTGAAGCATTTAGACACCTGAGGGGGTAAATAAACATAGCACCAAGGGGAGTGTTTAGAGAGATGGGGGGCATGGACTAAGGCTGGAAGGGGGAAATTGTAAGATGGAAATGAGGAGGCACTACTTCACTGACAGGGTGGTGTCTAGTTGAAATATGCTGCCAGAAGAGGTGGTAACTTGTAGGACAGTCAATAGCTTCAAGACGGAGTGGGGTAAAGCAAGAGTCAGGGGTGCACATGCTGGGACAAGTGGGGGAGGAACTGAGGGGGAAGAGACTGGGGTAGCTACAATCTAGGGTGCCAACTGCACACTTGGGCAGACTTAGATAGACTGATTGGTCTGTTCTGCTGGCAGATTCATATGTTCATATGTTCGTATGTATGTTCATATGTAAAATCACAGTGACTGTTCATGAGCAGAGGTCCTAAAATGCCTATGTTGAGAATTTGGTGACAAACGTCCATAAAATGACTGTGTTACAAGTGTGCATTGTGCCATTTCCACGCACCCTCGTAACTTCACAAATTTGTGGTATTTCCACTCCAGATTTTCAACATTGGCATTTTTCACTCCTCCTTTTGAACAGTACTGCTGTCATTTTTCACATCCTGCCAGAAATATGCGTTTAAACATCTAGTGCACAATAACGCAGTTGCTGTGGGAAATCAATGTTCTGGACAGATTTAGAAAATCACAGTGACAGTGAACGTGAGCAGAGGTCACAAAATGCCTGTGTTGAAAATTTGGTGAAATAATTCCACTAAATGACTGTGCTACGTGCATGCATTGCACAGTTTTCACGTACGCTCAGAAGTTCGAGCATTTTTAATATTTTCACTACAGATTTTCAACATTGCTATCTCTTCACACCTCCCTATGAATAGTTTGGTTGTCATTCCTCACATCCAGCCCAGTCTGTGTTTTCGTACAGCTGGCGCACAATGGCACGGTCACTGTGGGAACTCAAAGTACCACTGTTCATGAGAAGAGGTCCCTAATGCTTTCATGAGGTGGGGGGGTCACAAAAAAGCCATGTTGAAAATTTGTAGTGCAAATACCAACAAATGCCTGGGTTGTTAGGGCTTCTAACCATAACGTCCCACCCTGTACAGACTGACAGGCATCAGGGGTGTACCTTTGGATTGCCAGCTGTAATGCTCATGCCATTCCACCAACCCCACCCTGCAGCCAGTGGCAGGCATTGAGGTGTGCCTTGGACTCTTTGGCCCCAGAGTTCACCCCATTCTCCTATATTGCACCCATTTCAACGTATGTCCTTATGGAGTGGGGTGACTGTAAAGCCAAACACTCAAAGGCACACCTCAACACTTGTCAGTGTCTGCAGGATAGGGTGAGGTGAAATGGCATGAACGTTATGGGTGACAACCCAAACACATACCCCAATGCCTGTCCATCTCTGCACAGTGGAGGTGGAGTTGGCGTGAAGTTCAATACTTCACTGCCATTTCTACTCTGCATCTATCTATCTCCTGCATTTCCAAAGCGAATACCAGCAAGCAAACATTTGGTACTGACAAATTCTTGTTTAGAATTGGTATTATTATTATATTACTCTTCCAGCTCTGTGTGATAAAGTTTTCTGCTATTATTTTATTAAACAATATCACCAGAAGGTTACTCCATCATTCTTTTTTTTAACCCTGTATTTATGCTCCTCCTGCCCTCTTCTCTCCACTCTCTCTCAGACTACCTCAACCTGTGTTACCTCCCTCATCAGGGTGTGCTCCTAGAGTACGCCGTCCACTAACCTAGGTGCCTGGATAACCCCTGGGTAGGGTGATGAGGCACTCCCCACTTACCTCCTCCGAACCATGCTTGCTGTGACATGGACCAGTACAGCAGAGTGTGCCCAACGAACCTGAGGGCACAGCGAGGAGTCATCACCTAGGAGAGATGAGGGTGATTTTCCCCTGTTCGTTCCCTGATGCTGGCATGCAATGAGGGCAATGAGCATGGAGGCATGCTTAGACGTGCCTTCTGCTCCGCCCCTCTGCTGACATCTGCCCTATCCCTGTGCTGCTACTCCCTCCTACTGCACCTTTCACCCGGGCTCTCCTAGGTGGTGGTATTGCAGTGGGAGCATGCAGGTAACCCCCCGGAGAAGGAGAGCAGCCGCTGGGTGCTCAATCCTTCTCCTCTCCGGCCGACTCCCAGTGGCCCATGCTCATTCCCGAACCCAGGTCGCTGGCATGGTACAAGGTAAGGCGTCCAGCACCTCTACCCTCAGCACCACCAGGCCGGCTGTTACTCCACCATTCTAATTGGATGTTTCAAATAAATGGGGTGCTATCTAGACCTGGACTTTATTTGGCTTTGTTTCTCTGGTGGCTTGTCATACTTCCTACAGAGTTATAGTCAGAGGAAGGTGGGCATAAGGTAATTTTACAAGTTTACTGTGTCTTGATTCATTTAAACACCAGCAGGGTTGGGTTCTTCCATTAACAAGGATACATTTTTTAGCAATAATAGTTGCTATAGCCAGAAATTATTAACTCAGGGTTTGGTATAACCAATAGAGTTAATAATGGATTTAAGGTCAGACTTGTATTGACAGATTTTTCAATAATTCCATGAACCTGGGACCAAAAATGTGTTAGATATGGACAACAGTGTATTAAATGGATTAGTGTCTCTGAAGTGTGGGCACATCTTGGACATTTGTCTGCAGTTGAGCTACTAATATTATGTTGTTTTAATGGAGTATAATAAGTTTTAAGAAGAGTGTTGAATTGGATTTGTTGAATTTCTAAATTTGCCAACATTTTAGATGCCCTCAGCTCAACTTCTGAGGAAAAAAGAATATTTTATGGTTTCTTATCTCTATTGGTGCAGATCAATGATTTGATTAAGAATTATTACTTAAATAGTTATTGAATGTGAGAGAATGTAGATAGTGATCACTCTCAGGGTGTAATAGAACATCAAATTCTAGGAAAAAAGATATTTGCTAAGGGCATATACAAATATAATCTGCCACACTGGCACCTCATGCATTCAAAAAAGTGTAATATGAAGAATGTTCACCTTTTGTGGTTCAGTTCAGTACTATTAGGCCCAATTTGTCAAGTATATAATTTATCTTCCTGACACTTTTATTTACAATTTTATTATTTAATTTCCTATATGAGATCAAAGTTCCCTTTGCAAGAGAAGAAAAAAGGTAACCAAGTCTGGCATTAAAGTCCCTTAGGAGTATTATCCTTGCTTCAGGATTAGTTATCATAGATACATCAAGGTGTGCCTCAAGGTATTCCCATATTCCTGGGTCATAATGGTTTGGATTTTACTGGGATTCTGCTGTTATTTTTTAGTACGTGTATAAATAATCAAGTCAGAATAAAAGAAGGCTTATTATACTGAGCATTAAATAAAGCAAATTGAAAATAGTACAGGAAGCAATTATGAGAAAAATACAAGTTTTGTAGATTTACTGATCTGGTATAAAATACCAGGTTCCATGAAATCTTTGTTTTTACTGGTGTTCAGGAAGCCCCAGTTCCAGAATTTTACCGGGTTTTCTGGTAAAAACCAAAAACCAGTGACCTTGATCATGGATAGTGGTATTCTGGTATCCTTAGGATAGGCAGAATGCCATGCAGTCCTACTACCTACAGGCCCAGACTTGCATTGCCCAGCCCCAGACTCCATCAGTCACCTTAGCAACACAGCAGCCCAGAAGTCCACGTGACTAAAATCTAAAAGGAATAACTATTTTTCAGTAAACATATACTCCCCCTTGCAATGCATGAATCGACTATTTTTTTTTACAGAGATGGGACAGGTGGGGTGACATCAACATCAGCAGTGATCATGCACACACCATACAAATTTATTTAACCAGAATAATTGAAGGAGAAAGCAGGCCTATTGGGAGCTGACAGGCTGGAGGCTGGGGCACACCACACAAGTGAGAACTCAAAATGTTAGTGAACGTCTGACACTAAGCATTTTTCATAATCCACAGCAGACCCAGCTGTCCCTGGTATGACCAACAGCAGCAAGCACAGTATTCATTTCTTTGTTTTTTTAAAACTACAGTCTCTCATTCTTACCATGACAAGAACTGGAAGTGAAAGTTAGTGTGGGCCGGGAAGAATGAGACCTCCAGGGTCAATCTTGTCAGGGCTCCAGAGTTGGTGGTTACTGGATCAGACTCACAGCACCTATTGAAATTCCAAGGATTTGTGCTACCACTACTGACTCTAAGTATGCCTGGGGTCTGGGAGGGATAGGACTGCAGCAAGTTGCTGGGCACTGGGGTACCACTCGAACTGAGACAGATACAAAATGAGCAGTCAAGCATGCAAATTTATTCTAGTAAAACAAAAAAGTCACCTCTGCCAGGTGCCAGCAGTTAGATATACATCTGAAAGACTTAGTCAAAATTCGACTCACAGCAAGCCAACATTTGAAGCATTGAGCTGCACATCTGCATACTTTGCAGGAAGGCAGGGAAAGAGAACATGCTTTTACAGTTTCTGCAATATACCCACTTCCTGTTACACATGATTGGCTGGAGGAATCACAGTTCAAGGCACACACTGACCTACAGCTCTGCTTATCATTGCAAGTCACCCTCATGACCATTAGGTAGGAGGATCTCCCAGTAGAAGTGTGAAAACAGCTGTTTTCAGGTAAAGACATTTTCATTAATCACACTGTTATGGTTTGCTGAGATGGGCGGTAATTGCAGTTTTCAAAATAAGTCAATTTCAAAACCATGTCGTTTGTGAACCACAGTATATCTTCATACTGGCATATTGTGACACCTCTATTTGCAACACCTAGATGACATACATAATTTAGTAAATATTTTATAATTAATACTCTTAGGCCTGGATATTCAAAGGGATACACCTGGCACAACTCGGTTGCACCAGGCACAACCCCGCAATGCTCCCCAGTGCAATATTCAAAAGGGGCATTTGCACAGCGCAAATCCCAATGTGCCGGTGTGAACTGCAATTGTATGTGGCACATCTGTAGGGGGCATGCCCATGCATATTCAGCCTGGGATGTGCGGTGCATATGCTGGCACAACCACCAGATGCGCCGCAAACCTGGGCGCAAATTTGTGCCAGAAAAAACCAGGGACAACTGCCAGCCACCCACAGTCAGGCTGCTGTATTGCATGGTGAAACACAGCAGCCGTCAGCCGTGAGTGGCCACCCGCCCACTCAGAACACTGTCCACAAGCACCGATATCATCCCTGGTAGTCTAGTAGTACCACCCTACCTCCTGTAGCTGCGATCACCGGTAAAATGTAATAACTACAATCCCTGGTAGTCCATTGGTTCCCTCCTCTGCCCCTAGCCCCAATCGCCGGTGAAATGTCATAACTGCATTCCCTGGTGGTCTAGTGGTGCACCCCCACCTCTAGCCCCAATCACCAGTAAAATGACATTAATACAGTCCCTGGTGGTCCAGTGGCATCCCGCACCCCTCCCACCCACACAGGACCTCTTGCCACCCTGCTCCCCCTGTCATCGGCCAGGCGGTTTCAACCCCGCATAGCTCAGGCAGTATGTGGGCAGGTTAAGCTGCCAGCGATGGGGGGGGGGGTGGCAAGGGTCTTGTGTGGGTGGAGGGTGGGGTGCCACTGGACGACCAGGACTGTATCAATATCATGTTACTGGTGATCAGGGCTAGGGATGCGGGGCCACCACTAGACCACCAGGGAATGTAGTTATGACATTTCACCAGTGATCAGGGCTAGGGGCAGAGGGGGGAACCATTGGACTACCAGGGAATGTAGTTATGACAGTTTACCGGTGATCATGGCTACGGGAGGGGGTGCCGCTAGACTACCAGGGATTGTGTTGTAATAACTGATATCTGTGATCATGGCTATAGGGTGGGGATGCCGGACCCCTCACCCACATGTCAATCTGTGCAAGGCGTCAGCGCAATTCGCCGGGCTGCCTTGTGCAAGGCATGCAAATGGGGCCATAATGACATGCAAATGGCCCCATTTGCTCCTTGCATATTTTATGACCTCATTTGCATGCCCTCTTCTGAATATAACAGGTGCTGCACCCAGCGCAACTGCATTTGTGCTGGTGCATCCCTGTGCTCCCTATATGTTGCGCAGTGCCACTGCTCCCTGTGCCATGCTACTGCACCATGCGCAGTCCGTGCCCCATTCCTCTGTTGGTAAAACCACTTACTCCCATGGGGTCTCACCATCTGGTATGCCCTGATGGTGTCCACTATCCCCTGCCCTCCCTTTCCCTTTTGCTTCAGCTCGACCTGAACCCCCTTTCCCCCTGATCAGTTTTGGACCATCTGAGCCAAACATAGACTGCTTTTCCAACCAAGAGACTTCCTATTCATGCAGGCCTCCTAAAGTGTCACATTTTCCTCTGGCCACCACCTCTCTAACCCAGATTGCCCCTAACTGCATAACATGAAATACTGCTGCAAACAGCTTGGCCTCATGAGTTGAAGAACACATTTGGGCCAGGCTACCGAATAGACTGCCTAGCATACACCTGAAAATCAGCCTATGCTGATCTACCCACTGTCCTTGCAGCCTTACCTACCATTGCTACATGTGACAGATGGCCGGTGCCCTGGTGAGGGTACCCCACCCTTTAGTTGACAACTATGCCAATACTGGTTAGGTGCATGCCAATGGTGGCACCTGCCATGCCAGACTCTCACCTGTCTACCATGTGCCTAATGATCTGTAACTCTGAAACTGGGCCACTTACCTCCAACCCAGCTCTCTCCCAGAACTCCTGGAAGCTCCTCCATGCCATTTTGTAGGCCCTCACTGTGTTGGGAGCCCAGACATTCCAAAAGAGGAGCTAGACTTGGTCCATCCAATCTTCCAGAGGTGAGCAGGCACCAGAGTTCTCTGGGCAGCTGCCATTGGGGCCAACAACTGGAACATGTCCAACTGTAAACTGGAGAGACTGTCAGCTGCTTCATTCTTGACCCCCCTCAACGTGCTTTGCCCTGAAGGACATGTTCAGCCTCAACCCCTCCCAAACCAAACTTCAGGCTACCAGCAACACTGCCTCTGTGAATCCAGACTGCCAGCTGATGACTGATGCCACTGCTAAATTTTCACATCTAAAAAGCTCCCTTTTGTTTGTGAAGGACACCCCCCACACCACCATGGCCACACATATAGGGAATGCCTCTAGGAACCTGATGTTCCTGGTCAGACCCAGCTTCACCCAACAGTCAGGCTACCTTTCCAAGATCCAGCTGCCCTGAAAATATGCACCCATGCCATATCCCCCAGCTATGTCTGTGTACAGCTCTAGCTCGTTATTTGGCTCCCACTGATCCTGCCAAAAATTTACCCCATTGTAGTCCTCAAGGAATCCTTCCCAGACTAGAAGGTCTTCCTGAACCCCTGTGCTGATATTGACCCAATGGTGAGGAAGCCATTCTACCAGCTGAGGTCCAGTGACTTGCAGTTCCTCAAGGTCCCCAAAATTCGCTCCCTTGCAGGGGATCATGCCTTTGCTGTCCTCGCTCTCGGAACATGGAACCTGCTCCCTGCCCATGTAAGGTCTGCCCCATCACAAACTAGCTTCAGGTCTTCCCTTTGGGGTTACTTAAAGCAAGCATCATCCTGCCCTTGTTCCTAGTGCCCCATTCTGTGTGGTGAGCCCAGTGTCACAAGGACTATGTGCGGTTGCCACATGTGTCTAGGGAATACTCTGTATCTACCCTGCTGATATATGTTGCTTTTTTGACTGTTTCTTGTTGATTGCCATGCTTTGACTCTGTATTGTTACTGTGTTGTTACTGCCCATACCTGACTGTTCCTTGTTGATTGCTGTGCCTTGACTCTGTATTGTTATTGCCTGTACCTTGTAATTCTCCCAGGTCGCACCTGAAAATAGGCACTTGACTGTCTATTGTGCTTACCTAATTAACAAAAGCTAAATAAATAAATAAGCATGGACTTGGTGGTGGTCCTGGCCAGGCGCCTCGTGAAGATCATGCCTGGTGCTACCGCCTTGCAGGTGAAGGTCATGTGCCCTAGCACTTGCTGTACTACCTTCAATTGAACCCTTTGTTTTCCCTTTATCCCTTTGATAAGCTCTGAGAGCTTTGCCACCTTGTCAACCGGGAGCCAAAAACACTGCTGTTTGACATCAATTTTGATGCCCAGGAGCTCAAGCTTCCTACCAGTTCCCTCAGTCTTCTCCCCAGCCAGTGGTACATCCAATTCCCTGCACATTGCCTCAAAACTCCTGAGCATATCCAATGTCTTCTCTTTACCTTTGCCTATGAACAAAAAATCATCCAAGTAGTGGACAACCGCCCCCTCCCATGATGGACTGAATAGACTCACTGCAGCTAGGTACTAAAAACCTCAAATGTGGTGCAAGTGGCCAAACACCCCATGGGCATGGCCTTGTCGAAATAGTATCTCCCCTGCAATTGGAAGCCTAGCAGCTGCCAATCTTCCTGTCTCACCAGCAGCAACCGGAAGGCTGACTCAATGTTAGTCTTTGCCAGCCAAACCCCCTTTCTAGCCCAGATTGAGTCCACCAAATGTTCCAGTGTAGCATATGTTACTTTGCTTTTTTCCGGTGTGAAGGCACTAGGTTCCAGGCCGATTATAACAACTATCGATCCCAGAGAAACGCATGCAAAAGACAAATTCAATTAGCCAAAAGCTCTTTCTGTAAAGCTCTGTTAACAAAAGCCATGGGAGATGCTAAGAAATTCTGGTCAACAATAAAAACCCTTCTTGGAGCTAATCAAATGGCCCATACAAGTGACATGCTGATAAATGGCATACATTGCAATAATCCAGTGACTACAGCAAACTCATTTAACCACCATTTCTCTGACCTTACCAGCTACCAAGCCTCCTTCCCTTGTGCACACTCTACTTCCCCCCACAGCAATGAAAGAACTCTGCTCACACATCCTTCCTTTAGGTTCTGGAGTGTTACAAGAACTGAAGTGCTAAAACTGCTCCTCTCCATTCCAGACAGTACCAGCTCTGGGTCCGACGGTCTGGAACCCAGGCTAATAAAAATTGCTGCACCGCTCATAGCCTCTCCCCTAACCAAAATCTTCAACCTATCTCTATGTCATGGTGCAGTCCCTGATATCTGGAAAATAGCTAAGGTCACACCCATTCCTAAAAAGGGTGATCCTAAAGAAATCATGAATTACCGTCCTATAGCAATCCTCTCTCTGCTTAGCAAAATTCTGGAAAAACTATTGGCCACCCAAACCATAGAATATCTTCAGAAGTATAACCGTCTCTCTTGCTCCCAGCATGGTTTCCTTAAGGGCCACAGCACTTCCACCGCCCTCCTCAAATTCACAAATGACATCTTTGCTTCTATGGACTTGGGCCTCCTGACAGGTGAGATTTTCATTGACTTAACAAAGGCATTTGACCTGGTTAACCATACCCTTCTTCTTGCTAAACTACGCTCCCTCAGCTTCTCTACCAATGTAGTGGCTTGGTTCAAAAGCTATCTGTCCGAAAGAAAACAGGCTGTAGTTTTCAACTCAGCCATATCTGACCTTTCATCTATTCATGTTGGAGTGCCCCAGGGCTCCATACTTGGCCCTTTGCTATTCTCAATCTTCATTAACGACATCCCATTGCTTGCTCCTACCTGTTCATCTTTGCTTTGCTTTGTGCAGATGACCTAGTCATTTACCATAACGCAAGAAATATCACCGACCTTAACCAACCTCTTGCCTCGGACTTCTCAAGTATTCATTCTTGGCTAACAGAGAACAAACTCGTTCTCAATATTAGTAAGACACACTCTATGCTCTTTGGTTCACCTGGCAGACTTAAAGCAAACCAAAATGCCCTCAAAATCTCTTGTGCAGATGTCTCCCCACTGGTTAGCACCAGATCCTTTAAATATCTGGACATTACTCTTGACGAATCCCTAGATTTTGACCTGCACATAACTAACACCTGTAAATCTGTCAACGCTAAGTTAAGAGGTGCCTACCACACTAGCTATGCTGTTACTCCATCGGCTAGACTAGCTGTGGCACAAGGTTTTCTGCTCCCAGCCTTGGTATATGGCTCAGTCACGTACCTATCTGCCTCAAAATCCTCCCTCCACAAATGGGACACCACCTATAACAACATCTGCCATTATACCTCTGTAACTCCATGTTACAAACACCACTGCCAACTCTATTCTGACTTAAATTGGCCTAGCCCCTCTGCCCATCGACTCCAGTCCTTTGGCTCACTGATTGACTGCATTGCCAGATTTGGCCTCCCACTATCCCCTGCCTGTCTTCTTCACTTACAACCTCTCTCCTATGGGCTCCAATCTGCTGACCTAGCCCCTTTTCACATCCCCAGATGTAAAACTAATATGGGTGCACACGCGTTCTCATACATGACTCCAAAGTACTGGAACTCCATACCTCAAACCGTTCGTGGAGCAGCTACCCATGCTAGTTTTAAGAAACTTCACCCGGACCACCTGCGTACAACTAGCCCATACACTTGCTTTCATCCACCTTAGACCATTTTTCTCCCTGCCCTCTCTTTTCCCTAGGTAATCTATCTCTCTGATGCCACTTTCCTGCCTCTCTAAATAACCTCCTCACATGTCTTCTTCTCTCATCCTTTACCCATTTCCCCTGCCTCCTTCCACTCTCCCTTCTTCTCCCATTTTCATTTAACCACAGATTTTTGGCACTTATTGTATTTTTGCTCTGTGTAATACCTTTCTCTTGCAATGCCTATTTTTACATTGTTTTGACTCTTGTTGTTACTTGACCTAAATGTATTTGGTCTGCTTCATACTGAAAAATTGTCTCTACAGCTCAAGTGCGATTGTTTATTGAATCAATGTTTTCTCTACACCTTAACTTTGATTGTATGTTGATTTTCTCTCCTTACTGTGTTACATATCTCAAGTGCTGCATCACATGTATGCTCATTTTTGTATTTCTAACTGTCTTTCTCCCAGGTCGTGCCTGAAAATAGGCATTTCTATGCCTAGTGCACCCACCCGGTTATCAAAAGCAAATAAATACATTTACTGAGTCCCCCTATGAGTATGACAAATGATGAATTAAATGGTGTTCCATTGGTGTCCTTTTTGGAAATATGCCTAAAGGGGACACCCTGAAGCATGAAAAAGGTGAGGCATCGAATGGGCACCCAGATCACCCGGCCTCCAGCTCCTTTCCAATCTTCTTCGCCACTATGTCATCCTTCCCCGTTATGGGTGCCAAATTCTTAGGCCTCATGTTTTATTTGTATTTATTTACTCTATTTATTGAAATATTTCACCAGGAAGGCACGCTGAGCAAGAAGTTGCTTGTCTCCCGGTGCGACCTGCGGGTCAGGAGAACATGAGAATAGTATACAGAGATTTGGTACACAATGTAGATATGCAATTTGATTACATTCAATAAAGTGAGCAGACTATACAGAAGTACTGAAAAGGAGGCATGCTAACAGGTATGAACTAGATGACTACAATGCTAACAGTCTTGAACTAGATAGATATGATAGCACAAATATATTTGGCAAGCATTTGTAGGGACATAGCTTTGTAGTTAGATAATGGCTGGATAGAATACAAGGAGGTTGAACTAGGGCAAGATTGTGAGGAGTGACACACATAGAACAACATTTTCAAGGTGTGACAAAAGTGCAAGGTTAACTATAAGGCATTAGAGATTGGGGGTTAGCTAGTAACTACGGCTAGGAGGGGAAGAAAGTGGGTGAGTGAGTGGGTGGCATATAGGCAGAGAGCAGGGGGTGGAAGGGGGGTTTGGAGGAGGGGAAGGCAAGGGGTGTAGGAGAAGAGTCTGCCAGGGCCTGACCCCTCCAGAATGCAGGAAAACCTGCCTACAACATTCAGAGGTCAAGCATGAACAGGAGGGAAGCAGGTTATAGGCAGTGGGAGTTAGAACATGTCAGGAAGGAAAAGAGGGGGAAAAGAAGTGTCTGCCAGGGCCTGGCCCCTCCAATATGCTGTGGACCCTGCCTGCACAAGGCAGAAGTAGAGCATGACAGGAGGGAAGAAGGTTATAGGCAGCAGAGGTAGAGCACGACAGGAGGGAAGTAGACAGCAATGGGGAGCATGTTTTAGAAGGACCAAGAGAGAGAGGGAGGCGTGAGAGAAGAAGGGCTGAGACCCAGCCCTTCAGGAAAGAATGGGGTGGGAGAAGGAGGTGAGGAAGGTGTTTGCCTAGGTTCTGGAGCCCTCCAGGATGGAGAGAACCCTGCCAGGGGTCTAGGGCAAACAACACTGAGTGGGTAGTGAGGGTAAGCTGGTGTACAGAGCAGGGAATGGGGGATGGGAGTACGGTTGAAAGGAAGGGGTGCTGGGGGGAGGATGTAGGGGGAAGGTTTTGCAGGAAAGAGGTGGGCATGAAGCTAAATCAGGCTCATAGGCCAACAAGTTAAGGAGGATTGTAGCAGGAGCAGCTAGCAGAGAGAAAGTTATGTAAGGCAGAGGCAGGGGAGTGGGAGGAGGAGGAGGAGTGTCATATTTGTCGTGGGAGGGAGTTCCACATCTTGGGGAAGTGATGAGAGAAGCCTGATTAGGCCGATGAGGGTGGTACAATGGGGAACTAACAGGTTGCGAGAGTTGGAAGATCTGAGGGAGTGGGAGGAAGGCAGGGGGAGGGAGGGAACATGAGAGGTCAGAAGGAAGTACACCAAGTCAAAGTTTAGATATTAGCTTAGCACAGTGAGCCAGGCATCTGTTAGTAAGTGGGGGGGACAGGGCTCAGTAAAGGTCACAATGATGGGTTTGAGATGAGGCGTCAAGAATGAATCGACAGAAGGAATTGAAGAGAGTCCAATCTGGTAAAGGAAGATATGGGAGCAGCACCATAGACTACACCACAGTAATCAACAAGCATTTGTCAGTGCTGAATGTTGTCGCACTTGCATTGGCATTGGCAGTGCCAGAGCTAGTGACTCATAATAGGAATGGCAGTGAAGTATTGAAGTGATGCCAACCCCACCGCCACCCTGTAGAGAGTGACAGGCATTGAGCTGTGCCTTTGGGTCATCAGCTATAACGCTCATGCCATTTTACCTCACCCTACCCAGTAGACACTGACAAGTGTTGGGGTGTGGTTTGGGGTCTTCGAGCATTATACTTATCCCATTCCATGAGGAAATACGCTGACATGGGTGCAGTATTGGACCGTGGGGTGAACTTTGTGGCCAAACAGTGCAAGGCACACCACGATGCCTGTCAGTAGCTGCAGGATGGGGGGGTGGAATGGTGTGAGCATTACATCTGATGATCCCAAGTAACACCCCTGACACCTGTCAGTCTGTACCAGATGGGGTGCTACAGTTGGAAACCCTAACACCGTAGGCGTGTCGTGGTACTTTCCCTCCACATTTTCAACATGGGCTGCTTGCCAGGCCACCTCATGAAAAGCAGCACAATCACTTTGTTAGCTGAAAGGTGGTTATGCACAGCGGCTGTGCCATTTGGTGACAGAGGGATGAAAACACATTTTTGGGCAGGATGTGAAGAATGACAACTGTATTGTTCATGAGGAGGCTTAAAAAAATGTCAACGTTGAAAATCTGGAGTGACAATATGAAATATTGGTGAAGCAATGAGCATGCATACAAACTACACAGCACAAGCCTGTAACCCAATTATTTGTGGGAGTTTGTCAGCCACATTTGTGACATAAGCATTTTGGGACATCCCCTTATGAACAGTGGTGCTGTGATTTTGTTAATCTGTCCCAAAAGTTGATTTCCCACAGTGACCACGCCATTGTGTGCCACAGGTGAGGAAACACATTTTGGACAGGATGTGAAAAATGACAGCTGTACTGTTCATAAGGAGGTGGGAAAAAATGCCAGTGTTGAAAATCTGGCATGGAAATATTGCAAATTTGCAAAGTTACATGGGTACGTGGAAACTGCACAATGCACACTTGCAACACAGTCATTTTATGGACTTTCGGCACCAAATTTTCAACATAGGAATTTTAGGACCTCTGCTCATGAACAGTGTCACCGTCATTTCCTCAAACTGTCCTGAAAAGTGATTTTGCACAGTGACCGCTCTATTCTGTGCTGGATGTGTGAAAACACATTTTGGCTAGGATATGCAAAATGGCAGCTGTACTGTTCATCAGGAGGTGTGGAAAAATGCCAGTTTTGAAAATCTGGACTGAAAATATTACAGATTCACGAAGTTACGAGCGTGTGTGGAAACAGAACAATGCATTCTCATAAAACATCCATTTTTTTGATTTTTCTCACCAAATTTGCAACATAGGCTTTTTGAGAGCCCCCCTCATGAACAGTGACACTGTTGTTTCACTAATCGGTCCCAAAAGGTGATTCCGCGCAGTGACCGCGAAATCACCTTTCGGGGCCGATTAACACCATGACAGTGCCCGAACTCATGAAGAGGTGTCCCAAAAACCCCATGTTGAAAATGTTGTGCCAAAATTCCAAAACATGCCTGAGACATGCAACAAAGTTGAAAAAAAAAATATTTATTCTATTATACAGCTTAACGGCATTTCCTCAGTTCGCGGTCAGCTTTGAAGAGCGCAGACGTGTTCCCGGTCCACCAAAGATCATCGCCACCAGATTCTTGAGGGGCAGGGGTGAGGGGTTGTGGAGAGGTAGGGCGAGTGGTGGGGCGGAGAGCTGGGCAGAGAGACTGTGAGGGACAGTTTTCTTTTTACAGGTTAAAAAAATTAAAAATAAACATTGAGGACAGTTTTTTTTTGCAGGGCTTTAGCACACTGGGGTGGGCTCCAGTGTGCCACCTAAGTGTTTTCTGGGGGGGGATGCTATAGCTGACGGGGGATTGGGCACCCCATTGGCACACAACGAAAGTGGGGGGCAATAGCAGAGGGGAATTGGGCACCCCCCTCAGCACATAACAAATGGGGAGGGATGCATATGCCAGTGGGGAGTGGGCTCCCCAATCGGTATATACATTGGGCCAGGGTATGCCGACAGGGGGATTGGTCATGCCTGAAGTTGGCAATATGCCACCATGTTAATTTTCTTTTTTACACCTCCAGGGAAAGCACGTCAGGAGGTCCGCTGCATATGACGAGCTTAGCTCGCATTGCAGTGAACCTTTCGTTTGATCCCATGGCCACATTAGGTATGCACAGTGTGGTGCCGGCACACAGGCTGATTGGAGAATGAGGGACGCACCTACTGATGCGTGCCCTGCATTCTCCCAACAGTGACCATGCCTCCAAATCTGCACTACCTCAAGATGTTGGCTGTGCAAGTGTGCCAACATAAAAATGGGGAGGATAATCTTCTGGACAAGTTCTTGCTGGGCTGTAGGAGGGATGCAACTATGGTTCCTGTAAAGGGCACCAAGCTTAGGGCACAGTTTTTTTCAGAATAGCATCAATGTGGCCTGAGAAGATGAGGTGTTGGTCCAGCCAAACCCCAAGGTATCTGAAGGAGGGGATGTCCTCAAGGATGGTCCCATCAAGGGTGTGGGAAGAGGGTAAAGGGTGGAGCCTAGAGAGTCTCTGCCTAGTGCTTAAAGTCATGGAGACTGTCTTTTTGGCATTTAGGAATAGTTGATGTGAGGCAAACCAGAGCTGAACCTTGTGGAAGTCATACTGTAGAGTGGTTGCTACAACAATGGTGGTTTTGCCAGAGGTGAACAAAATGGTGTCATCAGCATACATATGGATAGAAGAGGAGGGGGAGCAGACTGAGGGAAGGTCATTTAGGAAGATAGATAAAAGGGTGGGGCTGAGCACAGAGCCCTGTGGGACTCCTGTGGAGATTGGGAGGGGTGGACAGATTGCATTCTGAATCCTGACTGATTGTGTTCTGCCTGTGAGGTAAGCTGTAACCCAGGTAAAAGCAGGAATAGACAAACCAGCAGCTGCAAGGGAGTTGAAAGGGGGGGCATGGGAGACTGGGTTGAAAGCCTTGGCAAAGTTAACAAAGATGGCAGAGGTGATGAGGCCATTGTCCATCTTGGTTAGGATGGCTTCAGTGATCCTAAGGAAGGAAGTGGTAGTGGAGTGGTTCTTCCAAAAATCACATTGGAATGGTGTGAAGAAGGAGGAGTCAGCAAGAAAAGTGGTCAGTTGAGAGAGAGGACTAGGTGTTCTTAGAGCTTAGCAAGGGTGGGGAGGAGGGAGACTGGGCAATAGTTAGCAGGGGAGGAAAGATCGCCACCCTTAGAGAGAGGGAGATGGAGGACCACTGCATGTTTCAAGGGTGTAGTGATGGAGGACGACGTAAAGGAGAGATTTAGAATTAGAGAGAGAAGGTAGGTGATAGCTGGGGCTGGGAGGTAGAGAATTTTAGGGTTGAGGTCACCCAGAGAGTAGCCTTTGGAGGGACTGAGAGACTGAGGAGGGCCATTAGTGTCTCCTCAGGGGAGATAGGACAGAATGAGAAAGGGGGGTGAGTATAGGGGGGTTGAGTGGTAGAAGAGGGAGAATGAGTGGAGGAAAGGCTTAAGGGAAGGGATTTTAGAAAGGTTGAGGCACAGGAGGTGTAGAAGGAGTTGAACTCCTGAGCCATTATGCAAGGTTCAGACTCCAGTGTGTTTTTATTAAGCACAGGGAGTGGGGGATGCGAGGGGGAAGAATTGTGAGTGGACTACTTTCCAAAATTTGGAAGGGGAGTTTATGTTATTGAGGAAAGGAGGATTTAAAATATTCAGGCTTGGCAAGTCTGATTGTTTTAGTACAAGCATTTCTTAGCCTGCGATAATTAGTAAGGGCTGATGGGAGCTGAGAGGCCTTGTGTTTCCTCCATGCTTTATCGCACTCCGTGAGGCAGGTTATTAATTATGGGGTTATCCAAGGACGACAGATAGGGTTGCCACCTGTCAGGTTTTTTACCTGGTGATCAGGTTTTCAGGGTCCCTATCAGGTAATTCAGTTTTGCTCTATGTTGGTTAGATTTTTAAGCCATTTTTAGTGCTTACATACTTTTGAAACACATTTTGTCATGTCATTCAGTATTTCACCTACATGCCCAGATTACAAACAAGTTAAGTTGTCAATATAGCCTTTTGTTTGTGAAAGCAGTCAATCTGGGAGTTGTAAAGTGTGGCCAGTAACACCATTAGCACTTACTTAACTTAATCTTTTCCACTGCATCTTAAATTGGCATAGCAGTAAAGTTTCCCCCACCTTTTGTAACAGTAACATAGCCAATTGACTTCCACTTTCTGGTAAACATTTTCATCTCTAACAGAATGTAGACATTTTTAAATGTTTTTAATTATTTTTTTCCTCAAGAAAAAAATATGGTCACTTCTTTGACTTTTTCTTGTTTTAACAATGAAGTCCCAGGTAGCTGTAGATCTGTCTTTGAAGTAAGTGAGGGCTTGGTCGATGTAAGTGAAGGATGCAATTGGGGACCAATCAGAATTGGATATATCATTGAGGAGAGGGTTTAAGTCAAGGAAACTGAAATAGCAGAGTTAAAGGATTTTATGTTGTGGTTTAAGTCTGTGGACCTTCCTGACCATGAAGATAGGATGGTGATCACTGAGGGCATCCAGGAGGATGCCGGACTTAATGAATCTTTTGAGGGTGGGATGTGACAGCCCAGTCTAACAGCGAGTGGTTTGGGGTTTTGTGATTTAGTTGGTTAGAATTTTTGATAATTTGGGAGAGGTTTACAGCAGAGATATCACTTTGTGTCTTAGAAGTGGTTGATGACAGCCAGTTTAGATTTACATTACCTAGTACATAAAGCTCACCTTTGTGTGAGACGGAAGCTATAGAGGTGATGAGATTCAGAGGGCTTGTTACCTGGGCGAAAGTAGATAAGAGCAATAAAGATAGGGGAGGAGAAAGGCAGGGCAATATTTACTACCAGGGCCTCCTAAGTGAAGGATAAGGCAGACGAGAGAACAGTAGTGTATTGGAGAGAACTGGATATACATGGCCACTCCACTTCCCCAACCTGCCCTATCCTGCCTGACTAAGGAATAGCCTGTGATGGCAATGGAGGCATTAGAAATGTTAGTATTCAGTCAAGTTTCAGTTAAGATTAGAATTTCTGGAGTGAGGGAGATTATCATTGGCTATAATAGATCAATTTTTTGGGACAAAGCTGCAGATATTTAAAGAGCTAGTGTAAACTGTTCATTTTTGACATCCTGTGGAGTGGAGTAGTTAAATAGTGTGGATGGTGGTGTCTTAATGTGAGTTGTTTGTGATAACTTCATTCTGCTTTAAGTTCAGTGTGCCAGTCCATGGTAGCTGTTTTGCACGCTGTGAGAAGACTAGTTGTCATGCGCTGTGGCAATTTCATGGTGAGAGGAACGCTGTCAATCCGTAGACTGGTGATATTTAAAGAGGCGGTTCAGTAACTCTGTTTTGTGAGGTAAGTTGCCAGTATTAAATTTATATTGGTTTCATCTCATTTTGAGCACATGAATTGTGTTATCTGTGGCAAATGGTGTGTTTGTAACATTTTTTTGTTGTTGTTATTCTTTTCACAGGGTTTGCAGTGATAGTGCTAGCCGTTGAAGGTTGCCCATGAGTGTCGAAACTTGGCTGGACGGTCGCTATTGAAAATCCCTATTTTATGGGTCTGTATTGCATAGCAGTACCTGTCTGTTGTGAGAAGTAGCTGTAGGCTTTGGGCATCTTCTGTGTGTATTGATTTGTTCACAGAAATTCCTTTCAGTAAAAATCCATGTCCTGAAGGGAGTTGCCAGTACTTTGATGCTTGTCAGATGCCGCTTTCTACATGCTGGAGCTCACGCGGGTTGAGAAAGTGTGGATGCTTCAATGGGGCCTTGAAACAGTGGGAGAACAGATTGAAATGACACCCTGAGTCATTCAAATTACAGTGTAGTTAAAATAGTACAGTAGTTGGATGTCACCAGTTGTTGAGGATACTAAATTTTGCTCTCCATTAATTACTTGTAAATTGAACATCACCAATAGGTGTGAAGTACACATTGTTTGACTGTATAAATGAATGTGTCCTTTCAATAGTGCAGTAGCATCCTTGGAAGGTTTCCTGACATGTCACTGGCATGAGGATGTAGTGGACTTGGACGGCAGCACGCATAGCAGTGGTGGTTTTGTTAGTTGGAGCATTGTAGAAGTGAGCATGCTGCCGGCTCCATGCCAACATGATGTACATGCTGGGACGCAGGCCTACAGCTGTCATGCAAGATCGCAGTTGTCACACTGCTGCATACAGAATAATTGTTTTTGTAATCTGACATGAAATCCACACAGTCATTTATGTTCCCCTTCCAAAATGAGAGCAGTGACAGCATTTCACAGTGGATTCCTTGCCATGCAGTTTCCTAATAAGGGGAGTCAGTACAATGAAATGGCAGCATGGACCAGCAGTAGTAGTGTTTTTGAGTGGCAGTACCGCAGGTGGAAGAGTGCTGCCGGCATCCTAGCATCGCAGCCTCATTGGTAGTACCCGGACATACTAACGTGCCTGACATGTCAGTAGCTCACTGTCCAGTAAATCGGATTCATGTAAAATTAAAAATAAAAAGGCTCAGTGATGATGTCTTACTGGTGTGTGACTGCATACTGTAATGAAAAGACCTATGCTCCCAAGTACCATTTCCAAGTAATTCTACACGACTGGCATATCTTTATATGATAAAGTAAATGATAAGACAGGCAAAATATTTAAAAAAAAAATACTAATGTAACTGTCAGAGTTTTAATTTTACAAATAAACAAAGGGGGGAAGGGGCAAGGGTACTTCAAATCTACAAGGAAGGATGCTCCATAAGGTCCTAAGATGATGTGATTGTGTGATAAAGAAAGGTTTGTGTGATGAGATTGGTATATGAGCCTGGGTAAGTTTTTTTTTTGGGGGGTGGGGGATTATTTATGTGTATGATTTTTTTTTTTTAATAACATAGTGTAGTTTTATTTATTCTGTTGTGTTGGGACAGTTGAGGAAAGCAAGGAAATAGCAGGTTGTGTTCACTGGGAGATCATGCAGTTTGTTTTGTGTCATATGGTGGCTTGGCTGGCAGCTGTGATCTGATAAGAGTGTCGGTAACTGGTGCATCTTGATTACCTAGCATGTCATTAGGGTTTTTCCAGGAATGGTGTATTGCACCACTGATTTTACTTTAGACTGCATTTTGCGAAGTACTATGTGATGTGATAACTGTTGCCTTGAAGTTTTGAGGGAATGCAAGGTTAGTTTGTTTGATCTGCTTGTAAAAGAAGGGTTGGCGTATAAAACATATTTACAGATATTGTTTTCTTTACTTTATATGTAGCCTGCTAAGGGAAATGACTGTGTAGTACACTACTGTCATGTCATCGGAGTAGAGGCAGGATGTGGTAGCAGGGGACAGATATTGTGTTGTGCTCTATGTTATCATGGAGTCCTGTCATAGTGGAGTGCTGCATGTAGTTGCAGTGGTTTCCAAACAGGCTGTCTACACCTTGAGACATTGGGCAATATTGCTCAAGGGCCCTGTGCAAAAGTTGATCAGATGGAGGTAAGCTGGAGCAGTTATTGTTTGAGCAGGATAAGTGTGATGGATTTAGTGTCTTGGAGTCAACTGTGTGAGTAGTGTGGCATTGCATGGGCAGTACTTGGAGTGGTGTTGTGTAACCACTGTTTAGTGGACATCACACAGGGACTTCTGTGAGAGGGATACATGCTGCATGACATAAAGAAATGTGCATCATAGTAAGCATACCAGGGTGGCTGCTGAGAAGGGTGGAACATGTGAAATCAGTTGTATTGGAAAAGAGTAGTCGGAAAAGGGTAGGCCTGATGCCTCTTTGTAAGTTGCTGAAATGTGGGGATACCAAGGTGGTTAGGCTACACGGATGGCATGGTCACATTGTGATTGCAGTCTGACTGTTGGAGCACTAGGAAGGGTGATCGTTGAAGCACATGGGAAAACAAACAGAGACAAGGGAGTTATGAGAGTGTCAAGTTAGGTAGGGCAGAGGCTGCATGGGGCCTAAAATGTAAGGAAACAGACATTACAAAGCAAACTCTACTAGATATGCAGGCAGTGACCAGCAAGTTAGAAAGGTGTCACTTGAGAGCACCGTGGCAGTCCCAATTGTAACCTAGCTGCTGAATGATGCTTCTGGATCAGTCACAGTATGGTCCATCCAGGGAACTTGCATTATAGTGTCTTGTAGTAATTCCACCTTGAAGTCACTAATTGGTGTCTTTCACAAGGAGTGCTTCTGTCACCTTCATGGTATCTGCATGCACGTGACATTCCCATAGTAGTAAGGTGATGTGAAGTGAGGTGTTTGTTGAGTATAGAATGTTCATCTGGATGAACATGCCCTTGTCTGTGGCTACTATGATACATGCACAAGTGAGTTGGTGTGAAGTGCTTTTGAGACTGACCTATCACAGGTAGTCAGAGTGGGAGTCATTGCCACTTAACCTAAGGATTATTGTCTTGTGCAGTGTGGAATGGTGCAACTCTGTGGCATAGTAACATAGACTTTGATGGCAGATAAGGATCACTTGGGCAACCTAGCCTGCCCTTTTCTCTACTTACTGAATAAGCTGCAGATCCTATAGAAGCAGTAGCTTATTTCTTGCTACCCCCTACAAGAATTGTTATATGTGTGTACCATGCATTCTTGAATTCTCCCACAGTTTTACACTGTACAACCTCCTCAGAAAGTCTGTGCTATGCGTCCACCACCCTGTCTGTGAATAAATATTTTCTAGCATTACCCCTGAGCTGCTCCCCACTCTGTCTTCAAAGTGTGCTCCCTGTGATGTTGCACATATTTTTTCTTTCAAAGAAGCTTCTCTTTTGGAATGTGTTGATTCTCTTGAGGTATGTGACTGTTTATATCATGTCCCCTCCCTTGCTCCTTTCCTCAAGGGTATACATATGAAGCTCTTTTAGTCTCTCACAATGTTGCTCTGGGACACGCTCCCATGAACTGCATGTCTTGCCCATGAAAACTGTATCCTGCTCCTTAACTCTCCGTAACCCCCAGCCTGCACTATGAGGAGTCAGCACATTTGCTGTTGTCCCTTCTCAACCTTTTCTGTAGGACAGCAGTCTCCGGGACGCTCAAGCCTCCCCCCTCCAACCTTCTATGCCCAATGACCCTAGTCCATTTTCAAACTTGGGTCATCAGCATGGTTTGATGTGTGGTAAGCAGTGCGGTAACCATCTGTACCACTATGTCTGCAAGATCAAGTCCGTTTATTCATCAGTTATGCTGTTTCACCACGGTTTTGAAATACGTAAAGTTACTTGGAAGCCACTATATATATATGATAATATCACCAGCACCTGGCCAGACTTACTGTTCTGTCTTTTTACAGTATGTCAAAGTATGGACGGTGTTTTCCACAGATCCAACTGGTGCATGTACCTAAATGTTATTTTCACCAAGAAAAGTCAGGCGGCACAAGTAAAGGTAAATGTTATTAGCCCAAGTCAGAATCTTCCAGCAATTGTGATCTACAACTTTTGGTCACCCTGTGCAGATTGCCTAGTCTGGTTTGTCCAGTTCAGACTCTGCTTCCTGTGCTCCTGCCTGAATGACCACTCTTGAGTAACCTGAGCATCCTATAGTACACAGACAGACGTTCAAGACAACTGGTCTCCCAGGCAAAAGTGCAAATTCAGAGAGGTGGAGCATCCAATGGTATAAGATGAAAACATATAAGTAGATATAGATATAGATATAGATAGAGATATAGATAGAGATATAGATATAGAGCGAGAGAGAGAGAGAGAGAGAGAGAGCTATATATTTATTATTTATTTTATTTGAGTTTTGGTAACCGGGTAAGTCCACTGAGACAATTACAATCCCTTTTTCAGGGTCAACCCGGGGTTGAGAATCAACCACGAAGGTATATATGCAACAAGCAATTCAGTTCTCATGGTACACGGATGGCATTAGGCAGAATACAGGTCAGGACACAATGTTTGCAAGTACACAAGCAATTGACAACAGATTTGACAAGTAGTGCATGAAACTGAATGCCTGATGAGCTACATACAGGGCAGTTATAGTACAATACTTCATAGTAAGCATACTAATAATATACATGGGAGTGGCTAGGACCAGAGACTTCTACACATACTGTATTAGTCTCCCATTATGCTAGGTGCAGTAGTAGTGGAGAGGGAGAATAGTAAGGCAGGAGGAGGCAGCCATAGGTAAGGTGGGGGAGTTTTCTGGGTTGGCACCCTTCAGTAAAAGCAGGAACAGGTGGCAGAGGAAGACAGAAAGGCAGACAGTTGGGGCTGAAATTGTGAGAGGGAGGAACGGGATAGAATGGAGTGGGGGAGAGAGTTCCAGTCAGTTAGGGTGGCACAAGAAAAGGAGTGTTTGGATAAAGCAAGACACATTTTGGGGGCAATGAGAAGGGGGAGAGAGGTAAAGTGGAGTGTGCGTGGTGCTGGTTTGAGACAGATAAAAACAGCGGATATATAAAAACTGAGCTGCTCTACACGTACATAGAGACCTAGCATGTGACAGTAGATAAGGGCTGCTGGGTTCACTCAATCTGCCCATTTTTGTTAGCCTGCATTTTTTCCTGTAGACTGCGATATAAAGTGCACCCACCCCACATTCCTATGATTCCCTTGTGCCTGTCCCACTCATTTTTGAATACCACAGATGTTTTTGGCCCAAGAAGTACTGCTGGAAGGCTATTCTATGTATTCGCCACCATATATCTAAAGAAGTGCTTCCTCACATCCCTCATGATTTTCCCACTTCCGCGTATCATCCCCCTTTGTTGCAGAGCACCCTTTTCTCAAATAAATGACCACTTCCAGTACCCTATTTACCTCTGTGAGGAATTTAAACTTCTCCATCATATCACCCCATCTCCCTCCTCTCCAACAGACAGAACATGCTGTATTTAGCTTTTTCAGCCAAGTTCAGTGTTCTGCACTTTTGTGCATTGAAGAGCACTGATCCCTGATGCATAATCACCAGTCATCCTCATTTCATCTGAGTAAACTCAGTTTACCAGTATCCTCGATGTCATATATGCTAACCAGTTTCTTACCCAGGAAATATGGAGGCAGGCTGAACCCACTGCTTTGTAAGTTATTATTTGTTAGGAGGGTGGTGCATACACAATGGATGGAGAAATATAAATTGCACTTGTCATGCTGTCAGACTGACAATAGCGCTTATAGTTTGGATAGCAACGGCGCCCCTGGTGCAAACACGATCTGGTGACAAGCAATGTTTATTGGATAACCACAAGTAAAAATTGTATTGGTTGGTAGTAGTTGAAATTAGTTATAGACATGTGGCCTATCCCAGAGCATGCTAACAGATCAATATTAATTATTGATGGGGCGGTTGCATGTTCATCCCACCCTCTTTGGCATTACGTGACCACACAGTGCCACTCAGTCTGTCTTCCTACAGTGCAAATGGTACATATCTCCTGTCCACAGCATGTATGTTCAGCTAGATATGAACACATGGTTTTTAGACAAATGTAGTTTAACAGTCCAAAATAAAATGTCTACTACTGTAGTGCTATCTCAGCTATGCATACTGTTTTGCTTTATTACTCTTACAATGACAATGATGGGAAAGCAGTATATTTTCATTTGTTACAACAACTGCAACTGTACAAAATTCTTTCCAAATGCTAGCATTGTAGTGTTTGAAACACAGTTGCCCAGTACAGACAGATTAATGAAGAATCTGGTGATTAGAATAGTTCTGTATTGAAGTCCCGTGTGTAACCAGTTTGATCAGGTGTGCAGAAGTATTGTAAATAAGGAAGTTAAACTCAACGCATATGCAAAAAAAAAGGAAAGTAATGAAATTAAACAGGCCCCATGGAGTGCCATAGATAACTTCTTTTCTCCCTGTACATGTATGGAGTCAGTAATATGCTAATGATCTTCAACACATGTATATGCAACAAGTCTGCTGTGACTGCAAACAGTGGTCACTGTTGGTAATAATATCCAAACAATGTTTTCCTGTGCAGTTGTAGTCCGATGTTCATGTCAAGGTTTGAACAGTAGAAACCAGTTATTTTCAACAGTACATTTTGATGCAGACCCGTCATTGGAAATGAAGCAGTCTAGACTGTGAGCTAGTGTTAATTGTGAACTGTGATCCAGTTAAAAAATGAGCATTGAGAAAGTTAGGGAACAACTTTTATGCTGTTTATATGTGTTCATGGTATGATTATAGTATCACAGTAATGTTCAATGGTGAAGTCTTTAACTGTCCTTTGTCATTTTGTTTCAGGATCATGGATGCAGTCCACATGCAGAACAGTTCCAGTGATGAGAGTGAATTGTCTGGGGAAAGTGACACATCACTGTCAGATGTTATGGACCACAGCAACGAGCAGTTCAATGCAGCCTCTGGCAGCATAGGAATTTCACCCTATATGTTTGAGCCATCCGGGTCAGATTCAAAAGAGGAGCAGGAACCTGTGCAGCAAGAGAATGGGGAACAGCAGTTGAGAATTGGGAATGTTAACTGGTATGAATATGTTGCTGTTTTATTATGAATACAAATACTAATAATGGTGAACCAAATTATAATCTGGATTATGGTACTGATCAAATGATGTGATAGCAGAATGTCATGTTATTATGCTCCGATAAGCCGTAGTAACCTGAAATCTGGTCATTATAGCATTCCCAAGTACTTTCAATGTCTCCCAATGCATGTAGCATGACAGAATGTCATTGGTGGTTGTAAACGATAATAACGAATTGATTCGAAAATCATCAGTGCTGAGTGTAAAAAACACACCTGGTTTAGTGCCTTACTTCACTTTTCTGAGGTTTTTGTGAGAGAAAAAAAATAAAAACAGTCCTACAGACAGCACAGTGAGTCGCACGGTGGTTTCTACACAAACGTTACTAAGTGTTACCATAGCATCACTCACTAACTTTTGTGTTGATTCTGCACAAGGCGGCCAGTCACTTGCTCTGCTGTCTCTACACACATTGGCATTTTCTCTCTCGAACACTTAGAAATGTGAAGTACACTACTAAACATGAAATGTTTTTTATAGTCAGCATGTGTGTTTTTATATGGAATCACCATATGTGTTTATAACCCCACACCCAGATCAGTCACACTACATGCAGTGAGGGGAACAGTACAGCCAGGAAAACCTATAAATCCAGGCACCAGCTATCAGAAAAAAAATCAGAAAAGGAAATTGTGTATGTAAGGTATTTGTTTTAGCACACCCTCAGTGTGTGATGACCACATAAATCTCTTGAGCTTTGTTTTTCAGGTTTATGAGTCATCACACATCTTAGGTGTGCAAAACAAAACTGTAATACACACTTGTCCAATCCATTATTCTCTGTATATCAACTTTCTGGACCTTGTCTTTCTGTATCATATTCTCCCTGTCTCTTCTCTCCTGCACTTCTAAAGTGAGCCCCACTTGATATTCTCACAAGGTGCTACTGGATTTTGTGTTTGTATATGCAGTCTTGTGTCAGTTCTCCAGAAGCACATAGTCATGTCTGCCCATGAAGTACTCCTGCTGCGCTGTGGTACACGTATGTAAAAAGGCTCACTGTACATGAAGCATATTTAGGGTGAGGGGTATGCAGTGTAGTGTGTACCTCCATGCAGGGTCTTTCTTGCAATATGGCTAGTTACTGGTAATAAGTGGTGTGCATTGTTTGAGAAAAATATTAATCACATTTTGTATGTACAGTACATGTTGCAGGTGTACGTGTCATCAATGTGTGTCTATGACTACTGAGACGGAGAGTAAATGTTGTGCAGAGATCACGGTTGTGCAACCCATGCTAGGTGACACCAGGTGCACCTGTATTACACAACATCCTGGATTTTATCCAATTTGTTTGGCAGTTTAGTGTTTGCAATCAGCCTGGAGTGATCTGCGATGACAGTATGCCAATCCCTACGAGGGTCCTATTCATATAAAATATAGACATGTGGCATATCAATGCTTTGTTAGATGGAGCTGGGGTATACTAGGGAGACACTTAAGGGTACCCATATCATCATGTGTTGCTCATGTGGTACATGAAGCTTTCCCACCTTCTGCTAATGATGGCGAATTTGTTTGGTTCCAATATCCAGCTTTACATTAGTAGTAAAAGAATAAAATACTGGTGATGACAGCACTCTAATATAATGAATGTGTGACACACTGCTTAACATGGTTAGGGAGTACCTCTTCTATTGTTGTTTGTTCACTGTTTATGCTGCCTTATGTTATGATGGCCTTTCACAGTAGTTTTGAAACTGCAGAGTTACATTCTGTTATGGAATAAAATTTCTGAGTTCCTGAATGATCTGCCTGTGCAAGACTCCCTTTCCTTGAAGTTTTTTTCTTACTAATGTAACTTACTTAGCCAACATATCTACTCCTCTTTGTATCATGAACATTTTTCTTGTACTGCTTCCTGCTTGTTAGGATGATCATAGGATGAACACAGTGGAGGAGGAATATGTTGCTCATTTGTCTTTTGTTTCACCACATTTGCCAACTCGATGTACAGGTTCTTCACATATTCTGCATTTGACATAGGAAAATTGCATGTAACTATGCAGACTTTATGGGCATGATGTCATGGTTTGGGGTACACATTTATTAACATTTGACCATCAGTGGGCCCACTCCCAACCCCGTCAGTTTTCTCCAGAACATCACACACCCCGGGGGGACTATATATTACACCTAGGTTGCCCTTATCTCCTGCAGGGGTTTGTAAGGTGTCCCATGAGGCCTCCACATTTTCCTCTGTGTGTTCTACACTACAAATTTATATTCCCTCTCTAATATATGTAGCCACTCCTCAACCTCTGCCCTCCTTTCTATCTTTTTGTCCTGCAACACATTTGATGAGAAATAAATGAATTTGTACCTTTACCACAGTACTCAAAGTGACCTTGGTATGACAATGTTGTGACTAGAGTTGTGAAGCCACATCGCAGGACAATGGTATGTCCTGCACAGAGAAATGGCATATATAAAAAACATAATGAAACTCATGTGTCTATTTCATTTACACGTGGGAGTATAGAAGTGCTATGGATGAGATATATGTTGGTTCTTATCATAGCTGCATTCCCCGTTGACTTTTCTAACCATGTGGCCTCCACGTTTAAATTTGGGAAACATGACGTTATAGACCTTTTTCCCTTTTTGATTTCTGTACTGCTCCCTTGCAGCATTTTCATTATAATGGAGAACAGCAAGCAGAAGTCTAAAATAAGAACTGCCATAAGGGTGATTTATCAGGACAGCTTCCTGATATGCAAGTACCTAATATCAGTTTCTTACGCACACCAGGTATTAGACTATTAATCATCCAGTATTAGTGTACTCTAGCATGAGGCACTCCTGAGTGTCATATAAGATGTATGGTGTGATTACCTTACTATTCAGCTAAGTACTAGGAGTTCCATATTGCTATTAAAAAAAGTATTGCAAGAGAAAAGTGGCAAAATCATACACAAAGTGTTTTCCTAAGTCACGGGGAGAGTACCATGGAAATAGTTGTACCATCAACAGTTAAAGAATACGACTTCAATGTCAGAATGTATCATTCCAGTCAATAACACAACTTTACTTACAATCGTATCTGTGTATGTTACTACCATTTGTTGTAAAATTCATAATGGTAATGAAAGGTTTGAATGAGAAATACCTGCTTTTCATCCCCAAATAAGAGAAGTGATACAATTTAGGAGCAAAGTAATTAACAACAGAATGGAAAGCCTCCACAGATGAGGTTTGGCCATACAGAGAAAGTTTCCTGATATCTCTCAGTAGTCCTTTTCTCAATAGGGTATCATTCAGTTCGTGAGCCACCTTGGATCCTTTGGAAAACAACAGTATCATACACCACAGTTACTGATAGCCAGGTGACAAATTATCAGTCAACTTAACAGCGATTGGTGGTGATGTGGCGACCAGTACATAATACTCAGGGGAGGTCTTACAGTAATTTGCATTACCAAAACCTCAGAGTCCACAACTACAGCATTAATGGTGATTGCTACATTATGGACTGTTGAAGTAAGCAGTAAGACATGGATGGGTGATGGTAGTACTGAGATACCCACGCACCCAGAGGCGTAGTTCGACATGATACCGCAGGTCGATTGTCTTCAGCCTCTGGGTGTGTGGACATCTCAGTACTACCAACTCCCAACTATGTTGTATTGCTTATACAAACTGGGCCCAAGGGAAGCTTTGAAAAAAAGAATATTCTAAAAGTTTTCAACATCACAAAAAAAATACAGTAAAATGTTACTAAATAATGTACAATAGTCCTTCCACAGATGTTTTTCGCCTGTCAGCCATCTGTCTGTCTTCACACTCAGTACATAATCATCATAGAAACACTAGCAATGGAAATTCTGAATAGTACTTGTTTTTTTAAATTTGTGAATGTGTGTAAGGGGGTTCATGAGTATAAATAACATTAAATTATTTATTTTCTTTATTTAATTTATGGACTTTTATGTTTAGGGCCTAGTTAAGGTTTTTTTCATGTGAGTAAAGGCTGCAGCCATGTCTGTGTTTGCAACTAGGAAACAGGTGGCTTATGAATTCTGTGAGTTGCCCTGGTTGGCAGGGACTTATTTTAGCAAGTGGTGTTACTCTCTTACTGCAATGGCTAGAACCAAGTCTCTGCCAGTCAGGACACAGGAATATCTTTACCCATTTTATATAAAATGTATACAGGTTGATAGGGAGTGCAGTTCTCCTTTTGCATTGTTTCACATGCTCATTTACAGTTGCACAATGTCTGAAGTGTTCTTCTACAGTGATCAAGCAATGCATGTGAGGCACCAATTGGAGAACTGTAAATAAGAATGCTGATCAATACATGCAATGTGTTATGCATTGACCTGCTTGGACACCTTACAGAAAGGTGCTTCAAGCTATGGAATGTGTGTTGAATTTAACTCAGAAGATATGTTTGTAAATGCAGCTCTCTATGACTTAGTGAATGACATTCTTGTACTGTCAATCATATGTATACACCAGGTTTTATCCACTTGCGCTTTTCGGCAGCACCCTCCAGTGGGTCATGCTCACATTTACTGAAGGGTTCCCTATGGCCAGTGTACACATTTCTGACATGGTTTAGAATGCTACTCCACTTTGCTTCTGCCATGTCCCCATTGCCTCCTGAAGATTTTGCCAACCAATAGATATGGTTATTAATAGACTGCTTCCACCTCCCCAGTATAGCACAGTCTTTACATGTTGACAACTTCTCAGTTGATTTAGTGACACCTAAGACAAGGATAGGAAAACATTGTTATTTCTGCCATGCAGCATGTTTATATGGTATGTTACACACTATGTTCTATGAAGAATGTTGTATATTCAAAGGAACAAGCACTGCCTTTTGCTGCATGCCACACGTCAAAGAAATGTCAGAAAGAATGGGCCCAGTTGTCTTTCAGGTACTTTTCCACTTGCCTATGATGGTCACTAATCAATGCCTCTATTGGACCCCACTGACTGACTTGTGACAGGCATTTCTTCAGTCCTTCGAGTTCCATGTAATAACTTCCTCCTGTCTCATTACTCTGTTAACATCATCAAGGGTGGTTAGTGTGTACACTACACTGATCAATTAACATTGATATACATAAACATTTTACAATCAGTATGTGAATATACATGCACATCTTTGTATGAATGTCCTGAATACATCCTGAGGGCATTAGAAATGCAGCGTAGTTGTGGAGAGGTCGAATGACTCCGAGTCTCATTGGAGGTGGGAAAGGGAGAGGCAGTGCATATGGGGATGGTTTACAGGCCACTGGTACAGCAGGAATCAGTGGATCGAAGCATGGTTGATGAACTTATGAGAATTGCGACACTTTGGGGGGGGATGGTGCTGATGGGGGACCTGACCTTACAGGATGTAGACTGGGACAACCTTTCATGATGCACACTTCAGTAAAATGGGGGAAGTAGTGGGCAGGACTTTGGAACGTGTGGAGGACTTGACAGAGGAGGAATTAATGTGGGGGAGGATATAAGAAGATGTGTAATGTACAGTTAGACTATATGACATGGTACACTACACTTTTCACTAACCTGAAGGAGTCCAACATGAATGATTTTAGTACTATGAACATCCATCATGGTATAACTTCCATATTTGGCACTAAAGCACGGACTGTCGCACCTTGCATCATCTGCTAACAACAAAGGCTTCTCATGCTGTGACATTTCCATTCTGAGTAAACCTTGCTCATGTTGCCAGACATTCATTATTGTGGTATGCAGGTTTTTCTGTTGTTGTTTAAAATATGAAGACCTGCTAATGGTATTTATATTGCAAAATTTCATTGCTTTGAGAACTTTGGATGGCACATCTCCTGCAAATAAAATTGCAGCCGAAAGACAGAGATTAAAGTTGGGAATTCCAGCTGACATGTTCTGTCCTGTCCATTTGTTAACTTTCCTACCATACAAATGTAGGAGATGTCAGACTAGATTGTATGCATGCACCTGAAGATCGTAACTATTTAGACAACAATACCACCAGTACACACAGGCACAATTTTATGCAGCAGTTATTATAAAAAAAATAACACATATTTCTCCTTGTTCTTGCACATCTCTTTATCTGACAGATGCTACCCTCTTGGACTTTGTAGATTCCCTTGAAGTACTTGAAAGTTTCTATCATATCCCCCCTCTCCCTCCTTTCCTCAAGGGTATACATATTAAGCTCATTGAGTTTCTCCATGTAGGGCTTCTGTTGCAGGCCCTGTACCATTTGTCTTGCCCTCCTGTGGACTGCTTCCATCCTGTCTATGTCCTTGTGGAGATGGGGTCTTCATAACTGGATGCAGTACTCCAGATGGGGCCTCACCAACTGTCTGTACAGAGGGATAACAACTTCCTGTTTTCTGCTGGTGATGCCTCTCCCTATACATCCCAGTATCCCCCAGCCCTCCCTACTGCCTTCTCACATTGCTTGCTAGCCTTAATGTCATCTGATATGATTCATCCCAGGTCCCTTTCACTTTCTGTTGTTGTTATGATTCCTGATAAACTTTTCCACATCTGAGACAAACATGGTAAAAACAAATTCATATGATGACTACACTTTCTATATACAAGTTGTTACAGTACCTGCAGGTTGCACACGTCTGTCTCACAATGACCATGGTGCCAAACAATTTGACAACCTCAGCAACTGTATGAGGCATGAAGCAGTAGATACAGAATGTGAACAGCTGCAGTAGGCATGACTGTGCAACAATGTTGTATTTCTCCCATTCATTGCTTTCCTGTGAAGTACTGGTTCCACTAAAAAAAAAAAAGTGTGCTTTGAGCATTAGTAAGTAACAGTTAGACAGCCTAAGGCACCCATGGTGAGCACAGCTGACTGTAAAAAAAAATCATTGACAAATGTACAAGGAATACTGCCCTCCAGTGTGAATGGAATTGTGCTATAACTGTCTGCACAGGGGCATAATGAGGCCCAACGCCACGTCCCATGGAAAGGTTGGGCATAGCCCATACCGGCCACCTTGGATGGTAATATTGCATTTAGAAAATTGGTAGACTGTGTCAATTATATTTACTGAAAATAAACCCCACCAAATTTATAACAAACATTACAGTGGTAATCTTGGTAATAGAAGATCTGTACAGTCATACCTGCCAGTAGAGGTCACTGCAGTGCATTATCAGTTACTTTCCATCTAATTTTAGATCTCATGCACTGCTATGTGTTTAATAAGTAAGCAATAAGACATGGCTGGGTGTTGTTAGTACTGAGAAACCCACACACCCAGAGGTGTAGATAGGCACGAGAGCGCAGGTTGAGTGCCTTCAGACTCTGAGTGTGTGGGTATAACAGTATTACCAACACCCAGCTATGTCTTATTGTGTATATAAAATGGGCTCAAGGGTAACTTTGAAAAAAAGAATATTCAAAAGTTTTCAAAGTCACAAAACAATACACTAAAATGTTGGTACGTAATGTAAAATAGTCCTTCCACAGATGTTTTTCACCTGTCAGTCATCTGTCTTTCTTCACACTCAGTATATTGTGTGATTGTTTACCATAGAACAAAAGAATTCAAAGCTCTGCAGTATTCCAGCAATAGAATGCCCCCCCACCACACACACAGAATGGTAACATGGAATACATGAGCTCAACTGGCATACAAACCGTTGTACAGAAGGACAATATAAGTAGAAACATAAGTGAAATAATACAATTTCTGAATTACATCAGTAATGTGAGGTCAGCCTGGGCAACAGCATTCTCATGATGGGGTTGGTTGGGCTGGTACTTTCTCTATCCAAGCATCTGTTGTCTAATATATGACCAACTAGACAGGACCCTCAGCCAACCAGATGCCTGGAATACCTTTACCCTTTTTCAAAAATACATTAACACTTTTCACACATACTGTATAACATTCAAGTTTTCATTGTCTGTGCTTCCCTTCCTCACTACATGCTACCATCCAAAAGCAGTGGCACATAGTCCACAGACTCATAAGATGTCAATCCAGTTTTTAAAGTGAGACACAAGACAAATGTTGCCTATGCTTCTATTGCTAAACCACAGGAATGTCCTAAAAGAGGTGTGGCACAGCTGCTCTGTACATGACAGACCAAGATAGCCTGTGACATGACCTCAGCCCAAAATCCTACACTGTACAACAGGCAACTGTTGCACAACTATAGTTTACAAGGCACAGTAATATACTTTGAAAGTTTGTAAATTTACCTACAGTGTGATTCAACATCTGAATCACAATCAGGTTGGTAGTCCACATCTTTTGGATCATCCATGAACTCCAAATCATCAGATGAGTTGCCAAAATCATCACTGATAGCTTGATCATAATGCTTAGGTAGCATACAGGGTCTCACATGCGTTCCCATGGAACGTGTCCCTACAGACGTCTGAACACCTGATTAGGACATAAAATATGGTATAAACATGAAACTGCAAATGACTTAGAACATGATACAGTCTTCTTGCAAGTGCCTGCCTCTACACGAACAGCACATGTAGAAACCCATGTTCATTTGAAGATTTAACAACAGGTAGTGCATGTGTTGCACCATGCAGGCCGAATGCAAGTTTTCCCGAGGGCACTGGAAAGGAAGGCAAGGGGGGCAGGTTGGAGGGTGGTCCTGATAAACGTCACCAGCATGAGTAATAAAACTCTGGAGCAGCAGGAACTAAAAACAAAGGAGGGGTGAATGTGATGGCTGTAACAAAGACATGAAACACATCCAGACAGAACTGGAGCCCAAACATCCTTGATTACACCAATT
This sequence comes from Neoceratodus forsteri, assembly GCA_016271365.2. Taxonomy (NCBI): domain Eukaryota; kingdom Metazoa; phylum Chordata; order Ceratodontiformes; family Ceratodontidae; genus Neoceratodus; species Neoceratodus forsteri. The sequence continues at coordinate 1,284,695,108 of CM057459.1, read as the reverse complement.
GCAGAAGGGATGTGGGAATGGTACAGGAGAGGGCATAGCTTTCACCATTGTGAATTGATTACGGATATGCAAGGTGTGGGATGCAGACAACCAGATAGTGGCTACTCACTTCACCCTCCAGCCTCCCGGTGACAAAGTGGGCTAGACATGATTCAGAGTTCACAGGATCACATACACCTTCACAAGCATGGCTTTGTTAATGGCAGATTGTGCCAGACAACCATGGTGCACTTCTATGAAGGGGTGACAAGGGTGCTGAATCACAGCAGACTAGTAGATGTCCTCTTTGTGGACTTCAACAGGACTTTAGACTACACGCCACACCATCAGATACTAGTGAACCTGGAGTCTATGGGAGTAGTGGGGGAAGGATTACCAGTGTCAGTGGCTCAGTAGGTAGCACACTTGCCTCTGAGGCCAAGAGATCAGAGGGCTGTGGGTTCAGTTCCCACATGTGGCATGTGGGTTAATATCCCAGTCCTGACACTGTGGTGCAGCATGAGAGGGGTGCTGCACTTCTGATGTGCCGTCTTTTGGATGAGACGTTAAACCGAGATCCCATCTACCTGGATTGCTGGTAGTTCAGATGGATGTTAAAGAGCCCATGGCACTTATCAAAAAGAGTAGGGGAATTTCACTAGTGTCTTGGCCAAACTTCCCTAATTCACTAAAATTACCACCAACAGCTTAATCTGATTCAAGGTCAGTTGGCAGTCATCTGTATCCCCCTCCCTCGGGTCATGCCTGAAAATAGGTAGGATTTGCCTAGTGTACTTACCCAGTAAACAAAAACTAAATGAATAAAACAAAATAAATAAAGGAGAGTCAGGTGCATAAGAAACGGGCTGTTGGCATAGCTACAGAGAGTTATGGGCTACTACTACTGTACAGGACTTCAAGAAAGGCTTATATAGGTGCAGGGGGATGGTACATCCAAGAGGCCAGTTGTCAAATAGGAGTCCATATTATGAGGGCTGGCTGGCTAATATCAGTGCCCTAAGTAGGCACTGGCCAACTTACAGACTCGATAGCCCATAGGGACTGTTCTCCTAGTTTCACAGTATGTTAGTATGTTACTATATCTCCCCTGTCCCTTCTATCTTCCAAAGAGCACATGTTCCTCAGTAATACCATGATGCAACCCCCCCATGATTAATCCTCCTGTGTCACAGGTACTGCACTTATCCCCCTCCCGAATGGTACCTGTTCCTTGATTATTTTTTCATCTCAGTAATACATTACTACATCCAACTCTGTTACACGTTAAACACCACCTAAAAAGTATCACACCAAGTGTTCTTCCAAACATTTAAATCAGGCAACAGATATAACACTACCCATTAATACCTAGGCAAGATCACTGGTAAGTTCAGTCATATGTAATAACTAACCTTTACATGACACACGGCAAGATGTTTGGGTGATCTTGCTGGACCGTTTCGATACAGGACTTTGGGCAACATAAGTGTGCTCATGTGTCACATCCATCACTGCAGAACCCTTATCACCACTATTAGAAACAGTGTAGTTTACAAGAAGGTCATGTACATTATTATTGCTATTCAGATAACATGGAATGTCCATGTCATCTGCTTGCAGCTCAGCTTCCATGTACTGAGCAATGTACATTACATCTTCACTGGAATCTTTATGCACTACTTCAGTATCTTTAATTACATGTTCAGCATGGACAGCATTTACAAATTCTGACTTGCCTTCAGTGCATTTATTACTAACTCCCACAAGACAACACTGATCAGTACCAGTAGAGGTCACCTATATGCAAAACAATAAAAACAAACTGTCAGTACATGTGTGATACGCTCCTTATATAACACATCAAATACAATTGGTAAAGTAATCCCCCCCCCAAAAGCAGTAGGATCGTATGCCCACTACACCCAGTGGGAGATTGTAGCCCCCACTTCACATGAGCAGATTGAGCCCCTCACCACATCCCATTAACAGCAGGCTCCTCCTGTGGCCCCCACTCCCAGACAGCATCAGCAGCAGGTACCTCAAATCCCCCCCCCCCACTGAAACATGTACCCCTGCCTAACCCAAGCAGGACTATGACGTACCCACCGAACCTTGGACATCAGCTCTGGCCCCCACCACACAGAAAGTGTCATCAGTTGTGTGATTTTTTTAGCAAGAATACAAATGATAATTATGTTGTTCCCTGCAACCTGTGCGGCAAATCAGTCATAAACGCCAAACCACACCACCACTACCACCCAATCCACAATGTGCTCTAGTACTGCTACAGTTTTACACAGCCTCTTGTTGCACTGCTGTGCAGAGTAGGCATGAAAAGACAAGAAATGCAGATAGCAATGTAGAGTGAAACAGAGATTTACCACAGTCTAACATGGCCCATAATTCCAAAACTGTTTCTCAAACAATGACACAGTACAAAAAAAGACAGAAATCATATCTCGACCTTGATGTCTTAGGGTGCCCCCCCCCTCAGAAATTAAATAGCCATTTTAGGGCCTGCTTGTCCAGCATTTATTCCATAAACTCACTGCTGCCACTGCTAGATGAGGAATACAATCCCATAAATGTTTCAAAACAAATTGCACTGTATATTTACACACAAATAAGGTGTCACACTTGCAGTTAAATGGATCACCCCCACCATGAGGAGCCCAAATTAGCCGTTTCCTGCACCGTTTACATGCTTTTCGGACCTAGATCTGATACCGCTAGTTCCAAAATTGGCATAGAGATCCTAAAATGCTTCCACTTAAATTTAACAATATATTGAGACACAAATGAGATGTCAGACATGCAGTTACATGGCTCACACCAACCATGTGTTCTGCATCATTTAAATGCCGTTTGCATCTAGATGTACTACTGCCGGTTCCAGTCATGTCCCAGATGACCAGAAATATTTCCCCCAGAAAACATTATCAGTGCATTGACACAGAAATCAGGTGTCAGACATGCAGTTACATGGCTCACCCCCACCATGAGGACCCACATGTGATGTTCTCAGCACCATTTAAAAGCTTTTATGGGCTAAGGGTGGTGATGCCATTCCCAATCATTGCCCATAGGAACAGAAATGTTTCCAAAACAATTGCACAGCATACATAAATTGGAACAGTTGTACCCATATTATGATATTCTCTCAGACATCACAGTCATCAATGTCACCATAACCATGGGGAATGATACAAGTAAGGCAAGTAACAGTACAGTTGCATCTCCACTTTCCATTTTCATAGACAAACACCTTCTTCTCTTTTCTGAAGGCTCATCACCTGGGTCAGAAAGACATGGCACAGCTCCCTTCTTTAGCCTTCTCCTATAAAAGATATCACATAGCAACACATCAGATTTAGCATATGAAACATGTACTACCTTAGTATGTCAATGACATCAACATTAGACATATGATAATCTGTAATAATCCTCACAAAACACTGCATCATAGAGGATTGTGTATGAGCAGTTATTCACAGCAAGTATATTCTTGTATCGAATGGTTTCCTTGCTAACGGATTACCTCAAGAGCGCTGCTCGAGAGGTGCTCTGTTACCAAGGGAACCTCAAGATACAAGAATATCCTTGTGTGAGTATGACTGCTCACACACAATCTGTTATACTGTATGGGCAGTCACAGCAAAGAGCATCACCCAAAACCAGTTAGTGAAGACACTGGACATTAAAAATTTAAACCATTGTTTCTGCAAGTTCAAGTTAACAAAGAAAACAACTTCCAACTTAACTGGATAGAAGAAAGCAACTATGTGGCAGCACTCCAACTTGTTCTGCTGTAGTAGAGTCATCAGTACTGCAGCAGAACAACATAATGATGCCCCTAGTGCAGCAGAACAAGCTTATTGCAGCCATGGAATTCCATGCTTAACATTCCATCATACACTATACATGTCTATTTTCCACGTACACCAAGCACTCCGTGTTCATCTTATTATCGAACATGTGAAAACAATGGCAAGCAACTGCATGACCTGTCACAAAATGAATGCATTCTGCACCAGCTGCAGTCAGCAGAGGGCCCTCCCCGAAGCCGTGACGTACACTGCATCACAGTATTACTAACTAGCCTCCGGTAGAGAACTTTGTCAAATACCTTCCCACAGTTCAGGTAGCACACATCCACTGCCACACATTGAATGACTACCAAAGTTACCTCATTAAAAATTTCAATCACGTTCATCTGTTATGACTGACCTTGCATGAAGCCATTCTACCACACGTCATGTCACACCCATGCTTCACATGCATAACCACCCTTTTATTCAACTTGCTCTCCATCACTTTGTCCACTATCCGATCTGAGCCTCATCAGCTGATACTTGCCCACCTCCTCCCTGCTACCAATTTTTTTAAGTGACATCACATCCATCTTCTTCAACTCTCTACTTACTAGTGGGGTACCGCAGGGTTCAGTATTGGGTCCAGTCCTTTTTAATGTCTTCATCAGTGACATTGCAGAGGGACTGGAAGGAAAAGTATGCCTTTTTGCAGATGACGCAAAGATCTGCAACAGAGTTGATACACAAGGAGGAGTGGAAAGGATGGAAAGGGACTTGGCAAGGTTGGAGGAATGGTCAGAAGTATGGCAGCTAGGATTCAATGCAAAGAAGTGCAAAATAATGCACCTGGGAAACAAGAACCCAGGGGAAGAATACACAATGGGTGGGAGGTAGTAACAACAACAAAAAAGGAAAGGGACCTGGGGGTAATCATATCAGATGACCTTAAGGTTAGCAAGCAATGTGAGAAGGCAGTAGGGAGGGCTGGGGGTATACGGGATGTATAGGGAAAGGCATCATCAGCAGAAAACAGGAAGTTGTTATCCCTCTGTACAGACAGTTGGTGAGACCCCATCTGGAGTACTGTGTCCAGTTCTGGAGACCCCATCTCCACAAGGACATAGACAGGATAGAGGCAGTCCAGAGGAGGGCAACTAAAATGGTGCAGGGTCTGCAAGAGAAGCCGTATGAGGAGAGACTAAAGGAGCTTAATATGTATACCCTTGAGGAAAGAAGGGAGAGGGGGGACATGATAGAAACTTTTAAGTACCTCAGTGGAATCAACAAAGTCCAAGAGGGTAGCATCTTTCAGAAAAAGAGACTTGCAAGAACAAGGGGACACAATTTAAAGATAGAAGGGGGTCGGTTCAGGAGCAATGTGAGGAAGTATTATTTCACAGAGAGGGTAGTGGATGCATGGAACAGCCTTCCTGATGAGGCTGTGGGGTCTAAAACTGTGGGAGAATTCAAGAATGTATGGGACAGACATAAGGCAATTCTTGTGGGGGGTAGGAAGAAATAGGATGTTGGTTAACTAGGATCTGCGGCCTATCCTGTAGGTAGGGAATGGGCAGACTAGATGGGCCTAGCGGTCCTTATCTGCCGTCAAAGTCTATGTTTCTATGTTTCTTACTCCTCCAATACCACCACACACCCCCATACTCACTGACATGTTAAATAACCTCACCAGTGGTTCCACCAGTAGCCCATCCACTCCCTAAGCACCCAACTCTGTAGGCCATCTAGGCTCATGGCCTTGTTCATATTCACTTTACCTACTTCCTCCCTTACCTCTTCCACATTGACACAAATAGGAACCACTCATCCACTCACCTTTCCCTTCTCACTCAATTGTGGACCCCGCCTTCCCCCATTTGACACAAAGTGAGCTGAAATATCCATTCAGCATTTCATTTTCTTCACATACCCCTTCTACGTTCAACCCCCTCCCCATAATCCTTACTAACCCGTCTTACCATCCTCCTTTCTCCTATCTACATCTGTGTGAATGTGACATTCTCATTACATTTCTTACTTTACATTACTAAACTGCATTTTTATTAACCAAGATAAACAATCTTCATTATAAATAACCACTCCAGACACATTACAGGAGACACATACATGGCATCTAGATGCGCACATGCATAGTACACTTACTAAAATGCAAGGACACAGGTCTCCTGCTTTTATATTCCACACCACATGTAACAACTGTGTACATAGCTCATTTTAAATATCAACCATGCTCAGAAAACACTGCTGATAGCAGTTCATTTTAATATCTTACTTAGTGATACTGATGATAGCTGGTATAGCATTACTTTCCTGGTGACACCACCATCTACAAGTACATGGCCACTTCAGAAGGCACAAGGTATATGAAACAGCAACATGAGCATATGTAAATATGGTCTAATGAGTGACAGGTAATGTCCCATTCCAACCATATCACAGTGAAACCTTACAGGACACAACTGAGATAGGTACTGTTAACAGGGCAAACACTGGAAGGTACATGGCGCATGATGACTGCTTTACTAATTCAAACCAACACACGGTGACAGTGTCATGCATAATGAATCCTACATGGCATTGTTCAACAACACATATAAAGACAACCCTCATCAACATTATATGAACTGCAAAACAGCCCCAGGGTCACTGATATACTGCTGCAAGATCATTTATTGTTTTCCATGCGCCATTCTAGCATACATAAATGACCAGTACAAAAGTACAAATTTTAACCAATAAAGAAGCATCGAGTAAGGGAAAACTGTTTGGCATAATAATTTATAACAAAAAATACATTCCACACAGCAACAGTGTCTGCCTATCCATACTCAGTAACTGATGCAGTCCCCCTCTCCCTTGCAACTACTTCTCACCACCCTAACAAGAGCACTGCTGCTAGATTTGAACACTGTCACCGGAGCTGAGGAGCGGTCATACATTGAGACAACTTCATTGACACACTCTCCAATGTCCACAAAACACAATTTTGCAAGTCAACATACATCTCTAACTCCACTACAAAAATCACTGCTTAGTTACTGATATACTACTAATAAAGAATCACATCTGTCCAAGCCCAATCCACCACCCCTCCCCAACCCCAAAACACATACCCCATGCAGAATGCCTTCAGCAGTGAAACAATAATACTGCCTACAGCATGCTTTGAGCACCAGTCCTAACACTATGGCATTCTGCACTTACTGCCCCATAAACTACCAAGCACTTGAGGCAATGTGAAACTATATATCACACTACAATAATTTAGAAATGCAGACAACACTATGAACACCCTTTATAGGAGGCTCCCAGATCACAAACTACTCTCTAGGGAGAACAACTCACAAATGTCACTTTTACTACATTTTTTTTTATTTACACTCCACAATGATGAGGACAGCAGAAAGCCAAATGCTAACACTCATGAGACCCATTTGCACATACAGACTCCCCTACACACCACACAAAAACATTGGCTACCAAACACTTTTCAATGCAGAGCATACATAACACTTCAGTACCCAACCAAAAACTATATGAGCATCACTGTCTTATGGATCACTTGCAAGTGAAAAAGCAGAAAACAAGACCAAAATTCCCCCCAAAAAATTTTGCAACATGAACAAATGCTATACAAGCTCTGACCATGTGACCCTCTTGCAACATGACAGCTTCATAAATGACGTTTGCTCCCCCAAACTCTACTAATCTCCATGCTGTGTACAGTGGACTCAGGTTTGCACCTCCCTAGTCTCACACATTTCACACCTTATCTCAACCCCAACTCACCTGGGACTGCCTTTAAAACCAAAGGCTATTTTCAGATTGGACACTTCCTCAAAAGCATTGCGGTCAAAATGTGCACTGCATATTACAGAGTGCCTTGACCATGTAAAATTAGAATGGGTCATATTCACAAAAGATATCCACATGAGCTTCAGCTTCTCGTCAGTCGGGAAAAAATACAAGGACACATTATTTGATGCAGTAGTACTGCAGCCGTACACTACACATCACTTGGACATTTTTAATACCCAATATTTCTGAGGTGCACAGTATGCCACGCAGTGACAGTCGCTATCATAAATAATTAAAAATGCCCGGAGAAAAATCTGACAGTTGTGCCTCAGAAACTCCATAAAACCAGGAACTTACCAGCAGAGGAGACAATACATATATAACTGCTCAAACTAAAACAAAAAATCCTGAAATTATTTCCTCACGCAGCACCGCACACACTGAGGGGAAAGCACAACAGCCAAGAATTCAAACTCCACACTGAAGGACTGAATAGGGGAATGTAAACAGTTAACAGCGCATGGCGGACATTCACAGCTGACTCAATTATGAGTGACTGACATGGATCCTTGCACCACGTCACTCGTGATGTATCAGGCTATATCTGGCGGCACATTTTGAACTACTATACCAAAACCATTACTATCAGGTAAAAACGCAGTAAACCATCCGCAGTTTAAAAAACGTAACGCAGATCCTCACATATCCATGGAGAATTTGTACAATACATGCCAAAGAAATGATTTCCCTGCTTTACTGTACACTACCTCTTTAAGTGAAACATAGAAACATAAAATATATAATCTGACAGCAGATAAGGACCACATGGCCCATCCAGGCTGCCCATTTTTTCTACCTTATTAATGTGCCATAGGCCTGCACTCTGTCAATGGCCTATCTATTCATACTCATCTTTATTGCTCCCTTATGCCTGTCCCATGCCTGTTTGAAGCACTGCACTGTATTCATATCCACCACTTCCTGAGGTAGGCCGTTCCATGCATCCACCACCCTTTCTGTGAAAAAGAACTTCCTCACATTCCCCTTTAATTGGCCTCCCTCTAATCTCATGCTGTGTCCTCTTGTCCTGCTATTTTTCTTATATTGAAACATGTTAGACTCTTTCACCTTGTTAATGCCCTTAAGATGTTTGAATGTTTCGATCATATCACCTCTCTCTCCCTCCTTTGCTCTAGGGTATACATACTGAGCTCCATTAATCTGTCCTCATATGTTTTCTGATGCAGTCCCTGCACCATTTTGGTTGCCCTTCTCTGGACTGCTTCCATTTTGTTAATGTCCTCATGCAGGTGTGGTCTCCAGTACTGCATGCAGTACTCCAGATGGGGCCTAACCCATGTCTTGTAAAGAGGGATTATTACCTCCCTCTGACAACTTGTGATACCCCTACTAATACACCCCAACATCCCTCTAGCCTTACCTACTGCTTTAGTGGTCTGTTTGGATGATTTCAGGTCATCTGTGATGATGATGCACAAGTTTATTTCTTCCCTTGTGATTGCCAGCAACTCCCCTCCCAACCTATAGGTGGCTTCAGGGTTTCTCTTCCCTATGTGCATGGTCTTGCACTTCTTTGCGTTAAACCCCATTTGCCACTCTTCTGACAATTTTGCCAGTTTATCCAGATATCTCCTCATTCTGCCCACCCCATCTGGATGATCTACTCTGTTGCAGATCTTGGTGTCATCTGCAAACAGACAAACCTTATCCTCCAGTTCATCTGCAATGTCACTGATTGACTGGCCCCAGGACTGATCCCTGAGGTACCCCACTTGTGACTTGCATCTCTTCTGACTGTATACCATTTACCACCACTCTGTTTTCTGCTCGCCAACCAGTTTGCCACACAGTTGACCAACTTCTGACCCAGCCCAAGCCTACCCAGCTTATTAATCAATCTTCTATGTGGAACAGTATTGAAAGCTTTGCTGAAGTCAACGTAGGTGACATCAACTGCTCCCCTTTGGTGCACCACTCTGGTTACCCAGTCAAAGAAATCAATGAGATTAGTTTGACAGGACCTTCCTGTTGTAAACCCATGCTGTCTTGGATCCTGTGCTCCTATAAATTCCAGGTGTTCCACTATCCTTTCCTTAATGAGTGCCTTCATAATCTTGCCCACTACTGAGGTAAGATTGACTGGTCTCTAGTTCCCTGCCTCCTCCCTGCTGCCACTCTTGTGGATCAGGATCACATGAGCCTTTATCCAGTCTTCTGGGACCTCTTCTGTGCTCAGAGACTCATTAAACAGTTCTGATAATGACTGCTAGTTCCACCCTTGGCTCCTTTAGTACCCTGGGATGTATGTCATCATCCATTGCCTTGTCCACCCTGAGCTTAGTGAGCTCTTGTAGACCCTTTCTTTTGTGAAGAAACTACAGCACACCTCCCTCCCCCCTGTATCCATGGTGCTGAGCTGTGGGCCCTGTCCTACCTTCTCCTCAGTAAATATTGAGCAGAAGTAGCTATTTAGGATAGATGCTTTTCTTGGCCCTCCTTCTCACACTCCCCTTATCCCGTTTGATCTTAGCAATACCTCCTCTGGACTTTCTCCTTTCACTAATGTGTCTATAGAAAGTCTTGTCTCCTTCTTTTACTGTTCATGCTAGTGTTTCCTCGGTTTGGGCCTTTGCCTGCCTTACTACCATTCCTGCTTCTCTTTGGGAAGTTTGGTATGTTTCTCTATCTTCATCCCGCTGAAGGATTTTTAGGCCTTTTCAGAGGGCAGAGGTGGAGTTGGAAGGTTGCACATTAATGGGAAGATAGCAGCTGGGGAGAGGGAAGGGTCCAGGATTGGGATGTACTTTCCCGAGGCAAGTAATAGGACAGAGTATAAGGAAATGTAGTTTAGGATATTTGTGGTGGCAGAGTATTCATGATATATTTGGGGAAGGGGGGTGGGGTGAGTGGATAATCAGAAGACGAAGGAAAGTGAGGTGTCTAGAAGCTGTGAATAATGTTGCAAGAGGTATGTGGGGGACGTGAGTCCAGCATATATGAGGGGAAGAGGGGGTAATGGCAAGAATGAAAGGGGCGGTTAGGAGATCATGGGGGCAGGGAGAGGGGGCTAGGGTTTTAAATTGAGAACTTTGTGGAGTTGTGTTAGAGATGATGGAAAGGAGAATTAGAAGGAAGTGGGAAAAGTGGGGTGGGCATGCAGTAGGTAGACAGAGGCACTTACTGATAGTGGTGGGGGAGCATGGGACAGTGAAGCTGGGCAGGGTGTCAGCAAAAAAGTGGTCACTGTCAGGGGGAACTGACAGCCTCTAGCATGTTGTGCAAACCTAGGGAAAAACAGCAAGGAAGCAAGCAGAGTTTTATTTTCTCAGAAGGGGAAGGAAGGAAACATATTCAATTCAGTGCTTTAGAGTAACTGGCAATTGCTATTTTTTTTTTAAACTTAGATTGTGGGCTTTTAGTGACACTATACTTTCTTTGTTGTCTTTACTTATAATTGTTTTTGGGCTGTTGAAAATTTAAAACATAGTGGTGGTGTAATTCTGTGCTGTCTTTAATTGCTGCAAATTTTATCTTGGCTTGTCTGACTGCCCTGTAGTTGAGTGAAGGGTGTTAATTGTCTGGCCTCTGACCTCAGCTACGTGATAACTGGAGGTGGGGCTTAGTCAGAGTTAAAGTACCAAGCAGAGTTTTATTTTCTCAGAAGAAGCCAGAAGGGGAAGGAAGGAAACATATTCAATTCAGTGCTTTAGAGTAACTGGTAATTGCTATTTTTCTTTTAAACTTAGATTGTGGGCTTTTAGTGACACTATACTTTCTTTGTTGTCTTTACTTATAATTGTTTTTGGGCTGTTGAAAATTTAAAACATAGTGGTGGTGTAATTCTGTGCTGTCTTTAATTGCTGCAAATTTTCGCCCCCCCTCCCCTTCCCCCAACTCTTAATTATATGCCCTGTTAAATCTGATTGACAGGAGCTAAACACAGGGTATAGTAAGGGGTGTGAAGTAGGAGCGGCATAAGGGGGAAGATGCCCACCCTCAGCACGACAAGTGTTTTGACTCATTTATTTATTTATTAGTTTCTTTTTCTTTAAAAAAAAAAAATTATCTGAGGATCAGTGGCAGGATTTTTAGGACAGTAAATTAATAAAAAAGGGAACTAGGAGAGCTTCAGTAGAAGACAAGTAGTGAAACTGCAGTATAGTGTTGGGAGTGGTGCAATGCAGTGGCTGTGGGGCAGCCATATTCAGGCAGACCTTCTGGACATTGAGGTGCTGCCCTATCTGCATGCATCTCTCTGGACTGCGGGATGAGGTAGCCAGACTCAGAGCGGAAGTAAACTGGGTCAGGAGTACCATCACCCCAATCCAGGGACCACCCAGTCCAATGCAACTACCTCAAAGGATGCCGAACGAGGAGCACTTGGATGACAGTGGGCTCAGGGAGGGTTAGAGCAGTCAGGCAGAGGTACATCCCAGATCCTATTCCACTCAAGAACTCATATGCCACACTGGCAAATGAGGACAACCAAATAGAGGTACCCAGAGAAGTGAAGGAAAGGATGTGGAGGTTAGCCAAGGAGGTGACCTCAGCGGGGAAAGCAGTGGACCCCAGAGGAGGAGGAGGAAGTGAATCCTGGTGGGGGACTCCATCATAAGAGGGATCCAACTAGGAACACAGGAGGGGGAGGACAGGGAGGTGAGGTGCCTACCAGGTGCCATGGCATGGAGGGATGGAAGGAAGATCCTGGGGATAACTGGGAAGGCAAGACGGGAGGGTGAGCTGGATGTCATTATCCACCTAGGTACTAATGACCTCGCAAATGGGGAGCCAAAGGAAGTTCAGGAAGAGTTTAGGAAACTGGGGAGGGTCTCAAGCAAGTAGCTACTTCTGTCACTTTCTCAGAAGTACTACCTGTGAGAGGCAAGGGAGAGCATAGGAGTGCATGCACCAGGAACTTTAACTCATGGTTGAAGAACTGGTGCTGTGAGGAAGGGTCTGGATTCATTGGTGACTGGGGACCCACCTGGAGGATGGAGGTTTGTTCAAGCCTGACGGCCTGCATCCATCCTGGAGGAATCAAGCACTCAATGATAAGTTTAAATGCTACATTGACAAGCATTTCAACTAGCAAAGGGGGGTGGCAGGCCAGCAAGGAGGGTACCTACTTGCTCACCCCCCACAGCTAGCAGTGAAACCAGTGAACCAGAGGAGTGGCTATCTCTGCAAAGCAGTGTGCAAAAGATGGAGATTAGTGCCCAAGAGGTGGATAAGCAGAAAAGGGGCAAAATTCAGCAGAAGGGCAGACAGCAAGGAGAACCAGGGATAAATGACAACCAAGGAAGGGGCTGGAGTAGAACAGTGAAACAGTCTAGGGAGGTCAAATCATGGAAAGCCATGTGTGCAAATGCCAGGAGCCCTAGCAACAAGATGTAAGATCTGGAGGCTATCATGGTACAGTCAGACCTGGACATTGTGGCCATCACTGAAACCTGGTGTAATGATAACCACAACTGGGAGATGGCCATACCTGGCTACAACATATTCAGAAGAGACAGAGCAGGCAGGAAGGGAGGAGGAGTGGCACTGTATGTGAAAATGACATAAGAGCCACAGAGATCCAGGAGGAACAAAATGGGGAGAGATACTGTGGGTTAAGCTGGAAAGGAAAATGGGGCCAGCCATCCGCACAGGTGTGATCTATAGACCACCAGCCCAGGAGGAAGAAACAGATGGGAGCTGATGCTAGCCATCCAAAGGATGGCAGACAAGGATGAGGTAGTACTGGTTGGAGACTTCAATATTCCAGACGTGGACTGGAGCATCCCAGTAGCAGCATCAACTAGGAGCAGATTTATCCTGGACTCCTCTCAGGGTGCCTTCCCAAGCAACTGGTCATGGAACTAACTCGGCAGAAGGCAATACTGGACCTTGTGCTCACAAACAGGGACAGTGTGATGGGGTAACAATGGGGAGCACCTGGGAAACAGTGACCACCAGTCATTGTGGTTTGAAATCACAGAAAGAGCAGAACCAAATCACACAAAAACACGTATCCTGGATTTTAGGGGGCAGACTTTGGAAAATGGGAGATACTTGAAAGAGGCATTAAGGGAATGGGACAGGAATCAGAGGTTGAGGAACAGTGGGCAGTATTTAAAATGGGATTACAAGAACAACATAATTATGCAGGTTAGCAAGAGGAAAGGAAGAGGAGACCATTATGGTTTTCCAAAGAGGTAGCAAAGAAAGTGAAAGCAAAAAGATTGCATTCAGGCAATCAAAAGACACAGGCAGAAGGGATAGGGAGAAGTACCAGGAGAAGCAAAGGAGGCAGGGAGGTTGAAGGAAGCCAAAGCTCAGACAGAAGAACACATTGCAAAATCAGTGGGTAGAAGGGACAAAACCTTTACAGGTACATAAGTGAAAAAGAAAGACAAAGGGAGGGATAGTGAGACTGAAGGAGGAGGATGGGGGCCGCGTGGAGGATGACAACAGTAAAGCTGACATATTGAACAGGTATTTCTGCTCAGTCTTTACTGAGGAAGAGGAGGGTAATGGGTCTGAAGGGAGTACAAGGGGTGAGAATGATGCAGAAATGGACACAAGTCCCTTTACACGAGAAAGGATCCTGAAGGAACTGGAAGTAATAAGAGTTGATAAAGCAATGAGGCCAGATGGGTGCACCCAGGGTTCTTAAAGAACTAAGAGGTGGTGGCTGAACCTCTGGCTATCCTGTTTAGCCGATCACTGGAAACAGGGAGGTACCCAAAGACTGGAGGACAGCAGATGTAGTCCCCTTATACAAAAGTGGGAACAAAGAGGAAGCAGGGAACTCAGACCAGTCAGCCTCACCTCGGTAGTGGGGAAGATCATGGAAGCACTACTGAAGGAGAGATTGGTGGAACATCTGGTTGTCAATGGACTACAGGACCCAAGGCAGCATGGTTTCACCAGGGGGAGGTCATGTCAGACCAACCTCGTTGAATTTTTTGACTGGGTGACTAGGAGGTGGATCAGGGGAGGGCAGTGGACATGGCCTATCTGGACTTCAGCAAGGCCTTTGACACTGTACCACATAGAAGACTATTACACAAACTGGGGAATATGGGTGTGGGCAGGACAGTAGTGTGGTGGGTAGGTAACTGGCTGGGTGGCAGGACACAGAGGGTGGTGGTAAATGGCTGTCACTCCACAGAGGGAAGAGTGACCAGTGGGGTACCACAGGGATCAGTGCTGGGACCGGTCCTATTCAACATCTTCATCAGTGACATTGCGCAGTACCTAGAAGGCAGAATTTCACTGTTCGCTGATGACACAAAGCTCTGTAACAGAGTAGACACACCAGAGGGTGTAGACAGAATGAGAAGCGACCTGCAGAAACTTGAAGAATGGTCAGGGGTTTGGCAGTTGAAATTCAATGCAAAGAAGTGCAAGATAATGCATATGGGGCACAAAAACCCTGACACAATATATCAGTTGGGGGGGGTGAGGATATAGCATGCACCAAGCAGGAAAGGGATCTTGGGGTTGTCATCTCTGATGACCTCAAGGTAGGGAAACAGTGTGACAAGGCAGCAGGTAAAGCAAATAGGATGCTGGGATGTATAGGCAGGGGGATCACCAGCAGGAAAATGGAGGTCATAATTCCGCTATACAAGACACTAGTGAGGCCCCACCTGGAGTACAGTGTACAGTTCTGGAGACCTTACCTACGTAAGGACATAGACAGGGTAGAGAAGGTTCAGAGGAGGGCAACAAAGATGGTGCATGGATTGCATCACAAGTCCTATGAAGACAGGATGAAGGAACTGAACATGTACTCCCTGGAGGAGAGGAGGGAGAGAGGATATGATAGAGACATACAAGTATCTTACAGGGAGGAACAGGGTGCAGGAAAACACTATTTTTAAGCGAAAAAGATGTTCCAGGACTAGAGGGCATGGGATGAAGTTGGAGGGAGGACGATTCAGAGAAACATGAGAAAGAATTTCTTCACAGAACGGGTGGTGGACAAGTGGAACACCCTGCCAGAGGAAGTGGTGGGGGCTGAAACAATCACGGGATTTAAGAATGCATGGGATAGACATAAAGGAATTCTGGAGGTCAGGGGTAAGGGGCAACAGACTTCTAGGAAAACAAACTGAACTTACAAGCTCAAATGGGCAGACTGGGTGGGCCATAGGCCGTTATCTGCTGACACTGTCTATGTATCTATGTATCTATGTAACAGGTAGCTAGAGATAGGTCTTGACAGAAGTAGAAGAGGGAGGGGGCAAAGACTGATGAACAGAGATAGACTGACCACACAATAAGTGAAATGAGACAGGGATTGGATTGTGTGAGTGCACTTATAACTGGGCCCTCTAATGGCTAAAAAATATAATCTGCTAATTGAAAAGTCAACAATAAGTGCTCCCCCTAGAGAAAGGCAATTGTCCTTTGAAAATTTACAGAGACAGCCACATAGCCTTGAGTTCCCGGAGCACTGTTTGGCCTGTACCTACAAGCAAGGGCTCAGAGAGTGTGGTAACAGGCTTTTCTCACCATGGAGGCATGTTGATCTCCATCAGAGGTGACTACGGAGGCATCGTTAGCCCAAAGGGCTATGAGAGGATGCCTGAGGGAGCAGGGACAAGCAAGTGTTAGATATAGCTCAGGGAACAGTGGGAGGCTTCCTGCTTTACAAATTCACATAAGAATTGTTTCACAAATAATGGGAATTGAATTGGGGAGTGGGTCACAGAGAGCAAGCTAGGTGACAGCAGAGTCTGCAAAGAGGAGAAACAAAAGAAACTCAAGTCGTGGGTAGACAGGAGAAACTAACTGAAAGTGGCTTTCACAGAAAAACCCAATTTGGTAGCAGAGGCTGTGTCCTTGTCTATAAAGGCAAACATATCAATATACTCCCCCATCCAAATATTTTCCTTTAGTGCCTGGGAAACATTGTCTACCAGTGAATTGTCTAACAGTGTCATCCCAGGTGGCCACCTGTAGCCTCCTCTGCTTGCCGCTCCCCAGCTGCTGCCCCCTGCTCTCTGTCATCTCATTTCTTCTCTGCCTTCAATTCCTGCCATGCCTTGTCTACATCTTCCCACCCTTTCTCCACTTTTTTATCCATCAAACCCACCAAGTAGTCCTTGAGAGTACCCTCAACTGACAAATCCACTGTCAGTACATTACCCTCATCAGGTTGCACTTCTCCTTTGCCTCAGGGGTGCTCCTAGTCACTTTCATCTTAGGCGGCTCTTTCTGTGGTGGTGGGTTCTTTCTCTTGTCCACCTGCCTCTCCTTCTATTCTGCCTCCCTTGACTCTTTTATGATGGCCTGGACTTGGTCAATAAGTCAGCAAGCTTCTGTGCCAGCACCTTGCTGATCTTGCATTTTGGGGTTGCTGCTTCCTGGGAGCCATCCTGAAACAGCAATGACATAAGTCAGTCCAATAGCCTCTGCTCCAACCCTTGAGGTGCCCACCTGTTCCTCCCCATCCCCTCTCCCCTAGCCTGGCCCCCCTCTCCGCCCTCACCCAATCTCTTGCCCCTGTCCTAGTTAGCTTATTTTATATCATTTTTTTTAATTGTTTTTTCATAGCTCCGGGGCTCTATTCTCCTTTCCCCCCATATCAATTGTGTAGATATCAACCACGAAATGCTCTGCATGAGAAAACAAACACCAGCCCTCCACTAAATCCTGCTAGGAAAGGCCCGCCCCTCGTGGTAGCCTCCCATTGAGCAGAACATCAACACCCCCCCCACCCCATGAACGCTGCTCCCATTCTCTCTTTTTTGTTATTTTCCTTTTAGGGCTGCTTAGTTAAGATACCCCTGTAACCCTCACTATGCCTTTGTTGCATCACCTGTCCTTCCTGCTTCCCGATATTTCTCTTACTATTATTTTTTGTAGCTTTTTGTTTGTTCAATTCCTCTGGCAGCCCGTTTGATTAGCAGCCAACTACAAAATCTCCCTGCATCTGATCCTCAGACAAAATGGCGGGAGGAGCTCAGCTGCACCTAAAATGGTGACCAACAACTGAAGGATCCCCACTAACCAATGGCGGGCCCCAGCCCAACTCCAGCATGGATGATAACTATATTATTGCCCTGAAATGCAGAACCTTTCATCCCTTGCGCCTCCCACCTGTGGTGTTCGTGGCTCCCCCCAACAGCTGCTAACCTTCGCATCCAGGTGCATGGCTAGGAAGCAACCCCTTCACATGGGCTACAGCTCCACTGGCCCCTTTTCTGACTGCCGCAACTGGGCCTGATGACTCTGAATAAAACAAAACCTCGCTCCCGCTGCTCACCTCCTTAACCTTGCCTGCCTGGCGAGATAATGGCATACTCCTAAGTAAATCTCCTGCTGCCTCTTACTCTGTAATTTTTTTAAATGTCCTCACCAGCGGAGCTTCCTGCCCTGCTAAGGCCAGTTTTCTGGCTCCCCTACCCCCAGTGACCAACACAGCACAGCAGCTACATGTATCACCACTAGCCCAGTGAGCAAAACATAAAAAGGGGCATCCCCCAGCAACCCAAATCATGGCCCTTGCTCTTGGCAGCCAACCTGAAAAGGGAAAGGAAAGGAAAGACCCACTACCCCTGGCTACCAGCTAGGCCCAAGAGATACAACTAGCAAATGGCCACCTGACCAGCAACCTGTCTTTGCCTGGCCCATCACTGTCAGTCCACACTGAAAATGACCTGGCAGGGAATAAACAAAACAAAACAAAAAAAGTACTGCAGGGCAAATGCACCCCATCCCTGCTCACCACTCTTCCATACTAGCTGCCCTGTTGCCTAGTATAAAGCAAGCCCTGAACACTGGGGCTGCCCCGCCAGCCGGAAGAGTCACATGTCCCTGGAATGCACTGCTCCCTTGTGCTACTCCTACTCTTAGTTCACCCTAGAATTATTTACAACTTAGCTGATGAATCTGAAACCTTGAATTGTTCTGTACAGCCACAATGGTGTTTTGGAACCCTTTCCATGAAATGCGTGGACATGGCTTCATTTATACCAAGCCCTGAACTTTGGAATCTTTTGCTTTTTATGGCTAAGGTGCTCATCTATGCAACAGTGGGTTCACCTGACAGTCACCTTTGTGACCCCCCCTAACTTTCATGAACATTACCATAAGTGGGAGCTGATTAGGCACCATAGACTAATTATAGGAGCAATTAAAAAACTCTTACTACCCTTACTTTTATGTTCTGGCAATGCTTGAGCTGAACCCTTGCCCACTTGCTGGGCTATATTCTCCTGCAGACTTAGCCTGTATTAAAGGTGTGAGTTTTTTGCATGTAAATACCTGTAGCCTCCTTAAGAAGTTTGAATCTATACAGACCTGGATGTGTCATACCAGACCAGGTGTTCTAGTGGTCTTTGAATCTTGGCTCAGACCTGGCACCTTAAATTCAGAGTTTAACATCCCATCTTACAACATTTTCAGAACTGATATGCAGACCAGGGGAGGAGGAGTAGCAGTATATGTGCATTAGAGATGCAGCAAATTTAAAATCCACCTGCGAAGTGAACACAAAGTGGCCACTTCGGATTGGCACTTCGCTATGCGGAGCGCCCCATAGGAAAGGCTCACTTCACCTTGTTATTATTACTTTGCATTGTCATTCCACTTTAAACGCGAAGTAAGGTGGAGTGACAACAATAATGGCAGCACCCCACCCACACAGTCACCAGAATTAATGTGCATCCCCAAAGTGCTACTGTCTTGTGTCCAGAAAACTCCCAGGTGCTGACACAGTGAAATGAGAGCATAACAAGAAATGCAAAGTCTCCCAGAATTAATGGTGCACTCAGTAATGCACGCAGTGGTTACACACAGAGTCACCAGAATTAATGTGTTTCCCAAAATGCTATTGTCTTGTGTCCAGAAAATTCCCCAGTGCTGACGAAGTGAAATGAGAGCGTAACAAGAAATGCAGTCTCCCAGAATTAATGGTGCACTGCAAATGCACAGACAGATTAAGATTGTGCTGCACACTGAAAGGATGCATATGAAAAGGCACAACAACACCTAACTAGTGCACACAAGTCACAAATCCAAATCTGGAAAGGAATACATTTTGCCAGTTGGAGGATTAGTGCATGGCAGTAACAATCCACTGCCAGTAAAGATACCACAAAGCAGTATAAAAAAATCATGCAGGTGTGGTGGATAGCATGTTCACACTGCTGCAATTACTCTATGGCACAATAAAAGGTGTCTGATTTAATGGCACGCATCGCACACACACTCACACACACACACTACAAGTAATGCGTAGCAAATTGAAAACCTTTAGTAATATAACCAAATGTTTTAAACAGACAAATTATACACTGCTGCACCACAACAATCAGCAAAAATATTTCAAGAATTACAGATAATATTACTGTGTGTACATTAACACAGTTACACAAGAAAAATATAACCAAAACATAAAGACTGCCTTTTTCTCTCAGTCAATGTACCTACACCACAAATACGCCCCTCCCCAAAGCACACTTCATAGTACACAGACTGACTGTTCTAAATTAACATTCAAAATCCACACACAACAATAATCACTCAATGATATGAGCACAGAAGGGTTTTCTGCAATCATGTAGTAAATGTTGAGCAAAAAAAGACTCAAACAGGCAATTTAAACAGCTTTTAGAGGTTTTGAATCGCAGAGCTCCAACAGCAAACTGTCTCCAGCTACCACTACACACACACTACCCAGGCCAGAACTGAGGCTTGTGATTTGTGACAGCATTTGTGACTGTGATAATGAAGAACATGATTCAGTGTCTATGGTGTGAGATAACCAATATGAAACTATATTGGGAATGCAAATGCCTATGGCTGTACTTCCCCGATAAGCTGTAGCTTAAATCTAGAGCCCATGTGACCTGCAATCCCATTAATCACTGCAGAATTTCATTTGGAGCGCAATTACAAGGCAAAGTGAGGCGAATTACATTGATTTCAATGTACTTTGCCTTAAATTTGGTGGAGAGGTGATTTGGGGAAGGTGGAATAACTCAAAGTCATTGGTTTCAATGGTCTTTGCGTTCCTCATTATGAAGCAAAGTACTCCATTTCACATTGTGGAGTACGCCGCAGGTTCCATGTTACTCCTTGAATCACTTTGTGGAGCGAATTGGGGCCACTTCGCCCACCACTACTTATAGTACTGTAACTCACATGCTGCACAGGAAGGAACACGAATGCCTATGGCTGTACTTCCCCAATGAGCTGCAGCACAAAACTCCCCAACTTAAAAACACGTACTAATGAATACATAGGTGGGGTGGTGAAGCCTGGAGAGATACTACAAAACAGGCTTACAATACAACCAAGTAACTAGAAAAAAAATTAATGTGATTTTCTTGATGTGGTCGTGAATTGTGATTTGTGACAGCATTTGTGACCATGATAATGAAGAACGTGATTCGGTGTCAATGGTGTGAGATAACCACTATGAAACTATATTGGGAACGCAAATGCCTATGGCTGTACTTCCCCGATGAGCTGTAGCTTAAAACTCCCCAACTTAAAAACACGTATCAATGAGTACAATGGTGGGGTGGTGAAACCTGGAGAGATACTACAAAACAGGCTTACAATACATCCAAGTAACTAGTAAAAAAATGAATGTTGTGATTCATGACATGATCGTGAATCATGATTTGTGACTGTGATGATGATGAATGTGATTTGTATCATGAGTGACTTGTGATGATGGTCTTGACTTAAAAATGCATATTAATGAGTACAATGTTCATGCAGAATTATGCACCACACCTGTCCAGTATTCTGAAGGGAAGCCAAGGAAACAACTGTGACTTAAGTTACAGATGGAGATTGGACCCTAAAGAGATGCATATGCACAGACAGATTAAGAGATGCAGACACAAAGGCACAACACCTAACCAGTGCTCACCATCTGAAATTCAAATCTGGAAAAGAATACCTTTGCCGGTTGGGGCGGGCCACGGGGGGGGGCAGTGTACTGCACTGCTGCAGTAACAGTCACTAGTACTAGTACCAGTAAAGATACCACAAAGAAGTACAAAATCACACAGCTGCAGTGGATAGCAGGTTCACATTGCTGAAATTACTATGTGGCACAATAAAAGGTGTCTAATTTGATGACACGCATCACACACATACTCACACACACACTAAGTAATGCGTAGTAAATTGAAAACTTCCATAATATAACCACATATTTTAAACAAACTAAAATTATACACTGATGCACCATGACAATCAGCAAAAAAATGGCAAGAATTATTGAAAATATTACTGTGTGTACATTAACACAGTTATAAGAAAAATATCACCAAAACAGAAAGAACTGTCTTTTTCTCCAAGTTAATCTATCTACTCTACAGAAATGCCCCTCTCCCAAAGCACACTTTCACTGTCTCTTAGTACACAGACGGAATGTTGTACATTAACATTCAAAATCCACACCCAAACAATAAATGCTCGATGATATGAGCACAGGAGAGTTTCCTACAATCGATGAACTAAAGTTTCAGCAAAAAAAAAAGACTCAAAAAGGCTTTTTTAACAGCTTTTAGAAGGTTTGAATTGCAGAGAGCTCTCAGAGCAGACTGTGTCCTACAGCTTCCTATACACACTACCCCAAACTGAGGCTGTGCAGAACAATCTAGAGCCCATGTGACCTGAAATCCCATGAATCACTGCAAAATTCACCTTTGGAGCTTAAAAACAAGGTGAAGTGAGGTGGAGTACATTGTTTTTCAATGTACTTTACCTTAAGAATTGGTAGAGTAGTGGTTTGGGAAGGTGGAGCAATGCGAAGTCGTTGTTTTCAATGGACTTTGCATTACCAGTTATAACTCGAAGTACTCCACTTCGTGTTGTGGAGCACTCCACGAATTCGCCTTCACTCCGCGAATCACTTCATGGAGCGAATTGAGGCCACTTCGCCCATCTCTAATGTGCATGATAAATTTGTTACCTCTGTCTTGGATTCCACCTCAGTTCCCAAGGAATTTGACAGTCTGATGATCAAGGTTGAGCTCTCATCCTCTGTTGCATTCTACATCAAAGGCTGCTATAGCCCCCCCATCCCCCGGGGGGACTACAGTTACTAAAACATTTAAGTAACACCTTGGGTGGACTGTCCTCAGAGGTCATTATAATGGGTGACCTTAATCTCAACTGGTTTTCCAGCACCTCAAATCCTCTCAAAGACATCTGTGATTCCTTCAGATGATCCCAACTTATCTCTGAAGCAACACACCCAAACAAAAATAAAAACAAGCAATAGCACCCTATTAGACCTTATTTTAGTAAATAGGTCTCACCTATTTACTCATGCTAGTGTCTTCTTCACTGATACTGTTACACTGCCTGTGTGCGAGCAATAACAAAACCAGTCTCCATCTCCAAATATACCTTCAGGAGGAATCACTGAAATCTGAGCCTCCTTTCATTTCTTTTCAACTTGCAAAACTCATTTAAGTGGCAGCACTTCTATTTAGCCAAAACAGTGTATGCTGTGTATGATATCTTCCAGGAAATTGTCCTCTGGGTAATTGATATGCATGTACCCCTGGTTAAAAGCCAAACAAAGAAAAAGTCCTGTGCTTGGTTTTCAGCAGAGTTGAAGACTACATTGCTTTATGGAGATTCACTATGGAAAAAAGCCCAGAGAACCAAAACTTCGGCAGACTGGACAGCATTTAGGATGGTTAGGAACCACTGTATAAAGATGGTCCGGGAGGTTAAAACAAATTACACTTGAAGCTCTCCTCAGTATGTGACTGTCTTAAACCCCTCTAATTTCCTTGATTACCTGGCCACTTTCATTGTACTTGAGCATATTATATCCTGTATATCCTGTACCTTGGCTCCAGTCCTACTGTGGTTGCCTGCCAGCCTGGGGGTTTCCCTGTGTTAAGTGTGAAAATGTTGTATATATCTGTATATACTGCTTCGAACATTGTCATAGTGACTGTGTATTGATCTTATATTTGACTGTGCCACTGTTGTAACCTAAGTTATCTTCTATGTATGTTATGCTTTTTTCTGATCTCAGTGTATCTGCCCTACTTGCTTCAAGTTGTACTCTGTATGCTCTTTTAATTCCTGTACTCTCCCAGGTTGTACCTGAAAATAGGCATATGTTTTGTCTAGTGTACTTATCTGGTTAACAAAAGCTAAATAAATGAATTATTTCCACAATGAACTGGACATTTCCCTTAGGTGCTCTGCCAAATTCTGGAACACACTCAAGGATATAGAAGGTCATGCATCTTCGAACTCTCTGCCTGGTAAAATCATTTCTGGTTTCACCATGATGACCAATAAACATACACTCCTTGACTTTCTCAAAGACTCCTTCACTACTGCAGACATTACATTTGATATTTCCCCGGGCCAGTAACCTCTGCTCTCAACTTGGTCTACAGGATCCAGCAAAACTGGACACTAACGTCTCAGTGAATGCCACAACCTTTGCCTTTCATCCTGTATCTCTGAAAGAAGTGGAGGATTTAATTTTAAAGCTGGATTGTAGGAAGAGTGTGGGTGCAGACTTAATTGACTCATACTCCATAAAACGTATTCATCACATCCTGGCTGCGCCAATTACACACCTCTTCAATCTATCACTTATGCAAGGTGATATTCCACATACAGTATTTGGAAAACTGCCCATGTGATCTCTCTCTACAAATCTGGTGATTCAGGTGATCTGGATAACTATAGACCCATTTCCCTACTCCCTATACTTTCTAAAATGTTGGAGAAAATAGGTAGTACATAGCTTAGGAAGTTCCTGGACTCCTCTAATCTACTTAATCCTCTGAAATCAAGATTCAGGCCACATCATAGTACAATGTCGGCCCTTACAAAAGTGACTAATGACTGGAAGGACACCCTTAATAACAAAAACACTGTATGTGCAATATTCCTGGACTTGAGCAAGGCATTTGACATTGTTGATCATGACCTGCTTTTACATGCTCTCTGTATGATTGGCCTTGACCCCCCCCCCCACCTCCATGAGATGGTTCTCAAACTACCTTGTAGGTCATTTTCAGCAGGTAAAAGCAGAAGGGAAATTCTTGCCCCTGAAACCCTTGCTCAGGTGTGTCCTACAAGGCTCCATATTGGGACAACTGCTCTTTGGACACTACAATAATAGTATTGACTTGGGAATAAAATCCACAAATATTCATCTTTTCACAGACAATACAATTCTTTACATCAGCAGACCTACCCCCGAAGCAGCCTGCTCTGACTTATAGCAGGAGTTCAAGCAGCTCCAAATAAATCTACTGAACATGAAGCTTCTTTTGAACTCTAAAAAAACTAAGATAATGCTACTTTCTCCCCCAGTATATACCCCCTAATCCTGCTACCCCAGGATTTGTTCCAAAGCTTACTACTCTTCTAGGTGAAACATTAGACTTCGTACCCAATTTCAAGTATGTCAGGGTCTGGATTGACCATAATCTCTCCTTCCTTCTTCATATCGAAGCAATAATAAAAAAGATTAAGCAGAGACTTGGCCTATTTTATAGTGTCAAACACCTGCTTACTCAGGATGCTAAAAAACAGCTGGTCCAATCCAGCTTCCTATCGATTGTGGACTATGGTGACTTCCTTTATGGTCAAGCTCCTACATCTGTATTAGCCAATCTTGATGTGCTATACCATAGTGCCATAAGATTTATCTCTGGTGCTCCGTATTCTACACATCACTGCTCTCTCTACACCTTAGTTGGCTGGTCATCTCTCACTTTCAGAAGGCAAAGAAATGCTGCCTTCTGGATTTATAGAGTAATTACAAAGAAGTTGCCGATGTACATAGCTGACTGTCTACCCCGAAGTACAATAAGCAAGTATGCATTGAGAAGCTCCACTTATATCACCTTATCTATACTTAAGGTCAAATCAAGATTTGGTAGGTCCTCTATAAGTTTCTCTCTACCCCAACTGTGGAATAAATTGAAAAAAAATCTATCTCCCTGGCTTCATTCAAGACACTTTATTCATGATCTATCAAGGAGGTATGTAAATGCTTCCCTGATTGTGGTCTGGTATTTCCTGTCTGTAGTTGCCTCCCTTGGTACACTTGACACCATCCTCACTAATTAAAGTTGGTGCCTGCCATCACTTTGTAACTCCTCCTTCCTTCTGACTCCTCTGCATCCTGGTCTTTCTTCCTCCCTCCTACTATGCATAATGTTCCCACTTCCTCTTCCCCTCACATATGTGAGGCACTCAATGGGTATCCTAGTATTTGTTTAATATTGCCTCAAGGATACTATTATAGTACTGCCTGCAGGCATTTGTGTATATTATGAACTGCAAGTTACTTGTACATGTTGTTTATATACTTTTTTTGCCTTCTCAGACTATTCTTTTACATATTTCTCTATTGTATAAGTCACACATCATTATTCATCCTTGTACCCATATTCTGTATTATGTATACTGTTTTCTTATTGTACCTTATACTTATCTTAACTTCTCAGGTCCACCTTGAAAATGAGTTCACTCAATGGTATTTCACCTGGTAATAAAAATATTGATTGATTGACTGGGCTGCACACCGACCAAGCCCCGGCTTACCTCTATGGCAGCAAGGCCGATCAGAACAAAAGCAGAGACTGCAGAAAATGAATGGAGATCTAGCTCCAGAGTGAAAAACCAGAATGGATCCTTACCCATGGTGGCACCACATGGAAGAACCAACCTAGGGCTGACCTGGCCAGGCCCCAGTGCCACCAAAACAGCCAAGGGCCAAAACCTTGAATCAAGTGAGTTGAATTTACTTGCCTAACAAACCAAAAGAAGGACCATCCCCATTTCTGTCTCCCCCTTTCTTTTGTCCAAATGCAAACCTGAGCAATACTTAACCCACAGGAAACAAAACATCAGGCTCTCGCAAGCATCTCTGGGCACCAGTATGGCATATAGTCTAAATTACATATACGGTGCAGAAAGAGCATTAACAGTTAGAATCTTATATGAATACTGCACAAATTATAAGGGATTTGTTTTTGTGCAAGGCCCCAACTCCATGAGCCAGATACAGCATCTCTGGTGATGCCTGGGCCTACCAACTTACCTCAGCCTAGAAATATCTACCCAAACAGCAGTAGTCCTGTGCAACTCTAGAGCTCATGCGACACCTGCAGGAAAAGTAGGAGATCCATTTCTCTCTGCAGCTCCTCATCTAGCCCCTTTTGCCCCCTCTCCTGCCTAGCTACCAACCAACGGACTGCCAGCCAACTCACCTAATCTAGCCCATCCACTTTTTGTGATTTCATCTTTCCTGTGACCTCATCATCCCTCCCCTTTTGCCAAACCCTGCTCCTTCCCATTCTCCTTGCTACCCTCCTCGACAGATCCTACACTTCCCTTCTCCCTCCCCTTTCCCCCTCATCAAGCTTCTTGACCTGCTAATCCCAGAGGGCCAGTGACAACCTAGGCTGCTCTTTAAATAGAGCAATCCTTTTTGTTGAAATAAAACACATCTTTGATTATATTTAATTCCTGTTCTTTGCAGTTTTTAATTCTAATTCTAATTTGGTGTGTATTGCAAAGCAAACATGAAGACATGCTCAGATGGAGCAGTGAGAGAGAATGGCAGTAAGTGAACAACACTGGCACAATAGAAAAAAAAGTAAGTTTACAGAGGGACTCCAGTAAAAATTTCTGAAATCAATAAATTCAGAATTTGGATTAGCATAGCCCCAATCAGCCTCATGCCAAAAATGAGATATTTGGGTTACATTGTTTAAAAGTTACAAGTCATTTTACAACCCTAAATTCACTGCCTGTTCAAAAAGCCAGTTTCAGTGAAGAGCTGCTGATGAAGATGTCATAAACTAAAAACACAGTCTAGTCCTCCCTGTGAGCAAGCTTATAAGACCTGTTTCTCCAAACTTTAAAGATCACGTGCAGTGGTTTTCACAAGTAAAACAGGCAGCACCATTCAATAAACATTGCTATAAAAAAACATGTGTGGTTTGGGTTTTGTAACAAAGTTGAAAAATTCCTATTTTTTGTGCTTTTTTGGCGTGGTTCATTTTTCCAGGGTTGTCGGATGCTGAATCATAACACATTGCTGTGAGGTTTGCAGACTGGATACCTTTCTGATGTGGAACAGGCTGTAATAATTTAAACTTGTCATTCAGCTGTGGTAATTTCTCAGGATGGCACTTTAAAACAATTATCCCTTCTCCCTGTAATTGGGAGTGGGAGAGGTAATGCTGTTTTGAAACTTTACTAAGAGTTTCTATGCAGTAGCAAGGCCAGTGTTTTCTCTCTGGCAGGCTGTTAATTGATCTACATTCAGGCTCATCTATTTGTTACTCCACATTATTAATCATTTTACCAGAGTTAATACTTCCATCCATAGAAGTAATTAACACAGATAAGGCCCCTATCAAAACTTATTGTAAAGCAAACACAGACAAACAGCAATGCAGTTACCAACATTACAATATTTGTAGCAATACAACATCCTAATAGGCACAGTAGAGTAGCACCCCAAGTGATATCAGCAGCCTGGAGGCATGCTGACTCAGCATCCAGCAGCCCTGGAGAAATGACCACACCAAAAAGCACAACAAATATGAATTTTTCAAAGTTGTTACAAAACCCAAAACGCACATAGTTTTTATAGCTATGTTTATTCAATGGTGCTGCCTATTTTACTTGTGAAAACCACTGCATATAATCTTAAAGTGTTGGACAAACAGGTTTCCTATAAGCTTGAGTGACAGGGGGGACTAGACTGTGAGTTCAGTTTATGACATCATCACTGACTCTTCACTGAAACTGTTTTTTTAAACAGGTAGTAAAATCGGGGTTATAAAATAGCTCATAACTTTAAAATTAAGTAACATAGAAACCTAACTTTAGGTAAGAGATTTAATGGTGGTATGCTAATTCAAATTTTGTAATGAAACATTTTTGGTCAAACTTCCTCATTAAAAAAACATGCTGTATACTAACTTATTATTGGAATTAGATGTAGGTTGCCTGATGTCCCAGTGACTACGCTACAACTGAGGGTAGTGGAGACAGTGAGTGGTAAGCAGCCAAGAAAAATGGACCTCTAGCCCTACCGTGCTTTTATTTATTTATTTATTGAAATGTTTCACCAGGAATTCACACTGAGCAACAAGTCACTTGTCTCCTGCTGCTACCTGGGAGAAAGGTGTATAACTGGCAGGAGACATTATACATTCAAGTTACATGATAAGCATTAACATACAGTTGTAAGGCAGGTGTTACAAACAATGTGCCCAGCTCCACTGAGAGATGACACATGACCTGTGCAGTTTGAAGAAAAACCTTCACTACAAAGGAAGAAATTAATTCTGAATATTGTATGTGCTATAAAAACACTTATTAATGGAGTCGCGTGATGCAGCGTGCAGGGTAAGACTCTGCTCCGTGAGCTCCGACCTCCCGCCCTCTTAAATATCCTATAAACTCTGTTTTTTGTGAAGTTCACCATCGATTAAGCAACATTAAGTTACTTAGCAGCTGGTACCCTCTGGATATAGGTGTGAATGGATGAAGAAATGAGAAAAACCACATCTAAGCAAAATCCTCTGACAACTCCGGAGAAGCCCCCAAAGAAAACCAGGGCCTCCTCTTTGCAGTCATCACAGACTACTACTGCTGGGAGTGCTGACTCGGATCCACTCTCCCTCTCCAGATTTCTAGAGGAATTTCAGCCATTTAAGGTTGAAATGCAAAGCACGACAGGGGAGATAAAAAGTATTTCCAACGCATTGGATGATCTCTCCAAGAGAACGGCTGACAACAAAGTCCGTTTACATTCCATTGAGAGGAAACAGGATAAAGTTGAGCTTGATCTGGTGGCCGTTAGGCAACACCTGGCAAAAATGGAAAACAAGGTCAAAGACCTGGAGGGTAGTAGTCACCGCAATAATGCGGTGATCATAGGTCTGCCTGAGAGAGAAGAGGGCTCCGACCCAATAAAATTTGCCAAGAAGTTTGTTGAAAAGGTGGCAGGCCCCTCTCCTTTTGGGGCAGGATATATTATCAAGAGAGCCCACCGTGCGCTGTGACCCCTCCCTCCTGATGGAGCCCCCCGGTCATTCACATTTAGATTTTTGAATTTCCAGGAACGGTAACCTTTCCTATATGAAGCCAAAGATACCCATGATCTGGAATGGGAAGGTAAAAAGCTGTGGGTGGCACAAGATCTGCCACTGTCAGTGCACCAGAAATGAGCCACGTTCCACAAGTTGGTTGTCAAACTGATCGTCGCAGGAATTAAGTTTAGGATGGGCTTTCTTGCCAGGCTCCAAGTTTCCCTAGGCAGCTCCTGGGTGACTTATGAGGATGCGGAGTCAGCGGCTGCTGGGCTCAAAGAAATGCTGCCTGATTTGTTTAAAACCACCTGAAAGTCATGTTTGGATAGCCTAATATATTGGCTTGTCATCTGGTGTAAGTGGTTCACTTTTATCTAATGTAGTAGACCTTTGTACTTTCTTTTGGTCTGGTTCTGTGAAAATGCTACATGGCTCGGCACTCCTTGATAGCGGTTCAAGCTTTAAGGAGCAATGCTTCCACACCCCTAGATGTTCAAACTGAACACTATACAAGTTGATAATCCCGGGACTGATTTATTATTCTAGACTGTAGGTGCCTCTGTTAGTTGTAAGCTTTTTTTTTTTTTTGTACTATGGCACAGAAGTGAGGTGCAAATGAATGATTTTAAATCTGTGGAAGATGCTATAACTCCTGGAACTTTTGTCATTTAGATCTCAGTTGTCAAGTCCAATTAATACTTCCCAAGGCTATCGAGGCTATAATTCCTTCAATGGATGTCTGTGTTTCATGTTATATGTTAAACTCATTTGAATGTACACGAGCTGTATCTGCCAGTCTCTTTTGTTGTTTGCATTCTGTTTGTAGTGTGGGGAAAGAGGGGCATTTAGGTTAAGCCAGATTCATAAATGGAGAGATGTCCCAATGCAATGCTTTGTGTTGGCTCGCATACTAGCTTTGCAATATTTTTATGTGCCTGTAAGTGTTCTATATAGTCAGCACATTCGTTATGCTGAATTTTCTAAGTTACAGATGGGGTCAGGTAGCGTGATGCCTATGCGACCCAATTACTCAATTGAATACCATATAATAGCAACTCATGATTTGGGAGGGCTCTTTTTCATCTTTTTCAACCTTTTTTTTTGAAGGTGTGAGTCTTCTGCTGGAATGAAACTATGATGGCATTAATACTAAGGAGGAGGGGCATAAATATGCTCCAATCTGCAGAGGTGGTGCAACTGTTTAATTTTAACATGTTTGTTATGCTTTTAGTTTTTAGGTAGTACTACTAGACGACTCCAAAGACTATTATTCCCAGACAAGGGATTTGAGTTATAAGTTTTTTTTTTCACCCCTGAATCTGTTCCTATATGGCACGGTGGATTGGAAAAGGGAGTATAATCCAAATATAGTGTTTATTTCTAAGCAACTACAATGACTTACTGTAGGGAGTACAAGGTATAAATGTAATAGGGATAGTTTTAGATTGTTTTATAATATTGCTTATCAAGGGAAGCTAAGTGTTTAGTACACAAAGGGATAGTATTGAAATGGTTACTTTAATCGGGGTTGGGGGAGTTGGGCAGAGGGGACTAGTCGGGTTGGCTGTTCATCATGTACCGTACTAAATGGGGTGGGAGTGGGGGGGGGAGGGGTTTATGGGATGTTATTAGGTGGATTTTCTGGTGATTATTGGGTATGGGGAGGGAAAGGGTAGGGTTGGGGGAGGGTAAGAAAGCACAGCATATACCACATATGGTGCAGTAAAAATGTTATATATAAGTACAGGTGGTATTTTATAAAGTTTCTGATTGTTGTAAAAGGTATTGGCTAGGAATATTCAGCTCATTAGCTGGAATGTAAAAGGGGTGAGACATAAGACCAAACAATATAAAATTTTGAAATACCTAAGTCACCTGAAAACAGAAATTATGTTCTTACAGGAAACGCACTTGCTTAATGGTGAAGCCAACAAAATGAGACACCAACAAGTGGGGCAGATTTTTGCTGCGGAAGGCACTACCCATAGTAGAGGGGTTATGATCCTTTTGCATAAATCAGTCCCATTCAGACCTCTCCAAGTTGTCCGTGATCCCTTAGGGAGGTTTCTATTTGTAAAGGGTAGATTGCATACTCTGGACATCATCCTGTGGAGCATCTATTGCCCCAATATAGATACTCCAGGGTTTTTTGTTCAGATATTGGAAGCCCTAACTCCATTTCTAGACATCCCTATGATTATAGGGGATGACTTTAACCTTGTTTTTGATCAGTCCGTAGATAGGTTGGGTCAATCTTGCCAAGGCCTTTCCCCAGCTCAAAGGGCTTTTAGGGACCTGTTAGATTCTACGGGTCTTTGTGATGTGTGGTGAGTGCTTCATCCTAAAGTAAGGGAGTATACTTTTGTTTCGCAGGTGCATGGAACCTCCTCATGGATTGACTACATTTTCATTTCCCAAACTCTCTTACCCTGGGTTCTAGATTCTAGTATTGTGGCAGGTCCGCCATCGGACCATTCTGCGGTCACTTGTTTATTATCCATGTCATCTTTACCAAAAAAGGGGAGTAGATGGAAGTTGAATAATCAAATACTGAAGGAGACAAAAATGGTCAAATATATAGCATCCCAAATAGAGCAGTTTACTGTTATAAATAATAATTCTACGGGGCGGTCCGACATGAAATGGGGGGCTCTTAAAGCTTACTTGAGAGGGGTTATAATCGGCCTAACGTCGAGAAGGAAAAAGAGAAAGAAAATCGGGTTTCCTGTCTCTTATCTCAAATTCAGGGTATGGAATCCTGCCTCTCTCCAGTCTCCTCGGAGACTTTCAAGCAAGACCTAGTTAAACTGAGGGATGCTTACCTCAATCTGTTAGGGGAGCAAGCCAAGCTAGCAATCTTGAAAACAAAAGCAGTGTATACCGATCAGGGGGAAAAGGCTGGTCGGATGTTAGCGATGTGTATTAAGCAACAGGAATCTGCCAGATTTATTGCGGCGGTTCATTCTTCTGAAGGCTTCACCTTCAGAGATAGCTGAAGAATTTACCAGTTATTTCCGGGAATTATATGGTCCCATGGTAAACCCCCCTTTGGAGGAAGAATTGCAGGAATACCTGAGGGATTTACAATTACCATCTCTGACAAAATCTCAACAGGCTATAATGGTGTCTTCCATCTCTGAAGGTGAGATAGAAAGGGTAATTAAATCTCTTTCATCTGATAAAACCCCAGGCCCAGACGGGTTCTCCTTCAATTTCTACAAAGTTTTTTCTAAGCGACTGATCCTCATTCTGTTGCCTCTTTTCCAATTTCTCCTTTCTGGCCAGGCATCCGATCCCTCCCTTTTTGAGGCCTTGATTGTTCTATTGCCCAAGCCAGATAAACCGCATGATTTGGTCTCAAGTTATAGGCCGATCTCCCTTCTCAATCATGATATTAAAATTTTAGCCAACTTATTGGCCGATCGTATGAATGTAGTCCTTCCTTCTCTAATAGGGGTGGAACAGGTAGGTTTCATGAAAGGAAGATCTTCGGTGGACCACCTGTGAACTCTGGCTCATGTCTTCTTGGCCTCCAGGGACGCTGCCCTTCCAATGGTCCTGGTCTCCCTGGACACCGAGAAGGCCTTTGACAGGGTCCACTGGAATTATTTATTTGTAGCAATGGAGGCATTCAGTTTTCCCACGAAGTTTCGGAACCTGGTTAACTCGCTATACATACTTCCCTCAGCTAGAATTTCCTGCAATGGGGTAATTTCAAATCCTTTTAAATTGCATGTGGGAACTAGACAAGGATGTCCTCTGCCCCCCTTGCTTTTTAATATATATTTAGAACCTCTTGTTCAGAGGTTAATAAGAGCCCAGGACATATCTGGTATTTCCCTGAGTGGACATGTAGTTAAAGTGGCAGCATAGGCAGATGACCTCCTTCTGCAAATATCACACCCAGTTACATCTATCCCCTCTATTCTTAAAACAATAGATGGTTTTAGCAAGGTTTCTAATTATAAACTTAATATAGGAAAAACAGTGTTTTTTCCTCTTAATCACAGGGTTTATAGACAATAAATTACCACTTTTGGGCTTGTTTGGAAGTCTGATTCTATTAAATACCTCGGGTTTATTTTGACACAGGATGTAGCTCATTTGAAACAGCTAAATTTAGACTCCTTGATCCATAGAATAGATCAAGATCTTCGCAGGTGGACCTTACTTCCCCTCTCTCTTTGGGGCAGGATTAATTTAATTAAAATGAATATCTCTCCCCGTCTTTTTTATCCCCTTAATTTGTTAAATGTTGGGCTTCCGTTATCTTGGTTCAAAAAAGTGCATAGTATGATTTCTACCTTTATATGGGGGTATAAAAAATCAAGAATGGCATTCCATAAGTTAGCTGCACCTAAAGTAAAAGGAGGATTAAGGCTTCCGCATATTGGGCTGTACTACTGGGCCAGTCAGGCTAATAAATATCTCAGGTGGCTGACCACGGAACAGCTTTTAGCCCAGTCTTTATATACCCTGATTTGGTTAAAAGTGGAGTTAGCACCCATAAAAAAAAAATGGATACTCCCCTAGTGTGATGTTATATACTAAATTAGGATCCCTTCCTGAATCTCTACATAACTCCCCTATTGCAGTCTTGATCAAGGCCCTTTCTCAGTTGTATGTGTTTCTGAAATATGAGAATATCAAGGATTTATCCCAGCCTATAAGAGGTAATCCCAATTTTCAATTAGATAACAAGCCCCTATTACTCAGTTGGCTTCCCCAGATAGGAGATTGTCAGCTTGAAGATTTTACCACACCTGATTGGCAATGGTGTTCTTCAGCTGAAATTATGCACAAGTTTATGATGCCCCAAATAAATATTTTTAACCCTTT
The DNA here is from genome assembly GCA_016271365.2 of Neoceratodus forsteri. NCBI lineage: Eukaryota > Metazoa > Chordata > Ceratodontiformes > Ceratodontidae > Neoceratodus > Neoceratodus forsteri. Next base: position 1,284,660,574 of record CM057459.1, on the reverse strand, counting down.
GAGAACTGAATATGTGTGAACGTATATAGATTCTGGACGTATATATACATCCACAGTCTTCTAAGGGTTCTCCAGCTTCATCATCCTTTGTTAAAGGTAGTAGGTTAGGTTCCACCTGCGGCCACCCATATTTGATTTCAGGCTACCTTAACGGAGCTGGCTGGCCTACCTCATGTGGTGTCCAAGATATATAGTGCCTTATTTACCTGGGCCTACCCTGATAACTTTGCACCTGTTGCCTTTTGGTCTTCTTTTTTTTTTTTTTTACCAATTATTTTTCCAGGTGAGACACACTAAGCTGAAAGCTTGTTTGCAGGTGCAACCTGGGAGCACGAGGAAGTTAAGTGACTTGCTCAGGGTCATACAGTATGTACCTAGGGGGCTGTGGGATTCAAACCCAGGTCTCCAGATTTGCAGCTCACAGCCCTAACCCACTGCGCCATACTGCCTCCTTTTTTCAGACAAGGAGTTGGACTGGTCTCTTCTGTGGCAAAACTGTCACAAATTTTTGCTACAGGATAGACTTAGATTAATGCAAGTTAAAATTTTGCACACTGTCTACTACTCCCCACAGAAATTGGCCAGATTAGGCATTGTGTCCTCTCCTTTCTGTACAAGATGCCAATTGCAGTGAGGGGACCTTTTTCATATATTCTGGAGCTGTCCCAAAGTTGTTCCACTTTGGGGCACTATCAAACAAAGGGCTGACCCTCTTTTAGGGCTTTCTGACTTGTTCACACCTGAAATATACCTCTTGGGGGATTTCTCCTGTATTTCAGTGGTGAGCAGGAATTATTACATGGCATTAATTTCATTATCCATTAAAAAAGTGGTCCTTAGACATTGGAAAGATTCTGGTGAACTGACCTATGTTGAATGGCTCCAGGAGTTTCTCGCTAATCTTAGAACGGAGAGGACCATTTCAAGTCTCCATAACAAAATTAAGAAGTTCAACAGGATGTGGGGCCCATTACAAACCCTGTACTCCTTGCAAGTGCAAGATATGTTGATACTATACCATAAGGTGCAGTCTAGGTGGCATAATGCTGTGCTGGGATTTCATGGGAGGGTTATGAGGGTGGAGGGAGGATGGAAGGGTAGGGAGAGAATGAATCATCACAATATTTGTATCTGAATTGTTTATACTATGCCAATAGTGTTGTGGATTTGTTCTCTGTATTGAAAATTTCAATAAAATTTGAATGAAAAAAACCCACTTACTAATGCAATCAGACTTATAATCACAATAACAACCTTGAAGCTGATGATTTCCTTGGATTAATGACTGGCTGGAGGGAGGTGACCACAACCGGTTGTTAATACTTTTGAAATAACTGGCTTCCCAGTTTGTTTGTTTTTTTAATTGGTTTAACCAGGTGAGACACACTAAGCTGAAAGCTTGTTTACAGGTGCAACCTGGGAGCAGAGGGAAGTTAAGTGACTTGCAGTTGTTATTGCTTAATTCAAGCTAGTTTGCCGGTGTAGCAGTAGTGCTACCACTTGTAACATCAATGACCTGGATTGCAGACTGAGCCTGGAGCATCAGTGAGATGGCTGGGCATAAGAAGGTGGAGCAACTGAAGAATAGCTAACCTTTTCAGGGGAAAGAGAGAAAGAGAGACATGAGACTCAGCAACAGGGTGTCTCCTGGTGGTGCCGGGTAGGCACTAAGTCTTGGGATCTCTCTACAACAGGGATTTGTGAGATGTGGTGAGTGTTGACATGTCATGCACAGGAGCATGTGTGATATTCCACAATGCCATTGCACATCTGCCCCCTTCAGGGGCAACACAGACAATTTGAAAATGTGCCACTGACTTGGTAGATGAAGCCCCTCCCTGCCCATTGCATCCAACTTCAGACTCTGTCCACCTGAACACTGTGGATCCTGGCCCTCACCTCCACCTTCAGTTTATAGGATTCTATAGAGGATTCACCAGAGGAGAAGAATTACACCCCACCTTAAATGGTATGCTCAGGTGGCCAAGCTTGCAGGTGAGATGTGGGTAGACTGAGGGATCAGAGCTCCAGGTAAAGAGGGTTTCTAAACTATGTGGCATGGGTACCGAAGTGAGGTGGATGGAGATCCTGGGATGTAGGACTTGGAGGATAAATTAAGTTACAAGAAAAATAAATAATTATTCAACCGAGAAAGAAATACATAAGAGTAATCATCTCGGGGCTCTCTATTTAAATTACTTAATGTCTAATAAGAGTGGCAATGAAAAAAAAAATAATTGGCCAAACCATCAGATACAGAAATTGTAACATTTATATGTTAAGGCTCCAGACACCTCACATGCTAGGGGTATGTGATGATATGACTTTCCTTAAAATAGGAGAAAAATAAATCCTGCCACAAGATTCTGTCATGAATATATATTATCAATACACATCTCTGAAATAACTTCATTTTCCTTACTCATTACTGCTGTTGTTCTTCTTTCTCTTCTGATGCATAAGTGACAAAATCACCTAAAGTCTATTTAGACCACCACAAAATAAATCCCTTTTAAGATGGAGAAAGATCCCATAATTATTATTTTCTGTTCAAGGAGTTACGTTTCTTGTATAAACCTGGGGTGGGATATTCAAAGCAGTTGTGCATAGTGCAACTGAGATGTTCCTTCGCAAATGCGGAAATGCACCAAAGAGCGATATTCAGCAGGAGCCAATGCATGGCACAAATTGCTGTGCGCCAATGCACAACCCTAATGAATGCATGCACAAGTGCAGGGGACATAGCCATGAATAAGCGGCGCAGTGCAATATTCAACAGCAAGCTGACGGCGCAAGCGCAGAGCAACAGGGACATGCATGGAGCAAACTTGAGCCCAGAAAAAGAGGGAGCAAGCAAAGGATGGAGGCTTGCACCACAGGGGAGCAGGACAGAGAACGAGAGAGAGAGAGCAATTAGCCAGGTAGGACAGCAGGAGGGGTGCAAGACAGAGGCAGGAAGTACAACAAAGTGTGGGACAGGATGTGTGACCCTGAATGTGCCTGCATGTGTGAGCATGCATATGTGTGTGTGTGTGTGTGTGTGTGTGTATGTGTGTGTGAGACAGCATTGGGGGCAGCAACTGCAGCATGAGCATGTGATCCTGGTCATAGGAGTGGCAGTGAAAGTACCTGGACAGGTGGAAGGCGGAGGCCACAGCCAACAGGCCACCAGCAGGGACCCCCAGCACAGGTGCGTGCCCAGCGCAGGGGCACACACAGCAGCACAAAGCCAGGGGTACCAGGGTAGACAGCCTCCTGGGAGGGCAGCACATCCCAGGCCATGGCCAGTGCCATCTTCTAGATGGAGGCAATAATGAGGGGTGTGAGGAGGCAGGAGGCAGAGCAGCACGAACGTGGAAGGGCCCATCAGCGGTATGCCCAGAACAGGTGGTACCGTGCCTGCACCACCTTTGAACAGTACAGTGACACCGAGAATGTGGGCCAACACCACCTGAACTGGGCAATTCTGAGGCAGCTCTGTGAGCTGTGCAGTGATGAGATGCAGGCACCCACAAGATGGAGCCACGCCCTGTTGGTGGAGACCAAGGTCAAGGCCGTCATGTACCTGCTTGCCACGGGAACCTTCCAGAGACCAATAGGGGACACCACAGGCATAACCCAGTCAGCTGCATCATGGCTTCTCACACAATTCCTCAATGCACTGCTGCCACATGCTGTGGAATACATCCAATTCTCCAGCACACAGGCAGAGCGTACAGCAAACTTGCAGGAGTTCCACAGGGTGGCACATATGCCTGGTATGCTAGGGGCCATCAACTGTACCCACGTAGGCATCCGCATACCACCTGGGCCAGAAGGGGTAGCCTCCATCAACAGGTAGGGCTACCCCAGTGTCAACTGCCAGGTGGTGTGCGATGCCAGGGGGTGCATAATCACTGTCTGTGCTACACATCCTGTTGGAGCACAAGATGCCTTCATCTGGCACCAGTCAGCACTGTGCCACAGGTTCAAGAGTGGGGACATCCCCACTGGCCACCTAGTAGGTGTGTATGCATCTGAAATGGGCAGCCTGACACAACAGGGCAGGGCGTGGGGAGATGCTAGGCCAGGGGCATCAGAGGGTGTGGCTGGGAGGGCAGGTGGGCAGCTACACAGACCACCATGCTAACCACACATGTCATCACACAGGTGACAGTGGATACCTACTCTGGCCTTGGCTGCTCACTCTCCTGGTCCAGATAGGCATCACATAGGGCATCGCTCTCTGCTCTCATGAAGTTGGGCCTGAGCTTCGATGTGCTGCGGATATGCTGATCAGCCCATCTGCATATTCCTGCTGAATATCGTGAAGTTGCGCATAGCGTATTGGTGTTGCACATGCACAAGCCATGGCACAACTGTATTATTTTCGCAGTAGGCCTGGCAGTGCGCATGCGTGCACTGCTGTCACGTACGTCAGTGGCACATCCTATGCACACTGCGCTATACGTGGTACAGCACTCTGCCACTATTGGGCATGTGATGCTCATGTGCTATATGCCCTATGGCATCTGTGCGTGATTGGCCCATGGACCGTGGGGCCCACATGCCCACATTCAGCACCATGCATGGCGTGCCCTATCACGCTGTTGAGCATGGTAGGTGTGCCAACCTATGACCCCACGAGTGCCCCTTGACCTTTTGGGTGCCCTGCGGCATGTGCCCATGCTGCCCCAGCTCTATTGCACAGCACCGTGGATGCACAATTGGAAATGGCAGTGCATCACCAAGCGAGTCGCACACCCACAGCATGTGTGGCTCATGCTCTACTGGGCACCAGTTTGGTTGTACAATCACAGGAATGAGCATGCATCGCTGTAGTACTGCAAGGGCACCCGACTGGTCCCAGGTAGAACTTGTGAACCTTGTGGCCCTGGTGGAGCCACATGTGGGATGTCTGTATGGCCAGGTGCCCCTGGATCGGCCATGGACAGAGCTGTGGCAGGAGATGACTGAGGGGCTGTAAGGCCACTGGGGCACAGCACAGTGGGGAGCAGTGCCACCACCGCTATAGAGACCTGCGGAGAATGGACACTTACAGGCTACAGGCACTGCTGGCACCCATTCGGAGGGGCACCATGCCATGTCTAGGTGAGTGCACTATGTCCATGTCTGTACCATTCGAGTTTTCTGTGGGGGCCAGCAGGGGATCACACCATGCTGTGGGGGTGTGTGGTTGTGCACTCTGTTGGCCGTGGCAGCTCACCATGGGTGTGCAGTGCCACTGCACTGCCACTGCTCAGGGCCAGGGGGCATGCTGTGCTGGAGGGGAGGCACATGGGGTGTTGCCAGGTACTGATGTGTCCTTTTCAATGTCTCCCTACTAGGCCCTGAGGATAGGTGCTGTGCACGGATGGCTGGTGATGCAGGTGGATGAGGGCAGGCCAATGCAAGGGCACAGGCACAGGTTGCAGGCCGTATGGCCGGTGCCACTGGACAGGTGCAGGTTGCACTGCATCAGCCAGCTAGGCACTCTTTCAGGGTTTGATGTTGTGCAAGGAGGGGGTGGGACACACCCCCCCCTGTGCACATGGCCATTCCAGCTGTGCACCACTGGTGGGGTCCATTGCACCAGGTGGGCTGTGGGTGCACCCGGGTTCCAGCCATGCCACTGCCATCCCACTGCTTAGCCCTGTTGCCTGGCTGCCATGGTTGTGGTGTGTGGAATGTGGGTGGTGTTGGTGTGCAGTGCTCTGCATGGCTGTGGATAGTCAGGATAGCAGCTCATGTGGGCACACACGCTGCGGGAGGCTGTGTTCCATCTCTGGGGCACATGTCACTGCTGTCCGCTGTGCACAGTGGGTGGGCTATGATCGTATGGACATGCACTCATACTATGTCCCCTCCTTTGTCCTAGGTGTCTGACAGGATGTTGTTAATACCAGGTTCCTGCGGTGGATACTGCAAGTCACCACGGCCATGATCCAGGTGGCACGATTGATACAGCAGGCCCTGCGCAGGCCGCAGAGAAGACAGTGCACCAGGCACTGGTAGGGCATGGATGCTTATAGGGCCCATTGGCCTGCACCCCTTTCCCTTCCCTGTCCTCCCCTCCCTTTCCCTCCATTGTACCCTTACACAGCAATGTCCCCTGTCCCCCTGCCTCCCTTTCCTGGCCTACCATTTTGTTTGTGGTCTCCCCATTCCCTGCTCCCTGTCCCTGTTGTTTGTTGTTCTGTACATAGTTTATTGTTGCTTGGTTTCAATACACTTTTCTATTGCTAGCCATCTGTGTCTGTGTCTGCTTTGCAGCTGGCATGTGGAGCCATGCTGCAGTGGTGTGCATGGTGGCCAAGTGGTACATCTGTGGTTGACTGGGGATTGTGCCTGGTGGTATGTGCCCTGGGGCATACGTGTGCACTCTGTTCTTGTTGTGTGGCATGTGTGTTGTGTGCTGCTGGCATGGTGTTGCCAGCTGTGGTCCAGGTGGCATGTCCCATGCCTTCCTGTGGGTGTTGCCGGTGGCTGTTTGCCAGTGGACATTGGTGCCACATTGCCTCTGTGCACCACTGTGGTGCACAAGGTTGGGGGTCTGCAGCCGTGTGCCTGCCATGCCTCCCTCCTGACATCCTCTGCACCCTGGTGGTGGCCTGTCCCACTCTAGTGGTATGCTCCCAGCTGTGACTGTTGTCCTGTGTCCTGGCCCATGTACCTCTGCCTCTTGTGCAGCCCTGGTTGTGCTATGGCACTTGCTGGTTTGCTCCCTGGTGCAGCCCTGGTTGCGCTATGGTGCATCCCTGCGATACTTAGCCATGTTGCACAGGTGCTTGCCGTCATGCACAACCTTTGAATGTCACATTCGGTGTGCACTGGCACAGTGTACTGGCACTGCGCTGCTACTGTGCCTGCCTCAGGTGCATTTCTGAATAGCCCACCCCTTATGTTTTCTTCATATGTTGCAAAAAATATATATTATTGTGGTTACTGTATTTATTTTAAAGTATCACGTCCTAAATTCTGATATGCAAAAACATATATATATATATTTGGTTGCTATTATATGCTCTTATGACCCTGGACAAGCCATTGTCAAACATGAAGAATGATACTTTACCATTGATGACCATGGTATTTCCAAATCATTCAGAATATATGTTGGAAAAGACCATAATTCAGAGAGATTAATCTTGAAGAATTCTATATTAGATTTGACCCAGAACAGTATCCAAATGGAAACAAAAATGACTCATTAAATAAATTGCTCAACTGAAAAATGATAGAGTTTAGAAATACAATAACACTCTGTATATAATCTGAGGAATTGGATTTTACTGCAAAAGAAAAGATACGCTAGGTAACCATCAGTTACAGTAAGGTCCTAGAATAAAAAACAGCATAAACTAAAAAACAAAAACAAAAGAGGTTACATAGAAAAACAACAAATCATAACTACCATATTTTTCAATCTAATCTTCACACTTATGGCTTATTCAGTTACTACAGCTGCAAATTATCTAGAATCTGTAAAGTGCTTAACAGGGCACATCTTAAATACTTGCCTAAACTGGCAACTGGAAATATTTTAAATGGGATCAGAATGTATAGCATGAGTTGCTTGAATGAGGAACTTGCTAATGTGATTCATGCAATGTTTATATTTTTAACAGGATATTGACATCATTCATTATATAATCTTCAGCAGAACACAATATGACTAAATTTGATTAATAACATGATTTAAATAAGAAGACATGAAAAACCATTATCAGGAATAGACACTGAAAACCATTGTCAGATCATGGACAATAATGGCTATGACCTGAAATAATAAAGCATTTTATCAGCATCTATTTTCCTTCATGTTCAGACTTTTTAAACACCATTAATAAAATCCTGAAAGGACAATTTTGACGATGCTCATAGAAACTGTTGTAGTGAAGCTATTTACAGTTGAGACAGGGGCTACAATCTTGATAGTGTTAGTGAGTACAAAACCTTTGCAAAGGCTAAGCAGCATTCAGATCAATCAATCAATTTATTGGCACACTAAATTGAGAGGAAACCTGTCTTTTATAGCTGTTACCCAGAAAGTTGTATAAGCACAGAAACATAAAAAAAAATACTGCATTTCAGTAAAAGATGTATCAGAAATATATATAAATGTATCCGTATAATTCACAGTGGTGTTATGACAGCCACATTAACAGGGCTTTAAAATGAGAACTTCTCTACAATGCATGTTAAAGATAGAAACAGAAACATAGAAGTTGACGGCAGATAAAGACCACAAGGCCCATCCAGTCTGCCCATTTCTTTTTCTACCTTATGAATGTGCCATTGGCCTTTACTCTGTCAATGGCCTATCTATTTATGTTCATCTGTATTGCTCCCTTATGCATATCCCATGCCTGTTTGAAGCCCTGCACTGTATCCATATCCACCACTTCCTGAGGTAGGACGTTCCATGCATTCACCACCCTTTCTGTGAAAAAGAACTTCCTCACATTACCCCTTAATCGGCCTCCCTCTAATCTCATGCTGTGTCCTCTTATCCCGCTATTTTTCTTATATTAAAACATATTATAATCTTTCACCTTGTTAATGCCCTTAAGATGTTTGAATGTTTCGATCATATCACCTCTCTCCCTCCTTTGCTCTAGGGTATACATATTGAATTCAGTTAATCTGTCCTCATATGTTTGCTGATACAGTCCCTGCACCATTTTGGTTGCTCTTCTCTGGACTGCCTCAATTTGGTTAGAACGATGAATGAAAGAGAATGCATTTTATCACAAGTTACAGGCTTCCGGCATTTAAAGTTGAACATATAATTAAGAAAAGTTGGAATATTTTGTGTGCTGATAATTGTCACAAGGTGGTTATTAAAGAACCACCCCTTAAAGTTTACAAATGAGTTAAAAACATAGGGGTTACCTAGTCAGTAGATTCCAAAATAAACCCAGAATTAAACTCTTCTTGATTACCAGCACCCTTTGTTGGTTGTTTCACTTGTAGTCACTGCATCCAGCATGAGCATATTAACAACACTAAGAGTTTCCTGCATAATGCAATGGGTTAAGAATGTGTCATATCATTTCATGTACTGTAGTCCATACATTTATGTGAATGTGCATGCTATTACATAGAAACAAAATTCATACCATGTATTAGGGAAAGTATCGGAGAGTCATTAAAAAGGGAAATTTAACCTACACTTTTGCAAAACATTTATAAATGTCAAAACATGTTTGGGCACAATCTCAAAATGATACACATTGAAAGGGTTAGGAGAAACCCACAAATGGGGTATTAAAAATGTTAGGCCAGCGGGAAAACTTGTGGGTTTGGAATCTTGATGCTTTGAGATGGCATTGACTTAATGATAGACTGGCATTTCTTCCATTCTTGAGACACTACAGTTATTTTTTGTCCTTCAGATATCTTGCTGTATTTCTGAAGGAGAATAAGTAAGTGCAGTGTCTTGTCTATCTACCTCTTATTTCTCTCATTTGGGGTGTGATATTAACTTTACTCCACTAACTGGTCTTCCTTGAAAATGTCTATTTGTAACCATCTTAATTCTGCCTAACTGCCTTATGATACTGGAGGAGTCACTGTTTTTTTTACCAATATCTGGATTTAATAATCACGTATATCCTTTAGTTTTTTTCTTGAGTTCCCTCTGTAATTTTTTTGACATGGTTATACTGCCTCCTTCAGGACATAAGCAGTTTTGTTTTATGTTCAGGTTTTACAGTATGCATTAACTAATAAGGCTCTGGTATTGCAGTATACATTATCTAATTAGCCATTGCTATTTTTGAAAAGTTTGCACTTCCAAAATGTAACCCCTTGCTCCCAGGGGTTACAAGAATCCCATTAGAATCAGTGGCAGGCAGGGACAGGCATATGGTAAAATGACAGTTAAATGGATTTCACAGTGTCACACTCTGTTTTTCAGTATCTGCTGAGCTGGAGTGATGATGTCACTTTGGAACTGTTGCAGCAGCATAAGCCACATTGGAAATTGGCTGCAGGGAGTTAGCTTTAGAATGGTGAGTTAGAGTGAGTAAGTCTGCAGTTGGAGTCAGTGGAGGAGATTGCAAGTAGTGCAGCCTCTCTCTTTTTAGCTCTGTCATAGAGCTACCAGTACTGTTTTTGTTTGTTTCTCAGCCTAGTATGAGCCAGTACAGCCTAGTGGTGAAGTGGTGGAAACCAAGTCAAGTGGTTTTCACAGTACCCCATCCCAGGAGGGATGGGGTGGATTTCAGGATTCAGTGGCAATCCCCTGGTCCAGTCTGGACTGTGTTGAAGCTGTCTGAGATTCAACTGCTTTGTGAGTACCTGTGACTTTTGTTTGGAAAAGCCCTGGGGCACCTGCATTCCTTGTGGTGAATTTTCTCCATCAAAGGGATCCTGTCACCTAGACTGTTTTTCTGTTTAAAAGTGTCTGCTAAAGTTGGGGTCTAATGAAGAGATAGTGCCAATTACAGAACTGTTAACTTTCTGACCCCACAGAGGTGTGTAATGTAGTATGTTAAATGTGAAATACATTTCAAGATGGCATCTACAAGTTTTCTGTGAGGTGTTATTAACCAGATGAGTAGCCGAGTATAAATTTGGAAGCAAAAGTTGGGAGACCCCCCATCTGGAGTAACCATGTTTACCTCTCTGGGTTCAGTTTGGGCACCTGTATTTTCTCTCAATGCATTTGGCCAGTACCTGAAGAAAATAGTTTACCCAGATGTGGGTTGGATTCTCTGTGAGCCTGTATGTGCTCTTTGGTGGTCAAGGGTGCCACCATTAATTCCTCATGAAAAATGAGAACGTCTCCTAGTACTGGCCATGTGTGCCTAGTCAAGGGAAGTGTACCAGTAATGGCCTTGTGTGCCAATCTCCTCATTCAGAACCAGAGTGTTCGCTGTTCAAGTCAGAACCTGAGGGTTCACTGTATGTGTTCTCTGTACCTCAGTGATCTGCATTACCAGTAGGAGTAGCCCTGTGGGAGTCCATCTTCGCTTTGTGATTATTCTCTGTGTATGTGAATAAAAGTCACACTCTAGAATCCCAACCTGGTTTGGACAGTACTGTTATTGCTTCCACTGTGTCTGGATTTACTTGGGTGCCCCTGACCAGAAGTGCAAACCTAGCATAACTGTGAGCAAACATGTTCTCCCAGGGGCCTAGGTTGATGGCCATGGAAAATGGTCCCACCAGGTGTATGCCAGGTAGCTGCCACACTTGGTTAGCCTGTCTGTATATGGCAGGCTCAGAAGGAAATGTACTAGTAAACTGAACTGTAGTGACAACCCCCATCCTGTTCTTGGGGGCCATGTGGTGAGAGGAGCAGCCCTGCTAGTTAGACAAGCAGGCCGGTGGGGGTGGTTACACAAATGTTCTGTATTGGGGCTAGTGGTGCAGCGCCACAGCTTCAGATGAAATGGAGCCACACACTGTCCGCCATGTTTGGGAAGTGCAGTCATTTCAAAAATAAAATTCTGTATAAACCTGTTACAAAAAATTACATTCCTGCTCCAAAAGCTTAATCGGGGGCTAAAGCTTTTGGGGGTGGGACATTTAGATAATGAAAGTTTTCCTTTAAGCAGATGTAGTTTATCCTGTTTATATTGCCAGTTCTTGATGTCAAACTGTCACATACAGAAGTGGAATACACTTTGTCAGTATGGAAGACAAATATTGGAAGGTCTTCCTTTATTCAGAGAGGCCAGTATTAGTATTAGGAAAGATTACTAACAAAGAGGGAGGTGGCAACTCATGGAGAAACTGGTACCCCGATGAAAAACGGAACTGGAAAAATACAGATGTCTGGCAACCCAACAGTAGCGAGAACAAAAAATGAACTCTAAGCTAGGTCATGATAAAAGCATTGCTTATTAAGCAAACCAACAGTGCACAACACCCCAGCTAGCACCCCATCCACACTACTGGGCTGCCAGACTTCAGTGTTTTTCCTATTAGGCAAAATTCTTTCCTTCCCCTCTCTAACACAACCCCATCCTATTATTCTACCTCCCCTTACCAAATCTATTTCCCCCTTTCTTTCCACTGCCACTCTCACTCCCTCCCTCCCTCACCCATTTTTTACCTCCAGGCCTCCATGCACTTCAGCCCCTGGCAGGATTCTCTGCATCCTGGGCTAGCTCTAGGCTGTTCCCAACCCTCTCTGTCCACTTGCCTCATCCCCCTGATTCCTTACTTCTCAGCACTTAAATAGGTATTAGTTTACTCATACCTAAACAATTGCACTTCATGTTCTGTCTGGGCAGTACATATTACTGTATGTATAATTTTCAGTCATGTTACATATTAATTCTGTAAGCCACTCTACAAATGTATAATGTATGTATCATTTTAAATGCTAATGTATGTGTTTTTTCACAGTTCTGATAAATGTTAATTGTATGTCTAAATTTCACATCCTACTGTCCCATCCCCCACCCGGTCGCACCAGAAGACAGGCAACTTCTTGTTCAGTGTACCATCCTAGTGAAACATTTCAATAAATATATACATTTATCAAGGACATTTTATCTGGCACTCAGTCCTGCAGTATGTTAAACGAAACTGAGACCTGACTGTTTTTATTGCATTCAAATGTTGGGCCATGGATCATAAAAACATACAAACATAGACAATGAAGGCAGCTAAAGACTTGGGCCCAGATATTCAAAAGGGTTGTGCATGGCGCAACAGTGTTGCGCCATGCGCAACTCACTGATGCAACCCGGCGCAATATTCAAAAGGGAAAAGTGTGCTGCACAAATCCCGATGCGCCAGAGTGCATCAGTACTGTATGCAGGCACAGGTAGGGGGGCGTGCCCATGCATAACCTGCACAGCCCGATATTCAGCCCGGGATGTGCAGAGCCATGCATGTGCAACCCCTACTTGCGCCTGCACAAAGTTAAGCCAAAAAAAAAAGGAACAAATTATGGCCACTCACAGGTGAGCTGCCACATTGCAGGGTGCAACCACGGCAGCTGCCACCTGTGGTGGCCACCTGCTCCTGCTGCACCTGGCGGTGTGCCCTGCCCCATCGGGCATCTGTTTAAATAAACCCTCTCTCCATATCTTGGTGGTCCAGTTGATCGCTATGCTATCGGGGCATGTGAATATATAAAGAAACTCGCTCAATGCCTGGTGGTCCAGTGAACTGATTGCTGCTCAATCATGGGTATCTGTTGAAATACTCCATTGGCCAACATCTGGAGGTCCAGTGGACCACACTCTGCCCGATCGCGGGCATCTGTCACATACAGTGTCCCTAGTTACCTCGGTGGTCTAGGTACCCCCTCCCCGCCCTCCCCGATCAGCGGGGAGGCAGCACCCACCCGCCTGCCGCCCTGCTGCCCACTGACTGACACCTCGGTGGGGCTGCATCCCATTGGTTCACAATGTGAGCCAATGGTGCATCCATAACATATTACACATTCCAGATATGTGAATGATTCAGTCACATATCTGGAATGTGTAGTACGGTATGGGCTTCATGCCCATTGGCTCACGCTGTGAACCAGTGGCTGTGCAGCCCTACTGAGGTGTCAGTCGGTGGATGGCGGGGTGGCAGGTGGTTGGGGTGCTGCCGCCCACTGGCTGACTGGGGGAGAGCAGGGCGGTGGGGCTTAGTGGGCAGGTGGGGAGGGGGGTACCCTAGACCACCAGGGTAGTAGGACATTGTATGTTGTACAGATGCACACGATTGGGCAGAGTGTGGTCCACTGGACCACCAGGGATATTGCCCGGGGGGGTATTTCAACAGATGCCCGCGATCGGGCAGCAATTGGTCCACTGGACCACCAGGGCTATTGGATGAGGATTTCTTCTTTATTATTACACATGCCCGCGATCGGGCGCATAGCGGTCCACTGGACCACCAGGGCTATAGGACAAGGATTTCTTTTGTATTATTACACATGCCAGCGATTTGGCACATAGCGGTCCACCGGACCACCAGGGCTATTGGACGAGGATTTCTCTTGTATTATTACACATGCCCACGATCGGGCACATAGCAGTCCACTGGACCACCAGGGATATTGGACGAGGATTTCTTTTTATAGACAAATGCCCGCGATCGGCTGCAGGGGGTGTCGGTCCCCGATGACTGCTGCCTGGCAGGGTGCCAGGTGCAAGTTGTCAGGGATCGGTGCACCTGCATGCTAATGGGATGCAAATGAGGTGATATTGACATGCAAATGGACCCATTTGCACGTTGCATAAATTATGGCCCCATTTGCATGTCCCCTTTTGAATATAGCAGGTGCTGTGAATGGCGCAATGGCACTTGCACTAGCGCATCTCCATGCTCCACTCTGGCCACTAACGCTGGTGCAGTGCCACTGTGCCATGCACAGTGGGGGTGGCCAGGGTGCGATATTCAAAGCTGCTGAGCCATAGCGCAGCTCCGTTGAATATCGCCCAGGCCACACCTCTGCGCAGCCAAGTTGAGCTGTGCCCAGGCTTGCGCCACAGCCTGGCGCAGTTTGAATATCCGGGCCTTGTAGTCCATCTAGTTTTCCCAGGTTCCCTAAATCCCTGGGCTCATTTTTGGAACTTAATGTTCCCCCAGGGTACTAACCCTCTCAGTCTTTATTTACTTTCCCTGGTCATGTCGGCCCTGGTAATCACTATTCCCTTCATTTTTTCCAGGCCTGTTTGAAAACCATTACTGCACACACTACCAATACCTCAGCTAGAAGACTGTTCCAGGGCTCCACCACCCTTTCTATAAAGAATTACTTCTTCACATCTCTCCTGAACCTCCCACCTGCCAACTTCCACTCATGACTCCATGACCTTGAGTTTCTACTTATCCTAAATTATTCCCCACGGTTAACTTTGTTTACTCCTTTGAAAAATTTGAAGGTCTCAGTCATATCACCCCTCTCCCTTCTGGTTTCCAATGAGAACAAATTAAGTGCCCTGAGGCACTCCTCATAGGATTTACCCTGCTGTCCCTAAATCATTTTGGTCACTTTGCATTGTACTGTCTCTAACCCGTCCTTGTCTTTTCTGAAGTATAAAATAGATACAGTATGTAGATACATACATATATACATAGAATTTCTCAGCAGATAAGGACTGCCTGGCCCATCTAGTCTGCTCTTTTGACCTACCTTCCTTACACTATAGATTTAGTTGATCTGCAACTTACCCCCCCACCCAAGACTCCTACGGCTTGATTTTCCATTGGGTGTGCCCGACACAAGGGAGTTGTGCCAAAGGTGTTTGACACAAGTGGTGATTTGCATCACAACTTGCCTCAAATGGTATTTTCAAAGGTGGCCTGCGTCTGATCCAGGGATAGCTGTGGCAAGGCCCCCCCCCACACCAGGGTTGCATCGTGCAACCCTGGCTGCCATGTTACAAAGGAGTTTGCACCATGATGGGGCTGCTACATCCCTTTTTTGGGGACTTTGGAAGCCTCACCATGGACACAGGAGGTGGTCTAAGTGGGTTACAGCAAAGGGGTGAGATGGGACAGGGGCCTGTAGAGGTGTACCTGGGGCAGGATATGTCCTGACTGGAGCATGACTGCAAGGTGGCAACATGCCTGAGCATGTGGCACCAATCATGAGGGCAGCAGCATGCACTGGCATGGACCCTGTACCATATATCATTTTAGCCATTGCTCCCCCTCCAGAGCCATTAGGTGCCCTGGACATTGGTGGTATAGTGTCCCCTAAGTCCAAACTAGCTCTGACCTCATTGTCTCTCATTAAAATTCCTGGTCCCAGTCCTTGTCCAACCCCAGCCCCCAGTGCACAGGTAGCCCCAATCCCCCATTGCCACTTGTAAAGCAATCATTCCAGTTCCAGTCCATGTTCTCCACTTTGTCCCCCCATGCTCCCACTGTGCCCACACCAAACTGCCCACACATTTTACCTGGTGGTCTAGAATCCCCCCACCTTCCCAACCCTGATGGGTAGTGGACCCTCCCTCCCCATCCCTGACATGCATCCACAACTGGTACAGCCCTGCTCATACCACCA
The DNA here is from genome assembly GCA_016271365.2 of Neoceratodus forsteri. Lineage (NCBI taxonomy): Eukaryota > Metazoa > Chordata > Ceratodontiformes > Ceratodontidae > Neoceratodus > Neoceratodus forsteri. The sequence goes on along the minus strand of CM057459.1, from coordinate 1,284,644,622 downwards.
TGGCCAGACACAGACTGAGTGCAGCACTTGTTGTTCACTGTATAGAATACAGTGTACAGTATGTGCAATCACAAACACATTCTGTGACTGGCCATTGTGGTGTGAGGAGGGCTGTGCCAGTTGCAGATGCATCTCGGGGATGGGGTTGGTGGGTAGGGCGGGTCCACTGCCTATCAGGGTAGGGAGGGTGGGGGACTACTAGACCATCAGGTAAAATGGGCATGGCAGGACCAAAGGGAAACAGGGTGTGGAACATGGACTGGGACCAGCATTTTCTTCTTCACAAGTGGCAACGAGTGATCAGAGCTACCTGTGTGTTGGGGTACTGGGGTGGATGAGGATGACCACAATGGCCAGCAGCAGACTGTGTACAGTGTGTGCTGTACACTGTATGGTATACTATGTACAGTATATGCAGTCACAAATGCATTCTGTGGCTGGTTGTGGTGGTGTGAGGAGGGCTGTGCTAGTCATGGATGCATGTTGAGGATGGTGGGTGGTGGGATACACTGTTTGTCAGGGTGGGGAGGATGGAGGCCACTAGACCACAAGCTAAACTGTGTGAGCACTGTGGTGTGGGCACCATGGGAGCGCTGGGGGTCAGAGCAGGGAATATGGACTGGTACCAACATTCTATAATTCACAAGCAGCAATGGGGGATTAGGGCTACCTGTGCTTTGGGGGACACCATATTACCACTGCAGTGGGGGGGTGGCAATAGCCTGCCATAACAGCCATTCCATCCAGGTGGCACATGAGTGCACAGGTGGTTGTGGCACAGTGCCCTAGAAAGGCAAAACACCCAGTTTTACAGCCATGTGGGTCATGACCCATTTGTGCTGGGGTTAAGGACTTGGTGCTCATTGGGTACCTCAGCAACCCCCTGCCCACTTGTCTGGGACCATGTCCCTGTCCAGCACCATATCCTCTGACTGAGCAACTCTTCCTGGTGCACAGCCACATGTTGCAATTATTCCAGAAAGTTTGCCACTTGCATCAGACTTTCTGGAATAGCGACTTTTGTATGTGCGGCAACTGTGTTGGGCACTGGCAACTCTTCTTCCACAAGTTGCGTCCAGTAAAGGCAGTTTTTAAAATCTGGCCCCAGGACTCCAGAACTGGGTGCAGAACTCTAGGTGAGGCCTTACCAGGGCTTTGTAGATTGATAGTATTCAACATCCAAAACTTTACCTTGTTGTACAAATTATGATCCAGGCTAATGATATTTAAACTAATTAGATTGTTTCCCCTACATTAATAAAACAATGGTTTTGTACTTTTTGCAAAGAGTATCATTATTATTATCTCTAATGCCCAATTATTATTACTACTACTACCTTCATAAATATGATGAACTGTACTATTGTTTTTTACTCATATACTGTAGTCTCTAATGCTTTCCTTTATATCCGCCAATCCCGGAGGCTCTGGGCACCTAACAATAGTTAAAACAGAACATAATAAAAACAGTATAAATAAATAGAACAAAAAAATGCTAAATATAAATACAGCAATTTAAAACTGAGTAAGAAGGGGGTCAGAATATCTGTTGCTTTATTTTATATCCTTATGGCGATTTTGGCATTGTGTAAGTTTTCCTCTATTATCAGAAGAAAGAGATAAGCATCTTAGCTGGGATTTGACTCCAGGCTGCCTGGAATACCATTCAGGTTACACTACTAGCTATATCGCTAAGGTAACTGGAAATCTGGAACTCCCAGAAGCACCTTACTTTTTCTTTAATGCACAACCTGGTGCTGGACAAATAATTACATTTTCATGCACAAGGATACAGTATGCACATATAAGGACACCAAACAGACAGAAGAGAGAAATAATTACATTCCTTACCTGGAATTTGAACCCAAGCTGCCTGGAATACTGTCCTGGATGTGCTACCAGTGGCACACACCAAATAAACTGAAAACCTGAGACCCCTAGAAGCACCTTATTCTTTCTGTAATGCATAATGTGATACTGCAGTGATAATTACATTTTCATACACAAGGGTGCAGTGTGCACATATATGGACACTAAACAAACAGAAGAGAGAAAGAGAGAAGTGCCTTACCTGGGATCTGAAGTCAGGCCTCCCAGAGTACCTTGCAAATATAATGAAACCAAGCAACCAGAAGATAGGGAGAAATAAGTGCTTTGCTGGGATTTGAACCCAGGTCACCAATAATATCATGCACCTCTAAGAAAACCAAACAAACAGAAGACAGAATGAAACAAGTGCCTCCACTGAGATTTGAAGCCAGGCAGCCTAGAATACCATTCTGGTTGTGCTACCAGATGCACCACCAAGACAACTGGAGACCTAGAACTTCCAGAAGCACCTCACACTTTCTCAAAGTAAAGCACTTATTTAGTTTTCTCTTCTGTTTGTTTGGTGTCAATATATGTACACACCTCACTCTTGTGTATGAAAAGGTAATTATCTGTCCAGCTCCAGGTTGCACATTCAAGAAAGAGTAAGATGCTTCTTGAAGTCTTAGATTTCCAGTTGCTTTGGTGGTTAAAATGGTAGCACAGCTAGAGCAGTATTCCAGCCAGCATGGGTTCAGATCCCAGCTAAGTCACTTATTTCTTTCTCTCTTCTGCCTCTGTGGTTGCCATATAAGTGCACATTGCACCCTTGTGTATGGCACACCCCTGTGTTTGAAAAGTTCTATTCCTTATGTAGCACCTGACTTGTCAATATATATTGATTTCTTTCTATGTATTTTCAGTGCTCAATTGTATTGCATAAAGTCTTCATATACTGTAACTAAATGCTGTAAGCCCCCTATTGAAAAAGAGTATCTGCTAAATGAGGTAATCCTTTTTCATGTATTATATGTATAAAATATATACTACTACTACATGTTTTTGTCTGGTATATACAGTATATTGGACTTATATTCTGTGATGCTTAAGCTGTGTTCAGTTATTCCTGTTTCACTGTTTTCACTTAAACTTGTGTTGTGCATGATTTATAACAGGACTAGAGTTCCTAATACTAGTAAATAATTCCAATATGTAGATCTCTTTAAATCTTGGCTATAAAAGGGCACCTTGTACTAGCCTAGGTTATCTCTGAAGAAGCCCCATTGAGGGGTAAAACATTAAATGTATCATGTCTGTTTGTTCACTTGCTGCTTGCCAAAATTGTTTGCTACACAGCAATAAAGTTTCCCTTCAATGATATTTTACACTTTGGATTTTTGGTCTTGGCTAAGTATATTTGCTGCTGTAATCTCTCTGCAGCTTTCCATCAACATTATTAGCAAACTGGGGAATTTAGTGTATATTTTCACTTTTACTGTAAAACAGAACTATATTAAACAGCTCAGATTATTTGAATACTTGATATATATCAATTACTGTAGTTTATATATGAAACAAAAATATGTAAGACCATACTCAGGAATTGAATGGAAAGATGGTGATCAAAGTGTTCAAGCTTTTAAATCTATTGTCTAGGTTGTTACAAATTTTTTAATTGCTTCTTTGACTTCCTTGTTCCTTAGAGCATAAATGATGGGATTTAGTGCTGGGGCTAAAACAGCATGGAAAAGAAAAGCCAGGCCATGGAATTCATCAAAACTACCGTTTGTGCCATATGTTGTATATCCAATAACAATTGATAGATAAAACATGGTCACTACCATCAAGTGAGAGCTACATGTAGAGAAAGCCTTCTGACGCCCTTCTGCAGAACTGATCTTCATCACAGACTTGAGGATTTTAATATATGAAAATAATACTAGAGAAAAAGGTATACATATAAATATAAAGGCAACACACATTGCCCAGAATGTAATGGATGTTATATCTGCACATATCAATTTGGTTATGAAATAGTGATCACAAAAGAATTGATTGATTTTGTTGGGTCCACAGAATGGAAACTGTGCTGTAAAGATAACTATTGGCACTACGACAGTGCATGATAAGGAAAAGCTGCCTACTGTTATTTGAATACTAAACTTTTTTGTCATAATGGACATGTAATGTAGAGGGTTACATATTGCTGTGTAACGGTCATATGCCATTGCTACAAGAAGAAAAGATTCAAAAACACCCACAATACTGTAACATAATAGCTGAGAAAAACATGCACTGAAAGAAATAGAATTGTCTCTAATCAGAAATATTGCCAACATCTTTGGAATGGTCGTGGTTGTAAACAGTACATCTAAAACAGCCAGGTTACCAATGAAAAAGTACATGGGTTTGTGCAGCTTGTGATCTGTCACCACTGCAACCAAGAGGGAAGCATTGCCTAGAAGTATCATCAGGTAGAGAATCAAAAGCACAAAAAATAGCTCAAACTGGTAGTCTTGAAGGTATGGAAATCCAAGGAGTATAAACTCTGTCACGCAGTTCTCACTGTCATTGTAAATCACCATGGCCCACTTGTGTTGCTTTTTAATCTAGATAAAAGAAAAAAGTCAGTTTCTGAGCAGCTTTACTTTGTTTAATACAGTTATGAACTTTTGGTAAGTCTAAAGATTCCTTGTGTTATACAGTGGTATCCAAAACAATATGCAAAATATCCAGGTATGCCATGAAGTAGCACAGTTAATCCACATTTGTTTCACTTCTATTTGCTGCAGTATTTCACAATATATCCAAATATATTGTGCATCTGCTGTTAGTTTTTGACAGAGGAGAATCTTGCTTTCAGAGCAAGTAACAGCTGAGTAGAACTACAGCTTTTCTAACTGATAAATCATTTCTATCTCAGCAGGAGTCAGTGTCGGTTGGGATTAAGTAAACAGATACTTTATTAAAAGCAAGGGGTCTCATTTAAGTAATAAAAGAAACTGTGTTTCTCTGTTTGAGGAAGGGGGCTGTATCAACTTAATTTGCTGAGTCAGGAGAAGAGGGGAGAAGCTAATTTGGGGTGTGTCTTGAGCAGTAGAAAAGCAGCTGTCTCAAATTACAGCTTCCTGCTGTTAGTTTTTGATAGAGGAGAATCTTCTTTCAGAGCAAGTAACAGCTGACTATAACTACAGCTTTTCTAACTGATAAATCACTTCTATCTCAGAAGGAGTCAGTGCCTGTTGGGATTAAGCAAACAGATACTTTATTAGAAGCAGGGGTCTCATTTAGGTAAAAAAGTCACTTTGCATTTCTCTGTTTGAGGAAGGGGGCTGTATCAACTTAATTTTCTGAGTCAGGAGCAGAGCAATAGAAAAGCAGCTGTCTCCAATTACAGCTTCTCTGCTGTTAGTTTTTGATAGAGGAGAATCTTGCTTTCGAAGCAAGTAACAGCTGAGTAGAACTACAACTTTTCTAACTGATAAATCACTTCTATCTCAGCAGGAGTCAGTGTCGGTTGGGATTAAGCTAACAGATACTTTATTAGAAGCCAGGGGTCTAATTTAATTAAAATAAAAGTCACTGTGTGTTTCTCTGTTTGACGAAGGGGGCTATATCAACTTAATTTGCTGAGTCAGGAGAAGAGGAGAGAAGCTAATTAGGGGTGTGACTTGAGCAGTAGAAAAGCAGCTGTTTCCAATTACAGCTTCCTGCTGTTAGTTTTTGACAAAGGAGAATCTTGCTTTCAGAGTAAGTAAGAGCTGATTAGAACTACAGCTTTTCTAACTGGTAAATCACTTCTGTCTCAGCAGGAGTCAGTGCCTGTCGGGATTAAGCAAACAGATACTTTATTAGAAACAGGGGGTGTGGCACGTGGACAGCTGGTTCTGATTTTAATATGATATTTTTTCTGCAATATCAAATATGTAAGGGAGTGTCTGTCGGTAGAGAATACTGTCTTGCTGAAATTGACACATCAACCCCACCCAGGGATAAGTTCAAAGGACAGGAGGTAGCTTAAACTGCAGATATGTGAAATGCAATTACTTTGTTAAGTTTTATTTGAAGCCCAGGAAGTAAAATATCCATTCATGACGTCCTCAGGGAAATCCTTTGATTTGCACTAGGTGTCATGAAGGAGGGAGAATATGCATGTGTTGGGGTGTCTCCCAAGATAGCCAGTAAATACATCAAAGAGACTTTGATGTCTGTGTGAAGCAGGTCCCAGACTAAATTAGGAAGTCCAATATGCATTTGCTTGGGGTTATCCAGTGAATTACATCAAAGAGGCTTTGATGTCTGTGTGAAGTAGATCACAGACTGGTTTTGATAAGTCACATGAAGAGAGGAGATTCATTATGTCACCTATTGTTTTTAAATATCTTAGTAAGACATGCTGTGTTATAAAATATAAATTTTAATACATCAAGGCAGAGTTAGGTGACCTGAGAGAGAAGGCTGGCTTAAGACTGTTTTTAAATATGCTGAGCAGACCTTACTCAGAGACATTCATTTGCTGACTGAGAAAAGAGGAACAACAAAGCATTGAAAGATTAAGAAGTAAGGAGACCTTAGATAAGACCGACCAGTCTGAGTGTATGTGTTGCTGGAATTTGCACTTTTAAACCTGTTTTATTTTTAAGACTGTATGTGTGGGGATATCTTGTTTTGTATTTTACTGTTTCTCTATTTTACCTATTTTAAAGTAAAGATATATATATATATATATATATATATATATTTTAAAACAGAAACTGCCTGGTGTGCCTTGAAACTTCTTTTTATATAAGTGAAGTTTATATGGTTATAGTTGACACTGTGCATGAGCTTATTGTGGTACCAAACTGGGAAACAGATAAGAGTTCTCTAGGTCTTGCATAGAGTTCTAAGGTTTCATTTTGTAATACCTGATTAGGTGCCCATAGGCAAAGATATCTGCCCCCCTCCAAAGACAGAATTATCTGGGCCTAACAATTGGGTTCTCTAACAAGAGGTTATCAGTTTGAATCCCTCCAGAACTTGGGACAAAGGTGACTCGAACCCACAAAACAGAGAAGAGGGTTACCTTGTCCTGTTAACTGTTCACAATTCTACTCTCAGAGGCTGGCACTTTGAGAGTAGAGGGCTGACCTGCTGAGTGGGATTGTGACGGGGGTCTCATTTAATTCAAAAAAAAGTCACTTTGTGTTTCTCTGTTTGAGGAAGGGGTCTGTATCAGCTTAATTTGCTGAGTCAGGAGCAGAGGAGAGAAGCTAATTGGGAGTGTGGCTTGAGCAGTAGAAAAGCAGCTGTCTCCAATTACAGTTTCCTGCTGTTAGTTTTTGACAGAGGAAAATCTTGCTTTCAGAGCAAGTAACAGCAGACTAGAACTACATCTTTTCCAATTAATTGTTCTACTTCCCACCCTTCCGCCCTCCTACCCTAAGTCAGTTCTACTTTTATAGCCACTGGATTTGACTGACAACAGGAACTTCCTGTTTGGCAGTAGGAAGGGAAGGATCAGCAAGACACATTAGTTTCATCAACCTTGAAGGAAACTAAAAAATAACTCCCCCCCCCCGGCTGCTGGAGTTCTGAATCCGAGCAAGGAAGGAGGAGACTACTGAAGACTACAGGAAGTTCCTGTCCCAGAATAGTAAGGGCAAGAGTCGTAAGGGCACATAGGTAGTAGGAAAGTAGGTGTAAAAATACACAGTGGGAGGAGACAGTAAGCATACAAAGCAACAGGAGAGGGGACACAAAATAAGTCAAGATGGCAGTGGTGCAGTGCAATAGCTGTGTGGCTGCAGTGTTCCAGGAGATATTCTGGAGGCTGCACTGCTGTCCTATTTGCAGGCACCTCTCTGGTCTGAGGAAGGAGGTTGCCCATCTCCAAGCTGACCTGGCTAGGGAAAACCTCTTCCCCCACCCAGGGACCACCAGGCCACTGCCACTATCTCAGAGGTTGCCAACACAGAGAAGCAGTTGGACCAAGGTGGGCTCAGGGAGGGAAAGAGTGGTGGAACAGAGGTGCATTCCTCCAGTTGTACCTCTCCACAATTCATATGCTGTTCTGGTGAAGAGTGGTTCCTCTATGGAGGCACCTGCAGTAGAGACCAAGGAGAATGCTGGGAACCTCCACAAAGAAGACCCACAGGAGAGTGGCATGAGACCCCACAGGGAAATGAAACAACTGCTGGTGGGGGACTCAGTCATTAGGTGTGTAGAAGTGGGGGAGGAAGGGAAAAGAGAGGTGAGGTGCCTGCCTGGTGACACGGTTCAGAGGAACTGGAAGTGAATCCTCAGGATCAGGGGAGCAGCTGCACAAGGGAGGGAGGGGAGCTGGATGTCATTGTCCACCTAGGGACAAATGACCAGGCTGCAAATGGGATCAGAGCAGTGCGAGAGGAGTTTTTAGAGTTGGGGAGCGGCCTTAAACAAGTAGCATGTACAGTAACTTTCTCAGAGGTGCTGCCTGTCTATGGCAAGGATGATGCTAGGGTACTCCACACCATGGGATTCAATGAATGGTTGAAACACTGGTGTGGAGCTCAGGGTTTTGGCTTCATTGGGGACTGGGGAGCCACCTCGAGGGATGCAATCCTATACTGGTGCGATGGTCTGCATCTGTCCAGGGGGGAACCAGGATTCTAGGTGATAGGTTTAAATGCTTCATTGGCAAGCATTTAAACTAGCCAAGGGTGGAGGCACTGAAAAGAAGCAGGGAAATTCCAGCATCCCCCCATAAAATGCAGTAGTTAGAGAGGTAAACACCAAGGTAGAGAAGTCAAAAGGGAGCAGGACAGGGGTAAATGCAGAAAAAGGCAGTAACGACAGGGATGGGTCAAAAAGGAGTAAGGCCATCAGAAAATGGAGAGTGATGAGTACCAGTGCCTGCAGTCTGTGTAACAAGCTCCCTGAACTAGTGGCTTTGATGGAAGCGGGATGCCTGAATACTATGGTGGTCACTGAAACATGGTACACAGATAACCATGACTGGGATGTTAACAAACCAGAATACACAATCTACAGAATGGACAGGGTGGGTAAAAGAGGAGGAGGAGGAGGAGTAGCTCTCTCTATATATAAGGGAAGGGATTAAAGCAACAGAACTAAAAAGTAAACAGGAAGTTGATGAGTCACTATGGGTCACCCTGGAGACAGGAAATGGCACCACAATTTGCATGGGGGTTGTGTACAAACCCCCATCTCAGGGGGAGGGAATGGACAAGGAAATGATAGAAGGCATCCTTCAAATGGCATAAAAATGGGAGATATTGTTGACGGGAGACCTGAATATGCCAGATGTTAGCTGGAGCACCTCTGCTGCAGGCACATCCAAGAGCAGGGTCATTTTTGATGCCCAACAGGTAGCATGCCTCAGACAGCTAATGTTGGGACCCACTCGGGAAGGAGCAATCTTAGACCTGGTACTCTCAAATGGGGATGGAGAAAGGATATCAGATTTAGAAGTGGGTAGCCATCTGGGAACAATTGACCACCAAATAGTGTGGTTGTCAATTAACACAGCCATAGAGTCAAGCCATACAAAAACAAGAGTATTGAATTTTAGAAGAGCTGACTTTGGGAAAATGAGAGAGTGCCTCAGAAAAGCACTAGCAAACAAGCAAGAAGGATGGGTGGAGGAACAATAAGGAATAATCAAAACAGCCATCAAAGAGGTAACAAGCCTTTGTGTGAAGCAAATCAACAAAACAAAATGAAAGAAAAAAACACTATGGTTCTCAGAAGAGGTGGGAGGGAAGGTTAAGGAGGAAAGGATAGCATTCAGGAAATATAAGGAAACACAGAAGGAGCAGGACAGAGAACTTTATCAGTTAAAGCAGAAGGAGGCAGGGCAGGCAGTCAGAATGGAAAAGGCACAAACTGAGGAAAAAATAGCCAACTCTGTTAAGAAGGGGATAAAACCATTTATAGGTACATTAGGGAGTGAAGAAAGACCAAGGAAGGGATACAGAAACTTAATAAAGGGGAGGGAATGTGGGTAGAGGGTGGCAGTGAAAAAGCAGGGATACTGAATGAATATTTCTGCTCAGTATTCACAATGGAAGAGGAGGGGGAGATATCTAAACCAAACAAGAGAAACACTCTGGATGGGGGGTCAATACCAGTCCATTCACAGAAGAAAGGGTTTTGAAAGAACTCTTGAAACTGAGGGTGGACAAAGCAATGGGGCCTGATGGGATTCACCCCAGAATTCTAAAAGAACTAAGGGTAGAACTAGTAACATCACTGACTACTCTCTTTAACAAATCATGGAAGAATGGGGTGGTACCTGAGGACTGGATGAGGGTGGATGTGATTCCACTTCACAAAAGTGGGAGCAGGGCAGAGGCAGGAAACTACAGACCAGTTAGTTTGACCTCAGTGGTAGGGAAAATGACGGAATCACTTGTGAAGGAAAGAATTATTGAGGACCTAGAGGCCAGTGGGGCACAGGACCCAAGGCAGCATGGTTTCACAACAGGAAGGTCATGTTTGATGAACCTAATAGATTTCTTTGACTGGGTGACTTAAGTAGTAGACCAGGAAGGGGCTGTGGATATGGCCTACCTAGAGTTTAGGAAGGCATTTGACAGTCTTACACAAAAGATTAATATACAAGTTAGCCAGCCTTGGATTGGATCCCAGAGTGGTAGCCTGGATAAAAAACTGGCTGGACAACAGGATGCAAAGGGTAATAGTAAACAGAGTCCACAGTGAAGAAAGGAGGGTAACTAGTGGGGTACTGCAGGGTTCAGTACTGGGACCGGTCCTCTTTAATGTCTTATAAGTGACATTGGAGAGCACCTGGAAGGAAAAGTATGTCTCTTTGCAGACAACACAAAGATCTGCAACAGAGTTAATACACAAGGTGGGGTGGAAAGGATGAAAAGGGACTTGGCAAGGTTGGAGGAATGGTCAGATATATGGCAGCTAAGATTCAATGCAAGGAAATGCAAGGTAATGCACCTGGGAAACAAAAACCAATGAGAAGAGTACACAATGGGGGTGAGATAATAACAACAACAAAAACTGAAAAAGACCTAGGAGTAATTATATCAGATGACCGAAAGGTGGGCAAGCAATGTCAGAAGGCAGTATGGAGGGCTGGGGGGGGGGATACTAGGACGCATAGGGAGAGGCATCAACAGTAGAAAACAAGAAGTTGTTATCCCACTGTGCAGACAGTTGGTGAGACCCCATCTGGAGTACTGCATGCAATTCTGGAGACCCCATCTCTGCAAAGACATAGACAGAGTGAAGGCTGTTCAGAGGAGGACAACCAAAATGGTGCAGGGTCTGCACCAGAAGACATATGAGGAGAGACTAAAGTAGCTTAATATGTATACCCTTGAGGAAAGGAGGGAGAGGGGGACATGGTAGGAACTTTCAAGTATCTCAAGGGAATTAACAAAGTACAAGAGGGTAGCATCTTTCAGAAAAAGAGATGTGCAAGAACAAGGGGATACGATTTGAAGATAGAGGAGGGATAGTTCAGAGGTATTGTTAAAAAGTATTTTTTCCACAGAGATTGTTGTAGATGCATGGAACAGCCTTCCTGAGGAGGTTGTGGAGTCAGGAATGGTGAGAGAGTGCATGGGACAGACATAAGGGAATTCTAGTTGGGGGGGGAAGAAGGAAGTAAGCTGTTGAGTAACTAGAATCTGCAACTTATCCATCAGGTAGGAAAATGGGCAGATTAGGTGGGCCAGGCAGTCCTTATCTGCCATCAAATTCTATGTTTCTATGTTTCTATCTCTGTCACTGGATATTATTGTATATTTTGCTGTTACCCTGACCCTATTTTTTTAAAAATGTACATCTACAGTACAGAACTGTACTGAAACCATTGCACTATACTGGAGGCAGTACAGCGCAGTGGTTTAAGGCTCTGAGCTGCAAACCTGGAAACATGAGTTTGAGTCCCACTGCCTCCACTTGTATACTGTATGACCCTGAGCAAGTCACTTAACTTCCTTGTGCTCCCAGGTCACACCTGGAAACAAGCTTTCAGCTTAGAATGTCCCTCCTGGTAAAATAAACAATAAAAAAAGAACTGTTTAGAATTGCTTTACCTAGTAACAGCTGTAAAGATGAAAAGTATTTGCCAGTACTCCTCATCACTTTGTGAGTGCCGAAAGTCATACTAGCAATTGTTCTAAAATGCCCACATTGTCATCTCTTGATCACTCTTGAAGTACCTGACACTCCATTCACGCTGCAATTTAGTGACACAGAGTGGTCAAAATGATGACATAGTACCACTGTTCTAATCTGCAACTGTGTGTGCCATATACAAAAGGGTTACAAACCTTTCCTTCTGCTGCTGCAATAGGTATTGTGCTGGTACAAGCAAAAAAAGGCAGTATGTCAATGCAGCACTGTACTATGGACAGAAAACTCCCAGCCTCCAAACAGCTACTTGCATGACACAGTGCTTTCCATTTCTTTGCTGAAGATTGACTATAGTACATTAATTTTAGAGGAAAAGAAGAAGAAAATGAAGAATTAGCATTTATATATTGCTTTTTATACACACTGTATATTAAAGTGCTTCACAAGCAATGCTAGAATGGTAGTGAAGTAACTGAAAACATGTAGTGGCAGTCATTTTGCACATTAACACCCACACCCCGCCTTCAGCAGTTGCATGAACTGGTTTTACAGGAAGAGGAATGTTGGCCAGGACACAGAGCAAGATCACCTACTCTTGTGAAAATGCCTTTGGTTCTTTTATTTCCACCTGGACACCCACCTGGACAGCATAAGAGATGGGCAGAAGAGACCTCAGTTTAGCAACTCATCTGAAGGTAGCAATCCCAACAGTACAACACCTCCCCAGTACTGCACTTAGGTGCCAGCATTTTTTATTATATCAACATAGAAACGTAGACAATGTCAGAAGAAAAAGTCCATTAGTCCATCCAGTCTACCGCATTATACCCTATCCTGCCCTGAGACCTGCTATCTAGATGGTGTTTCTCCTCCTATTCCCACCTCTTCCCTTACCTTACTGCCCCCCAGGAGTAATACTTAACTTTTTCCAAGCCTTGCTCAAAACCATTAATGGTTTAGGTGCCTACCACCTCTACTGGCAGGCTGTTCCACAGCTCAACCACACTCTCTAAAATAAAACATTTAGATGTACCTCCTAAATCTCCCCTTCTCTTGCTAGCACTCATATTCTGGTAGCATTGATTCATTATTCCTTCTGAATAGTTTCTCAGTTTACCCTGTTCATTCCTTTCAGAAACCTTTAGGTCACTATAATATTGCCCCTCTCCCTTCTGGCCTCCAGTGGGTAGATGTTCAGTGTCCTAAGTTGATCCTCATAGAATCTGCCATGTTAGCCTTGCACCATTTTGGATACCCTACACTGCACTGACTTCAGCCTGTCCTTGTCTTTCCTTAGCTGGAGATTCCAGAACTGGGCACAGTTTTCTAAATGGGGCCCCACCATGGATATATAGAAAATTATTGAGTATAAGCTTAATCCCAGTGTAGGACTTGAACCCATGACCTTCTGATCAAGAAATGTACTGTATGTGCTACCAGCTGAACCACACTGACACCTAATCAGCACTCATTTAATGTTTTCTGCATTTCTTTAAGAAGGCATCAAGAAAACTATTACGGTATCGTTATTATTATTTAATCATCACCATCGCCACTGAACTTTGAAGTGGAATTCAGCCTACACATGAATCTAGTGAAGATACACCAGTGGTTTCCGGTTAACCAGTTCATATTTCTCTGCAGAAAAGTGGCCATGCTTGTTGGATCCAAGTAAACGCTACCTAAAGGCACCCCAGTCTCTCTCTCTCTCTCTCTCTCTCCCTCAGTACTGTATCAGGGCTCACTTTATAGGTTGTGAGCAAATTATAGAAACTTGGCCTTTGGTTATACTCCCCCCTTGACTTCTCTGCTTATATTGACCACCTTACATCAATGTTTGTACCCCAAACTTGGTGATCTCTACCAAAATCAAGAGTGCTCCTAACCCTCTGCTGTGTCAAAGGAGCTACAGTACAAGTCACATTAAACTGTTCCGTCAGTGAGCTGGTTTAGCATTGTTTTTCACAGCTGGCAATGCATTGAAAAATCATATTGCATTGTTTTTCGATGCTTAGCCAGCTCAAGAGCAAAGTTTGTAAAATATTTTTTGCAGCTCACTTGGAATGTATCAGAAGTCCAGTCACAATACAATGCAAAACTGAGTACTAACTCTAAAGAAACAGTTTGTGTAGGGTTTTGTACTGGATCAAGAAACACTTAAGCAACCCATTGTAGAAACAGTTTAATGTGAATTGTACTGTAGTTTCTATGGTGATGTACAGTATGCCAGATGGGCGCAGGGTGAGAGAAGAGGGCAACCAGAAGGGATCCTTTCTGAATGATTACTTCTGTTCAGTATTCACAAGGGAGAATATTGGGCCTTTGCCAGAAAGGGGCATAAAGACATCTGAAAGGGGTATCCCACAAATGAGGCAAATGGTATTTACAAGTGTTAGGGTCAGAAGAGGGCTTGCAACCCTGAGCATAGATAAGGCCCAGCGGCTGGAAGGAATGCACCCCAGGACAGGATACTGGATGAGTTGGGTAAGGTTTGGCACTACTTCTGCGGGAAGGAACTAGGCATCATTATAAGGGACTCTGTTAAACAATCTAACCAGTATAACAATGCCTACTACAAGGCAACCAGGAAGATGGGGTGTATTGCATGGAGTATTGTACCCAATTCTGGAATTCTCACCAACAGTAGTAGCCAGAGATATTACCAGCTATTTCCCGAAATGTCTGTGATATTTCAAGAGAAATCTGCTTTCTGCATTTCCACAGTAGAGGCATCAGAGAGAATCTCTACAGAAATGTCATGAAATATCTGGAAATAGCTGGAGATGTCTATGGCTACTACTGGAGCAGCAAACACAGCCTGGAGAAAATACAGTCTACAGTAACCAAAATGATTCAGGGCAAGCAGGTCAGATTCTATGAGGATCAGCTTAGGGAACTTAAAATGTATTTGCTGGAGACCAGACAAGAGAAAGGCAATATGAAGGAGATCATCATTCCTGAAAGGAATGAACAACGTACATGGTAATGAACTATTCAACAGGTAAAGCTAACATAGAACTGGAGAACAAGAGTGAAAGCTGGTGGGGCAGAACATTTACAGTAGGAGGGAAGTGAAGAGGTTTTAGTTTACAGAGAGTGGTTGAGGCATGGAACATTCTACCAACTGAGGTGGTGGGTGGCAAAACCTTTAATGGTTTCAAGGACAGCAAGGACAGAGTACAAGGCTTATTAGTTACTTGAGGGGATAGCAGTAAGACAGGGAACTTGGGGGTTGTGCAGACAAATACCATGGCTAGACAAAGCCATCAGGGTAAGATAGGGTACTACAGACAGACTGGATGGACCAATAGTCTTTTTCTGCAATCACTGATGATGTCTTTACAACCCTCCACATACTCAGTTATGGAGGCATTACCTATGGGGCTAACCAAAAGTCTCAACTAGTTAGACTGAACTCCTTACTTTGCTCCTTCTATGCATTTATTCCTCAACTACCCACCTTAAATAAACCACTTCAACCTCTATGGTTAGGTTGGTTTGCCCTTCCTTGAGTCCGTCAGCATCGTCCACTATTTAATGTGTCTCTACAAGTTCTGGCTTTTTATGCTTTTATGTTACCTCTCTGGCCTCTTATCCTCTACCCAAAACTCTGCCTACTCACCCAGAACCCACAAAGTCCACTGTGTTATCCATGGACCAGTACCCCTGATTGGCCCCCTACCTTGCAGATAGTAATACTTATGACACAGGCACTTATTGTACAATCATAAGCATCAGGATCTGAGTTTCTACTGTATTTCTACTGAGAAGTATAATGCTTTTGCTATAATTCTGATTGTACCACTTGAGAGACACTTCTGTTTATATCATTGTATAATAATTAGTTAGGCAATACTGACATCTTTAGGTCTAGTGCAGAACAGCAATTATCTATGCAACTATATGCAACTATGTATGTAATCACAAGTAACCTTCACGAATACAGGTTCTTTGTTTCATGTTATCTTGTTTTTCTGCTAGCTCAGACTGCTTTCCCAGGCTAGTAAGACATCAGGCTATTTGCCATTATCAAATGAGACTTTCATATATCTTTTTAGTAGTTTCCATGGAGATTATCAGGGGTATAAGGCCCTATGCACTGCTCATTTTATCTGAGAAGAGACTTGCGTCTACCTATAGGTAGGAAAGATTGGAGGTGTTCTCCCCAATGTTATCATTGTGATTTGGTCGTAAGCCTGCTTTATATACCAGAAATAAATCACTTTATCTGCTGGACACCACTTGTCTGTCATTTCTTCACTTTTGTGCAGTTCCAACAAGAACCTGAGAAAGGTAATTTTATTACCCAGTTACATTTAGTGACTGTATACAGGTTGGAATGTACAAAGTGAGGATTCCATTCAAGTTCCTTAAACTGAATGTCGAGTAGTGTGGTGCATTTTTGCCCACTTGGACCTACTCATACTTATAGTGACTGTTCTTTCATGGATTTGTTCCATTTCAGTTTTGGACATGGCAGACCCACACCAGACCACTGGTACACTCCCTTTGTGAGCAGCAGTGTACCACATTGGCTCCACCATTTGCCCACGGGGGACCGGAAAGCCATTGGGAGATGGCGCCAAGGATTTTATTTTATTTATTGAAATTTCAGATAACACCTTTGAGAACAAGCTCATTTCACAGGTTCCGCATGAGATGAACAATACATATTGGAAAAGTATGAGAGGGTGAACAAACAAAACAAGGAATTATACAAGACATTACAACAGTATATAACCAGAGAAGTTCCAACACATACAGCATTGTACAATGTATGCCAAGGTGCATATTTGATTAAAACCTGGAATTCAAAAGGGTCATATTAGAGGGGGTGGGGTCTTATGAAATGACCCTTTACAGGAAAATGAGAATAGACTCAGCCTAATATCTAATAAGATTAAATAATATTCCAGTCTTTTGACTGCTTTCTTTGTTTGTGTGTCTACCCCTTTGTTTGTTATGCCTGACCTTTGCACAGAACTCAGACTCTATGTCTCTAACTACCTCACCTCTCATGGAGGATGGACGATTTCACGCTGGATGCAAAATCATCCGAAGATCCCATGCTTGCAATCTCTGATCAATATCTTGAGTCCAAGCAAAAAAAACAAAAAGTATCACACCAAAGGCCTTTTGGTCACGGCATTACATATTACAGTTGAAAGTTTGCTAGCACGCTGTGCCTCCCTTGAACTGCAAAATGCTTCTCTAAAAAAAGAGATGGGCTTCCAGGCATCAGAGTTGCAGAAGAAAGAACAGAAACTAGTGGAGGAGACACAGTCACTCCATGACCACAAATAATAGACGGTTGCATTGTACTGCTCAAGATACAGAACGTGAAAATTGCATGTTGAGAGATGATATTGAGAGGTTGAAATGTGATAAGAAACAGTTATCTTATTTGAACAATATTTTGAGTGATACGAATGAAGGTTTGTGAGAGGATAATGTGGAATTGAAAGAGGAAAATGAAAGGTTGTTGAATGAGCTAGACAAAGAGCTTAGGGAAAACGTCAAATTGGGAGCCACATACAGAGTATTGCAGCGTGAGGTTGAAAAAGGTATTGAGCAGGGCACTGCAACAGTCTGCCATAGGAAATGTAAAGCAAAGATGGTGAAATTGTGCCATCAGCAAGAGGTTCTCACTGGCCATGTTAAAGCCATGAATGGTTTTCAGTTCACACCCATTGACATTACATCATCCAGTGATGATGATTCAGGTTAAGAGGACATTGAGTGCCTCATCATATCCAAACCCCTGCCCCATAGGGTGGTGGCTTTCAGTAGCCATTCCCAAGATGGGGCACATTCATCACCAAGTTACTTTGGCACACCCTCTATTTTACCATATAGCAACAAACATGGCAGCCCCCATGATAATGGAAGCTGACCACCACCCTGTAATGCACCCCCACTAGCTCCCATCACCAGGGAAGATGGTGTAGCAGTGCGTAGCATTGTGCAGGAGGTTATTATCAACCTAACTACCTCTACCACTCTGGATGAACCATCATCCCTGCATAACCAAATTGAATGCATGGTTGAGAATGCAGTCAGCCAGGACAGTGTATTCCAAGCAGCTGCTGATGTGCCAGTGGATGCTGCCCTTCGCAGTGCTCTAGCAGCACAGACACATATGTCCATTCCCCTACAGGTGACTCACACTTTTCAACAAATTGCCCAAGGAATCGGACAGATGGGCCCCACCAACAACCTCAGTTGTCACTTGGAGAAGGTGTGCTCCCTTTGTGAGAAGCTTTTTCTCTAACCTGAGTACCAGGTCCAAGTCCTGAGACAAACCATCGAGCCTACACTCTGGACCAATCTCCCAAATACTGTCCACAACTGCAACATGCTTGATTCCAACGATATCGCTCAAGCCCTTCTTTCGGCTAATGCCTCAGGTATTGTTGGAGCCCACTTGGCCTACAAGGTTAAGCCCAGTGGTTTACCATCAATGGTTGTGGCTCACATACAAGGCTGACAAGGCCGTCAGTAAAGACTAAATTAAGTACAAGGATTTGTACATCCGGAACATGACTCTGGGCCTCCTGGAAAATGTTGAACTCAATGTTTACCCACAGTCCAACACATTTGAACAGATTCTTACCAAGACGGAGCGGGCCTTCCAGGTCTACCTATGCAACCTCACTTCTGGCAAAAACAACAACAAGGCAGCTGCCATTACCTCCATGGCCCAGGCAGACCTGGCCCAAGTTGCTGCAGTCAACCCTACCCCTACCCATTACACTGTGGAAGGTGACAACAACCAGCAGGAAGCCCCTTCAGCTGACCAACAGTAGCAGAAGGGGAGGAAACGGAACTATAGGAATAAAATTGTAAGGGAATTTTTTGGTTATGCAGGGATATCTTTCCTCCCTGGGGCTATTGATAAATAATAAAAAACACAGACAATGTTTTTTGGCCCAGAGCAGAAAAATAAAAGTGTTTCAAAAATAAAAATGATGACCCATGAGGGGATAATTTTGGAGCAGACATCAGAATACAAATACTTAGGTATTCAAATTGACCAACATTTAACCTTCGAACAACACATAATAGAATTAACAAGGAAAACAAATGCTAAAATAGGAGCAATGAGACGTATATCAAATTGCACAACAAAAGGAATGCACTTAAGTATAGGAAATCAATTAGTATTACCAATAATAGATTAAGGAAGCCATATCTATAGGCACACTACAAAAAAGCAATTACAGAATCTGGATGTACTTTATAATAGATTAGTGAGATTCATATTAAGATGTGATTTTAGCACCCATCATTGTACAGTGTATACTAAACTTAGATGGAATTCATTAAATTAGCAGACTAAGGGCATTTGATTAAACCAGATTCAAGGATTTTTTAAAAGTAAATCTCAACAGTATTTAGTAGCTAAACTTCAAAGACCAAACCATGGATTGAACTTAAGAAAACTGGGAGCTAGAGAACTGATGATTCCAAAAATAAAAAATAAATTTAGTTATATGACCTTCCAGTATAAGGCTGCCTCAAGTTGGAATGGACTTCCTCCTTTTCTCCGTGATTTAGAATTATCCACTACCACATATAAAACAGCAGTGAAGCAGGAGTTAAGCTTTAGATGTCAATGTAATAGATGAACTTCATGAAAGTAGAAGTAAATGTCTGTGATTTTTATAAGTGTCTTGTTATGCTATGTGTATTTTATATTGTAATTATCTGTGGATGAATTTGTTTTGTATGTTATTAGTAGAGAAATAATTAGTGCTTTATACAAACAGGTATGCCTTGAAAATAAGGATTCTTTGAATGCTAATGGCTGTATCACTGTATAAGTAAAATTTTACATACATACAACTGGAACAATAACAGAAATTGGCAAAATCAAAATTCCAATACCAAGTACTGTAACTGGCCAGCTATCAGGACCTGAAAGATGAGAATGAGGCCCTCCGCAAACAACTGGAGGAAGCCCATGCTGGATCAAACGCCATGAGAAATCGCTCCATAGGGGCCTTGGCACCACCCAGCAATACCAACCCTTTTCAGACCTCGACTACTGTACGATCAAGTGGTTGCAGAACAAACCCTTTCATAACATCAGACACTGGCCAGGCCAATGTGGTGATCTAGGAACTTCCAATTGGATGGTTTGAAATTTCAGCACTGATGTCAGAGGCACATTATGCTTGTCCTGTGAAGTGTCGAGAGGAGACCCAGTGGCCTTCTGGAAGCTCCAGGCCACAGAGACAGGAGGATGAGGAACAGTCCAGGAATTGTTCAGATTGACAATTACAGGCCCTAGTCTGGATTGTGAGTGACTTGCTTGTTGATGCAAATGGACGGACTTGTGTTAGGGCCATGGTTGGGGGACACCAACTAGACCATACTTCTGGATACAGGAACAGCCATGTCTGTTCTCCATGATGAGAACCCAGCTATGTCTACTTGGTCTACTGGCAGAAAGACCAGTGCACAGGGTGTAGATGGCACCCAACTGTAAACCTATCCATCTGTATCACTACCTGTGTAGGTAGGCCATCTCAAAACAAATTTTGCTTTTGACGTCATGGTATGTCGCCGTCATCCCAGCATATTGGGAATTGATTTCCTTGCATAGCACAGCTGTGGGGTGGACCTAGCTAAGAGGTTATTGCTACAGATCAAAGGACAATGTCATGCTGTCACTGTGCCAGATTCACAAGCAGTGGCAGCCATCTCCCATAACAACAAGGAGTATGACGTCATGGCTTTGTTTAAAAGTCATGATTTGTTTTCTGAACTGGCACCTTTGTTGCAAGAATACACTGATGTGTTTGCTACCAACATGCATGATTGTGGTAGGATGCACACAACAATTGAAGTCACAAGACCCAATCCTGTGAGATAAGCACAATATCCATTTCCTGCTGAAGCCCTCCCATCATTAAGGGAAAACATCCAGTCACTGCTGCTGCAAGTTGTGTTCAGGACTTGTGTCTCTACAGTCAACTCACCCATTTGGCCTGTGAAAAAGCCAATTGGAGCTTGGAGAATTACAACTGATTACATGAGACTTTATCAAGTCACCCCCAGCTGTGCCCCAACTGTGGCATCAGCCCTGATGTGCTCAAGCTGCTGACACCTGACAAAAAGTGGTTCTCAGCTCTTGACATCTCTAATGGGTTTTGGTCACTCCCTTTAGCACAAGAAAGCCAATACAAATTTTGTCTTCACCTTTGAGGGGCACCAGTACACCTGGACCTGTCTGCCCCAGGGCTTTCACAGCAGCCCTTCCCTCTTCCATCTCCACATGATGGATGCCCTGCAGGGTTTCTCTATGCCCCAGTGCCTCCTGCAGTATGTGGATGATTTGCTCTTGGCAACTTCCACCAAAGAAGAACATTTCATGCTTTTGGATGAACTACTGACTCTCCTCAGGAGAGCAGGCCTCAAGTGCAACCCTTCTAAGGCATAATTGTGTCAGAAGGAGGTCATGTTCCTTGGCCTATGCATCACAGACCAAGGCTGAAGCCCAGCTGCAAAGAAGATCCAGGGCTTGCAAGATCTACCACTCCTTACAAGCATGGCAACACTCAGATGCTTGCTAGGCATGGTAAACTACTCCAGGGACTTTATCCCTGATTTTGCCTTGAAGGCCGCTCCTCTGTATGAACTGCTGAAAAAGGATGTCCTATGGACATGGGGCCCAGCACTCACTGAAGCTGAGACACAGCTTAAGCAAGCCTTAGCTTCAGCCCCAGCACTGATCAACACAAATCTAAGATTGCCCTTCCATCTGGAAACTGCCACCTCTGATGTGGCCATGTCTGCAGTGCTGGCACAAACGTACAATGGGTACCACAGGCCCATTGCCTACTCATCACAGATGCTATCCATAGTATAAAGAAAATACAGTCTCTGTGAAAGGACACTTTTGGCAACCTTCTGTGCTGTCAAACACTTTCTCTACATCATTGGGTATGCTCCCATTATTTTGCATACATGCCATACTCCAACTAACTTTTTGCTTTCAGACAAAGTGAAAGATGGATCAGTTTCTAACACCAGACTTACCCATTGGTCTTTGCTTTTGCAGGATAGAGACATCAAGGTTATACCTGCCAAAATGCCATCAATCCTGGCTCATGGCCTACTCTACACAGGTAAGCCTCATGACTGCACCCTCCAACCACCTGACCTACCTGATCCAGGACCCTTTCTGCCAGCCACACCTGAGGTCCTGGAGGACAAAACAATGTTCCACATCTTTACAGATGTTTCTGCATCCTATGTGGATGGAGAACAGGTAGCAGGCCTTGGAGTGCTCATACTGGACCATGAGGGTGATTTCAGATGCATTTCCAGGAAGTGCACTGTTATCTCCTCACAGTATGCCAAATTGGTGGCTGTGGCCTGTGCATTAGAGATTATGCCCCATGGTGAAAAAGATGACAAGATGTCATCATCTTTGCAGACTCCAATTGGGTATGCTCATCCCTCACTGAGTTCTTTCCATTTTGGCAAAAGAACAACTTTACCTCATCTGATGGTACCCCTGTCAAATATAGAGAACAGTTTGTATACATACACACCCTGACACAAATGTTCACACATAAGCTGTACATACAAAAGGTAAAGGCCCACTGTAAATCTGACCCTTACCATGAGTACAACAAGTGAGCAGAATTGTTTGCAAAAGCAGGCCCTCGAGGGGGAGACATGGGAAATGACACGCCCGCAGTGCATAGCAGCCATTGTAACACCTACAATTGCTGCAACCAAGAAACCAATAGCAGAACCCCCATTAGATCTATCTGCTGCACAGAAAGCAGATCCACAGATCAGAGATGTGTTCAAATTCCTAGACAAAGGAGCTGAACAACCACTGCCTGTTGGCAGTCCCTACAAAAGACATTTGGTTAATCTACATCTGTCTAGTGATCAGAAACTCATCTGGTATCACAAACAGGAAACAGATGACAAATTGTGGGTGGAACCACGCACACTGCAAACCAAATTTATTAATATGGGTCATGACACTCCCACTGGTGGACACCAGGGGGACATAAAACACTCTCCAGAGACTCAAGACAGTCATCTGGTGGCCTGGTATGGCCAAAGATGTAGACCACTATGTGAACAACTGCATAGTGTGTGCTCAGAACAATCCCATTTCAGTGAAAAAAATGCAAAGTTACTGCCCCAAAGGCAGTCTGGACCATGGAATGCGATACGGATCAGTTTCACTGGCCCTCTTACCAACTCCAGTAAGAAGAACAAGTATGCACTTGTTATCACAGATTTGTCCTCCAAGTGGGTAGAAGCATTTTCCACTAAGAACAACTCAGCAAAGACAACTGCCAAGATCCTGGTGGATCAATTGTTCTCTGGGTGGGGCCTACCCTTAAAGGTAGACTCAGACCATGGAACGAGCATGCAGTTTATCTGATGCAACAGACACTCCAACGTCTTGGAGTTGGTCAGAAATTCCACATTCCTTGCCATCCTCAATTGTCAGGTCAGGTAGAAAGAGCCAACAGATGCATCAAGCAGATGCTATGCAAATTTATTGATGACAATCCCAAGGATTGGTATTATCTCTTGCCACTACTACCGATGGCAATAGGGGGTACGCCTGCAGCCACCACTCAATGTACACCTTATGAGGTTATGACTGGTACAGCCATGAGATTACCTGAGCACCTGTTGATTGATTGCCACACCTCCACTGCAGATAGAGTATCTGTGGACAAGTATGTGGAAAAACTTCATGATGACATCATGAAGACTCACCTGTTCTCTGCCAAGCAAATTGGCAAAGCTCAGTAGCAACCTAAAGCTCATTTTGACAAGCATGTCAAAGAAGTCAGCTGGCAAGTCGGAGATCAAGTAATGCTTCTCCAATACAGACAACCTACTCACTCATTTGCCAGTAAATGGAACGGCCCCTATCCCATTGTCAACAAGCTCAGCCCTGCTGTGTATCAGGTCAGAGTACAGCAGCAGAAAGACTGCTGACAAGTGGTTCCATGCTAACCAACTCAAATTATATAAAGGTAACTAAACTTACTTTTCCTAACCCCATAGGGCTGAATAGTACCTTCAGCTAATTAATCCTTTCCTGTTTCTTTCAGATATTGGCAAGATGGCTATCTTGCACCCTGTTCTTCTACTGGTGGGACTACTGCCTCTAACCATTATAGCACCCCCACTCAAACCCCCACAGACTCATAAGGATTGATTGGATCACTTGCTTGGTAAATTGGAATGTTCATCATCTCCAATGGGTGTTTGGATTAATATTCCAAAAAAAAACATTAAGGTTACTCAAGGCAAAGACACCTTTCTGGATACTGTAGTTGTTGCCCCAGATAGATCTTCCCTATCCATTCAGTGGCAAACTGATGCTATGGGCTACACAATCCCTGTAGCTCACCTGTCCAAGGGTACATTCCAAGGCTGGCCTAACACTGACATATCCCAAAATTGTTCTCTTTCTATTAGTCAAACTTCTCCATGACCCACTGTTCAGTATAATCTTACTGCACTCATGGAATCTGCCTTTTGTGATAGACTTCCTTCACAGGAGGCCATTGACTTTTGTCTACAAAATTACGCTGCTTGCTCTTCTGTCTACCTCTCTGTAGTCCCACCCAGTCAGGAGGAACTACTTGCCTGTCCTCACCAATATGAGGGTCCTTCTAGTGGTTTGAGCACCACATCACTCTCAGGTGCCCTTATAAACAATGTACAATTTATGCATGTCCCAGTTATTTTCAATTTATCACATTGGAATATGGCTGAATTTGGTGTATGTTGAGATACTAATACTTCTAAATGTCACAGTATGATGCTTACTGATATTGTTACTACTTAACAAACACACACAAATGATCCTATTGGTGGACCCCATACCACTGACCATATTGGTGTTTTTTAGACCTGCCCATAAATATGCTAAATCCAAATCAAAATGCACCAAGCGGGGCACAGCCTCAGATGTCACTGGTGCAGCCGGTTATGTCTCTAGTATAACTGGAGTAGCTGGCACTGTTACTGGCCTTTTTGGCTCAGGAATGTCTATTTGGAATAGAGAAGATATTGCGTCCATTATAGCATAAACACTTAAGTTCCAGCAAACACTTGGCAATGATGTTATGCCTCATATCTTGCAAAATGTTAATTCTCTCAGCGAGGAATAAAGGTATACCGTTTATAATATGAGGGAGATTGCTCAAGGGTTAATTGATACAAGAAATAAACTTAATGATCTTATTTTTCAGAATAACCGTGAGGTGAATAAGCACTATATTGAGTAAGAAATGTTATGTTCTGCTTGTGGCTGTTATGTTATCTCTACTGTTAACGCTCTCTTCAGGGACTTGGAATCAGGCAAAATTACAGATATCATTCACAATCTCAGACTGGGTAAATAGTATTGCCCACATTGCACAGCCACTGGTTGCATTTCTATGTGTTTAAAGAATACTCTTAACATTTCTATGTCCACAGTGAGAAATATAGGTTATGATTCTAGGTTCACTAACAGAGCCCCATGCTATCCAACAAAGTCTTGCTCTATTAAGGACATGTTTGTAACATTTACTGTCTCCTTGTCACACTTTGATCCAGCTACATCTGTCTTCAAAAAACTGGCAAACATCCATTCCATTGGACATTTGGAGAATGGCATTTTCTGTCAATGAACTAAACTTCCCTCTATGCTGGTTTTCCACCCTGTACTTGAAGCTTGAGTGGCCCCTCATACCAATTGTTGTGCCAAGAAAGGATATTACTTCTTGTGTCACTGTGACATATTTGACATTGTGAAACTGGTCTGTGGTTACTTGCCAGAACATCTTGATTGTGCACTGACTTTGGGTGAAGATTTGCCAACAAACCTTACTGATGTTGATCCAGATGATAACGTTCCTCCTGCTGTATCTTCAGCGTTCGATGCTGAAACAGCACCATCTCAAAGCTATCTTGAAGAGATACAACACTTCACTACTCGTCTCACTAACCAGACATTTGCCTGCCCTGTACATTTATGCCATTGGCGAGTTCCAACTGTCAGAGTCACTTATACTGCCAAAGGACGATTTTGTGTGGTAATAAACTACCCTTCCTTCTCTTATGGTTCTCGTACTTGCAATATTGAAAAACCTAACTTTTGTTTTATTCCACAGCAGAAAACTGTGATAGGTCACACTGTGATCACGCCTGTTCCTTTTCCTGAACTAGACATTATTGATACTGATCCTCAACATTGGCTTGCCCTGTCTCAATATTTGCCTATTTCTAACATGCACATTGATCCCTTGACTCTCTGCTTACAGTCTCTTTTAGCTAGAAAAGATGCTCATTTGATTTATATCAGTAATAATATATCTAAAGCTAATGAAATTCTTAATGATCTTATTCATGATGGTGATTTAAGCCTTGCCATTGGCAACTATTGGGTAGAACTTAGCTTTAAGGTTTTTGTTATTATTCAAGCATTTTTGATTGTCTTTCTGATATTCACTCTTTGCTGCCTGTGATGTACCCTAAAACTACATCGAAAACAATTCCAGTTCCTTTACAAGGCTTATGCATCTGACCTGTAAATTACTTTTTAGCTCCATCCTTACCAGCTAACTTGGGATTATTGCCCCTTCTGAGGCAACAAGAGGGGGACGTTATCCATGGACCCACACCCCTGATTGGCCCCCTACCTCACAAACAGTAATACTTATCACACAAGCATAAGTGTCAGGATCTGAGTTCTACTGTATTTCTACTGAGAAGTATAATGTTTTTGCTATAATTCTAATTGTACCACTTGGGAGACACTTCTGTTTATACAATTGTATAATCTTTAGTTAGGCAATACTGCCATCTTTAGGTCTAGTGCAGAACAACAATTATCTATGCAACTATGTATGTAATCACAAGTAATATTCACAAATACAGGTTATTTGTTTCATGTTATCTTGCTTTTCTGCTAGCTCAGAATGCTTTCCCAGGCTAGTAAGACATCAGGCTATTTGTCATTATCCAATTATGAGACTTTTATATATCCTTTTAGTAGTTTCCATGGAGATTATCAGGGGTATAAGACCCTTTTCATTGCTCATTTTCTCTGAGAAGAGACTTGTGGCTACCTATATGTAAGAAAGATTGGAGGTTTTCTCCCCAATGTTATCACTGTGATTTGGTTGTAAGCTTGCTTTATACACCAGAAATAAATCACTTTATGTGCTGAACACCACTTGTCTGTCATTTCTTCACTTTTGTGCAGTTCCAACAAGAACCTGAGAAAGGTAATTTTATTACCCAGTTACAACTGTCTGAAGAAGCCTGGGTGTTTCAGATCTGATAGTCAGACTTCCTTTGCTTACCAGTTCCCCAGCCCATGGGACAACCTTCCCCATGTGATAGGAGGTGCAGTGTCTGCTACTATACTAAATAAAGGTCCTTCTCAAATCTCATGATGCCCCAAATTGCACTTGTTAGCCACACTAGCAGGGAAAAGTCATCCTTACCTGGGATTCTTATTTTGCTTAGATGCCTAGTTGGAGTTCTCCAGATGATTATGAATTACTGGTTTTAGAACATAGAAACATAGAAGATGATGGTAGAAGGGGAACTGTGGTCCATCGTGTCTGCCCAAGCGAGGTATCCCAGGACTTACTGTGCACTGGTGTTCTGTCCTCCTAGATACCCAGCTTTGCCCTTTCCAGTGCCATATGTTTGTTCCCAATCCTTGTCCCAAGAAGGCAATGCAATTGTACAAGTCATGTCAATAAATACAAATACAGTAAAGCTAGTTACTGATAATTTCT
The DNA here is from genome assembly GCA_016271365.2 of Neoceratodus forsteri. NCBI lineage: Eukaryota > Metazoa > Chordata > Ceratodontiformes > Ceratodontidae > Neoceratodus > Neoceratodus forsteri. The sequence goes on along the minus strand of CM057459.1, from coordinate 1,284,616,918 downwards.
AAAGAGAGTTAACTTGTCAGTAATAAGTACGTGAGTAAATCCATGTTAACATGCAAAAAGAATACTGACACCACAATAATAGACATGTGGTGCTACTGTAAAACCACCAAGACATAATATTCTGACACCACAATAATGGACTCGTGTTGCTACAACCACCAAGACATAAAATACTGACACTACAATAATGAACATGAGGTGCTACTGTACAACAACCAAGACATAAAATACTGACACCCAAGCATTGGCCAGTATAATTGTTGGGCACAGATTACACAGCAGTTACAATTAATGAATTAATAACATGAGTTATAATAGTGAAATTATTGTAACTGGGAAATGAAGAGGTTCACACGATGTTGCTGTTTTCTTAGATTGTGATTTGTGCACCTTGTGACTGGGCAACGACTTTAAAGCAAAAAGGAGGAGAAAGACTGTGTGTCGGCAGAACTAGGGAAGAAAATGTCTGTGTCAGGGGCTCAGTAGTTTGCAAACTTGCCACAGAGGCTGGAAGATCAACAGGTTGTGGATTCAAGCCACACACCAGGAACTTGGGATACAATCCCAATACTGACACTGTAGCACATCATGAGGGGAAGGCTGCACTCCTGATGCACTGTCTTTCAGATAAAATGTTAAGCTGAGGTCCTGTCTGTCTGTTCAGGTGGTTGCTCAGGTGGACATTAAAATGATCACATGGCACATCTCAAAAACAGTAGGGAAAGTTTCCCGGTGTCTTGGCCAAATTTCCCCCATTCACTACAAATACCACCAACAGCTTAATCTGGTTCAAGTTCAGTTGGTTCCCATCTGTATCTCACCCCTTCCCATGACAAGGATGAAAATTAGCAGAAATATTTAGCTCTCCTTTCCCGGTCAACAAAAACTTAAAAAAAAAATCAGTACTCAGATGTGATTTGGTGAAGAAGGGGAAGCACCCAAATAGTAATCTTTCTCTTCAGATTGATAGCAATTTATTCACATGCTTTTTAAGCAAACAAATTCACTTGATTCCTGGTCAATAGTTTGAGCCTTGTTTATGTATGTTGTAATGACCAAAATGCTTTCATTTCAGTGTTCAGAACATAGGTAAACAGAGTAACGCAGCTCCTTAACTAAAGTGATCAGTTAGTGTAGCAACATTTTAGAACATCTGTTTTACTTGCTTTTTATAACACAGTATGAAAATACATTAATTCCATGAGTTGCAAGCACTGCAACATATAGTGCTTGCTACAGTAAAGTTGATCGGCACTGCGCTACCACTCAAATTGCGCAGTAGTGGTAAACATGTTATTCAATGGGTACTGCAATTGCACAACACTCAGTATACCACACTACCATGCAACTTTACTGTAGCAAGCACTGTATGTATGCTAATGATATGGATTGGGTAACACCTCTGCCATTCCTTTGAAGTAAATGACTAAACAGTATCACTTGTGAATTTATTAAACAGTGACATGAAAAGTAAAAAGTAGGAAGGTAAAAGAAAACAGAAGTAGAATGAAAAGCAGACGTAAGTTTTCAAGCAGCAACTCCATAGATATGGACCCCAGAACCACAGTATTCCGACCAGGGACCTATAAAGGAGCAGTACCCTTTCCTGCTAGAATTCCTCTTCTTATGTACCCTAGGATCCTGGTCGCACACACCCACAATATACACTTTATTGAAATGAGAAGAGGGTTTTAGGTTATTTCTTATTTTATTAATGAGCTCCCTGTTAAGATATGCAACGTATGCAAATGATATGGAATCTGCAACATCTCTGCCATTCCCTAAGAAAGGAACTTCTAATGAGCAGCATACCTGAAAGTAATAAAAAACCAGTAGCATATATGGAATGAAAAGCAGAAGTAAGATTTCAAGCAGAAATTGTGAGTTACACATGAAAACCCTCTACCTAGTATTTTCTAAACTTAGGCAAGGACTTCAAAGGGAAGAGGAGAAAGGCTCAGAGTGGATGGAATAAGTGAGGAGAAAGATTTAGAGTCAGATATTTAATACTTTGTGCTGGGCGCAAACCGTTTGCACAGGTTTACCACGGGATTAGCGTGGGTCCACTGTATTCAAAAGCCCAAATAGCACACGCAAACTATATTAGCACCAGGCAAACTCATAATGTATGCAAGGGGCAAACTGAGGGGGCATGTACATGAATACAGGCGCAATGTGATATTCAGTGACTAGCGCCCTCGCAAGTCGTTTTGCATGACTTAGCACAACACTTTGCGTGGTACAAATGACCGCTCAGGAAAAGGTAGTCATAACCCTGGGCAATCCAACTTTGCACAACATTGTGGCTTTGCGCAGCTTTTGCAGGCTTTTTGTGACCCTAACAAATAAGTATGACATATAGAAAAAGCCATAGAGGAAATATGCTGCTCACTGATGGCATCACAATGATGCCATCATCTGCCACCAGTCCCAGCCATGTTAGGCAGTAAGTGGTGACTTGGTCCCCAGTGGACACCATGGCAGTGTGGTCATACAGCACACACCTGCAGACAACCCTTCTGTGGACACCAACAAATGCCAGCACACTCATGCAGTGCTGTGGGCATGGAGGGGTTGAGGGAACTGTGTAGGGGTGGCCAGGCTGCACCACAGCTGGGTGCAGCTGCAAGGCTGGGGTACATCACACAGTTACATAGGCCAGTATTGGGAATACCCCAACACCAGTGTGCCTGTCTGATTGTACTTGCTGTCCCCAGCCACATACCACACAGCTGTACAAACACCACAGTACACACAACCAGCCATGTATATGTCACTGTGAGCATCCCATGCCAGAAGTGCAGCATCTGTGGGTCAGACAATAGAGTAACAGTAATGCCCACTGTCAATAAACACCTGCAAGCTGGGCCTCTCACTATGTGCAGTGCAGTGGTCATCACTGTCCTACACAGCATAGGCATTGCTGTGTCCCTCACACTACTGGCCCCCTTTGCTACTGTAGTGTCTGCTGTGCACTGTAGCATGACCTACAGTGTGACAGTTGTATGCAGCACCACCATCACCTGTGCCTATGCTGCGTTGTCCCCTGGGGTACAATATGCTATGCTGTACTGTATACATGTAGCCTGCAGCTACCATCATGCACTGCCAGACTGACCTACAGGTGGAGCTGCAGGCAGACCCGGCCAGCCCCTGTACTTTCAGTCTGACCTACAGGTGGAGCTGTGAGACCCTGCAGTAATGCTGGGCAAACTGCATGAAAATCAGGGCATAATGAGATGATAATCTGGATGTTTGCCCAGAGACTACCTAAGTAGACTCATTTGCATGTCACTTTTGAATATGGCAAAGTTTAGCTCCGGGCAAATGGCTTAACTCTGCGCTAAACCTGCTCAAACATGTTATCACTGTGCAAATGGTTCGGGGAATATTATACAGTATTGCACACTGTACTTTCACATGTGCTGCTGCCTGGAGCTGTACTGGGTCCACGCATTTGCTGGCACACACACTGGCCACATAGTTCACCCTACCTACCTTCATGTTGCTGTGCACTGTGTTGCTGTTGTGGTTTGAACTTTCTGGTTGCTGTATTCAAAGCTGTCTTATTCCAGGGCTAAGTTTGCCCTGCACTCTCAGCCAAGTTTGCCTGGCTTCATTTGCATGCTATATTCAGAAGCTGATTGCCCCGGGCTATTCCTTTTGAATATAGCAGGCTTTTGTGTCTGTGCTAAGTTTGCCCACTGGGCAGGGCTAATTTTTTCCTGGGGCAAAGTTTTGAATATCTGGCCCTTACTATTCTAGAGCACTGATAGATGGAGAAGGTGCAACCCCAAAAGCCCTTTCACAGTTCAGATTGATACCAATATGTTTGCATGCTTTTCAAGTGAAAATAAAAACCACGATTTTCCACAACAGATGTGAAATGAAATAGTGTATCTAAGTATCTTGTTTAACATATATGTGTGTGTGTGTGTGTATATATATATATATATATATATATATATATATATATATATATATATATATATTAAGGCAAAAATCAATTTAATGCATTAGTTAAGGTTGTTCCACAGCGACAAAAGTGAGGAAATTCATTGTTATGGTTGAAAGCCCCCTTGGACCCCCACCACACCCCCAACAGGCATCAGGGTGCGCATTGGGGTTATGTTAATGTTATCCTATGGGAAAAAGTGTCAACTTTGGAGTACCGTAACTTTGCCACCCTGTAATATTTTTTCACCGAAATACTGAAAGGCACATCTGTGAGGTGTTAGCTGCGTTCCCTCCACATTTCAGCCTAAAAGGCCAAACCGTTCTTTTGCAGCAGGGTACCAAAGAATTGCTGTCATTTTCCCACAGCCTGGAAAAGTACTGTCGAACTTTGCGAAAGCTTTCGCAAATTCATGCGACACTGTCGCAAATGCGAAAGTACTTTGCTAAAGTACTTTTCCCAGAAATGTGAAAAACATATTTCTGGGGTGTTTTACCCCAAAATAAAGACATGCCTAGCATCCTCAGGGTCTAACTAGGTGAATACAAAAAGATTTAGGTTGTTAGAGGGTCCCAAATTTAAATGCAAAGCATTTTTCTGATGGGCAACTGAAAACAAAATGGCGGATTTGCGACCGTAAAAGGGCCATTTGCAAAAGTAAAAACTGCATTTGCGACACTGTCGAACTTTTTGTTAAGTTTTCCCATTGACTTATAATGGGAACTTGTTTTTTGAATAACTTTTGAACCGTTCAATATTTTTTCACGAAATCTTCAAAAGGCACATCGGGGACCCTGGCCACATGTTCCCTGAAGATTTTGTACCAGTTTCACAAAGCGTGTGATCTGTAGAGGTGACCAAAACATTGCAAAAAAAAGTGTAAACGCAGGTGCAGATCAAGCTTAATAACTCCGCAGCCGTATATCCGAACAGTACAAAAGTTGGCAGATTCCAAGATGTATGGTTCTTGATCATGTATTCCAAATGTCAGGCAAATCTGTTGAACGGTTGCAAAGTTATTAAGGTGCAAAAGTTTAGGTTTAACACGTAAATGGCTCCTCAACTCTAACTACGGTAGCACTACCGTGCTACCATAATATATACATATATATATATATATATATCTATATATATATATATATATATATAGATATATATATTTTTTTTTTTTCATGATCTCCTCTCACTGTTGCTACCCTTCTCCTTCTTTGGCTACCTCCTGGCCCCACCTAAACCCTTCTCTGTCACTTACCTTACCTCCCAGGAATCCATGGGCCACTCTCTCTTTTCTGATTGATACATTTGGTGACCAGGGCATCTACCTAGTGCAAGAATGTGCAAAGATGTGCCAATACTGAATTTGCATTCAGAGATTCTCTCAAATTCCATCATTTTAGACACTGGAAAAGTGGTTATAGGGGTGCAGTCACGCCCCTATAGTTAGGGTTGAATAGGCACGTCAATGTTAAACTTGAAAATTTACACTTGGGCCAGCCCGGTGGCACAAAGGTTCCATGTTGGCAGGCTATGCCTTTCACCTCCCCCCAGCAATCTAGACGCTGGCTTCCAGGGGTGGAGTGAGGCCAGCTGCCCTTACCTCCGGCCCTATCATGAGGGGAGTAACTGATGGGGGAGGCCAGTTGAGGTGGGTGCAGGGAAAACCTTGCAAGAGAGATGAGTCCCCTCCTAGGGAGGGGCCAGAGCCACCTGCCTGCTCCACCAGAGGAGTAAAATACATATAAAACAAATTGCACCTTAATAACTTTGCAACCGTTCAACAGATTTACATGAAAATTGGTATGCACTGCCAGCCATGGTAGGTCTCTAGCTGTGACAAGTTACATTCTGGTCAGATGTGCAGTTTCTGAGTTCCAGATAGGTGAAAAAAGAATGTTGTTGTTTATTGACATTGCTGGGATTTTTCTTTGAAGTTGCCTACAACCCAGATGGTCTGAAACTTTTAGGGCATAAAGGGACTAGCCCACAGATGTGTCTTTTGCTAGCCTTGTGAAAAAAATAATAAGCCATTTTTATGTTATTGCATCTTAAAATTTTGAAAAAAATTGTTTCTGCGCATGCTCAATAAGCACTAAAATACAGTTATATGAAACAAAAAAGGCATCCTGTTTTCTTTGGGAAAATTCCTTTTTCATATGGCCGGTCTTGTTTTCAGTTTTACATGATAATTTCAAATTTGGAACCACCAAAAATGATATTCTGGGGATGAACCACCACAAGTAGCCTATTGATTGGAGCCCCCTTAGGTGCATTCTGCACTTTACTGCTCGAGAAAAACCATTAAAAAGTGTTTTACTTAACGCTGAATATTTTTTTTCATATCAATGTCATACGGGAAAAAAATCTTATCTCCTATGATGACTCATGAAAAAAATCTTTTTCTGTATGGGAAATCAATGTATTTCAATGGGATTTTCAACTTTGGTACATAACTTTGCCATTTTTGCATATTTTGACACTCAGTTTTCAACATGGCCTCTTAACAATTCCACCTAATGGACAATATGACTGTCATTAACACAACTCCCTCCCAAAGGTGCTTTTGCAGCCACTTGGCAAATTCACCTTTCAGGTGGGATTTGCATAATGACAGACATTTTGTTCATGAGCTGCAGTCATAAGAAGGCTATATTGGACATCTAGGGTCAAAATATGTAAAAAAAGTCAAAGTTAGAATCATTTGTTTAAATTTTGTTATGCATGCTCGTAACTTTGGAAATGTTAAAGACTTTGACCCCATATTTTCAACATACACTTCTTATTACCCCACATCATGTATGTCATATCTGTCATTTTTCAAATCCTAGCCAAAATGCATTTTTGCACCTGTGGTGGAGAATGGCATTGTAGTTGTACAGAAATATGTTTTGGCAGGGATCTGAACATTTTCTGCACGAGGTTCATGAGGTGGGGTAATAAGATGGCTATGCTGACAATTTGGTCATAGTCGTCCTATAAATTGGAGTGCATGGCCCTTCCACAGCAATGTACATATACACATTTATGGAGGGATGGGAGCACAAGGCCCGAATGGCATTGTGCTCCCACAGGCAAATAAGGCTATGACTACACTATCTCAAAAAGTAAGGCAATTCTTTGTAAAAAAAATGATGTTAATGCATCACTTGAGGTTGATATCAAACCATAAAATGAGGGAAATATGGTGTTAGAGTTTCCAACCCTAACACACCACCCACACACCAATAGGCATCAGGGGTGTGCCCTGAGTTCATCAGCCATAACACTCATGCCATTCTCCTATACTGTACCCATCTCAGCTTATTTACTTATGGAATGGGGTGAGCATTATGGATGACAACCCCAAGGTACACCCCCAATGCCTGTTGGTGTGTGCATGGTGGGGATGAGGTGTTGGGGTTGGTAACCCTAATGTCATATTTCCCTCCTTTTTATGATTTGATATCAACCCTAACTGATGCAGTAACATAGTGTTTTTGCAAAGAATATATATATATATATATATGTATGTATATATGTATGTTGAGTACCCACTTTAAGGTTAAATCTCAAATTGTGCACCTTAATAACTTTACAACTGTATGATGGACTTGCCTGAAAATGTGCATGCACAGTGTGGTACCATAGATATCTGGATCTGGCAAGTTGCTTTATGGTCGGATGTACAGTTGCAGCCCTACAGAGTGCCAAATGGACTCTTTGCTCATGCCTACAGCCAGCACAACTTGTGTGTTCAGTCCAAAAACATCAGCGAAGATGCAGCCTGAGTCACAGATGTGCCTTTAGAAGATTTCATGAAAACATATTAAACGGTTCAAAAGTTATTCAAAACACACGGTTCCCCATTATAGTCTATGGGAAAAGTTAACAACAGATGTGAAAGTTTCGCAAATGGCTGTTTTTACTGTCGCAAGTGACCCATTTACTTTCATGAGTCAGCCATTTTTTTTTCGGTTACAGTTCAGAAAAATGACTGGCATTTAAAATTGGCACCCTCTAGGAACAAAATTCTTATTGTGTTCACTTAGTCAAGTCCTGAGGATGCTAGACATATCTTTTTTGGGGGGTTAAACCTTCCAGAAATACGGTTTTAAAATTGTTGGGAAAAGTACTTTTGCAAAATACTTTCGCAAATGCGAAAGTTTCGTGATTTTTTTTTGAGAAACTTTTGTGATTTGCAAAAGTAATTTGCGAAAGTATGGCCAAAACAACAGGAAATCTTTGCCACCCTCCTGCAAAACAATAGTTTGGTCTTTTGTGCTGAAATTTGCAGGGATGAAAGCCAAAATCCCATAGATGTGCATTTTGGTGGTTTGGTGCCAAAATATTACAGGGCACCAAAGTTACAGCACTCTGAAGTTGACAATTTTTCCCATAGGATAACATTACGGCCTCCACCGCGCCACTTGGGTCTTGTATCTCGAAAACAGTTCGAGATACGGACTTTTTGTCGCAAAAATTCTTAGTCCCCCACTGGGGGGCTAAGCACAAACCTAGCCTGGAAAGTCATAAATTATACAATATTTTAATTTTTTTCTACCTCATATGGTTCCTGAGATATAACCCCTTTAGTATTCCAAGTGCTCATTTGCCTGTCCGAGGGCCACTGTTATACCCACATTCTTTGTATTCACTGTGCTTCTTGATGCACCTTTACGACACAAAGCATGTGCATTAGCATTACCGTTAGCATTAGTGTTTGTGTTTACATTTACACTTGTGTTTCCATTACCGTTTGCGTTAGCATTTCCATTTATGTCACCATTAGTGTTACTGTTACCATTTGCATTTGCGCTTGTGTTACCGTTCGCATTACCATTTGTGTTTGTGTTTCTGTAACAGTTAGCATTTGGATTTGTGCTTGCATTTCCATTACCGTTTGCATTAGCATTTCAGTTTGCATCACCGTTAGTGTTACCATTACCATTTGTGTTTGTGTTTGCATTTGCACTTGCGTTTGCATTAACATTACTGTTTGTGTTTTCATTACCATTTGTGTTACCATTTGCATTTGCTTTTGCATTACCATAACCGTTAGCGTTTGCAGTCATGTTTGCGTTGGCGTTACCATTACCATTTGCATGTGCGGCACTGTTACAATTAGCATTTGCGTTTGCATTACTGTTTACGTTACCATTTGCATTTGCGTTACTGTAGCTGTTACTATTTGTGGTTCCATTCACATTTGCATTGGTGTTACCATTACCATTACTGTTTACTTTTGCGTCACTGTTACCATTACTGTTAGCATTTGTGTTTACACTTGCATCACTGTCACTGTTACCGTTAGCGTTACCATTAGCATTTAGGTTACTGTTGCCATTATTTTGCTTTTGTGTGTGCATTTACATCACCGTTACCACTACCATTTGCATTTCTGTTACCATAACAATTACCATTTGCATTTGTGGTCACATTTATGTTGGTGATACCGTTACCATTACTGTTTGCATTTATGTCACCATTAGCATTTGCGTTTGCGTTACTGTTTGCATTACCTTTGCCTCATGACCCCAATGGCACACCCCAGCATCTGTCAGTGTGTGGAGAATGGGGGTGCAGGATTTGTGGGGGGTTGGGGCTCAACCCTAATGTTTAATTTCCTGACTTTTTTGCTTTAACCCTAAATAATGCATTAAATGCATTTTTTTGCAATGAATTTCCTTACATTTTGAAAAAGTTTCATAGAACAATGTATTGGTGCACCCTGCACTCCCACCAAGTTCCTCATTGCTGCATAACAATATGCATCTGTGGGTTCCACATAGCTCCAAAGCCATACAACAGCCCTATAGGCCACCGAACACTTGTAACAGTAATTTGTCCATATCTTGGGAACCGTAACAGCTAGAAAAAAGTGTCATTGTAACTGTGACAGTGAGTAGTTCACATGACAGTGCGCCAACTGAACCAGTATCTTGCATTGTTTCCGAGATATGGGCACTGGAATGCACTGGACAGGTATTCTTTGAACCCTTGTGACAGTAATTTCACAATATCTCATGAACCATGCAATGTATGAAAACAATTCCACTGCAGGCTTTCTCCACGATTTCAAATCTTTTTAAGCCACCAGTAGCGAAATGTCTGTATCTCTCTTAGTTTCTGAGATAACAGCCCCAAAAGTTGTGACACAGACAGCAATGTAATCCTATAGGAAAAACATCAACTACAGCATTGAATATTTCTGCAACCAATTAAGTCCCCAACACCTAAATAGCATGATTCACATCTCAAGGACATCCCCTCAACACCCTGCAAATTTCAAGTAAAAAGACCAAACTGTTATTGAAAAATGGTCATCCCAATTTGGGCCATCTGGTCATCCATAGAGTCATCTAGTCTTCCCATGGACACTGCAAAATATACATATACATTTTCCCATAGGATTGTAATAAATTTTGAATGGATTAATATTTTTTTCACCAAACAAATGCTGGCGTGTTTCTTGGCACAAGCTCTTTTCATGTACCACGTTTCAGACCAATAGACCACATGGTGTCTGTGCAGCGCCATAGACAAAAAATGTGCAAAAGTGGTGAAAAGTGCATTTTTGGGTGCTTCACTGTGCAAAAACTGTATGTTCAACTGAAACGCAACTTGGTAAATGGATCTATACAGGAAAGATACTGATAGAAATACATTGCTACAGACCAAGAGCAGCCAGCCCTACCACACCATTGCTGGCATCCTGAAAGGGCAGTTTATTAGATTAAAAAGAAACTGCAGTGAGACAGGGACATATGAGAAAAGGGCAAAGGAACTTGAGGTCAGACTTCATTAAAGGGATTACCCAGAAAGAATTATCCCTCAAGCAAGAGGAAAAGTAGATAAGATGGAAAGCTCAGAGGTCATGAGAAAAAAGACAGACAAAAAGGAAAAATGAGACCTCAGAATCAATTTTGCAAGCACATACAATGCTCAATCAAATACAATAAGTGCAATAGTGAAAAAAACATTGGCATTTGGTAAGTTTAGACCCAGGTCTGAAGGACCTAGATAACATGATGCCCAGAATGGCACACAGGAAGGGTAAACGTCTTAAAGACAGCTTAGTACACTCAGTGCAACCCAAAAAAGAGCAGAAGAGAATGTGGCTGCTCAGAAAACAAGATGGTTGTTTCAGATGCAGAAATTGTAAATTCTGCATGTCCATCAAACAGTCAAAAAGTTTCATGAATCCAAAACCAAAAAGGGAAACCAAAGTAAGAGGATTTATAACCTGTTTGGCTGAGGGGTGATATATATATATATATATATATATATGGCCACTTGATCATGTGGAAGTTTCTACATAGGAAAAACAAAAAGGAAATTGAAAGAAAGAATGGGGGGAACACCTAAGGGCTATAAGTAGTAAAGATCAAAAGAATGCACTTGCTGTACTTATGGGGATGGTTGCCAATCATAATGATCACACTTGGTCTGTTATGGGTATTGAGAAACCCATTAAGACTCCCAGATGAGGAGATTATGACAATGTCTGTTGTAAAAAGAATAGTATTGGATTTTTGCAACAGAGGATCTGAAAAAACAGGTTTTAATGAAAGGATAGATTTAAAACTTTCCTAAAGAAATAACTGGACCCCTACCCCAATAAGGCCTGTACCAATAAGAGAAAATGAAACCCCCAACCCCATTCAGATTACATAATTGTGTACATTAGAACAAAAGAAAATAATTGGTCATTATGAATGGACCAATTCAAAACAGTGGTTTGTATTTTTTGTAGTCACTGGCATACTAATTAAATATTGTGGCCCAGTTATTCAAAAGGGTTTTGCATGGTGCAACAGTGTTTGCACCATGCAGAACCCACTGATGTGCCCTGGCGATATTCAAAAGGGAAAAGTGTGCTGCACAAATCCCGATGCACCGGAGCGCATCAGTAATGTATGCTGGCACAGGTAGGAGGGGCCTGCCCATGCATAACCTGCACAGCCCGATATTCAGCCCGGGATGTGCAGAGCCATGCATGCACAACCCCTACTTGCGCCTGCACAAAGTTAAGCCCCCAAAAAAAGGAACACATGATGGCCACCCACAGGTGAGCTGACGCATTGCAGGGCGCAACATGGCAGCTTCCAACTGTGGGTGGCCACCCAGGTCCAGCTGCACCTGGCGGCACCCCCCCATGCCCCATAGTGGGCATCTGTGTACATAAACCCCCCCCCAATATCCCTGGTGGTCCAGTGGACTGAGTGCTGCCCGATCATGGGCATCTGGTTCAATAAACCCCCTGTCCTATATCCTTGGTGGTCCAGTGGACCTCTATGTGCCCGATCACGGGCATCAGTATTATAACCCCCATCGTCCAATATCTTTGTGGTCCAGTGGACCACATTTTGCTCGATCGCTGGCATCTGTCAAACATAAAATGGTTTATTACCCTGTTGGTCCAGTGTACTTCCTTCCCGCCCACTGATCCTCACACCCCACCCCCTCTGGTCAGCCGGGCGGGCTCAGCTCAGTAGCTGCACGCTTATTGGTTCACAGCATGAGCCAATGGGCATGCAACCTATACCGACTACATTCCAGATATGTGAATGATTCATTCACATATCTGGACCGTGTAGTACGGTATGGGCTGCACATCCACTGGCTTGTGCTGTGAACCAATGGGCATGCAGCCCCACCGAGCTGTCAGTCGGGGTGGGTGGGCGGCAGGCGGGTGGGTGCTGCCACCGCCCGGCTGACCAGGGAAGCGGGCGGTGGGGCTCAGTGGGTGGGTGGGGAGGGGGGTAAACTAAGACCACCAGGGTAATAGGCTGTTTTACATGTTTGACAGATGCCCACGATCAGGCAGAGTGTGGTCCACTGGACCACCAGGAATACAGGATGGGGATTATTCTTTTAGACAAATGCCCGTGATCGGGCACATAGCGGTCCACTGGACCACCAGGGATATAGGACAGGGGATTATTCTTTTAGACAAATGCCTGCGATCGGGCTGCAGGGGGCGTTGGTCCCTGACGGCTGCTGCCTGGCAGGACGCCAGGCGCAAGTCATTGGGATCGGTGCACCTGCATGCTAATGGGATGCAAATGGGACCATAATGACATGCAAATGGCCCCATGTGTGCCTTGCATAAATTATGGCCCCATTTGCATGTCCCCTTTTGAATATCGCAGGTGCTGTGCATGGCACAATGGCACTTGCGCTAGCGCATCTCCATGGTCCACTCTGGCCACTTGCACTGGTGCAGTGCCACTACGCCATGCACAGTGGGGGTGGCCATGGTGCGATATTCAAAGCTGCTGTGCCATAGCGCAGCTCCATTGAATATCGCCCAGGCCACACCCCTGCGCAACTGAGTTGAGCTACGCCCAGGCTTGCGCCACAGCCTGGTGCAGTTTGAATATCCGGGCCTGTGTCTTTTTTTATACATGTTCCTTCTGACATTTGCCCAAAGTGAATCCTTGTGGGAAACCATGTTTTTACATATATAAAAAAAAGAGGAGGACACTAGTGCATAACAGAAGTGGTTACAAAAAAATGTAGAAATAAAATATGAACAACAGAGTAACACAAGTTGTGCAATAACAATAAGAATTAATGAACGGTAGTGTATGTTTTTATGAATTGATATATGTACATACTGAGTAGTAACTAATTATAAGCATTAGCCAATTTTTGATTCTTTTGATACCTGCCACCTTTTTGGAATAAAGGTTTTTGATAGATACATTTTTTAACTAAGTTTTAAATATGTTCACTTGCACTGTCACTTTAAACACAATGGCCCAGATATTCAAACTGCACCACAAAGTAGCGCAATAGCAGGAGCAGGCGCAAGTGCAGTGCACCAATGCGCAACATACGCAATATTCAAACACAGCGCAGGACAAGGTGCGCTTGCTCAACACAACTGAATATCGTGCCAGCTGCGCCATGGCACAACCAGGGATGTGCAGTGGCGCAGGGCTGATGTGCAGTAGCACAACCAGGGATGCACAGTGGAGCAAGGTAGTAGCACAGTAGCACAACCAGCAATGTGCAGTGGCAAGATGCAGTGGTGCACCACCCATGGAAGCCATGGGCAGAGGAGCATGCAGCAGACCAGACAGCGCCCCTGCACCCCATGAACTGCACAACCTGTTGTGAGCTGGATGAACCACCAGCCCATGAACACCAGCACCGAATCCACAGCTGGGGCACGGTGCCCCAGCACACCCCCTGGCAAGTAGTGACTGCAACACAAGGAGGGCCGGCCAGCCAGTGCCACCCCATCTGACCAATGCAGAGCACACCCTGCACAGTGATCCCCAGACACTCTGCCCAGGAGCAGCACCCAACACTGCATGGCACTGAATGCATGCCACCACCCCCACTGTGACAATGCAACCCTGTGCACCATGGAGCCATGCATGGCAGCCCCACTGTGAGCACCCCGCAGCAGGTGGCACCAGCCACCAATGCAACAACTGCAGACACAGTGCCACCCTGCATGGCCCCCCCATGGCATAGCAGAGAGATCGACCCTGCGTCAGTACCTGAGGGACCCAGCCTGTGACAAGACCTGCCCTGGACCCCACCACCAGCAGGACAGCACCCCGCACACCCACCCAAGCACACACCCTGTCCCAGCACTGGCCCCAACAGCCAGCACAGATGCCCACAGTGGTGCATGGAGGCATGGGCCACACAGGATGCAACACAGAGCATGGACAAACACCCACCCAGACCCAAGGGCATCCCAACACAGGGACACAATAGCGGGGCAACAAATTCCGCTGGCGTGTGACCACTGATGCTGTGTACCCACGGCCTGCACCCCACCATGACACAGGTGTACCAGCCATCCTGCGCATGCACCATGAAGCCATCCACAACCAGCATGCGGCTGGAGCACAAGTGACAGACATCAAAGCACAGACCCCACAACAGACTCCAGCGACAGCATTGAGTGGGGACAACAACAGCAGCATAGGCCACAGTGCCACCTGAGGCAGACGTGCACCATACCGGTGACAGAAGGCAAGATGCCATTGCGCCGGGGCCAGAGGGTAGCCAGCATGAACAGCCACCACTGAATGCCAGCAGACCGTGCATACCACAAACATGCAAGGGTGTCAGCTGCACAGGCCATGGACATACTGACAGGGGCACCAGGGACACAGTGCATGCACCAAGGACCACTGCACACAGGCATCCAGTGCACAGGGAACAACACACATACCACAGACAGGGACCGAGTCCCCCACCCACACCATAGGCAGGTCCCTCCTGGACACACACATGCCCAGGCCTGTACCACCCCCGACACCATGCACACCACTGCAGCCAAGCACCATAAGCCCACTGCAAATCAGAGACCACCACAGCTGTCGTAACAAAACGTATGTAATAAAGATGTGTGAGAAATACAAAACATATATACAACTATTTACAATGGGGGTGGAACGGCCACAAACCAGGTGGGGGTGGGCATGGGGCAAGGGTGAACAACTGGGAGTGGGATGAAGAGGTGCGAGGGTTAGTCCAGGGAGAAATACAATTCAGGGGCATAGTGGGCCTAGCACCGGCCCCTCTCCCCACTTCTGTCTCTGTGTCTTCTCCAACCTCCGCCTTGATCCAGTCTCCATAGCAGTTCGAGGGTGGCCCTCATGAGCTGCAGCAGCTCCTGTACACTTCTATCAAGTGTGGTCCAGCATTATCCACCTAGGACAAGGGAGCAGAGTCATTACAGGTGACTGGCCAGACCCCTGCAGCCCACCCATTGTGCACGGCATACAGCTGTGGGCCACGCACCGTGATAGCATGTGACCACCCACAGTGACCACGCCCACATGACCTGCCTACCCAGGCACCCACAGCCATGCGGAACACTGCACACACCCACTGCCCATGTCCCGCACAGCACCACCGTGGCCGTACACTCACATGGCTATGCGGTACAAAGGCAGTGGCACAGCCATGTACCCAGTGCATGCACGGACCACCTGTGATGCCAGCCCACACATGCAGTGCCACAGGACAGTGCTGAGTGCACCATGTGGCATGCACGGCAGTGGGGCCAAGTGCTGGTGGCCACACCCTGCCACCAATCCTGCAACCCAGCATGCACAGATGTAAGGGGAAACACGGCACTCAACTGCTTCCAGGCCAGCTGGGCGCTGCTGACCCATGGCCCCTCCATCTCATCCCTGCTGCATCTGCAGTGCACCCACTCTGTCCTGCTCCTGCTGTAAATGGGCCTGCCTCACCCTGTGGCGATCCTCTGGGCCTAGGGTGCAAACACGGAGAGGGAAACATCAGTACAAACCAGTAGCAAAGCCCCCGCGGTGTGTGTGTGTGCCCGCACAGCCCAGCCATGATGCACCCCACCACCACCACCCCCACTAGATGGCCCCCACCCCCGCGGGTGCACATGCACACCGCGATACCCGGATAGACGGACGCTACCTGTGTATGGATGGAGCACCTACCTGGCCGTGGCATGGCGCCTCACCGGGCACGTGCCTGCAGACGCCCCAGTCTGTCAGAGTCCCTCAGCCGTAGGTCACCATACCTATGGCAACACTGCTCAGCAGACCTGGTGATCCTGGTTGCCTCCTCCAGGCCATCAGCCACCTCCTCCCACACAGCACTGCGTGACCTATCCAGGGGATCCTGGCCAAACAGGGCCCCAGCATGAGGCTCAACTATGGCCACCAAGTTGGCCAGCTATATAGTGCTCCACTGCTGTGCTCTCCTTCATGCCATCCTGCAGTGTGTATCGCTATCAAAATGGTGCTCTGTAGTGCACATGCCCCATGTGCGGAGGCAGCACGGTACTGCGCTGCCAGTCCCCATCGCACTGTCACCAAACTGCGCGATAGGGGTGCACCCATGTGGATGCATGGCACTTAGGGGGCAAAGGTCGACTGCAGGGTCAAGGGTCTGTCTGTGCACGGAGTGCCACAGTGCTATTGGGATGCCCTGCGTGTAGCACAGTAGGGTGCATGTGTGTGATGCCCTGCAGTGGCCTACCGCACTGTGGCTCCATGGCGTCTACAGCACATGAGGGCACAAGTGCCACATGGGCGAACAGTGCACTAGCACCATAGGCACAGTGGTGGCTGTGCCCTGCACTGCCTCCCGTGCACAGCATGTCAGCAGTGCCACGTGCATCGGCATCAGCATCCCAGGCATGCACGGTGTGGTGCCAATTACGCACATCACAGTGCTGCACCATAGCCTGAGTATGCTCAACAACATTGCGCAAGGTGCAACAGCATGATATTCAGCAAGAATATGCAAATCAGCTCATCAGCCGTTCCACGGCGCAACCACTGCATTAGCATCCACTTACAGTTGTGCCTCGCCTCATTTGCATGCGTTGCACTGTATAAATGTGACATGGGGCTGCAGAAGACATAGTTTGATATTGCAGTCTATTGTGGTCGATTGCATGCTGTTGGGATGTGGGGACTGTGGTTTGTGAGGGCTGAATGGGACTGCACAGTCAGAGGTAACACCTGTCATTCCCACAGGCTCGATCATGACCGAACGTGAAGAAGAGGAGAAACAGGGACAGGGGAGAAGGAGGAGGCCCAACTTCACCCAGGCTGAATCAGGTGCCCTGATCGAGGCATATCTCAACAGGGAATCGCTGCTCAGCGGACAGAGGGGAATGCCAAGGCCCGTGCTGCGGCATGGGGTGAGGTGGCATGTGCCGTGAACCAGCATGGCAGCCACCAGCGGTCCATGCAGGAGTGTAAGAAGAAGGTCGGCATGGACAGGAGGAGGATCAAAGATAAGATGGCTGCCGTCAGGGCTGCACATGCTGCCACCAGTGGGGGCCAGCCGGATGTGCCACACCTGACGCCACAGGAGGAGCGGGTGGCTGGCAGCATGTGGCTTTGTGCCATCGAGGGCATTCCTGGTGGTGGCTTCCAGACAGGTGGCAGTCCATCACTGCATGGTAGGTCCTGCGCTGTCACTGTGTGGGTGGTGGAGGGAATGCCACAGGCAGGGCGGAGCCACTAACATTAATGTGTCCCCTTACAGCTCCTGAGCATCTACGTTGGTCAGTGGTGGTGGGTGTGTCCACCGAGGGTGTTGCCCTGGACACGGAGGATCACCCATCCACCTCCACAGGTGTCCAAGGGACTGGACTAGTGCATACCTGCATGTCTCTCTGGACTGATGAGGGTGGTGCGGGTGCAGACGAGGCCCTGCCTGTGTCCCATAGTGACAGTGTCCATGGTCTCCAGCATGCTGGGACACAGATTGGAGCTGGATCCAGCACCAATGATGATGGACCACACGTCCCGGACAGTGATACGTGTGGGATGCAGGATGGTTCCACAGCAGGCAACGGCACGGACATTGCCGTGGGTGGTGCCACCATGGAGGCCTGCGTAACAACACAGTCCCAGCCTGTGCCTGTATGCCCCAGTGGGGCAGCACTGGTGTGCATCTAGAGTGGTGGGGCTGCTGCAGCGGTGCCGGAGAGCCCTGGCGATGGGCAGCCGGTGGGGCAGTGCCAGCAGTCAGCCAATGGCGATGGGGGGACAGTGTCGGGGACAGTGGCAGTGCACCACATGTGGACGTGCCCCGGCATGGCTCTGGTGTGCAGCGCCCATCATCAAGGGGTGCTGGCCAGCAGGGCCAGGAACACCACGAGGGACAGCATGCAGGACCAGACTGGCGGATGACCTCTTTGATGAGCACAGCTGTCTATTCCAAGCTTTGGTGGATCAGCATATGCGGCTTGTGACAGTGGTGGATGCACTCAGTGTGGTTCTGCACCAGGCAGAGGAGCAGCACAGCTTAGACCACGGTCTGCTCCTGGCAGAGATGGCCCGGCAGCGGGTGGATGTGACCACTGCCATTGACAGGCACACCAATGCATTGACAGCTGTCATGGCCACATTGGGCACCCAGTTCAGTGCCCATCCACCACAGACACCACGCAGTGTCATGTTCACCCCTCGTTCCTGGTGCTGTGCGACACCTGCTATGTCGACACTGGGTTTGGCTGTGGGCATACCGAGCATGCCTGGTGTGGGCATGTTTGGTGGGCTGCAGACCCCTGCCCAAACATGGTCATGTTCACACAGCGTCACCCCTGGGGGACTGTCAGTGCCACCCCATGAGGCCAATGGTCAGCCTGACATGGCTGGCAGGTCTCAGTGGGGCCACCCACGCATCTGTGGTGGCTGTGGCACTGTGCTGCATGACTGATCTGTCTCCCACCATGGCCACTGTCTGCCGCTGCCCTATATGTAGTGTGGTGTGCATCGTGCGACGGACGGTTGGGGTGCCCGGCCCTGCACACACATGGTCCCTGTGCACACCTTCCTGGCTGCTGGCCACTGTGGTGTGTGCATGATGATGCCTGCATTGTGCTGTCCACCAGTGTGCAATGGTGCCCAGCATCTGAGGCATGCACAGTGATGGCCACTGGGTGTGGTCATGTGTGGATCTGTGTGGGGGTAGGGGTGGCAATTGGGGTTGGCATGCCGTCTACCCCTTGTGCATGTCTTGTGATGTGTGTGTGTGCCCGTGTCATGTTCAGCCCTGCCCATTCCTGACACCGTGTGCGGTGCCACACTCAGGCCCATTCCCTTACTGCCGTCCACCCCTGGTGTTCTGCCCTGCCTGTCTGTGGGCTGTGCCCTTGCCATTGGTGGTTGCGCATGGCCCCGTGACCTACCTGTGTTGACCAAAGTGCTCTTCTGTAATGGTGTCCTGGTGCAGCTGTGACATCCGGATCAGGCGGGGGTCTCTTCACCCAGGGGGTGGCTGCCCATCACTGGCTGGACCTGCATCCTCATCGTCCCCACCGCTGTCCCCCTCTTCAACCTCTATGGCTATCCCACAGTCAGTGGCCATGTTGCGCAAGATACAGCAGGCCAGGAATAGCCTGCAGGCCTTCGAGGGGCTGTACTGTAGGGCACCACCAGATGTGTCCAGGCACCAGAACCGTGTCTTCAGCATCTCGAACACCTGCTCAATGACATTCCATGCTGTGGCGTGTGCCTCATTGTACTGTAGCTGTGATGGGGTCATGGGGCACCGGTATGGTGTGAGCAGCCAGGGATGTAGTGGGTAGCCACTGTCACCTGTGTAGAGGGTGGACATTAGTATGGTGGTCTGCATCACTTTGCCATGGGTCAACAAGGCCGGTACCCATGGCACCTCTGACTATGCACCCCCCCACATCTGCTCATGTTGTCCTGCGTGATATGCATACTAACCCACTAGATGGCCAGTGGGGATGTCCCCACTCTCAAACCTGTGGCACAGTGTGGACTGGTGCCAGATGAAGACATCATGTGCTTCCCCAGGGTGCGTGGCACAGACATTGGTAATGCACCCCCTGGCATCACACACCACCTGGCAGTTGATGCTTGCATACCCCTTCTGATTGATGTATGACACTCTGTCCAGGCCAGGTGGCATGCAGATGGCCACATGGGTGCAATCAATGGCCCTGAGCATACCAGGCAACTGTGCTACCCTGTGTAACTCTTGTATGTGTGCTGTGCACTCCGCCTGTGTGCTGGGGAAATGGATGTACTCTGCAGCGTGTGGCAGCAGTGTGCTGAGGAATTGTGTAAGTAGGCATGACACGGTCAACTGGGTTATGCCTGTCATGTCCCCTGTTGGTCTCTGTAAGGTGCCCGTGGTGAGCAGGCACATGACAGCTGTCACTTTCATCTCCACTGACAGAGCATGGCTCCACCATGTGGGTTCCTGCATCACATCACTGCACAGCTCACAGAGCTGCCTCAAGATTGCCCAGTTCAGGTGGAACCCAACCACAATCTCTGTGTCAGAGTAGTGTTCAAAGCTGGTGTGGGCTCGGTACTGCCTGTTCTGGGCATACCATCAAGGGGCCCTTCCACAGCCACACCCCCCTGCTGCCTGCCTTCTCACACCCCTCATTACCGCCTCCATCTGGAAGGTGGCACTGGCCATGTTCCAGGCTGGTGTCCCCCCCCAGCGGCTGTTATCCCATTCCCCCCGCTGTCCGTTTCTGATGTTCTCCCTGCACCGGGTACACCTCCAGCCTTTGGCTGTGGCTGTCCTGCCTCCTGCCACTACCCTCAGTCCAATGTGGCACTCCACTGACTTTCCTGCACAGTGGCACAGGTTCCCCACTCCTACCGTGTTTCTGACTCAGTTCTGGTGGGCCCTGTCCTGCTCCTGCCCAGTCCTGCTCACTGCTACCCTTTGTACTGCCCTTGTGTCTGTCACCACTCTCCCACCTGTGGCTTCCCTTTTGCATTCTTGCAACCCTCTCTTGCTCCCTTTTATTTTGGATCATTCCCGCTGTCACGCAACTTCCTCTAGCTCCCCTATTGCACACGGCACATGCTGTTGAATATCACACTGCGCATGTTACAGACATCCGCTCGAGGCAGGCATGCCCCATAGGGGTATCCATGAGAGTGCAGGGGGATGAATAGGCATTTAGGGTCCACAGAGGCAGTCTTGTGGGATGTTGGGAGTTTGGTGTGGGGAGGGCTAAGAAGGAACATATCCTTCAGGGCCAAGCATGTTGGAAGGGTCCAGAACGAAGTAGCTGGCAACATTTAACATTCTCGGGGGGACTGGCTCCAGGCAAGTGCCCCAAAGGTAGCTGCCCAGAGGAAGCAGAGGTATGCTTCTGGGAGAGTGGAGGGACAAGCCCAGCACTTTCGTGGGATGCCTGGGCTCCTAATGCCAGAGGGCATATGAAAGGGAAGGGAAACAGTTACTAGGAGTACTGGGAGAGAGCAGGGATTTTTTGAGGCAAGTGGCTCAGTTTCTGAATGACATATCATCGGGTACATTGGAGTACAGGCGGAGGCCCAGGATGACAAATTCCACCATTAGGGATTCACCATCGGGTAGTGGCATGGGTATGCCAACCACAAGGGCAAGGTACCCCAACTGGGGCACCTGCTTGTAGCATGATGCAGCTAGGGTGGTGAAGGCCATGGGGACAGCAAGTGGGCAGAGGTAGGCAATGGGCAGAGGCATGCTACCCAGCTTATGGACAGTATTTTATGATGACAGGATGGGGTCATTTTGAATTTAATGAGGTAGTGGCAGGATGAGAATAGAACATGGTATGCAGGCCAGCAGGTGCAGGAGGCTGGCATTTCTGTGTGGCCTGTCAGGAAGGATTCCCTTGTACCATGCAGAAAATGGGGAGGAGAACACCCAAGGAGCTAGGAGGCATATCACAAATCGAGATCTAATTTTGTTATGTTTTGTTTCAGAGGATGGACAGAGGAGGTCTGGGTGATTTTTCAGACACCCATTCATGCATTGGTGGAGCATTGGGCTGAGCTGGACAAGACCCTGAGAAAATGGTACGAGGTGAAGGGACTCAGATGGAGGCATCTGCTACCACAGATCGAAGTGAAAAGTAGGGCATTAGCCTACACTGGACTGGAGTATTGTTCATTCAGGGGGAGATGACCAGGGGAGCATTCCCTGGGTGGCACTGGTGCAAAATAGTCTGTGAACCATGAGGGTTGCAAAGGCATGGTGGCCACAGACTGCAATTGGATAGGCTGAGATCCTTCTTCAGAGGACCTGGAGGCAGGTGAAGGAGGTGCTGGCAAGCAAGAGGGCTCATAAAAGAGTCAAGAGGAAGCTGGCAGAATGGGCCAGAAGGACGGAGGGGTTTTTCTACAGCAAACCCAAAGCTAATTTACATATAACTTGGGGGCTTGTAGGTAAGTTGGAGTGCCCTATGCCCATATTAGGTAACCCAGCTCTTAACGGAGGGCATCTGGGATGCCATTGAGTCATGAGGGGGGGTGGTGGGGTGGCTGTCTTTGCTAGTTTTTAGTGGGGGAAGCCCATAGGCTGTCTCGGCAGTCAGCATATGGGCTAATGTGAAAAAATGGGCCCCAGACAGAAGGAGGTATGTCAGGGCAGAAGAGGGCTCCTCATGGGGCAGTCACCCAAGGGGGGACAGTGCTGGGGATCAGGTAGGACACCTAAGCTAGCTAGAAAAACCAAGAGGGAGGGGCATCAGGTCATCTCAACTAAGCCAAGAAGATGGAAATTGTAATGAATTTTATGAAAATAATTCATGGAGTTTATGGAAATGATTTGTGTAAATAAAGGGGCAACCCCAGTGATTGTTTGCAATTAAAGAGGAAAGTTTTGGTGACGATGCAATGGAAGTAATAATGATGTTAACAAGAAATCTACCCAATAAAAGTCAGTGGTTAAATCAAGAGTATGTGTGGGTGTGACTGATTTTGGGGGATCCAAATGACAAAAGGGGTTGCCCTTTTAAAGGGCAGCCTAAGTTGTCATTGGCCACCTAAGATCAGCAGGAAGCTAGATAAGGAAGAGAGGGAGGGGAGGGATATAAAAAGGCAAGCTAAAATACCTAGGCAGGATGTAACGGGGAGGGGAGGAGGAGGAAGCAGGAACGAGGGTTGATGAGGTCACCAGGAAGGGGAAGGGGACAGGTGGAGACTGAGGGACAAAACCCATTGGCTATGGATGAGACAGGGGAGGGATCCAAGCTGGGGTAGAAAGAACCTGCAGGAAGAGGGATCTCCTCTGTCCTGCAGCTTTCGACAAGATCCCACCCACCCACCCAAATAAAAATAAAAAAGCAGGGAAGTTTCTGGGAAAAAGCAAGTGATGGGTTGCGGGTTGCCAGGTGAGGGCAACAGGTGATCACAGGAAAAGTTGGGTTGCTTGTGAGAGCAACGGGGTTGTGAACTGTTGGAATAAATGGGCCCCAGACAGAAGGAGGTATGGCAGGGCAGGAGAGGGCTCCTTATGGGGCAGTTGCCCAAGGGGGGATAGGGCTGGGGATCAGGTAGAACACTTGAGCCAGGCAGAAAAACCAGGAGGAAGAGGCATCAGGTCATCACACCTGAGCCAAGAAGATGGAAATTGTAATGAAATTTATGGAAATGATTCATGGAATTTATCGAAATGATTCATGTAAATAAAGGGGCAACCCCAGTGACTGTTTGTAATTAAAGAGGAAAGTTTTGGTGATGATACAATTGAAGTAATAATGACGTTAACAAGAAATCTACCCAATAAAAGTCAGTGGTTAAACCAAGAGCATGTGTGGGTGTGACTGATTTTGGGGGATCCAAATGACAATAAATAAAATAAATTATACAGGCACGGTAGCACCTGTATATTATGGTCGATGAGAGTGTTTAATGCTAAAGGGCAATTTTTAGACCTTAATTACTTTGTAATGGTAAGTGATTTTTATGAAATTTGGCATGCATAATCGCCCTGACTAGGTGTTTGTATGTGGAAATTTTGTCTCAATAGCATTAGCCATTTCCGAGATACAGAGTATTAAAAATAAAGAATATTTAGCTTTTTGGCACTTTTTTGTCCACCTGTATCTCGGAAACGGCTTTAGCTTCTTGGCTGAAATGTTTAGGGTTGAAAGCCTTGGCCTCAAAGGTGTGCCCTTTGAAGGTTTAGTAGAAAAGTATTAATTCATTCCAAAGTTATTCCATTTGTGCATTTCCCATTAGTGCCTATGGGAAAAAAATAGATGTTTAGAAAGACCAAGGATCTCATGTTGTAGAAGCAGCTGCAATGTGGGATTCTAGGTCGAACACATTATGCTACTGGCCATATTGCTTTGCTGCTTATCGACAGAAAAAAATTAATATACTTTTGATGTATGGAAACTGGGAGTCCACTCCCAGTGTCCACAAATTATTTTAATAGTGTATCTCCCCAGCACAGTGGGACACTGGAGAGCCCACTCCCTCTATCCAGAAAGAATTATATATATTTTTTAACCTGAAAAAAAGAACACTTGCCGAAATTGGGTTGCCCAGTGTCTATGATGGCATTTACAGTATCCCTCCCCCAGCTGTGTGGGACACTGGGGAACCCTCTCCCAGTGTCTCGCAAATTAATAATTTTATTTACTGCTGACATCGGGGTGCCCAATCCTCATGTCAGCATTTACAACCTCCCTGCAGCAGCTTGGTACACTGAGGAGCCCACTCCCAAGGTCCCGTAAATTAATAATTTATGTACTGCTGACATTGGATGCACATTCCCTGTGTCTGCATTTACATCCCTCCCACACAGCAGTGTGGGACACTGGGGAGCCCACCCCAAATGTCCAAAAATAGTTATGTCCCTGTAAAAAAGAAAGCCATCCCTGTCATCTTTTTTAACAAAAAACCCTGTAAAGAAGAAAATGGTCCCTCATCATCTCCTTGTCCCCCTCCCCATCCTGATCCTCACTCTGCACACCCACCTCCTCACACCCCTTACCCCCAGCTTGCCTCTAGTGGTTGGGTGCTGTCATCTTCTCTGGACTGGGACACATCTGCACTCTTTGAAGCCAAACCACAAACTGAAAAATAAAGGGAAGCACCATATAATAGCAATCAATGGAGTTTTGAATGTATGCTGACATCTAGGCCCTTTTTAGGAATTTTGGCACCAAATTTTCAACATGGGCATTTTGGAACCCCATCTCATGAACACTGGCACTGTCATTTTGTTACTTAGTCCTGAAATGTGATTTTGTGATCGCTGTATGAAATCACCTTTTGGGGCTGATTAACAAAATGACAGTGCCAGTGTTCATGAGGTGGGGTCCCAAAAAGCCCATGTTGAAAATTTGGTGAAAAAAGTCCTAAAAATGGCTGTGTTATGAGTGTGCATTGAGCAGTTGCTACGCAAGTGCATAACTTTGGTAATTTACAATATTTTGACTCCAAACTATCAACATTCCAATTTTCCATACCACCTCATGAACAGTACAGCTGTCATTCTTCACATCCTGCCCAAAATGTGATTTTGTACCAGTGGTGCACAATGGCATGGTCACTGTGAAAAATCAGCTTTCAGGACTACTGAATGAAATGACAGTGACAGTGTTCATGAGGTGGGATCCCAAAAAGGCCATGTTGAATGTTTGGTGAAAAAACTCCAAACAATGGATGAGTTTCAAGTGATTGTTGAAACTTTTGTATGTACGCATGTACCTTTGGCTATTTTCCATATTTTCACTCCAAATTTTCAGTATAGCCATTTTACCACACCACATCATGAACAGTACAGCTGTCATCTTTTCATACCCTGCCCAAAACATGTTTTTGCACCTGTGTCATGGAATAGCATTTTCCCACAGATTTAGAAAATGTCCACCTATGGGGTTTGTGAGGTGGGGTGATAAGAACAGTATGTTCAAACTTTGGGGGCGAAATATGACAAAATTCCAAAGTTATGCCCATTCATTGCAATTTGGGTATGCATGCTGGTAACTGCAGTTGTTATTTAATAAGGGTCACAACTTCTCTGTGCTCTCCCAACCCCAATTAGGATTAAAAAAAATATCTGAAAACAAAAGGAAATTCATTGCAAAAAAAACTTAATTTAATGCACCATTAGGACTGAACAATTACAAGTAGGGAAATACAGACTTAGGGTTCCCAAGCATAAGGCCCCACTCCCACTACGCATGCAGAAACAGGCATGAGCGGAACTTAGGCTTCCCAACCCCAACACCCCACCCACACCCTCGGCTTCCTATTGTATGACCCTGCCCCACCCTGCATCCAGGATCAGGTGTAACTAGTAAACCTTGCCATTACAAAATCTAATGCTCACCATATTCCAAGACTAAGTAAGATAACATGGATATAGAATAAGCAAATGGGGTGAGCATTAGGGTTTGAAATGCCAAGGTACACCAGTCACACCTATTTTTTCCAAGGTTGCTACAGTTACTGAGATATTGCACTATTTGCAGCATAAGGGTTACTTGGAATGTGTCTAGGCCTGTGCTGCATCTCTACAATTATAAGTAGGTTGGAGCACAGGGCCCAGAGGGCTCTGCGCTCTCAGATATGGTTACCATTATGTAGTAATGGGACTGCCGGGAAATCCATTATGCAATATTGGGAGTGCAGGGCCCAGAGATGACAGTTCATTTCAATGTCTGTACACTTATAGAAAGATGGAAGAGTAGGGCTCGTAGGGTCCTGTGCTCCAAAAACCTGATCCACTGCAGTTGTAGTCATGAACTGGTAACCTGTATGTGTGCTTAGTACAACTAAAGGTGTACTAAGCTACATTTAGTGAAAAATCCATATCTCAAACCATTTTTCAAGATATAGGAACTGAAAGGTGTCACATTTGGCACATTATCCTATGGGAAACTTCTCAACTTCAGAATGCCATAACAATGTAACTGATGCAAATTTTTACACCAAACCAGCATAAGTCACATCTCTGGGACACCACCTTTCCATGCTGCAAATTTCATGCTAAATGTCCTAACCATTCCTTTGCAGCAAAGTGGCAAAGAAACAGTAACCTTTAACAATCTCTGTTTGTGAGTTGTCTTGTTCATGAGGTGTCAGAATCCTTGTTTGTGAGAAATCTATGTTCACAAGATAGGGCCATCAGG
Source organism: Neoceratodus forsteri (assembly GCA_016271365.2). Lineage (NCBI taxonomy): Eukaryota > Metazoa > Chordata > Ceratodontiformes > Ceratodontidae > Neoceratodus > Neoceratodus forsteri. The sequence continues at coordinate 1,284,589,601 of CM057459.1, read as the reverse complement.
TCGTCATCTCACGAACAGGGATTTTGACAGCTCACAAACAAGGATTTCTCATGAGCAAGGATTTTGACAGTTCATGAACAGGGATTTTGATAGCTCATGAACAGGGGTTCCTTTTTAGAATCCCTGTTCATGAGCTGTTAAAATCCCTGTTTGTCAGCTGAACCCCTGTTTGAGAGGTGTCAAAGTCCTTGCTCATGAGAAATCCCTGTTTGGGAAATAGGGCCATCTGGTCGTCATCTCACAAACAGGGATTTTGACTGCTCATGAACAAGGATCGGCTTGCAAACAAGGATTTTGATACCTCATGAATAAGGATCAGAAGTGAGTTGTGAACAAGGATTTTTAAAATTTCCAAACCACATTTCGGTTCCAAACTAAATTAAACCAAAGGCATGGGCTTGTAAAGAACATCACCCTGAACAAAACTCATGTTTGGTTTACCTCACAACACTTCCATTAGCCAACATACAGTATAACATTTTGTTTGATGATAAAAAGTGAAAACAAGATGGCGGCCCGTGAACAGGGAATTTTTCTCACTAACAGGGATTTTATAAATCCATGTTCGTGAACTGTCAAAATCCTTGTTCGTGAGGCAAATCCTTGTTCACAATTTATGTACCTATCCAAAAACCTGAACTGAGCATCCTCAAAACTCAAAATTTCAAAATGTAATAACTTTGGAACAAATTCATAGTTTTTCAACAAACTAACCCTGGCTTATTCTTTACGACAACCTCTTATACCCCAAAAAGGTCAGACCAAAATTCCAAATGGTGTGGCTGCAAAGTGATGGGCAAACACCAGCAAAAACTGGTGAAAAGCACACTTTTTCACTATGTGTTGCATGAAAAAACATCCATCAGATTAAAACAAAACTTGACACATCAAGAGATCTACCCCATGGAACAACAGATTCCAAATATTATGCACATCCATTGAATGTTTGCAAAGTTATTAAAGTGCAAAATTTGGGGTTTCACATTAAACTGTTTACTCAACCCTTACTATAGTGGTGCTATAACAACAATGTAATGTATATTATAGGGGTGCAGTCGCACCCCTATAGTTAGGGTTGAGTAGGCACATTAATGTTAAACCTCAAATTGTGCATGTTAAAAACTTTGCAACCATTCAACGGATTTGCATGAAATTTGCTATGCGTGGTCTGGCATGGTAGATCTCTTTATTTACTAAGTTGCGTTTCAGTCGGACATACAGTTTTTGCACAGAAAAGTGCCAAAAAATGCACTTTTCACCAGTTTTGCAAATTTTTTGTCTGTGGTGCTGCACAGCCACCATGTGGTCTGCCAGTCCAAAACCTGGGATATAGATAGAGATCAGGTCAAGGAACATACCACTTTTAGTTTGGTGAAAAATATTATTCCGTTCAAAAGTTATTCAAGTTTGAAGTTCTCATTATAACCCTATAGGAAACTTTATATGTATGATTTGTGAAAGAAGAATGGGGTTCTGGCCATCTGGTATTCCCTTGCAGTCAAAGAATTTGCAGGCTCGCGGCTGATAAATTTTCAGCCGCCAGAAATTTATTGGCTCCAATGGCCACCATTTTGTTTTCAGTTTGCAGTGATAAGAAACATACCAAAAGGACAATATGTTAGAGCACAGAGAATTTGCTCAACTAAAACACAGTTCAACATGGCCAAAAGGGACTTAACAGAGTGCTTTTTGCAGAGGGGGTATGAACCTGGTTTACTTTTGGATTCACTTGCTGAAGTTGAGTGTGCAGACAGAGATACCCTGCTGCAATTAGAAAATAAGCCCAATACAAATGAACTTTTCTCTTTCATTTCTGAGTACAACCCGTTGGCACCAAAATTAGGCAAGATTATTAAGAAACATTGGCTGGTTGTGCAGACAGACACAAGTCTTTCCATATTTACACAACATCCCCAAAAAATTACTTATTAAAGGGAAAAAAAATTTGAAGGACACTTTGGTGCATGCTTATGTACTAGTGCAGAGGGACGAACCTCAAATGTGGTTGCCACCCATACGTGGACACTGTATTCACTATAACAATACACAAGTTATGAAATGCTTCAGCCATCCTAGATCAGGCAAAAAGTACCAGATTAATTATTTAATTAATTACAGTGCAACAGGTGTGATTTATTTACTTCTTTGTCCATGTGGATTGAGCTGTGTAGGCCAAACAAGAAGGGCTTTAAAAATTAGGATTGGCGAACATAAAGGGGCTATAACAAATTTCAATTTGGACTGTGCTAAAGCCAGACACTATGAAGCAGCAAAACATGGCTTAGCAGCAAGTCTTAGATTTATTGGCAGTGAAAAAGTGGAAATGGGATTCAGAGGGGGTGACCTGAACCTTTGTTTATTACAATGGGAACCTTTGTGGATTTTTGAATTGAATAGTTTGTTCCCTAAGGGACTAAACGAGGACATCCCACTGCACAGCTACATTGGCCACAGATGAGACTCTGTTAGGGGATTAGACTTGATGGCTCTGTCCCCTTTGGAGATATGACTTTCCAGTTCTGTCTCCAGTCTGGTGTAATTAAGAAGTATAGTTGCGCTGCCTGCAATACGAAGTCTATCAAGGAGATTAGACTTGGCTCTGTCTCCTTTTTTGGGGGGGGATAAGATTTGCCGGCTCTGACCCTCTTCTATCTACTTTTATCTATGGTGACTTCAATTTTGCCTCTAGTCTCTCATGTTTAGGTGTCTCCCCATTACCCCCTTCCCCCCTTTTATTTGGTTTGTTTCCCCTCCTTCTTCCTCCCCTCTCCCCACCATTATATTAATGCTGGCTTACTGTATTTGTTTCATTCTTATGCCATGATCATTATTGAATGTAGGTGCTTCTTTTCTACACGTACTGTATATATTTTGTGATTTATGAAATTAGAGCTCTATGTGTAGAGTATAGATTATTGGCAGTATATTTCAGTTTGGTGTGTATTTGTAAGAGATTTATCTTTCATGGTTTATATGCCAAGTATTTATTTTTCATATACATTCCATCAAGTGATACTGGCATATTATATATTTCTTCCCTGTGCTGAAAGGGCAAACACGTCAGTATCTTTTTAAATTTTTCATTTAAATATAGCACTTCTGTATTGGTAGTACGCTCTGATGAGGACCTAACTGCAGATCAATACGTAAGCACCCTACCAGGAAGTGTGGCATTGCAGGAGTCTTGACGGTGCACCACTGTTTTTTTGGTTTGTTTAACTTGGTTAGACATTTTTAGTCCTTATGGTGTGTGCCAGCTAATCACTGTCTTCTTTATCTTTGTTTTGGAGTGAGGTCTAAGTTACAACCAGGTTTGTGACAGGATTTGTATGCGGGCACCATGGGAGCAAGTCTACCATCTAACACTGGAGTTGTAAGTGCACTTTAACCCATTTCTCACACTGACCCTGCAAACATTTTTTATGTGGTGAGCTGTACTGCTTTTTATGTTTTTTTTTGGGCAGTACGCCGTACACAGTCTAGTAATATGTGAATTCTTTTGTACTGACTTGGTGGTGAATTGGTCATATTGAATAAATGGTCATATTTTTTCACCTATTACCTTGTCAAAAGTCCCGACCTCATTTATTCAACATAAGTCTTGTTGGACTATGATTTTTGCAATGACTTTTTTCAGCTCAGAGGTATTTCAAGTGCACTTCCCTGTGTGAGCAACAATAAAGCCCTCCCTTACAATTTTTGGGAGTGTTTGTATTGAGTGTACAGCATTTAAACCACTGTTATGTGTGCATGTTAATGGGTGCACACACCTAAGATTCTGGGATGACAGCAGAAGTGATATAGTTGGTGAAACATGATGATGGATGCTTGTTGTGGATTGTTTAAGAAGTTGTATCTTATTTCTGTTGCGTTATGGTGTGTGTCTGTGATTAGTTGTCTTGCCTTGAACTGCCCCCTCATTTGTGTGGTGTGTTTGTGCGTGTGTGTGTGTGTCTCCATGTGTGTGAGTCTGTGTGTGTGTGTATATGTGGCAGTGGGGGAGCAAAACTCGGAGTTAGAGTTCAAAACCCTAACGCCGAATTTCCTCGCTTTTGTCACTGTGAAAAACTCTGTTGCATTAACAGTGTTTTGCAAAGAAATATATATATATATGTATATATATACACATACATACATACATACATAGCTATATTACAGTTGTTAGGTATAGTTAGGATTGAGTGCAAACTTCTATGATACAGCCATAAATTTTGACTTTAATATCTTTGGAACTGTTCAACAGATTTACACACAATTTGGTATGCATAATCTCTATGCATAAATCTCTTGACTTGCTAAACATTGTGTGAATCCATTGTGTGGTTTTTGAGATACAGAGTGTCAACAAATCCTAAATTTACCACTTTTTTGCTGTTTTTTTTCTACAGCCGTTTCTCAGAAATGGCTTTAGATTGTGGTCTGAATTTTTTAGGGAAAAAGCCTTTGCCCCACAAATGTATCATTTATTTATTTATTGATTGATTAGTTGATTGATTGATTGATTTAAAAGTTTCACCAGGAAGGCATACTGAGCAGACAACTGTTCATTTCCAGATGTGTCCTGGGGAGGGAACAGAAGAAGATGGTACATCTGCATACAATATTTTTACAGTAGCAGACATTTACAGTAAATTGAGTAAAACAATAGGAGAATATTTACATCAATAATTACAAACACATGGATACACTACAGGTTTCTACAGAGGAGACAACAGGGCAAGACAGGCCAACCTGACCGTTATGCGAGTGCTAGAACATAGCCAGTTGAAAATGTGTATTAAATCAGGGTACCCAGTGCCATACAGTTGATTTTCAAGTTAAGAAGTGAAGAAGAGGGCCAGTATGGGGGGGGAGTTAGTGGGATTAACAGAGGGTTAGAAACAGGAGCAGGTGCTGCAGAAGTGCTAGAACATACCCAGTTGAAACTGAGTATTAAATCAGGAGTGCACAGTGCCATGCAGTTGATTGGTGACTTAAGAAGTGAAGAAGTGGGCTGGCAGGGGGGTAGTGGGATAAACAGTGGGTTAGAAACAGGAGCAGGTGTTGTGGAATTTGGCTTTGAGGAGGGTGCTGAAGTACCTTGGGGGGGTGGCATGGCGAATGACAGAGGGAAAGGAATTCCACCATTTAAGCAAGTGATATGAGAAGGCTGTCTGGCCTGCAGAGGTGAACATATGAGGGAGTGTAAGGGAGGCAGGAGAGGAGAGAGAGAGAGAGAGAGAGAGAGAGGAGAGGTAGTGATTGAGAACAGAATTTAGCCACAGGACTAGCACAGTATGTTTGCCTCCTGTCCTGTAGGGAGGGGAGGGACAGGGTTTGATAGAGGACACAGTGGTGTGTACTAGGTGGACGGTCAATGGCAAAATGACAGAAGGAGTGGAAGAGGGTATCCAGTCTGGTTAGGGAAGTTTTGGGAGTGGCTCTGTAGACTTCATTTTCTGCTCAACTGCACAGTGATCCAGCAGCAGGAAGCGCCCATGGTTGCAATACAGGGCACCCAGTTTGGGGTGCAGTTACTTGTGGATGGAATCAATATGCACAGAAAAGTTAAGCTGCTGGTCAAGCCAGACCCCAAGGTATCTAAAGGAGGTGCAGACCTCTAGCATTGTCCCATCTAGGGTGTGGAATGCAGGAATGGAGGGGAGCTGAGAGAGTCTGCCTTGTGACTTAGGTTATGGAGACTGTTTTCTTGGCATTCAGGAAAAGCTGATTTGAGCAAAACTAGAGCTGAACTTCCTCAAAGTTGCACTGCAGTCTGGTCGCTACATCAGAGGTAGAGGGGCTGAATGTATACAGGATGGTGTTGTATGCATACATATGAATGGAGGTTTGTGGGCAGGCAGAGGGTAGGTCATTGAAGAAGATGCCAGTACAGGGCTTGGGCACCTTAATGTCGACAGATAAAACAAGAGAGGTCTCTTGAAGGTCTGGTGAAAAAAATATTAATCCATTCAAAAGTTATAAAATTTTAATTTTTCCCATTATTTCCTATGGGAAACGTTAGATGTTCTGCATGAAAATACTTTTGTTTTTGCATGCAGGCACTTTGTTTACATAGGCAGGGTCACATAGTGTCGCAAGGAGACTAGAGTATTTTCACCGAGCTCTGTTGTGTTCACAGGAAAATTGTTTTGTTTTGGCAGGAGGTACAGTAGCTTGTTTTTACAAACAGGATCAGATAGTGTCGCAGGGAACCTGGTGTATTTTTGCAGAGCTCTGTTCTGTCCACCATCTTGTTTTCCAGCTAGTGAGAGACACAAAATAAAGAAAACATGTAAAAATGAATCTAATAGAAAAAACGAACAACAGAACATAGCTAAACAGGACCAATCTAGCTATATTCTGATGTTTGTTTTTTTACAATTACAGCCAGAAACACCTTTTTTGAGCACCCAAAATCCTGGGGGCCGAGGTTAATGAGAGGACCATTTCTACCCAGTTCTCTATATGAGAACAGTGGTATTTTCTTGACTTTGAAGCCGTTGCTGAAACTTGTGTTGTCGACTGCACTGTCAAGTGTGAGTTGCTGTTTCCCTGCTGTGTACTGGAGCCTCCCAGGAGCACTGTGCAAAAATACAGGTCCTTGCAATATGGTATGACTGTGTGTACAAATGTGTATTGCAGTGGCAACCCTCTTATGTTTCCCTGGTGTCTAGTGGCACCCCCACCCTTCTATTCCCATTATTTCTTTATTCTTTAATTAATCTGACACTGGGATGCCCATCCCAGTGTCAGATATTCCCCCATCCCTTGTTTCGTTTGCTGACATTGGGAGACCTAATCCCTGTGTCAGCATTAGAAGGCATCCCCCAGCCCCTTAAGTTTCCCTGTTGTATAACGGCACCCCCACCCTCTGATTCCCATTATTTCTTTATTATTTGTTTTCTTTGACACCAGGATGCCCACCCCAAATGTCAGATATCCCTGTGCCTTGCTTTTTCTGCCAATATTAAGGGGCCAATCCCTGTATTGGCATTGGAAGTCCCACTCAGCAGTGTGGGACACCAGGGAGCCCACTCCCAGTGTCCCCAAAGATTTATTTAATTTGAACCTGTAAAAATGAAAACCATCCACCAATTTCTTTTTTTTAACATGAAAAATGAAAATGGTCTCTTGTCATCCCTGCTGTCCCCCTAGCTCATTCCAACCCTCTCACTGAGCACTCACTAACCCACACCTCTCCTTCCCTTATACTTACCACTTGAGGTCATCCACTGTCATCTTCTCTAGACTGGGACATGCCTGCACTCTTCAAAGCCAACCCGCAAACTGAGGAATAAAGGTAAGTGCCATATAATGTATTTCAATGGCATTTTGAATCTTTTTTATAACTTTGCCATTTTTAGGCATTTTAACACCAAATTTTCAATGTGGCTTTTTGGGACCCCTCCTCATGAACACTGTGACCATTGTTTTGTTAAATGGGCCCAGAAGAGGATTTCCCAATATCTACATGAAGTTACCTTTTGGAACTGAGTAATGAAACAACAGCGCCAGCGTTCATAAAGTGGGGTCCCAAAAATCCCATGTTGAAAAGTTTGTGGAAGAAGTCCTAAAAATGGCCGAGTTATGAGCATTTGTTGAAATGTTTCTATGCATGCAAGTAACTGACAATTTTTAATATTTTGATGCCAAATTGGTGGTGGTTAACCCTAACACCCACCCCATTCTCCTATTCTGTACCTATCTCAGCTTATTTACTTATGGAATGGGGTGAGTGTTAGGGCTGATGACCCAAAGACCCACCCCCATTGCCTGTTGGTCTGTGCAGGGTAGGGGTGGGGTGTTAGGGTTGGAAACCCTAACACCACATTTCCCTACTTTTATGACTTTAACCCTAACTAGAGCATTAACAAAGTTTTTTGCAATTTGTTTCCTTATTTTTTTAAATAGTATAATCTTATCCTTTTTTGCCTGTGGGAGGCCCTCCGAGCACTGCACTCTCATCCCTCCATAGATGCATATATGTATGTAGCTCAGGAAGCACAGGGCTCTCCAGGCCATGCATTTCCATTTATAGGACAACAGTGAGCAAATATTTAGAATAGCCATCTTATTACCCCACCTCATGTAACTGATACAGAGTATTTTTTGAATCCCTGTCAAAATGTAATTCTGCACAACTGCAATGTCATTCTACACCACAGGTGTGAAAACACATTTTAGCAAGGATTTGAAAAATGACAGCTATGACATACATGAGGTGGGTTAATAAGAAGACTATGTTGAAATTTTGGGGTCAAAATATTTAAAATGTCCAAAGTTATGAGCTTGTATAGCAAAATTGCAATGAATGGTCATAACTTTGCCATTTTTAATAATTTTTACCCCAAATTTCCAACACAGCCTTCTTATGACTCTACATCATGAACAAGGGCAGGAAAAATTGTCAAATCCTGCCTGAAAGGTGATTTTGCCAACCGACTGTGATATCACCTTTCAGACAAAAGTTATATGATGACAGTTGTATTTTTAAGCAGATGGGGTGCACAAAAGGCCATGCTGAAAATGTGAGGTCAAAACGTCAAAAAATTATTATGTTATGCATAAAAGCTGAACCCCATTGAAATACATTAAACCACATTTACCTTAGTTTCTCATATTGCAGTCGCAGCACGGGATCATAACTGCTCATGGAAACATTGTGCGGCACTTAATGCCACAACCATAAGAGTGTGCCCCCTTACAATCAATGGGCTTCTTTCTTTTTTAAGGGGCACTTTGCTCCCCCACCAACCAGAATTTAAATACATAATTCCAGGAGTGCGTGGACATTGGGGATGGGGAAAAACTGAAAAGTTGTTTTTGTTAACAAAGAAAAAAGCCACAAAACGTTGCAGCACAGGAATACCTCGGGAAACCAAACCACGGCCCCAGGCCTCTGATTCTGCCATGTGCTGGTGCCCTAGCCACTCCACCAGGGGAGCGGCTTGACCAATCCCCCAGCGCATGGCAACTTGATGACGCTGGATAAGGGTGCTGAATGACAGGGGTAGCACTCTTTTAATAGCACTGTTCTACCCATCACTGAAACTACAAATGCTCAATAGACAGCGCGGTATTCACTATGCTATATTACATGCACTATATTGACCTGGTAGGTGCAGTCACCAGTTCCAGCTGTAACATGTGTATTCAAATGGAGGGTGGATCGTGAACCTGGGACCTGTTCAGGTGAGTGAAGGTGTGTGGGGATTACTGAAGGGTGTGAGGTGGTGGGTGCTGAGTGGTAGGTGCTGGTGGGGGGCAGATCAGCCAGGGACCTTTCTTGATATGTTTATAAATACATCAAGGGACCATTTTCCTTATTTCAAGTATTTTTTTCAGTGGGAGGGGTGCACTAGACACCAGGGAATATTGAAATGGCCTACGGGGATGGCAATCATGGCTAGGTGATACCACTAGACACCAGGGAAATGGGGCATGGTGATCAGTGGATGGGAGGTGCCACAAGATACCAGGGAAAATGGAACAGCAATCAGAGGGTGGGGGATGCCACTAGACACCATGGAAATGAGGAACAGCATTGGCATGTGGAGGGTGCCACTGGACACTTTGAAAAAAAAAAAATATATATATATATATATATATGGGAATTGGAGGGTGGGGGCCACTAGACACCAGGATATAAAATAGGGACATGTGAGGGACAGGGGTGCCACTGATCACCAAATGGAATACTAGCAGATGGCACAGTAAAATCCTTTTTCACCCCTAATTTCCTTTTTTGTGATGATGAAAATGGATTTGTAAAAAAGAACTTAGCGAGTGGCAAAAAAGGATTTAAATAGAGGAACAAAAAAACATTTGGAGGCCATGAGAGCTATAAAAAAATACATACTGAAGCTTATCAGCTCCCGATTAGCAACATACATGTTTAGATGTCTGTAGAAGACATCCCTGGGCTGAGTTAAAACAGTTTGTTGTGCACAAAAAGAGAAAACAAGATGGTGGCTAACAAAAAAGGAACTTTTTATCAGGAAAAAGGATTGACCCTTCACAAAAAAGAATCCTTTTTCTTGAGACCAAAATCCTTTTTTCATTCCATTCCTCTATCTTGGAAAGAGAAATTCCCATTGAAAATAATGGTACATTAAATATGCAACAACTTTAGAGTGGATTATTACTTTTTCACCAAAGAACTGCAGGCCTGTTCTGTGACTGAAGCACTTTATAACATAAACATATCACACTATAATTCCATACCATCTATGTACAGAGTGATGAGAAAATAAAGTGCAAAACAGGGTGAATCTTAGGGTTATTGCATTATCTGTCTCTCAGAATCAACACATCCAACCAGAACTAAACCTTACATGTCAAGAGATCTACCCCTACAAGGCAGTGCATGCCAAATTTGTGCAAATCTGATGAACGGTTGCAAAGTTATTAAAGTGCACAATTTGAAGTTTATCATTAAAGTGCCTATTCAACCCTAACTCTAGATAGATAGATAGACAGACAGACAGACAGACAGATAGATAGATGGATAGATACAGTAGATCGACAGATAGACAGACAGACAGAAAGAGAGAAAGAGAGATTAGGTAATTTTTCTGCAACTATTGTACAAAGATGTTATGTAATCTATTCATAAAACTTAATTAAAAATATACCCATTTTAATGTTTTAGCCTTGAGGATGGGTAACTCAATTATAGACAGTGTCCTCAAGGTTTATAATTAATGTTCTGGTATGTCACGTAATTTGTCAAAAGTTCATTGTCATCTGCAGATTATTATTCTGTGGAACAGGGGCATCAGCAAATTTCTAACAGTAGGGGGAGCAGATGCCCCCATCAGTGACTTCAGCCAAGAAGGGGGTCTAGGGGTAGTTGCCCCTCAGAAGGAATTCTAAAGGATCTGGTGCCCAATGGTGCATTTTAGAAGCTTTTTCTATGAAATCTGCATGAAAACAAGCATAGGAATTGTGTAGCTGAAACCCTGAAACATAGAAACATAGACTTTGATGACAGATAAGGACCACTTGGCCCACCTAGTCTGCCCATGTCCCTACCTACAGGATAGGCTGCAGATCCTAATTAACCAACAGCCTATTTCTTCCTACCCCCACAAGAATTGCCTTATGTCTGTCACATGCATTCTTGAATTCTCCCACAGTTTTAGACACCACAACCTCCTCAGGAAGATGGTTCCATGTGTCCACCTCCCACTCTGTGAAAAAATACTTTCTAACATTGTCCCTGAGCTGTCCCCCTCTATCTTCAAATTGTGTCCCCTTGTTCTTGCACATCTCTTTTTCTGAAAGATGCTACCCTCTTGGACTTTGTTGATTCCACTGAGGTACTTAAAAGTTTCTATCATGTCCCCCCTCTCCCTCCTTTTCTCAAGGATATACATATTAAGCTCCTTTAATCTCTCCTTGTATGGCTTCTCTTTCAGGCCCTGCACCATTTTAGTTGCCCCTGAAATACACAGCGGGTCACCTAAAGTAGAGAACTAGAACATACACCCATTAGTGACTTCAGACAAAAAGTGGGATCCGAAGGGAGTTGCTCCCCAGAAGAAATGTTGAAGAATTTGATGTTATATAGAATGAGAACATACTTGGTTTACTGTCTTTGTCTGAGAACCAAGTGTTTACAGATACAGACAGAAAATTATTAACAACTTCCCTTTCCCCACCAAGCCAAATTGTGCTTGGGCATGGAGTGGTATATACCTCTGCAAGAAATTGTGAAGAACTATGTGCCAAATGGTGCATTTTAGAAGTATTTTCTATGAACTCTGCAGTAAGGCAAGCATAGGGATTGTGTAGATGAAATCCTGAAATAAAAAGCAGGTCACCTGAACCAAGGAGCAAGAACATGCATGGCTTATTGCCTTAGTCTGAGAAGCAAGTGCTCACAAACACAGACAGATTAAATCTTTTTCCCAAACCAAATGGTGTATGGGGCTGGGCATGGGGTGGTATTTACCCCTGCAAGAAATTATGAAGAATTAAATAGGTGTCAAATTGTGCATTTTAGAACCATGTGCTATGAAATTTGCTGCAAGACAAGCACAGGGATTTTTTATCTGAAATGTTGACAAACAGCAGGCGACTTATTTAAACCAGGAATTTCAGAGCTGGAACTCTGACAAATACACAGCACGTGACTAACTTTGAAGAACCAGGGAACATACTGATTGCCTAAGTCTCAGAAATATCTGCACAGAAAGACAGAAGGATATGCTGGCTGGCTTTAATGTGTTCAAAAAGCCCACTGTTCCACTGTTCCTCCACTCCCTTCCACCCACTGACTCTGATCAATTGCTTGAGCACACTTCCTGACCAGGGCAGCCACCAATCCTCCTTCACACACATCCATTTCACCCCCCTACACACGGCCCACACAGTATGCATGGCCAGCTCCCCCCCTACTAACATGCCCCACATGGCCACACCTTAAACATGGCCAGACTCCAGCTCCCCTCACAATCCATGTGAATGCTATGAGCTCTCTGTGCCAGTTTTTACTCCAGCTGTCCCTTACTTGGCTCATGAACCTGGGTTGCCATTATGCCAGTGAGGTCAGCCACCACTTGGAGTGATGGATCCAGCTTATTTAACATCTTAAAAGAGAAAGCCATGACAGAACGAAGAACCCCCCTATGCAGCCATACCAAAAATGGTACACTGACCAAAGCATCATTTTATAAAAACCCAAACCTTGCAATTGCTGGCTGCAGTTTTGCATATGCAGCCCCATGCCCAATGATGCTCCTTCCCAGAAAGATTTCATCTTTTTAACAATTTATTTACTCAGAAGAGTCCACCTGAAATGTAACATTTCATTTCTATTGAGGATCCTGCATACACCCAGGTTGACAACTTGATGGACTGAAGTACTGAGAGATTAATAACTTGCTCAAGTGCACATAGTAACAGTATTTTACTTTGCTCTAGCTGAGTTTGAATCCGTAATCTCCTGGTTCTCAAGCCAAGTCAGTGCTCTAACCACTAGATCACATGTGCCTCCTTTACTATTTTTTTAATTCATATTTTATTAGTAAATTTTTTACTATTACAGGGGACAGAGAGTTACAACATACAATACGTATACTCAAAATGATGCTTCAGCTGTCCTCCTCCCCCTTCCCCCCACCCCATACAGCAGCAGCAGCATCCATACAAAGATAGAAAGATGCTATATAGTATCACGAATCAAGCAACACTGGATATAGTGACTCATTTAGCAACTCTGGTCATAATTAGCATGTGAAGGGGATCCCAAGTATTCTTGTACCACTGCAACTTATTATGGAGGCTCACTATCGCTTTCTCAGTGCATAGGTTAGCCAGAATTTCATTAACCCATTCCTGATATGTTGAGCTTACTGTATCCCTCCATTGCCAAAGCACAATTTTTTTAACAGACAGTGCAATCATGGAAATATGAAATCTTCTGATTCTCACCTTGATAGAGGATAGAGTCCCCAACAAACATATGTCTGGGGTGAAGTACTCCTGCAAACCCAGTATAGGGTCTAGGATATTCTGCATGGCTACCCATAATGGCTTTATCTTGGGGCATGACCAAAAGACGTGAAGAAGTGTACCCTCCTCTTGACATCCTCTAGTACTGGCCCCCGAACTTATGAGACCCCATTTCCTCAGCTTCACAGGGGTATAATACATGTTATGTATTATGTGGTATTGCATAAGGCAGCGTCTATCCTGAGAGATGTATTTATGGCAGAACTTCCATAAAGCTGACCAATTAGGAGTATAGTGAGGAAAAAAAGAAACCCTGAGCCTAGTGGGGCCTTCAGGTCTCCCATATTTCCAATAATCTAGGACACGATATATTTTGGAAATAGCATCTTGTGACCCCAATAAGGAGGAGAGATCCAATACAAACAGAAAAGCAGGTGGATGAGGAGGGATATTACCAAATACTGAAGAGAGGAGATGTTTCAATTGGACCACCCTGAAGTGAAAAGTTAACAGGATGTCAAACTTGCGAATTATGTTAGAAACTGAGAGCCATTCCCCTGCATCATCCAGAAAAGTAGAGATTATCCCATCCCCAATCTGGGGCAACCATTTACGAGATATCATCTTTTGTTTATTGTGAAAGGAGGAATTCCAAATGGACTGAGACAGGTCCAAGTCTGGGGAATACCCCAGAAATGAACAAAGCTGCATGTGAACTCTGAGGGACGTTCGGATAGTGGGACAACTAATAGTGTCAGGAAGGGAGGCTATTTTAAGATAAAACATCATCTGGGGGTCAATGTTCTCGGACTGAATAAAATCTAACTCAATTTTGAGCCAGATCGGTCTTATGTATTCCGGACCCGGGTTCACCACCACATATATTTTGCAATGTGACTAGCCTAGTAATAAATTGCCAGATGGGGAATCCACAGTCCTCCATCTATTTTCTGAGTGGCTAGCTTATAATATGCTAGCCTGGCTTGTTTATTAGACCAGACGAAATTTACGAAAATTCCGTGCATTTTCGGGAACCATGATAACGGAGTAAAGGAGTTAAAAAGCGAGAGGGGATAAAATAAACGTGGAAAAACATTCATTTTAATGATATTAATGTGACCCCCGAGAGAGAGAGAGAGAGGGAGTTTAGACCATCTATTGAGATCCTGACCTATCACTTGGGAGAGAGGCTCCAAATTTTCTTTAAACCAGGAGGAGGGGTTACGCGTCAAATTAAAACCAAGGTATCTGAGAACACACGGAGACTAACCGAGACCAAAAGGAGTCAAATCATTTTTAAAAACCTTATGATTAAGAGGGAAAATGGAGGATTTATTTATATTCAGCTTATAATTTGAGGCAGCACTGAACTTGGCAATTTCCCTCAACATGACGGGAATTGAAGTTTTTGGATCAGATAAATGAAGGAGAAGATGTGCCTCCTTTACTATTTTAAATTACACCATTAGCCATCTCAGGCAAGCACTTGTGTTTGTATTACAGCTTTTTGCCCATTTCTACTTTTTCCCCAGGTTTCCAGACAGACTGTAAAACTCCAGCTGCCACATTGGATGTAGCTCTATTTCCTTACCAATATGAGACCACTGAGTCAGACTGTGCTTTAACATTTCAATGCTTTGAGCTTGGCAAGTGGCCATAAAAATAAATGTTTTACTATTTTAAACGTATTTCTTAGAGCAATCAGTTTCACTTTCCACATCTGTAAGGCCATAGCTATGGAAGTCAAAAGGCCTACTCTCATGTGGAATACAAAATTTGCATACCAAATGTATTTTTGAACTGAACATATTTTCATAACAAAATCATGACTACCAGATTGCTAGCAGATTATTGAGGGAGGCGGGACTGGACTGGATCACTCAAGTTCCAGCACAGGACTGGAATTTTGCCAGTTGGTTCCTTAGGAGCCATAGCTTTCTTCACAGTCAGTGACACTAGTTTTTCAGTTTTACTAGGGAGACTTCCAGGAAAACATGTACAGTATTGTAAATAGGGGTGCTCCAAATCTCAAAGTAATTGTAATAATCAAATCAGGATTTTGTTGTTGTTTAGGCACTTAATTCAGAGAGGGAATTTCTAGTAATTTACTCATAGCAGATTTGATTGGAGTCAGTGGGAAGAACTACTATTACACTGTCTAGTTTCTACTAGTAGCACCACTTATGAGGATGGGATGGGGTGGGGGATTTAAACATTAGCTAGCTACCCGCTGTAATGTGTCCCAGCCCAACCACCTCCTTCCACCCCATTCACCTCCTCAAGACCAAGTTCTTTGGCAGTCTGGTGCTGACCTGGCCTGCAGGCTGCTTATCATAGCAGGCTGACACAGGCTTCATCTACCAATTGTCCTCCCTGACCCCCCAGGTCTGAATTGTAGTCTGTCCAGTGTCCACAACCATTGTAATCCACTGATGTTGCTGTCCATTGACTTCATGCGTTGACTTTCAGAAGAGTCAGACCACCCCATCCCCAGCAGACTTGGTGTGCTGCCACTGACAGCTGTCCCATCGAGCATCAAAGTTGTTCTTCTTGCTGATCATGCCCGGGCTGTCTGCTTCTGCTCAGCTCTATCTGCTTACAGCTGTCGCCTGTCTACCTGACTGCTGGGATGCACACACCTCCACAATAGTCCAGATGGAGGAAGAAAGATGAGAAGAACCAGCAATTCCTCGCTGTCACCACCTC
Source organism: Neoceratodus forsteri (assembly GCA_016271365.2). Classification (NCBI taxonomy): domain Eukaryota; kingdom Metazoa; phylum Chordata; order Ceratodontiformes; family Ceratodontidae; genus Neoceratodus; species Neoceratodus forsteri. The sequence continues at coordinate 1,284,573,455 of CM057459.1, read as the reverse complement.
TCAACTCATTGCTACCTTACAGATGTTACCGCCAATTCCAAAACAGCCAACCACTCTACGTAGGATACAAAATGTGTGGACTCTGACCGGCAGCTGAAAAACCAGAATATGTGAGGTATTTCTTGGGGAAGGGCACAGAGGGAACATGCAACCCAGGACATAAATGTTGTGGCTGATAATAAACAAAAAGACACTTTTCTGTGTTTTCCGACAGGTGGATGCCACAAAGCAGAGGTGGGACTGACTCAGTCAGGGCTTAAGATGGTGGCACTGCTGGTTGCTTGTAAGTCCTGCCAATATTAATTATAGGAAGGCTGATTGAAAAGAGTGGGGGTGGGCACTAGCATAAACTGAGGGGGCCCATGCCCCCATTTTTCAGGCTAACGACATCGCTGCTGTGGAAATGTACAAGTGTGGAATATAATTCTGTGGCTAATCTGGTGATGGTCCAAAATGGTCATATGGTGCTGCATTCAACAGGAAATGTACCCTTGTGACTCCCTGTGTTCAGTGCAGACCTCACTGAGTGGTTGAGAGAGAAAGCTCTATTGTTAAAACTGAAACTGTGCTATAAAGAAAAAACAATTGGTTCATTGAGTACTTTCACTACAGGCACATTGCAAAAGTGATAGCGGCATGCTTATTATTTCTTAGATTTACTGTTTTTGTATCCTTTTTTATTTGTTGCAGCTGTTTTTCCCTTCCCAGTCATTGGGGGATGGGCTATACTCATCACTGCCATCTGCAGACTGAGACAAAGCGAGACTGTGATTTGTACTAGTCAGATATAGTGCTGGGCAAAGTTATCAATTCTGTTAGCGTGGACCTTTCGTGGAATTTTCCAAACTTCTGCCTATGGCGGATCAGAAATCTTCCCAATCTGTTTGGTGAATTTTTGCCCTGTATAGCCAAATTTTCTTGCTGAAATGGGGACTAATACACATGAACAGTGGAACTAGCCACAGTTCATGTAATTATTTGACAGTTCAGAGGGAAAAAAATAACTTTACCTGTCTCTAGTGGCACCCGCAACCCTCAGATCACCGGCCCCATAAAGGTTGTAAATTTCCCTGGTGTCTAGTGCCACTAAACACCAAGGAAACTTTTAAATCTTTAGGGGCTGATGATAGGAGGGTGGAGGTGGCACTAGAAACAAGAGAAATGTTAAATATTTATGGGGCTAGCAATCAGAGGGTGGGAGGTATCACTAGGCACCAGGGAATCTAAAAACTTTTATGGGGCTTGTGAATGGAGGGTGGGGGATTCCAGTAGATACCAGGGAAACATACAGCTTTTATGGAGCTGGTGATCAGAGGGTGGTTGTGACACTAGACCCCAGGAAAACCTTATGAGGTCGGTGATAGGAGAGTGGAGGGGGTACTATTAGAGACCAGGGAGAGGGAAATGTTTAATTGCTGAAAGAAATTCTGCAGAAATTACCTCTGTCAGTGATCAGTTCTGCAGAATTTTGTCCCACAATTTAATACATTAACCCACAGTTTGTACATTAATTCCATTGCTCTAAGGTAGAATTTCTGTGAAAGTTGCCAAAATGATTTTCAAACGTTCACAGAAGTGAAAGTCTGACTTTTGCACAAATTCTGCCAGTGAAAGTTTTTTTTTTTTTGCACAGTTCTAATCAGAGACAGTCTGACAGAGAGAAAGCATTTTTAGTAATAATCTACTCTAAGAATTGCCTGATATTGTGCCACAAAAAACATATTTAAAGGCATACATTTGCATTTCTGATATGTTTGCTGCTTTCATTAATATTTGCAGTATATTATTCACTGCAGCATTTTTTCTACCCACAGTAAAGGCATTTTTGACATTGAAAAATATTTTTGTATCAATATCATTGTGAGGAACAGCGGCTCAGGCTATGGTCCTGCACAGTCTTGTTTCACAGGTGGCAGAGGCAATAGAAGAGCAGGATATTCAACCAATAGCACAGCAGCACCAACACCCAGAATGGATGCTTCACAGCCCTCTGTGCTGCAGATGCTTTCTGCTGCTCAAGTATGATGAATGCCTCCTGTTGTTCAATATGATGATGGGGGAAGAGAAGACTGCAGTAGTGTGACTGTGACACAGACTTGTTTAAAAGAAACCATCAGAGCTATAGTGGCAGCCCTTCTAATGTCTCAGACACAGAATATTTTTTGAGGATTCTCAGTGTGAGATGTTAAGGTGGAGGAGAAGGTACTAGGGAGGTAGATGAATGAATGGAGGAGAAAATAAGAAGGACAAGGAAGTTACAGTTCAGGGAATTGATCGTGGCACCAGTGATTTCTCTTCTGATATAGACAATCTTGTTCTTAATGTTGACTGGAAGCCAGTGAGAGGCCCCTAAAATGTTATTCTGTAAACAAAAATTGAATCACATGTGTGACGAGGAGAAGGAAGGTGTAAGGGAATGCTTGAAAATTAAAGCAACAAAAGTTAATTTGCAGCAGAGCCACCATGATATGGGACAACAAGACACTGGAGTGGAGGTATGATGGCAGAGGTGCAGCTCCAGGAATGTCCTTCAATGTTGGCAAATGCCACATTTTAGTAAGTCACAACCGGTGACACCAAAAATCCCACTGATGAGAGTTTTGCAGTTTACCAGATCTGCAAAGCCTGAGTAAGTAGTGACAAAGCTTGGTCACATCTTAGGACTGCAGGACAGCATAACCACATAACAAAAACAATCAAGTGGCAGCAGCATGAAAGGGAATCCAAGTTGGGACATAGATGACCTGTTCTTGTTCATGGGAGAAGGATTGATGATGATGAAGTCTGGGGCAGGGACACTGAAAATAGCAGCCGTAGCACTATGAACACTACATTGTTCCTGATACCAGTACCCCTGCCAATACTAAAAAAAAAAGGCTAGTTACCTACAGTAACAGTAGATCTTCAAGAGAATCTGCTCATTGAGCCACATCATGGAACTATAAGCCGTTGGTTTCGGGACCAACTGGAAATATTTGCTGGCTGGAGCCCTCCACATTGACACACTTTGTCCATCACCATATAAATAACATTGACATCCCCAGCATGCCTCAGTTTCCTGCTGAAGAGAAGCTGAGAGGATCCTCACACCAGCAGGGACTGAAGCAATCTGTAACAAACCAGGTACTCAGGAGAGGATATGAAAATGTGATCATATATGCTGTATGAGGCAACATAGGAGAAGCAGCTTGTGAGAACTGGCAGTATTGTCCCTTGTCACCTAAGAAGGGGAAAGGAGGGAGGGAAAGCTGTAGCTCAATGGAGGATATTATCTTGAAAATCTACTGCTATGGTAGGTAACTATGCTATCTTCTTCTAGAATATCTCCCTCCATTGAGCCACATCATAGAATGATTCCCAAGTAGTACCAAATACAGAGGAAGGATGCCTGGATCGAATTATCCTGAGTAAGGAAGCCTTGCAGAACACTGAGGCAAAAGCAGGCACATCTACAAGAGGCAATGTCCTGACTGTGGTGTTTAGTAAATGTATGAACACTACTCCAAATGACAGCAGCACATATGTCAGCATCAGACAAATTCTGGAAACAAGCTACTTAAGTAGCCACTGTGCAGGTGTAGTAAGCATGGACAGGACCAGGCACCTCATTACTAGGAGGAGAAACTTAGTTGCTGCATGCTGCTGCATTGTGGAGGAGTGCAGATAGCAAGAGCTGCTCAATGCTATTTTTTTTCTAGAAAAGGTATGCCAGCACTGCTTAGAACAATTGGTCCTAAACATCCATACCTGTCTAAGTGAGCAGCCTTTCCAGGCTGACTTGTGCTGCTAGTTCCTGGTCTTCCCTTCCTGTCATTCTCCTCTTCTCTTTCAGCTGCTCAGAGTTCAGACGCTGGTGAAGCTGACCACAGGGAGACTGTGGAGAATGCTCCGGGGAGGGTTCCTGAATCTGGAAGAGTACTCAGTGAGCCTCATAGTGTTGTAGTCCTAGAAAATGCTCAGGCTGCTCATCTTCACTCATCACTAAAGGCTCCTCTCAACATATTGCTCCTCTGTTGCTTCTTTAAGGGAAGTTCTGTCTTAATCTTTTTTTATATTACCATATATATTATGCTATTATGAGCAATGTTTAGCAGTGAATATCATGCTATGCAGAAGCCCTATTTAGCTTCATGACTTGTTTTTATATCTTCTCCAAGCGCATAAATGCTTTGAATAAGATATACACCGCACTTCGCTAATATTATTAACATAAAACAATTTTATTTTCCTCTTGGCTTTACATTTACCCTTTGAAACTTAGCAGGTCATGAGCATGTGATCAGGAACCATAATGCACATGCTCTGGCATCTTTCTAGAGGACTCACCATTTTTGTAGCATCGTTAGTTGAGAGCACTCATCTTCGGGTTCCTGCTCACTTCCCTTCCTGAATTTTGGCTCAATTTGGGTTTTTCAGATCACTTTTCCCACCTTTAAAGAATTAGTAAGTTTATTAAGTTTATTCTTGGTCTACCCTCTTTTAGGTATTTTTGCACAAGAATTGTCACGTGCTGGTATTGGCAGTTTACTTTTTCTTCCCAAAGCATTTTTCAGATGTTTATTTTTTAACTTTTACTTTTTATTGTGTTCTCTGCAGCGTAGACTAACCAGCTTTCTTGGTTTTGATTATTTTAAAGTGTAGTATTGTTTTTTAAGCATTCTTTTGTCTTTTTCTCAGAGAACTTGGTTCTTAATAGAAGAAGTCCCTTCCAGTGGGTTGCAAAAGCTAAGCAATAGACATTTGTTATAACTTGGGACATTAGGACTCCTTAGAATTCTTAGAATTTTTAAGCTGCATGCTCTAAGTATTCATGTTCCTGTTTTGTGTGGTTTTGGGAGAATGTGGAGATTCAGGAAATGATAAGACACCCAGCTGCAAAGGTGATACTCTAAGAGATTTGGTGTATAACCGTAATTGTATGGGACTAGTCCATGGTTGTTCCTTGTATTTACTTGCATCATAATGTTTCCCCCGTTTGGACTTTGTCTTCTTATGAGTTCACATATGCCTTTGTGCTTTGTTATGCTTAATACTTAGGACTTTGTGTGACTTTTGCAATTTGTCCTGAGTTTTTTACACTTTTTGAAGATTGTTCAAGATAAATGCATTGTTTCCCAGACAGTCTCAACTGGCATTAAGTTGTCCTTACATAAAAAGCTGTGTGTCCTTTCCACAAGTGGCTTCCTTTCCTGCTCTGAAAGGAGTTTCAATTATTTTTATTCTAAAATATTTTAATATAAGTTTTTGTCAGACTGCATACTACAGGAGCATATTAATTTTCTTCTCAGTTATGTAGATTCTTCTGGTCTTTTTTGCAGAATTTATTATATTAGCTTGTGCTTATTGAATTTAGTGATTGGCACTTATTGCCTTTAATAGCTGCACCTGCTTAGGAGTGTTGAAATTCAGGAGCAGGAACGTTTTTGTGCAGCAGGACTTACTAGGGTTTTTATAAACAGCATAGTGAGAATCGCTTTAGCCTAATGTGGGTATGATCTTCCTTTCTTTATATAAATGGCATTTACAAGAAGTCAGAAAATTGTACCCTTGATGGCACAGGACAAGTACCCTGAAAGAGTCCACCAAAGGTGAAGATAGAAATTGCTGAAAATGGGAATTCCTATGATTATACAACCGGGGGAGATAAAGGTAGCAAAAAGACCAATAAGGCAAAAAGCAAAACTGAAGTAAAAAAGGGAAGAGTTAAACAAACTATAGAATGTAAAAACCAAAAACAGCTCTGAAACCAGTATTAAAGAAGGAAAGGAAAGCCCAGACAAAATCCAAACAACAAACATTAAAATAGATCTTTACTAAAGATTTTACTAAGATGCCTAACATTTCTTCTCCATCTAGTCATTCAAATTTTACTTCTACATCTACCCCAAAACTGTCTACCTCTGGGCCTGCTAAATTAATTACTAGCGCATCATGTAATTCAAGGACAGACAATGAGGCTGCTCTAAAGTGACTGATGCCCCTGATGTAAAATTGTCAGCCCAGCAGAGTAGTATTCAAAGTATAGCTAGCCTCTACCTGGATGATGATTTTATTGAGTGGGCTCAAAAATGACTCTATAACTTTCATAACCAGCAGCCTCTGATGCCTATAAATGGAAATCAGAGGGTAGCTTCAGACACCCATCCTGGACGCACAGTTAATCCATCTTATGCTGCACAAATAACTAATACTAGCCAAAGGGAGGATTTAAAAGGAAAATCTAGTCTAACAGAGGACATGAATAAGGTAGAAGAAACTATTAAGGGACTTAAACAACTTGATGCCTCGCAGAAAAATCCTACCATAAAACAAACACCAACCTTTTGTGCCCATTCAGGACCAAGGGAATAGACACTACCTTAATAGGGATAGTTTATCCCAATGTATTCATGATTTTGAGATGACAAGTCAATCAGTACTAAATGATAGATTAAGAAGAGCTACATTTATCTACACTCCTTCAATTTTAAGTGAAGACATTATTAAGGTCTTAAAGAATCAGTATGCAGCTAATGTGATGGTATGTGAGCAACTGATTATTAATCAAAATAAAATTGAATCCTTTTTTTCAGTCTTCAGTTAGTTGGAGTGGGAGGAAGAGACTCTAGCTGGTGACTTGGTGACTGTCTTTAAAAGTGTATTTGATGTATTTTCTTAGCTACCATTTCTGTGTGCTTGAAATTGCATTTGAGGTCTGTTCTTTGCCATTTGGGGTGCTTTTCCATTTAGTTTGGGCAGGATTGAGGTGTTTACCCCCCTTGCAGTGACATTTCACCAGCGAGGTCCTCCACAGTGACTACAGCACCTATCCGCTGTGAGAGACCCAATGGAACCCAGCTCTGTCTGTTGGGGGTCCTGCACCCCCCCAATCAGCTCCAACTGGAGTTGAGAATCCTTAAGTGGGGGGGGTTCGGAGGTGAAGCCCTCTGTGTGGGTGGTTCAGGGGGTGAAGCCCCCCAAAGAAAACAAAGACAGCAATAGCAAGCTGGCAGCCAACTGCAGTATGTGGTCAACCTGCCGGTGTCGCTGATGGGGTGTTCAACAGGATTTCTGTCAGACTTCTGTCATGGATCCGGATTGAGGAATACTAGCAGACAAGTTTGTGACTGTGTGTTTAAAAGTTGTTGTCTGGCCTTTAAGTGCAGGCATCATATTATAGGGATTAGTGTAGCTTGAATGTGAGGTTTTTACTGCCATCCCAGTTTAGTCTTCAGTTATTTGGAGTGGGAGGAAGAGACTCTAGCTGGTGACTTGGTGACTGCATTTATAAGTGTATTTGAAGTATTTTCTTAGCAGCCATTTTTGTGTGTTTGAAACTGTATTTGATATCTGTTCTTAACTGCCGTTTAGGGTGCTTTTCCATTTAGTTTGGGCAGGACTGAGGGATTCTAACAGACAAGTTTGTGATTGTGTGTTTAAAAGTTGCTGTCTGGCCTTTAAGTGCAGGCATCATATTACAGGTATTAGTGAAGTCTGAATGTGAGGTTTTAACTGCATGCCATCTCAGTTTAGTCTTTAGTTATTTAGAGAGGGAAGAAGAGACTGTGGCTAGTGACTTGGTGACTGTGTTTGTAAAAATATTTGAGGTATTTTCTTAGCTGCCATTTCTGTGTGTTTGAAATCATATTTGAGGTCTGTTCTTAACTGCCATTTAGGGTGATTTTCCATTTAGTTTGGGCAGGATTGAGGGATTCTAGCAGACACGTTTGTGAGTGGAGTGAGGTGTCACTGCCAGAGGACTCCTTGGCTGATTGTTTTTGGACACAGCCTGTGGTGTAGTCCCACCCCAGGGCTTGCCCTACATTTATTGAGTGGGTCCCATAAGTTCTTGCAACATCCTACATCTATACAGGACGTAGCAAAGGGAGGAAGCATGACTGAACACAACAGAAATTAAACATATATTTGGGGGACATCAAATAGCCATCTTAAGTAGACAGTTGATTGAGGAGGGAATCAGACATGATGGGAGTGGTGCAGTGCAGTGTTTGTGGAGCGGCAGTCTACAGGGAGACATTCTGGAGGCTGTAATGCTGCCCTATCTGCAGGCACCTCTCTGGGCTGAGGGAGGAGGTTGCCTGTCTCCAAGCAGAGTTGGCCAAGCTGAAGGCAGTAACCACCCCACCCAGGGACAACTGGGGCCAGAACCACCCAGAGACCACTGGGGCCAGAACCTTTACCTTAAAGAATGCCATGGAAGAGGAGTAATTGGACTACAGTGTGCTCAGGGAGGGTGAGGAAGGGGGGTCAAAAGCACATCCCCCAACCAGTCCCATTACTAATTCCTACACTGTTTTGGAGGAACAGAAAAGCCCCAGTCATGAACCTGAGGCTGCATCTAGGGATGATGGGAAGATCCTCCAGGATGGAGACCTAGGAAAGGGAAGCAGAGAACCCCGGAAGAGGAGGAAGCTTCTCCTAGTGGTGGACTCTGTTGTCCTGGGAGTGGAATTAGGGTCACCTAACAGGGGAGAGAGGGAGGTCAGGTGCCTCCCAGGAAGTGCTGTATGGAGGGATCTTAAGTGGATCCATAGACTCGCTATGGCAATAGCTAGGAGGGAGAAGCTGGATGTCATTGTCCACCTGGGGACCAATGATCTGGCCAGGAGAAGTGTGGAGTTAGCCAGAGTCCAGGATGATTTCAGGAAGCTGGGGGAACCTGAAACAGATAGCATGCTCTGTCTCATTCTCAGAGGTGCTACCTGTCCAGGGCACAAGGGAAGCTAGGGTACTCCACATCTGTACCTTCAACACCTGGTTGAAGGATTGGTGTAGTAGAGAGGGTTTTGGCTTCATAGGAGACTGCGGCCTGACTGCATGGGAATGTGCAGGAACATAAGTTGACTACAGGAACAGCGAAAGCAGTCAGGGAGGGGCAGGCAGGTGAAGAATGTATAATGAGATCACATGATGAACAGCTGAGGGAGAACAGCGTGTCTCTTCTACTCCCAACCCCTCTCACAAATAAATCATTAAAAAATCATACCTGGTGATTTCCTATGCCATCAAAGTTTGTGCCAGTGCCTCAGGAGATATGGCAGACTGTGACTCAGGAATCGGAGCATGGAGATCGACATGAAAAAAGCTCTCCTGATTCATTCGCATCCTACCATTCCAGGAAAGGATAAGGCCATGAAGAGGCTTAAACAGCAGGCTGCAAACACTTCCTGAAACCCACCCACTGCCACAGCCCTTACCGAGGAGTGATTTTTAGAAATAATGCTGCCACTGCAGGAGACTATCTCCAGAATCTCCTCAGATCTCCAGCAGCTCTGTTCTTCGATGGACACACTTGCGACATGGGTCAGTGACTCTGAAACCTGAATTACCTCCATGGAGAAGTAGCAGGGGTGGGTAGAGCAAGACTCCAGTGCTACGCGGTGCAGGCTTAAAAAATTAGAAGAAAAGCTAGAAGATTTAGAAGGGCGCAGTCAGCACAATAACCTTCTGATCTTAGGTCTGCCAGAAAATGAAGAAGGCTACAACCTCATTACTTTTCTTCAAATGTTTTGTAGCAAAATAGCTGGTCCATCTCCAAATAGAAGCTCATACACCATTGAAAGGGGGCAGCATTCTTTGAGCCCCCCTTCCCCCTGCCGGTGCTCCTCCTCAGCCCCTTATATTAAAACTTCTGAATTTCCAAGACAAACAGCACATCATAATGAAACATAGAAACATAGAAACATAGAAGTTGATGGCAGATAAGGACCACAAGGCCCATCCAGTCTGCCCATTTCTTTTTTCTACCTTATAAATGTGCCATCGGCCTTTGCTCTGTCAGTGGTCTATCTATTCATAGTCATTTGTATTGCTCCCTTATGCTTATCCCATGCCTGTTCGAAGCCCTGCACTGTATTCATAGCCACCACTTCTTGTGGTAAGCCATTCCATGCATCCATCACCCTTCCTGTGAAAAAGAATTTCCTCACATTCCCCCTTAATCGGTCCCCCTCTAATCTCATGCTGTGTCCTCGTGTTCTGCTATTTTTCTTATATTTATACATGTTAGACTCTTTCACCTTGTTAATGCCCTTAGGGTGTTTGAATGTCTCGATCATATCACCTCTCTCCCTCCTTTGCTCAAGGGTATACATATTGAGCTCTGTTAATCTGTCCTCATATGTCTTCTGATGCAGTCCCTGCACCATTTTGGTTGCCCTTCTCTGGACTGCCTCAATTTGGTTAATGTCCTTGTGAAGGTGTGGCCTCCAATACTGCACACAGTACTCCGGATGGGGCCTAATCAGTGTCTTGTAAAGAGGGATTATTACCTCCCTCTTATGACTTGTGATACCCCTACTAATACACCCTAACACCCCCTAGCCTTACCTACTGCTTTAGAGGTCTGCTTGGATGATTTCAGGTCATCAGTGATGATGATGCCCAAGTCTCTTTCTTCCTTTGTGACTGCTAGAAAGACTGAAGAATAAGGAAATCCAGAGCTTGCTTTGGGAAGGCCACAATATACAAATTGCACAAGACCTGCCCCAGTCAGTGAGAGCCAGGAGACAAAAATTTTATTCCATGGTCTCCAAACTGATAACAGCTAGCAAGCCATTCAGGGTCCAGTACCTAGTGATATTGCAGGTCAAGCACGAGGATAAGTGGGTTTCCTTTGAAACCCCTGAACAAGTGGCGACTGAGCTGATCTCCTTCTCCTGACCTGTTTAAGTGAAGGGCTACCATGGAAACACAGTAAATCATCTCCACTCAGGTGTAAACACAACAGTTGTAGGCATAGATGGTTGTCACTAGCAAGTTATTTACACTAGTGCCATGTTCTGATAGCTCCGAGGCTTTTCCTGAAAGAAACTAACTTTAATGGTGAACTTGAGTGAAACTAGTGCTGGAAATACATGTTCCCTTATTACTGAGCTGTGCTGTGAGGTCATTATTAATTCAAACCCAGTTCCACACCTTGAAAGGTGCATTCAGCTTGAGCAGGACATTAAGGACCTTTACTTTCTCTCTTTTATAAGTTTCCAGGGTGGTAACTACCACAAGTAAGCACAGCTGGTTCAACAATTTATTTTAATCTACAACTAGACTTCTATTTTGTGCCACTCAATATTTGACCAGTTATGTTCCACGCTATCATCTCAAGATTTATGGACTGAGGTGGACATATGCCAATGGTTTTCTCATTAACTTTTTTCATTTTCTTTTGCCCAGGGTAGCCTCTAACATGAACTACAAATGTGGACTGCAGCTTTAATTGTGAGCTTACTAGGCACCCTGCAGGTCTTCTGATCATTGTTATGAGCTCATAGTATAGCTAATTATATTGAGAGCCCTGCTTATTTAAGTGTATAGGGTCAATGTGTTAGTAATAACTGTTTCTCTATTTTAGGGTATGTGCTGTTCATATTTACCTTACTCTTTAAGTGTTCTGCACAGTTTTTCAATGTTTAGTAAGGTAACTTGTTCTATGGGGGGGGGGGTGCATTATGACTGTGCTTTCTCTGTTTAGTTTTGGAAACATCACCTGACGGTGTATAGCTGGTATACAGTTAAATAGAACTGGGGATAAGTTAGTTTAGTGTAGTTATGTGTTTTTCAATATTTCTCTTGCATGAGGTTTTACTGGGGGTGGGGTGCAGAGAGGTATTTCACCCATACTAGACTGCTGCCTACTCTGCCTATGGGGAGGAAGGGGAGGGCTGTGCCACATCATTATTCTTTTCCTCAGCATGAGGGCTGGTAGAAGGCTATGGGAGACCCCTCTGTATACATTATAAGTTTACCCAGAATATTGGTTAGATGGGTGGTCCCTATACATTTATCAGTTGGAACATAAAAGGAGCCCAGAACAAAAGTAAGAGGCAAACGATACTTTGTCATCTCCAACTCCTTAAAGCCAGGATAGTGTGCTTGCAGGAGACACCACCTTCATAGGGAAGATGTAATGTTTTTTTGAAGAAACTGGGTGGGACAAGTGTTCAGATCTGGATCTTCTTTGAAGATCTATTCCTGTCACTCTGGTTCAGGAATGCCATGACCCAAATGGACGCTACATTGTTCTCCATGGTAAGCTAGAATCCCAGCTCATCTTGTTAGGCTCGATATATGGACCGAACATAGAGTCCCCTCATTTTTTCTCTCAGTTACTATCTATACTTATCTTGGACCCTCCCAAGTTGACAATTTTAGGTGGCGATTGGAACCTTGTACCCCAAACAGATTTAGATAGATCAGATCATAACAGACTGGGACTAAGCCCAGCCCAATGGGCTCTGTAGGACCTTATGAAGGGTACAGGAACTGTAGATGTTTGGCGTGTCCTACATCTTACAGAAAGGCAGTATACCTATTATTCTTCTGCACACCATACACTCTCTCGAATTGATTATTTTTGTTAGCTTCTTTGGTCTTCCTGGGGTATTAGCTACTACAATACAAGCTAGGGTGATATCTGATCACTCCCCTATTAGTCCTTCCTACTTATTGGGGCCTGGGATTAAACGAGACTCCATTTGGTGACTGAACAGTCAGCTTCTCAAATCCCCCCAGTACTTACACACATTCAAGATATTATTCCCTCTTTTTCTGGAAAAGAACAGGATCACAGTGGACAACTTCGACATAGTCTGGGCAGTCCTCAAATGCTCACTGCTGGGTGAGTTTATACGGCTGGCAGTGACAAGATCCTGCAAAGCCCGTGATCACCTCTCTTCCATGCTGTCTGAAACTGCCCACTTGGAGTGCTCCCTAAATCACTCTTCCAGTGACTCAATGTGGGCTAAGTTACACTGCCTCCAATCTCAGTATTTTGAACTCCTGGCTCAGAAGTCAGAACTAGCTTTACACAATGCCAAACTTAAATATTTAGAGTCTGGGGAAAAAGCGGGTTAGCTCCTGGCCCTTAGGTTGCAGCAGATGGAAGTGAGTAGATTTATATCTGGCCTGCAGCCCTCACAAAATGAGGCAGTGCTTATGGACTGTAGGGCAATTGTTACTGCTTTTGGGACATTCTTACAGGACTTCTACTTGACGCATGCCGAATCCTGTCCCTCCCGTCAGGTGATACTTGCTTATCTAGAGTCTGCTAATATCCCTAAGCAACCTGCTACTTCTGCTGCTGCATTGGGTGCTTGTATCTCACTACATGAGATACAGTAGGCAATTAACCAGCTACCCCTGGATAAGGCCCCCAGTCCAGATGGGTTTTCAGATAACCTATATAAATCATGTTACTTGCATCTGTCTCCTTTCCTAGTAGATGTTTTCAACTTCTGATTCAATGAGGGGATAACAGATTCAACTTTTTTACAAGCCTTGATCACTTTTCTCCCAAAACCTGGGAAGGACCCCCAACTCCCTGAAAACTATCATCCCATTTCGTTACTCAATACTGATATAAAAATTTTAGCTAATATTTTGGCAAACCAGCTCTCCCTGGTTCTGGGAGAAATCATTAGTCTAGAGCAGGTGGACTTTATGGCTGGGTGCTTGTCTAGTGACCACATAATAAAAATTCGTCATCTTATCTCAGCAGCCAAAGAATCTGATCAGACTGCGGCATTAATTTCCCTAGACACTGAAAAAGCATTTGATCAGGTTTAATGGGAACTTCTATTTGTGTCCCTCCACCAATTTGGCTTCCTTTCTAATTTTATTAAATGGATTTAAATTCTATACACCTCCCCCACAGCACGTATCTGGTGTAACAGCTGTCTTTCTGACCCCTTCCCTCTCTAGCGTGGCACCCGACAAGAATGTCTACTTTCACCCTTATTATTTAACATTTACTTAGAAGCCCTCATTCACAAATTGATTAATTTACCCACCCTAAAGGGCATCCAAGTGGCAGGCAGGTGTTACTCCCTCTTAGCCTATGCAGACAATATACTGCTACACTTGGAAAACCCACATATCACTGTCCCCATCCTTCTTGAAGAAATACGAGAGTTCTCGAAAGTCTCATATTATAAACTTAACCTTTCTAAATCTAAGGCTTTCCCTCTAAATGTTCACATGGTCACATAGTCTGAGCTAACATTAGTGGTATAGGTCTGGCCTGGGAACGTACTTTATTAAAATACTTGGGCATTAAGGTATTGAGAAGTCTTTCAGTCATGATCGAAGAGAATTTCACCAAATTGCTCCATACCATAGAACAGGATCTAAGAAGGTGGGATGCTATTCCTCTCTCCTTATAGGGATGGATTAGCAATGTTAAAATGAATATATTTCCCTGACTCTTATATCCTATGAATATGCTAGGCTTCCATTTCCCAAAGATGTGAGTCACCCATCTCCAGAGTACCCTTAATGCCTTTTTGTGGAAGAAGAAGGGAGTCCGTAGAGCCTAAAATAAACTCACTGCCCCAAAGTTCAAAGGTGGTCTGGCGCTCCCTTATTTTTCCTTTATTATGGAGCTCAACACATCAGTAGGTTAGCTTTTTGGATAGCAAAGTCGACTGCGTGAGAAACTAAGGAGTACACTCCCTTGTGGTTGTAAATAGAAAAGGGCTCTTGCCAGTCAAAATCATTGCTTCCTCTTGTCATTGACCTATTTATCTCCCTCAAAAGTTCTGAAGGCTCTAAGAAACTCCCCAGTTGGATGGTCAGTAAAAGCCTTTTCTCAAATTCAGGATCACCTCTTGATAAACCAGCACAGGTCCGGTGAGCAGCCTATCTTAAACAACCCTCACTTCCAGATAAATATGCCCATCTCTACTCCTTTCTGACCCTCTTTAAGGGAATGTACATTGTCTACATTCCTGGAGGGTGACACCATAATTCCTTTCTTCTCACTCCAAGCCTGACTTAGCCTTCTGGGTAAGGACCTGTTTAAATTTTTACAAACCAGAGAGGCCATCCTCTCTTTCCTGGGTAAGAAACTGTGGCCCTCTTCCCCTACTGATGGTCTTTCTTCCCTGTTTGAGGCAGCCGATCAGCCACATGTGGGTCTAGGACACACAAGATTCTTCAATCCCTGGACCCCCATCTTCCCCAGGGCATATGCTACTATTGGGTACAAGAACTGTCTCTCCCTACTGAGGAGATGGTCTGGGGAAAAATATGAGACTCAGTGTATCGATTTATTAAGCAGGACAGACTTAGGCTTGCTCAATTCAATATTATGCACAATCTCTATAATACCCCAACCAAACTTTATAAAATGGGTCAGCTCCCTTCCGCCGCATGCTCTTGGTGTGGGGAAGCTGAATGCACATTGCTTCACTTATTGTGGCATTGCTCAAAGACCCAAGAGTTTTGGGCCACGATTAAACAGGTGCTTGATCCCTTGTTGGGCCTCAAATCTCTGTTTACTCCTGAGAGTTTCCTTATAAATGTCTTCCCCCATGGCACTCCTAGAACACAGAAAGCACATTTGGCTTTGATATCAGCCACAGCAAAATTAACTATGTTGAGACACTGAAAAGATGCCTCACTTCCCACTATCCACGAATGGTACCATGAAATTCTGCTGGCCGTCCAACTGGAGAAGCATATAGCCCACATGTATAATAGACCTCAAGTTTATAAGAAGATGTGGGAATCCCATTAACACACTTCTATCAATGTGGAGGCCATAAAGAAGTACTTTTTCCCTAACATCTTTCGATATCCCTCCTATGTACATAACAATTACTGGTGTTGGCATGGGGTTAGGGGAGGGTGGTGGGGAGGTTAGAATGATGGGTGAGTGGAGGGTGGGAGGGGTGGGGAGAACATAGCGACTGTCTTGTTATGTATATGTTTTGTTTTATTTGATGTATCAATGTCATGATACCATGGTCTGTACCTCTTGTATGTTTTCCAGTAAAAAGTTAATAAAGCATATTTAATAAAACATAAAGAATGTATAATGAGTGATACAAGGGGGCAGGAGCACATAGGAAAGGAAACCATAGTGGGGGAAGATAACTGGAGAGGGAGAACAAGAGCAATGGGAGAAAAGACTGTAAAACATGGAAGGTCATGCTAACGAATGCCTGTAACCTAGGAAATAAGGTTCCAGACCTGGAGGCCTTGTTGGCAGATGCAAACCTTGACAAAGCAGCAATAACAGACACATGGTATTCTGCTAATCATAACTGGGAAGTCAATGAGCCAGGCTATACATTGTTCAGGAGGGACAGGGAGGGTAAAAAGGGTGGGGGAGTGGCCCTGTACATCAGAGATAGTATAAAAGCTACAGAAGTTCAGGGAAGACAGGGAGAGGCTGGAGTAATGTGGGTCACCCTGGAGCCAGAGAATGGAACAGCAGTATGGACTGGGGTGATCTACAGACCTCCAGCACAGAGTGAGGAAGTAGACAGGGAACTAATGGAGAACATATATGACATGGCAGCTAAGGGGAAATCCTGCTACTGGGGGATTTTAATACACCAGATGTGGATTGGGCCACCCAGATGGCTGTTTCTGCCAGAAGCACAGCCATCCTAGAATCCCTGCAGGGGTTGGTTTCACACAGCTGGTGCATGAGCCAACCAGGGGCATGTCAGTTCTGGACCTGGTATAGACCAATGGGTACAGAGTCAAAGAAATACAGGTGGAAGGGCAACTGGGGTTCAGTGACCACCACATGGTGTGGTTCAGCATGGAGACATAGACTCAATCAAGCCATATAAGGGCAAGAGTATTAAATTTCAAGATGGCAGATTTCACTGAAATGGGTAGATATATACAAGCAGTCCTGGGGAAGGGAGAGATAGCAGAGGGGGTAGAAAAACTACAGGAGAAACTGAAAGGAGCCATCGTGGATATAACAAACCAATGCGTTAGGATAGTGGCCAAAGGGAAAAGAAGAAGGAAACCACTATTGTTCTCCAAAGGGGTGAGGAACAAAGTCAGGGCTAAAAGGCTGAGTTTCAGGAACTATAAGGGAAGCCAAAGGGAGGAGGACAGGGAGGTGTACCTTGAATGTGTAAGGGAAGCAGGGAAGGCTGTTTGGAGGGCAAAGGCACAGACGGAAGAGAGCTTAAAACAGTCTGTAAACAAAGGGGATGAGTCATTTTATAGGTACATCAGTGAAAGAAGAAAACACGGGGGGGTTGTGAGACTCAAAGGGGAGAAGAGAGAGTGTAAGGAGGGTGATCTGGACAAGGCAGAAATACTGAACAAATACTTCTGCTCAGTATTCACTGAGGAGAGGAGGGATCAAGAACAACATTTGGGTTGCAGAGGCAATGGGGGGTGAGAGGTTAACACCAGTCCATTCACAGTGGAGAGTGTTCTGAAAGAACTCACAAAGCTGAAGGTAGATAAGGTCATAGGGCCAGATGGTATCCACCCGAGGATATTAAAGGAGCTGCGAATGAACAAGCAGTGCCTCTGGTGGCACTGTTCACAGAGTCACTCAACACAGGTGTCTTTCCAGGGGACTGTAGGAGGGCACATGTAGTCCCACTGCACCAAAGTGACAGTAGGGAGGAGTCGGGGAACTACAGACCAGTCAGTCTTACCTCAGTGGTGGGAAAGATCATGGAGACACTGCTGAAAGAAAGGATAGTGGCACATTTGGAATCCAGTGGTGCTCAGGATCTGAGGCAACATGGATTCCCATGGAATTCAGGAAGGTCATGTCAAACTAATATTTTTTTTTTATTTGCTGACAAGGGATCTTAATCAGGGAGGGGAGGTAGATGTCACCTACCTGGATTTCAGCAAAGCCTTCGACACTGTCCCACATAGAAGGCTGATTAACAAGATTTGTAGTCTGGGCATGGGACACAATGTGGTGAACTGGGTTAGGAACTGGTTAACAGACAGGAGACAGAGAGTGGAGGTAAATGGGGTGCACTCTGGGGAGAGGGGGGTGACCAGTAGGGTACCACAAGGATCAGTACTAGGACCAGTCCTGTTCAATGTCTTCATTAGTGACATTGCAGAGGAGCTGGAAGGAAAGGCCTGCCTGTTTGCAGATGACATCAAGATCTGCAACAGGATGAATAATCCAGAAGGGGTGCAGAAAATGAAGAGGGACCTGGAGAAACTGGAAAGATGGCCAGCAAAGTGGCAACTGAGGTGCAATGTAGAGAAGTGCAAAATAATGCACCTGGGTAGAGGGAACCCTAGGGAGAGCTACAGGTTGGGGGGGAGCTGACTGTCACCAAAGAGGAAAGGAACCTAGAGGTTATCATCTCTGATGCCCTTAAGGTATCAAAGCAGTGTACAAAGGTGGCAGGGAGGGCAAGTGGTATGCTGGAGTGCATATGCAGGGGTATCACTAGCAGGAGGTGGGAGGTGGTGATGCCATTGTATAAAACATTGGTAAGGCCTCACCTGGAGTACTGCATGCAGTTCTGGAGAACACACCTGTGCAAGGACATAGATAAGGCAGAGACTATCCAGAGAAGGGCAACAAAGATGGTGCAGGGCTTACACCACAAAACATATGAGGAGAGACTAAGAGACCTCAAAATATAATCACTGGAGGTGAGGAGACAGCAGGAGGACATGACTGAAACTTTCAAGTACCTCAAGAGCATAAACAATGTGCAGGCAGGGGAGCTTTTCTAATGTAGAAAAAATACTAGAACAATGGGGCACAATATGAAATTGGAAGGGGGTAGATTAGGAGGTAATGTGAGGAAGCTTTTCTACACAGAAAGGGTAGTTGACACTTGGAATAGTCTGCCACAAGAGGTGGGGGGGAAGCACAGTGGTGAGGTTTAAGCATGCTTGGAACAAGGCACAAGGGAAGCCTGAGAGAGGAGGGAGTGATGGCACACCATTGATCACATAGGGTAAGTGGCCACATACATTGTATAGGGCCTATGGGCAGACTGGATGGGCCTAGCGGTCCTTATCTGCTAACAATTTCTTTGTTTCTATGTATGTTAAGAGAATATATTTCAATAAATAATGCAAGGATAGATGATGTCCTCAGAATCTTGAAAGAGATCCACCTTCCCAGGGAGTCTTCTTCGATTCCTCTGGAGGGTAATGAATCATCAGTTGTCATTAATGATGAAGCTGGACCAGATTTTTCTACAATCATTTTTCCTCCTGACATCCCAATGGCTAATAACAAGGAGGCTCACATTGATAATAAATATATGGAAGGGGGAATTACCTATTCAGACCCTAAAGAAAAAAACCAAAAAAAATTAAAGATGGGTCTGTCCCTCAAGGGAAGAAACATGCAAAAAGGTTTTGCTGAAGGATGGTTAAGGAAGGAAAACTGTACCAAATCTAAAAGAAAAAAAGAATAAAAAAGATGACCATATTAACTTCTGAGGTCGATGTAACAAAAAAAAAGGTTCGCCAGCCTGTTTCCTCCAAACAAGGTACTAAAATAATGGAAACTAAGAATACACAAGTTAATGAAGTTTTGGTTACTGAAGAATAGGCTTTAACACCATTAGCACACCCTTTCACAGAAGTATATGGACTTCAGAATTCTGAGAGAGAATCATTATTAGAATTAGTGACTCATTTGCTTAATGAGGAACTGAATTTAGATATACAATCCGATGACCTCCATACATTAAAGATACATTTTGATCTGGATAAGAACATTCTTGCTGATAGTGTTGATATTGTTTTTACAACTGAAAGAGTCTTGCATTGTGTTTGGAAAAACTTCCACAGCATTCAGAGCTTTAACTTAAATGTTGATTTGTTGGACAAAAACTCTAGTATCATAGATACTATTAACCATAATGTGGGACGAAAGTTAATGAACAGGGCAAGAAATGGGTTCCCATCCCACAAGGTGGGTAATTCGCCAGTCATCTTGAACCTATTTTGGTGCAAGAAACTGCATAATGAAACCAGTACAAAGATAGCCAGAGTTCTGAACATCAGACAAAGATGTAATGGAGTCCTGGGAGTCTATAGGCACCCAAGCCTAAGAGAGGAACATCAAATTCATATAACTTTTAAAAATGAATTAATGGCTAGCAGAGTTTGGTATGAGACAACCAAATTAGGTTCTTTGGGTCTTTTCCTGGTAGATCTAACTGAAAGGGATGATACCCCATTTTACTTTCTCTGTCATTTACAAGACATACAGGAAATGCCATTGGAGCAGTCCAACAATGTGAGAAACTCTTTTTCTGTGCCAATTACTAATAGGTTCCTGGCATTAGCTGGTTATAATAATTGATTATCTCAAATCTCCTCCAGTGCTGAATTGGATGAAGTGAGTACTTTCCCCTAATAATGATGCTAGTACTGACTTGTCAGATAACAGCTCCATAACAAAATATCCCAGACCATGCTCATTGTTTCTTAATCTCGTGGAATATTGCTGGTTTTAAGGCAAACATGCTAGATAAGGATTGGCTTGACTATATTCATACTTTTCATCTTATCTGACTAGAAGAGACCTGGCATAACATAGAGAATACATTGAATCTAAATGGTTACACTTTGATCCAAATGCCAGGCTATAAGTCTGGTAAGATGGGATGCAGGTCTAGTGGCTTAGTGACTTTTGTTAAAACAGGATCATTTTCAAACTTACATTGAGTTGTACAGGATCAACATTTTCTGGGGATTAGTTTACTGCTATCAGGAACTACAATACTGTTGTTTAATTGATATGTTCCACCAACAAAGAGTAGAATGACAGCTAATGAAATATGGGATAGCCTAACAAACTCAATCACAGAGGCTAAGCTGGATTTCCCCAGTGCTTATCTTTTATTAGTGGGGCATTTTAACTCCAGAATAGGCTCTTCCAATGGGCTTTGTGGTAATTATATCATTGGATATACAGTACATACTCAAACATAGATAGAATTAAAAGAGCCTCAAATGATCTAAGATATAATTATGATGTAAATAAATGGATACAAATAATGAGTGACAACTTAATTTGCCCCTTAGATGGTAGAACTCCAGGGGTTATATACGGCTCACCAACTATTTTTCCTTAAAACAACCTTCTGTCCTGGACTTAATTTTGTGGCAAGGCCCAGAAAACTTCTGGGAAGATCATACAATTGCTAATAGAATTGAAAGTGATCATTTCCCCTGTTATTCTACATAAGACGATTGCAGGGGAGAATGTGAATTTACCATTTGTTAAGAGCGTTGCAGTTAGATGAGCTAACTCTTAATGTTAATAGTCAGGTGGGGAAAAGTTCAGCCATTCAAGCATTGTAAGTTTAAAAGTCTGCATGCTGTATGGGGGGATCACCTAGGTATAGGTACTGGTAGCTTGAGAAACTGTAGAGCCACTGAGTTGGTAATTTGGCCTAGAAAAGACTGATGCAATGATGGGGAAGGGTTCGCATATCACTAGAACAGGTAACTTTGGGCGAGTGGTTGGGTGTACAGGGTGTGGTGCGGCCATGATACTAGACTCGGCTTGGAAGTTTGGGGGATGCCCAGTGTGCTACCAGCTGGCACAGCTTAAGGAGGCGGTAGATGGGATCTGAAGGCAGCTGTGGGTGCTGGGGGGGAGGATTGGAGAGGTAGGAGGCAAGCGGTCACCTATATGGAAGCACTAGGTGCTGGGCCTCCCAAGCTAAGGGGAGGAGTGAAGAAAGGTGTTCACACTAGGGGAGGAGGGAAGGGGTGTATACATGGGGCTCTAGGGAACCCTGGCAGTGGGGCCCAAAAGGTGCAAATTTGCATAGCAGTAGGCAAGAGTCTCAGGGTGTCCAAAGGAAACCAAGAGGGGTGGTAGGGACAGGGGGGGCACTGGGGGATGGGCTAAGGCTCACAGATTGTTTTAACCCTCTTCGCCCATTGGTCGAAGAGGGGTGTGTGAGGGGAAGGAGGAGGAGGATGATAATATTGCTGTTTGTGAAGCTGGGGCAGGGATGGATAGAAAGGGTGAAGAGGCAAGGGTCAAGGGCACAATAGAGGGGTCCCAGACAGGATGGGGAAGAGGGGTAGAAGGGGAGAAGAAAAAGGAGTATCAGGGAAACAAGGAGGAGGCTGATGGTTTGGAACAGGGGAGCACGACAGGCAGGAAGGTGCAGGACATAAATGGGATGATAGCGAGCAGAAAGTCAAGTAGGCAAACGGATAGGACAGATGGATTAGTAAGGAGTGGGGAAAGAGATACAGAGAAAGATACTCGGGTGGGGGGATAAAGAAGGCTAGGACACGGGTAGAGAAGGTGACCAGGGACAATACTGAAGGGGCTACCTTCGACACCCAGATTGTGGGAGGTGAGAGGAGCCAGTTGGGGGGAGAATCTGGATGAAGTGATGAGGAGGGGCACGGAAGGAAGGGGAACTCAAGGGGTTAACAAGGAGGCAAGGGGGAGGTTAGATTACTGCTATTGGGGGACCCCATGATCAGAGGCATCCAGTGGGGGGGGCAGGGGGAGGGTAAAACCTGTCTGATCAGAACCAAATGCCGCCCAGGCCTGATGGTGCACAAGGCCAAGCATGAGTTGTATTCACTGGCAAGGGAATGTGGGGGGATCCTGGACATTCTAGTGCACTTGGGGACAAATGACATAAACGGTAATAGTGAACTGGAAATTCAGGCAAATCCTGCCGGTGCCAAGAGCTAGTAGGGAAAATAAGATGAAGATTAGGGAGATGAATCAGTGGCTTAGGGAGTGATGTGGGGAATTGGGGTATGGCCTGGTGGGGGACTAGGGCGAGACCTGGGAGGATAAGGGGCTGTACACTAGGGACAGGATCCACCTTAATCTGGTGGGGAAGGATATCCTTACACTCAAACTAGCTGGGTTCATCAGCGAAAGGTGGGGTTTAAACTTTTGAAGGGGGGGGTCAAAAAAGGGGCAGTGCCAGCGGGTACGATAAATGAGGGACATGGTCTCCACTCCGCTAGGTGGTTAGGGAGATATGGAAATGGGTCACCAGGTAGGGTGCAGGAGCTGTGAAATGGGAGCTCAAGGGGGAGAAAGGAGAGGAGGGAAAAGGGGTGGAGAGTGGTCCTGATAAATGTCAGGAGCTTAGGAAATAAAATGCCTGACCTCCAAGTGATGCTAGTTCAGGGGGTGGTAGATGTGGCAGCAGTCACTGAGACCTGGGCCACTGAAGGGCATGAGTGGGACCTAAATCTGGAAGGCTACACTATGTTCAGAAAAGATAGGGGGGAGGGAAGAAGTGGTGGTGTAGTACTGTTAGTCAGAAATGTCATGGGTATTGGAGGGTTAGAGGAGGCAGAGGGGAATGTGGAGGCTATTTGGGTCACCTTGCTGATGCAGGGGGCTAAGAGAGTAAAGGTTGGCATGGTATACAGACCACCAGCATCGACAGAGGTCCTGGAAGAAAGTTTGGTGACAAATCTCGAGGGACACTGTAGATTGGGAAAGGGAAGGGTTGGGGTAATGGTGGACCTCAACATGCCAGGAACAGACTGGGGAACTATGACATCACCAGTGGCCAGAAAGCAGAGGCTGCTGGATGTCTTCCAGAATGCGTTTCTGACACAATACATGGGCGAGCCAACTAGGAAGGCCCGGACACTGGACATGGTTCTGGCGGACAGTGATCAGATTAGGGGCCTAGAGGTGAGGGACCCATTGGTGGAGAGTGATCATGCCACAGTCTAGTTCTTCCTGGACCTAGAAGGGCAGGAAAGCCAAACAAGGATGGTAGTAACTGACTTTAGGGGTGCAGACTTCAGGGAGATGGGAAGGATCCTTAAAGATCATCTGGAAAGGATAAGGCCAGATATGGATGCTGACAGCAGGTGGGGGATCATTAGGAAAGGAATACAGAAGGTTACCATATCCTGCGCAAGGGAAAGGCATAAGTTCAGTAAGGCCAGAAAACCCTGCTGGTGGACTCAGGAGGTACAGGAGGTGGTGAGGGAAAAGAAGGCGGCCTATATGCGTTTCAAGTGCTCAAGGAGTGAAAGGGATCAGGAGGAATATGAGCTGACAGCCAAGAGAGTCACCAGGGTGGTGAGAGCAGCTAAGGCAAAAAAGGAGCAGTCCTTGGCCAGTGGGATCCAGATGGGGAACAAGGGTTCTTTCGATACATAGGTGAAAGAAATAGGGACAGATCAGCAAGATAAGGATAGGGATGGTTGGGCACTGGAGGCGGGGGAACAGGCAGAAGTCCTAATGAGTACTTTGCCTTAGTTTTTACCGGGGGGGATGGAGGGGCTATGTCTTGAGAGGGGAGTGGGGGGAAACCGGAGGAAGGAGTGGGACCGGCAAATACCAGGGGCCTTAATGGGTCTGGGAAAAGGGAGTTGCCACCACAGACAGGTGGGGGCCCAGCAGTGCAGTGTGAAAAGGGGGAGGATGTGGGGTCTGAAATCCCAGTAGAGAGAATAAGGGAAGCCAACAGGTCCCTTCGGATGAAGAAAGCACCTGGGCCAGATGAGATACATCCCAGGGTGCTGAGGGAACTGGTGTATGTCCTGGCAGTCCCTCTAGCAGAGCTTTTCAACATCTCTCTGAGGACTGGTTGGGTGCCCCAAAACTGGAGGGTGGCCCATGTTGTGCTGATCCACAAGGAGGGATCAAGAGAGGAGGCGGGAAATTACAGGCCCATTAGCCTGACATCGGTGGTTGGCAAGGTAATGGAGGGGTATTGTCAAGGAAAGGCTGGGGGGGGGTTAATGGAGCAAATTGGGTACTTGGACTATAGGCATCATGGCTTTGTCATGGGAAGATCATGCCAGACAAACCTTGTTGATTTCTATGACTGGGTGACGAGGGCCCTGGACCAAGGTATGCCAGTGGAAGTCCTCTTTCTGGACTTTAACAAGGCATTTGATTCAGTACCCCACAATGGCCTGCTGTCTAAGCTGAAGGAAAATGGGGGTACGGAGACAATTGTTAAGATGGATAGGAAATTGGCTGTCTGAGCATACTCAGAATGTGATGGTTAGAGGGTTAGCCTCATCCCCAAGGTGCGTTACTAGTGGGGTTCCCCAGGGGTCAGTGTTGGGGCCACTCCTGTTCAATGCCTATATCTCAGACATCAGGAAGGGGATCAGGAGTGAGATGAGTCTCTTTGCAGATGACTCAAAGCTGGGAGCAGTGGTGGATGAGAAGGAGGTGGAGTGGCCTTGCAGGAGGATCTGGAGGTTCTGGAAAGGTGGTCAGGAAAATGGAAACTAAAATTCAATGCAGGGAAGTGCAAGGTTCTGCACCTGTGAGTCAGAAATCCTGGCCAGAGGGGTATATCCTGGGAGGAGACATCATTCAAGCCATGGAGGGTGAGAGGGACCTGGGGGTAGTGGTTGATGTCAAAATGAACAACTCAGAGACTTGTTGTAGGCAGCAACAAGGGCAAATAGGATACTGGGATGCATCGCCAGGGGGATTACCTCCAGAAAGGTGAATGTGATCCTTCCACTTTATAACTGCTTGGTTAGGCCACACATCGAGTATTGTGTACAGTTTTGGAGACCACATTTAAAGAAGGACATTACACTCCTAGAGAGGGTTCAAAGGAGGGCAACCAAAATGATCTGGGGACTGGGGGAGAGGACCTATGAGGAGAGGCTCAAGGAACTCAACATGTACACCTTGGAGGACTGAAGGGACAGGGAGGACATGATAGAGGTCTTTTAAGTACATGAAAGGAATCAATAAAGGAGGCCCAGTCAGGGTGCTCCAAAGGAAGGAGGGTGGGGCAATGAGAGGTCACAGGTGTAAGCTGAAAGGGGGCAGGCTCAGAGGGGAGAGGAGATGTTATTTCATTGAAAGGGTGGTTGAGCCATGGAATGCACTGCCCAGGGAGCTGGTATAGCTGGAGACTGTGGACAGGTTTAAGAGGGGATGAGACAGGTATAGGGAGAGGGTAAATCTGACCAGGCTCAATACAGGTGGAACATCTGGAACTGGGGACAGTATAACCCAAGGGGAGGGGGAGACATCAAAATCGGCCCTCAGTGCGAGTGCTGAAAATCAAGCAGACTTGAGAGACCATTAGGCTTATTCTGCTGGCATTTTAGTATGTTAGCTATTCAAAAAAACTAGAGCGGTCAATGGCACATGAAGAATGTATTATGGATCATATAACTTTCCTTCTAAACTCTTGGGACCATGCTATTTGTGATCCCCATTTAATTTATGGGAAACTACAGCTCCTCTTTAATGAGCTTGAGGTAAAACTGTATAAAACCATAACTATTAAGTCAATGTCCTCATCTACTTTGGGGTGGTACAATAAAGACTACAAAGCCCAGAAAAAACAATTGAGGAATGTTTCTAGGAAAGCTAAAATAAAAGCAAATAAAGCTAGTACCAGAGGCTTAAAGGAAACAAAAAATAAATTATTGGACCCTATTAAATAAAAAAAAGAAGCTGTTTTATGACTGACAGTGGGGAAAGATGTTAAATGCTATAGATAATGACACCAAAACATTCTGGCTTTTGGTAGACTAGGTGGATTAAGCTGTCTTTATCTGCCGTCAAATTCTATGGTTCTACGTTTCTAAGGTTGCAAGGAATGGAGAAATGAATTAATCCACCAAACTGAGTTGAGAACATGGATAGAACACTGCAGCAGTGTCCTGTATGATTCCAGTCTAGACTCAGCATGGAAGAATATGGATAAAAAAGATATGCAAATCCAACATAGGTCCTTTACCAAACAGGAAACAACAGCTATACTTAGTTTGAAACAAAACAAGGAACCAGGCCCAGACAAAATTCCAGAGGAAATCTACCTTTGTATAGCTGAAGGCTGGGCAGACCTTCTTGTAGTTTTTTTTTCAATGAATATATTTGGAAAATTACATTCCAGTCTCTTGGGCCAGTTCAATAATTGTACTATTTACAAAAAAGGTCCAAGAGAGGATCCCTTAATGTACTGACCCATTGGTCTACCAGATGTTTTGGGTAAGATTTTTGCAAAAGTCCTGATGGTAAGCTCAAAGAAGAAATTGAGGCTCTTGGGGGCCTAGCTCCAGCCCAAGCTGGCTTTCGAGAGCACTTTTCCATCTTGGATAATTGTTTCATACTTTCCCATCTGAGAGAAGAGCCTGTTACAGTCAGAAAACAAAATTTATATCTTGCATTTATAGACTACAGCTCTGCACTCTACCCAATTAAGAGGACGACTCTTTGGGACATATCTGTTATGTTAAATCATGGCATTTCTCCAGTTCTTGTCAATTGTGTTAGAATTCTTTATTCAAATACTTGCGCGTGGATAAGAGCAGAACACATCTTCTCAAGTAGTATCAAAACTAACAAGGGTGTTAGGCAAGGATGCATCTTGGCACCCATGCTATTCAGCATCTACTTGGATAATTTGTTAATAGAATTACAGGCACTAAAATCTGACTCACCCACAATTGGTAAAAATATCTGTTCTTCCCTTGCTTACACCAATGATTTGGTGTACTACTCCCTTACAGTATCAGGCCAGCAGAAAAATTTGGATCTCTTGTCCAAAATTTCAGACTCTTTATCTCTAAAGATAAATCTGGCAAAATCAAAAGTCCTGCTTATTCAGTGCTGGAAAAACAAAATATTAATGGAAACTTTGTGGTAGTCCCTTGGAGACCATTACTAATTATATGTACAGTATCTGGGTATTTATTATACCAACAGAGGTTCATGGAATCAGCACTTTGAACATACACTTTCCAAAACAAACAAAAAAAAACAGTAGAGTCTTTGTCAAGATTTAGCCATGCTTATGGAGACTACTCTGTTGACCCTTGCTTTATGCTCTCCAAACAAAATGTAATGTTCAAACTCTCCATGGGGCAGAAATTTGGGGCTTATGTCATATTGATTAATTAGAAAAAACAGCTATTATGCCAGCCCATTGGCGTAGAAGCATGGCTGCTGTCTGTGATGCCAATGACCCAGGCTTGGAAAGGGATGTGGGTGTCAGAGGGCCAGCCTGGGGAGCAGGACTGAGCATCCACAGGACTGCTGTCCTACTCTGGGGAGAGGTGGGTCAAGTGTCTGACACATCATGGACCCCCAGTGGAGGCTGGGGTACCACAAGCAAGCTGTGCCTGTACGCACAGAGGGAGGGTTGGGCGCTGGCCATCATTGCATGTCCCCGCCCCAAGGGAAAAGAAATCTGCTAACAAAAAAAAAATGCCGGCTCCCCACTAATGAGCCCGCTCTAGTGCCAACCCCACTAGCTACCTAATTCTGCCATTGGTGGCCCCACTTGGGGGGGGGCAGCCCCGAGTATGAGGCGGGTCAGTCACCAGAGCAGGGCAAGCCCATTCTCGGTGCTAGGGGATGCCTGGTGGAAAAATAGCAATTAAAAAAGAAAAAACAGCTATTAAACATTTAAGAAATATTGTGGGCTGTTAAAAATCAACTCCAGCTTATTTTGTAAGAGCAGAACTGGGTCTGACAAAGCTACAAGCCTGGGCTGGAACTAGGATTAGTAATTATTGGATCCGAGTACTAAGCTTGCCAAATGAGAGATGGGTAAAACTATGCCTTTTGAAACAAGCATTTGTCAATGCTGAATGTTGTCTTGCTGCCATTGGCAGTGCAGGAGTTAGAGAGATGCAGCATAGGAGTGGCAGTCAAGTATTGAACTGATGCCAACCCACCCCCACCCTGCAGAGAGTGAGAGGCTTTAGGGTGTCCCTGTGGGTGTTTGGTAGTGCAGTGCGGGAAAACATGCTGGGCAGGATGTGAAAAATGACAGCTGCACAGTTCATAAGGAGGTGTAATTAAATGGCAGTGCTGAAAATGTGGCATATAAATATACAAAAGTTGCGGAGTTGCAAGGGTGCGTGGCAAATATGCAAGGCACGCTTGCAGCACTGGCAGTTTGTGGGCATTCAGCACCAAATTTTCAACATAGGCATTTTAGCACCTCTGCTCATGTACAGTGTCACTGTCATTTCCTCAAAGTGTCCCAAGAAGTGATTTTGCACAGCGACCACGCTATTCTGCGCCGGAAGTGCGGAAACACATTTTGGGTAGGATATGTGAAGTGACAGCTGTACTGTTCATCAAGAGGTGTGTAAAAATGGCAATGGTGAAAATCCAGAGTGAAAATATCACAAATGCATGACAGTACGAGCATGCTTGCAATCTGCCAATGCACGCTCGTAACACAGTCATTGTTATGGAGTATCAGCTCCAAATTTTCAACATAGGCATTCTAGGAGCTCTGCTCATGAGCTGTGTCACTGTCATTTTCATACTCTGGCCCAAACACTGATTTCCCACAGCGACTGTGCAGTTGTGCACGAAGTGCGGAAACACATTTTGAGCAGGATGTGGGAAATGACAGCTCTACTGTTCACAAGGAGGTGCAGAAAATGCCAATGCTGAAAATACGGTGTTAAAATATTGCGACGCGCCGGGTTACGCAGCTTGTAGCAACTGCGCAACGACGCTAGAAACAGGCATTTCTTGATTTTTCCACCAAATTTGAACATTGGTTTTTGAGGCCACCTCATGAACACTGGCACTGTCATTTCATTAATGGGTCCAAGTGATTTTATGCAGTGACTGCGAAATCACCTTCCGAGGCTGATTAACGCCATGACAGTGACAGAATTCATGAGGAGGGCTCAAAACCCCATGTTGAAAATGTGGTGCCAAAATTCCAAGAAATGCCTGAGATATACAACAAAGTTGAAAAACCCTATTCATTGCATTATACAGCTTACGGCATTTCCTCAGTTCATGATCCGACTTTGAAGAGTGCAATGACATTCTCGGTCCACGGAAGATCATCACACACGGAATCAGAGGTAGTATGGGGTGACGGGGAGTAAGTGAGGCAGGGTGCACAGTGGGTGGTGCGGGTGGGGGAGGGGCATATAGACTATGAGGGACAGTTTTCGTTTCCAGGTGTAGAAAAAAAAAAGCAAAACCATTGTGGGACAGTTTTGTATTACAGGGCATTTGGCACACTGGAGTGGGCTCCCAGCATGCCACCTATGTGGGTTTTGTGGGGGGGTGTCAGTAGCTGGCGGGGGATTAGGCACCCTCAGCCGGCACACAACAAGGGGGTAATGCGGTGAGGGATTGGGCACCCCCGCAAACAAAGAAGGGGAGCCTGAGCCGAGGGGACTGGGCACCCTCGGCACTCAACAGTTGGGGGTGATGCCGACGGGAGGGGCCTCTGTCGGGTGGCAAAGGAAGCGGGGCACGAGCTGAGGGTGGGCACCCCTCGGCATTCCACATTTGCGGAGGGGGTGCCGACGGGAGTGGCCCCCGCCAGCACACAAATACGGGGGTGCCGACAGGGGATTGGGCACCCCGGGTGGAAACTGTGAGGCGGCCATTGGCCGACTATGATCATAATGGCGGCGTAGCACGGCAAGCAAAGGACCGCTGCGGACGACAATTACAGCGCACCTTTGCTTTGATGTGCTTGCCCCATTATGAATGCATGGTGTGGCGGTGGCATGCAGGCTGATTGGGGAAGGAGGGATGCACCTACTGATGCTTGCCCTGCATTTGCCCAAGAGCAGCCGCGCCCCCAAGACCCGCACTGTCGCAAGATGTTTCTTGCTCATGCGCGCAAGCCAACATAAAAAGAGGACTGTAAAAGCAGGGGTACTAAAAATGCAATTTGATTCTAACATCTGAACAGACTTCTGGACAAACATATGCTTTATTTTCTTATGTCAAATAGGCAAAAAAAAACATTTCTATAAGTGAACATTATAGACCCTATGTCAAAAAGAAAATCTTGCAATGTTACAGGGATATTGATCTGGCTTGTATAGGTGCTTCTAATTATGGCAAGGGGTATTCATACAATGTGGTTTCTCATAAGTTCAGGTACTATCTTGAAGTTTTAGAGGCTCCCAATGTTCATAATAATTTTACTAGATTCAGACTTGAACTCTTTGAAACTAATGCTAAAATTGCCCTGTACAAAATATCCAGGGATATAAAAGATACCTTGTGCAATTGTAACCAAGGCAAAAGAGAAGACTTAGCATGT
The DNA here is from genome assembly GCA_016271365.2 of Neoceratodus forsteri. NCBI lineage: Eukaryota > Metazoa > Chordata > Ceratodontiformes > Ceratodontidae > Neoceratodus > Neoceratodus forsteri. The sequence continues at coordinate 1,284,542,706 of CM057459.1, read as the reverse complement.
CCCACTAAAGTGCCCTTGGCATAACACAATTAGATACAAATGGTTCCTCCCAATTATAACCTCTGTATCTTCTACTAGTGAGACAGAGAGAATCTTGGTCCTTCTCACTACTGAGAACCCTCTGGACATACACAGTGTTGTGAAATGTGTATATCTTATGAGCAAAATAAGAAGGAAGAGAGTAACTTGCCCTTAGGAATTTTTTTTTAGTTGTTTAACCAGGAGAAGCATACTAAGCTGAAAGCTTTTTTACAGGTGCAACTTGGGACCACAGGGAAGTTAAGTGACTTGCTCAGGGTCACACAGTATGCAAGTGGAAGCTGTGGGATTCAAACCCAGGTATGGTCAGCAGTATGTCACCAGATTTGCGGCTCAGAGCCTTAAACCATTGTCTGATTTAAGTCTAGGAATTCTCCCAGATCTTGTGAACTGCTTCTTGCATTTTATTATAATATAGATCCACACAGCTTTGTATGCAATTTGTCTATTTAGGTTTTTCTTTTGTATTAATGTGTGTATCAGTCCCTTTGTACTTTGTGATAATCGTCAAAAAAAGATTGAACAAATTAACTAACTTCACTTAAGTAGCCAGGTGGAGTGAGCATGGACAGGACCAGGCAGCTGATTACTATGCTTCTGGTAACAAAATGTAATACAACAGGCCAACCATTTGAACGGGCCCTGTTTGGAAACTGGGGAAACCACCTTCCTGGGGGAAAAGGCTACAAACAGTTGTGATAATTTTCTACAATCTTTGGTATGGTCCAGGTACAAAGCAACATCCTATAGACAATTAGCATATTTAAATGATGTTCCCCCATCCACTGTAGATGAAAACAAACAGAGAGGCTGATAGTCTGAGCTAGTCATTTTTAGAGACTACCTTCAAAAGCACATGAGAATTAGTACATAATGTAACCCTATCCTTGTGAAAAATAATAAAAGGAGAGTCTGTAGCCAGAACCTGCAAATCTGAAATGTATCTAGAAAATGTCATTACCATTAGGAACAGAGTCTTCCAAGAGAGGAAGCATAGCTAACAAGTAGCACCCAGATCAAAGGGAGGTGCAGTCCTGGTCCCCAGGACCAAATTAAATTCCCACACTGGCACCAGATCTTGAACTGGATGATGTAATGGTAGAATGCTTCTTAGAAATTTGCAGGAATCCTCCATTTGGGTGCCTGTCTTGCCCTCTGTGAGGGCATGAAACACTGACTGTGTCGAGGTAGACCTTACTAGAGTAATATCCCTGTTCTGAGTCCTTAAGGGGCAAGAGGTAGTCCAGAACTTTAAGAATTGGACATGTTGCACTCCAGAAAGAGCTCAAAGATTTTAAAGAAGCCTTTGATTACCAGGAGAATTATCGGTGCCACAATTTGTGCCTGAGGGGGCTGCCTGAAGGCATGTAGGGGGAAAATGTGCTGGACTTTTGTGCCAAAACCTTACTGGAGCTACTGGGCCTGCATCCCAAGAATGGGCGCCTGAAGTTGGAAAGGGCCCATCATGCTGTGATGCCCTGACCACCTGGAGACCAACCCCTACGGCAGATTATTATGAGATTCCATGGATTTCAGGATTGTGAGGCAGTTCTGAAGGCCTACCGGAAGAAGGATAACTTGGAGTTTGAGGGCAGAAGGTTGTTCTTATCCCAGGATTATTCTGATCACCTTTTGAAAAAGAGAAAGATGTTTAAGCCACTGATGAGCCAGTTGCAAGTCCTGAAGGTGGAGAATTTTCTTGTTTACCTGGCAACCCTCAAGATCCATCAGGAAGGGACAATCTATTCTTTTTGGGAGGTAGCCAAGGCAGAGCAATTTGTAAAGGAGCTACAGAGGAAACTGAACCTAAGAAAAGGTTGAAGTTATAGATGCTGCAACAATTAAACTGTATCTGTTTACTGGTTGGATTGCTCTGTTTTGTTACCTTTGCTAGTTGACTGCCCTTGGGACATTTCAGCTCCTCTCCCTGGCATGTGGTACGGCAAGGCCAGGATGGCAGATGCAGTGGTGCCCCTGCTGTGCATGCCCTATACAGTCTTTGGTTGCAGGCAGCGGCCGCTTACTTGTGGAATGCGAAGAGACCATGGAGGACTGTGGTAGCAGTAAGGCCTAGTCAAGATGGTGGCAACTGAAATCGGATGTGAGGGACTGTGCCATTTTGGGGGCCTGCAGGGGACATGGTGCTGGAGTTCACTTTGCATTCTGCAGGCCTGCACTTTGGAGATGGAGGTGTAGGGCCTGCTCATCTGCCACTTGCAGTTGGTGCGCCAGGTGGAGAGCAGAGCTTGTGAGTTTGTTAGAAGTGCAGCCTGTGCTCCCCTCTTGGTAGCAGCTTCACGCTAAATTGCCAAAAGTTATGGGGGGATTGCAAGATACTCCCTCCTGCTCTGCTAAGACTGTGAAGGGCTGGAAGAGATCTTCAGATCAACACATGCCCAATGTATATACGGATTTAAGCTATTGATCATAATAAGAGGGCGGGTGGGCTTTTGCTTTGCGGGAGTAGAAGGTCTCTTGAGCAGGGAAGAGGGGGAAGAGGATTCTGGTGACCAAGGGCATATCGGGTTATAAAGGCTTGCTATAGTTCATAGTGTCAAAGTTAATCTTTGCTCAGCTTTTTCTCTCAGCTTCCTAGTAGAGGGAGGCTCATATGTTGGGGATGGATGTTATTGGACTAAACAAATAAACAGAGGTGTGTATCAGTGCAACTGTGCTGGTGGGTGCAAACTGCACAGCACATCATGGGAAGGGGGGATCATTTGGGGATACTCTCCAGTTGTTGGGGGAGTGGTAGAGCACTCATTTGCAAAGGAGAATATTAGACACTCATGCTTGTGGAGCGATTAGTGTCCACGCTGATATCGGGGGGAGAGAGGAGGGGGGGCATTGGAAAAGAGAATGTGGGTCATTACATATGTTACGGGTGGGCTGGGGAGGTTGGGTATGCTATGGAGTGAAGATGTTGGAGGAAAGTTTGGTTCTACTCACGGTGAATGGTATGAGGGGTGGGGAGGGGAGTATCTGGTATTTTGTTTCTATGTTTATTTGCTTTTTTAATGTGTTTTTTCATGTAACTCACACAAAATGTGGCACTTTGAATGTCTCAGATATAGAGAAATCCATGTGCTGTAGGTTAAAATGAGAGGCACTTCCAAGTGAGGTGCACAGGGAGGAAGGTGGTGGACAATATGGCTAGGCAGCAGGAGTTGATGGTGGTTTCTTGGAATGTCTGTGGGATCACAAACCTTATTAAAAGAGTGGCACTTCTAACAGCCCTTAAAAGGAGAAATGCTCAGGTGGCCTTAATTCAGGAAACACACCTGACTGACCCTGAACATGCTAAATTAGCTAAGGGTTGGGTTGGTAAATTTTATGAGGCCTCCTACTCCTCACATAAGCGGGGGTGGCTGTTCTTCTGAGTAGACACCTACCATTTGAGGTCATGAGAACTGTAAAGGATCACAAGGAGGGCAGATATATTTTTGTCATGGGGATGTTGAATGGGGAACGGATTATATTTGGTAGTGTTTATGCCCCAGATGTATATGATCCGCACTTCCTCCCTGCCTTGTTGGATCTCCTGATTAGGGAACAATTTCTGGGTTTGGTCTTGAAGGGGGGATCTGAATAGTCTGATGGATCCAGTTATGGACCACTCAGCAGGTAAAGGGGGGGAATGAGGCTCTTTGTCAGTGGCAGGTGGGGATGGTGGATATGGACCTAGTGGATGCCGGGCAGACACTTAATCCAGGGGGAAGGGAGTATACCTTTTTCTCCAACCCCCATGGTACTTGGTCTCATATTGACTATATATATTTGCCGAGGGGTTAGAGTGACAGGATGCTGGAAGTTGCCCATAGCTCCATTCATGTCTCAGACCACACAATGGTGGTGGCGAGAATCTCACTAAGAGAACAGAGAACCCCCTCATCTCAATGTAGATTTCCTACATATATGCTCATGAACCAGGAATTTAAGGAGCACTTAGTTGATCAATGGAAATTATATGAAGAAACAAATGCAAGGCAGGACTCCCCCAAGGCACTCTTTTGGGAGGTGGGAAAGGCTTTTATGAGAGGGACAATTATAGAATTTGTGGGCAGGGTTAAAAAGCAGAAAAGAGAGTGGAGACTTGAATTGGAAAAGCAGCTGAAGGAATTAGAAAAACGGGTGATGAGGGGAGAGACGGGGGACCCAGAATGACTCCTCACTATGACTAGAGAGGCCCTAAATGCACTGGTAAGAGGAGAAGTGAAAGTATCATGGTTTTTCTGTAAACTCCAGATGTTTGAGTGATGCAACAAGTTGGGACCACTTTTGGTGCAGTTGATGAAAGGTGGTAAATGCCCCACAAGGATAACAGGGATCAGAGATGGGAAGGGAGGCATGCATAGGGACCCTAAGAAGATTCAAGATTGCTTCAAGGAATTTTATAGCCAACTATATTGAGCCAAGTATAAGGGGAAGGGAGCCACGATCACAGAACTCCTGAATAAGGTAGAACTCACGCAGGTTACTAGTGCACAGAGGGAGCAGCTCGATCAGCCAATTACAATGGTAGAGATCTTGCAGACCATTGGGAAGCTGCCGGGGGGGGGCAAGACTAGTGGGCCTGATGGATTCCCTCTGGAAATTTATAAGGCCCTGATGGGCCAGGTGGCAGAAGTGCTCAGAGAGGTGTTCCAGAGAAGAGAAGGAGAGGAGAAAATCCAACTTCCCTGGACTTGTTATGATGCAGTGGTATGTTTGATTCCTAAGCCAGGGGAAAATGAGTCAGAGTGTGCATCTTATAGGCCTATCTCCTTACTGAATTTTGATTTAAAAATCCTAGCTAAGGTCCTGTCCACCAGACTGGAGAGTATTCTCCCAGATCTGATTCACCCAGACCAGACCGGGTTCATAAAGGGATGGTTTTCTTATCATAATGTTCGCCGCCTTCTCAACGTTATCTGGAGGGCGAGACAAATGAAGGAGAAAATTTCAGTTGTCTCTATGGATGCTGAAAAGGCATTTGACAGAATGGAGTGGGAATATCTGTTTGAGGTGCTGACCTGGTTTGGTCTGGGTGACTCGTATATTAACTGGGTGAGGAGTATGTATGAGTCCCCTAGTGCACAAATCTTGGTAAATGGAGTACTTACAGATAGCTTCAAATTAGAGTGTAGTAAGAGACAGGGATGCCCTCTCTCCCCATTGCTATTTGCGCTAGCCTTGGAGCCTCTAGCTGTGGTGATCTGACAGTATGTGAATATTGAGGGCATTGCAGGGACACAGGGACCCCCGCACATAGTAACTTTGTATGTGGATGATATGCTCCTGTTTGTTGAAAAACCCCAGTCCTCGATGCCTCCTCTATTGGAGCGGATCAAAGCTTTTTCTGCTTTCTCTGGATACAAAATTAATCTCAGCAAATCAGAAATGCTTTGTTTCCCAGGGGTCGGGAAGGATGAAGTACGGTGGGGCTTGAAATTGGTACAGATAACCTTTGCCTAGTTGGGCATAAAAGTGGGTCGGTCCCTGTGATCTTTGTATGGGCTAAATTATTCTCCACTCCTTAAAATGATTGAGGCAGATCTTAAGAGGTGGATGCAATTCCCTATCTCCTGGCTTGGTAGGCTTAACCTGATTAAAATGAATATCCTCCCTAGACTTCTGTATCCCATGCAGATGATACATGTGGAACTCTCAACAGGGGATATTAAGAGAATGGAGAAGTCCTTTTCTTTGTTCATCTGAAGGGATCACAAGCAGAGGGCTTGTCTGGGAAGGCTGAAGGCTGAATCAACCAAAGAGGGCCTCAGTATCCAGGATCTGTGGAATTACCACCTTTCCATTCAGCAGCAGTACATAGCCAACTGGGTCTTGCTAGCTGGGTACACTTGGAGCAGTGGGGTTGCCCAGGACGTCTTAAAGCATAACTGTTCAGTAGAGGGCTAAGGGCATATAATGCACTGGGTGGTAAACCCCCCCCCTGGTGAAAGCAGTGTCGGAAGGCTGGGAGCAGCTCAGAAGACAGAGGGACATCGGAGAGGGTGACACTCTGCTATTGCCCACCGCAGGGAATCCTTTCTTCCTCCCTGGGATGGGGGAATGGAGGCTTTAGGGAATGGGAGTTGAAGGGCATGTACAGTGTGGGGAATTTGATGATAGGTGGAGTTAAGCTCATTTGCAACTATGCAGTAAACCTTGGGATTGGACAGGCACCATCTATTTCAGTACCTACAGGTATGGCCTTTTATAGGAGCCTGGAGAGAGATGGGATGGAGAAGCATGGTTGGGAGCCAGTGGAAGCTCTAATATATCGAACTAAAAAGGACCCTTAAAAGATTCATCTGGAAGGCAGCGAAGCTGGGGAAATGGGATTACTCTGATCACACCCAGAAGACAAAACAGTAATGGGTGAAGGGATATAGGGAAGGAAGTTACAGAGGAGAATTGGCAGACAGTACTAAAATTGCACACAGGGTTGTTGGTTTGAAACCGATTTAAGGAAGCTTTCTCTATAAGTTCCTACATAGGCTTTATTATCTGCCTATGATAGTGCATAAAGCACGCCCTGCTGTATCACCCCTGTGTGTTAGATGTGGGGAGGAGAGAGGAACCTATATGCACTACTTTTGGTCCTGCAGGGTCTGATAGGTATTCTGGGGGGAGGTAATAGAGGAGGTCACTGGAATGACAGGTCAAGCTTTGCAACTGGACCCTTTGCTTTGCCTATTCGGAGTGGTAATAGAGGAAGAGCGATAGTGGGAGCCACTGCCAAAGTGGAATATGTTGCTGTTGGTCCTGGCACTACATTGTATCCAAAATATGTGGGTCTCCTGTGGGAAGCCTACAATTCAGCAATTGTGTCAGTTTCATTATCCAAACGTTAGGCTTGGAAAGATTGACCCTAAAAATTAAAGGCAGGGGAGAAGCCTTTTTTTTGATCTCACTGAGTGGAGATGAGGAAACAGCACTTACGGAGGGATTACTCTAGGGACAATGCATCCTTCTTCTTTGCAGGTCTAGCGGAATGGAGAGGAATTGGTGAGCCTAAAGGGCAAGGGAATGGGGAGGGGGTGCATGTATCAGAATAAAGCATAATGATCAGAAAGGATTTGCTTGATTTTATTCAGTAACGCAGAAGGCTGTGTTAAATGACTGCATATACCTGAGACTATGTGGTAAGAAATGGTCTAACTGCTGTATAAGTCTATATAATATACTAAGTGTAGGAGGTTGCACCTTTTTTGTTTATATTTTGTGTGTGTAAGTTTGATGTACTGTATGTCAGATGTCTGTTGTATTTTTCTTAAAACCTTTGAAGAAAGAAATTATACAAAAATAGAATTTGACATATGGGATCCAGGGCATTCTGACTATACTACACCTTAAATCATTTCCATTTTTTTTGAGTAGATGTACCATGTAGATGGCTTCCTAGCCACCAGTAGAACATCATCAACTACTGAGGAAACCTTAAGCAGAAGAGCTCTATGTCCTCAGGAGCCAGGCATGGGGCTGCTGGGATTGAATATGTGGGTGTACCAAAGCACTCTGCTCTTGTGTCAGATGTCCTGGCCACAGGGAGAGTGGGATGGAGGTTTCTGCCAGTTGCTGGAGTAGACAGAACCACATTTGTTTGGGTCAGTAAGGGACCACCATAATCAAGCTGGCTTGCTTGACCTGTAGCTTGACCAAAACCATCTATATTAGAGGGAATAGAGGAAAGCATAAATGAACCTCCCTTTCCAGGAGATGGACAATACATCTTGCCTGAAAACTCCAGGACCTGGACAGAGCAAGCAGAAATGTGGCAGTTTTGCACTGTATGGAGAAGTAAATAGGTCTACATTTGGTCAACCTCATTTCTTGAAGAGGTCATCCATGATGGAGACTGAGAGTTCCCATTCATGGCAGAACACACAGGACTGACTGAGGCAACCTGCCAGTGCATTCAGGATACTGGGGAAGAACACTGCTGACATAAATATGTCATGTTCCACCGTCCATTGTCAAACTCTCATCACCTCTCTGCAGAGAGGATAAGAATGTGCTCCACCTTGTTGGTTAATGTAGTGCTTCATCAAAATAGTGTCTGTACAGATCAGCAGTGGATTCCCAGGAAAGTGGGAAGGGAAGGGAAGGCGTTTAGGCCACACTGAATATCCTTCTTCTCCAGACTATTGCTTTGTAGAACCATATCCAGAAGGGTCCACTGGCCTGAGTTTTGAAGGGGCCCAATGGTCACCTCAACCCAAACCTGAGGCCTCTGTGGTCATCACTTGGAAGAGGATGGCTGGAGGAATGGGGACACAGTCTCTAGGTTGGAGAAGTCCAACCACCAGAGCAGGGAGTGACAGATTAGAGGAGTCACTTGTAGAGACACTCCAGCTCATCAGAATGGTATGCCTACTGCATCCTGAGAAACCATTGAGGGATTCTCAAGTGGAAGCAGTCTTGCAGGACAGTCAGTATGGCAGCTGCGATTAGGCCAATTACTCTTAGAAGACATCAAGCTGAACCATAGTTACTGAATGATACCAACCGTGCCAGGGCCATCAGTGCCATAGAAGAGTCAGAGGACAGAAATGATCAGCCCAGACCTGTGTCCAAAACTGCTCCTGTGTAAGCTGTCAGTTTCAGGTATTGGAGTTACTGGCAATGAGTGAAAATTGACTTCAGTTCATTGACCATTATACCCAGGTGGTTGGACAACTGTCAGGTCCGAAATAGCATTTAGACTATGGCTTCCTGAGATGGGGTTTTCAACAGCTAGTACTCTATACAGTGGCGTGAAAAAGTATTTGCCCCCTTCCTGATTTTCTCTATTATTGCATATTTGTCACACTGGATGTTTTCAGGTCTTTAGACAAAATATAATATTAGATAAAGGGAACCTGAGTGAACAAATAACACTTTTTTTTTTCACTTATTTCATTTATTTAATGAAAAAAGTTAACCAACACCAACTGGCACTGTGTGAAAAAGTAATTTCCCCCTAGTTAAATCAACCCAATTAAAGGGATAATTAGAGTCAGCTGATTGAACACAGCCAAGCTTGATTACAGCCAGCCCTGCTCAATATAAACCTCACTTATTTTGGCTCTTACCATCAGAGTCACGTTGCCAGCACAAAGATTCAACAAGCACATTATGCCATGATCAAAGGAAGTTCCTGAAAAGATCAGAAAAAATTTGTTGCCCTCTATTAGTCTGGAAAGGGTTACAAAGCTATTTCTAAGGCTCTGGGACTCCATCAAACCACAGTAGAGCCATAATCTCCAAATGGAGAACACTTGGAACAGTAGTGAACCTTCCCAGGAGTGGGCGGCCTGCCAAAATTACTCCAAGGGCGAGGTAAAATCATCCAAGAAGTCTCAAAGGATCCTAAACAACATCCAAAGAACAGCAGGCTTCTCTTGCCTCAGCCAAGGGCAGTGTTCATGACTCCACAATCAGAAAGAGACTGGGCAAAATGGGCTTCATGTGAGAGCAGCAAGGCGGAAACCACTGCTAACTAAGAAGAACATAAATGCTTGTCTCTCATTTGCCAAGAAGCACCTGGATGATCCACAAGCCTTTGGGAAATGTTCTATGGACAGATGAGTCCAAAGTGGAACTTTTGGACAACATGGATCCCATAATGTCTCGCAGAAGCAAACACAGCATTCCACAGTAAGAACACCATACCAACAGTCAAACATGGTGGTGGTAGTGTGATGGTGTGGGATGCTTTGCTGCCTAAGGACCTGGATGACTGCCATAATTGAAGGAACCATGAATTTGCTCTGTACCAGAAAATTTTAAGGAGAATGTCCAGTCATCCTTCCGTCAGCTGAAGCTGAAGAGTAGTTGGTCATGCAGCAAGACAATGATCCAAAACACAAAAGCAAGTCCACATCAGAATGGCTAAAAGAAGTAAAATTAAAGTTTTGGGTGGCCTAGTCAAAGTCCAGACTTAAACCCAATAGAGATGCTGTGGCAGGACCTGAAGCAGCAGTTCATGCTCGAAAACCACCAAATGTTACTGAATTAAAGCAGTTCTGTGAGGAAGAGTGGGTTAAAATTCCTCCACAGCGATGTGAAAGAATGATATTGAATTATAGGAAGTGTTTGGTTGCAGTCATTGCAGCTAAATGTGGCATAACCAGTTATTAAGGTAAGGGCAATTACTTTTTCACACAGTGCCAGTTGGTGTTGGTTAACTTTTTTTTATTAAATAAGTGAAATTAAAAAAAAAAACAAGTGTTATTTGTTCACTCAGGTTCCCTTTATCTAATATTACATTTTCTCTAAAGACCTGAAAACATCCAGTGTGACAAATATGCAATAATAGAGAAAATCAGGAAGGGGGCAAATACTTTTTCACACCACTGTATATGGAAAGACATAAAAGACCTTCCCTATGGAGGGCAGCTGCCACTGCAGCAAAGACTTCAGTAAAGACACATGGTGCAGAGCACCAACCAAAGGGCAAAACACAAAACTGATAGTGTAAGTCCTAGAACATGAAACACAGGGATTTTCTGTGTGACTGTCACAATTTGACATGAAGGTATGTGTCTTTCATAAAGAGAACAACCATCCAATCCTCATTTAGCAGGGGGGAAGGAGGTACTGTAGACAGATGATCTGAAACTTTTTGTATTTGATGAATAGATTCAGTGCCTGAAAATCTAGCATAGGCAATTGGGGGGGGGGTCACTGGAGGAACAATAAGGAGGTCTAGGGAGTGTCCTTGATGAGCCACCTCCAGGACACAGGTATCTGTAGTGATCTCCCTTCACATTTTTAGGAAGAGGGAGATTTGGCCTCCCAATAATACTTCCTAAAGCAATGAGGCAGGAGGAAGGGTAGGTGAGTCAGAAAGTGACAGGGTCAGTGGGAGTGCTGGTATTGGTTTGACTCTTTGTACTATAAATCTGGCATGGGCAATGGAGGGCAGGTTTGTAGCTGGGGAAATGGAAGGCTAAGGTCTCTGGGAACTGCATCCCATGCCCTTGAATATCCACAGCCTGGACAGGCATATGGCCTCTGAAAAGAACCTTTACCCCATCCCGAAGGTTTAGGGATCAATGTATGCAGGGAACTTGAGGTCATTTTTGAAGACTGTAATTCCCTTAATGCATTTTTAACATCATTGCCAAACAATTGCTTCCTTCTAAAGGCAGCATTTAGCACAGATTGTTGTACATTGCAGGCAAAACCAGTCACTGTTAGCCAAGAGGGGCAGCAAAATCAGATTGCAGTGGCAGCAGCATCTTAGGCATCATATGCAGACCTGAACAGGTGTTTTCCAGCTTCCTGTCCATTAGCAATAGTCTGCTGGGCCAGTATTATTTGGCCCTCTAGCAGTATATCAGCCGGAATGGCCATAGTCTTCCACAGGCAATTATGATATGTAATCATGTATGCTCACTAATTTGCTATACTTATGTCAAGTGAAGCAGAAGCAAAAGTTCTTTTTCCTATCACATCCAGATTCCTCAAATGTTTATCAGAAGGAAGAGAACTCATGTGTTTTGGTGTTATGGATCTATCATGAGCTGCTGTAATCACCACATAATTTCAGATATTGTCTTCCAGCCTTTCTAGGAACCACATGCAATTGAGCTATACTATGCTAGGCAGTCAAAGTGGCAACTCTAGTGCAGAATGCACAAGAGAAACAATGGCAAAGCTGAGACATCCAAGAACTCATAGAGATACTCTTGGAGTAATCCTCTTTCTCAGCTTGAAACCACAGTTTAGCCTGTACCAGTTTCAGAAAGGTCTGAAATAAGATATCCTCAGGTGGAGATGTGGGAGTGTTTCTCACACTCTCCTCTAAGCAGGAAGAAAGATTAGAGCTTAAGCCCACTACATAAATGTCTTCCTCCTAAACCAAACAATAGAAGCACTCTGGAAAGGGGGGTTGATAACAGTCCATTCACAGAAGAAAGGATCCTGAAAGAACTCCTAACACTCAAGGTGGACAAGGCAATGGGGCCCAATGGGATTCACCCCAGAATTCTAAAAGAACTAAGGGGAGAACTAGTGGCACCACTGACTACCCTTCAACAAATCATGGGAGGATGGTGTGGTTCCTGAGGACAGGAGGATGGTGGATGTGATTCCCCTTCACAAAATTGGGAGCAAGGCAGAGGCAAGGAACTACAGACCTGTTAGTTTGACCTCACTGGTAGGAAAATGATGGAATCACTTCTGAAAGAAAGAATTGTTGAGTACCTAGAAGCCAGTGGGGCACAGGACCTAAGGCAGAATGTATTCACAGTGGGAAGGTCATGTCAGATGAATCTAATAGATTTCTTTGTCTGGGTGACTAAAGTAGTAGACCAGGGAGGGGCTGTGGACATGGCCTACCTACTGTAGACTTTAGCAAGGCATTTGGCACAGTCCCACACAAAAGATTAATAAACAAGTTAGCCAGTCTGGAAGTGGGTCCTAGGGTGCTAGCCTAGGTAAAAAATTGGCTGGACAACAGGACCCAGAGGGTAATAGTAAATGGAGTCCACTCTGAAGAAAGGGGGGTCTCTAGAGGGTTACCACAGGGTTCAGTACTGAGGCCAGTCCTCTTTAATGCCTTTATAAGTGAAACTGCAGAGGCACTGGAAAGAAACATATGCCTCTTTGCAGATGACACAAACATCTGCAACAGGGTTGATACATAAAGGGGGTGGAAAGGATGAGAAGGGACTTGGCAAGGTTGGAGGAATGGTCAAAAGTATGGCAGCTTAGATTCAATGTAAAGAAGTGCAAATTAATGCACCTGGGAAACAAAATCTTAGGGGAAGAGTACGCAATGGGAGGAGGAGGTACTAACAACAACAAAAATGGAAAGGGCACGGAGGGTAGTCATACCAGACAACCTAAAGGTAGGCAGACAATGTAAGAGAACAGTAAGGAGGGCTGGGGGATACTGGGATGCATAGGGAGCAGATTCACCAGCAGAAAACAGGAAGTTGTCATCCCCCCTGTGCAGACAGTTGGTGAGACCCCATCTGGAGTACTGCGTGCAGTTCTGGAGACCCCATCTTTGTAAGGACATAGACAGGATGGAGGCAGTCCAGAGGAGGGCAACTAAAATGGTGCAGAGTCTGCACCAAAAACCATATGAAGAGAGACTAAAGAAGCTTAATATGTATACCCTCAAGAAAAGGAGGGAGAGGAAGGACATAACAGAAACTTTCAAGTACCTTAAGGGAATCAACAAAGTCCAAGAGGGTAGCATCTTTCAGAAAAAGAGATGCTCAAGAACAAGGGGCACAGTTTGAATATAGAAGGGGGACAGCTCAGGGGTGATGTGCGGAAGTATTTTTTCACAGAGAGGCTGGTGGATGCATGGAATGGCCTTCCTGAGGAGGTCATGGGGTCAAGAACAGTGGGGGAATTCAAGAATGCATGGAACAGACATAACTCAATAATAGTGGGGGTAGGAGGAAGTAGGCCGTTGGCTATCTAGGATCTGCAGCTTATTCAATAGTTAGTGAAAATGGCAGACTGGGTGGGCCAAGCATTCCATATCTGCCATCAAAGTCTATGTTTCCATGTTTCTTCTTCAATGTCCTCCTTCTCCATTTCCATATAATCTGAATTATATTCCAGTTCATCTTGGACGTCAACCATCATTGGCTGAGTATGATTAGGGTGAGGACACAGTGGAGGAGGAGCCACCAACAGAAGGCTCATCGATGGAGGTTGTTCAGGGCTCATCATGATGGCAGGGACTGAAAACTGAAATATCTATTGCAAGATCAATGATGGCACAGCTGAGGTTGCCAATAGAGGCAGTGTTGACAGTGGTGGCAGTGGCAGTAAACACTCAAAGAGTTCCAACATCATCTGGTATAGGAGCTGTACCTCAACTGTCCCTGAAGGGATCCTGGATGACTGAACCATTGATGGGACTGTGCCTGGAGGTACGAGCTGTGAATCCCCTGGAGGAATGGTGAACCAGAACCAGACCCTGACCTTGGCATCTGAAAGGCGTTTGGGGTGGCAGGTCACATGGCTGGAGCCTTGGACTCATTTTTTGTCAACATGCTTACCTCTTCCTAGAGGAGAACATACATTGTCTGAGGAAGAAGCCTTATTATGTATTTTTCCCTTATGCTACTTCTCCTACTTACAGAGGCAGTGTTTTTCTTCCAATTTTGAGAAACTGTCCTTTTTCTTTGATGAGACAGTGACAGGCATTGTATACCTTGGGGAATGTCAGGTCAACAGTGAACCAGGTTCAACAGAAAACACAATGGCACGTATCCCAATAATGCCAAGCATCATGGGGATTTACATATGTTTCCCATGATGCTTTGCATTATTGGGTATGTGCAATTGTGTTTTCTTTAAAATTTGACTGTATGACCAATGTCCTCCAGGATAACCCATGCCTCAGGGCATTTGCTCTGGGGTTCTTTTGTACTTCTTTTCCTTCTCTATTTTGGGCTCCCCATGACGCAAACAAATAACATCCTCCTTAAGGGGAGGCTGGCTTCCTCTCCCTGGGCTAAGACACAGATATGGCACACTTATGAGTCCAAAGGAGGATGAAACATGTGTATGTGTCTGCTGTTCTTAGCATTTTCTGATTGCACTATGAGGCTTTCCGGCACCATGCAATTCTGCTTAAAGTTGAGTCAGTCCAAATTCTTTCATGGGGATTTGCATAAGTTTCCCATGGTGCTTTGCATTACTGGGGCATGTGGAATTGTGTTTTCTTTAAAATATGGCTGTATGGCCAATATCCTCAAGGATAACCCATGCCTCAGGGTATTTGCTCTGGGGTTCTTTTGCAGGTTCAACAGAAGCAGTTGATGACAGTATAATTGCCTTTGCTGCAACCTGTTTCTCTTTCAGCTTTAGGTACACTTCTAAAGCCATATTGCAACAACTCTTGATTGCCTGGTTAAAGTTCTGGCAGCTTGAGCAGTCTATAATGTCTTGATCTGTACCAAGGCAATACAAATGAGTATCATCCTCTTTATAAGTCTTAAAAATGATTTTCCGACTTATGTATAAATCTGTTTGGAATTCATAGACCAGTATTGTATGCCTGCATTTATGAAATGATGCCAAATTTACAAGTTGTAACTTAGTCCTTTTTTGGATGGAAGGGAGGGAAGGGATTATGACCACAGATGAACCCACTGTCAGCCCAATCCCATCTACTTTCCAATCTGCCAACCCCACCCCTGCACTCGTACATTTTATGACATCTAAGCAGGGCCCCTATGACTTCAGCTGTGACTTTTGTTTTTTCTGCAGGGTTGCTTAAACATACATAAATACAGTAAGCTCTGAAAAATGCCCCCAGAGACTTGTGTGGGCCATACATCCACTCGCCCCCTGCTTAGACATTACAAAACGTCTGAGCACAGGGGCAGGGCTGGCAGACCAGAAAGTGAAAGGGATCGGGCTGGCCATGGGTTCAGCTGCAGTTACAGTCCCTTCCCTCCAAAAAGGATTAAGTTACAACAAATAAGTTTTGTATCATTTCACTAATGCTGTCATAAGGCACTGCACTATGAAGCCCAGTACCTGAGATCGGAAAATTCCTTTAATGTCTCTGCAGTGGCTATAGCAGAACGATGGTTTCTTTTCTGGTGGTGGTGGCAAATAATAATTAAAAAAACCTGAATGAGTAGCGACAATGAACATTTCCAAGTTCATCAGTGTTCTTCAGCAGCAGTGTTGTGTGGTTGATGGTGGAAGAAAGAATTGAGGCATGCTGGAGATGTCAATGTTCATGTTATACAGCTGTTAACAAAGCACATTGACATAGCCAGTACCAGCCAGCACAAATATCTGGCTGGTCCTGATATCAAAGGATTTCAGTTCTGTTATGTGGTTCAATGGAGGCAGACATCCTCGAAGAACATCAAGCTACTTTCATATCTGGTTATTTCTCAAAGGGAAAATGTATGCTATACAGCAACATGACATTTTTTTCCATGGCAAACAGTCTGTGCAATGCAAAGTTTTCACAAATTTTTCACTCAGGCTTCACAAAGTTCCACAAATACAGAGAAATAATTTTACACACCTCTAATGTTGGTCTGTTTCATACTTTACCAGTTGCAACAACCATCCAACCTTAGTGCACTCTGCATAACTTGTCTGCTCGATGGTGAGCACCCCTCCTGATGATCAAGAAATTCTATTAAAAAAGCAGGAACCCATGTGAAAAGAAACAGAAACATTACTTTGTGTTAGGTAGATGGGATGCCTATGATAAGGTAACTACAAGTTTAAGATGCAAGCCTTTAAGGCTTTGATACCTCTTTAGCAGGTAGTTTCACAATATAAATGGAGCCCTTAATGATAAAGGTTCAGTTCTAAATGCAGGATAGGGATTTTAAACCACTGCAATGACACTTGTCACTGTATTCGGTACTGTGCATTGCATTTGTCACTTTTTGTTTGTAAAATATCTCTCCATTTTGTGACACCCCCTCCCCCACGCACACACACACACAAACACACACACACGATCACACCTGGAAATTAACTTTAACTAATTGTTCATCAAAAATATTAAAATAAATTATTAAAAAAATTACAATTTTACAGTAAGAGACAATCATTAAATCAAACTAAAATAATATGCTGTAGAGGCAATAATTAAATATAAAAAAATGGTAAACTGTAGCTACGTAACAGTAACATAAGATGAAAATTGTTAAGCTGTAGAGACATAATCAATAAATATACAAAAACATAGAATGTTAAATGAACACCACTCTTCAGTTTGGAAACTCTACTTTAAAAAAAATGAATTCTGTTTTTTTTTTTTTATTAATGCATCATACCACAAAGTAAGTTAGTGTAAATGCTAATCGAATAAAAAAAAATACAACGTTTTCTGAGATTAATAGAACACTCTCCAACTGAATCACTCAGTTGCTAGTCTATGGACCTCGAGAATGCCCAGATTAGTAAGTTCAATTCCCAGTGTGTAACCAGAAAGTTCACTCAAAAGGAATTCTTCATTGATGTGCACAGTTGCTCATACAATGTAAAAGACAATGGATGGGCAACAGGGCACAACAACGCTGAGTTCACGTCTAGAGGGTGTAATGACAACCATAGACCTCTTGAGCTTCACCCTCGAGATCTACTTTTGCCCATCCATTATCCTCTATGTAGTTATTGGAGGCAGTGTGTGCTAGTTGTTACATCACCTGCATTGTTACTCAGTGACCACAAGTTTGATATCCAGTACAGCCCATATACAGTACTCTTCATATTACTGTGAACCATACATGTCAACTGCTATGAATTTCACATCGCACTATGATTTTTACACTCAAATTTATCCTGCTCTGTCAAGGTTTACTGATGTTCCTCATAATATTAGAGCTTAATACAGAACATATTTAGGCCCACTATTTTTTGACAGTATTCTCTGAAACAGGAAAGTGCTACACATTCTGGCAATTTGCTCAGAATTTTGAAGACTGGTGCTTTGAATTTTAATAATGAGAGGTTGAGAGGTATGCTTGTGGTATGTCACTCAACTTTGTAGTGTTCCCGGCCACCCAGCTGCAAAAATGGACAGGAACAGATCCCACTTGAAATGTTACATCAGCGCTGGGTAATCCTAAGAAAATAATTTGTAAAATAAATACATCTATATCCAGATTTTTATGATGAAGCAGCTCTGTTCTGCTACTTGTTTAATAGCAGGAGGAAAATTCTGTAATGTAGCAGTAACTTTTTAGTTAAATTGTCTTGTTTGACAAATTTGTCTATTTTAATACATCAAGTAATAGATACACCCCTGGGTGGTCAGTTCTCCAGCTCAGCATATGATTTGAAAGGCATGGGAATGGCAGTCTGAAAGGGGAACTTTAAATCACAGAAAGAAAGAAAGAAGGGCCTGCGAATTCCAACATATGAACAATGGGGCTCTGTGAAATCAATAGATTCTACTTCCACAATATGCTCATGAAATTCCACACATTCTGTGAAAATTGATGGATTTGTAATAAATGTCACCCATATCACATGTTATGATATTCAGATATGTAGTTTCAAATGTTCAGTGGGTCAAAATCCAGTGGTTTTCTTCTTTGTAAATTTACATAGTTGAAAATTATTCACAAGCAATCCATTTTACTGCTTGGAAAATAAAAAATATTTGTTGCAGTAGTACACCAATCCAAATGCTGTCAGCGAAGTACAGCAACAGTCTCTCTCACTCTCTCTTCCTCCCTTCCTCTCTCTCTCTCTCTCTTTCTCTCTCTCACCAAATAATGTAAAAAATCTCTTTTTTTTTAGTTTTCAAAGGCATAAACAATATCATGTTCCAGCATTTCATAGTAAAACAACTTCCTCAGCGGAAAAGCTGCAGCATTTCTTTGGGCTTAAATGTTATATTTGTATGTATTTGTTTTCCTTCTGTTATGTGATGCCTTGCATCTGAAACTACTATGCTCTCAAACTGTTCAGTTTCATGCAGACTGCCTGATTTCTTTAGCTAGATGTATCTGTAGTTTGTAACTCACTGGACCCTCAATTTTGTGAAAATTCATTGAACATCACAAAAAATTACCCTAATGAATAGCTCAACCTTGGGTTACGGGTCTAAGTACTTGCCACGTTTCATGACACTCAGATATGTAGATCTGAACTTTCAGAGGCTCAAAAACTAGCAGTTTGTTTTTGTGTGAATTTTCATTGCATTTTGCTGATAGTTTCAGCTGTTTATAACTCAGCTGGCCTGTAAACTACCTGCCTGAGAATTGGCTTGCTTACCCATGAACTGAGATCCTAAGTAGCTACCAAATTTCCAAACATTTGGTTATGTAAAGGGGACTAAATTCTAGCAATTTATTGATTTCTGAAATTCTATTTTTCTTTCTTTTGCATCATCAATTGGACTAGCATGGCTACCACATTTCTTTGAAATTGTGAGACAATTTGCAGATACATTAAGCAGATAATGACATGGCTGACCTTTAAGCCAAAGGCATGCAAACTGGCATTACCACCCTTGTGTTACAACTCAAAGTACATATTCAGTTTCCAGACATTACTTTGTATAAAACTAAAGTTACACAGGCTTAAAGTCTAGCAGTTTATTTGTTTGAGAAAATGTCCAAAATACATTGTTGTTTATAACCCAGCCACATTTGGAACTGAATACCTGAATATTTGCCTTCATGATGATTTTAGAAGGGTACTCAAAAGTGTTAAAATGTGGCAACATTTTGTTAAGTCACCTTTAAGTTATTAGGGAGCATAACTGTACAGTTTACTTGTTCTTGGAATTTTGTGAAACTGTCCTAAAAAAGTTCAATTCTTTTAACACCATTGCACTTAGAGGTATAGCACTGACATTTGATATGTTGTTTGAGTATTGTAGTTGTAAAGAAACTGGGCAGTTATCATAGACTATTTATTGATAAAATGTCACAAACATTTTAGACATTTTCTCACTTTTGTGGAAGCATAATAGGTCATGCTGTCACAAATCCACTTGTAGAAGTTTTTTTTTTCCAGTCACAGATCGCCACTGCATCTTGTGTGGCTACTCTTCTAATTTCCTGAATCAGCTAGACATCAATACTACTGAGCAGTTCTGAGTCCTGTTGCACACTAGGAGTAACTACTTCCCCAACCCCCTTCTCCTTTAGCTAGACCCAGCTGGTCTCAGTTGCATTGTTTATATTCTGATAGATTCCCTGTGCACTAGACTGACACCATCTTTAACAAACAAATAACAAAAAATACCCACTGCTTTTCTTCATAGATCTAGCCCTTTTGAATAGCCTGAATCCATCCCTCTGGTGTCCAAGTCATGTCACTGTGAATGCTACTAAGTCCTGGACTTGCAGGTATAGCAAACTGTCAAGCATGTAGATTTTGCTGAGCATGATTCTTATAATAGCTCAAATTCAAGTGGAAATTTTTGCCCCTATATACTTCATTGCTTCCCCTGAGGTTCATTTCTTCTGGTGCTACTAAACTTTACAGTCCATCTCTTGGCAATACCCTACATCTGACTCTTGGCCTTGGTGAACCTTTACAACAGCACACTCCCCTATCCTTTAGTTTAACTCACACCTGACTACTTTGCCTATTCTAATAAGTATCCCCACTCCCTCCTGGCACAGGTGCAGCTTAACTAAGTGCTGCAGGCATCCCTTTTCAAACAACACCCTCCAGTTAATCAGTAAAAGAAGTACCTTCTCTTCCAGCAGCCCCTTAGTAAGAGTTACAGTAGTAGTCGAGATACTGTGGTCCCTAGTAAATACACAAATAGATAGATAGATAGATAGATAGATAGATAGATAGATAGATAGATAGATAGATAAACGGATATTCTGTACCACATTAAATGCAGATGGAATGAGTGTGGACGTCGTGTGATAATCTAAATATATTGAAACTTATCATGGGCACTACTGCAACCTTCCTAATGACCCATGGCCATTCCTCAAAGGTATCCAGGACCAGAGGATCTCAGAATAAATCCTCATAGATACAGTACTTTTACTTTGAGGAATATCTCTAGTTCTGTGGATGACATCTTCATGTCCTCAGGATTTGTGTTTATGTCATTCTTGTCACTGGGCACATTGATAGTCTTCTCCCTTCACATGTATTGCCTGGCTCTAGATAGCATTCATTCAGTGTACTATATGCTGCAGGCAGCACATCACCTCCCCTCCACTTCCATCATGGTTATACAATACCCCTCCACCTCACCAAGTACCCTAACTATGGCCTCCCAAAAGAATACCACCTTCTTGTAACTCAGAGCAGCATTTTCCTTCCTGTTTCACGATAGGTGAGGTGCATGGCTGAACAAACTTTAAGCATACAGCTGTTGCAAAATCATCACAACATTTCTAGATTTTACAAAACCTCTTCAACATTTTGTTTCAGGTACTTCTGTTAATTTGCAAGTTCTGGCTGCTTTTACTATAACTTGGCAATACTTTAATCAAAGGATTTAAAAGCTGATAGATCCACACTAATTTCTGGTGACATTGTGTTATCTACCTCAAATGTTTCAGAAGTTCAAAATCCCACCATTTACTTACCTTCAAATGATTGTAAACATTTTAAGAAACCTTGGTTGCTTATAACCCAAACACTGACTTAACTGGTGACCCTATTATTTATATGAACATCCTGTATTGTAGAGAAAAAGAACTTTCTAAAACTATTTGGTCCTGATTTTCAAAACTGCCTGCATTAGATACAACCTGTTGCAATGTAGTGGGATGTGTCTGACAAGGCTGCAGTATACACAAACGCTGATATTTTAGTAAGAGTGCCACTTGCAGCAATCCATTTGACATAGCCATAAGATGTAGCCTTCCACCAAGACAAGTGGTGCATTGAGAGGATGTGGCACAGAGTCAGGATGCATCCCCAGACTAGTGCCAGTGGGCACCCTTTGTGTCCCAAGGATCAGTAAGCCTTGAACTGTCCCATGGAAGGGGCAGCAGATGCCAAGCTGTGGCATGGGGCATTTTGCCACCATAGGCACTGTCCCATAACTGCCGGGGCACCCGTGTGTCACCACTGAAGAATGGCTGCTGTGCCAGGCTTCTTCCAACCCTAGTAGTATAGTGCCTTCCAACTGAAAATTAGCCCCATCCTCGTTTCACCATTTGACAGAAGATCCCTAGTCCCAGCTGCCCCCAACTGACAATTAGCCCCAATCCTTCAGTGTGATAAATGAAACTGCATTCCCAGTCTGTTCCCCATCCCCAATCTCCTGTAAATACACAACAAGTAAACATATGGTGTTTATATCCATGGTGGTCTAGTGGCCTCAATTCTCCCCATTTTGACTGGCAGAACTCCACCTCACGTACCATCCCCAACTGGCTTCTGTGAATGGCAATACCTCCTGCACACCACCATGTCTAGCTGCAGAATGCGATCACACAGACCATGTGACTATACAGTACAGTTATGCTGTCTGTGCAATTGCATTCTACGGCTGGCTATAGTGGTGTGTGAAGGGTATTGACAGTCACAGAAGCTGTTTGGGGATGGTGGGAGGAGTGGGGTGGATCATACTGCCTGTCACAGTGGGGAGGGTTGGGGGACACTAGACCACCAGGTAAGGAGTGTCCACTTCTCTTTGTACATGTGGGAGTGAGCAGTGGAGGCATGGATTGGGACCAGGTGTTGGCTACCATTGTGTATGAGGAGGGGAACTAGCTGACAGTGGGGGGCACTAAAGCACCACTGTCCAGGGTACCCAACAGAGATGGGGTAGGCAACTTCAGTCCTTTTCTGTCTGGGCACAGGGGTGCCCATTGGGTGTGATGCCACCCCTTGCACCATCACGCTCGGTGCCACATGCTAGGGCCAGGTTGCCAGTTTCCATCCATGTCCCAAACACCATGCCCTGCCCCTGGTGCACTCCTGAAGGTCCCAGTCCCACCTCAGCCCATTGATGCAAGTAATTCAGACCATCTGCTGGCTGGTCTAACTGGCGTCCCCTCCTGCATCCATGGTGGGGCGTCCAAAATCCCATAAAAGGGGATGCAACAACCACGCATGGCACAAGCCCACTTGCGACCTGGTGCCTAGGGTTTTGGGATGCAACCCTGTCACAAGTGGGCTTGGACGCAGCTGTGTCTGTCTTGGAAAATTCCATTTGATGCAAGTTGTACCTCAACTCGTAACTTAGGTCAAACACTTTTGCTGCAAGTTTGTTGCGCCACTGCATCTCTTACTAAAATTGGGCCCATTGTGTTTTGTGCTTGTGATGTTGCAGACACTTACAATGACACAGTTTTCATATCTGCAAATTTTTGTGAAAATTTGTGAAATATTTGGTGGCTTATAGCTTGGTCACCATTTGAACTAGAAACTTCAAACATCAATGCATACTCTTCAGGTATGGTCACTCAAACCTGCCCAATAAAATGAATGTCTATCTAATTGTTTTAGAATTACATGGGAAAAACTGGAAATTCAATTTCTGTGATATTTCAAGGAATTTTTTATTAAAACATGGAACATGAATCTGAGATGCTGCCCACATTTCACTAGTAAAATTCAAACTTCATGCTGGGAGTATAGCCTAGACATTAGAGTAACTATACGTGAATGTGCTTGGTATATCTAGCAGACCGGAGCTTGATTCCTGTAACCTCCACTTCCATACTGTGTGACTTTGAGCTAGTCATTTTACTCCCCAGTGCTCCTGGGTAGCACTTGAAAACAGACACTTGTGCCTAGTGGGCCTTACCCTCTTACCAAAGGATAAAAAAAAATCCAGTCCTAATCAACACCTTTGATGTACTAGACTCTGTTCTCAACAGAGACAAATGTTTCATGTCACACTATTTGAGCCAATCAAGGAGCATTTCCTCTGTTATTAAACATACAGCAATACAAGACTTCTCCACCATAAAAGGTAATATGTATATAGTCACTAATATCTACTTTTCAGTCCATTTGTAGTAAATCACATTACAATGATTGCTTGATCTCTAAGCTTGCAAAAACCCTCTTGTGTTTAGAATTAAAATCTTATATAAAGGGGTTTCAGATTATGTTTTGTTACACCCTTGATGAAGTAAGACACTTACGCCTCAGAAGTTTATACCTCAAACCTTTAGGCCAGGATTTACAAAGGACTGGCAGCAGGCCCAGTTGCATGATTCGCTCACACTTGCTATAGCCTGAATGCACTCATAAAATCATCAAATAGGTGGTCTCGCACCTAAAGTTGCAATAGTAGTTCCTGGAGAATGGGCTGGCACACACAGTTGACTGAAAGATAGTAAGCACTTGTACTAACAGAATAGCCTTACAATCAGTTTGCAATAGGTGCTAAGGGTCACGGTCTAGATAGGCCTTATTGTATTACTGTACGTTATGTCCCAATCCCCAAGCTGCTGTTGGCATACAATGTACTGTACTGAGGAACTGTGGACTTCACCAGATTGCTTTCCCTACATGTCCAGGTAACACTAGTGCTCCTCGGAACATCATTTGTCCAAGGGAGCCATGGTTCTGCTCCCACACTGGACTTCTGCAGCTGACCTCTGTACTGCCCTGCTGGTCCCCCAGTGTACATGTCCAGTACCCAGAGGACAGGAGGCTGAGGGCAGAATACTTGGTCTAGCAGCAGGACAGCAGCTGGGGCTTGGAAGCCCTTACTCATAAGTTCCTAGAATAGGGGGAGTGATGTTACATGCCCACACTGTACAGTACTACTGCATGGTCACAGGACATGGGATAGCACTTCAAAGACTACCACCCTGCATGGTGGTGTTGTTGCAGTTGTATGTGTTACAGCATGCTACACTAGAAGGAGTAACAGGCATCTAGACTGGGGGTAGCCCATTACAAATAATGCCAGATACTAGAGAGTGAGGGGTGTACCATTGGTAGGGTGGGCACCCAGTGCCAGCAGTACTGTGTACCAACTAGCCCATGCAGGTGAGGAAGAAAGATAGTGGCTGGTGAGTACAATGGTAGCCTATCAAACATCATGAGTCATCATTCACCCTTGAATGGTGACCCATGACAGAGTATCCAGACAGTGCAGGGAAAAGGCATCATCTCCACTGTTTTTTTTTGTTTTTGTTTTTTATGTCTAGGATTACAAAGTACCTTTGAGCCAAGGCTCTTTTACAAAGGTTACACTGAGCCAAGACCGAAAATATAGTTCAGACACAAGTATTATATGTGTCCACATATGGAAGTCTCTGAAATTCCAGACTGCTGCAGGCAGGATGCAGTCCTGTTGAAACCCCCTTTTTAGATTGCTGTATAAAGTTATGGTTGAGGGGGTTTTCTGGCTCCATCATCTGTTATTTTCTAAGAGGACCTATGTCCACATTGATAGACTATCAATTAGATGGTCTACCAGTACTGGCAGGTCAGATGCAGTAGTGTTCATATGATTGGTATTCACATACGAAGGACTAATGCACCCTTTACTTTTCTGAGACAAGCTGCCATGAATAACACAGAAGTTGATGCAAGCTGCAACAACAAAACAACCAGCTGCACATGATCTGATGTACTATACAACCCAGGCGAGGCATGCCTGAGCATATGCGACTAACCCTTTGAAGATGTTACCCTCATCCCACATAACAGAAACATTTGTAATTGTTTTTTTCATGGTTTTGTGTGGACTAACATTGTACACTGCAATGTTTTTGTGAAAAAAGCAGGAATTATGAAATGGGTAGAAAGAATGCTGAATTCTGATTGGCCGAGAGCTGCTTTCAGCTGGGCCATTATCTCAACACAACAGCCCAGCTGAAAGTATTATGTTTAAAAATGCATAGAATTTACTAAAAATGACCCATTTCATAATTGCAATAAGGCACTCCAGGGGATGTGTTATGGTGAGCTAACGACCCTTCTCGGGTGGCGGAAGCCTTTGGCTATGCCTCGTGCTTCAACCCACCACGAGGTAGGCCATTATCCCACCATAACACACCCCTGTCATGTTTATAAGTAATAATATTTTGAAGGGTGGGAGGTTATTGGGATATAATGGACCGCCTAGGGGGCCTAATGAGGCCCACGCCCCTCAGCTGGAGAGCCTTATAGCCCCTGGAAGGTCCGTTATATCCCATAACGCCCACCCTGGAGGGTATTATTACACTTAGAAAATGGGCTGTAGCTGTCTTTTTTTTTAAATATATATGATAATAAATATTTATATATTTAAACAAATGAACCAAAAAAGGTCATTTTTATAGCAAAGTAATCCCTGTTCTGATAGAATTACCACTGGAGGGAGCTGCATTTTTTTTAAATCTCTAATGATCCTGTTCTGTTGCTTAGTATTTTCACCCCCACTCACAGAAACAAGAGCTCGTTATTTTAACTCTTTGGAGTAGCACTGTATTAGAACAGGAATGTTGCTAGATGAAAGGTAGATTATTTAAAAAAAATTAAGATGACGTCTGAAAATGATCGCATGGTTTGCATTACTAGGGCAGTGCTAGTATGTGAACTACCCACTGTCGGGCTAGCGGGCAGAGCAGCGGCCAGCGAAACAAGGGATGAATGGGAAGTATTGTTCAGCATTCAGGTAACGGAGTAAGAGACCAATGTTTTAAATCACTGTTTTGAGAAAAAAAAAAGAGTAAATCTGGGCAGCGACGGCTGCTATTACTTCCTGGTTTCACTTTCTCCGAAGTAAAGGTGGCTAGCGGAGAAAAACTGTCTCCTGGCGAGTTTCAAAATTCAGGGTGCCCAAGGATAGTCTTAGTAATATGGCACCCTGAATTGGGACTTGTTTTACACCGGGCATTGTTAAGAAATAACAACACTGGTGTGACCATCTTTTAGCCAATCAGGAAAAGTCTTTTACGATACCCATTTTCTAATGCTTAATTATCTACTGCTACTGTATAGGGTGTTAATAATGTCTTAGTAGATAACTGAAATAAAAGGCATGTTACAGAAATGCAGTGGTTAAAATAAATTGACTTCTACAAATACTCAAAGGGTATTGGTACTGTACATTTCTGGAAAGTCTGTTTAAATGCATGCTGTTTCTCTTTTGGCTTCCACCAAACAAGCAGCTATATTTCATGGGCACGTTTTTAGTTAGTTTTCTTGTTATTGACTTTTAGACTTTTTGGCAGGAAAAAGAACACTAAGACAAAACTAATTTCCAGTTGCAATCTGGGAGCACAGGGAGGATTCATGACTAGCACAGGTTCACCTAGTATGCATGTGGTGATTGTGGGTTTCAGAACTAGGATGTCTGGGTATCTAGGTTCATAGCCTGATATTCTAACCTCTAGGGTACACTGCTTTATCTGCTTAATAACTTCCTAAGCTGTATGTTTATCATTTTAATTAACAATCCAGCTTGATAAATTCTCATTTATATTCTATTTTTGCAAAGCTTTTGTACTCCTTACATAACTTTGGTTGGAAAGGCATTGTTCAGATTGATAGAATAATAAACAGCAATAGTAAACAAATGCTAAGGGCTTTGTCACTTACCTGCCTTTTCCTTTATGAATACAGTTTACAGAACCACCTTTGCTAGTACTTATTGTATGATACGGAAGGTTTTGAGCCAGTGCTGCAGAAACTCACTATATATATAATGTAATGAACATCCTCTGAGGGAAACCCAAGAGTCACTGAAGTCATGATGGAAGGATTTTAATGTGTTGTGGTATACTTAATTAATATCAGTGGGAGAACAGTCTCAGGCATTGGGAAATAATTCTCTTTATATATTGTTGTTGGTTACTGTATTGTATGACTGGGACACATTTGTCATATACACATCTGAACACACAAACATATGAACACACAAACTTGCCAGCAGATACAGGCCATATGGTCCATCTAGTCTGCTCAAGTGTGTAACATTTAAACCCATTAGACTGCAGTTGCCCACCCCCATTAACTCTTCCTTCCCCCAACTGTCCCCCCGGTATGTACTTTCCCCTTGAATTTGTCCTACCACCTCTCGATGCACCCCTCAGTCTGCACTGATACGAGTTGCTCAGGCAGTGCATTCCACCCTGTTACCACAGTGAAGTAGTGCCTCCTACTTTCCCTCCTGAATCTGCCCCCAACCCCCTTTAACTTCAGGGAGTGCCTTCTGGTATCTCTTCCATTCTGGAGAGTGAACCCACCCTGAAATCCTACTCTGTTCATCCCCTTCAGGTACTTGAAGGTCTCAATCATGTCCCCCTCACCCCTTCTATCCTCCAGGGTATAAATGTTGAGCTCTTTTAGTCTTTCCTCATAAGTTCTATCCCTCAACCCCTGGATCATCTTTGTTGCTCTTCGCTCCACTGTTTTCAGTAGTTTGATATTCTTTTTCAAATACGGGTACCAGAACATCATGCAATACTACAAGTGTGGCCTCAC
The DNA here is from genome assembly GCA_016271365.2 of Neoceratodus forsteri. NCBI lineage: Eukaryota > Metazoa > Chordata > Ceratodontiformes > Ceratodontidae > Neoceratodus > Neoceratodus forsteri. Next base: position 1,284,514,872 of record CM057459.1, on the reverse strand, counting down.
CAGGGACCTGTACTGGGGCAATAAGACTTCGCTACATCTGGATGTAATCCCCCTTGCTATGCACCCTAGTATCCTGCTAGCCTTAGCTACTGCCTTCCAACACTGGGCCAAGTGGTTTAATTCCCGGTAACCAGCACCCCCAGATCCTTCTTTTCTTTGGATGTGGACAGTTTGATACTATCCATCCAGTATCTGTATCCTGAGTTTTTGGCTTTGAAATGCATCACCTTGCACTTCTTGGCATTGAACCCAAGCTCCCAGGTGTGCGACCACTCCTCGAGTCATTCTGAGAAAAATTCTGAAAGAGAACATTTCAAGTTCACGTTTATTGGGATATTAGCCATTTAGACTGGGCTCATTTCAGTAACGTTCCAGATAACTTAAAACAGTGTATAAAAATAATAATAAATAGTAAACATAACACATCAGTTACAATTTTGAAATTTCATACAGACAACAATTTTCAACTACATAACAGTTAAAAAAGATTTAATAATACTGCCATTGAGTACCTTTTCTCACAAAGTGCTCCTTTAACTGTTTCATTGATGGCAAAGTGCCAGGTGATCTAAAATTATGGGGATGAGAACTGGCTCATGACCCATGTCCAAAATTAGCTGTTTTTTCACCACTACCATTTAACAACAGGAAATGTCATTGTGCCCTGTGCACTAATGCTATGTGGTGTGTGTAGGCATGCATAGCATAAGCACGTAGGGCACCACAATGCCCACCCATACATGCCACATGAATGCAGCATGCACAAAGGCCATGCAGCATGCATATAGCTGTCCAGCAGAAAGCACCACTGACACACCACACAGCAGGTACGTGGGGGCGTGGCTGCGTAACAAGCAGCGTTAGCAATGGTTATGCGTATGCACAACACAAAAATACAATGGAACACTGTGTAGGCTGAACTGCAAAGATTATGCCACATCCAAGATGGCATAGTGGTATTCAAGCAGCCTGACCCACTCACACAGTGGCTTGGAGATGTCAGCAGGCAATGTGCCGAACAGGGCCATGCACCTCTCAGCCACGCAGGGGCAGTGGTGACCAGTGGCAGGCATATGTGCAAGGCACCAGCCTGCAATGCAGTGCCAAGGTGGCATGCATGGGGTGGCAGCACTGCAGCAGCAGCTGCATGTGGCATCCCATGCCATGGCACATGCCAGTTCCATTACCGCACGACATAAGAGCTGCCACCATGGCCCGGGTGTGCATGACATGGACCACCATCACAATCACTGCCAGCCAGGTCACCATGCAGTGAACTGGCCCAGTGGATGACCACACATGGCACCCCCCAGTGGTGGCCATGCCACTTCTCTGATACCAGTGTCATGCAACACCCAAACCCCAAGAGACGGTGAACACAAAGGTGCAGTCAGAAAAAGAGTTTAATACAAATGCAAAAGAGCATACAATGTAGGAATCCATCAGACATCCCCACAGCACACACAGAGGACCCCCATGCACCCCACCAGCTCCACCCCCAACACTCCAGGCACTGCCCCCCACAGAACAAGCACAACCATGTGGGTAGTCTATTCCGGCCCCTGATGGGCCTGTACCGGGAAATGGCCATTGCACAGTGCATGGTCCTGAGGCATGGCCATCAGCCATGTTGTCATCCTCGGCCTCCTCCTCATCAATAGTCCCATCCTGCATTTCCACTGATATATGGCATCCAGTATAGTGGAGCATCATCCTCTGAACCGGGACCTTGCAGCGCTACAAGACAAGGGAAGAGTAATCAGTATACATGGCCAGTACACGTCCCTACAGTACAGGCTACTCATTGGTAATGTGACATAGATCTCCCATGCCCCATAGGCACAGTCCTCGTAGAACAGGTCCAGCCCTGTTCCCTTGAGGAACAGACAGTCTGGCAGTTTCTGCCTGAAATGCATCCTCTGGGCCACCCTGGATGACACGTAGACCTTTGCCCCCATCTGGTTGGGCCTGCAGGGTGAATTTAATCCTGGATGGTAACCCTTGGTGGTCCTGTGGAACATAACCATACAACAACAGGTAGCATAGCATGGTGACTTCCCCCCCCAGGATACAAACAAAGACTCACAGACCTGTAGGCTATGCAGTGCACACTCACCATGCCAAAGCACTGGATAGCCCATAGGTCACCATGCCCCCAGTTGTCAGTGTAGTCCATTTCCGACACATGGAACAAGTGCCATGGGAACATGGTATTATGATCCAGCATGCATCCCACCATGATTGTGCCACTGCTGTCCTGTACATTGTGCATGGGTGGGGGGGGCCAATGTGCCACATGGCCATGCCCACTTAAAGGTATGCATGCTACACAGTGCTGGTACAAAGGGGACTACTATGCACAGGCCACTGGAAGCACTGCCTGTGTATCAGAATGTGTCCTGGGGTATTGATGCACATCCACCTGATTGCTGAGCTAGCAGAATGGTGGTGATGGTGCAGCCTGTGGCCCCGGGTGTTCCACAGCCAGATCAATGATGCAACATGGCATGACACACATTGCAGCAAGAGGTTTCAGCTACCATGGCACACAGTCTTGTAACCATGCAGCAGCATCCATGGCGCAATCGCACCCCTGACACAGTGGTCACATGCCATGTCCGTAGAGACAAAGCTGCTCTGTGCTCTGGGCTACTATGCCACAGGTTCCTTTCAGAGGGTGACAGGTGACACCATGGGTGTGTCCCAGTCATCCATGTCCAGGGTGATAGCTCATATGACGGATGCCCTCCTACTCCATTTTGGGGAGCACGTTTCCTTCTCATGCATACCATTGGAGGTCTGGGCAAGCAAAGAAGCATTCTATGCCTTGCACTGCATACCTAACATGTGTGGTGCCATTGATGGTACACACATTGCAATACTCACACTGACTGTGCATGAGGAAGCATATCAGAACTGCAAGGGTTACCACAGTATAAATTGCCAGGTCATCTGTAACGCTAATGGCATCATCACAGACATGTGCGCCAGGTACCTGGGATCTACACATGACCCCTACATCCTTGACACCTCAGACATGGGGCCGCTGCTGCATTCCGGACAGCTGGATGGGTGGCTGCTTGGTGAGTATCACACCACTGTGATGGCACACATACCCCTGAATGTATGTGTGTGGTACAACTGACATGTATATCCCCACCCATGCAGGTGACAGTGGCTACCCACTTTGAACCAACCTGATGACACTGATCCATGCCCCAGCCAGCCCGGCAGAGGAGGCTTACAACTCAGCACACAGACGAACAAGGGCAGTCATGGAGCAGAACATCGGGCAGCTGAAGATGTGGTTCTGGTGCCTGGACCACACCGGGGGCTGCTTCATGATGTCCCTGGCAAAGGCATGCCATGTGTTCATGGTGTGTGCCATGTTGCACAACATTGTGAAGCATACCACTGTGCCACAGCCAGGGTGCCCACACAATGCCCCCGGGGTGATGGGATGATGGTGACATGCCTGCCCATATGTCAGGGACTGCTGGCAGGTGTGTGTCCAACCAGGCACTTGTTGATGGCACATTCTGCCATAAAGTACGTGCATGCTACATGGCCAATGCCATACCTGGCATGGCCCTGTGCAGCAGCCATCCAATGCAGGTGTGACCAGACCTCTCAGACCATGGTGTCCAGCACATTGGGCTACCACCTGCATGCTGGGGCAGTGTGTGGGGAGGGCATGTACAATGATGACACATACCCCTGAGTGCAACATGGCCAGGGAGAGTGGGTGGGATGAGGGGCATGTTGTCTGTGTGTGTGCCAGACAGGTGGGCATATACAGGTGCCATGCAGCTGTAGCACTACTGTGGTTGGTGCATGGCATTTGTGTGTGCTTGTGCAGGTGAACTTGTGATGCTGCATTGAAACACATGGCTAGCTGGTCCCATCAGTGTTGGGCTTGCCTGATAACAGTTCCGATGTTCTGCTTCCTTGCCACTGTGCAGGGGCTGTGTTCAGTGGCCATGTCAGCCTCTATGTCCACTCGTGGGCTGGTCTTTTCCCACTGTGGCAGGTATGGCATCATCTGGCCCCTCAGGGTTCCCATTGTTCACTGTATTGTCAGCATCGGCACTCTCCTTATGTGCCAGTGGGGGTGATGATGTGTGCACACTCAGCATGGCACCAAGTCAGTGCAGTGTGCTCGTGTCTGGCAGGTGTGTATACTTGAGAGTTGCTGCTGGGTCAGGCATGGCATGGGTGGTGACCACTGTGTGCCTGTTTCCATGCCGGCAGATGAGTGTTCCTGTGCCTGTCTCTCATGCGCAGATGGTCACCGCATGTGTTCCTGTATGCCTTCCAGGGCCATTGCCCAGTGTATTATGGCTCTGTGTATGTGGCATGATACCTCTGTCTGGGCCTCCAGGGCAGCTGTCCTGTGGTGTTACTCTGCCAGGCAGTCACGCTCAAGCTGCTGCAATTGGTGGTACTGCTCCTCTATGTATGTCTGAGCACTGGTTGCATGGCATCATGGACAGCATCTGTCCAATGGCCCAAATCGCCACTGTCATCACTATGCAAGTGCCAGGCTGCAGGGGTCTTGTCCTTCTGGAGCTGTCCTGTACCCACCACCACTGCATGCCTGAGCCACCATGGACTGTGCTGCAGTCCGGTACCCCAACACATGTGCCCCATTTGTGCTGGCCAGTCATTCCTGCATCTGCATCACTGCACAGCATGTTGAAATCCTCCTGCGGAACTGCAGAGTCATCCTCCTCATTCCCTGGCTCCATCGATGTCTCAGTTCCCAGATCAGAACCTATTGAGACATAATAGACATGTTAACATGCTGAGTGAACCTCCCTGGCATTCCCAGGTGCTGCCCCCCCAGGCCTGTGCATACTTATCTGTGCACTCTTGGGTGGTGGTCACTGCAGCAGGCCGGTTGGGGGGCTCTGTCATGGCCAGTGTGTCCCTGTTGGGTGCAGTGCCTCTCTAGGACTGCCCTGCATGGCCTGTGGGTACAGTACAGTAGGTTAGTGTAGTTGCATACCATGCGTTTCAGCAGTGTATTGTGCTGTTCTTGTCTACGGCCCTTACCTGCCATGGTGTCCACCTCTCCACCTTGCCGTGAATGCCGATGTCCATCAATGATTTGGCAATGAGGCACTCTAGTGGCATTAGCTGGCTGTTGGTGGCCGACAATCCCCCACCTGTGCCAAGTTATGCCCTGTTTCCGGCGGCAAGTTTCTTCTTCACTACCGCTTGTATGTCCCACCACTTATGCTTGATTGCAGTCAGCGTCCATGCCTCAGACCCTGCAGTGTTCACAGAGGCCTGGATATCTAGCCAGATTCTTGTCTTGACCTTGGCGGGTGTGGTATGTGCCTGGGCACTGTACAGCTGGTTGTAGTGTTGCCTTATGTCGGTTATCATGGCAGACACCAGTCCACTGCTGAAGTTGGTTGCTCTCAAGCGACCGTTTTGCATCGTATTTCCTGCACATTCGTGCATAGGGTCCATTATGCAGAAGTCTGAATCTTAAAATGCCATCTATACCCATTAATACCATGTACAGATGTTAGAATTATATTTGTCAATAACATGGTCCTTTAAGGTTGAAAGGAAATTCAGGGGTAGCATGACTAGTGCTGGACAAAATTAAATAAAAATCAATTTTGTGCTCTTTTAATGCAATTTTCGCCAATTTTCTGTAATTCTACACAATTTCTCAAACTATAACAGTATCTTTAAAATGGACAATGCTGGTTCAAATTGCACATTTTTTTAACCCTTGCTGTGCCATGGACTGATACAGTATATCTGTCCAGATTTTCAGTATGATTTAATTCTGTGAGCAGTCTAAGGGATAAAATACATTTTTTAAACTGAGTAGTTTGGGAAAATGGCACTGTCTGCTGAAATTGCACTACACTATGAGCTGCAGATAGGGTAAGAAATTTGGGTGTAATTGTGGATAGTGGATTGACCCTAGAACAGCAGATGTCATCTGTTGTGTGCAGTGGCTGTTACCATCTATGTATTATCACCCGAATTCAAACCTACCTGGAGCCCTGCAGTCTGGAAACACTGGTTCATGCATTTGTTACAATACATCTAGACTTGATTACTGTAATGCTCTCTACCTAGGGCTATCTGCAGAATTGGTGCATTGCTTACAGTTTTGTGGAACTCAGCAGCTCAGCTTATTGCAGGGACCTCACGGTCTACGCATATGACACCTGTCTTGCAGGAACTGCATTGGCTGCCAGTGCAGTGGTACATCAATTTCAAGATCATTTGTAATTTAGAAAGCTCTGCACAATTTTGGCACTCGCTGTCTGAAAGACCTTCTGACTGAATACATTCCTGACTGAACAGTTTGTTCTCTGAGGTGGGGCTCCTTGTGGTCCCATGTTTATTTTATTTATTTAGGAAATCGGAATTACAACCCTTTGAGTCATAGACTAGTTTCCAAAGGCTCCACGTCAGAATAAAACATAAACATTCATACAGTACATACATAGAATAAATCTGGGAAAGCAATCACACAGAGTATAACTACAATGAGCACAGGTTAATGCCTATACATCTGGTAGCTAAAACAGGGCAGAGCTATCGACATATTTACCTAATGAGTGGTTAAGACCTATACAATTGGTAGCTAAAGTAATGCATGATATGAGTTGGTAGTAAGCCGCCTCAGGGAGGCCATGTCTTATACATAATACAATGCATTCGTAGTCCAGTGCAACTATATGGTAACCGAGGGAGGTGAGGAGCCTGTAGGCTAGAAATAGTGAGGGCTCCACTGCCTGGCCAAGGGCGGGTGTGTGGCCTAGTGGCATGGTGTAGGATCCACAGGTTACTGGTTACACTGGCATTGATGTGAGGAGAGGATACGGGCCCTTAAGACAGCTTTAAAAGGACCCTGATTGGAGAATGATGTGACAGCCAGAGGGAGGGCATTGTACCAGAATGGAGTTCTAAGGGGGAAAGATTGCTGGGCCAGGTTGTTCCTGACCCTAGGCACCTTCCAGATAGTTTTTGAGGCAGCCCATGTGGACACTGAGATGGTGGCTGCCTGAAGAGAAGCCATGACACCTATTTGAGTTAAACACAGGTGGATTTTTTTGGTGAAGAGACAGGTCTGGTATAATAGTCTTTCCTCAAGAGAAAGGATATTGGTGAGCACATATAGGGTGCAGGTATGTGTATTTCTGTCAGAACCAGAGAGGAGCCAGCAGGCCTTATTGATGACTACTTGTATTTGATGAAGTGCCGTAGGGTCGGCGGCAGCATAGATTGTGATGCCATAGTCCACCAGCGATAAGACTGAGGAGGTAATGGCTAGGTGAAGTGCTTTAGGTGTCAGGTAGTCTTTATGTCTGTAAAGGAGACCAATGCAGGTATTGGGGGTGGAGGTGAGGATTTTTATATGTTCGTGGAATGAGAGGGTAGAGTCAAATGTAATACCTAGATACTTATACTTTTGGACCTGTTCCAGTGGGATGAGAGAGGCAGAGAGTATTTCCAGGTGGAAATCCTTTGATCTGTTTTGGTGGTGGGCATAGAGCATCATCTTAGTTTTTTTAAGGTTGATCACCGATCTGTGTTCGGCAAACCAGTGTTCAATCTGATAAAAGGAGTTTTGTAAGGTGTGCTGGAGAGAGAGAGAGAGGATCATGATGTGTGACATAAAGAACAGCTTCATCCATGTAGAGGAGAAGGTTGACATGGCAGGATTTAGGCAGGGTGTTGAGGTAGATTCTGAATAGCAGGGGACCCAGGATAGATCCCTGGGGAACTCCTGAGCACACAGGCAACATAGTAGATATGGTATTATTCATTTTAACACATTGGGTTCTAGATGAAAGATAGCTGGAGAACCATGAGAGTACAGAATGAGAGACCCCAATATGTTGTAATGTGTTAAGAAGGTGGGGGATGAGAAACTGTGTCGAAGGCCTTTAAGAGGTCTATAAACACAGCCCTTGCAAGGTGCCCCTTGTCAAGTGTGGAGTGCAGGGAGTTAGTGAATTCTGTGAGTGCAGTTGTAGTGCTATGACCAGCTCTGAAACCATGCTGCTCCCTACATAAGAGGAGGTAGTCAGTGAGCTGATTGGCCATGATCTTTTCAAGGGCTTTAGAGAGTGGGGGGAGAATCGAGATGGGCCAGTAGTTGTTTGGGAGGGAGCTGTCACCATATTTCAATATTGGTGTTATCACTGCTGTTTTCCATGAGGTTGGGAAATGTCCCAGACGCAGGGACAGATTTAGAAGGTCCATGAGTGGGGAGATAACTGAGTCTAGCGCAAGGTATAGGATACGCATATTGAAGGCATCTTTGCAGTAATTGGAGCTCTGGAGGTTTCTACTTAAAATCATTGAAAGATTGGGATTTTAGCCTTGCTGCATCTAGCATGTGGAACTCGTTACCAGCTTGTATTTAGGAAGCTCCTTCGCTGGAACTGTTTAAGAATTGCTTTAAACTCATTTATTTGAGCTGACTTTTGGGACTGCTTCAAATCTTTAGGGGTATATTCTCTGGCTGCTTTGTATATTTTAACCTGTTTTATGCTTAGCTTGTATTTTAAAGAGTTCACATTTGTCTTGTCTGACATTAATGTTAACTTGCTATTCTGTACCGTGCCTAGAGCTGTGGATGGTGGCTAACAAATAAATCACCTCATCTTGCCTTGCCTTGCAATAGCCATATTTAAAAAATGCACAATACAATATGAGAAATAATGGCACTATCTGAATAAAAAAGTGATGGCAAAATGATACCAAACTTTTGTGCAGGTTTGCAAAAACAGCGTGAAAGTGACTATGGCTTTTTATGCAATTTCACAAGCATAATAAAAGTTAGCCTTCCACCATAAAATATGTAGAGTATGCATTGCAAACATACATTTTTTTATGGACTCCCTACCCACTTTACTGCCCCAGTTTCCCCGGTGATTCCATTAGTAAGCACAAATGTGTGCATGCATACCTTAAGGCCAGCATTGTCTTCATGTCCACTGTCCCCTCTGGTAGGCTGTTCCATAGGTTTACCACCCTCTGGAGGAAGTGCCTCCTAATATTACCCCTAAGGTTATCACCCTTAAGCTTCAAGGCCTGTACTGTCCTCATGCCCACTGTCTTCACTATATTCACCACCTTGTAGGAGAAAGAGGGCCTGACTATACGGTAGAATTTCCTCTAGCATCCTGCAAACAAATTAGTTATAAAACTTTAAAATATAAGTTATATTTTATAACTTTAAATTGGGTGTGACGTTAAACCTATCTAGGAAGTTAGTATATCTGGAATTCAATATTTTTCAAACTTTAACTATTTGAACTTAAAAAAAAACTATAAGTCACTGTTTACGGAAACACTTATTTAAATACTTACAGGATAGCTGTATTACTTGAGCAAGTCTCGTTCAGAAGGGAGAATAATAGCAGAATGTGTTGGGCAAATTTCTATGCAAATGTTTATCTTGTTATGAATTTCTTGCTTTCATATCAGCAAGCCTTTCATTTTCTGTGCTCCTGATATATAAAAAGACAGCATGCCACCACCAGGCACACACACCTTTTTTTTTGTTTTGCAACTTATTATACTTTACTGCTATTTAAAATGGAGAACAACACAAAAACAGAGAAAAAAAACAAATGTAACATCACATCAATTAGAAGCTAAAACAAGTTGGGGGAAGGCTGTCTAAAGCATTTTGCAAGCAACATTTATTCGGAGCCCTAAACCAGCTTTAGACAGAGGGGAGCATCAGCCCTGTACTTACTGGAGCGATACGACCATTAGTGCGTTGATATACCTTGTATGTTAAATGCTGTTATATATGTTATTTTAAACAAGACGCCCAATACTGTCTGGAGCTTCACATTGTCACACTTTTAATTTGAAATTAGCGCAACTCTTGTTGAGAAGCAGCAGAGAGGTGCACCAACTACTTCCGGGTGGGGAGCATATATTGCGGCTAGGTGTGAGCAGGGTGAGCGAGAGCAGGGCACGCGTCAAGACGCGGGAGACGCCACAGAGACACACGCTGCTTGCGCTGGGTGGTCGGCTGCGTCAGCTGAGGTGGCTGAGCATTCTAGGAGGTTATGCAGAAGTAGTAAGTAAATATTGAACATTAAAAAAAAAATGCCATGGTGTAGAGATTGCGAGATGTTTAGGGAAGGGGACAATGAGCAGTTCTTCACATGTAGTGAATGCGATGAGATAAGGGATTTGAAGGTTGAAATCCTTGAATTAAAAAGGAGAATACAAGTACAGTTGGACATATCCCTACTTGAACAGTATAGTGACACCAGAGCTGATGGAAATATGCATAACAGTCTGGAGGCTACCATGGAAGGAAACAGCCAGGTGGTATTACCACATGAGACAGCCATAAGCCCAGAAAATTGGTCTGAAGTCCCCAGAAAAGGAACATTTAAAAGGGGTAGACATAACATCGGGCGGTCTCAAACATCATGACACTCAATAGGTTCCAGGTACTGTCCATAGCTGAAGAGGAGGAAACCCAGCAAGGAGATGCTGAGTTAGGTCCCCATAATGCATGTGGAGTATGCACAAGCACACTAAATAAAGAGATACCAACACGCCCATTGAATACTGAGGTTGACCCTTTGGAAAACATGAAGGAATGTGAAATCCGTAATAATATAGCACAGCATCTACCATCCCATATTCAGGGTCCATCAAGCAGTTCACCAAGAGACATTCTATACATTGGTGATTCTTTGCTAAGATATGCAGATACTGAGCTATGCAAGCAGGGTAATGAATATACAACTGTCAGTGTATTACCTGGAGCTGGCATAAGGGATATTAAGAGCCTGCTACCAGGATTACTGGAAAACACTACTTCTCCTTTCACTGTGCTACATATAGGAGCAAATGATGTGGGCAAAAGGAGCATTCTGGATATTCAGCATGATTTTGAGGCAGTAGGGGGCATACTAAAAGGGAGAGGGTGTGAGTTACTAATTTCAGGGATTTTGCCCATACCAAGGGCTAATGAGTATATAAACCAGACAATATGTAGGCTTAACGGTTGGTTGAGGCAATGGGCAAAAAGAGAGGGTTACTTTTATCTTGATCACTGGCATAATTTCCAAAATGGGCAGTTGTTTGCAAGGGACGGTTTACATCTCAACATAATGGGAAAACGTTTATTAGCACAACAACTTAAAAACAGGGTAAAAAACTATTTAAACTAAATAAGCAGGGGGATGTGGGGGATTTAAAAACTGGATCAACACTAAATAATTGGAATTTCATCCTACTTACTGCAAGGAGTTTAACTAGTAAGTTTGATGAGTTACAGTTATTGTTAAAAAATCAAAATATACATATCTGTGCAATAGTTGAAACATGGTGGCAATCCGAGGATACCTGGGATAGACAAATCCAGGGGTATGTATTGTATTATTGGGATCGGCCTCAATCCAGAGGAGGGGGGGTTGCTTTATATATTACTGAGGACATTATCACTGAAAGTATGGATACAACTAGATGGCAGGATGCGGAGGCTATTTGGGTAAGGATAAGTCCACCCAGAGCATCTAAAATTAATTTGGCAGTAATATATAGGCCTCCATCTACGAGATTGAAGGATGATGAAACTATCCTAGACCTGGTAAATCAGTTAACAGTAGATGGAACAGTAATATTAATAGGAGATTTAAACCTCCCTGGTATAGATTGGAAAGACTGGATGGCTAGTACATCCATAGAATCTAGATACTTAGAGGCTTTTAGTCTGGGAGGCCTGGATCAACTTGTAACATCAAATACCAGGCAGAATCATATATTGGATCTAGTATTAAGTAACTCAGGAGATAATATTTTAAACTGCAGGACTCATCCACCCTTGGGCTCAAGTGATCATGACATGGTGAGCTTCCAGTACTCTGGTAATCTTGGGGAAAATAAGGGGATTACTAAAATTCATAAATATAACGCTGCTGATTTTACTCAGATGGGCCAAGAATTTGCCGCATGGGACTGGTTGGAAGATTTTCAACATTCGACAGTAGCTCATATGTGTGAGTTATTGACAGTAAAGCTAAATGGGATAGTTGATAAATACGTACCAGTCAGTAACAAATATAATAAGTCAAGAAATCAAACTGCACCTTGGATGAATACAACAATTAAAAGTCTGCTTTAAACTAAAAACAAAAATTATCATGTAGCAAGAAGAATCAACTCTGAGAAAGGTTGGGAGGTATACAGGAATAATCTTAAAATAGTTAAAAAAGCCATAGTAAGGGCAAAAAGTAATTATGAGTATACATTAGCAACAAGGGTTGGAGATAATTATAAAGCCTTCTATGCTTACATCAACAGTAAAAAAGGTAAAACTACCACTACTGGACCTCTAAAAACCCAGGAAGGAATTATTGTGAGTGATAATAAGGCTTTTGCAGAGGGATATAGTATACATTTCGCATCTGTCTACAATAAAGATTCCCAGTCCCCTGGCAGTAAAGTGACGGTTAAACAGGGGGAACTACCTTTAAAAATTGATCCAGTGGATGTCCTAACTAGATTAAGGAGGTTAAATCAGAATAAGGCGCAAGGCCCAGACGGGATCCACCCAAGGGTATTAAAGGAAATGGCACCATTATTGGTGGAGCCTATAACTTATCTATACCAGGAAAGTATCAACACAGGAGAGGTACCAGAGGCTTGAAGACAAGCTGTGGTTATACCTATATATAAAAAAGGTAGTAGACAGGAGGTTTCAAACTATAGGCTGATTAGTTTGACCTCGGTCACGGGAAAGATCTTGGAGGGTATAATCAAGGACTATATTGTCGACTTTATTGATAGCACTGGCAAGATTGATATGACTCAGCATGGATTTACTAAGGGTAGATCATGTCAGACTAACTTGTTGGAATTTTATGATAAAGTTAGCAGGGCCATGGACAGGGGTGAATCAGTGGACATGGTGTTCCTGGACTTTGCGAAGGCTTTTGACAAGGTCGCACATAAACAGCTTGTGGAGTCACTGCATGAGATTGGTCTACCCTATTGGTTACAAAAATGGGTAAGGGATTGGCTCACTGGAAGAAGCCAGAGGGTTTGTGTGAAGGGAGAATTTTCCAGTTTTGCCGGAGTGACTAGCAGGGTCCCCCAGGTCTCGGTACTGGGGCCATGTTTGTTCAATTTGTATATTTCATCAATGCAAGTTGAATCAGATGTCTGGATGTCCAAATTCATGGACGATACCAGGATTGGGAGTACAGTTAATAACTTTGAGAATCAGGTAGTTCTCCAAAGGACACAAAATAGATTGAGAAGGGCTGCTCGGAAGCAATCTATATTTAATATCGATAAGTGCAATGTTATGCATTTTGGGAAAACAATAATAGATTTGCATACTCTGGGGGTCCACGTTAAAGGTAGTCAGTGAGGAGAAGGATTTGAGGATTATGATTAGCCAAGATTTTAATCTTGGGCTCCAATGTAATACTGTGGTTAAAAAGGCTAGTGGCATAGCAAATTGTATAGCAAGACACATCAGGAGCAGGGACAGGCAAGTTGTGATGCCACTGTACATTGCGATGGTGCAACTGCATGTGGAGTATTGTGTCCAGTTTTGGGCCCCTTATAGGAGGGGTGATGTTGAGTTGGTGGAGAGGGTCCAGAGGCGGGTGACAAAGAGGATTCAGGGGACAAAGGGGATGAACTATTAAGAAAGGCTACATTGTTTGAATTTGTATCCCTTGGAATATCGTAGATTACAGGGTGATATGTGCTTGATCTATAGGGCATGGACTGACTCTAACATGTGGGATCTCTTGGGTCTGAAAAAAAGAGAACAAACATATGATACTAGGTCTCATAGCTTTCAATTACTCAAGGATAGATACAATACTATTAGGAGGAAATATTGGCTGAATAACAGAGTAACAGAAGTATGGAATAGCTTACCAAAGGAAATTGTTGAGAGCGATACCATGCAAGTGTTTAAAACACAATTGGACAAGTACCTTCTGGAAAAAAAGATAAATAGGTATGAGTAAGACACAACTTGCGAGCTCACGGACAATTGTCTTTATGCTCTGTATGATCTATGTAATCTATGTAATTAAATAATCCCCCTTACATATAATTAACAAACATTGACACAATGAACAGTTCCTAAGACTAACAAAACAAAAGATCCCAAGAAATAAGACATATCCCAACACAAAACCTCCCTAATACCCCACCCCCAATATCTCACACCTACCCATGGAGGCAGAAGACTAATACAATAACATATCACATAAAGGACCATATTGAGCAGGGCAGGATGCATACATGAATATTTCCTGAAATGAATTCATCCCCAAACACTTCATCACTTTAAGGAGGAAAGGAAAAAGAAAGGATAAGGTTATCTCCCAGACAAAAATTAAAGAAATGGTCCCCAACAGATCTGACCTCTGTGCAATACACGATTGGCAAGAGCAATTGCTCTTTCCACATTTAAAATGAAGAAAGATTCTGGAACCTATTCTACCTTAGAGGGCATTTGATCACCTTTCCAATGTCTCAATAATAGCAACTTAGTCACCCCTGCAATTAAGGCATGTATGATTTCTCTTTTGCCAAAGAGATCAGGTCAAAATTGCCCAAAATACAAATTTCCACAGTGAAAAAATGGGTGTGATGAAGTAAAGGAGCAAATAAAGTCTAAATAGAGCACCAAAAAGCAACGATCTGAGGGCAAATCCAGATCATATGAATTGAAAAACCCTTTTCCGGAGAACATCTAGGACAAGTGGGTTCAGGAAGTCTGCCATTCTGCATAATCTATAGGGAGTAAAACACAAGTTATGTAAAATATTAAGTTGGAGTAATTGTAATCTGTCTTGCTTCACATATGCATATACATTTCTCCAAATTGCGGACCACATATGTGTTGAATAATGTAGATCCAAGGCCTGATTCCAATAGAAGGTCATAGGGGTACAGTTAATCCAGGCCACTCTACCCAATTCTTTATAAATATGAGAGATTGGTCTTCTTTGAGTAGCTAAAGAAGAGAGTTCCACAAATAAAGGACCTGCATCTTGATGCCAGGGTAGAGTCCTCAAAAAATGATATACAGTATACACGATGGCCTGGATATTCAAAGGTGTTGCGCCATGAGCAACCCACCAATGCACCCCTGGCACGATATTCAAAGGGGCAAGTTGCGATGCGCAATTCCTGATGTGCTGGGACTCATTAGTAATACATGCAGCACAAAAGCAGGGGGCGCACCCCTGCATATGTGTCACATTCTGATATTCAGCTCGGGATGTGCGGCGCATATGCTGGCTCATTCCTGCATTGCGCCGAACAGGGGAGCACAAGGTTGCACCTTAGAAAACATGGAAATAGTTGGGGACACCCACAGGCAGGCTGCTGTATTGCAGAGTGCAGCACAACAGCTGCGTGCCGTGGGTGGCCACCCGCCCACCTAGAACACTGTTACCGCACACATTCCCCCCTGGTGGTCCAGTGGACCCCACCCACCCCCTCACCCGATAGAGGGCTGTGGTATTATAAAAGATTCCCGTTGTCCAGCAGTAGCACCCCCTCACCCAATTGCAGGCAGCTGTGCAAGGAAAGACTCACCTGGTGGTCCAATGGTTCCCCGCCACCCAGCACCCCCCCGTCATCGGCGGGTGGCAGCACCCCACCCACATGCCAGCCGCCCACCAAATGACAGCATACAGTACAATCTGTATGCCTATTGGTCCACTGCGTAGTTTGTGTTCATTCACATATTCGCGTTCATTCACATATTCACATTCATTCACATATCGGGCCTGTGTAGTACAGTATGGTCTGCACACCCATTGGTCCACGCAGTGGAACAATAGGCATAGAGATCGTACTGTACGCTGTCATTCAGCAGGCAGCCAGTCAGCATGTGGGCAGGGTGCTGCCACCCACCGATGATGGGGGGTGCTGGGTGGTGGGGGACCACTGTGGGTGGGTGGGGGGAGTACCACTGGATCACCAGGTGAGTCTTTCCTTGTACAGCAGCCCACAATTGGGTGAAGGGGGGGCTACTGCTGGACAACGGGTAATCTCATTTAGTACCACAGCCCGTGATCGGGCAAAGGGGGTTGCCACTGGACCACCAGGGATCCTCCTCTCTTACAACAGCCCGCAATTGGGTGAAGGGGGTTACCACTGGACCACCAGGGATCCTTCATTCTTACAACAGCCCACGATCGGGCGAAGGGGGTTACTACTGAACCACCAGGGATCCTTCACTCTTACAACAGCCCGCGATCTGGCAAAGGGGGTTACCACTGGACCACCAGGAATCCATCAGTATTACAAAAGCCTGCGATTGGGTGTAAGGGAGTGGGGGACTACATTGGCATGGCAGGGTGCCGCCACCCGATGGCTGCAGCTTGGCAGGACACCAGGTGCAACTTACCTGGGATCGGTGCATCGCATGCAAATGGGGCCATAATGACATGCAGATGGCTCCATTTGCACCTTGCATACATTATGACCTCATTTGCATGCCCCACACTGAATATTGCAGGTGATGCGCCTAGCGCAACTGCACTTGTGCTGGCGCATCCCCCTGCTCCCTTTCAGCCACTTGCTGAGTTCCACTGCACCATGTGAAGTGAGTGAGCAACCCTTGCCATATTCAATGGTGCTGAGCCATGGTGCATCACCGTTGAATATCACCTGGTCCTGGCCCCGGCGCAGCCCAGTTGCTCTGCACCGAGGCTTGTGCCACAGTCCAGCACAGTCTGAATATCCAGACCCTTGTCTAGTTTGAGCATTTTGTAAAAAGCTATGTGCTGGGAGATGAAATTTAGCTCTGAAATCAGCAAAAGATATAACAGTGTAATTTTAACTAAATCAGCTAAAGAGGGGATCTCAGTGCCCTTCCAATGTCCTGGCATAACTATGGTCTTTTCGAGTAGCACATTCTGATTATTAAAAAAAAGTTGACTAATATCAGTTTGGTAAGATAAATGCACAGAATGACATAACTGCAAGCGGGCTTGAATAGACCATCCTATTGGGGTGGTTTTCAATACTATAGGAAGTTTGGACAGGGGGTATACAATAAAGATATCAATGGTAAATGATGCTCCTTGACCAAAGAGGATTCTGACTGCAACCAATCTGGAATGTAGGGGTGATCTTCCATCGGTTGGCCCCATTGGAAGTATTTAGAACCATGCAATGTAAAATAATAATTTAGTAAGTGAGGAAATTGGAGTCCTTCCATTTCAATAGGCCTACAAAGTTTATTAATTGCCCCACAGGGGGTCTACCTTAACCAAATAAACTTGGACCACATAGACTGTACTTTTGTAAACCAACTTATAGGGATAACCAAATTTAACATACTCAAGGGGTATAGTACTTGAGGTAAAACAACCATTTTGATTATGTTTACTTGTCCCCACAACAATAACAGTAAATGCTGCCATCTCTGAAGTTCTAACCCCATTTGTCTAATCACTGGGTCTAAGTTTAATCCTTTTAGGTGATTAGTATCACAGGAGAGTTTAATTCCCAAGTATGATAAGGATTGAAATTCCCATTTAAGGCTCAGAGCAGTTACATCTGATTTGGAGCACCCTGGGGATAAAGGGAAAACAGCAGTTTTATATAGGTTTAACTTATACCCCAACAGCTGCCCAAACCCCAAATGTAGATACAGTGCTGGGGAAAGAGAAAAACGCCAGTGTGAAATGTGAAGTAACACATCATCCACAAACATTGAAAGTTTATATTCTCTATCCCCCACCATTATCTCCTTAATCTGGGGAGAAGAGATTATTTTTCTAGACAGGGGTTCTATATAGAGTATAAGTTAAATAACATTGGGGAAAGAAGACATCCCTGCCGGGTACCCCTTTGTTAACTGAAAGTGTTTGGAGAGTTCCCCATTGCAAAGAATTCTAGCAAAAGGATTGGTATACAAAACATTTATCCACTGAACAAACTCTGCAGGTAAACCAAATCTAGGGCAAAGGTGAAACAGAGAAGACCAGGCCACATAACTGAACACATTCTCTGTGTCCACGGAGACTGACATAGCATCTGAGTTGTCTGCCTAGACACAGAGAAGAAATTTTACTGAGGTGGCCACTGTAATAGTGCCCGAAGACAAAACCCAGCTGTACAGGGCCTATAAGGCCGGAACAGACCTTTCTGAGTCTAGAAGCCAGGATGGTTGCAAGAAGCTTAATGCCCACATTTAAAAGTGAGACAGGTCGATAATTGTCAGGGACAGTAGGATCTCTCCCAGGCTTTGGGAGCAGAACAGTTCTGGCTTCTGAAGTGCAGACTCCTTGATCTCAGATGCTTGTAAGTAGTTATATAAAAGGGTAAGAGTAGGCGCTAACTCTACTTTAAATGTTTTATAAAATAAGGGCTCAAAGTCATCAGGCTTGGGGGCCTTATCTGGGGAGAGAGCCCCTATCGCTAATATTATTTTCACCTCAGGAATGGGGCCCATAAGAGACTGTTTTTGTAGGTCTATGAGGGTAGGTATCTCCCCCTCAGATAAGAAATGTTCCAGGTTCGCTTGAAAGGTTGGGTCAGCTTTTGGTGCCATACACAGAGTTTGGTAGAGAGTTTTAATTATCTCCATCAATTGCCTAGGGTCTGATACAGTACGTTGAGATAAGGGATTGACCAGAGCAGCCACTCATCTTGTTGCAGCCCTTTGCTTGCTATGCAGAGCAAGTAGTTTTCACACCTTCTCCCCCTGCCCTATATGTGTGGCCCTCATTTTAGCTGCTGTCCAGGTCACTTTGTCCAAAAGATGGACAGAATTCTGGGCCTTCAGTTTACACAATTCCATCCACTCATCCTCATCACAGTTTTTGGAGAAGGTGTTCTCTAATGTTTTAATATCAGATAACCATTCCTCAACCTGTTTGATCATTTTATTTTTCTTAATTGTGACTAATCTTATCAGCTCCCCGCTCCAAATGGCTTTGAGGAACCCCCACATCACATTCTTTGCAGATATAGAGTCCACATTCTCCATTATGAAGTGAAGGCTTGCCCGTGACATGGACATCGGTGATTGGGCACCTGCAATAATGGTGACCCGATCCCTGGCGCATGTCATTGGGGCTACCGATGGGGTAGGGCAATCGGATTGGGGGGTTGGCGAATATAGTGATGGGATGTCGCTATACTTACGTGTGTGGGGGGGCGAGCATGCACAACAAGGGGCGGGAGGGATTATGAGGGGTTGTGCCATGGTGGGTTGCCGAGCTGGCCCTGTGGTGTGGTGGGTGGGTTGGTAGCTTTGGTGGCCAGGGTGCTGGGTTCGGGTCTGGGTGCTGGTGCATTTTTGTTGCACGGCCCTAATTTTTTTTATTACATGCTTTTGCACCCCCCTGGAGTTAAGAATCCTTAAGTAGGGAGGTGTGGGGGACACAGCCCTCTAGCATAAAACATGTAAAAAAAACAAGTTCCCAGCACCGTTTTGCTGTGCACCAGGGAGTCAGAGTGCCAAAACTGATTTTTGGCACTCTGGCTTCCCGCTAATGGTGATCTCCTTTAGGCTTTCATCGTTATCACATAGAACCAAGCGAGGTATATAGGCCCTCATATGTTCCAGAAGGGCAGGGTCAGACATCAGCTGAGGGTTAAGGGACCAAGTGCCAAAGCAAGGGGGCTATTGTGACAGTGATATCTGTAGTTGAAGAGGGAGTGGTTAGAGATCATTCTGGCTCCTATACTAGAATCAATAACATACTGTAACAGTGAGTGACTAATTAAAAAATAATCAAGATGGGAGTATACCCGTGCAAAGATGAATAAAATGTAAACATTTGTTCTCTGGGGTGTAAAACCCTCCAGGGGTCTGCTAATCCCAGGTTCTCCATAAATTCCCTCAAGGCCCTCTGGGCAGGGGATAATACCACTCTTTTTCTGTAAGACCTATATAGGTAATTAGAATAAACAAGATTCCATTTCCCTCTCAAAATGCATGGAATATGTGTGTACAGAGCAAGAACCAATGCCAAGGTTTAAAAAAAGGCAGGGGTAGCAACATTGGGCCCATAAATGAAGCCAATTACAATTTCCATACAGGCTAACATTCCATGTACAAATATATACCTTCCATCTGGATTTTTCAGTTCATCAAGTAGTTGAAAAGGTACAGATTTGTTCACTAAAATGGTAACCACTGTCTGCCTGGTACTGGTTCCCAATCCATACACCTGCCCTACCCACAAGGTGTTCAAATTTTTAATTTGATTTGCAAGAAGATGAGTCTCTTGGGGCTGAGTGATATGAGGATAAAAACCTTTCAAATGGCACATACAGAGTATTTCTTTAAGTTATCTCTTTTCCCCTTAATGTTCCAGGATAAAATCTTACAAGAATGTGACATCATATTAACAACATAACAAACTATCATTCCCTCTCTCTGCCCTGAAAGATAGATGCCTGCATAGGTCCCTCCCCCCAACCTTTTCCCAAATTAAGGGCCCTATATTCAAAACTTTGCCCTGGGGCTAAATTAGCACTACTCAGTGTACTAAATTAGCCCAGAACCAATAGCCCACTATATTCAAAAGGGATAGTCCCGGTACTAAACTTGCTGAATATAGCATGCTAAGGAAGCTGTCAAACTGGGCTGAAAGTGCAGTGCAACAATAGCCTAGGAATAAGATATCTCTAAATATAGCAACCAGGAAGTGCAAACCACAACAGCAACCCAGTTCACAGTGATCAGAAGGACTGTAGAGGTGAACCATGTGGCCAGTGTGTGTGCTAGCAAACGAGTAGAGTCAGTAGAGCTGCAGGCATCAGCATATGTGACTGTACAGTGTGCCGAAATGAAAAATGTTTCTGTAACATTTGTTTGGCACACATACATTTGCGTAGGTCTTCCGCAGCGCTAAGCCATTTGCTCGGTGCTATCACATTTGCCAAGGGCAAAAATCTGCTATATTCAAAAGTGACCTGCAAATGAGCCTACTTAGGCAGTCAGTGAGCAAAGATCCACATTAGCATCTCATTATGCCCTGATTTGCATGCAGTTTGCCCAGTGCTGTTGCAGGGTCCCACAGCTTCAACTGTAGGTCAATCTGGAAGTACAGGGGCTGGCTGGGTCTGCCCACAGCTCCACCTGTAGGTCAGTCGAGAGGAGCATGGTGGTATCTGCAGACTAATGTACAGAACTGCTTAGAATAATCTGCTCCAGGGGATTGCACAGCACAGGCACTGATGGTGGTATTCAGTGCAATAGTCCAAATGTAGTTTCTGCTATACATTGCACAGCAGACAATACAGTGCCACAGGGGCCAGTGGTGTGTGGGACACAGCACTGTCTATGGTGTGTTGGGCAGCAATGACTGCAGCACTGTATACAGTGACAGCCCCATCCTGCAAGTGTGTACCAACAGTGGACAGTACTGTACTGCTGTTTTGCAACTCACAGATGCTGCACTACTGGCATGGGATGCTAACAGTGACATATACATGCTGTGTGTGTACGCTGTGGTGTCTGTACAGATGTGCAGTATGTGGCTGGGGGGGCACATATCATCAGACAGGCACACTGGTGTAGGGGTATTCCCAACACTGGCCCATGTGCACTGCATGACTTGTCCTGGCCCTGTCACTGCACCCACTCTGTGGTGCAGCCTGGCCACTTTTACACCTTCCCCTCAACACCTTCCATGCCTGCAGTGCTGCATGTGTATGCTGGCATCTGTTGATGTCCACAGAAGGGTGGTCTGCTGGGAGTCGGGTCACCACTTACTGCCTAGCATGGCTGGAACTTTTGGCAGATGATGGCATCATAGTGATGCCATCAGTGAGCAACACGTGTACTGTATGTCTGGCTTATTTCGATGTGTCATACTTATTGGTTAGAGTCACGCAAAGCCACACAAACATTGTGCAAAGCCACAAAGTCATACACTGCTAGTTTGCCCAGAGTTAAGACAACCTTTTCCTGTGTGGCAATTTGCACTGTGCAAAGTATTGCACTAAGTTGCTCAAACCCACTTTGCATGGTGCTATTTGCTGAATATAGCATTGCGCTGACACACACCCTCAGTTTGCTCCTGGCATACATTATAATTTTACCCAGCATTAATGCAGTTTGAACATGTTATTTGACCTTTTGAATATAGCAGACCCACGCTAACCCGGCGCTAAACCTGCACAAATGGTTTGCACCCAGCACAAAGTTTTGAATATAGGGTCTTCACTGCTTTATATAAACCAAATCCCTCCCACCAGGCCCCAGATGAAAACATCCCCCTAACATTACCACTCAGGCCATAAGCCCCCTCCTGACCATGTGATCTGTAACAGCTGGCATGGAGGCAGCCCCCATCTGGACCAATCTAGCACATTCTATAGTAAATCCCCATCCCAGTCCCTTAAGAAACTTTATAAACTCTCCACCAATGGTCATTAGAGGAAGTATTGTAGAAAAGAAACTTGTCCCTATCCCTGGAAATATATTTAACTATTCAACTTCCAATAATAAACCTATTTATAAAAACAAAAGGAAAGCAGCAACCCTGATTTCCAAACTGCTGCCCAAGAAATACAAAATTAAAATGAATGAGCTTCAGAAAGACTATATCGCCTTAATAGTCATAAGGTTCAAAAATAAATAACCTCAGGCCTGAAAGTACTAGCAAAAATATCTAAGTCTGTGTAACATAGGAAAGCAGAATGAAAAATACATCAAGTGATGAAAACTAGTCGGAAAAGAATATTTAATTGTGATTCAAACCCCCCCACAAAATCAGTATGGGCAAGTAACTTAAAACCATAAAAAAAGACTATACTGAAAGGGGGAGAATACCTACTTATACTGGTGAACTGTGTACTAAATCAGTAAAGCAGAGCTGCCCAGGAATAACAACATATTCCATATCCCATAAATGAAATCAGATTTCTCAAACTGATGTTGCATTTAAAATACAGGCGGCAGAACATTCTTATTCATCATCAAATGACACTAGAGGGGGCTCCTCACCTTAATCAAATCACCTTTGTTTCTGGAACCATCTAAAACAAAAACTAAGTGAACCTACATAATAAGAAATTTCCAGACATATCATACTAAAAAAGACCAAACTGAAATTAAGTCCATATATGAAGGAGTCCAAATGAATGTTTATGCATTCATAAATGATCTGCTCATAACTTAAAGTAGTCACCTTCAGGAAAACATCCATCCTCTTAATACAGTATGAAAAAGAGAAGAAATATAAATCAGTCATCTCAGTAAATTACAGTATCTAGAGCAATCATTCTGTCCAAGTTGTCCCACTTAAACTTGAATGAATATCTGCTCAAAAGGTAATTAACATGAATCCACGAAAACAAATTACTGATCAAAGTAGAACACAGCAAAGCCATCCTTCAAAGTAGCACAGTGGCAGAAAGAAGAAAAAAACAAAAAGCATCCTGTAAATTTTATACCGACAATATACTGTAGTTAAATTTCAGCCTGCTTTGCCAAACAAATCTGGTAAAAGCCAGGGCAGTTCTACAATGGCTTGAGAGGCAGAATAAAAATGGTAGACTCCCTGAATCATGTTGGCCTCTAATCGGGCTGGACAAAGCATTTTATGTCTAATATTAGCAGCCCATAACTTTCATTGAATATTCATGTATGCGGCTCTCTCTTGGAGAACTTTGAAGGTTAAGTCAGGCACCAGCCTAATTTTGTTTATATTCCCATTGCAGCAGCTCTGTCTACCTGGTGGCCTTTAGAAGAAAATTGCAGTCTAAGTAATTTAGCACCTTAAATATTAAAGGATGTGACGGTTCTCCTGCAGCAGGTTTGAGCTGGAGTGATCTATGGGCCCTTTTGATTGTCTAGTTAGGACCATTAGGAGAGGGGCCAGCAATTTTGCAGCACAACATTTGAACAAAACCAATTGCATTTGGCCCCTCTTCCCCCTCCGCCAACCCAGGGACAAAGTTATTACCCTAGGACCGTCCTTCTAAATCATCAATTTTTCCTTCAAGTTTTGAAATAGAACAGCGTAAGGTGATCAACTCAGGTTCCATCTTGGTCACTCTATCTTTGGTAGAAGAAACTCTGGCTTCCACGTCCGATACTCTTCGAGTTAGCTCTTTGATTGCCAGTTTGAGCTCCTTGAAGTCCTTTATTAAGGAAAAAACAACCAACTTAATTGTTTGCAGCTCAGCATAAACCTGATCTGCTGTAACAGACAAGTTGGAGTCCGAAGGTGGAGTGAGAGGAGAGTTACTCTGACTAGGCCATTTAGCTTCTAGAACAGTGCTATTTTCTTGATCTCCATCAGAGTCCTACAACTGAAGAAAGGCTTCTGTAGATTGTCGGTCCATTTATTCACCTTCCATTGCTCTGGTAAGAGACTATTCTCTGTTATATCTGCAAATCAAACAGTTTCAGCACAGGAGATAAAGAAAAAATAACTTTAAAAGCTGGGTACAGAAGGAGCTCTGCAGAGATGCTATTACTCCTTATGTAGCATCACGTGATTCCCAGCACACAAACACCCTTAAATGTGCTATAGTGTCTTATCTATATATTACCCTCACTTTCTAGTTTCTCCAGTACTGTACATACAGTAGCTATACCTATGTTTTTGTCTGAAAATATTTATTTGCCTAAGTTATCTGGTAAGTTGAAGCAGGTCTGGCAAGCTGTTATGCATACAGAAAAAGCATTTGCAAGGGACTCTATTATTTGTAGGAATGGGAGATGTCAGCCTAGAACTAAGCAAAATTCATCTGATACAATCTAGT
Source organism: Neoceratodus forsteri (assembly GCA_016271365.2). Classification (NCBI taxonomy): domain Eukaryota; kingdom Metazoa; phylum Chordata; order Ceratodontiformes; family Ceratodontidae; genus Neoceratodus; species Neoceratodus forsteri. Next base: position 1,284,490,128 of record CM057459.1, on the reverse strand, counting down.
ATGCTACAGTAAACATTATGTAAAACAAAATGTGCTTGTCCCAAAGTGCATGTTGGGACCAGCCCCATTCATGAGGATAGGGCCCTTTGTTCTGACTGTTCCCTTTTAAAGAATGTCCATGTTATAAGGTGCCAGAAATTGAAAAGAAACTTCAGTGCTTAAGGTCATATTCTAAGAGACTTTGTGATTGCCATGATCTCTGCTAGTGAACTGCAACCTTCTGCACAGAGTAAAATTACATAATCTCTCACATGGTTAAGGTAGTCCTTAGAACCTACAGGAAATTCTTACCTAAGGGGGTGTCTGAATTCCATCTGAACCAGTCAGTAGCACTTCCTATGCTCTTTTCAGAGCAATCAAAGCAGAAAGGACTCAACACTCCCTGTCCAACACAAAGTATACATATACCACCAGATTTCTTCTTTTAAAGATTTATTGTGGTGAAAACAAGTGATATATCCTAGTGTAGCCTGAGGAGACTACCACAGACCAATGTTTAAGACTGATTGCTTTGTCAAGGTATAGAGCACCCCTTTCTGACCATATTTAGACATTACATTTAATTAACTTTCAGCACAAAAAAATCATGAGAAATGCACACAAAACAATTTAGCTTAATCCACCACATCTGTGCATTCTACAGTCCTAAATTCATATATATATATATGTCTATATATATATATATATATATGTAGGCTTATTGTGGCATAACATGCCACTATAATTTACATATGTGCCAATAGGACTGGACATGTTTACAGCAATATAAATATTTTTCCAACACATTCCTAGAAATTATATAGAACGTTAGTTAGAACTAACTAACTCTAAACACTACATGAAGCTACGAGACACAATATAATGATAGATATATGAGAAATGGGGAGGTAACAAAAGGTATAGGAACAAGCATTTGTCAATGCCAAATGTTGTCTTGCTGGTATTGGCATTGCTAGTGCAGGAGTTAAGAGAAACGCATGATAGGAATAGCAGTGAAGTATAGAACTGACGTCAACCCCACCCCACCCTGCAGTGAGTGACAGGCATAGGAGTGTGCGTTTGGGTCACTGGCCATAACGCTCATGCTATTTCACCTCACCCTACCCTGCAGAGTCTGACAAGTGTTGTGTTGTGCCTTGGGGTCATCTGGCCTTATGCTCACCCCATTTCATAAGGAAGTATGTTGAGATGGATGCAGAATAGGAGAATGGGTTGAACTTTGGGGCTGAAGAATCCAAGGCACACCTCGATGCATGTCAGTGGCTGCAGGGTGGGGGTGAAGGACCAATGGCAAGCAGATGATCCAAAGACACACCCCGATGCCTGTTATTCTGTACAGGGTGGGACGTAATGGTTAGAAATCATAATGCCATGGGCGTTTGTTGGTGTTTGCACTCCAAATTTTAAAACATGGCCTTTTTGTGAACCCACCTCATGAAAGCATTTGGGACCTCTGCTCATAAACAGTGTCCCTGTGATTTTGTTAATCTGCCTTAAACATTGATTTCCCACAGTGACCGTGCCATTCTGCACCACATTAAGGTGTCAGCTGCACCAATGATAAGGAGGTGTGAAGAGATGGCAATGTTGAAAATCTGGAGTGAAAATATTAAACACTCTCGAAGTTACAAGCATGTGTGAAAACTATGCATCGCACACTCATAACATTGTCATTTAGTGGAATTATTTCAGCAAATTTTTAACATAGCTATTTTGAGACCTCTGCTCATGAACAGTAACACTATGATTATTTTAATCTGCCCCAAACATTGATTTCCCACAGCAACTGGGCGATTGTGTGCCAGATGTGAGAAACTACATTTTGGGCAGGATGTGACAAATGACAGCTGTACTGTTCATTAGAAAGTGTGCAAAAATGACAATGTTGAAATCTGGAGTGAAAATATTAAAAATTCTAGAAGTTATGACTGTGTAATGACACTGCGCAATGCACGCTTGTAACATAGTCATTTTATGGAATTTTTTCACCTAATTTTCAACTTAGGCATTTTAGGACCTCTGCTCATGAACAGAGTCACTGTGATTTTCTTAATCTGTCCCAAACACTGATTTCTCACAGCAGCCACGCTATTCTGCGTGAGAAGTGCAAAAACACAGTTCAGCCAGGATGTGAAAAATGACAGCTGTACTGTTTATAAGGATGTGTGAAAAAATGCCAATGTTGAAAATCTGGAGTGAAAATATTACAAATTTGCGAAGTTATGAGGGTGCATGGAAACTGCGCAACGCACACTCATAGCACAGTCATTTAATGGACTTTCATCACCAAAATTTCAACATAGGCATTTTAGGACCTCTGCTCATGAACAGTGCCACTGTGATTTTCTTGATCTGTCCCAAAAACTGATTTCCCACAGCAACTGTACTATTCTGCACTGGAAGTGTCAAAACACATTTCGGACAGGATGTGAAATATGACAGCTGTACTGTTCATAAGGAGGTGTGGAAAAATGCCAATGTTAAAAATCTGGAGTGAAAATATTACAGATTCGTGAAGTTACGAGCATGCTTGGAAACTTCGCAACACATGCTCATAAAAGTCATTTTTAATTTTTTAACCAATTTTGCAACATAGACTTTTTGAGAGCCCCCCTCATAAACAGTTGCACTGTTGTTTTATTAATCTGTTCTGAAAGGTGATTTCACGCAGTGACCATGAAATCACCTTTCAGGACTGAATAACATGATAACAGTGCATAACTTCAAGAGGAGGGGTCCCAATAACCTCATGTGGAAAATGTGGTGCAGAAATTCCAAAAAATGCCTGAGATATGCACCACAGTTGATAAAAACCTATTTATGCCATTATACAGCTTACCGGCATTTCTTCAGTTTGCAGTCGGCTTTGAAGAGTGCAGACGTGTTCCCAGTCAACCGAAGATCATTGTGCCGAGCTACAGAGGTAAGTATGGGGTGAGGGTGTGTGTGTGGGGAGGTGGGGTACACAGTGGGTGGGTGTGGCTTGGGAAGGGGGCCGCAGACAGCCAGTGAGGGACCGTTTTCTACTTTACAGGGTTACAAAAAAAATAAACATTGCAGGAAGGTTTTTTCTTTTAACAGGTACTTTTGGCACACTGGGGTGGGCTCCCAGGATACCACCTGCATGTTTTGGGGTGGGGGGACTGGAGCCAATGGGGATTGGGAACCCTGTTGGCAAATAAAAGGTGTTTTGGGGAGGATGATGCTGAGGGGGATTGGGCATCCCCCTCAGCAAACAAGTGGCATGGACATGATGCTGACAGGGACTGGAATCCCCAGTCGGCAAATAAACTCAGAAGAGGGCATGATGATGCTGACAGGGGATTGGGTACCCCTGACATCTGCTTCTGGGGACTGTGCAAGGCATACAGCACAGCCGCCACCATGTCTGAGTGAAATTTTACACAAGGAAAGGCACACCCTGCAGTGAGGTGGAGCTCCCTCATTGCAGTGGCTAAAATGTTTTACGTTGGTGGCACGCTTTTCCACTACTGTCATAGACAGCGTGCAATCTAATTCATGCCACGGAGCCCAGCCCCAAAAAGCAGTGGCGTCACTGGCCACAACACGACCGCACCTCCAAAACTTGATATTCTAAAGTTACCGCAACAAGTTCTTGTGCAGGGGCAAGACAACATAAAAATACATATAAAGCAAAACATTAGTAGAAAAATTATCTCTAAAAGATGTGTACCGATACATCAGTACAATAAATAACTAATATTCAATTAACTCTGTATACATTTTAAAGTCAAATACAGTAAAGAACATTTCTATCATTAATACAATAGCCTTGTAATTATATCTGATCATTAATGCCTGGCCATTCTATTGTACCAAGTTTATAAATCCAAAAGGCCTCTCTTCTAGCCAATTTGGACTCTATAGCACCACCCCTATGGCCTATCATTACTTTGTCAATACCTATAAACTGAGGTGCATGTAATGATGTTTATCTAGCATTATTAATGTGCATTACAAGTGTGTACTTCTCATTTTTATTTAAAATTGCATGCATGTGTTCTCCAATCCATTCTTTTAGCTTAAGTTTTGTTCTCCCTACATAAAATACCCCGCAACTGCAGGAAGCCAAATAAATTACATTTTGTGTATCACACAAAATCAGGCTGCATATCTTATATTTCTTGCCATCCTTAGGGACAAAAAAGAAACTGGTCCTTTCTAGAACATTGCAATACTTGCAACGTCCACATCTTAGACATCCAGGATTTAGTGGGGCCAAAAATCCAGATTTTTTCTCAACTGGCCGTGTACTATGTACAATTTGATCTCTACTGCTACAAGCCCTCCTGTATGTAATTCTAGGGGGGTTCTCAAATACTTCTTTAAGTTTAGTTTCAACTTTAATGATATCCCAATTTTTTTAAGTAATGTTCTTTACTGCACTTGCATCACAGGAATATGTAGTCAAAAAATTCAAGGAGTTATTTTCCTCAACTAATTGTTCCCTCGGCTGTAATAATGCAGTCCTTTCCATCTGTTCAACCTCCCTTATGGCATTCTGTACATTTCTAAAACTGTAACCTCTTTCCAACAGATGTGCTGAAAGTGTATCTGTACACTCAGCAACATCCTCTGTGAGGCTACAGTTACTTTTTAACATCATAAATTGACCCTTAGGTATATTTGTAACTGTATGCCAAGGATGGCTGCTATCTGTCTGAAGCAATGTATTTTTGTCGATCTCCTTGAGATACAGGGAGGTCAAAAGCTCACCCATTTCTGTTCTTCTTATAGCAATGTCCAGAAAGTTAATTCTGTCTCCACTATGCTTTACATCAAAGGTAAAACCTGGTCTATGGCTTTCCAAATATGTAACAAAAAATTCTAGTTCTGGTAACTTACTATCCCACACCATTATACAATTATCTATGTAACAATGACAAAATTCCACCGTTGCATGAAAAAGATTCTTTGTGCTGTATATTACATTATCCTCCCATAGTCCCATAGCTAAATTGGCATAATTGGGGGCAAATGTTGCCCCCATTGTGGTACCCTTTTTTTGTAGGTAATGTTGACCCAGAAAACTGAATGTGTTATTTTTTAATACCATTTCTGTCATGTCCAGCAGAAGCTGACTGGTTTTTAAATCTATCCAGAGCATGCCAGTCCAGGTGAACAAATATTGCCCAGCCCTGACCTGAAACAAGTTCTGGGCATCTATTTTGTAAATTCTACTTTACCCCCTCATCCCTCCTCCAACTAACAAATTCCATCCATACAGCTATGGACCAAGGTCTTCTCACTGCTACCATTTTTGACAATTTAACAAAAGAATTTGACACAGTCTCTCACTCACTCACTCCTACTCCACAAACTAAGTTCAGCTGGTCAATCTATCTCAGCCAGCCACTGGTTCAGCCCCTACTTTACAGGTGAATCCCAATCTGTGGGGCTAGGAGGAGCCATATCCCCTCCTCTTCCCATTACCAGTGTCCCCCAATGCTCTGTACCTGGTCCACCTTTATTCTCCATATTTCTAAATGACCATCCGTTTGCCTGTTCATCTGCATCCATACACATGCTCACAGACAACACAGCCCTATTTGCCTCTTGTTCATCACCAACTGAGCAAGTGTCCAAGCTCCAACTTGAATGGGCAGACTAGATGGGCCAAGTGATTCTTATCTGCTGTTAAAGTCTATGTTTCTATGTTTGATTTTGATTCAGTCCAGAAATGGTTTTGGTCAAATCAGTCATCTCTAAATGCCAAGAAGATGGTCTCTATGTGCTTTGGCACTAGACCAAGACTTTCTAAATTCCTGTTCCTCCCTTCCTTCCACACCCTAGATGGCATCCCAATTGATGACATGCCTGCCTTCAAATACCTAGGCATCTGGCTTGATCATCACCTCCATTTCTCTCAGCACATGGAAACTATTCATAAAAAGCTTCACCCTAAACTTGATGCCTTCTACAGCACAAGAGCTGTATCCCCCTCCCTACTGCTGAGACATCCTTACAAAGATGATTCTCCCCATCTTTTACTATGGTGATATTGTCTATGGTGTTGCCCCTAAATCCACCCTGGTCAGACTGGATCCAATTTTCCACTCCTTCTGCCACTTTGATGTTACCTGTACCCACAACTGCTTTTTCTAATCTGCTCTCTCCCTCCCTTCCCTGGAGGATCGACATCTGTCCCACTGTGTCTCCTTCACTTCCATACTCTGGCTATTCTCTTTTTCCCCTATCTCAGGTCCCTTCTCCTTCCATCCACCCCCTCCTACTCCCTCCAAAACTCTGGGTTTCACTCCATCAAGCTCCCTTCTTGCAAACCTCTTACTGATCAATCAGCCTTCTCTTTCCACTTTCCTAAACTCTGGAATTCTCTGCCATTAAACATTTGCTCAGCCTCTTCAAAATCCTCACTAATTTCTCTTTGCTGTTCCCACACCTTTCCCACTTGTCACTGTCCTTAAGCATATGCTGACCCTCTCTCTTATCCCCAGGGACCTAACTACTGCCTCTGTGTACTGCACTTACTGTATATACCTACCAGCACATGTATGAGCCCATTTTATCTAAATTTTGGACATTATCTTGGACTATCACAGGAACTGACCTATTTTTATATGGCATAGGAAAACAATGTATACACTTTGGATCAAAAATCAAAAGAAAAATAACATCAAATAGAGGAAAAAATGATATAATCTATTCATGGACAGACACTTTATACTGATGAATGGTAGAACAAGAGGGGATCAAGTAGGTGAATTCACCTTTATAAATTATAAAGGTACAACAATAATAGACTTAAGCCTTAAGAAGAAGGAAACCACTATGGTTCTCCAAAGAAGTGAGGGACGAAGTCAGGGCTAAAAGGCTGAGTTTCAGGAAATATAAGGGGAGTCAAAGGGAGGAGGACAGGGAGGTGTACCTTAAAATGTCTAAGGGAAGCAGGGAAGGCTGGTAGGAGGGCAAAGATGCAAACAGAAGAGGGCTTAGCACAATCTTTAAAGAAAGGGTATAAGGAATTTTATAGGTACATCAGTGAAAGAAGAAAAACTGGGTGGGATGCAACTCAAAGGGGAGAAGGGAGAGTATAAAGAGGGGGATCTGGACAAGGCAGAAATACTGAACAAATACTGCTGCTCAGTATTCACTGAGGAGGGGGGTGGGTCAAGGACCACAATTGGGTTGCAGAGGCAATTGAGGGGGAGAAGAGGTGAACACCAGTCCATTCACAGTAGAGACAATTCTGGAAAACTCACAAAGCTGAAGGTGGATAAGGCCATGGGGCCAGATGGCATCCAACCAGGGATATTAAAGGAGCTGTGAAGGGAACTAGCAGTGCCTATGGTGGCCCTGTTCACAGAGTCACTCAACACGGGTATCATTCTAGAAGACTGGAGGAGGGCACATGTAGTCCCACTGCACCAAAGTGGCAGTAGGGAGGAGGCGGGGAACTACAGGCCAGTCAGCCTCACCTCAATGGTGGGAAAGATAATGGAGACACTGCTGGAAGAAGGGATAGTGGCATAATTAAAATCCAGTGGTGCTCAGGATCTGAGGAAACACAGATTCACAGCAGGAAGATCATGTCAAATGGATCTAATCTTTTTTTTTTTGACTGCGTGACTAGGGAACTTTTTTGTGGAGGGGTTGTGGTGGGCGAAGTGGGCTCAATCTGGTCCACAAAGTGATTTGAGGAACAAAGGCAGATCCATGGAGTGCTCCGCAACATGAAGTGGAGTACTTCACGTTATAATGAGGAACGCGAAGTCCATTAGAAACAATGACTTCACGTTACTCCACCTCCCCAAGCCACTGCTCTGCCAATTTTAAGGTGAAGTGCATTACAGGCAGTGCACTTCGCCTCACTTCACCTTGTTTTTGAGCTCCAAAGGTGCATTTTGCAGTGATTCATGGAATTTCAGGTCACATGGGCTCTATATTGATCTGCACAGCCTCAGATCAGGGTAGTATGAGTAAGAAGGAGTAGGAGACAGTGTGCTCTGATAGGTGTCTGTGATAGGAATCTTGTAAAAGCTGTTCAAACAGCATTTTTGCTTTTTGGGGGGGGTCCAACTTTAGTTCATCAATTGTAGGAAACCCTCCTGTGCTCATATCATCAAGCATTTTTGTTTTTGTGTGGATTTTGAATGTTAATTTACAACATTGAGTGTGTGTGGTGAAAGACAGTGAAAGTGTGCTTTGGGGGAGGGGCGTATCTGTGGTGTAGATAGATTTAAGTTGGAGAAATAGTGATTTCTTTGTTTTTCGGTTATATTTTTGTTATATAACTGACTGTGTTAATGTTCACATAGTACTATTGTCAGTAATAGTAGAAATTGTCTTGCTGTTTGTTGTGTGGATGTGGTGCAGCAGTTCATAAGTTCAGGTTGTTTAAATTACAAATTTATAATACGTAACGTGGCATAGTACAGAACTTTTGCATTTGCGGCACATTCCTCATTCTAGCATTGTACACAAACTGTTCTGTGTGTGAGTGTGCGTGCAGTGTTGCATGCATCAAATAATACACCTTTTATTGTGCCACAGACTAGTGTAATTGCAAGCGCAGCAGTATGAACCTGCTATCCACTGCAGCTGCCTGATTTTGTACTGCAATCGTAGTATCTGTTCTTAGTTTTGCTGCTTGTAGTGCCATAAAAATCAGCACTGTCTATATTCAGTGCTCCCCCCCCCACGTTCAAAAGGTATTTTTTACCAGATTGGATTGTTTTTGTGACCTTATCAGCACCACTGGTTACTGAAGTTGTTTTAATTCCGTGACAGTCCCAGAGTAGTCTCTTATCTATTGCTGAAGCCACAGTTGTTTATTTGACTTCACATCCGGCCAGCATCCCTCCAATCAGAGAGTGAACGTATCAAAATCTGAATTTGGTTATAATATTTGTGGTTGATCCCCCAAAATGCCTGCAAAGAGACATGCAAGCAAAGCTGTTTATCACCATGGCAATGTTGGCAGTAAGATGGTCTGTGGGCGTGGTAGTAGTAGTACACAAATGTAGACGTGCATTGCCGATGTGAGGAAAGGTATTTCTCCTGCAATGTTTTTTATAGCCCAATCAATAGCTTCACTTACAGTTAGAGGAAATGATGTTTTCCCAGTCGGTGGTGTTAGTGTTACTAGTGTTAGTGGTGGTGGAGGTAGTATTAGTATTGTTGCGTCAAGTTCTAATTCTGACCAGTGTACCATTTCCAAAACTATTGAGTGTGAAGCAGTGCAAGTGAGTGGCAGCACAGATGATGTCATACTTCCCAGTAACATGCCAGTAGCTGAACCTGAGGATTCTGATGATCATGTCAATGATAGCATACACTGTGATATTCTGTCCACCATGGCACTTAACATCACACATTTTCCATGCAGTGATTCACAGGGTGGTGAGAAAATATCAGGTGATGGTTGTATAGATGCTGATGATGATGATGTTGCTGTTGTTGCAACATGCAATCCACATGCTAGCATCCAAGCAGAAGATGTGGATGTGTGTGATGTTGATGAATATGATGATGATGTAATTGACCCCAGTTGGGAACCGGAGAAAAATAAATTCAAAGTGGCTGTGTCTGAGTCTGTTTGCAGGAATCCCCTCCTGTAAAAACTTGTGATCGACCAGTTTTAGTTGATGATGATGACCCAATAATCAATATAATAATAATAATAATAATAATAATTTATTTTTAAGGCGCCTTCCAAAAACCAAGGCACCACACACATCAACATACAATAAAACACAGTCTCATTAAAAAATAAATAAATGCAGAATCAATTATAAAACCAATACTAAAATCAGAAAGACTTCAATTGCTAAAAGCTTGTCTCGACAAGTAAGTTTTCAATGCCTGTTTAAAACCCTCCACAGTTGGGCACTCCCATAACTGGTGGGGTAGAGAATTCCAGAGGGTAGGAGCCTCAAACATAAATGCCCGGGCCCCAGCAGATCTTAAATGCACCCTCGGAATCTCTAGCAACCCCTTGTCAGCTGAGCAAAGCAATCACCCAGGGAAGTAAGGAACCAGGAGCTCTTTCAGATAGTCCAGTCCCTGTCCATGTAGTGCTTTGAAAGTCAATAAAATGACTTTGAAGGTAATCCACTATCGTATAGGCAGCCAGTGCAGTTCACGCAGCACAGGCGAAATATGACTAAATCAAGATGTTCCAATCAGAAGCCAGGCCACATCATTCCACAACAGCTGCAGGCAGTGGATTTCTGCCTCAGATAGCCCTAGGTATAAGGAATTGCAATAGTCCAAGTGTGTGGACACAAGGCATGGACCAGCAAAGGAAGATCACCAGGAGAAACAAGGTGCTTGATCCTGGAGATATTCCTCAGATGATAAAAAGAGGATTTGATGACAGCAGACACCTGCAAATGCAGCGTAAGCCCATCATCCAAAATTACCCCCCGGTTCCACACCCAGGGGCAAACCTACTCTGGACTCCCCAGTCCGACACAGTGGATCCACAAACAACACCTCGGTCTTATCAGAGTTCAACTTCAACCAACTTGCATCCATCCACTCCTGGATTTCACTGAGGCAGTTATTAAAGACCAAGACAGCTCCATCCTGGTTAGGTGCAAAAGAACAGTAGAGCTGGGTATCATCAGCATAGCAGTGAAACCTCAGCCCATACCTTTTTACAATGTCTCCGAGGGGCAGCATGTACCCTGCAAACAACATGGGGGACAGTACCGAACCCTGAGGAACCCCACATGACAGAGAGACTGGACCTGAGGAATAAATCCCAGATACCGCTCTCTGGGTTCTTCCGGTGAGATAAGATGTAAACCACCTGAGGACTACACCAGATAGTCCACAGATGCACTTCAGATGCTTCAGCAATATCCCATGGTCCACAGTGTCAAATGCTGATGAGAGAGCTTGAAGAACCAGAATAGAACGGCTCTTCCGATCTCTAGCCATCAAGAGATCATTGAGCACCCAAACCAGCGCTGTCTCGGTACTATGCCTCTTTCGAAAACCAGACTGGAGGGGTTCATAGGTATCATGGATGGTCAAATGGTTCTCCAGCTGGAAGGCCACTACTTTCTCTATCATCTTCTCTATAAAGGGAAGATTAGAGATCAGCCTGTAGTTAACATGGGAGTCAGGGTCCAAAGAAGCTTTCTTCAGAAGGGGTGTAACCACAGCCTCCTTCAAGGACCTAGAAAACTCAACTGTTTCTAAGGAGCACCCAACTATCCATGTAAGGACCGGACAGATAGAATCATCACAACCTAAAATCAGGGTGGTTGGTCCAGGATCCAAACTACAGCATGTAGGGCGCATACCCTGGACATTTCGCATGACATCCATGAACTCCGGTCAGTCGAAGGTACTCCAAGAGGACAGAGGGGAGGCAGCCACATGCCGGTCTACCACACTACCAGAGTGTGCTGGACGAAGCACCTCCCTGATGTCAGCCACCTTATCTGCAAAGAACCGAGCAAGTTCATCACACTCTATCTGTGAAAAAGCTTTTTGCACCTGCAGGCAGTCTGGGTTGCACAGTCTGCCTACAGTGTGAAAAAGCTGAGCTGGTCGATTCTGAGCAACAGCAATCTCCCTGGACAGGAATTCTGCCTTCTTACGGGAGATTGCCAATTTATAGGCCTCATAATGCTCCAGCAATTTAAGGTGCTTGGCATCAAGGGAGGATTTCTGCCAGCAACGCTCTAACCTTCATCCCAATCGTCGCATCTCCCTCAATGTCCCATCAAACCATGGTGACCGAGGGTGAAGGGAGAGGGGATGAACTCAGACAGGAGCAACGAGATCCAGGGCTTCTGAGATAGCATTATTATAGGCTACAACGAGGGCCTCTGGGACGCTGTTTGCTACTGGAAGAGATGATAGGTCGAGTACCGCCGCCAGGCCTTCAGAGCTAATACCTCTTAAAGGGCGATACCTGACCATCTCCACAGGGGTAGGCCTACGAAGGGGGGGTGCAAAAACTAAACCCCACGGTGTAATGATCAGACCATCCAATTGGTTCCACCCCCAAGTTTGAGGTCTCGATCCCCAGGAGGAAAATTAAATCGAGAGAGTGACCGTACTTATGAGTAGCAGTAATAACTATCTGTGTCAGGCCCAGAGATGACATTAACTGGAGGAAGTGTTATCCAAACTGTGAGAGTTTGTCATCGACCCAGGCATTAAAATTGCCCAGAACCATCAATCTGAGTGATTCAAATGCCATGTCGATGACAAAGTCTACCACTTCCTGAAGGAAATGCTTCTTGTCACTGAGTGGACGGTAAACAAGAGCGATCCTACAACCTGCACCTGCTACAACAGTACACTCAAATGACTCAGCCTCCTCAACTGGTACATTCACATGGTTTAGTTCGGTCTTGAAACAGACCGCAATCCCCCCTCCCCCAGTGATCCAATCTCGGGCGGTGAATCACTGAGTACCCGGCTAAAGTTAAAGCCTCCAAAATGGGGCCAAAGTTCTCATCCAGCCAGGTCTCAGTGATACAAGCCAGGTCCACCGATCCCACAAGATCTGCAATAATTGCAGTCATTGTTTTTGATGGGCCTGGCATTGCATAACACTGCCTGAGTTGGATGAACCTCCAGAGTCAGCCGAACCATCTGCCCATCAAAATTCATGGTGCCATTGGGTATGGAAACCAGGCATGGTGGACCATGTTCCTGGTTCCATTTCACCCCAGGGTGTCTCCTGGACCTCACAACCCTGATGTCATGACTCAACTCATTCACCCTTCCCTGTTCACCTCCCCACTCCCCTCATCCCCCTATGAGCGATACCCAGCACTCTACAGTGCTGGTAAGTTGTAAACTGCAATGGAGGAGAGAAAAAGGGGCGGAGAGTGTGGAAAGTGGAGGGTGAATAGCGCACGACCATGGGGGCAGGCCTCCAATGGATACTGATAGTCACTTTAACAGATGACCCACACTCAACTAATAACCCAAACACAATAATAACCATAAATATAAGAAATTAATTAAATACACCCACGTTATCCCCTAAACATTATAAAACATTTCAAATAATAAAACAAATAAATAGATACTCAGAAATTCTTCATAACTCCCCAGGCCCTCTCATTGCCTTAGAGATATGACTGAATGTAGACACTCTTACTGTCTGTAGAAAAAGTCCAGAAAAATGTCCAAGTCCAAGCCCTCTCACAACTAGGAACTAGAAAATACAGGCACTCTCACTGCCTTTATAAAAGAAACAAAATTAATTTTGAAAAATAAAATAAAATCAAACCATATCCAATAGTCACCAGGCCTTAAATCCAGGAACCACAGTCTTCATCGACCAGCTTTGGCAGCATCCCTTTAACGGAGCCACCACCAGAAAGAATCCACAGCCACTACCTCGGTCCCCCAACAGCACCAGCCCACCAGCAGGCTCCTTGGGGGACCTAAGGGAATCAGTAACCTGTTCTGCCAGTTATATGGCAAAACTATGGCTGCACTCCCTGAGTAGCCCCAGACTCTGGTGGAAAATCACCCCATGAGTACTTTGCTCCACTTTGCAAAGGCACCTCCAACACCTTCAAAACCCAGTTATCGGAGCACACAAATAGATTATTCTGGAATTTAATAGCTCTTCTCCACACTATGGCTGCAACAGTCCCAAATCCTATTGTTTATTTAAGAGAGTTGCCAAAAGATCACACCATCCCACAGATCTGTTCCCTTCATTTGGGACGTCCACAGATCATCTTCCCCACAGTAATCCAAAACAGCGCCCCACTGGGAATAGCAAAATCCTTGCAGTCAGATCTACAATGCTGCAGTAGTAAAGAATAACCTTAATTTTTTGTCAATTTTGTCAATAAGTAGAAAAGCAAAATCCAAACGCAGGACTACAGGACTGAAAGACTCCCCTGAAGGTCCACAGAGTCCTCACACCAAAATGGAACAGAGACCCCCAATGATATAGAAATCCGGGCAACCAATCCAGACAGCGATACCAACAGCCATGACTCCATGAGCTTCACGGACAACAAAAACAGCAGATAAGGCAAAAAAGGACTGGAAAAATAAAACATACAAGAAACGCTAAAACAGGTCGGTTGGTAAAAGCACAAAAATAGCAAGAAGTCTGAGAAATCCAAAAAAGAAATGTCCAGTCCTAGAGCAGTTTTCCAGCACGCCCAGCCTGGCGGCCATTTCCCTTAATAGTTGTGGTAGTCAGTTGTAGTCCAGGATTCCAGTGCCTGAAACATCATGTGTCCCCCCCCCCACTTCAGTGCTTAAAATAATAGGCTTAAATAAGCCACATCATCATGGACATGTTAAAAGCAGAACATCACACTCCCTTGTTTTGGGATTTTTTTGTTCAAGATGCAAATGGTGATTCAGTTGCAATCTGCCAGGTTTGCAGTGTGAGTCGAGGTAAAAAGGGGAGCCATCTGGGCACAGGAGGACAGCATATGCATCCTAAGAATAGGCACTTGGCACTGTGGACCCAGCACAAGCTGGCAGCTAATACCACAGTGGGACATTCACTCATGTCACTGGCAACCATAGCCAGCATGTTATCCCCTTCCATGACTGTTAAGCCCAGTAGGAATTTAAGCATGTGCAGTAGTGTGGTAATAAGAGCAGAGGATTACTACAGGCATGATGAGGTGGAGGACCATAATGACTTTGAAATGTTGTCCAGTGCCGGTGATAGTAGCAGTTTTTGTGGTGGTGGTGGTGAATGCAGTATGTCTGGTGCAAGTGGTACTTCAACCCCGGTTGGCAAATCTGGCAAAATAACATAATTTCTGGGTTTGTCATCATCACCTGTGCAACCATCTTCATCAAATGTCTACACTCCACGCCCTACCAATGCCATTCATCATAGAGCACAACCATTTGTGATCAACACACCACATATAAAACATTTAAATCAGCCCACGTTACAGAGTGTTTTTGTGCATAAGCTGAAGTACCCCCCTGAATCATACAGTGTCACGTGAACTCGAAGCTGCTGTAGCAGTAATGCTGGCAATTGATCTTTTGCCCTTCTCCTTTGTGGAAAATTCTGGGTTCCAGTGGTTTGCTGCACGTGCCTGTCCAAAATGGAAAGTCCCATCCAGGACATACTTTTCTACCCGTGCTGTCCCTGGATTGTTCTGCACTGTGTCCGACTCAGTAAGACATGCCCTTCAACATTCCTCCTCTCCATTCATCCATTTAAATATGGATATGTGGACAAGTGGCAAAACAGTGAGGAGTTCATATCTGTGTATAACTGCACACTGGGCACAGGTGCCGGGGTATTTTTGTGATGTTGGTAGTGTGAATAATCAGTGCAGTAAGGTGGATTGTCACAGTAGCAATCTTCTTGGAATTCGACAGCATGCAACGATTGCTATGCGCAATGTGACCTGTTCACATACTGGTGAGAACATGTTGGACATGGTACTGACTGAAATTGACAGATAGCTAAACCCTCTGTTCCTGAGAGCTGGGTTCATAGCAAGTGACAATGGGTCAAATGTGGTGAAATGCATCACGAATGGTGTTTTTTTTCATGTTCGATGCATGGCCCACTGTTTAAATCTTGTGATTCAGGAGTTTCTGCAGCACCCTGGTATAAAGGAAATGCTGACTGTTGCACGACTTATCTGCTCTCACTTTTCAAGATCTGGAAAGGCCCGTGACCAACTGCGGCAGTTGCAGATACAAAACAGCCTCAGCACTGCTTGAAGCTGGAAGTTGTCACTCGATGGAACTCCGTGTTATACATGGCAGAGAGGTTGTATGAACAATACAAAGCCATCTCAGAATATCTTGTTATGCACACTAGCCGTGACAGTTCCGGGGCCTCCATGTCTTTGACGACTGAATAGTGGCACCTCATGGACTCTGTAATAACAATTTTGCAGCCTTTTGAACACGCCACACTGGCAGTGAGTGGTGAGTCTGCCTCCATTAGTCAATCAATTCCATTGCTGTGGGTACTGAGGCAGACATTGGTGAATGTACAGCATAGCCTTGATGTTGCTGGAGACGGTGGTAGCAGTATGTTGCTGCAACACATGCTGACAGTATTCGACCAGAATCGTCATGTTGTGAGCATTCAGCATAGTGACAACTTTGCCATAGCAACAATGCTGAATCCATGATACAAATGTGGAATTGCATCAGTACTGGAGGGAGGGCCTGAACAGGTAAAAAATATCAGTGGTCAACTGGTGCGCTTGGTTCATGGGGCACAGAAGTCATGTGCCAAGGTCAGCAAACCTCAGCATCATAATCCAGCTGAAAGTGTACCTGGAGGACCATCAAGCATATCCTGCAAGGGGAAGGGGTCGGTAATTCCAGGTTTTCTGTCATCCAAAGTGGCTGGCTTCAACCGCTTTGGGAAGCTTTTTCCCAAGTGGGTATTTGTGAAATAAATGACTCGTGAGAACAGAATGATGCATCAACAATTGGACTTAGTGTGGCACAGAGAATGGTTGAGTCACATTTGTCTGAAAACAGGCATCTGACAATAACTGAAGATCCTCTTTTGTACTGGAGTGGAAAGGACAGTGAATGGCCAGAGCTGACTGCAGTGGCACTTAAGTACCTCACATGCCCACCCTCCAGTGTAAGTGTTCAGAGGGTATTCAGCTCAGCAGGTGCAATAGTCAGGGATCGTCGAACAAACCTGTCTCCTGCAAATGTTAGTTTCATACCCCGGCCTAGTCATGGTGGTCTTGCTGATGTGGAAATGGAGCATCCTGGTGGCACTGGCAGTGGCTGCCTGAAACAGCCCACCATTGATGTAGATGATGACACAATGGAGAAAGAATTGCCCAGTGGCCAGACTTCAGACATCAATGACTGTGAGGGCAGTTTTCCTCATGAGGATGATGATGTGGTTAATGTTGGCAGGTTTTAACTGAAGTTTTTAAAGGGCAGTGTGCCACCCCAGTGGACCACCACCACCGGGACTGATGTCATCCACTGCCACCATGAGTCTGTCTGTCCCCCCAGACCACCACCACCGGGACTGATGTTATCCAAGTCTGCCACCATGAGTCAGTCTGCCCTCCGGACCACCACCTCCAAGCCTGATGTTATTCACTCCCACCACTGCCACCATGAGTCTGTCTGCCCCCAGACCACCACCACCAGGACTGATATTACCCAAGTCTGCCACCATGACTCTGTCTGCCCCCCCTGACCACCACCACCAGGACTGATGTTATCCACTGCCACCATGAGTCTGTCTGCCCCTGGACCACCACCACTGGGACTGATGTTATCCAAGTCTGCAACCATGAGTCTGTCTGCCCCCCGGAACTGATGTTATCTACTGCCACCACTGCCACCATGAGTTTGTCTGCCCACAGACCACCACCACCGAGACTGATGTTATCCAAGTCTGCCACCATGAGTCTGTCTGCCCCCCAGACCACCACCACCAGGACTGATGTTATCCACTGCCACCATGAGTCTGTCCAGACCACCACATCCATCAGCCACAGACAGAAAGCTTCTTAATATATAAACTATAAAGTGTGTATGTTTACTCATGTTTGTTATGCAGCCTCACTTCCTTTAGTTGTATGTTTTGTTTTCGGTAGCTTTTCAGAGCCACAATGGTAAAACACATACAGTACACTTCTTTTGTTTCTTTTACAGTCTAACAGAAAAGGGCTCCATCGTTAAAACTCATTGGGAATGGTACTGTAGCTGTAGCTGTACCGTACAGAGAGGAAGCAATGTAATATCCATGTGAAATCCATTCTGGTAAGTATGAAGATTTTATTTCATCTGTTTCATTGTTTTGTAAAGACTGCAGCAAATATTGCACACAGGTTGTGTTAGTTGACAAGATGTGGGTTTAAAATGTAACTTGACTTTAGGGATTGAGATTTGAGAACCAAGGAGGGAGACATAGCAATTAAGTTGTAAGACGTCATTCATTTCTTTTTTTAGGAAACTTTCAGATGCTTTGTTGTTCTGACGAAGTGACCTTATCCAAACAAGTTCTTCAACATCAGGCACCCACATGCAACATGCAGAAGTCATTTCATTAGATGACCATGACCATCATTAACAACCAGACTCAAGAAGGATGCAGATGAAATCTATGAAGAAGTAAGAAAATAAGAAACCATTACAGACAAACCTGCAAATATGTTTCCTTTCACCCCCCAAAAAAATACTTACCTTCATGTGCTTGATAGTTATCTATTGCAAATTTCTATGCAAAAAGTTCTAGTCGAGCACTGGAATGTGCACACCAACAGTATCTGTGATATGTGAATGATACAGAACAATACCATGAGTACATGTCCATGTCAACCCCCCTCACCTACAAAATACAGAAATATATATATGTATCAACTCACCAAGGCTATTATTAGTGTACAGACAAACGGCACCATTCCATTCCATTCATTTGAGATGATCACATTGCATTTGCTTGAATTGCAGCACACATTGGACCAGCGACAGTTTGCTCACGGTCATCATTTTATTCTGGGGCACTGCGCACATGAGTGTATGCGCAATAAATTCTGGGAGACTTTGTATATGCTGAAACAATCCCATTTCACTTCGTTATCACTTGTCCATTTTCTGCATAAAAGGAGGATGCATTCTGGACCTACAGAAAAAATCTCAGGACTCTGTGCCACTTTGGTGTGCATGACTGAGTGTGCCATTAATTCTGGAGGACTGTGTATGTGCTGAAACAATTCCATTTCACTTCGTTACCACTTGTCAATTTTCTGCACACAAGGAGGATGCCTTTTGGGCCTGCAGAAAAAATCTGGGGACTCTGTGCCACTTTTGTGTGTTCTGTGATTGTTGCTTTGAGCTCATGATGTCATACTGACATTTTTACAATTAAAGCAGCATTGCAAGAATGTCCTCACAGTTTTGAACTGTACTTTTTTATGCTACTTTACATTGCCACGGCCACCACTACTTACCTCCGAGTCGTGACTTGAATGATACGATTCTTTTCACAATTTATGTCTCCTTTATTTACTTGACTACTATTTTTCATGTGTGAAAAAAAAATGAGCACATCTTCCAATATTGTTTGGACCAAGTTTGTATTTATTTGCAGCTGCTTTTCAATAACTATTGTTCTGTGGTGTCATAAAACACTGCATGATGCATAACTGTTAATTAACAACAGAAATGATGTATAACAACTACTTGATGTGATGGAAAAAAGCAGAGGAAAACAATGACAAAGACCTGGTCAGCACCAATTTAAAAGGAATACTCCTTTCATTATTTCACACATGAAAAAAGGTAGTACAGCAGACTCAACTATCGTAAATTCTTGTATCATTCCAGTCAATCAGGATGTAAGTAAAGGAAGTTGTAACATAGCATTAAAAACTATAGGTCAGAGTTATCAACAGATTGTTGCGCAGCTGCTTTACTGACATTTACCACATTACATAGTTACGTTGATGCACATAAACTAATATGTGGGGGTATTATTAACACTGGAATATTTATTGCTCCACAGAGTGCAATATATTTCTGTGAAAACCACCCATAATTTCATTACAGTGAGCCACGAGATGGAGGAATTACTGATCAGAAAAGCTACCCACATTCTGCCACCCTTTCTCAGAAACATTAGGATGTGATGCCAGGGGAAGCGCAGGTGCATGCTCCACTATAGTGAATGTCCAGCAGCTATCCAATGTTTCCTATATGTTGGTTCACTTTGTGGTGAAATGTGGGATGTTTCCACTAACAAGGCTCTTCTTACTGGAAACATGGCCACATATTTCACCACAAACTGACTATTATAACATAAAGAAACATTCGGAAACCTGCCGAACAATCGAATATTCACTATAAGGAGCACGCACATGCACTCTCCCTGCTATCACGTCCTAACTTTGCTGAGAAGGGAGGCAGAATGTGGTCAGATTTTCAGAATGGGAATTCCTCCATCCCGTGACACACTGTAATGAAATTATGGGTGGTTTTCACAAAAATGTATTGCACTATGCAGTAAGAAAGATTCCCTGAAGGAAAATGTATGATTAAACAATAACAAACAAAAGCACACAAAAAGTACAACACAGTAGTGGGGTGGGGTCAGGGTGGGTGGGGGGCAGAAAACAATCCCCTCACTTACTATGGCCATGGGATGCCGTGGTGATCCAGCAGCAGGTGCAGCATTGAAATTATTTGCTGCTTCTGTGCTTCCACTCTGTTCACCTGCTGATCCAAAGCACTGAGCAGCTCATTATTTTCCTCGAGCACTGCCCACACCATGCCGATATCAGACTGGGTTGCAGGGACTGTGGTGGGGTCCACTGCAGTGGAAAATCCAGGTAGTGGGGCTGGTGGTGGATAAGGTGGTGCTGGTGACTGTGGTGGTGGTGGAGCAGCTGCTGTAGTAGCCCTTCTCCTCCTGCTACAGCAGTGACTGAGAGGCACATCTCCTACCCCAGCAACACCCTCAGCCACTGCCAAGGAAGGGCCAGCAGGTGGACGCCTGGCCCCTTCCATGGCAGCCTGCCACTCTGCCCTGTGGTAATTCAGCATGTGGGTGCGCTGGCCACTGGTCCCCAAATGTGTTCCAAGGGGGCCACAGCGCACCAGCACACCACACACATGGCACTCCACCACTGTGCTGTCTCTCCCCACACAATTAAAAAACTCCCACACTGGGGAGCTGTGGGGGGGACCAGACACAGTCCTCACACATTGGGCACGAGTCCCACCACCACCTACAATTTCCGGGGCCACCTCCTGTGACTATGGAGGTGGTGGAGGGGGTGCTGTTGGAGCCCCAACAGCTGCTGCTAGTGGTGATGGTGGTAGTGGTGGAGAAGGTGGATGTGCAGCACTGGTGCTGCTCCTGCTGCTGCTGCTACTCCTGTTGATTCAATGGGGGAAGCAACACTGGCCAGGAGTCGGGAGCGGTCCAACATCACACAACTGCCCCGCCCCCCACGGGTCCACAGTCCTCCCCTCCTACCACACCCACAGGCCAGCAACTTGCCTTCTCTTACATGACCGTCCATCCTCCTGAAGTCCACGGGCCCACACACACACATGCACACACAGTCAGTCACACACACAAAACAAAATAAAACTTATACAAAAAAATTCATTAACAAAAAAAACACAAATACAATACAAAAACTAAATAAAATTGCTTTTAAAAAAAGCTGTTTGTTTTGTTCTGGCACTGAAAAGCAATGAAAGGCAGGCAGTAACTCCTCTCCTCTCCTCTCCTCTCCTCTCACAAATGCTTTCTCCCTCTACAAATGAAAAGGAAAAGGTGAAACTGCTTCTGTGACTCACTTCCTTCCTGCCTGGCTAAAGCATGTGACTTACAGTACTGCAAGCCATGTGATGTGCCTATTTTCTTCTCATTTCGCCATACTTCGGTTAAGGCATAATGGCAACGTGAAGTGGTAATAATAACATGAAGAGAGCACTTTACAGGGTCCACTTCACATTGTGCTCCATGGACACAAAGTGCCCACTTAACATCCACTTCGCGGGTGGATTAATAATTCACTGCATCTCTAGGGAGGGGCAGTAGTCATCACCTACCTGGATTTCTGCAAAACCTTCGACACTGTAGCACATAGAAGGCTGATTAAGAAGATGGGTAGTCTGGGCATGGGAGACAAGGTGGTGAACTGGGTTAGGAACTGGTTAACAGACAGGAGAGAGAGGGTGGTGGTAAATGGGGTACAATCTGGGGAGAGGGGGGTGACCAGTGGGGTACCACAGGGATCAGTACTAGGACCAGTCCTGTTCAATGTCTTCATTAGTGACATTGCAGAGGGGCTGGAAGGAAAGGTCTGTCCATTTGCAGATGACACCAAGATCTGAAACAGGATGGATACTCCAGATGGGGTACAGAAAATGAAGAGGGACCTGGAGAAGTTTGAAAGCTGGTCCGAGATGTGGCAATTGAGGTTCAATGTAAAGAAGTGCAAAATAATGCACCTGGGTAGAGGGAACCCTGGGGAGAGTTACAGGTTGCAGAAGGAGGATCTGACTGTCACCAAAGAGGAGAGGGACCTAGGGGTCACCATCTCTGATGACCTTAAGGTATCAAAGCAGTGTACAAAGGCAGCAGGGAGGGCCAGTGGCATGCTGGGTTGCATAGGCAGGTGTATCAATAGCAGGAGGCAGGAGGTGGTGGTGCCATTGTATAAAATATTAGTAAGGCCTCACCTGGAGTACTGCATGCAGTTCTGGAGGTCACACCAGTGCAAGGACATAGATAAGGTGGAGACTATTCAGAGGAGGGCAGCAAAGATGATGCAGGGCTTACAACACAAAACATATGAGGAGAGACTAAGGGACCTCAATATGTACTCACTGGATGAGAGGAGACAGTGGGGAGACATGATTGAAACTTTCAAGTTCCTCAAGGGCATAAAAAGATGCAGGCAGTGGAGCTTTTCCAATGTAGAAAATATACTAGAACAAGAGGCACAATATGAAATTGGAAGGGGGTAGATTAAGAGGTAATGAAAGGAAGTTTTTCTACACAGAAAGGGTAGTCGACACATGGAATAGCCTACCACAGGAGGTAGTGGGGGCAAGCACAGTGGAGGGCTTTAAGCATGCTTGGGACAGGCACAAGGGAAGCCTAAGAGGGGAGGGAGTGATGAAAAGCCGTTGATCACATAGAGTCAGTGGCCACATACAATGTATAGAGCCTACGGGCAGACTGGATGGGCCTAGAGATCCTTATCAGCTGACAATTTCTATGTTTCCATGTTTCTATGTTATGGTGGGCTAATTTTAACATGGTCAATTACTACTATAAAGCTACGAAGATAGGGCAAAGGGCAGACAATGAGCATGCCGCACTGGAAGTGTCACTGGATATTTGGCCAGAAAAGGAAAAAATCAAGAAAATAGAAATAATAAGAAAGAAGAAAGGGTTAAAATGGCAAATGATAAATGATTATCAATCAATCAAATTGTTAAATGAATGTGGGTCAGAAGATGAAATTAGAGAAATAGGAAAGAAAATCATATTAGAAATAAGTTTAACCAAATTAGAAAATGTATTTGAAGAAATTGCAGCAATAGTGATCAAGGCTGAAGTTATAAAACCATATAGAGGGAGTAAATGGTTCAATTTTGAATGTAAACTAGCCAAAAATTAGTTAAATAACAAAACAAGACTGGTGTAAAGGGATCCATCTAGAGTAAATAAAGTATTTTTAAATAAGATGAGAAAAAATTATAAACAACTGATTGGGAGAAAGAAATGAAAATATAGACACCGATTATGGAAGGAGTTTGAGAAAGCAGTATGGACCAATGACAACAAAAAATGTTGGCAGTTAGTGGCTAAAGGATGGGACAATAACAACATGGAATTAGACAATTATATAGATCCAATAATATGAGAAAAATATTTCTCAGATTTATTTCAAATGAGGAGACAGAACTTAGGATAGTAGAGAGGAAATGGAAAACATTTCAACCAAAAATATCAGAGAAAGAAATAAGGGATGCACTAAATACTGTAAAGAGACACAAATCACTTGGACCAGACAGAGTACATGCAGATATTATGCTGAATGACC
This sequence comes from Neoceratodus forsteri, assembly GCA_016271365.2. Taxonomy (NCBI): domain Eukaryota; kingdom Metazoa; phylum Chordata; order Ceratodontiformes; family Ceratodontidae; genus Neoceratodus; species Neoceratodus forsteri. The sequence goes on along the minus strand of CM057459.1, from coordinate 1,284,466,600 downwards.
TAGAACTATGGATCCCATGTTTGTATAAATTATAAAATTATGTTACTGAAACTGGGAAAACAGTTAAAACTTGGACCAAAAACATTATAATCCTGATATTTAAAGAAAGGGATAGAGAAAACCCATCCTATTATAGACCAATTAGTTTACTATACAGTTCACAAAATATTTTTATGAGAATTTTGCATAAAAGAATTTTGGATTGGATCCCAGAGAATGAGATCATGGATGAAGCACAAGCTGGTTTTATGCCAGGGTATTCAACAATAGATCAATGTTTTATATTATCACACTTGGGCCAGATATTCAGAACTTTGCACCAGGCAAAAACCATTTGCACAGGTTTAGTGCGGGATTAGCGTGGGTCTGCTATATTCAAAAGGCCAAATAGTGCAGGCAAACTGCATTAGCGTCTGGCAAAATCATAATGTATGCAAGGGGCAAACTGACATGAATACAGGCACAATGCTATATTCAGTGACTAGCGCTGCACAAAGTGGTTTTGCGTGTCTTAGTGCGACACTTAGAGCAGTGCACATTACCACCCAGGAAAAGCTTGTCTTAACCCTGGACAATCAGCTTTGCTCAACACTATGGCTTTACGCAGTGTTTGCATGGGTTTCACATGGGTTTTGCACAACCCTAACAAATAAATATGACACATAGACAAAGCCAAACATAGAGGAAGCATGCTGCTAACTGATGGCATCACAATGATGCCATCATCTGCCATCAGTCCCAGCCATGCCAGGCAGTAAGTGGTGACCCTGCCACCAGTGGACAGCATGGCAGTGTGGCCATACAGCACACACCTGTGGACCACACTTTTGTGGACACCAACAGATGCCAGCACACACATGCAGCACTGTGGGCATAGAGGATGTTGAAGGGAGAGTGTATGGGTGGCCAGGCTGTGCCACAGACCAGGTGTGGCCACAAGGCTGGGACACATCATGCAGTGCACATGGGTCAGTATTGGGAATACCCCAACACCAGTATGCCTTTCGGATGATATATGCCCCCCCGGGCCACATATGGCCCAGCTGTACAACTACCACAGCACACAAAGCCAGACATGTATATGTCACTGTGAGCATCCCATGCCAGAGGTGCAGCATCTGTGGGTCACACAACAGTGTAACAGCAATGTCCACTATCAGTAAACACCTGCAGGTTGGGCTTCTCACTGTGTATAATTCAGTCATCGTCACTGCCCTACGCACCATATGCATTGCTGTGTCCACACACTACTGGCCCCCTTGCTACTGTAGTGTCTGCTGTGCACTGTAGCATGACCTACAGTGTGACAGTTGTATGCAGCACCACCACCATCTGTGCCTATGCTGTGTTGTCCCAGTACAGCTGCAGGCAGCAGCGCATGTGAAAGTAGTGTTCAAAACTGTATAATATTCCCCAAGCTGTTTGCGCAGCACTAACATGTTTGTGTGGGTTTAGTGCAGGGCTAAACAGTTAGCCCGGCACAAACTGCATGCAAATCAGGGCATAATGAGATGCTAATCTGGATGTTTGCCCACAGACTACCTAAGTAGGCTCATTTGCATGCCACTTTTGAATATGGCAAAGTTTAGTGCCGGGCAAACATGTTTGCACCAGGCTAACGGTTTAGCCCTGCGCTAAACCCACGCAAATGTGTTAGTGCTGTGCAAACAGTTCAGGGAATATTTTACAGCTTTGCACACTGTACTTTCACATACACTGCTGCCTGCAGCTTTACTTGGTCCATGCATTTGCTGGCACACACATTGGACACATAGTTCAGCTCTACCTACCTTCACATCGCTGTGCACTGTGTTGCTGTTGTGGTTTGCACTTCCTGGTTGCCATATTCAAAGCTGCCTTATTCGAAGGCTAAGTTTGCCCTGCACTCCCAGCCCAGATTGCCAAGCCTCATTCCCATGCTATATTCAGAGGCTGTTTGCCCTGGGCTATTCCTTTTGAATATGGTTTGCTTTGTGCCACCGGGCAGTGCTAATTTAGCCCCGGGGCAAAGTTTTGGATATCTGGCCCTTAATCTATAAATATACATGAGTAAAAAAGCAAAAACTATACTGTGTCTTCATAAACCTCCATGCAGAATTTGACAGGGTATGACAAAATCGACTGTGGGGTATACTAGAAGAATATGGGATGGACAAAACATTGATAAATATAGTAGTAACATGATATACCAATAATGAGACCACAGTAAGGTATAATAAGGAAGGAGACATAACAAAATTGAGACAAGGGTGTGTCCTGTCTCCAATATTATTCAACTTATTCCTGAATAAAATGTTAATTAGGCTATATGACAAAGAGTACAACCTTTCCCAGATAGGGGATAAGCATTTCAATATTTAGCATACGTTGACGACGTGGTCTTGATATCCACAAGTTACATAGAAATTCAGAGAATAATGAATAAGTTTCAATTTAAATGTGATGAACATTTTTTAGAAATCAATAATGAAAAATCCAAATATATGATTTACAATGCAAACAAAATCAAATGGGGTAAAGACATAAGACTGATGTGTCAAGGACATGAAATTGAAAGAGTAGATAACTTCTGTTATTTAGGTGTAACATTTTCATATAATTTAAAATGGAATGAACATAAAAATAACAAAAACAGAAAATAAATCATTTCACTCCTGCAATAGACAGGTTCTTGTATAAATACAGTGGGAACTCAACATTGGGATGTATTAAGGTTATTAATGCTAAGATTAGTATCCAAATTCTACATGGGGAGAGATATGGGAAAATGAAGGGGTAGGAACAATAGAGATTGTTATGAATAATTTTTATAAAAAGATACTGGGTCTCCCCAAGGGGGGCTTCCTTACACATGGTGAGAATTGAATTAGGACAATTGCCAATGAGTTGTAAAGCAGAGCAAAGACAGGCTGTGTTTCTGTTAAAAACTTATAATAAACCAACTTCCAGACTAGTAAATGCATTTATGGAGGAAGCCATTGAATATGAAGCCAAGGGGTTTTCCTGTCCCTGTGTAAAGATGATACACAAAATATTCAAGCAATATGGGTTGTTAAATTGTATAACCGAGAGTAATATATAAACCATAGAGAAAATACAATTAAGGAAATTCACATTCAGATTGAATAGGTTCATAGTGTGGTTTACAAGTTCAAACAGGCAATATGCTCTTGGAGAACTTGCCACCCAAACTATGGGTGGAATTCGTATTTAATATTATCCATAAAAATATCAATTTTCTTCTTAAAGGTATCAATTGTGTCACTCTCAACAATATTTTGTGGAAGCACATTCCAATAAGATATGATTCTTTGAGTAAACCATTTTGTTCTTTTCACAGTATTATTTCTTTCACCAACCATTTGCATGTTGTGAGATCTGGTATTATTATTTTTTTCTTTAGTAATAATACCAACTGCCTCCTTTAAATAAGGGTCTCTCATAGTTTTAAAGGCTAAACATATATCACTTGTAAGTCATCTATATTTCATAGAATACAGTCTAAGTTTTTGTAATCTTTCAGAATAATTTAAATTATTCATTCCTTTAATTCTTTTTATAGTCTTCCTTTGTATTTTCTCTATGATTTTAGCAGCTTTAATTGTTTGAGGAGCACTTACTTGTATACAATGTTCTACGTGAGGTCTTCGAAGACTTTTATATAAGGGAATAATTACGTCAGCTTCTCTACTGTTTATGTTCCTAAAAATATAATCTATTATTTTATGACAATATTTAACCTTGTGTTTAGTATGTAGATCAAAAGATAAATCATTACTAAACAAAACACCTAAATCTTTCTCAGAAGTTGTTGTTTCCAATATTTGATTATTCAAAGTGTATGTATATCCTGGGTTATTATGTCCAATATGCACTATTTTACATTTTTTAACATTAAATGTCATTAGAGATTGTTCTGCCCACTCGCTCAATCGATTAATATTTTCCTGAAATTGCACACTAGAGGTATGATCTGAAATAATTGTACCAATTTTGCAGTCATCTGTGTATTTGCACATCCATGTGGAATTGTCTATCCACATGGATGATACAAATATATTAAATAAAATAGGGCCCAAAACTGAACCCTTGCCGAACACCACTAGTCACACTACCATAACTAGATTCAAAACCTTGAATGACAACTCTCTGTTTTCTGTTGTGGAGCAAGGATATAATCCAATTAATTATGTATGGATCAAGTTGGATTTTAATAAGGCAATCAACCAGGATCTGATGGGATACAGAGTCGAAAGCCTTACCATAGTCAAGAAATAATACATCCACTGATAATCCTCTATCAATAGCAGAACTAACAGGTTCAAAAAACTGAAGCAAATTAGTTTGACATGATCTATTCTTGCAGAAACCATGTTGTGTAATATCCGTTAGTCCCATGTCTTGAATATGATTAGTTATTCGATGCTGTAACAGTCTCTCCATTAGTTTTCCAATTACAGACATAAGACTTATAAGTCTGTAATTGTCAACCTTAATCTTATCACCACCTTTGAATATAGGTGTTATATTAGCTTCTTTCCAAATGGGGAGGACATTACCCTCTAAGAGTGATTTATTAAATAAATTGATTAATGGACCTAACAGTACAGAGGCAACTTCTTTAATGAATTTAGGTGGAATCCCATCTGGTTGGGCCAAACTATTTAATTTAGTAGCCTTTATAGCTGACAGTACTTCTTCTGGACTAAATTCTATTTAATAATTTTCTATTAATGAAGGTAAATTAATTATTTGATATTTAGATTGAAAAACATTTAGGGAAGAAAGTATTAAGTTCCCCAGCAATGTCAGTCTCATTACTAATAGTATTATTATTTGTGATTACTATAGGGCCCAACACTCTCTGATTTCCCCTAAGGGGTTCAATATAATTGAAAAACTGCTTTTTATTATTCTTCATATCTAAAGCCAATTTAGATTCAAATGTTTTCTTAGTTTTCCTAATGCAAGATTTCAATTTTTTGGTTATTATATTATATATATCTCATATTTTCTCAGAAGGGGCTTTATTATGTTTTTTGTGCTGTCTTTTCTTTTTATTAATAAGTTTCTCAATTCTTGTGTTCCACCATAGGGGTAATCTTTTATTATTATATTTTTTTTCTATTTGGAACCCATCTTGATATACAGTAAGTAGTTTTATTATTTATAATTTCCCAAGTGTTTTCAGCATTTTGATTCAAAAGATCAGTTTGCCAGTCCCAATTAGAAAACCATTCATTTATTTTTGTATATTCTGCAGCATAGAAATTTTTAACAGTGTTAATACCTTTAGTTATATCATTTTCCAATATAATACTACATTTAACAATTGAGTGGTCACTATCTCCTAAAGGGGGTAATATTTCAGGTTCTGTTAAGTCTGTATAAATATTTATTTATTTATTGTTCCTCTCAGCCTCTGCCATAGCCACCCCTATTGCCTACCTCCTAAATCTATCCTTCACCACTGCATCTGTCCCTCTGTCCTGGAAGCATGCCATTGTCATCCCTCTCCACAAAGGGGGCGCCTCCTCCTCCACCTCAAACTATCAGCCAATCTCCCTCCTCCCTGCTCTGGTGAAGCTGCAAGAACACTTAGTGCTTAGCCAGCTAATCTCCTATCTCACCGACTCAAATTTCTTCACACACTACCAGTTCAGATTCAGAAACAATCACTCCACTGCCTCCTTTTTACTAAGGCTCACTGACAGCATCCAATCTGGAGTAGATAGAGGTCTCATCACCTCTGCCATTTTAATCGATCTGGTCAAGGCCTTAGATACAGTCTCCCACACTCTGTTACTATCTAGCCTCTCTGACTCTGGCCTCTCCACATCTGCTACTGCTTGGTTCAGTGCCTATCTTACAGACTGCACTCAATTTGTCAGGATGGCAGATGCCATATCCCCTCCCCTCCCTTCCCTCCCCATGTCCACTGTTGTCCGCCAAGGATCGGTGCTTGGGCCTATCCTATTCTCTATTTTTCTAAACAAACTGCACCAAACTTGTTCTGCCTCCTTGATCCACACGTATGCTGATGATACTGTCCTATTTTCTTCTGGCTCCTCCCCAGCCTCAGTTGCCTCTACCCTCCAGGTGGATTTTAACAAAGTCCAGCTCTGGTTCCACTCTCACCAGCTCTCTCTAAATGCTAAAAAAACTGTAACTATAACTTTTGGTACATCCCAATGACTAGCCAGGCTCCCCTCCTGTCCACTTTTCCACACCCTTGATGGGTCAGAGCTGGAGGACGTCACCTCCTTCCAGTATCTTGGAGTTTGGCTTGACCGCCACCTCACCTTCGCAGTCCATGCTGACTCTATACTAACAAACCTCCACTCCAAGCTTGGAACTTTATATCAGAACTGTTCTAGCCTCCCCTATCCAGTCTGTCGTGAGCTTATCCAGAAGATGATACTTCGCTCCTTTGATTATTGTGATATTGTTTACAGTGCCGCCCACAAGTCAGTTTTATCCAAACTGGATACCCTTTTTAATGCTTTCTGCTGGTTCACTCTTGACACTGCTCCTCGCACCCACCGCTGTGAGCTATACTGCTCCCTTGTTCTCCCCTCCCTTGAGAACTGCAGCCTAATACTGTGTGCCAAGTTTATCTCAAAGAACTGGTTTGGCACCCTCCCAGTGTATCTGACCTATGTACTATCACCCCCTCTGGCACCCACCTATGCTCTGAGGTCCCTAGACTCCTGGCTCCTGTTAGTCCCCAGACATCAGATCCAAGCTGGCCAGGCCACCTTCTCTCAATGCTTCCCTCAACTCTGGAACTCTTTCCCCTCTGAAATTCGCTACTCTTCCTCTATCCACTCACTATCCTATGCCCTTGCCAACCACTACTCAGTAAATTGCTTCTGCAGCTAACTCTCCAATCTTTCTACCTCAGACACTCCTATATTTCTTCTCCCAGTAGGCTCAATGGTGCTACTTTGCTAACCACACCCAACTACTGCACTTGATCCCAACTTTTGAGCTAGCTAGCTTGCACTTATCCCTATCTCATTATATACCACAACCCAATACCTTAGCAGGATTTCCTCATTGTAACTGTTACTCTCAGCTATTAGAGTATATGTATTAATCCACACTGACCCATTCCTGTCAAACATATGCAGCTGTATTATCTAATTATATGTTTTCAAGGTATAAAGCATGACTTTCCCATGTAATTTCTACTATACTATAAGTAAGTGTAAATTATCATCTACACCCAACTATTTCTGTCAAATGTTTTCAACTGTATTGTAATTGTATGTATATATGTCAGGACCTGGACTACCCTTGTCCTCTTCCCCACTGTACCCTTCCCCCCAGGTCGCAGCGGGAAACGAGCAGTTCTTGCTCAGTGTGCTTTTCCTGGTGAAACAATTTCAATAAATAAATAGCTTTATAAGTGTCTTCTGCGTATAAAGCTATCCACCCACCAGTTTTATCCTTCCTATTTTTATTGATCCTAATGTACACAGGAATACCTATATTCCAATCACCCTCTTGGAACCACGTCTCCGTTACTCCTCAAATTGCAATATGATTTGTTATTAAAGAGCAGGTATTCACTGTTTTTGTTTGTTTTCTTTTACAGGTTTGGAACTGTCCTGCCTAATAATGAATTTGACCATACCTGCAGTGTTGTGTTTCTTTACTGTTTTTTTTTTTATCTACTGTGTCCTCACTTGTTCTGTTAGTTTTAGCCGTACAATGAACCTGGACCCGGTTTAAAAAAATCACTGCCACCTAGAACACGAAATCTCCAGTAAAAGTGACGTGAATTAAAGATGAAACCCCTTGGGGTTCTGCAGGACAGCACTATGCAAATGTGCTTGGTTAGTGTGGCACTGCTACGTGCTCATCCCTGTGAGGGTGACTGACAGCTATAAACACTCACGCTCACAGCCAAACAGCTCAAACAGAGTCTTTCGCATAAGCTAGGTAGTTCAGGCAGTTTTCAAATGGCAGATCTTCAGTCATTAAACACAATTTGAAAGACTGCAGGGACCTACGAGAAGTGGAGATTTTTTGTTTGGGGGGGGTGCTCTGTATAGCACATTCCTTCTGAATAGTCCCTCACCAGCCTTTTCCTCAAAATGAAGTTACAGATTTACTCGTGATTGAGTACGTTGACTGGTTTGACAAACCCAATATAACTATGTGTTGGCAGAGTTTTATTCTACCCTCCAGTTTCCCTTTGCACGCTCTCTCTCTCCACAAGCAGTGAATCAGTGCAACCACCCGCAAGCTCCTCATGACTGTATCACATACCTCACAGTAATGACACACACAGAGCAAAGCTAAGTTTATAAAAAAACAGACAAGCTGAAACAGTTCAGCGGTAGTGCAGGGGTTGGAGTGTGTGCTTGACAGTGTGACCAAGCCCTGACTTGGGAGTTTAATCCCTGTGGGTTCATTTGCTTTTCCTTGCCCAATTATCAAATGAAAGACTGAGGTCTTTATTTATTTTTTTTAATTTATTTTGTGTTTAACATGCATTTTGACTATTTGATTTAATTTACCTCTAACCTTAAATAGAGTAGTCTGAGAGTGAAATATTGTTTTTCATGATAGTCAGCTATAGTCACCCCCTCAACCTCTGCCCCCACAGCCTTGCACAAACATCAGCATCTATCACTGTCCCCTTTTCAGGCATCTGCTGAGATTTTGGCAGCATGCTGGTTTTGCCCAAGTAGCAGCTATGAAGGTGACATGGCAGTTTGTGCACACTTTCACACTGGCACCACCACCTTCATTCTTCAGTGCACTATGCTTCCTGATTGCATTTGGGTGATTGAAAGTGACATAAAGCATAGATAATGTGCTAGCAGGCATTGGACCATTGACAGACTGCTGTTTAAACATTTGTCGTTGTCTTGGTGGATCATCGGTCAGTCTTTGCTCTATATGTGTCATTACTGTGAGGTATGTGATACAGTTGAGGAGAGCTGGCTGGTGGTTGCAGTCTTTCACTGTTGTGGAGAGAGAGGTAGAAAGAGAGAGCGCATGATGGAACGAGTGAGGGGGGAACTAGAGGGTAGAAAAAAACTCTGCCAACATATGGTTAGATTTGGTTTGTCAAAGCAGTCAACATACTCAATCAGAAGGAAATCTGTACATTCGTTTTGAGAAAAAAACTGGTGAGGGAATATTCATAAGGAATGTGCTATAGAGAGCAACACCCCCCCCCAAAAAATGTCACCGCTTCCCATAGGTCTCTGCAGTCTCTCACTCACCCCCACTCTCTCTCTCTCTCATGAACATTAATAACCTTCTACCACTAACAATTCAGTTAAAACATTAACTCCAGTGAACTAATTCATACTTTTTAATTCTCCTCTGACTTAACAAATTACCATTAACTCCAGACTCTGCTAAAACCATTCTGTTAAAACGGCTCCTCCACTAACCTGAGGTAACTGAGTGGAAATGCCTGTTAAATTGTGTTTCATGGCTGAATATCTGTTGTTCAAAAACTGCCTGAACTACCTAGCTTAAGTAAAGCCATTAATTAAAATGCCTCCTATCTTGCTTTGGAGTCAACACTATTTTAACAGCTGCTCAAGTTGTTCAGCTGAGAGCATGAATGTTTATAGCTGTCAGTCACCCTAACAGGGATGAGCACATAGCAGTGGCACACTAACCACGCACATGCACATAGTGCTGTCCTGCAGAACCCCTGGGGGTTCCATCTTTAATTAACATCACTTTTACTGGAGCATCCATGTTCTAGGCAGTGGTGATTTTTTTAAACCGGGTCCAGTTTCATTGTATGGCTAAAACTAACAGAACGAGTGAGGACACAGTAGATTAAAAAAAAACAGTAAAGAAGCACAAGACTGCAGGTATGGTAACATTTTTATTAGGCAGGACAGCTCCAAATCTGTAAAAGAAAACAAACAAAAACAGTGAATACCTGCTCTTTAAGAAGTGTCTTAGTTCATCGATTTTGTTTCTTTAACTTCTGGCATTAATTAGAAGGATGGGAACATGTTATTTTGCTGTATTGTGTGCTGGTATAAATTCTTTCTCTTTTGTTATTATTGAATTAATATTTACAGTAGTTTTAGGTGAAACTATAGGCTCACAGATTCTCCCCTCAGAAACTAGTTTAAAGCTATATTAATGTTTGTGAGAAATTTATTTCCCAACACATAACATCCCTTCCTATTAAGATGGAGTCGATCAGCACAGTAGTAAACATTTTTGTTCTGGAAATTCTCCCAGTGCGTAATGCACTTGATATCCTGCCTGAGACACCAATGCCTTAACCAACTGTTTATAGTTTTGATTTTATTCTTGTAAAACTCTGTAGCCTTTGGCACTGGTAGAATCTCTGATATTATAATAGAACAGTTTTTATCAACAAGTTTATTAGTTATAGACACAAAGTCTTCTTTTATTTTTTGCAGTGAATGGGTTGTGATGTCATTTGTGCCAACATGTAATACTACCAATGGATTAAATTTAGCCCCAAATAATAAAATAAGTAGATGGTTGGCAAAGAATAAATGTAACTTCAAAGTGGCACCCTATTTAATTGAACAAGCTAACAGGCTTAAAAGAAAATTATTAACAAAATTCAGATTTGGTTACCACACAAGTCAAGGGCTAAGGGGATATTATGATAAACATTTACCCCAGAAGTGTAGATGTAAACAGGGAAATGACAGTCAATTACATCTGCTTATGTTCTGCCCTCTCTATAACAAAGAAAGGAAACAGCCATTGGGGGATATATTGGGTGCATTGATAATGGAACCCAGATACCAGCTGAGTGCCCTTCTAGGCTCAGCGAGCCCAGAAATTGTGGACAAGGTTACACAATTTTGTAAAATATTAGAACAAAAGAAATGACACTTAGAATAAATGATTGGATCTTCAGATAAGAATGGGCAACTGGGAATAATACCAATGTATAAAACTAAATAAAACAGTGTGCAATAAATATTGATGTCATTAGAAAGAGTAGTTAATTTATTGTATAACAGATAAAAGATATTGCATTATCAAATGACTTTATAAGATTTTGATTTTGTAAAAACATAGTGCTGTGATGTAGGGAGCTAGGACTAAAACTACGTCTTAATTAAAAAAAAACTATTAGGAATTGAGCCATAATGAGATAAGTTGGCTATTTATATAAAAACAGTGAAATCATTTTTGACATTGATAGTAAGAACAGATATTTAATGTTTAGAATAATTAAGGGATTGTAGCTGTGAGTGATTGTTTGTGAAACTGAAACATCCTATGTAATTTATTGTATTTTAGTCCGGGTTTTATATATGTATTGTAAATCAATTTGTAATGACAAATGCTGACTTTTGTCCAACAAATAATATTGAACTGAACTGAACTGAATATTGTATTTAAACTGCTACCTCGTCATATAACATATATATATATGCCTATTTTCTGTTGCAATCTGTATATTATATGCCTCCTCTGTACACAATGTATTCTCTGTATTTCAATCTGTGCAATTATATACAGTATACATTTTTATTAAATGTTCTTAAGCTCATCCCTCTCTGCTTCCACCAGGACACATCAGGAGACAAGCTCTTTGGGCTCAGTACGTTTTTTTTCCTGGTGAAATGCTTTAATAAATAAATTAATTAATTAAATCAAATCAAATCTATATGGATAGGATAACTGAGGTCAGGTCCCAAAACGCTGAACTTTATGTGGAATACAGTGATAACACAAACCATAATTCTCAACCTCCGAGGCCACAAATAAGGGACACTACCCTTTAAAATCAGGGGCAAATGCTCAAAATCAGGGACACCATTTTTCACACCACATAAAGTGCTGTGTTACAATATCCGCATCTTTCAAATGCACGAAGCTAAGAGTTACTGAATATTTCATAAAGAATACAATGTAAAACATAATAGTTTTACTTTGAAACTTTATTTTGGGCTATTTACAGGTTTCAATTTTAAATACATTTAATTGCATATTGCAACAGATGAAAATGAAAACCTGTATACATATATGCAATATTTTTCATGCTATCTAGTCTATACTATTAACTAGAAAATGAAAACCTACACACATTATTTTACGTGCTATCTAGTCTATAGTAAAAATAAAAACCTGCAGAGTATTTTGCATGCTATCTACCCTATACTAAAAATGAAAACCATGCTATCCTAGTCTATACTAAAAATAAAAATCCACACCCACAATATTTTATCTAGTCTATACTAAAAATAAAAATCCACACACAATATTTTACATGCTGTCTACTCTATACCATATATGCTCTATACTAAAAATGAAAACCATTCTATTTACTATATAATAAAAATAAAGCCCTGCACACAATATTTTACATGCTGTCTACTCTGTACTTAAAGTGAACACCTTGCTATCTACTCTATACTAAAAATTACAACCTAGGTACATATACAACAAAACAAACTTAGTTTGGTTTGGATACCAGTCTTATTTGTCTTTTGCTGCAATGTGCTCCATATTGTAAAGCATAGCTAGTTTCCCTGCAGCCTCTAAGACTCCCTTTGTATGAGTTACCTCATAGAAGTGTCTCTCTTCATTTGTTTTAATGGCAATTATAGAGTTCAGCGCCTTTAAATTCAATGACTGTCTCAGTTCTGTCTTTACTTTTTGAACCATGCTGAAGGCCCATTCTGGCTCAGCATTGGAATGAGGTAGGCATAAAATGTTCTCCTTCAGCTGCCTGAATAGGGGCAAATCTTCACCACTGGTACATAGCTGGGAGCGCACCATGCTCCAATACTTCAGAGCAGAACTATTGGTTTCAAATGCCTGTGCAGATCCAGTTTCTGCAAACTGGTATGTACCAAACTCATCTAGAAGCTGGTCACATTCTGAGTGTATACTGCATACACCAAGTTCCTTGGCCAGGTTCACCACAAAGCACCCACTTATTTATAGCTTTAGTTCTGGGTTCAGCAGTGTGGAGACCTGTTTCAAGACATTGCTTTTCAGTGGGAGCTTTGTTAATATGTTTTGCAGCACAGCACAGTAAAATGATATGGCCTTTGTATAAATGCTTAGCTCAGTGATGTCCCTACCATTTCATTATTTCTTGCAATGAATTCTTGCACGTCAGAGCCAACATGTACATCTTTTATTGGAAGAAAGTCTCTCTCGCTCTTTAGGTCCAAAAGGCTCTCTTTATACAAGGTGACAGCAGCCTTCAGTTACAAAACCCTGCTGGCATACAATTGTATAACTTTGCTGATGTCACCCTGCAGAATCACCAGCTGGTTCTCTCTGCTCTGCAGTTTCTCAATGGCTCAATGTACACAAAGAGAGCAGACTGTTTCAGCTGATGCTGCTGTAATGAACTGGAAGAAAAATGAGAATAAATGTCAGAAATTAGTTCTTCAATAGGTGAGGACAAGGCCTTGATCCCTGATTTGAAGCACAGGTCCAGCAGATGACAGAGGCACCCCATATTTATTAGGTTTGGGTTCACCTGCTTTAATATTGAAAACACAGAGTTGTGTTTTCCTATCATTGCTTCAACATTGTCAGATGAAAATGCCACCATGTTTGTTACAGGGATGTCCAGCTGCTCCAGGGTTTTCACCATGTAGTCAAATACTGCTTGTTCAGTCCCTGAAATGCATGCTGGCATGTCAAGAAATTGTATGACATTTTTTCCCTGTCGAATGTCATAGCAACCTGCAAGGATGACCAGAAGTTTCCTCATCCCCCATGTCAGTGCTTTAGTCAACATACAGACAAAATGGCACTCAACGGCAAAGGGAAGCTGCAGTCTCCTCGTAGCTGGGACCTAGCACATCTCTGGCAATACATGTGGATTTGGTTGCCCCACAGCTCATCTTCTTTATCACCTCTGGATCTGTGCAGTACTTCTTCATAAATTTCAATAAGTGGTCTGCAAAAGAAAATGACAGGTTGTGCTCTGCTAACATGTTCACAAAAGCAATCTCGGCCTCTAAATCTTTTGAGGTCATCTGCACTTGGAAGAATTGGGGCATCTTCTTCCCTTCTGTATGCTTCCTACTCTGGAGATGCTTCTGTAAAGATTCATGCCCCTGTACATCATTTTATCTGCCATGGCTGATACTGATGTCACATCTGCAGGAGTTGCAGAATGCATACAGGGACCCTTTCTTGCTCGGTGCAATCCATTCAATGGTGCCATTCAGGACCTCCTTGTGAATGAGCTTGCTCAACGGAGTTTTCCTGCAATAAACTTGAACTTGAATTCTTCCAGGAACTTTGGAACACTGTGTTCCTCTTCTTCTTCTTGGTTGATGTGGAGTTACCACTGGCATTGCAGGCGTCTCATGCTGGAAGCATCTGTTCACAGTCCATCTCCTACTGAGGACGGCAATCAAGAAAAAAAATGTAACATTGATTTCAGTCAGGATGGACGGGTGGTCCATGGCATTTCTTTGACAGACAGGCGGAGAAGAGTGACAGAGAGGCACAGCAGCAGAGCAGCATCACTTCTAGATGTCCACCTTTGTGATGCAATATATCCCAAGTATACCCAAACAGTTGTTATTAAGTCCAAATCAAACTTAACCTGTCCCCATTTTTTTTTTACATTTGTCCTACAAATTACACCAGTTGCACATAATGAGCTGCTAATACAACTACATACATATGCATGTTGTCCATCTGGCATACAACACATTCTATCAGCACACATAAAGAGCTGCTAATTAGCCATTAGTTGGCTGACTCACACTATTTTAAGAGTTCTTATGCCAGGACTGAAACTTCTATTTTAAACATCCTCCTACCAAGTCTGAAACTTCATGATTTGGCGGAATCACACTTTTGTACAAGTCTTTTTGCCAGGTCTGAAATGTTTTAGACCTTGTCAACCACTGCATATGGCAGATAAAATGGACAATATATATATTTATATTTTAAATGGTGCCTGCAGGGGAGGGCTTTGATGTAGCAGCTCTGCTTTTCACCAACGCTCCCCTACCCCAACATTCAGGGACTGAGTAAGAGTACCCTCCTCTACTCCAGGCCAACATATTACATTTTTTTTTTTGAAATTCAAGTTCTTTATTGGATTATTACAATAGTCAAACATGCGGTACAATTTACTACCAAGACTATAACATGACAATACAAACACCAGTTGTCGAAACTACAGCTAGGAACAAAATGCCATAAAAGCACCACCCCCCCCCTGAAGGTGCCACCCTAAATTCAAGTCTGAAATAGTATGAGCCAATTAGAAGAGCAACGGGACCCACAACTACAGCATTCCAGAAACTGAGATAAGACAATAGAAAAAGAGAAATATTCCTGCCAGAGGTAACATTAATAAGGGATTTAGTGCAACACAGAGCATACAGTTTGCCCCATTTCTGATTAAAAGTAGACCTAACATTCCTGGAGCTAGCTATTAATCTTTCCATCTTGAAACATAGAAATTTCTTGAGCCATTCATTATATGAAATATCCAATTGATCTAGCCAATGTCTAAGGACCAATCTCTTAACTGCCATTGAGATTAGGGCTATGTGGAACTTCTATTCCTTAACACTGATATCCGAATATAACCCCAGTATACAAATCTCAGCTGTAAATAGCTCCCTTAGACCCAAAATTGGGTCAATATTGGCCCGAATTGTGTCCCAGAGTGGGGCCACCTTAGCACATTCCCAAAAAATGTGTAGTAAATTCCTTCACCTTTGCCACATCTTGTACAACTATTAGACTTTAACTTACCAAATTTAGTTAACCTTGTTGGCGGTAATACATGTTGTTCAGAATGAAAATTGTATGTTTATTCCTATCCAGAGTGAGGTATTTATATGTATCTCTCCAAATCTGATACCAGGTTACAAGAGGGCTGGGTATGAAAGAGGTCCATATCTTGGAGCCAGGTAGTGGAATAGCATAGTTGGCAACCAAAGATAATAATATAATCTGGTTATACCATGGGGTTTGGCAGCTTATCTCTGTACCTGGTCCAAAAAGATCTTGTTTGGGAAGGAGCACTAACAAACCTAAAACACTTCCCCAGAGAGTGCCTCAATTGAAAGACTTTAAATATAGACTTCTGTGGAATATCAGTACGGTTAGCAAGCTAACAGAGGAGCGAAGAGAGCCCTGAAAGTAACAGTCTTCCACCAATCGGTCATGAATTTGGGGGAGCCAGTCTGGAGATAAAAGTGAACCCCCAATTTTAATATTAGGGTTGAGGGTTAAAGGTTGAGCCACATCTTTAGCATACGGGATTTTGAGAAAACTCCAGCATTGAGAGAGAATTCTAACGGAAAGACCTATGGCCGAGTTATGAATATCTTCCGGCAAGGAAGAATAGTTATAGTAGAAGATACGGGGGGGGACTTAGGTTATATTTATTCAGCAGTTTAAGTTCCAATTCCAGCCAGATGGGTTTATAACCTTCATTCTGAGGATTACTCCAATGCCCAAGCCTAACTAGCTGACTAGCCCAATAATAAAACCTGAAATTGGGGAGACGAAGACCCCCCTTGTCCTTAGGCAAACTGAGCTTAAGATAAGCTCTTCTGGGATGCCTGCCCCACCAAATAAAGTTAGATAATGCCGAATGTATCCGATGAAAGTAGGTTATAGGGAGCCAAATATTGAGGAGGTTCAGAGGATAAAAAATACAGGGTAATATATTCATTTTAATTATACTGATCCGCCCCCCTACCGATAACGGAAGGCTATCCCATCTACTAAGGTCCTTCTGAATTCTTTCCAACAGATCGTCCAGATTAAGCTTTTTAATTACCTCCACATCTGAGGCTAAATATATACCCAGATACTTGAGAGAGGTCGAGGCCCATTTCATGCCAAATTGAGAGAAATTGGCATGAAACGTGAGGGAGTTAAGAGGGAAAATCACCGACTTGGATAGATTTAACCTGTAGTTAGACACCTTTCCAAACTGATTAATAATACGCAGAACTTCCCTTAATGAAGACTCTGGGTTCGAGAGATGCAAGAGAATGTCATCTGCAAAAACAGAAAGGGTCAAGACTTGCTGGGAAATAACACATCCTGTGATCTGGGGTGAGGCTTTGATACAAAGGATGAGAGGTTCCAGATACAAGTTGAATAGATAGGGGATTAAGGGACACCCTGACGGTACCAGAATGCAGGGAAAAATGAGACGAAAAACACCATTACAATAAATCCTGGCAGAGGGTGAACTATACACTGCTCTGATCCAATGGATAAAAGTCTCTGGAAAACCCATTCTAGCAAGAGTGGCCCACAGGAAGTCCCAATTAACCTGATCAAAAGCCTTCTCGGCATCTAAAGCAACTAGCGCCATGGGAACTTGGGACACCTGTGCCTCTTGAAAGATATGGGAAAGTGAACGTAAGTGGTCTGCCGCTGACCTACCCTGAATGAACCCCACCTGTTCAGGACTTAGCAGTACCTGCCATACCTGCTTGATTCTTTGGGAGAGAATCTTAGTTAATATTTTAATATCATAATTTAACAGTGAAATTGGTCAGTAACTAGCTGGTTCCAAGTGGGGTTTATCCGGTTTGTGGATTAGAATAATTGTAGCCTCCAACAGTGAAGGATCTAGGGAGTCTGAGGAAAATATGTGATTAAACAAATTTAAAAGGAGAGGGGAAATCTCTTTACTGAAGGTTTTATAAAAGTTTGGGGGAAAACTATCAGGTCCCGGGGACTTATCCAGGGGTAATCCTTTAATGGCCTCTTCTATCTTGCTCAAGGTGATGGGGTGGTTAGTAGATCGCATTGGTGCACTTGCAAATGAGGGAGGGAGATCCTATCCAAAAAAAGGTCTACCTCTGAGCGGGATATCTGAGAGGCTCCGGTACCATACAAGTCTTTATAAAAGGATTCGAAAATTTGCGCAATATCCCTTGGAGAGGTTTTGATTGAACCATCCGATGCCTCTAAAGCAGGGATCAGTCTTGAACTTTCAGCCTCCCTGAGCCTTAGAGCAAGCAACCTACCAGGCCTTTCCCCCTGGTCGAGATAACATGCTTTGGTTTTGAGGATGACATATTCCGTTTTTTCTTGGATCAAACCCTCATAATCATTCTTAAGTTTGCATAGCTTCTCAAGGTCTGATAGAGAATTAGAGAGAGAAAAGGTCTCCTCAGCCGCCCTAATTTGGTTAGACAGTGAGGAAATCTTAACTCCTCTCATCTTTTTCCTCCAGGAGGCCTGCTTAATAAATTCGCCTCTAAGAAAACATTTTAGAGAACACCAAATTAAATCTTCTCTGACAGCAGAGCCTTGATTAATTTCAAGAAAGGACGAGATCAAAGATTTGAAATAAGAGACTGTATGATCATCCTTCAAAAGTTGAGTGTTGAGCTTCCAAGCAGTATCTCTCTGGCCAGGTGGGCCAGGAGACAGCTTGATCCAGGCCAGGGAGTGATCTGAAATAACAATTGGCTCTATACCTGAGTGGGAAACATTGGCCAGAAGTGAGGAACTAATTAGAATGTAATCTAGCCTAGACCATGAGCGATGTATTTGGGAATAGAAGGAGTAACTACAACTGGAGGGATTCAAAACCCTCCAGGGGTCACATAGACCTGTTAAATTCATGAAATCACTGAGAGCTATTTGAGCCGGGGAAGGAGGCTTTTTAGGTCTGTAAGTTCTGTCTAAATCCTGAGTTGGGGTGACGTTCCAATCTCCTCCCAAAATGAATATGGCCGGCAGGAAGCTACTCAGCTTATCGGCCAATTGCATAAAAAAGTTAGGGTCCCCACCCACTGGACCATAGATTGCCCCTAGAACCACTTTCATGTTATTGAGCAAGCCCTTAACCAAAATCAGTCTGCCTTCTTGGTCCGTAGAACATTCCTCCTCCACAAATGGAATACCTCTTTTTATCAAAAGTGCCACACCCCTGCTAGCTGAAGTTCCTTCAGAGACAAAGACCTGAGAAAACCCCTGACGACACAGCCCTTTAATCTCTGAAGTTAACACATGAGTTTCCTGTAAGAATATAATGTCAATGTCGAGAAGGGAACAATTTAACAGGATCTGAGTTCTTTTAACCACATCCCTTATACCTCTGACATTCCAAGTAGCCACTTTAATAAACTTCATAGCCATCTTGAGCCATGAAAGGGAATGAAAAAATGAGAAAATAACAAAGGACCCATGGCACTTCCAACCGGCTCTTCACAATGTGGCACCTTCCAAAACCTCCCCCACCCACCCCCCATACCTGAATAAACATAACTTTACGAGAGAATGTATTTAGTTGGGAATCTGAGAACATGGAACTAATGCCTACACTAGTTAACAAGAACAGCCCAAAATAATCTGTAGATAATAGATTAACTCCATTACCATCCCCAACCTCCCCCATATCGGCCAATGTTCTCTTACCCAAAAAACTATATACACCATGCCCGATGAAATAGAGGATTAAAACCCGTGCCCAGAATCTGAGTTAGTAAGGACCCCCGAAGGAACACCTGTCCAGGACCAAACCAGACCAAACTAGAAACTAGTCCGTGCCTCAAAAGCCCCTTAATACCGTAAACCCAGCTCCAAAAAACCAAAAATCCAATATAGAAGTTCCTGGACCAGGTGAACCAGCTCCCCTTATTTAAGCCGTGAAGCCTACCCTCCAGTGGCTATCCACCCTCTGCGCTCCCACCCCCACCCGTGAATCCATAGAAAAAAATTCATCATGCCCTGTAAGTCGTAATGCAACACTCCTGGGAGCGCATAGACACCCCCATCCGAATCGCCTAGAGCCCTTCCAAACCTGGTCTCATCCAGGAAATACAGGCTATTAGCTCTTCTTGCCAACCGAGACATATTAAAGTAAACAGCATTTAAATAGTGACTTCTACTAGTACCTGTAACTCAGCAGGCAGTCTGGCCCCGTATTAATCCCACCAGTAACCATTCGGGCCGTCGCCTCAAAATATTTCGCTCAAGGAGGAAGTCGTGGGCAGAGGAACCAGTTAAAGGACCCAGCGGTCCGTCCCTAAAAGGAACCTGATGAAAACACCTCCTTGTGAGACGAGTTCCCCCTCCCACCCTCCGCCCTCAAAGCTAGGCCGCAATCCTCCAGATCCCAAGTAGGCCCGCCAGGCCGTGATCCAGCTACCCCCACGATCCCACCCAGCAAAACCCAAGAACACAGTCAGAACAACGACCAACAGGTAAGAAATCCCCCCATATTATATGCAATTATAACCAAAAAAGAGAGAGAACCCCCAATGTAGTCCAAGTTCCAACAACAAGCTCAGTCCCCCTTGAACAAATTAGGAAGTTTCGAGGTGAGCTCTGACAACGCTAACTCGGGAGTTTCATAAGTGATCCAGACACCCTCCAAGGAAACCTTCAATCGAGCTGGATAGTTCATCCTGAATTTAATTCCTGCCGCAATTAATTTTTTCACAATAGGGTGAAATGCAGCTCTCCTTTGCCAGGTCTCGTAGGGCAAGTCTTGCGTGATGCGGAGTTTAGCACTGTCCCAGTAAATCGATTCCAACTCTCTAAAATTCGTAAGCACATGCTGTTTCTCGATGAAGCTGAGAAACTTTATTATAATGGGACGAGGAGGGGCTCCAGGCTGGGGTTTGGGTTTTAGGGAACGATGAGCCCTCTCGATGAGATATTGCTGGCTAATTGGCGAGGGGCCAATAATCTTATTTAGCAGCTTCTGGATAAAGGTAATGGTGTCCCTTCCCTCCATGGATTCAGGCAGACCGAGGACCAAGATGTTGTTTCTCCTGCTTCTGCCCTCCAGGTCTTCTGTCTTCAGCAGTAACTTGTGCACCTGCTGACAAAGCCTCGCTATCTCCGGATCAATTCTCCCCTTCCAACTTTCCATAGAGGACGCCATAACCTCCATGTCTCCCACTTTACGTGAGAGTGCTCTGAGATCACTCTTGATGGACTTCACCTCGGTGGATATGTCCTGGAGAGTTTCGTGGAAAGGAAGCAGCTCCTGCAGGAAACGATCCTCTGTGAGCAAATTAGCAGCAATACCAGGGGAGTTATGTTTGGCTGCCTGCCCCAGATTCTGGCTCTTGGCTTTTTTGGCGGTCTTCTCGGGTGTCGTGGGTGGAGTATGTCTAACTCCGGCCTGCTTCATCTCGGCCTCCATTGCCCAAAAATTCTCACTGCTTCCAATTAGGAGCCGCTGAAACGTCAAAATTGAGAGCTTCAGGTAGAGAAAGCAGTTATAGAGATGGACTCTCGATCAAATCGGGCTATAGATAGGGCAAAATCGAATTTTATCGGGTGGCAAGTGGGAGCTCCAGAAAAGGCTGTCACCAGTCTCTCTGCATCACGTGACCTTCCAACATATTACATTTAAAAAGAGGTGCTGTACTGCAGCAGTATCACTGGCTTAAAGAACTTGTGTGTGTGTGTGTGTGTGTGTGCACAATCATTCTTTAAGTCTGATAACTCTGCAATACAGCACAGCATCTGTTTTTAAATGTTACATGTGGAAATATTTAAAAATTGTTTAAATATTCACAGTAGAAATGCCACTACATTGAAATTGAGTGGCTTCATAAATTAAATTATCTCCCCAAAAGTGGTTCCTAACCTACATAGAATGAACAGGAAAAGCCTTTGGCTTGCTCTGTACATATAAACCTCTCATCAAGTAGAAGTAAATGTAATCAGAGGTTTAGGCCAAAACACAGACAGTTCTGTCACATCATGTGTCACATAAAATTTAGATTTACTGCAGCTATGCATATATAGGAAAGGGCTCAGGGGGAAATGTTGCTAGAAATAAAACTGTTGCTGCATTCAGGTACTGTTTAAATAAAAACATATACTTTATATCAACCGTGACACTGGTGGTTATAAATAAAGTATATATTTTTTTATTTAAACACTGCACTGGCCCAGTATCTTATGGGTAACATCAACACTAGCAAAACATCATACAATGCAAAAAAGAACATTATTATACTGATCCTGTCAAAAGCCCTTATATAGAAACAGACTTTGACAGCAGATAAGGACTGGTGGCCCACCTAGTCTGCCCATTTCCCTACCTACTGGATAAGCTGCAGATCCTAGTTTAGCAATGGCCTAATGTCTCCTTCGCCCCACTATAACTGCCTCATGTCTGTCCCATGCATTCCTGAATATTCCTACTGGTTTTGACCCACAGCCTTCTCAGGAAGATTGTTCCATGCTTCCACCACCCTCTACATGAAAAAATAATTCCTACATTGCCCCTGAGCTGTCCCCCCTCTATCTTCAAACTGTGTCCCCTTGTTCTTACACATCTCTTTTTCTGAAAGATGCTCCCCTCTTGGACTTTGTTGATTTCCTTTAGGTGTTTGAAAGTTTCTAGCATGTCCCCCCTCTCACTCCTTCCCTTGAGGGTATACATATTAAGCACCTTTAATCTCTCTTCACATGATTTCTGGTGCAGACCATGCACCATTTCAGTTGTCGTCTTCTGGACTACCTCACAGACATTTTTACAAAGCTGCAATAACCTAAGAGTTTCTGAAAACGTGCAAACCCCATTTAAATAAATCCCTCTGCCTTTGCTCCTGACAAGTATAGATTATGAAACAACATTTATTCATCTCAGCCACCCTTAATAAAGGTCTCTTCCTATAGTAGCTGTAGCAGTAACTTCTAAACTTTTCATATTTTAACAGTCACATCTGCATAGAATAATTTACATAGGCCAGAGAAATCCTAAAAATTGCTGCAGTTCAGAATGACAATTTTAACTAGGTGGAATGGAACATTTGTGTTAAAACATCCTAAAATGCAAGCACATGATTATTATCAAATGCTATTTGATGCAGTTCTGCATGACGGCTCATATATGTTACCAGTAACACAAACTCAGGACACATCTTCACACACAGCAGACAGCACTTGTCACTTACTACACATGGTGGGTTTGCTTGTACAAGATAACCAGAAAGCAAAATAAGTTAAAAGAAGTGTTGACAGCAGGCTAAACAATGTCTGCCTCACAGTAAACAATATAGACATGAAAGTTTATAACAGTCAGGAGGACATCTAGCACCATTTCAGCGGAAGAGATATACATAGGTGCCCACTTCCCAGATTTACTATGCATGAACTGGAGTTCAGCAGTGGGCAGGTGCAGGAAGATGTCCTTATATTGCAATAGAGAGAAGTTACAGCTGCCACTGCCAGTCTGCCATGGGTGCCCAGATTTACTCAAATATTAAAACTGAGGAAACAGCTATCACTACCATGGGTGCTCAGATTTAGTACTATATTGAAACAGCCAAAGGGAACAGCTGCCAGTGGCACTGCCATGGCTGATACCTTAAGATAGTAATGACCTACGCTAAAGGATGCTGCACTCCTCTCCACTCTCCCAGTCTGCCCCAATGCCAGTCTCAGGGGACTGGATGGAGCAACAACAACAACCTGAAACTGCAGAGCCAGCTAAACCCCCATATACTGAAGTGTGGTACTATGTACTGATTCATTAATTAATTTATTTTGAAGGTGGCATAAGAATCTACAAATTCTGCTCAGAAAAATCAGAAGAAATTAATGTCCAAATCCTTAGGAAAGAAATCCCCAGGATTCTTAGATAAGTTTGCTTGGGATTGTACTGCATTGCAAGATGAGATCAACACCATTTAACATTTCAGAATCCATATATTTTGTCCTAACAAATGCATATGGGCACAGTGGATATCAAACCATACATCCCTGTTTTCTGAATGGTGAAATTTAGTACAGAAACTATAGTCACTGGAGGCTGAGGTTCCCATACCAAATTTTCAATAAGCAGCTTCTCTTTGACAGAATACAGGCACCATTTCCAATAATTAATAAGTGGACTCCACCATTAGCAAGAGGCATTGCATAGAAATTGAAAATGAAGGCATGGTTAAGTACAATTTGAAAATAAAGTTATTATGAAAACCTTCAAGTGTTTGCCAGTTTATTTTTTTCTTTCTCTACAGTATGCATATTATAAAATCACTAAAAACATCAAATGGAATGTTTGGCAACAAAAATGAACTTGATTATTTTCTTTGAATTTCTGATCATTGTGGATATTTCTACACATTTTTCAAAAGATTTTGTGTTACAAGATGTACAGTGGCGTGAAAAAGTATTTGCCCCCTTCCTGATTTTCTCTATTATTGCATATTTGTCACACTGGATGTTTTCAGGTCTTTAGAGAAAATGTAATATTAGATAAAGGGAACCTGAGTGAACAAATAACACTTGTTTTTTTTTTTAATTTCACTTATTTAATGAAAAAAAGTTAACCAACACCAACTGGCACTGTGTGAAAAAGTAATTGCCCCCTTACGCTTATTAACTGGTTATGCCACATTTAGCTGCAATGACTGCAACCAAACACTTCCTATAATTCAATATCAGTCTTTCACATCGCTGTGGAGGAATTTTAACCCACTCTTCCTCGCAGAACTGCTTTAATTCAGTAACATTTGGTAGGTTTTCGATCATGAACTGCTCGTTCAGGTCCTGCCACAGCATCTCTATTGGGTTTAAGTCTGGACTTTGACTAGGCCACTCCAAAACTTTAATTTTACTTCTTTAGCCATTCTGATGTGGACTTGCTTTTGTGTTTTGGATCATTGTCTTGCTGCATGACCCAACTACGCTTCAGCTTCAGCTGACGGAAGGATGACTGGACATTCTCCTTAAGAATTTTCTGGTACAGAGCAGAATTCATGGTTCCTTTAATTATGGCAAGTCATCCAGGTCCTTAGGCAGAAGCATCCCCACACCATCACACTACCACCACCATGTTTGACTGTTGGTATGGTGTTCTTACTGTGGAATGCTGTGTTTGCTTTTACGAGACATTATGGGATCCATGTTGTCCAAAAGTTCCACTTTGACTCATCTGTCCATAGAACATTTTCCCAAAAGGCTTGTGGATCATCCAGGTGCTTCTTGACAAATGAGAGACGAGCATTTATGTTCTTCTTGGTTAGCAGTGGTTTCCGCCTTGCTACTCTCACATGAAGCCCATTTTTGCCCAGTCTCTTTCTGATTGTGGAGTCATGAACACTGACCTTAGCTGAGGCAAGAGAAGCCTGCAGTTCTTTGGATGTTGTTTTAGGATCCTTTGAGACTTCTTGGATGATTTTACACTGCGCCCTTGGAGTAATTTTGGCAGGCCGCCCACTCCTGGGAAGGTTCACTACTGTTCCAAGTGTTCTCCATTTGGAGATTATGCCTCACTGTGGTTCGATGGAGTCCCAGAGCCTTAGAAATAGCTTTGCAACCCTTTCCAGACTGATAGAGGGCAACAAATTTTTTCTGATCTTTTCAGGAACTTCCTTTGATCATGGCATAATGTGCTTGTTGAATCTTTGTGCTGGCAACGTGACTCTGATGGTAAGGCCAAAATAAGTGAGGTTTATATTGAGCAGGGCTGGCTGTAATCAAGCTTGGCTGTGTTCAATCAGCTGACTCTAATTATCCCTTTAATTGGGTTGATTTAACTAGGGGGCAATTACTTTTTCACACAGTGCCAGTTGGTGTTGGTTAACTTTTTTCATTAAATAAGTGAAATTAAAAAAAAAAAAGTGTTATTTGTTCATTCAGGTTCCCTTTATCTAATATTATATTTTGTCTAAAGACCTGAAAACATCCAGTGTGACAAATATGCAATAATAGAGAAAATCAGGAAGGGGGCAAATACTTTTTCACGCCACTGTACATATCACATAGGTCACTTGTGAAAAAATGTTCACACAGCTCTCTAATCATTATCTTTTAATTTAAACAATGCTTAGCCTCTTATGAAGCTCATTAAAATAATTGGTTTGTCACTGTGAAAAATGGGTGCATTATGCCCCGAGAAACAAGCATTAAACACAGTTAAATGTTTTGACTGTGTTTAATGCTGTTTTCTCAGTGTCATCATCATTATCTTGTTGAAGATAGACAAGCATCCTGGTCCAAACACACATAACTTTTAAAATGATACATCGGATCCTTATTTAAGGTTCTAATATATTTCTGAAACAACACTATGACGTTTACTTTTTATAAACATACACGACTACATGAGATCAACAACAATAGCAACAGCAACAAAATAATTTACTGAAATAAAGAAAATGATTGTTTTGACTAATTTTGTTTTTGTTCCCAAAATATTCTACGAGTATGCTGACAGTAAGATGGTACCTCACTAGCTGTTCTTTTTTTGCATCAGATTCATTCACCATGAGGATTTTACATACCGGTAAAGGACAATCCAATTCTGAAGGTAAGGTACTAGTGGTCTGGCTGGAGAGTGGTGGTTCGAGGTCAGGAATCAGGTTGGGTCTCCTCCAGTGCTCTGCCAATTTCTGACTTGATGTTTCCAGTTGGCATTCTGAAACTGCACTGGCACTGCTGTCAACACTGCTGCTGCTTGCTTAGTTCTTTTAATTAATTTTAAAATAAATAAACAGCTTAGCAGCAGCTGGCTTGCACTGCAGTGGCACAGAAGTGTCTCAGGCTCAGTGAGTTGGTGTCACTGTAGTTTGAATCGAGTCCAAGTCTGGGTGCAGTCTGCAGCGCTGAGTCAGTTCTCCTCTCTTCTCCTGGATGTAGCAGCTGTTAGCCAAAAATCTCCCTGGTGCATTGGAATGCTCCTTGGCTCTGTGAGTTCTGAGTGTGCTGGAGGGGACCTTTATGCTCCATGTGGAGACCTGAGGGGAGATAGGAAAGTTTGGGTCCATTTGTGGGTGGCGGTGCAAAAATTCTATGGACCTACTCAGAGCCCTCTGATTCACTAAGAGAGGTGGCTATGTCAGCACTTCCTATGTCAATACGCTTTCGTGTAGCAAAATAGGGGGCCATGTGGAAACAAAATGGTGAGAATGGCATTGATTACATGGTCACCAAAAAATTGTGAAAACAGCAAACCATTTGGAGATGGGGGACAAACAGATAAAAATCTGTGATTTCACAAAAAAATCTGGGACAGTTGAGAGGTATGGCACAAGCTGATAAGATGGAAGGTGAGGTAGCACAGAATCTGGCTGCCACAGAAAAGTCAGCCCTGGATGCCACTAAATACCAGTTCCACATGGATGTAGACACTAATGACTGCTTCACAGGTTTTAGCCCACAGAGTACCACTGAGCAGATTTTTCTGGTTAAGAGTAACCTTCCTTTCCCAGGACGCTCAGACCAAGGTCATGGATTTCCGCTTCAAGGAAAATTACTTTTTGGTGACAAAAACAGAGGCATACATGAAAAAAGGGGATGAATAAAAAAACACTTACAAAAACAACACTGATAAAGAAAAGGCATTCACATTCCACATGCCTTATTGTAGGAGAGGCACGGGCAGGGACTACTATCCCAGACCCTTTGCTCCCTGTGAGTACCAATCAAAAGAGGTTACTACAAAGGAAGAGGCAGGAGGAGCTAGAGGTATGCTGCTGCAGAATCAACCCAAAGACACAGTCAAAACAAAACCCTGACAACAGTAAGTGTGTTCAGATCTTTAGAGCATCTTACCATCTCTTGCAGCCCAGCAGAGCCCCATCCTTGCCTGTGGTCACCTGTGGACACCTGCCGATGCTTTAGACATGTTGGGATATCTGTTCCACATCTGTGCTGTTTCTCTGACATGCTAGGATACTTCTGTGATGGGATATGGTGGGCAAGAGAGGCTTTTCTAGTGTTTGTGATAGGTTAGATACCCCCCCCAGACAAAAGCTCCACACTTTTCCCTACTACCAAATCTACTGCAGTAGTATCAGTATATTCCTCTGCTGGTCTTTCTTGACTAAAATTTCACCTTTCTACCATGATAGGGTTGGCCTCCTACCATGGTCTCTCCTCCTATTCTACCCCTCTATTTTCCTTCTAAGTCCAGAAGGTGTGGGTATCTTGAAACTGCAAATGCAGTAGGAAGTATTAGTTTGTTTTTATATCTTAGCTTTATAAGTGTTTAAATAGGATATCCTGAACCCCATCTTTGTAGTCATCTTCCTTGTGTAAGACCACAATATTATTGCCACATGGTCTGCCAACTGGGTTTTCTTTATATTACATTAATCCCTCCTTATTGTTATGTGCACACCATACTTCATTTTATTTTGCTTGTATTCTGATAATTTGGAAAGTTAGAAACACTTCGTTATTAAAAAGTATCTATGTCATAAAGACAACCTCTGTAAGTATGCAACTTAGGCAGTAGAATAAGCGTGTGTAAACCCCTCTTTTCTTTTATTACAAAAGTTCTCTGGGTATATTGTTCCTGTTCGTAGAGAAATGGTGCTATGCAGAGGGTAGTTGTATAATCCTCTGTAATGTCAGTTTAACTTCCCAGAACTACGAGCACATCTGTGTGAGGTAAATAAATAAGTTTAGCAGGTACTGACCGGCAGTTTAAGAGTCAGGAAGGAGAGTTCCTTCTCATCAGTTGGCTCGCTTGTGAGCGCCGTGCAGACATCTGTAAGAAGCAGGTCTTTAGGCTAAGCACTCGTAAAACAAAAATAAATATAACACAAACGAACTTGTTCCCTTCTCTTACTTGCAAGGTCAGGTTCTTCTAAAGCTTTTCTGAAAGGGACCTTTAGGTTTTAAAAACTAGCAGGCCTTTCCTTTTTTTGTAAAAACTTGTACAGCTCATAATATTATTGTATATCCCATAATTGTCAGAAAGCACCCAGTCCTAACAAACAGAGCTCTGCACTGTATTCCTGACGTTAAGGGGGAATATCAGAAACAAATTGTGTTTTGTAGAGAAATATATATTTTTATATCAACACAGGAGAGATGTAGAAATTTAAACCTACCAGGGAACTTCTTCACTGCCTTTCTAAGATATAATGAGCTGTGGTGGTCGTGAGGGCCCTTGGTTGCTTGGCCCTCCCCCCTAGCTGGACCCCTGCAGACTCATCTCCCCGCAGGGAAAAAAGGAACAGCTGTGGTGGTCGTGAGGGCCCTCGGTTGCTTCGTTCTCCCCCCTAGCTGGACACCCTGCAGACCTAGTCTTCCTGCAGGAAAAAGGAACGAATGCACACACAGGGAGCTCAGCCGCGCCTACCTACTTCGGTGGACTACTGCCAGTGGAGGCCCCTCCGGCGCTGCGCTCCGGCTCCTTGCCACCCCCATCACTGCCCTTGGTGAGCATCTACTTATATAGATGAGATCACATGAGCTGCAGAACCTATCAGCTCACTTTGCCATTTGCAGGTTCTCAGTTTCCTCCTCTAGTGGGTGCATCTCACATCTCTTGTTCGCTCTAACCCACGTCAGCTGGTTAAATAGGCAGGACATTTTGTCCCTTCATATTTCTGGCTGCAGTTTCTGTCATGCCAGAGCAGGCGGTGGGAAAAGCTTGCAAAACAACTCTTGCAAAACAAGCAAACCTCGCTGCGGCCCTGCCCTGTCTAGATTGGGGACTCATGGCAACAAAATGCTCTGATCCTAAATCATACTGTGCTCAGCCTGCTTCACTCTCCTCTGAACCCCCAGAGGTAGCCAAACAATGTTGAATATACTTAGCCCCATTCTTAACCTGATTCCTGCCTGTAGTCTCCCAGCACATTATCTGACCAAATCAACTACAGCTAAATTTGCTGGGTGATTCTCACTTAGCACACTTGCTTCCTAACCTACCTGACTGGTGCTGAGGTTACAGCCCGAAACATACTTCCAACCCTCTCATATACATAACTCATCATGCTGCCCCCACAGTGGGAAGAGGTAAAGGGTCTAAAGATTGCCCACCTCAATATATGGAGCATCCTTGTCAATCACTCAGATGTAACGGCATGGGTCATCTACTACAAACCTGACATCCTTGGGGTCTCTGAAACCTGGCTCAAACCTGTGCACCCCGACTCTGTCTGTGCTGTCCCTGGCTACCTTGCAATTAGACAGGACAGGGCGGGTAAAAAGTGTGGTGGTGGGTTGGTGCTCTATTACAAATCTCATCTAAAAGTGACTGGCATACCTCACCCCCTCCCTCTCCTGTAAGTTTATACATGCCCTCCTCCTATTAGGTAACACTAAGAAGCTTCACCTCGCCTGTGTATACAACCCCCCAAAAGGTGGTGTTCGTGGGCTCTCCTACCTACTTGACTGCCTTAGCCCCAAGGTGAGGACTAGTGAACTCCTAATGTTTGGGGACTTCAACCTTAACTGGCTGTGTGGGAATGCACAAATCTATGAACCCCTTCTATCTGGCCTTGCCCTCAGCCAACTTATCATCAAACCCACCAGACCCTCCTCCTCTGGGGAAAATGTCTCACTGCTTGACTGGATGCTGTGTAATAGGCCTGACTGAATAACCACCTAAGGCCTCCTCCCTGATTCAATCTTAGACCATTGCCCTACATACTGCATCTGGAAGGTTCAAAATTCCAGGGTTCCACCAAAAGTCTTACAGATGAGAGATTACTCAAACTTTGACCTAAACAACTTCCATACCGACCTCAGCCTGACAGACTGGTCCCCGGTATATGCAGTTCCGAACCCCTCAGTTGCTCTAGACAGCTTCCTGACCATATTCACCTCACTACAAGACCGATATGCTCCACTCATTAATAGAAGAGTGAGGGGCACAGTCACTAAATGGTTACAAGGGGAACTGTTTGCCCTGATGAAGCCCAGGGACAAAAGTTGGCTAACGTACAAAGCCTCTGGGAACAGATTAGACTTCAAGGTCTACAGGGAGCTTAGAAAGTCATGGAAATGGGCAATCCACTTGGCAAAGAGTGATTTCTGCAAAGCATCCCTCGAAGTGTCTGCCAAGAACCCGAGGAGTTTCTGGCACAATATAAAGCACACGGTAAATGGTCCAGCCTGCCAGCAGGTCCCTGACCTGCAAATAAATGGAGTCAGTTGCAATAATCTCCAAATGATAGCTAACGCATTCAATGACCTGTTCTTGGACCTATCTGATTATACCTCTATGCCTTCAATTTCTAAGGATATGGGTCCTGCTCCTGGTGCTCCACCCAATCTTTCCCTCCCTCCCTTTTACTTTAAGTCTGTCTCCTTCAAAAGAAACCCAGAAGCTTCTAGTAGGTCTCTCCCCTTACTCCAGTGCTGGGCACCACAACCATGTGCCCGAACTGCTAAACCTTGGGGCCCCCTTCTTGGCATGCCCTATCTCCCATATTAAAAACTCCTTGCTCATGATGGGGTCTGTCCCTCCTATTTGGAAGGTGGCCCGTGTAACCCCTGTCCTCAAGCATGGCAATCCTAAGTTACTTAAGAACTATCGACCCATAGCTATTCTATCCACAGTCAACAAACTGCTTGAGAAAGTAGTGGCTCCCACATTGCCCTCTTCCTCCAAACCTATGGCCTTCTCTCCCCTGAGCAGCATGGGTTCCAAAAAGGACATAACACCTCCACTGCCCTAGCACAGGTCACCTCCAACATTAGAATCGCGACTGATCAAGGCATACTCATGGAGGCTGTCTTCAAAGACCTGTCCAAGGCCTTCAACTTGGTCAATCACTCCCTCCTGGGCTCTGCTCTCCAGTCTTTTGGTCTCTCTCCTCTTGTCCTAGCCTGGTTCTCTAACTATCTCTCAGGTAGGAAACAGTACACAAGGTTCCAAAATGCCATATCCGTCCTATCACCAGTAGCCTGTGGGGTACCTCAGGGGTCAGTCCTTGGTCCCCTCCTGTTTTCCCTCTTTATAAACCAGTTTCCCTCAATCCCAAGCTTTGAACAAGTTATTCTATATGCCAATGATATGGTGCTCCTTGCCAGTTCACAAAGTATTGATGACATTAACTATGGACTCAACTTGGATTTCAGTCGCATCCAATCCTGGGTCAAGGCAAGTAAGCTGGTCATCAACCTTCAGAAAATGCAGGCAATGTTATTTGGCTCTCTTCCCAAGGTGAGAGCATGCCCAGCTGTGCTCAGAGTCGATGGCACTAACGGCACCCCTTTGAAGGTGGTGGAATCGTTCAAGTACTTGGGGGTGACTCTTGACCCACAAATGGATCTCACACTGCACATACTTAACTCCTGTAAGGCAATCAACTGCACACTAGGACTTGCGTACAGAGCAAAAAGTTGCCTCACCCCAGCTGCCAGACTTGCCCTGGCAAAAGGGGTCTTCCTCCCCTTGCTTTGTTACAGGCTTACCTTTTTCACTAATGCCCCCAAAGCCTGGCTTTCCAAATATGACACCTCGTATAACAACATATGTTGGTTTGCCCTGTCAGCCCCTTGTCTCACCCATCAGTGTCTACTTTGCTCTAGACTGCGTTGGTTTTCCCTAAGCAACCATTGCTCATTTGTTATGGGCAACTTTACGGATAACATCATTCGATCATCTACTCCTCCAGCACTTGCTGACTTCCTCCAGCCTGTGCCCTCTGGCTATCAGTTGAGGTCCACTGAATCCCAGGTGCTGATGGTTCTGAAGACTCACTCCCTTGCGGGAGATCGAGCATTTGCAGCTCTTGCCCCAAAAACCTGGAACCTCCTACCTCCTCATGTAAGAACTGCCCCCACCCACAGTTGTTTCAGGCCCTCCCTTTGGGATTACCTAAAACAAGTCTCAAACTGCCTCTGTCCCCTGTAGTCCCTCCCTCCCTCCATGAAGTGACTGAAATTAAAAAAAAGAAAAAGATTCCTGGCTGCAGGCATGCACTTATTACAAAAACAAATAACAAATAAGCAATATTCGCAAATATTGTTGCTGCTGACACTGGCTCTACTTTTTCCTGGCTGCCCTCCCTGGGCTGTTCTGCCTCATACTGAACTGCACTAAAATTGTTCTCTGCCTGTTACCTGACTGTAGATGATTGCTTATACCTGTCTGTACCTTGCCTGACAGTTGGACCCAAGCCTTTGTACTTTGTTTCAGCTGGTCCTTCTTGCTTGTATTCTGACTGTACCTTTGTGTAACTTGATGCTAGCCTCTGTACTGTTATTGCTTGTATCTCTGTAACTCTCTGGGGTCACACCTGAAAATAGGCACGTGACTGTCTAGTGTGCTTACCTGGTAAACAAAAGCTAAATAAATAAATAATAATGGTCCTATTGGACCAGCGGCCCTCTAGTGGACTACTTTTATAGTACAGTTTAATGGTGAGGTCACATTTAGTAGGAGAAGTTTAAGGTAATTAGTGACCCTTTATTGTGCATGATTGAAATAGACTATATTGTGCTGCTATATCTATAAAAGTTGGAAATGCATTGCATTGATATAATAGAAAAAAAGCCATTTGGTCCCTGTGATGCCCCAAAATTGTATTAGTTCAGAGTTTATTCATGTATTATTGGTAGGGGGCAGATCAGATGACTTATGATGTCACTTATCTAGCATTATAAAAAACTTCAGTCTAGAGAAACCAAGCAGATAGGTCTAGAGCACAAGAGGATAGTGGTCCTGTTGCTCCTCTGGTACCACTCTTTGGCAGTACTGTTGTTTGAAGTACTGAAGCTCTGAAAGAGAGTTGTTGATTTGTTTTTTGTTTTTTTTTCTTTTCTTTTTGAAGTACTATTGTTTATTTTTTGATTTTCTTTTAAATTAAAAACTTAGCCACACAAAGTTTGTGTGCGCGAACTTATCCATTGAGTATTGTGTTGTCACTTCACACTCACACCTTCTACAGTGTTCATTTTAGAAGGCACTAAGCAGCTGGCAGCTCTACCCCCAATCACATACCAGATTCACAGGGCTTTCTGAATCTACTCAGCCCCAAATGTATTCTTCTGATCTAGATTCCCCTCAGTACCTGTTACAAATTTAAAGCTATGTCTCAAAGTGCCCCAAACATTGACTACATATCTCTCTTTTCTCCCCACTTACCCTTCTACTTTCAATAGGGAGAGAAAATATAATTAAATATATGCATATTCATTTAAGTTAAAGTTTGGTGCTTACTCTTCTCTCTGTCAGCAATTTCTGCACTTCCTACGATGGCCAGGCTTGAATGGAGCTAATGTTCTCTCAGCTCCTCTTGGTGATCAGCAAACTTTGAGTAGCCTGTCCAAGGAAAATGCAAGATCTAATCCAGCTAAATGAAAGATGCAGGAAAGCTAAAACGCAGATTACAAAACATTAATATAACACTGATGATTTGTGATGTACACTCAAGGAGCAGGATTGGATTCTGTGACTTACCTGGGAAAGAATCAAGCACTTGGAAAACTGGGGCTGAGGAAATAATTTGCATTTCAGTGGCTTAGCAGTGAGTATATTGCCTGTTGTTGATTTCTGCAGTCAGTTACCCAGTACTAATAATATTCCAAAGGCCTGCTGAACTGAAAATGGAGTGACCCTTAGACTGTTGGTGCCAAATACTACACCAAGTAAAAAAAAATCATGCTATATTTTGGCCTGCTTCTGTTGGTACCCTGTTAAAGACAGGCTGCTGAGGCTTGTAAGGGCCTTTAATTGGTCAAGAGCAGACAACTGTGATGCAAAAGTGGAGGGCTTTTACAGGGATTAGATGCCATTTGTTTTAAGCTGGAACAGAGTACTGAATTTGAATTTTATTGATAGGGAAAGAACCTTTAGGCACACTTGCCTCTTCTCAAAGGTGACAGTCAAAATACAATGCACAAGAGTTCATACATAATACAGATTTCAGTATTATTATACCATGTCACTATAAAACAGTTAATAATGTCTGTCTAATGCATTTACCCATCATAATATCATTTAGGTGCATTTTGAGGGCATTTTTAAAAAGCCTTAGAGACTCGTAATGCAATGTATTTTTTTAGAAGAGTATTCCAAGTGTTCACCGATCTTCTTTTAAAAGACATTTGTCTCAAGTTTTACAACTCAGTATATCTAGATTCAAGCTTTGTGTTCTAGTATTATATTAGTTGGAGCACCTAGACAGCAGCTCATTTCAATTATTAGTACTTTGGCCATTTACAATTTTCCAACTCCAGATATTAACAAAGTCCTTGCTTCTAATGTTCAATGGAAAACTATTTAATTTGAAGTATGGATCACAATGATAGCAATGGCAATCTATTTGCTTTTAACACAGATCAACAGATTCTGTTATATGCAATTTGTATTATGTCCATCGTACTATCAGTTGCAATTACATAAATAGGCAGACCTTAATCTATTAGGGAAAGTAATGAACTTTGAGCCATTAACTTTTGAGCTTCCAGATTGAAATTAATTTTATTCTCATATATAATAATTCCAGTCTTGTATTAATTTTCCTTACGTTATTATTAGTATGCTTGTCAAATAATAGTATATTATCAAGGTAAACACCTAAATACTTAAAAAGGGAATTTATTCCAACTCCTTACCAGTGATAGTTGTAATTTTCAATTAACCACATTTCTGTATATTCCTATTACTACAACATATAGAGTTGGTCTGTTAATTTACTTTTATGACCCATTCCTGTTCTCTGTCAGATCTTCTTGGAGTGATCTAGCTAAGTCCATTGCAGATCTATCCCTGATTGCCAGGACTTACAAACATGGCAATCAGAAGGCAGATCATTAAAAAAAGGCTAAAGAGCAGAGGCCCCAGCACAAACCCCTGTGGAACTCCTCTATTAATGTTTTTTTTGGCAAAGAGACAGCATCACCTACTTTTACTTTTTGAAACCTATTTATTGGGTAATTTTAAAACCACTGAAACACATTTCTTGCTAAGTCCAAATCATACTGCCTTTCATCAAGCAGATGGTGCTTCACTAAGTCAAATCCTTTTGATAAATTAATACAGATCAATCCAGCCATAGTCCCACTGTCAAAGGCATCAACAAAAAAACCTGTGCACTCCAACAAAGTAGACATTGTACTACATTTTTTGCAAAAAACATGTTCTGCATCTGTCAAAATGTCACTCATCAAATATACATCATCAGCTGATCATACAAGATTCTTTCCAGTATCTTACACAGCAGGGCCAGGACTGAGATTGGTTAATTTACATCAGTAACTGAGCAGTCTCCACCTTTATATATACTGAAACCACCACTGCTTGCTTCCATAGCTCAGGTATGTCCTGGGAGCACAGACTGAAATTTTTCCTAATGGATATTGCCACTTCATCAATAGCAATTTTCAAGAGCTTAATGCCCACAATATCACTTCCTACTCTTGTTTTTGTGTTCATTTTATTCAAATGTTTTATTATTTCCCTGTCAGAGACTTGTCTAAAGTAAAGTACCCTAGTAGTCTTTTCTTCCTTACTCACTCTATCGCTATTATTAATAAGGGGCATTCACTGGGGACATCAATGAACTAAAAAAATTATTAGCTATGTATATGTCAAAGGTATCAAGATGAACTAGATTTCCCCTTCCACTTTGCTAACTTTAGGATTCAGCTTTTTGTTCCTTCCTAAAACTCAATTACTAGTCTTCCAAAACATTTTAGGGATGTTTCTTCCCTTTAGTTGTGCTGAAAATATTCAACGTTGTCCTTATATACTCAAAAATGTATACTTATTACATAACTGTTTATAAATTATTTTATCCTTATCCAGCACACAGCATCTAAATCCTAGCCATGTTTTTTTTTCTGTTTCTCATTAATTGTTTAACGACCAAAGTAAGCCAATTTAAGGAGCTCCTTTTTTCCTTTGATTCCTCTCATAGAAACATAGAAACATAGAACATGACAGCAGATAAGGACCGTGTCACCCACCTACACTGCCCCTTTTCCCTACCTAATGCAGTACTGCTGACCCTAGTTGATTTGTGACTTACCCTCTCTTCCCTACTGCGGGAGTGCTCTTATGTGGACACTCCAACAATATGGATGTTTCACCTGAACCCTGACACTCCAGGTCAGCAATTGTATACCACAATAGTGCTATGCAGTTCTTAAGGGCATGAACTTCAATGTCCTTACAGTAGTTCTACATCTTTATATTCTATTGTGTATTTTCTATGCATCTATCCTATGCATTCTTGAATTCCCCTACCATTTTGCCCTCACTGCTTCCACATGGAGACTGTTCCAAGCATCCTCTTTTCTAAATTATTTCAAAAAGTCTGTCAGAAATGTTCAGTCACGTTCATTCAATGACAGAGACTATGGCTTCTGGGTGAACCAGTATAGCCAGTTCTGTTTATCCCACTATCAAAGTTTGAGAAAAAATTAAAGGAGGTGTCAGAAGTTAAAAGCTAAATATCTGCAGAGAAAAATGAAATTGGAGATTTAACTCAGAGTATGAGGGCAGAAGAGAAGAGTGTCAGTTACTTTGTTCAGCATTGGCTTACAGACCTTTACCATCTCAAAAACCTGCACTTTGAAATACAATGGGCACACCGCACCCTGACATTCAGACTGTGGGCTGGAGAGAAAGCCCATATCTATTCTTGCCCTGTTTCTAAGTTTTTTGAAAGAGAAAGGTCCCTTTATTTGGTATGAGCATAGAATGTGGATTTACCAAAATTATTCTGCCACACTTAATAAAATAAAAGGGCTGAATTTACTGAGGTGTGATGCTCTGGGTGGGTGATTGGGTGGAGGGAGGGACAACTAGCCACCAGGCTGTGTTTTGGTTTTTGTACAAGTAGGTCAGATGATCAGGTGGGGGAAGGGACCACTAGCCACCAGGGAAATTTTTTAGACTTTGGGTGGCTGATCGGGTGGGAGGAGGGACTGCTATACATCAGGGAGAACTTGACTGCTTTGTGCTAAATTGTGGAGCTTATTTTTGTTAAGCTTTCACTTTGAGAAGGGACATCCTGTCACCTTACATATTGTGTTGACCTGTTCACCAGAAAATAATGTCCATAGGAGAAATAGCTTTTTGAAAAATGACACATCCTGTACTGTCAAACATTACTGTCATATGGCAGCTGCTTGATATTGGGACTGGCAAGGATAAGAAATCAAAATACTAAAAGGAGTGTAAAGTAGAATTGAAACATCATTAGGTAGGAGGCATTTCTCTTTTGGTGATGACTGAACGCAACTGTTTTGGTGAGTTCTGTTGTGCAGCAGTACTCTCGGTTCTAATATTTCTGTAGTTCGTTTCTGCTTGGAGGAAAGTATAATTAAACTTTAATGCCTGTAGAAAGCTATTTTCCCCAAGAGAAATGTGTCCAAATGTTAAGAGCTAGACACACAATACTGATGTTGGTTGTGAACACTTTGCATTTAGGTTATTTGTCTGAAGGTCACAAGCTTGTAACCTGACTACTGAAAGTCAGTTTGCCATAGCTCCAGCGGTAACACGTTAAAAATCTTGCAATATTACTGGACTGTGATGAGCTATTATAAGACTGCAGGTTTTATTTGTCCCATATATTAATTCACTTATCTTTACAATTACAGTAGATTTCAAGTAGTACAGTAGGTATGAAGTATAATTTTAATAGGGCTTCAACTTATTGTCTGCACTTATCAAAATTAACACCCACACCTTTTCTTTATATAGACATGACTGAAGGTGCAGTGTGTGTGTGTGTGTGTGTGTGTTACACACATACACCATATAAGCTCCTTCCTAAGTCAGTAATCAAAATGACATTACAAATCTCACATGATGTACTTATAAAATAGCACATATAAAATTAAAATTTCCAAGGCTGTGCTTTGAAGCAGATTGGATTCCATCAGTGTTTATCACTTCAGGAATAAAGGTGGTAGTTTACAATGCTGCTTTTCAATATTCATAAAAGATCTGTTTGGCTGAATGAAAGGTGTTCCTCCTTTGTTTTCTATATTGCTATTGTTACTTGTCACTATACTTTATTTTATAGATGTGTCCCATGAGCTAAGCATGAGCAACAGCAGCAATGACAGCATAGAAAGGCACATTGAAACCCACATTCATCATTTGTGTGTTAGTGTACCTGTAGACACTGAGTAGATGGAGTAGTTTGCATAAAATATAGAACTGAGGACATGTTCCTTTACAAGACGGTATATAGCAAAACTATTTACAAAGGGGTTTATGTTGCAGTCTTTTAATGTTGCCCAAACCCCACAAAGAATCAAATGTAACAAAGATATAAATGTAAAAAAAATCAAAGGCATTTTAGGAACTTACTAATGGACATTCTCCAGTTTATCTGTGCTTTAACTGAAGGTTGTGTTGTATCATAAAGGGAGGAGACAGAACACCAGATAGACTGAGAGAATGATGCACTGTACCCATATGCCAAGGGAAATAAGTAAGAACACAGGAACACTCTGAAGACAAAGTATTTAATGGTGCAGTGTTACAAAATAATGTTACCAGAAAGTTATACAATGTTGTTTTTAATTGCCCAAGCAGGGATATAAAACTGCATTTTTTTTGTTTTGTTTTTTTGTTTTTGTTTTTCAGGTATGTCCCTAAACAGTGTTCATCATCTTGTTACACATTCTGTACTGGGCACAAAGAAGTTAGGAATGAGGAAAGCATTTCTGTAGTCATTTCTGTCGCTTTTTACATACTGCAATGGAATGCCACTTCATTCTAGTGTTCCTGAAGCCACATTTGTAATGCTGCTTTGCAGTACAAAGTATTAAGGTGGGGGGGGGGGGCTGATAGATCATTTTCATTGATGTTCAGTATGTTCTCCAGTTGCAGACAAATGTACTCTCTGATCGGTATGTGTCAGAAGAATTAATGGCATTTTTTCTATGGTAAAACCTCATTGGCAGCCAATTCCCATATATAGTTCAGATGTCAGTGCAGAACTCACATTCCCTTGTGATTGCTTAAACATTTTAATATAAGTTGACCATATTAACATAACTACAGAAATTCTTGAGTAAAACACACTTTACATGCCTTGTAGACAAACTACAACTAGAAACATATACTTTCCCTTGAGATATTGATGCTTTGTTCTTTCTAGGATTTATGATATGGTGAATCAGATTTAGAGAAGCCTGGTCTCCTTTTTTGTCTCCACATGTAGTCTTCCCCTCTGTAGAGCAGCTGTTGAAATGCAGCATGTTCAAAGCATCATATTAATGTTTATGGGGGGAGAGCAGGAATAAACAAATAATGCAGTGCAATTCTCCACAAGTCTCTAGACACTCTGAAACTGAGGTATACTGAGTCTTTTCTGGTAAATACTTAATACTGTATGTCTCTGAAAATAAATGGTTCACTGTTATTAAAGTCAGTTTGGATCCATTACAAAGGGTTTAGTAAAGGCACTGAAATGTGTGGATAAATGCTCTACTTCTGTGAAATGATTTTTTTTTTCTGTAGGGAGGGACTATTTTTTTGAGGGGGCAGAGCTGCTCTGAGTTCTGATGTGCAGCGGCACAGATAAATTCCCAAGTATCTCCTACTGTAGGACAGTAGCATGGGGTTCCCTCTGCTATTTTTTTTTTTACATTCAATGAGTTCTCTTTTATGATGAGAAAGTGTTTATCAATAGATAAACTCTTTTTAACGTGAGTCATACAAAGGAAATGAACTGGAGAATATATCTAGGGTTCAAAGAAAACAGCACAGATATCGCAGCCATCTGTTAATAACACAATTGGGTATAACCATTAATTCATATTTAAAGTTGACTTTATACTGTACATCTGTAACTGTAAACATTAATTTGCAAAGGTACGGTAAATTGCTAGTGATAATAACAAACTGGCTTTTTACATCTACAAGCAACAGGCACTAGTGTGTGTTAATTATTATTTTCTTATTATGCAATATTATTATTTCTATTATTGATTATATTTTTCTTAACACCTAATATTTATTTTACAAATCTTAGAATCACCCAGCTGGTTGCTTTGAAGCCTAGAAAAATCGAATACCGATTTTATGATGGCTTCAAATGAAACTTTATTCTTCCCAAAAAGTCTGTAAGATATAGTCTGCAGTTATCAACAGCACAACTAGGCATAAACCTATTTTTTCCATTTCATTTATTTCATACAGTGAGATCCCTGGTATTAGCATTTTGTTAATAAGCCCTTGACACATCCATGTCAATGAAACTTAAACATCTTGATACACTGCTGTGCATGTTTAGCATCCAACATTTGTTCTAGCACCCTCCCTAGTGTTCATGTAAAAAAACACCACTTACCAATTTTAAATAAAATAAATAAATGTGCATGTACATGCTCTAATAAATTTATGAATGATAATAAGAATGGATTGTATCACCCCAAAGTGTGTGCCTTTGTAGTTTTTACTTCTGTCTGTCATCTTCATTTTAAAATATTAAGCAAAAACTATCCGGTTTCTTATGCATTCTTAACATTGCAAACATAACATGTATTTTAATCGACAAGTAACTGTGTGTCTGGCAGTATGGTAGAAAAGTGTCTGTTTTGGATTAGGTGCAACTGACCACACCATTATGCATACATCATAGATCCTATTAACAGTATCCATATACATTTATGGTGTTTGTGAGGCATGAGGGGTGGGGTGGGGTTGGGATGAGGGTGGGGGGTGGGCAAAGCATCACCAGGTCAGCATGTCCCCACATAAGGCCATATGTACTGTATAGCTATAGATAGATAGATAGAGATAAGTATATATATATATATATATATATATATATATATATATACACACACACAGAGTAGATCTATGCTGGGAGACAGAGGTGCTAGTCGCTAGAACACTGAGGAGTGTAGCGTTTGTAGCAGGATTCTATGAGAAGCCTGTTTTATTTATCCAATCAATATCCCTGTGGTCCAGCTGACCCCACTCCCCACCCTCCCACTGAGCCCCACCGCCCCAATATTGAATTATTTTTTATTTTACTTAAGCCCATGATCAGGCTGACAGTGATCCACTGGACTACCAGGGATATTGGATTGTTTTTAATTTTACTTAAGCCTGCGATCAGGCTGACAGCGGTCTACTGGGCCACCAGGGATATTGGATTGTTTTTTATTTTACAAATGCCCGCTATCGGGCTGACAGCAGTCCACTGGACCACCAGGGATATTGGATTTTTTTAAATTTTACTTAAGCCCGTGATCGGGCTATGGGACACGTTGCCACACTGCAGGGGGCGTTGGTCCCCGATGGCTGCTTCCTGGCAGGGCGCCAGGCGCAAGTCACCAGGGATTGGTGCACCTGCATGCAAATGGGGCCATAATGACATGCAAATGGCCCCTTGTGCCTTGCATACATTATGGACCCATTTGCATCTGCACTTTTGAATATTGCGGTTGCTGCACATAGCGCAATGGAACTTGAGCTAGCACATCCCCCTGCTCCACTCTGGCCACTTGCGCTGGCACAGTGCCACTGTGCCATGCACACTGTGGGTGGCCAGGGTGTGATATTCAGTGATACTGTGCCATGGCGCAGCTCCATTGAATATCACCCAGTCAATGCCCCTGCACAGCTAAGTTGCGCTGTGCCCAGGCTTGCACCACAGCCTGGCACAGTTTGAATATCTGGGCCCTTGAAAATTCAGAAACATTTATACAGAAAAAAGGGGAACAAATGAACCCAGCAGAAACTGCTCAGGGATTTAAGTTTGTTTGTTTGAAAACTTGTGCAGGACTTGTGCATCCTTTATCTAACCCCTTTATTAAGCTTTATTTTAGGATCTGAAAAGATCCAAAAGAGCCCGGGACTTGGATTGAGGTGCAGTGGCCCCACTGTGTCAGTATATTTAAGGGATGACTCTCAGCTGGTTCTTGGGCTCTGACCTTTGCTGTGTCTGTTCTGTCTGTGGGGGCAGACTTGCCAAGAGCCCCTGCTGGAAATCAAACCTCAGATGCTAAGTCTCCAAGATAGCAGCAGCTAAGGGGAAATGTCCATTAGTCCAGTTAGAATTTGCTTTTGAGTTTCACAGTAACATAGAAGTGTAGACTAGATTTGTATGCCTATGCCATCCATGCTAAAAGTCTGCTTCTCCCTGGGCATACCAAATGGCAAAAAGAGCAAAACTACTGTAGGTTTCAGGGTCAAACTCCATGATATCTAATTTAAATAATGATTTGTAACTACAGTATATGAGCTACAGTGGAATCAACTGGAAAAGGTCACTTTATTTAGTTACTTGGTGTTCTACTATACCCACATTTGACATAGTATGATCATTTCAAAAAGGGCAGGACTTGTGCATCCTTTTTCTAACCCATTTATTAAGCTTTATTTTATGACATATCTGTCTTCCAGGTATATAGACAAGCCTGGAATGCTTGTAAAAAAGCAATACTTTCTGCAAAAAGTGAATTTTGTAAGTCTGCTCTGCTAACATCTGCTAGAGACCCTAGGGGTTTTTGATGAAACATTAAAGATATGGTAAGTGGCTCCTCTAAAGGTTATATTACTGATATGCTCATTGGTAATATAAATTGCAACAATGCCTTAACATTTGTTAATGCATTAACCACACAGTTCTCTGACCTGTCTGTTTATACCTCCCTATTTACCCCCCATGGGCAGGGTCCACTTGACAGCTCCCAACATGGATCTGCCTCTCACCCTCCTCTGTACATCAAGACAGTGGGCAGGATTATCAAAACACTCTGAAGGTGCAAAACCATCAGCAAGTCCCCTAAAGTTCAGCAGTTGTAGGAAAAAGGGGAAACTGCATTGAGAGATAT
The DNA here is from genome assembly GCA_016271365.2 of Neoceratodus forsteri. Taxonomy (NCBI): domain Eukaryota; kingdom Metazoa; phylum Chordata; order Ceratodontiformes; family Ceratodontidae; genus Neoceratodus; species Neoceratodus forsteri. The sequence continues at coordinate 1,284,423,169 of CM057459.1, read as the reverse complement.
ATACAAAAATTCCACAGCTGCATAAAAAATAGACTGTGGAAAACTGTGCAGCTGCAGAAGTTCCTGAGGGGGAAAAAAGCCATTGAAAATTATGGAATATCCCCTTAAAGGCTATTCTCAGTCAGTGTTTTTTCGTAGTTGCAGAAAAAATATTGCACACATGCTGCACCACAGAGTGAGGCATAACTCTCCCTGAGCAAAATGCAGTAACACAGAAACAGAAACATGCAAACCTAGAATTTGATGGCAGATAAGAACTGCTTGGCCCATCTAGTCTGCCCATTTCCCTACCTGATGGATAAGCTGCAGATTCTAGTTAACCAACAGCTTACTTCCTCCTACCCCCCACTAGAGTAGCCTTATGTCTGTACCATGCATTCCTGAATTCTCCCACTATTCTTGACTCCACAACCTCATCAGGAAGGCTGTTCCATGCATCCACAACCCTTTCCGTGAAAAAATATTTTCTATCATTACCTCTGAGCATCTCCCCTCTATCTTCAAATTGTGCCCCCTTGTTCCTGCACATCTCTTTTTCTGAATGATGCAACCCTCTTAGACTTTGTTAATTCCCTTGAAGTACGTGAAAGTTTCTATCATCTCCCTCCTTTCCTCAAGGGTATACATGTTAAGCTGCTTTAGTTTCTCTCCGTATGTCTTCTGGTGCAGACCCTGCACCATTTTGGTTGCCCTCCTCTGAAAAGCCTCCATTTTGTCTATGTCTTTGTGGAGATGGGGTCTCCAGGACTACACACAGTACTTCAGATGGGGGTCTCACTAATTGTCTGTACAGAGGGATAACAACTTCCTGTTTTCTACTGTTGATGCCTCTCCCTATGAATCCCATGGCAGTATCCCCCAGCCCTCCTTACTGCTTCTCACATTGCTTGCCCACCTTTATGTTATCTGATATAATTACTCCCAGGTCCCTTTCAATTTTTGCTGTTGTTAGTACCCCCCACTGTGTACACTTCCCCTGGGTTTTTGTTTCCCAGGTGTATTACCTTGCACTTCTTTGCATTGAATCTGAGCTGCCATACAAGTGACCATTCCTCCAACCTTGCCAAGTCCCTCTTCATCCTTTCCACTCCAACTTGTGTATCAACCCTGTTGCAGATCTTGGTGTTATCTGCAAAGAGACCTACTTTTCCTTCCAGGTGTTCTCCAATGTCACTTATAAAGACATTAAAGAGGACTTGTCCAAGTACTAAACCCTGTGGTACCCCATTAGTTACCCTACATTCTTCACTATGGACTCCATTTACTTTTGCCCTTTGCATCTTGTTGTCCAGCCAATTTTTTTTATTATATTTTTATTGCTTTTACAATAAAAAACAATATTGTATAATCATCTTGTGCAAGAGATCACATTCAGGTACAGATGATACATTTCATGTAGCAGTATATTTAAAGTCTTCACACTCTTGTTTTAGGATTTGGGGGTATAGCATAGCTTAAGTACAAGATAGAAACATAGAAACATAGAGGTTGATGGCAGACAAGGACCACAAGACCCATCCAGTCCGCCCACTTTTTCTACCCTATGAATGTGTCACACACCTTTACACTGTCAATGACCTATCTATCCATATTCATCTGTATTGCTCCCTTATGCCTATCCCATGCCTGTTTGAAGCTCTGCACTGTATTCATAGCCACCACTTCCTGAGGTAGGCGTTCCATGCATCCACCACTCTTACTGTCCAAAATAAGCTGCACTCTACAAGACTATGGGTGGTCAAATTAAAATTAAATTCAAATACCGAACATATTTTATCTTCAACAACTTTTGTTCATATGACCCCCTCTTAAAAATGTTAAATCCTTTACATTTATAGTACTGGACTAGATCTCTACCAATTCCAAGAGACCTACAGCACCACACTTTAAGCTTAATAATCCTCCTTCATTATGTTATTTTAATTTAGGCATGACAACGTCGTTTAACTGGGGAAATTATAACAATGGGCATAATAGGACATCATTTAGCCATAAACCTGTAGCCAGTTTTTAATATAGCATAATCAAAATTAAGTCCTAAGTCAGGTCTCATCCTCAGATTCTGATGGTTCGCAAACTGGGGAATGCACACATTCTCTGCCTATGGCCTCAGCATTCCTTCCTGCATCTTCCGGATCCATGAATTGAAAAGTCTGTCCTCTATATTGTATTCGGAGCCTAGCTGGCATCAACAAAGAATATGCAATACCTAGGGCTCTCAGCCTGGCCCTCACTCCATTGAATCTCTTTCGTCTAGCCCGCGTGGCAAAAGGCAGGTCTGGAAATAAGTGGATGGTATTGCCCTGGAAGCTGAGCCGGCCTGATCCTCTTGCCGCTTGCAGAATAAGATCTCAAGTAGATGTACCAGAAGTAACCACCAGTACTGTTCGAGGTGAGTCCTATAAGCCCAATGCTGCCTGTGGCGAAATACGGTAGGCTTTTAGGAAGTGATTTTGAAGTCAGGGAATCCTCCAAGTGTAGATTTTGCGGTAGCCAGTCAGCTAGGAAATCAAGTAGGCCCTATCCATCACAGCTTTCGGGAAGCCCCACTAGCTTGATGTTTGCCACCCTTTGCGCATTTTCCACTGCCTCCAGATGATATTTCAATTGGGCATTTTCCTGTGCCATTTTGCTAGAACCAGAGAGGGCCTTTGTGGCCATGGATTCCACAGATACAGCAGTTTGTCTAGCAATCTCAATTTTAGCGTCTTGCTCTTGAAATTTTGTAAGGATTGACTCTACTTTGGAGTCAATTGCCTGCATGGACCTCTGTAGGGTCTTCCAAGGAGGCTCTGACCCCAGTGGTGGTTACAATTATGGCTCAGCCAGTGTCTGCTGCTCAGCCGATGTTTGGATTTTCGGTCCACCTCCCGTAGCTCTATTTGTACACCCCATCACCAAACTTATATAGCTGTGTTCAGCTCGGTACCAGGAATTCAGCTCTCGGTTTTGTTTTTCAGAATTTTTAAATAAAATTGTTGATTTTTAATGCTAAAGCCTCTAGATTGGCAGAGATCTCTCTCGGCACATCTCATCAGTAGGCGTGCTCAACAGGGCCCCTCTTCCAGCCAATTTTTTATTCAGGCTACCACCTTGGGACCCACTCCAAGGCTGGCTAAACTTGTATATTAATATTTTGTGTGGGACTGTATAAAATGCCTTGCTAAAAATCTAGGTAGGCCATATCCACAGTCCCTCTCTATTCTACTACTTTGGTCACCCAGTCAAAGAACTCTATTAGATTTGTCTGACACGATCTTCCCTCTGTGAATAGTGTCAGTTGTTACAACAAAACTAGCACACATTTTCATTTAGAAACAACAGATCACAACTGTTAGACCCAGTGCAGCCCATAAAGGAGCCCCACAGACAGCAGAGGCAGATTTGCAGAGTGCTTCTGAAGCAGGCAACATAAACACTCCAGGGAGAGACAGAACCATCAGTTACAGACAGCCACTGTGGTGCATGGTCCTGCTGGTACCAGTGGTGCTGCAGTAGTCCCAGTTGAGGGCCTAGCTGCTGGTCTCCCTGTGAGTACTTTCTTGCTGCATCTATGTGAAGCGGATCAATATGAAAATAGCGCGGTGTGATTAGCGCCTACAATAAAGGTGCTTTAAAAAAGCCTTAGCATTTTATTAGCGCTGTTACAGTTAAGCGCAGCGATATAGTAGCGTGGAGACTAGTTATTCACAGTGGCTTACATCTTTTCCCCAATTCTACTAATACCAGATTTTTGAAAGTAAAAAGCAGCCATTTTTTCCAGTTTTAGCAACAGACACACACACAACACAGCTGCAGTCTCTACATTCAACTTGCAGTGATTATGGCATTTTTGTTTAACTTATTACCCCTCTCTGCACACAAAACACTTTATTTTTCTTGTAAAAACCCACAGTGCTAGCACAGACTTGTGTTTCTCGCTCAGCGTGATCCAGCTACACACACTTTGAATTCCTATCACTTGCCCCCTGCCTGACTCTGGCCATATATTATTTATAATAGCCCCACTCAGCAAAAAAAAAAATAAAAGAAGCACTTTACTTAGCAAATATCAGCAGTTTCTCTTTTTATCAGCTGTCTGTGAATAGTGCGCACTACCGTCTGCAAACCACTTGCCAAAAACAACAGCAACAAGGACATCATCACTGTGTTCCGGATCTGGACTTTATTTAATACAATAGTAAATACTGAGTAAAAATATAGCCATATAGCCATTTTCTGTTAACTATTAAAACTATAAAAAGCCTATAAAAAGCCTTGCTGTATTTAATAATTCTAAAAAAGATGGCATAATAAAATGAGTTAAAATATATACTTTAGACGGCAACTATTAAAACTATTAAACTATTAAAATCCTGGCTGTATGTAAAACTGTATGTACAACTTCATTAAAATCCTGGCTGTATGTAAAACTGTATGTACAACTTCATTTTTAAAAAAACAAAAACTCTACACTTGTAATTAAAAGTTGTATGCAATCCTCTTAACGTATTCATACATCGACCTTTGTCTATTCTCTGACACTACCCTCTCAATGCGTTTGGCAGTGTCCTTGTATTTTTTTTTTGTGCCTGCAATCACCGAACCTGCGATTAATTGCTCAAGTCTGGCAGTATTGTACTTCTGCTCACATTTAATAAAATCAATAAATCGCCAGATTGATGGGTGGTGGGCACCAACAAAGTGATTGAATTTACGGTGCCATGCTTCCACCTCATTGATTGTTCTTGGCAATTCCAATTGCACAGAATCGTAGCAATTCCAAAGATTTGTTGTGAAAGTTGGTCTTCACCGCCCTCCTCTGCCCAGTGGTCTACCCAGCTAAGTGTCCTCATAATAGTCTAATAGAGGCACAAGTATGTCAGAGTTACTAGTAAAAAAGTCCTGACACATCAAGTCTTCAAATGTTGAGATAATGTCAACTGTGGGGACATAAGCTAATGCTGGCAAACATCTAAGGTGGAGGGCAAATACCAGGTCGGACATATAGCGACTGCAAATTTCATTATGCTGCTGCACTTTATGCCATACTGATTGGCAAGATGAAAAAAAAGCAACGCAGTTGTGCTTCAGGGAAACACTGCCTAAAAGATTTAATAGCAGCCAGCTCAAAGTCAATCAACACACTTTCTGGTTTAAGTGGAGAACACATAGCAGTTATCTCTGTAAATACTTTATTGTAAGTTGATGCACTGCGACTAGTCATGAGCATATACACCAAGGGGATCACATTGCACAGTTTTATAGCATGTATAGTGTACAGCTGATTAAAAATAGATGGGCAGCTTTTAAATGTTTCATCAGCAAATAAATGCTTACTTTTCTTCAGCATTTCCAGATCTCGTGAAGAGGAGAATATAAGAAATCGGTCGCTGACAGGTCCTGAATCAAAAACCAAGAACTTTTCACCATTTTCAGTAACACAGTACTCAGGTGGAAGTACAAGGGACATAGCATCTAAGGGATCAGATGGTGGCTGACTGGTCACTCGTCGTGTCCTACGAACAGTTCTTTTCAGCAAAGACACAGCTGGAAGCTGTGCTGCCACTTCAGAAGGGAGTTGAGTAAAGCCAGCAACAACGATCTGGTGGGTGGTTTCAGTGGTGGAAGCAGCTTTGCATTTCATCTGAGCAATCACTTCTTTCTGCATGACAGTAACAGGGTCTGGCACATGGTTGTGTTCACCCAGATTTTTAACAATTATATCGCCAGTGATATGTACCCTAGCAGTACAGTGTCCAGTTGCATACTGCAAGCATTTCCAGTATGACTTTTCACCACAAATGCGTTCTCTCTGATATAGAAAACCCTGCCACTGTGCAAGTTCACCTCCTTTCTGACTTTTGATGTAACGCACTTCCATGCTGCCAAACAAAGTGCTACACTAACAGTGCTGCTATGATGGAGGTAATTAAGATAAGCGGCACACCTGAATCTCGTTACTCACTTCCATACCAGAAAGCTAACTAATAGTACTCCTAAGATGCACCTGAATCTCATTACTGGCTAATTCTTCCATACCAGAAAGCTAACTAAAAGTACTCCTCATTATCTCATTACTGGCTAATGATCACTTGTGGTTAGAAATGTAATGTTCAATGAAATGCGCTATTTAAGATGCGTGACAATTTATGCTACACGCTTTTATGTACCACGCTATTAAGGTAGTGCTATTTTTTACCACGCTATTTTATCCATGCTAAAATCATCGGATACCATGTGAAGCCGGTCAAAGTCTGCTGCTCCAGTTAATATGGATTACCTGTTGTTGTGCTTGCTGAGCCTTTTCCACAGCTGTGGATCTGTACTTGTGAATTTTCAGCAGCTGCGGAAAACATTTTGAGGATTTTCAGCACTTGTGGAATTTCGTACCTTGCATGTTTTGCAATTTTCTGCAACTGCGGAAATTTTATTTGTGAATATGCCACAACTAAAGTTCTACAGTGCTGCAAGCCATTTTTCCTTCACTACAGAATTTTTGGCTGTCTTTGAGAATCCATCCCCATGTCTGTAAGGGAGATACAGAAACTCCTTGCAAGCCTCTCCCCCCACTCCAGTGCTGGACATGACAATATGGAGCCAAATCCTATCTGCCTTGGCATACCTTTCCTTGTCGTACCTACTGCACATATATTTAATACATCCCTTATCACTGGATCAGTTCCTGACCTATGAAAGGTTGCTAGGGTTGTACTAGTATTTAAACAAGGTGATCCAAAAAGCCTCTAGAACTGCTGACCAGACCAATAGCTATCCTATCAGCTATTAGCAAGCTAATAGACATAGTGGTAACATCCCAGCTCTCAGACTATATTCAGAGTCAAGAACTTCTATCCCCTGCATATCGTGGCTTTCTTAAAGGCTCTTGTACCTCTTCTGCCCTTGTCAAAGTTACAGTGAAGCTCACCAAGAAGCTCACCAAGAAGAAGCACAGTGTCACAAGGTCCTGCACGACAAAAGGAATTAACTCCCATTGAAACTGCATTGTTTGCTGCAGTAACTCTACTGCAGAATTTTACAGAGTAGGGCTTCATTTTGGTGGGCGTCACTGTACATCAGAGGTTAGGGTAGCCATGGATCAAGGCAAACTGACTGGAGCAATCTTCGTAGATCTCTCCAAGGCCTTTGATTTGGTTGACCATACTCTCCCATGCTCTAATCCCCAGTGCTTTGGTTTGTCAGCTCCTGCCCTAGCATGGTTTACAAGCTTCTTACAAGGGAAGCAGCAACTTGTTAAGTTCAGTAGGGTTTTTTTCTGAGTCCACTGCTGTCAATACTGGGGTCTCACAGGTGTCTATACTGGGTCTCATTCTTTTCTCCTTGTTTGTTAATAATTTACCCCTGGTGTCGGAGCATGGGTGTGCAGCTTTATATGCAGATGACCTGGTGCTCCTAATTAACTCAGATGACTTTAGTATCATTAACTCTCAACTAAAGGCTGACTTTGGTAACATACTATATTGGCGACTGGCCAACAAGTTAGCCCTACATCTCAAAATAAACACAGGCTAAACCTAAAAATAAAACACAGGCTATAATCACAGTGTATCCTGTGCCCATGAGAGTCACTGGTGCTGATGGGTCCCTTGTGAGGTTTGCTGACTCCTTTAAATACCTGGGAATCACCATCAACCCTCAGCTTGACTTCTCTCTGCATATTTAAAACATGAGCAAGGATGCTAATAATAAGCGGGGCTTGGCTTAAACAGTAAAAAGCAGTCTTACGTTAGCAGCATGTCTTGCCCTGGCTAAAGGTATACTCATCCCTACATTCTGTTATGTGATCATAGCCTTCACCCAGGCCACCAAATCCAGTCTGTGAAAATGGGATGTTGCCTATAATAACATATGTTGCCTTACCATTTCTGCCCCCCCACTGACTCATCATTGTGAGCCATATAACAAACTTGAATGTCTCTCTCCAGGAAATCATCAGACTTTTGTGTTGGGCTGCTTCACTGACAAAGTAGTTAGAACAGCTACTCCTCCAGTTCTTGTGGAGCTTTTTTAGTCTGTAAGCTCTACATACCTTCTAAGGTCAAATGGCTCATCTGTGTTCTATGTTCCAAAAACCCGTACATTGATAGGTGATTGGGCATCTGCTATCTGTGCATCTGGGCTATGGAACACCTTTACTGTATCTGTTTGCTGTGCCACCTCCCATACCAGTTTCAAAAACTCCCTCTGGGATCATTTGAGGCTCACCTCAGCCTGCAACTGTACCTAAGCATTAGTTCCCCCTTTTACAAGTGTTGCACTTTATCATTCTGTCTGGTCTTTATCTAGAGCACAGCTAGATCATAGCTTTAATTTGACTGTTAAACTGTTTACTTTGTCATGCAATGTTAAGATTACCCTGCATTGTCTGTATATCCTTTTGAAATCATGTTAACCTTGCTCTGTCTGTATATTCTTTGTAATCTCCTGGGTCACACCTGATAATAGGCATATGTTTGTCTAGTGTGCTTACCTGGTCACTAAAAGCTAAATAAATAAATTTAAATTCTGTTTGTAAAACAATTCATCAGCACTTGGGACTTTTCATGAACTGAAGAATTTTTTACCTTATGATACTAGACTTGCAATTGCAGTGCACTTTATTGCCTCATCTTAAGTATTGTTCTCAAATATGTTATAATGCTCCCATGTCTAACTTATATATGCTAAGTATGCATATAATAACATCTGCCATTCATGTTAGTTTCTTGGTAATTTTCTTATTTTTGTTCTTTTGGATAAAGTGCAAGTGCTACTATTTTGAGTGGAGGGATGCCATTTCAGGTATGGAGCATGACTGACAACTGCCCTCTGCCTAGAGATTAACATGTGAGCACTTTTTGTACTGTAAAGTTTAACTTTCTCTTCCAAGGTATTCTAGTTGGAAGTCTTAAGTAGTTTCTTTTCAAATACTGATTTGCTGTGAGATACCATAATCGACTGTCCACAGGAGTTAATTGGGGAGCCAAAGTTGTGTTCTTTTATTGTGCAGTACAATCCATATGCCGAAAATGTTGGCTAACTTGGATGTGGACCTTTCATAATTCATAGTCATGATACAACAGATCACCATTCACCAGTTTTAAATAAACAAATAAATACGTACATACAGTACATACAACACTCCAGCATTTTTTTCTATTTAACAATTACATATATAGTACCAATATGGACAGCCTCATCAAATTTTCATCTTGCTTTTGCCAATCTTCAATACTGCATGTCAAGTACATGCTTTTTTGGGGGGTGTGGGGTGGGGTTGGAGTAAAAGAAACAGAGCGATGAGCAGGATCACAGTAAAACACACACACACACACACACACACACACACACACACACACACACACACACACACACACACACACACACATATAGAAAAAAATACCTGTGCACACAAATAAGAAGAACATTGTTATGCTCCATAATAAAAATCATAGAAAGAATGTCAAATGCATTCAAACCTGTCTACTTTATTTCAGTAATTCAACTGAAGTGTTAACTCATAGTTCAGGAGTATTAACACATCTCTAAGTCACTACATAGCCTTTAAAACTCCACAATATGAGGCCATCAATATAAAACAAAAGTGTGATACCTCTTAAATGAAAAAAAAATGCTTGGCTGGAGGTCTCAGATTTCCTCAAGTTGTTACAGCAATATTTTATGTAAACTGGAAGGGGAAAATCAAAATTAAGCATACTGCAACTCCTTTCTCTTTCTGGGAGTCTATTGAGTTTATTCCAAACTTGCATAGTTTTCAAAAGTGGTCAGGGTGCCATTGGTACTTCTATGGATATCCCGACCATTTTCTTTCTACAGAGAAAGTCACTGCAACAACATTTATAAAAAATTAATGGAGGGCCATCACAGCTGTTACGAACAATCAAACATAGCTCCCTTTTCTTGTTTTTGGAGTCAATTGATTCTTTGACAGCTAGCTCCAGCAAATTTGAAAACCAGCAAAACTCTGACTTATATTCTGACAACATTCTCTCTATAAGAAAGTTATTACAGCAGCATTCAACATATAGCATTCTTTTAAAGAGAGACAGTCTCAGCATTGCCGTCCCCCAGATATTTTTGGCAGCTACTCCAAAGTTCCAATACCGTCAATTAAAAGTAAAATTTCAATTTCTCTTCCAAAATCTTGGCAGGAGACATCATTTTTTGTCTCTTAAGTAGCATTATTTAGACTAGCTAATAAATCACCACCTGGGAGAAAGGAAAAATGTAAAATTAACTTTATTGTCCAAATCACCCCATTAAAGATATACATTATCAATGTCTGTAACAAATGGGTGCTTCTTAACCTAGACTACTAAATGAACTAAATGCAAATATTAAGTGGAGTGAGAGACTGAAAACACAACAGCTCTGTTTGGTAACGTAATTGCCAATTACAACAGGAGAGAATGGGAAGATTGTGGGGTCACTTGATGTAAATTTATAACACACAGCTAAATGCAACTCAAACAGCACCACCTAGTGCATTCAAGCTGCTAACAATGAGAAAATAAACTAATTAAGGACTCGACATACCACTAATACCATCTTACTGCTTATTGATGCTAATGAGGCATACCTCAGTACTGTATTCAGTACTGCACATACTCAGGTATGCCTCATTACCAGCAAACTTTTATATAACTACCACTGTAGTACAGACAGATGGCATTTGTTCTGCCCCTAGACAGTGACTCTCAGGTGTCGAGAGGTTGTGGTAGTTTCCTGTCCCTCAAGAAATCATTCAGCCCCTGATCTGTAGCCAACATTTCTTTCTACTCATGTTCCCACAGTATTCTAATAGCAAACCCCTTGCTTTTTAGAAAATAAAAATTTGTGCATGGTCCAATTAAATAACTATCCAAAACTAGTGCTTTTCATATGGTTTCTGTCTGTCTCTCACAGTAACCAATACTGCATCCTTTGAAAAAAACACCAATAGGGATCCCTTCTACTACAGCATACCCATCCAGAAAAAGGGACCTACTTTAAATTTAGAGCGTGCTGAATGGAAATGTTTTCCTTCCCAGCTATGTACATTAACCACTGAATAGCAGGTGTGGAGTGCCTCTTTTGTTGACTGTGATAGTTATCAGATGGCAGAACTGCTAGTGCGTTTTCTTTCAAAAGCATGAACCTATACATGGCCATGCAGACAGACAGACAGACACTATTGCGGTATACTGAAAGGGGTTAAACAAACAGCTGCATACTTTGATGGGTCTCCACCTGACTGTTTTAAAACTGTCTGGCTGTCATGATCATCACTTCTTACCTAAATTTGTCACAGGCTTTTTGAAGAATTTCAAGATCTAACTGATAATATTAGTGAAGTTCTTTTTTTAGATCAAATGCTGTACATTGGTTGGCTAGGTACCATCTCATGAAATCATCTTTTTCCCCAGGCATCATATACATTATGCCATAAAATTTAGCATCAGGCAAGGGAACTACATAATTTTCATTGGCCTTGGTGTGAAAAAATGTGGAAAGAGACCTATAACTTTTCATTCTTGAACCCAAGCCTGGCTGGGTCCTTACTTAATTTCAAGGGAATGAAACTAAAATAATCTATACATCTGAAGAGTAATGCAGATACAGTAACACACAACCATTTTCTTTCTTGTGTTAGTAACTTGATATAGATTTTTTCCTTGTCTAGCTGGCTGATGATAATATAGATGTCATAACCTTTGGTAATGTGGCCTATAAAAGTGTAATGTTTGAATGCTGTATCTGTAAAATGCCTGACGAAATCTTTCACACAATCATCTCCTTCAAACTCCCACTCTCTCTTACCATCTAACTGTTTTACATAAAAATAGTTGGGAATGTGCATTACTGTTTCTTGTCTGGCCTCAAAATCAAACATTATATATTTCTCAGATGTCTTCACTTCTGAAAGTGAAGACATGTAACACAGATGTTTGTCTGCAGCCATAAAAAACTCCACATCTAAGACATTTGACCATTTTACATTCATGATTTCCACTGTAAGGCAAAACATCCTTCACATATTTTTTTTTAATTTTCAAGTGATTGTATTTAAGGCAGCTTTGGCCATGTGTCTCTCCAGACAAGCTGATGATCTCCAGATATTTTTACACTTTGGACATCTTTTTAACTTGAAGGTTTTATTCAATTAATAGTACATTCTATTACAAACGCACTCCACAGCTCAGGCCCTCTGCTCCCACAGTGGCAACCTCAAAGCACAATAGTGTGAACAGGTAACTGACAGGGTAACCCTCCTGTCTGCTTTGGGTCTGAATCACCTGTTAGCCTCAAGATCTGGAGGAAATCAAACTGTGAACCTTATGCTAGCATACTCAATTACAAGCTCAGATATGTACTCTCTTTGAGACTGCAGTACAATCTTTCGCCAGGGGCACCAAGCCAGGTCTCCAAAATGAACTCTTAAAACTCTATAAGAGACCTTAGGTATATTCTTACCTTTTCCAAGCTCAGTAACACCATCAAGCCTTTTAAACCACTGTCAAACTTAAAACTACAGGCACTCCACATGCAAAAAGAAAACTGGGAAGACACAGGCAGTATCTTAAGAAAAGGTGATTTACTAAAAATTGTAAAATAAGTATTATACAATGGGCACAAAAAAATATAGAGAACCCTGCATTTTGATTGGCTGGCTGGCACCTTTCCAGAGTTGTAAATCCTCCAGCGTACCCACTGGAAAAGGTGCCAGCCACCACTCAGCTGCATCAGGAACTCCCTGGCAAATCCCTCCATTCCTCTCAAACACACCACTGCCAAACACACAGATGACAGTGAGATTAACTTGTCCTTAACCCGACATCCAACACTCCGTCACTAGCCTCAAAAGTTCAGAAAAACTGCCGCACCATTCCGAAAAAACTGAAGCACCGGGGGAAAAGTGCAGTTCATTCTCTCCAAAGCAAAGAAGCTGAAAAAATTTGGAACAGTGGCGGTGGACATCTGCGATCCTCTGGCACATACGCAGAACTGGCAAAAAAAATCCGAGCAGTACCACTGCAGTGAAAAACAAACGAGCAGCAACTTTTAAAACAAACGGACGTTTTAAATAATTTTTTTATGAAGAAAAACAAGCAGGGCCTTTGTATAATAGCAATATACCCCTCAAGGGAGTGGGTATACAGGTGGATTTACCACTACTGGTGTGGTTAAGTCCTTCGGCTGCGCCTCATGACCGAACCACACCAGCCGTGGTAAATCCTCCAGTATACCCACACCCTGTCGAGGTATATTGCTTTAATATTAAATACAGAACAAATATCAAAGAGCATGCAATCATTTAAAATAAACAGGAAGTTACAGTCAAAACACTCCTACCACAAAAGGCTTAAATTTCTTTCTAAGTATTACCTTTCTAAGTGTGTTTTAAAGTTAGAGAGACGTTACCCTCTTCTTTCAGAGCCCAAGAGATATCACTTCATGTACAATGTTACATGTCTTTTCTCTGTGTTCCTCCACCCCATTTTGGATGAGGTCAGCTAGACCCTCCCTTTGAATTAATTCTAACATACTTTCTACCAGGAGGTATCTTTAATTAATGAAACAACAGAAGAAAAAAATCATTTCCTAAATATGACATCCTTTAATTAAATATTTCTCTTTGATCTAAACATTCCCACACTGGCACCAAGTTGTTAAAAAGCCAACAGGAGTCAGCCTAAAGGACATCCCTTTTCTGATATCATAAAATGTATATTAAGTTTCCAACTTCAAAAGCAGCAGCAGGCCATAACCTGTCTCTGGAAAGAATGTTCCAATTAACTGTTTCCTTCTGGTCTGTTTTATTATCTCCTGGTTTCAGCTACTGACACTTTGAAGTTACAGGCCAAATTTCTCACACACAGAAAGGTCATACACAGACCATGTATTTATAATACCAATATCATACAATAATCATAACCAAATGGCCAAGCATCACACATAGAGATGCAGCGAATTTAAATTCCACCAGTGAAGTAAACGCGAAGTGGGCACTTTGCGTTACGGAGTGGGCAATGCAAAGTGCTCACTTCGCCTTATCATTACCACTTCATGTTAAGGCGGAATGGCAAAGCGAAGTAAGGTGAGGTCATTGTTTTTAATGGACTTCGTGTTCCTCATTCTGATTCTAAGTGACCCACTTGGTGTTTCGGATTTGGCAGCCCCCTCCACACATCACATGGCTTACAGTACTGTAAGTCACATGCTCTTTAGCTAGACAGGAAGAAAGTGAGTCATACAAGCAGACACTTTTACTTTCTCCTGTGTAGACAGAGAGAGAGTAGTGTGTTTTGTGACTGCTGATACTTTGAGATCAGAGAGGAGGAGATTTAAACTTTGATTTAGACCCAACAGATTTTTTAAAAGCTACTTTTTTTGTCTTTTCTGTACTCTTTTTTACTTAATTTGCTCTTTCTGTAAATTTTATTTTTCTTACAGGCTTAAAATACTTCCAAGTAACTATTAATAAAAATTAATGTTGTGACTCATGACGTGATCGTAAATCGTGATTTGTGACTGCATTTGTGACCGTGATGATGAAGAAACGCAAATGCCTACAGCTGTACTTCCTCGGGCCCCGAAAGGTGTGGCACAAAACTCCCCAACTTATAAACACTCATTAATGAGTACAATGGTGGGGTGGTGATGAGGCATGGAGAGATACTACAAAACAGGCTTAAAATACATCCAAGTAACTATTAAAAAAAAATTAATATTGTGATTAGTGATGGGATCATAAATCGTGATTTGTGACTGCATTAGTGACCATCCATGATGATGAAGAACGTGATTTGTATCACAAATAACTCGTGATAATGGTCCCGACTTAAAAATGCATATTAATGAGTACAATGTTCATGCAGAATTATGCACTACCCCTGCCCATTACTCTGAAGGGAAGCCAAAGAAACAACTGTGACTTAAGTTAGAGATGGAGATTGGGTCCTAAAGATATGCAAATGCACAGACAGATTAAGATTGTGCTGCACACTGAAGAGATGCAGATGCAAAGGCACAACATCTAACCAGTGCTCCCCATCAGAAATTCAAAAATCTGGAAAATAATTCCTTTTCCGATTGGGGCATGCCATGGGGGGGGGGCAGTGTACTAAACTGCTGCAGTAACAGTCACTAGTACTAGTAAAGATACCACAAAGAAGTACAAAAATTACACAGCTGCAGTGGATAACATAGCAGGTTCACATTGCTGAAATTATGTGGCACAATAAAAGGTGTCTGATTTGATGACACGTCACACGCATACTCATACACAAACTAAGTAATGCATAGCAAATTGAAAACTTCAGTAATATAACTACATATTTTAAACAAACTAAAATTATGCACTGCTGCACCACAACAATCAGCAAAAAAATGGCAAGAATTATTGAAAATATTACTGTGTGTACATTAACACAGTTATACAAGAAAAATATCACCAAAACAGAAAGCTTTCTTTGTCTCCAAGTTAATCTACCTACACCACAGATACACCCTTCCCCCAAAGCACACTTCCACTGTCTCTCAGTGCACAGACTGAATATTGTACATTAACATTCAAAATCCACACACAAACAATAAACACTCAATGATATAAGCACAGGAGGGTTTCCTATAATCGATGAACTAAAGTTTCAGCAAAACAAATGACCCCAAAAGGCTTTTTTAACAGCTTTTAGAAGGTTTGAATCACAGAGATCTCAGAGCAGGTTCTCTCCTACAGCTTCATATACACACTACCCCAAACTGAGGCTGTGCAGAACAATCTAGAGCCCATGTGACCTGAAATCCCATGAATCACTGCAAAATTCACCTTTGGAGCTTAAAAACAAGGCGAAGTGAGGCGGAGTACATTGTTTTCAATGTACTTCGCCTTAAGAATTGGTGGAGTAATGTGAAGTCATTGTTTTCAATGGACTTTACGTTACCCATTATAATGCGAAGTACTCGGCTTCGTGTCGCTGAGCACTCCGCGAATCCACCTTCACTCCACGGATCACTTTGCGGACGAATTGGAGCCACTTCGCCCACCACTAATCACACATACTAGACAACTCATAGTCAAAAATCACTTGATACAATTATCAAGTTATACAATTCAAGGGCATACATTACTGTTCATTCAAGGCATAAAGTTTCATACATCAAATATAATCATTTACCATCTCCAAGTCTAAATTTTTTCTGATAGGAAGAGCTGCTTCATTTGGATGTTTCATAGAAGAGTTAATCTCCAGACAATTAGAGTTCTGCGAATACTGGAATAGTCCTTCAACGTGTCCATGTATCATCTAGCATCTGAACCATACAAATATAAAAACATATTTATGTTCTAGTATCAAACACTAAACCTATGCTCATATAATTTCAGCACGTTGTAAACTACATATTAATAAACAACAGTAACATAACTAAGTCTGCTGTGTATTTGTTAATCAACAGAGAGGGGAAATTTCTAATTTTCACTATGGGCCAGATTTTCAACACCCTTAGAATGGCACAAAGTGCTTTTGTCAAACATGTTGGATGCAACAAGACCTTGCACCAAGGGCTGCACCTGAGCTATTTTGCAAAGCAGCCTCTGTCACTCAGCAGGCTGCTTGCACAAAAGTGTGCTTGCACCAGCCTTGCACCACAAAAGTGGCTGTAACATGGTGCTAGGGGGCTTGCGGCAGATGTAGGCTGCCACTACCCCAAAAGTCAGATTTTCAAAACCCTTCCCAGGGCCAAAGGGCTAAGTACTGTTAGACTAGCTAAGGGCTGGTCTAACAGTACTTAGAGATCCTCTGGGAGGGCTGCCAATGGTAGGCTATTGTTCCCCCTGGCCATAGGCAGCCAGGAGCTGGACACTGCAGACCCAATACCCTCCTTGATCTAGTGCCCCCCACCCACCCGCATTATGCCATGCTGTACAAAGGTACAGAACAATCAGTCCCACTTGAATTAGCACCCCAAGCCCTGGTATGCCCCTAATGTACAATGATAGATCCCACACCAGTCAAAATTGTTATCCCCTGGTATCCCTCCATATGCTGGTAATGCAAAGTAAACCCCTTTCTGGGGCCCCACCCCCAGCCTGATATACCCCATACCCAACAGCAATTACCAACCCTACCTAGTGGTCAAGTGCCCCCCCACCCAGTAGGTAGTACCCACCAGCCTGCTCCCTCCCCAGTTCTGTATCTGGTGAAGGGCACAGCCCTCCTCATACCACCATGGCTGGCCATTGAATGAACTGTCAGAGTGCATACTGTATATTGTACGATCTCCAACAGTTAATTTGTCAGCCGGCTATAATGGCACGAAGAGGGCTCTGTCAGTTGCCAGATCAGGGTACAAAATGGGGGAGGGAGTGGGATGGTGGGCACTACCTGCTGGATGTGGGGGTGGAGGGCCATATGCTGTTGGATTTGGGGGCATATTGGGCAGGGACAGGGCCCCAGACAGGGGTTTACTTTGTATTAAGGGCATACAGGGTGCGTACCAGTGGATAACACTTTTGACTGGTGCAGAGTCTATCATGGTACATTAGGGGCATACTGGGGCTTGGGGGGTGCTAATTCAAGGGGGACTAATTGTTCTGTATCTATGTACAGTATGGCAAACTGAGGTGGTGGCACTAGATCACCAGGGTCCTGGTTTGTGAGGGTATCAGTAGCTCAGTGGTGTTGGGGGTGCTAGCCTGTATTATGCCCCTGTCTGAGGATGCAGCTGCCATCTTGCAGCTGTTGCCGCATAGCTGGTGGGTGCACCATCTGTTTGGCGCACTTCCACTGTTGTCACAAGCTGTGGGACTTAGGCACTGGGGAGCCTATAAGATGGAAAATTGGGCACAGGTTCCCAGATGTACTGGCACTCAGTGCAAACTGCCATTGTCACTGCTTGCATCTGAGATTTGAAAATCCAACCCTATGCCTCGTCAAAAGATATGGCATACTATGCAATAAGATAACAAATACATTCACTCACCAGATTAATCTCCTTCCCCTAGTACTGTTTCCCTCAACCATCTTCTTAAAAAACTAGATTTCCTTTCTTAACATAAATATTGATCCAGAATGGGGATGTGTTCTGTCTCCTCAACATAAGAAAAAAACAGTAATCATCTTACATTACATTTCTCGGTTTGCAGATTTAACTCGGCTGTCATTGACTCCATGGCCAGATATTCAAAAGGGTTGTGCATGGCACAACAGTGTTGCACCATGCACAGCCCACTGATGCACCCCGGCATGATATTCAAAAGGGAAAAGTGCGCCGCACAAATCCCAATGCGCCAGAGCGCATCAGTAATGTATGCAGGCACAGGTAGGGGGGGCGTGCCCATGCATAACCTGCACAGCCCGATATTCAGCCCGGGATGTGCAGAGTCATGCATGCACAACCCCTACCTGCACCTGCACAAAGTTACGCCTAAAAAAAAAGGAACAAGTGATGGCTACCCACAGGTGAGCTGCTGCATTGCAGGGCACAACACAGCAGCTGCCACCTATGGGTAGCCACCCGAGTTCCTGCTGCACCTGGCAGCACCCTCCCCATGCCCCATTGCAGGCATCACTATAGCCTCCCCAAGTCCAATATCCCTGGTGGTCCAGTGGACCGCACTGAGCCTGATTGCGGGCATCATTAATAGACACACCTGAGTCCAATATCCCTGGTGGTCTAGTGTACCCACCCACCCGCCCACTGAGCCCCACTATCCTGGTGGTCTAGTGTACCCCACCCCACCTGCCCACTGAGCCCCACCGCCTCGCCTCTGTCAGCCGGCGGGTGGCAGCACCCCACCTCCGATGGACCCTCTAATTCCACCTCCCCCTACACCGCTACCCTTCCTGTTTCTGATGGTTGTTTTTGCAAACTGTAAAACATCAGCAGCAATGACTTCTGCATTGCTTTGAAGCATGTCAGCTATGTAATCTAACAATGCAGCAGTGTTAAACTCTTTGAGGCATGTTCTTTTTGAGAACAGGAGGTGATGTAAAGAGTCAGCATTCAAACACAACTGCATGCAATCATGGGCACCTAACTGAGAGATAACACAGTCTAACAGTTTTTAAATTGTTTCATTTGTTTCATTTATTGCTGTAATGGTTTGACTAAATGTTTCTTGACTGTCAAGATTTACAAACCAAAATCTCTCATGATATTCAACAGCTCTAAATGTTTGTAGCACCCTTTCATAATGCAGAATTCTTTCTAGAAAAACAGGAGGGGGCTCCTGGTGTTCTAACTCAGCATGTTGCTGACAATCAGCAACATGCCGTAATGGCCTATGTTACAATATTATTTTGGCATGCTTTACTTTCCTTCTCAAATGTTTTCAGATTTTCCCCCATGTGTTCTTTTTGGCTAGTCTATTAATTTTTGTCATGTTTTAGTGTTGCCCGTCCCTCTCCCTTTGTATTCATTCTGTCAGTTTTTTTCTATTTGGTCACTGCTTTTGAGATAATTTAATTTCCACTGCTGCCATTCCTTTAAACAGTTCTGCTAGCTGCAAAGCATGTCTGAGCTCTGAACCAGACCCCTTCTTTGCTGCACATAACAACACAATTACAGCTTTGATTACAGGTCCCTTTAATTGCTAATTTCCAAAAACACATGTACTAATTGCCTTATCCTTTAACTTTTCAAGGTCAACAAGCGATTCATATTGAACACTAGCAATTAATGGAAACATCTGTAGCAATAAATCCAATGCCCATTTACCTCTTCCCCATACCAGGGGAGAGATACAGATTTGTCAGTGTTTGTACTCCACAAACTTGTAGCGGGCTGTGCACCCTGACTCAGATTTAATCAACATTTATTTAGAGAGTCTAAAGAACCACTCCTCATATAGCCACACCATCAGCATGTTTTATGACACCTGCATGTTTTGGGGATTCTTCAGAAGACTCTGTCCTTTCTGTCTTTCTCTCTCTCTGCAGTGATCCAATCAGTTCTTCAGCTTTCTTGAAGCATAATGTTGAACTATCAACAGAAAAGCAGCAACGGGGGTTACCTGATATATTTCATACATTATATGGGTAAATATCAAGATCTAAAACTTTTTTTTAGATCATCTACAATGAAGCCAACCGAAACAGTCATCTACAATGAAGCCAACCGAAACAGCATCAAATAGATTATTTTACTTATACATTTTAAACATCTTCATCTAAATCTAAATTACCATTCTTGGTTGGAAATAAAATAGTATACTGTACCTTTGGGGGGTCACAGCATTATCTTCTGTACAATCCATCTCTAACAGGGAATGAATAAATTCTTCAAAATCACTCATCGGCTCCCAAGTATCCATAACGATTGCTATTTGAAGTTTACAAAAGCTCTCAAAATTGAAAGTGTATTTTTCTGATCTCTTGCTCGACCTTTGTCCACTGGCACAGTTCAGCTCCTTATATAACTATCATACAGCATCCACCCAGATGTGTGCTTCCCAAAGGAAAAAAGCATCTGACTCCCCCATCTCCCTCCCAAAAAAGTAGAAAAGATCACATGAAGACACATAGATGCTTTCTTTTAAATGTAGCCCCTGACAATGCAATCCCTAGAGCTGCAAGGCATTTAAATACTTTTCATGAAAAAGAAATACTGAGTTTTATTATAAATATGTGAGAAACTGTCAGCTACTTCAGTGTCCCAGTGTAGTCTTTTTCCATGTCTCAAGGGGATACTTTTGTTGTTCTATCATTCTACATGGTAATTCACTATAAATGTGTGAGAAAAAGCCTTTTTCCAAGTCTCACATGTCTCATTGTTTCATAGTCTGTCAGAAGTGGTCAACTACTTAGGAAGCCAGTTGGCCCAATTCTCAAACGCTGGACCAAAATGCTAGGTGCCTACATCAAGCAAACTGACGCAAGCAGCACCCTGTGCCAAAATGCAAACTGCACAGCATTCACAAATGCACTGTGTGGGAATGCAAGAACCAGTGTGGCATCACCCCTTGCACCATTGCAGCACCATTTGCCAGCTAGCGCCATTACGCATAGTACATCGTGACATGGGCAAGGCAAGCAAGAAGTAGCAGTACAATTCACAAACCTGCACCAAACAGGAAATGACAAACACCTGTTAGACCGGTCAGAGCTGAACTAAGGAGACTTAGAAAAAAGAAAGGAAGAGGCAGGGGTAGTGTTACAGGACTGATACACAGAACTGCAGCAGGACAGACAGACACCCCAGAGGATGTTTGCACCACTGGCCCTACTCTGCATATGGCTGGCTATGCTACACCACAGGAGACATTCCCACCAGGAAGCACAACAGGGTGACTCTGTATAGTAGACACAGGAACAGATGCTGCAGGTACACAGACAGCAACAACGCAGACACAGGAGGCATGTTATGTGAGTGTACTGCCCACAAACCTCACACATGGAACTGACAAGGAGCATTGTATTGCACAATATTGGCTTGGCAAGGCAACCATAGCACATCTATGCCATGATCTGAAGGCCAAAATAAGAAATAAGGTATATAGAGGCCATGTCATACCAAAAGAGGTGAAGGTATGTGCAGTTCTATGTGTATTAGCCAGCAGTGGATTCCAGACACCAAGCAGCGACACAGTGGGAATCTCACAGCCTTCTGTACCACATTGCCTGAGGGCATTTGTGGACACCCTGGTACTCATTTCACAGCAATACATCTGCCTACCCACAGATGCCCATAATTAACTGGCAATCAAGCAGGGATTCTACAGCACAGCAGAATTCCCATGTGTGCTTGGTGGAATAGACTGGACACATTTCCATAAGGGTACCGTTGGAAGAACCAGACACCTATGTGAATCACAAAGGATACCATTTCATGAATGTACAAGTCATCAGTGACAGCAGGTACCGTATACTGGATAAAGTGGCACAGTATCCTGGGTCCACACACGATGCATACATCTACTGGAACAGCAGAGTTTGTGAGGCATTCCAGAATGTTACATACACAGATGGCTGGCTGATAGGTAAGGCACACACATACGCATAGGTAACAGGTGGACATGCGGAGCATGTGGATACAACAGTAACTCTCCCTCCCCACAGGTGGTAGTGGATATCCACAACAGCCCTGGCTGATGACACCAGTGAGATGGCCCCTGAGTGCAGCAGAGCAATACTGCAATGATGCCCACAAAGTAACACATAGCATGATAGAGCACACATTCAGCAACCTCAGGATGAGGTTCCAGTGCCTCGACAGATCAGATGGCACATTGCAGTACATACCGGTAATGGCATGCAAAATCTTCATAGCATGATGGGTGCTGCACAGCATTGTGCTCAAACACAGCATACTAATGTCAGAGAATGAACAAGCATGCGGCGATGATGGTGACACTGCGGAGGAGGAGAAGGAGGTGAGGCCTACCATTGACTTGCAACAACGAGCCCAGCCACAACACACACTGGTCAGACAATGCATGCTTGCAAACCTGATCGGATCACACTTTAGATGAGCACACAACACCATGTGCAGTGTGCAAGGACACAAGTACAGCAACACCACCATGGTGTCCCATAGGACATGGACCACAGCACTGAAGCCATGTGAAGGCTGCACCCATGCATGTATGTAACACACTACAGAGACACTGGGCAGCAATGCCATGATGCTGTGGAGAACAACAAAGCAGTGCCAAGTACCCACTGTGGCAATTTGGAGGTGTCACCACCTGGGCCTGCAGACAGGCAGTGGCAGCACTATAGACAAAGAGGTGTCCATTGGCTGTGGGCAGACCCAGATGGCACATGACACAATGACACTGGTAGCATCATGTGTTGCTGGATGGGCGTTGCATGCACGTGAAATATTTGGATGAGAGATGTATGTCTGATAAGGTGAATGGCATGGTAGGATACATTAAGAATGATATGTTAAGGAGAAGTAAGCTGTTGGTTAACTAGGATCTGCAGCTTATCTGTTAGGTAGGAAAATGGGCAGACTAGGTGGGCCAAGCGGTCCTTATCTGCCGTCACATTCTATGACAGCATGGGTTGATTACAGCACAACAGTGCCACCATGCCACACACAGCATACCAGTGTTGGTGTCTATATGCAATGACACTGTGTGGTGGGTGCAAGGAGCACTCCCATTGGTGTTGACAGGGAGTAAAGTGGGGGGGTGGGTGGCTATACAAACCATGCAGCATGGCCCAAGGTGTGGCACATGACCAGCTGCTGTGCACCTGTGGCTGCAGGAAATGGATGGGTAGTGGCATATCCATAGGGCAGGCCATGTGAGGTGGCACACAGTGTTACTGTGAACTGGCAGCCTCCCCCACACCAGCACTAGGGTGCGATGTGCAACAGACATAGTGCGTGGCCACACACACCATGCACCTGGCACCAAATGCACCCTTGGCAACACAGTGCATTGCAGCACATGGTTTGTGGTCTGCATGACACAATGCTGACACAGATGCAACATGGGATTGTGTGCATGATGTTGGTCTATGCAACATGCATCGTACACAGTCTGAGCAGTGAGAGGGCAGGGATATATGGGCCACATACAGCAGATGTAACAGCACATGCCAGGAAAGTAGTTACACATGCAGTAGGCCAAACAGGACAGTGCAGCCCAAGCAACTGTAGGCACACACAGTGCATAGGCAGTCAGGGGAGAGATAAATCCCAATAGCACACAAGAGGTGTTGTGTAAGCAAGCAATGTCATGCTGGAGCAGGGCACCAAACTTCTCAGATGACGAGACTGTGTTCCTCATAAGCTTGGCTGAGCAATGAACCAGGCTGCTGTTCCCACAGAGGAGACAGCAATCCAGTCCCTCAGACAGGGAAAAGGTGTGGTCTACCATTGGTAACAGGCTCCATGTGGTATCTGGTATCAGGAGGACCATGAGACAGGTCAGACACCAGTGGAATGACCTTGCCTGGAGGGAGGGTTGGCTCCTGGCCCACCTGCAGAGGATGACTCACTACACAGATGTCTAGATGCAAGGAAGACAGCCAAGGCAGGCAGGTATGTACTGTATGTTACCACACCTAGTGCTGATACACAGCACACCACAGTCATCACGGATGCACAGCTGTGTACTAATGGTGTCACACACCTTTATGTCTCAGCAGGAGAGGTTAATGCCAATGAAGGGCAGGAGAGGCCCATGAGACATGGACAGGGTGGAGAGGGATAAGGCCCACATGAAGCCCCATGATGCCAAGGTAAGTGTACAGCCAACATGCCATGTATGTATCATTGTAAGCTACTATGTAGGGCCCAACATGCAGGGGGGGAGGCATGGCAACAGCCAAGTATTGTGTGTGCATGTGGCGGTATAAGGCCCAGTGATGTGCACTAGTCAGCTGAATGTGCATGCCTGTGGCCACAGGCCACACATGCAGCTGCAGACATTGAGGCAGCAACCTGTGTCCTATGTCATGCATACAGGCTACATGTCCTGGTGGTGTGGTTGCAGCCGCACACACGGAGGGACACATGGTTATGCCAGGCTGCAATGGTGACACACACAGGGTATGGTATGCAGACACAGGGATGGACACCATCATACACTTGCTGACATGCAGCAGTGCCATTCATGTGTCACACATGCACTGCACAATGCTGTGACAGGCCACATGCTGTTACCAATGGTGTCATGTGCAGACAGCACGTGATGCAGCACACACACACACACACACAGAGGCACACAGCTGCAGGGCCATCAATGTCGCCTGTGAATGTAGTTGCAGGGTAGGGCACATGCACTGTGTACACAATTGGGGATTACACCCAATACACAAATGGTGCACAGCTGTGGGGCACAACACGTGGCATGGAATGTCAATGGCATGCCAACCGTGTGTTTGCAGTCTGTCCAACATATATTGTCTGTTGATTCATAGGTGCACATACGTGTTGCAATCCCTCACAGTCTGTCACTTAGTGTGTCAGGTGCCACTGCTGGTGTGCAGAGGGGACAGCAGGGCTATGATGCATGGTGGTATGGCTTTGAGCAAGTGATGCATCGCCTGAAGTGGGGAGAAACAACGGAGTATGCTGCCAGAACTAGGAGAATGGCCCAGGGTAGTCAGCAGGAGTCATGGCAGGAAGGTACAGAGGACAGTACAGAGGAGGAGGAGGAGGCAGCCCCAGTGGAACAGCAGCAACAGCCTCCACACTTGGAGCCGGACAATGGTGATGTGGGCTGGTCCGACACCGATGACACAGTGGACATAACCATGGGTGATGGCAATCTGGCTGTGGCTGCACAGGTGCGTGCTGGCCAGGATGATAATGGCACTGCCTCTTTGCATGGGGCCATGGGGCCTGTCCCTGAATAAGAACCTGTGCAGCCTGCATGTGCTGATGACACATTGCCTGACATGAATACCAGGGGTGACGACAACGTACACCCACAGCTGCCCGCCCTCCGTGACTTTGTGCGGAGACTCAGCATGCTCATTAGGCCCCTGGCATGTCATATTTCTCTGGTGAACAATGACATGCATAACCTGCTGGAGTACCTCAAACTCATTGGCGGACACTGACTGTTGGACATGTGACTCCAACATTGTCCAGGACGCTATGTGCTACTTGACAGTCTTGCCACGGACAGGGCACATAGTGTAGCCCGTTCACTGGTGTATGTTTATTCAAGTTGTGGTTAACTCATTCAGGCCTAGAGATGTCTGTAGGCAGTGTCTGAAAGCATAGCCCCTCAGGACAATAACGCCTGTAGACGTACTCAACAGACTTTCACTCAGGCCCAGAAACGTCTGAGGAAGTCAGCAGTTTTTACCTAACTATTAAACAAACCGAATTGCTTAGAATTGAATGCATAGCACCGTTAGAAAGGCAATTTTGCTCTGAACAATTTTGCTGCAGATACTTTGTGTCTATCATGTATACTTTAGGAGTTATTCATACTTGTTTAAGGTATGGTGTGCATGGCTAACATTTGTCTCTCAAGCCTCACCAAAGCATCTTGAATAAATCTGAAAAAAAACCAGTTGTTTTGTATTTCAGCTATTATAAAATAAAAACTAAATGGATTACAATTGATTGCATAGCACCATTAGAATGGATATTTTGTGCTGAATAATTTTGCCACTGGTACTTTGTGTCTACCACATATACTTTAGGAGTTATTTGCATTTGTTTAAGGTATGGTGTGCATAGCTGACATTTGTCTCTCATGCATCACCTAAGCACCTTGAAAAAAATCAGAAAAAATCAGTTGTTTGGTATTTCAGCTAGTATGAAATAAAAACTAAATTGATGACAACTGATTGCATAGCACCATTCGAAAGATAACATTGTGCTGAACAACTTTGCCACTCATACATTGTGTGTAGCACTTACGGTTCAAGAAGTAGTCACATTTGTTTGTGGCATGCTGATTGTGGCTTGATTTTGCTTAGAAAGGCTCAGGATGCAGTGCTAAGAGTATACAGGGCACAAGTGGCAGAAGTCTCAAAGAGCTCTTGTGGTGTGAATGAGTTAATACAGTGTACAATGCTGTTAATTTTTGTGCTGTTACACCTATTTGTGTTTATGTTGCTGTGCACACTACACTGTCTACCAATCCATATACCTTTTCTGATGTTGTGGTGTATTGCTTTGTTGTACATAATACACTGTTGTTCATCGTTCATACTGTGTCCGTGTGTCTTTCATGACTGTGAATGCCTTATGCTATGTATTGTGCATTGTCAGACAATGTGTGATTACCAGACCACATGGGCATACACAGGCCCTCACCTGGAACCCAGAGACTGTTGACCTACACCGTATGTCATGCACTGCATGCCAGTATGGTAACATGTGTCACAGGGCTTGGTAATATCACACTCTGTGCACAGTGTCAGCTCACTGTTTTCCAGTGGGCGTGTGTTGCAACCAGTATTGGGGTCCTCTTAGTTCCACAGTGGCATACAACTGTGGGTAAGCCAAACCACCAGTCGACAAGGTGGGGCCTTGCGATTTGGGCCTGCATGTGTTGTGCATGTCACGGTTCCACACATGTGGTACACTATTCCATGTTGGGACTGTGTAGTGTGTCATGGTATGGGGCTTATTGCAATGTCTGTCCATTATCATGCAGTGTGCATCACAGTATACCTGATGTGGTGGTACATCACAAGTGTACCACATGGTACTGTGTGTGAGTGTGCTGACAGTGGGATGGGTGGGGTACACCATGTATATGTGTGAAGGGGTGGAAAATGTCCTGCACTAGCCATGCACCTGGGTGTGGCAACATATCTAGCACCGTGGATGGTCACAGTACTGTGTGTGCCATGGGCCATGCCTGTGGTGGTGTGCCCTATTGTGGTGTGTGCAGCCAATGGGCACACCATGGGCACAGGGGTGTTTGTGGTGGGGCAGGCCTGTATGGTGGTTATCAGTGTTACAAGGGATGTTTTGTGGTGGGGCAGGCCTGTATGGTGGTTATCAGTGGTACAAGGGATGTGGGGTGCAGTGTCAATGGGTATTTAGCATACCATGTTGTATACACATGTTTGCAGGTTAGTGTTCCCAGGGCAGGCTTTGGGGGAGTGTAATGGCATCTTGCATGTGCTGTACAGGTTGGCAATGTGATTAGTGCTGTCATGTGGTTAGTGGAGGGCTGCAGGCATATGTGTGTGTGTGTGTGTGTCCCCTGCCTGTGGTGGCATGTCCGGGTGAGGTCATGGCCATGGGTACTGTACACGGGACATGGGGGTCATAGTACATGCACCACACATACACATGGCATATGTGTGCTGCCATGTGTGGTGTGTGTTCAGGTGGGTGGCTATGCTTAGGGTATGGTGTGTCCATGAACCCCATTGCATAGTGGTGGACACTATCATCAAGGTCACTCCCCCTGTCCGGTGTACATGCCTGGCATGTTGTGAGCTTACTACCTCTGTGGGTGGCCAGGCTGTCCCTTACAATTTACATTGGCTGGTTTCCAGCTCTGTGCTGCACGTGGTGGCAGTATTACTGTGGTGCTGCTCTGCACTGCATCTTTTGATATGTCACTGTTCGCCTGTGCTCCTGGGGTAGCCAGCTGTGTGTGTACCCTGTGCTGCTGTGACCGTTGTGGTGTCTCTAGCCATGGTTGTTATATTGTATCTGTCCCTGCCGCACCACTGTTGATCCCTCTCCATCTGGTCCAGCTGCCTGATGCTGCTGTCTGTGTACTGGGTTCTGCTGCAGCTGTTCCTTGACTGGCTGTCTGCCCCTTCCAGGCCATTCCAACCACATCAGTGTGGCTCCTTTTGCAGCCTCAACCTTGAGATGTCTTGTGCTGTGCCAGCTTCTCTGCTGCACTGGCTGTTGTCATGTCCATGATTGGGGCCTGCCCTGTTGTGTTCTACGTGCGGTGGCCTGCACTACAACAGTGTCTGACAGGTGAGCGTCCTGCCCCCTATGCACCTCCTGTTCCACTGCCACTTCATGCCTATGCAGATTCTTGGCTATGTTCACGGGATTGTTGCCACGGGTGTCTTCCATGTCATGCCCACATGTGGTTCCTGCTGTGTGTGTCCCACTGTACCATTTCCACTGTCAACATCAGCATCACTGTATGCCACCAACCCTACCATGTTGTCTGTTGTGCCCACACATCTGTCATCAGTGGCATTGTCATCCTGTTGCAGTTCACATATGGCTCCATGACAGCCTTCCTTGTCACTCACCTCCCTGTCCTCTAGTCCAGCTGTGGGTGCCACATGCTGTGTCAATACTGTGGCTGGCTGTTGTTCTGTGATCATTGCAGGCTGTGCTGTGCCCTGTCTACTCTCACAGCTATGTATTGCATCCTGACCACCCCTGTGGGACACATGCTGGGTCACACCTGCTGTGTGTTCTGTGCCATGCTGCTTGTCACCTGGCCATCTGCAGTGCCACCACCTCCATCCATTGCTTATGGGACGTGACCGTGGGACCATTGCCATGCTGGTTGCATGCTGTTGCATGCATCTTGCAATCTCCTGCAGTGCTGCAGCCATTGCTGTTGTTGCCTCCATCTGGGTGATTTGCAGTGCAATGCTGTGTTCCATGACAGTGGTCTGCCTTTCAATGGCATCTGTCTGGCACACAACACACAGCCTTATGTCCTGGATGTCCTGGAGTAGCTTTGTTGTCTGTGTCATTTGGCCTGCCCCTTCCTGTATCCCATGTATCTCAGCTGGATGGATGTCTGCCACAATCAGCTGTAGCTGGCCCATGTGTGCTACTGTTGCATTTGTGTGGTCACATATGCTGTTGCGTATCCCAGCCAGCTCATGATGAGCTGCCTTCTGGGTGAACATGACATCCTGGCAGTATCATGACAGGTCATCCCCAAGGTCCTCTTCCAATGGCAGTGGCATTGCACCTTGTTGGCCTATCCCAGCGGTGCTGTGCTTGGCCATCATGGTCACTGATGGTGTGTGCACTGTCTGCCTGTCCACTTGTCATTCCTACTGTCCTCCAGCTGCTCACTGTCTGCCATGGACCATTGTTGTTCTGCTGTTGTGCCTGCAGCTGTGCTGTCCTCCATGTTGTTGCTGCTGTTGGGTGGCGCAGCATTGATGTTATTGTCACTTGCTTGTTCTTCTCCAGCATCACTGTCTGTCTCACTCCTCTGGGCCTGGCTCACAGAGCTGTCACTGGTGGATAACTGCTGTTGTTCATAATCACTGTTGCTGTCTGTGCCTTGCTTTTCCTACCCGTCACTGTCACTGTCAGACACATCATGGCATTGTGGTGGTGTGGGCCACCTGGCAATGGCATGTCTTCCAGACTGTGTACGCTGGCCTCCTGCTGGGTATACAGACATGCAGTGGTGCCCAGAAGGATGAACTCTGCAGAATTTTGCAGTAGAGTTACTGCAGCAAACAATGCAATTTCAAAGGGAGTTAATCCCTTTTGTCATGCAGTAAACTTGTGACACTGCACTTCATCTTGGTGGGCTTGACTGTATGTGCATGGTGGGTTTCATTTGGTCCACATGTCATGGTACGTGTACAATGTTTCAGTGCATGTCCAGCTTGTGGTGACCAGTGGAGGGATTGCCACATGCATCCCATGCTTCCGCATGGAGGACCAGGTCATCACTACATCCAACCATCCCAGCCACCCCCCCAAAGTCACTAGTCATTGTGGGGCCTTGCATTGTGGATCCCTGTTGGCCATGCAGGGCATCACCTCCACTGCTGGTGCCACATCTGCTGTCTGCATGGTGATGTCACCCACTTCATGCATGCCCTGTGCTTACCTTGTGCAGGTGAATTCTCTCATCTCTTCTAGCCCTCCTTTTCCTCAGTCTTCTAATCCTACTGGACACAATTTTTCCACTAACCAGTCACCCCGCCCCTCTAGTCTTGAAATCCTCTAACTGAGCACCAAGCTTCACCTATCCCTAGGGAATTCTAAAAAATACCTCCTTCCCTTATTCTGCAGCACAAATTAACACCTGTAGTAGTCTGGCATGCACTGAGTCAATTATGAATCCCTGTGCAAAATTACCTTGAACTACCCATCTCTATACCTATTTTTGGCTTCCTACCTCCTCAATTTGGCTCTCCCAGCATGACCACAAATCCCATCCCCCCAACCCCCCTGTTTTCACCTGTCTCTCCTACAATCACCTCAAATGCTCAGCTAGGCCTGCAGCCTTCAGCTTGGCCACAGCCTTCCTCTTTTGTCAGTTCAAGTATCATCCCACCCCAGATGCTTACCTTTGCTGCCCTAATCAGGGTTGCCAGACCCTCCCCTAAAGACTTTCATCCCATACACCAGGAGATACAAGCTCCCAGCCACTTACTCCTTCCTGCTCCTCATCCTCCTCTTATCAGGTGACATAGAACCAAACCCAGGCCCCCAGAGTAGTCCCCCCACTCTTAACTCCCACAAAGGACATTCTATCACCCATGTCAACATCAGAAGCCTCTTGCTCAAACTAAACTAACTAACCTGCTGTTTGAATGAACATTCTCCTGATATCGTTTGCCTGTCTGAAATGTGTCTCTCTGCTAAGATACCTGACTCCACCCTCACTCTGCGAAACTGCACACTTCACAGACAGGACTGTGGCAAGAAAGGTGGGGGCATAGCCATTTACACTAAGCATCGCCTCTCATGCTCTGTCACTTTCAAGGAAGCTTGCCCTAGCTCCCATGAAATTCTCCTGGTCCAACTCACTCTACCAACCTCACTTCCTTTATTTATAGGGGTGCTGTATACCTCTCCACATCTAACTAGTAACTTTCTTGTCTCTACCATAGCTACCTTACCTGACAAAGCCTCTAAAGGGAAACTGATTCTCTTGGGTGACTTCAACTTGGACTGGTTAGCACCTTCCTCCAAGGCACACACCTTAAAAATAGAGCCCCTCAACCTTACCCAGCTGCTAAATAAATCCACTTGCTACAATCCTCATTCTCAAAACCATTCTCTGATTGATTGGATTCTCACATCCCACCCATACAGAGTAACCTCCTCTGGCACTCTAGCAAATGTACTAAGTGATTACTGCATTACATATTGCATCAGGAAAATCCACATGCCAAAATCTGCCCCCAAGTGCCTCAACACACACCCGCTAAATGCTCTAGATACTGAATCTCTTCTTTCCAGCCTTAGACATGCAGGCTGGAAACAGGTATACGCAGCCCCAAATGTTAAAAATGCCCTTACCTGTTTCCTGAACATATTCATCAAACTCTGGGACTTCTATACACCTCTGAAAAAGTCTAGGGTCAAGAAGCACCATCACAAATGGATCTCAACTCCCATCCTAGCCAAATGCAAAGCCAGGGATAAAGTCTGGTCTGCCTTTAAATCCCTCCCAACCCCTCAAAACAGGCAAACCTATAATACACTCTGAAATGCTTGTGCTAAGGCCATCAGGCAAGCAAAAGCAGACTATTTCAGGTTAAAACTCTCCCATGCTCAACCTTCCAATTTCTGGAAAGTTGTGCACTCACTGCTTGACCCACCAGCCCAGTCAAGTGCCCTTGCCTTCTTAAATAATGGCTCCCCAGATTCCAACCACAAGCACTAGGCTGACAAACTCAACAAATTCTTCACCTCCTGCACTGCACCACCTGGGCCCCCTCCTATTATCTCCATTATCCCCTCTCCTCACTGCAACAACAACTTCTAATTCCCCCTCATCTCCAAACATGAAGTCCTCAAAGCCCTCCACTTACTGAACCCCACCAAATCTATCCCTGATGGGATCTGTAATTGGGGTAATAAATCACCTTCTCTCAGATTCTTGGTGAAACTGTGGAAGAGTGAAGAAACAACAAAGTGGTGTCCAGAGTCTGACAGTCATTTATTTCTGGTATATAAAGCAGGCTTACAACCAAAATCAGCAATAAAACACTGAGGAGAACACCTCAAATCTTCCTTACCTATAGGTAGCATCAATATCTTCTCAAAGAGAATAAGCAGTGCAATATTT
Organism: Neoceratodus forsteri; assembly: GCA_016271365.2. Classification (NCBI taxonomy): domain Eukaryota; kingdom Metazoa; phylum Chordata; order Ceratodontiformes; family Ceratodontidae; genus Neoceratodus; species Neoceratodus forsteri. Next base: position 1,284,390,774 of record CM057459.1, on the reverse strand, counting down.
ATTTATTTATTTATTTATGAGTTTTACCAGGAAAACATACTGAGCAACATGCTTGATTCCAGATGTGACCTGGGGGCCGAGACCCACATACAATAAAAATGGAGATACATTAGACAGTACAGAGAAGTAAAGCTTGTACATTGGCAATTTAAACAAAATTGGGAGAGAAAAGCAGCCAGGGTAGGATACATACATTCAGTGTAATTACACAGAGGATAGAAAAACTGAGCAATAATTTTATTTTTTTAGTTGAAACAGGAGCAGCTGGAGGTGAAATGTGCTCTGAGTAATTTGTTCCATAGAGAGGGGTTTGTTGTGAGTCGAATGGGGGCAGGTAGGGCATTCCAGGTCTGAGTTATGCGGTAAGTAAAAGTGGCCTGGCCTTTGATTGTACGCATGAACGGGACATGGAGTAGTCTTGGGTCCGTACTTCTAAGAGAGTATGCTGGTGAAGGTTGTTGGGAGAGGGCAGTGGTCAGGTAGGGGGGAAGGGAATGGGACCAATACTTGGCTGCGAGCCTCGCGCTGTCCATTTGTCTACATTCATGGAGGGACTGTAGGGTTAACGGGCTGTAGAGGTTGCAGTGGTGTGTTAGTTAGGCAATACTACCATCTACAGCTTAGTGCAGAATAGCATATATTTGTACGAAACTGTATACCCATAACCTTTCAATACATAAAGTTCTTTGTTTCACTTATCTTATGTTTCTGCTGGTGAAGGTTGTTGGGAGAGGGCAGTGGTCAGGTCTTATACCTCTGATAATTGCCATGGAAACTACTGAAAAGATATAAAAAAAACTTGTACAAATGGCTAATAACAAAATGGTGTAATTTCTAGCTAGCCTGGGAACACGTGGTGAGCCAGCAGAAAGATAAGATAAGTGAAACAAAGAACTTTATGTATTGCAAGGTTATGGGTATACAGTTTTGTACAAATATATGCTATTCTGCACTAAGCTGTAGATGGTAGTATTGCCTAACTAATGATTATACAACATCCAAATGGTAGTGTCTCCTCAGAAGTATATTGAATCACAACATAATAGCATGATTATATGACAATAAAGCATACTAGAACTCAGATCCTGACACATATGCTTATACGATAAGTGTCTGTGCCCTAAGTATTACTGTCTGCGAGGTAGGAGACCAATCGGGGGTGCTGGTCCATGGATAACATTCCCCCCTTGTTGCCTCAGAAGGGGCAACTATCCCAAATAGATAGGTAGGGATGGAGCTAAAAAGTCATTTACAGGCCCAGCACATGAGCCTTGTAAAGGAAATTGAATTGTTCTCGATGTTGTTTTAGGGTACGTCGCAGGCAGCAAAGGTGAAAAATCAGAAAAACAATCAAAAATGCTTGAATAATCACAAAAACTTTAAAAGATAATTCAACCCAGTAATTACCTACAGCTAAGCTTAAATCACCATCATGAATAAGATGATTAAGAATATCGCTTGCTTTCAATATATTGTTACTAACATAAATCAAGTGATCATCTTTTCTAGCTAAAAGAGACCTCAATGTGTTTGTCAAGGGATCAATGTGAACATTAAAAATAGGTAAATATTGAGAAAGGGCAAGCCGATTTTGGGAATCAGTATCAATAACGTCTAGTTCAGGGAGAGGAACAGGCGTAATGACAGTTTGTCCAATGACGGTCTTCTGCTATGGAGTGAAATAAAAATTAGTCTTATCAATAACACATGAACGTAAACCACAGACAAAGGATTTATAATTAGTTAGTACACAATACTGGCCCTCAGCAGTATAGGTAAAGCTGAGGGTGGGAACTCTCCAATGATGTAATCGCACATGGCAAGATAACGTAGAGTTGGTGATGCAGGTAGTGAAGCGATGTATCTCTTCAAGATAGCTTTGAGATGCTGCTATTTTGGCATTGAACGCTGAAGATGCAGCAGGAGGAGAGCTGTCATCATCTGGTGGAACATCAGTAAGGTTACCTGGCAAATCTTCACCCAAGGTTAAGGCCCAATCAAGGTGTTCTAGAAAGTAGCCACAGTCTGGCTTCACAATGTCGAAAACATCACATCTGCAAAGGAAACAATAGCCTTTCTTGGCACAACAATTAGTGTGGGGGAAGTCCATGCTTGTAGCACAGGATGAAAAACCAACATAGCAGGCAGTTTAGTACATACATGATAAATGTCATGTTCAAGATGTCCAATAGAATGTATGTCAGCAAGTTTGTCAAAAACAGATATAACTGGATCAAAATGTGGAAGGGATATTGTAAAAGTTATAAACATATTATCCCTAATAGAACAGGTTCTAGACTTGTAGCAAGGAGCTTGGTTAGTAAACCTGAAAACGTAACCAATATTACTGACTGTAGCCATGGAAATATTTAAAGTATCTTTTAAACACATAGAAATGCAACCTGTAGCTTTGCAGTGTGGGCAATACCATTTGCCTAATCTGAGGTCATGAATAAGATCTGGAATTGTGCCTGAGTCGTAGTCCCTGAAGAGACTGTTAACAGTAGAAATAACATAACAGCCATAAGCAGAACATAAAATTTCATGCCCAGGATAGTGCTTGTCCACCTTGCAGTTGTTCTGAAAAATAAGGTTATTAAGTAAAGGCGTTAAAGACTTTCTTATGGTGCAAGGCTTTTAATAATATTTAATGAATGAGCCATGTCAGACTTTTCTCATTGTTTGTATTGTATTTATTGATTTTATCATTGTTGTTTTAATCTTTTGTAAAGTGCCTTGGTATTTCAAAAGGCGCTTTTGTGAAATAAAGTTTATTATTCAGTTTGTTTTTTGTTTCATTGAACCCTTGAGCAATCTCCTTCATATTGTAAATGGTATATCTTTTTTCCTCAGTTAGAGTATTGACACCTTGCAAGATAGGGGACATAACATCATTGCCAAGTGTCTGTTGAAATTTCAGTGTTTGTGCCTTAATGGAAGCAATATCAACTGTATTCCAAATTGACATTCCTGAACCAAAAAGGCCAGTAACAGTGCCAGCCACTCTGGTAATATCAGAGACAGTTCTAACAGCACCGGCAGTGTCTGCAGCTGCATCCTGCTTGGTGTGTTTGGATCTGGGCTTAGAATATTTATAGGCAGGTCTGAAAACACCTTCATGATCTGTGGTGTGGGGCCCACCAACAGGATCATTTGTGCATGTTTGATCTGTAGCAACAATATCAGTTAACATCATACTGTGAAATTTAGAAGTATTAGTATCTTGACATAAACCAAATTCAGCCATTTTCCAATGTGATAAATTGAAAATAACTGGGACATGCATAAACTGTACATTGTTAATCAGGGCACCTGGGAGTGATGTGGCTGTGAGACCACTAGGGAGGTCCCTCGTCTAAATGAGGGAGGCAAGAAGTTCTTCCTGGCTTGAGGGGATAACAGATAAATAAACAGATGAAGAGGCAGGATAGTTTTGGGAACAAAAATCTCTTGCCCACCTGTGAAGGGAGTCGTTCATAGAAGGCCGGGTCAATAAGTGCCATAAGGTTATATTGACCAGTGTGTCTCTGGGAAGCTTGTCTAATAGACAGCATACCATTCTGTGATATGTCAGTGTGACAATAGTGGAGTGTAGTGGACCAGCACTACGCTAGTAGCGGAAAACTTTCATGAATACAGCACGTGCTTGCACTTACTGTTAATGTGTTAGTTTGTTTGAGTAGGGGGGCTTCACCTCCCCCACACCCCCTTGTTTTGTTTTTTTTTAACTGGGGGGTGCTGGGACTGAAGCCCACCAACTCAAATAAACTACTAAAAATAACCCAATGACTGATTTAAGACAGTAGCATAACTTGCTCCCATGCTAATAGCGTAGGTCTTTCTCTGGTCTCCGATACTCTCCACTATCTCTGTCAGTGTTAAGCCAGCCATGGAATGTGCCCTTGGTTAGGTGGGCTATGGGAATCTTATAAACCATAGCATCAGTATCCCATTGGATATAAAGTGAATATTTATCCGGGGCAACAACAATAGCATCTAATAAAGCATCTTTTCCTTGAGTAACTTTAAAATGTTTGTTTGGGATATTAATTTGAACACCCATGGGTGATTTTCCAAGCAATTTTGCCAAAGGATCCATCAGATTCTGTGGAAATGGGGGAGCAAAAATGGTTAGAGATAAAAAAGCACCCGGCAGGAGAAGGATGTATAAGATAGCCACCTTGCTGATATCTGAAAGAAACAGAAAGGGTTAATTAGCTGAAAGTACTATTCCACCCTATGGGGTTAGGAAAAGTAAGTTTAGTCACCTTTATACAGTTTGAGTTGGTTAGCATGGAACCACTTGTCAGCAGTCTTTTTCTGCTGTTGTACTTTGACCAGATACACAGTAGGGCTGAGCTTGTTTACAATAGGATAGGGGCCTTCCCATTTACTGGCAAATGAATGAGTGAGCTGTCTGTATTGCAGGAGCATAACTTGATCTCCAACTTGCCAGTCAACTTCTTTAACATGTTTATCAAAATGGGCTTTTGCTTGCTGTTTGACTTTGCCAATTTGCTTTATGGCAAACAAGTGTGTCTTCATAATGTCATCATGAAGCTTTTCCACGTGCTTGCCTACAGATACTCTGTCTGCAGTGAGGGTGTAAAGATCTATTAACAGGTGCTCAGGAAGTCTCATAGCTCTGCCAGACATAACCTCATGAGGGGTACACTGAGCAGGGGCTACAGGTGTGGCCCTAATTGCCATGAGAAGTAGTGGTAAAAGGGAATCCCAATCCTTGGGATTATCATCAATGAATTTAGATAACATCTGTCTGATGCATCTGTTTACTCTTTTTCCTGGTCTGAGGATTGAGAATAGTAGGGGAAGTGGAATTTCTGATCAATTCCTAGAAGTTGAAGTGGTTGTTGCATCAGTTCAGCTGTAAAGCTGGAACCCTGATCTAAGTCTACCTTGAGGGGTAGACACCACCTGGAGAATAGCTGATCCACCAGGATTTTGACAGTGTTGTTCTTAATGGGAAATGCTTCTACCCACTTAGAGAACAAGTCTGTGAAGACAAAGGCATACTTGTTGTTCATACTAGAATTAGTAAGAGGACCAATGAAATCAATCTGAATTGCATTCCATGGTCTGGATTGCCTTTGGGGTAACTATTTTGCATTTTTCTTAGTAGGAGTGGGATTGTTTGGGGCACACACTATTTAGCTGTCAACATAGTGCTCCATATCTTTGGCCATACCAGGCCACCAGATGACCGTTTTGAGTTTCTGCAGACTGTTTTCTGTCCCATGTGTCCACCAGTGGGAGTGTCATGAACCATATGAATGAATTTGGTTCACAGTGAGTGTGGTACCACCCACAGTTTGTCACCTGTATTCTGTTTGTGATACCAGATGAGCTTCTGATCACTGGACAAATGTAAATTGTTCAAGTGTCTTTTGTAGGGGCTGCCCATTGGAAGTGCTTGCTCAGTTCATTTGTCTAGGAATGTGAACACATCTCTGATCTCTGCCTCTGCTTTCTGTGCAGCAGAAAGATCCAGTGGGGGTTATGGTACTGGCTTCTTGGTGGCAGCAATTATAGATGTTACAATGGATGCTATATCCTGTGAGTGAGTCATTTCCCATGTCTCCCCCCCCCCCGAGCACCTGCTTTGGCAAGCAAGTCTGCTCACTCGTTGCACTCATGGTAAGGGTCAGATTTGCAGTGAGCTTTTAATTTTGTATGTACAGCTTGTGTATAAACATCTGAGTGAGGGTGTGTATGTACACAAACAGTTCCTTGTATTTGTCGGGGGTACCATCAGATGAGGTAAAGTTATTATTTTGCCAGAATGGAAAGAATTCAGTAAGGGATGAGCATACCCAACTGGAGTCTGAAAAGATGATTGCATCTGTTTCACCATGGGGCATAATCTCTAAAGCACAGGCCACAGCTGCGAGTTCTACATACTGTAAGGAGATAGCGGTGCATTTCCTAGAAATGCATCTGTAATCACCCTCATGATCCAGTATGGGCACTCCAAGGCCTGCTACCTGTTCTCCATCCAGATAGGATGCAGAGCCATCTGTAAAGATGAAGAACATTGTTTTGTCCTCCAGAACCTCAGGTGTGTCTGGCAGGAAGGGCCCTGAGTCAGGTAGGTCAGGTGGTTGTAGGGCTCAATCATGAGGCTTACCTGTGTATAGTAGGCCATGGGCCAAGATGGATGGTATTTTGACAGGCAGTACTTTGATGTCTCTATCCTGCAAAAGCAAAGACCTATGAGTTAATCTGATATTTGACCCTGATCCATCTTTTGCTGTGTCTGAAAGCAAAAAATTAGTTGGAGTATGACAGGTGTGCACAACAATGGGAGCAAATCCAATAATATAGAAGTGTTTGACAGCCCAAAAAGTTGCCAACAACGTTCTTTTGCAGAGACTATATTTTTTCTCTACTGGGGATAGCATCTGTGATGCATAGGCAATGTGTCTCAATTATCCATTGTAAATTCGTGTCAACATTGCAGACATGGCAACATCAGAGGTGGCAGTTTCCCAATGGAAAGACAATCTTGGATGTGGGTTAATCACTGCTAGGGCTGAGGCTAAGGCCTGTTTTATCTGGGCCACAGCTTCAGTATGTATGGGGCCCCATGTCCATGGGACATCCTTTTTCAGCAATTCATGTGGGGAGCAGTCTTCAAGGCAAAGTCAGGGATAAAATCCCTGGAGTAGTTTACCATACCTAAAAAGTGCCTAAGTGTTGCCACACTTGTAGAAAGTGGTATATCTTGCAAGCCCTGAATCTTCTTAGCAACTGGGCTTCTGCATTGGTCTGTGATGCATAGGCCAAGGAACATGACCTCATTTTGACACAATTGCACTTTAGAGGGGTTGCACTTGAGGCCTGCTCTCCTGAGGTGAGTCAGTAGTTCATCCAAAAGGGTTAGGTGTTCTTCTTTGGTAGAAGTTGCCAAAAGCAGATCATCCATATACTGCAGGAGACATTCGTGCATGGCAAACCCCTGCAGGGCATCCATCATGTGCAAATGGAAGATGTAAGGGCTATTGTGAAAGCCCTGGGGAAAGCAGGTCCAAGTGTACTGGTGGCCTTCAATGGTGAAAGCATACTTGTATTGGCTTTCCTGGGCTAATGGGAGTGACCAAAACCCATTAGAGATGTCAAAAGCTGAAAACCACTTTTTGTCGGGAGTGAGCAACTTGAAAATATCAGGGGCTGATGCCACAATTGAGGCACAGCTGGGGGTGACTTGATTAAGCGTCATGTAATCAATTGAAAGTCTCCAAGCGCCAGATGGCTTTTTCATTGGCCAAATGGGTGAATTGATGGTGGAGACACAAGATATAATCACTCTTTTTTTTATTTAGTTGTTTAACCAGGAGTAGCACACTAAACTGAAAGCATTTTTACATGTGCGACCTGGGAGGACAGGGAAGATAAGTGACTTGCACAGTGTCACACAGTATGCAAGTGGAAGCTGTGAGATTCAAACTCAGGTCTGGTCTGCTGGATGTCATGAGATTTGCAGCTGAGAGCCTTAAACCACTGTGCTATACTGCTTCCCGTTGTTGCAGCAGTGACTGGATGGTCTCCCTCAATAATGGCAAGGCTTCGGCAGTGCCTCTTGCTGATGGCTCAGTTTTGCCATCTTTGCCTTACATCTGCTATGACAAACTTTAGCAGTGCCCTGCTCAATCTCTTTCTCAATCTCTCTCTGCAACACTCTATATGCCGCACCCAATTCAACATTCTCCCTAAGTTCCTGATCTAACTGATTCATTAGCATTGCATGCTACTCTTTCAATTCCACATTCTCCTCTCACAAACTTTTATTCTTATCAGTCAAAATTTCATTTAAATAAGACAGCTGTTTTTTATCACAGTTTAAATTTTCAATGATCTGTTTTAACATGTAATTTTCACGTTCTATTTCCTGAGTAGTACAATACAACAGCCTGTTATTGTGGTCATGGAGGGACTGTGCCTCCTCTGCAAGTTTCTCTTCCTCCAGCACTAAGTCCTGTGCCTGCAAGGTCACCTATTTTTAGAGAGGAATTTTGCATTTCAAGAGAAGCACAACATTGTAGCAAACTGCTTACAGCAGTATGGAGGACTGCAATTAATAAACCCTTGGAATGATATTGTTTAACCTTTTGCTTGGGCTCAAGATAATGTTCTGAGATAGCAAGCAAGAAGTCTTCAGCTGATTTAGCATACAGCATGAAATCAGTCCACCCTCCATGGGAAGTGAGTTATTTTGAGACTCAGTTCTGTGAACAGTTCAGACATCAGACACAAAGGGGTTAACACAAATACAGAAAACAGTTGAAGACTGGAGTAAAAGCCTTGGCACTGTTTTCCAACAGCTTTCTGGTCCCCTGTAAGAAACAGTAGAGCCAAGGCAGTATGCTGCTACTCACAAAGGGAGTGTACCAGAGGTCTGAGGTGGGTCTGCCACTCCCTAGACCAAAGCAAAACAAGTTTGCAGAGGAACAACCACTGTAAGTTCAAGCAGGTCCAAGTGAGCTGAGTGCAACACACTGCTTGACATTTAATTCTAAGGAACTGAAATGGTAACCTCACTTTGCACATTTCAACCTGTACACAGTTGCCACTGTAATTGGGGTAATAAATCAGCCTCTCTCAGATTCTTGGTGAAATTGTGCAAGAGTGAAGAAACAACAAACAAGTGGTGTCCAGAGTCTGACAATGATTTATTGCTGTTATATAAAGCAGGCTTACAACCAAAATCAGTGATAAAACACTGAGGAGAACACCCCAAATCTTCCTTAACTATAGGTAGCATCAGTCTCTTCTCAAAGAGAATAAGCCATGCAATAGGTCTTATACCTCTGATAATTACCATGGCAACTACTGAAATGATATACAAAACTTGTATAATTGGCTAATATCAAAATGGTGTGATTTCTAGCTAGCCTGGGAACATGTGCTGAACCAGCAGAAACATAAGATAAGTGAAACAAAGAACTTTGTGTATTGCAAGGTTATGGGTATACAGCTTTGTACAAATATATGTTATTCTGCACTAAGCTGTAGATGGCAGCATTGCCTAACTAATGATTATACAATATCCAAATGGTAATGTCGACTCAGTAGTACACTGGATTACAATGTAATAGCATGATTATATAACAATAAAGGTTAATAGAACTCAGATCCTGACATTTATGCATGTACAATAAGTGCCTGTGCCCTAAATATTACTGTCTGTGAGGTAGGGGGCAATCAGGGATGCTGATCCATGAATGACAGATCCACACCAAGATCCTCCAGATCTTGGCTCCTGCTCTCCTCAAATCCCTCATTCATATCCTTAACCTCTCCTTTTCTACTGGTTCATTCCCTCAGGCCTGGAAAACAGCTTGCAGTATCCCTCTCCACAAAGGTGGACACCTCTCCATGCCTGATAACTACAGACATATCTCCCTCTTCCAAATCTTAGCCAAGCTTCAGGAATCCCTGGCCCACTCAAGACTGTCAGATCATCTCTCCACATATAACCTCCTTTCTTCCCATCAATCTGGCTTCAGAAAACAGCATTCTAGTATCTCCTCCCTTCTGTGAGTCACAAATCACATACTCATGGCCTCTTTCCAAGGCCACTTAACTGTAGCAGTGTTTGTTGACTTGGCCAAGGCCTTGGACTCTCTTTCCCCCCCTCCTCTTACTTAAACTTGAAGCAGCAGGGCTCGCCTCCTTCACAGTTCAATGGTTTAAATCCTTTCTCTCCAAGAGGCTCCAATCTGTTAAAATCGCTGATGTCACTTCCCACCCTCTCCCTATCTCTGCTGGTGTGCCACAAGGTTGTGTCCTTGGTCCCATCCTCTTCTCCCTCTCATAAATGACCTTCTCTCCTCCTGCACTAACTCCAGTATACACATGTATGCTGATGACACTGTTCTCTTCTTCTCTGCCCTTCAATACTCAAAGCTCAAGCACCCTCCAAAACGACTTCAACAACATTCAGCACTGGTTGAGTCAAAACCAGCTGAAAGTAAGCATCTCCAAAACTGTGTCCATGGTTTTTGGCACAGCACAGAAACTGTGCAGATCATCCCCACTCCCCCTATCACTTCACTGGATGGCTCCCCACTTGATCAGGTTTGGCTAGACCCCCATTTATCCTTCTCGGAACACATCGATGCCATTACCTTTAAACTATGCCACAAACTTGGCATGATGTATCACCACAGAGACTCTCTCCCACTACCTGCCCGATGTGTAATCTTGTCCAAAATGATCCTCCCATTTTCAATTATGCAGATGTAGTCTACTGCTCTGCCCCTGCAATCACCATGTCCAGGCTTGATACCTTACTTAACTCTTCTGCCATTTTGCAACAAATTCCCCCCTTCGTACTCACCACTGTAATCTTTATTCCCTTCTTGGACTCTCCCAGCTGTTCCAGAGATGTTATGTACACTCCTTCAATTTAATTTCTAAATTTTGGTTTCATATGCTTCCCTCCTACCCAATGGAAACTCTTTCCCCTGACTCTCGCTCCCCTTCCCCTTATGACTTTAGGCATTGAAATTAAAGATATTTCACTCTGCCCCATCCATTCTCATTGGTTGGCAAAGCCACCTTCTCCTTTTTGCTACCCAGTCTGTGGAACAAACTCTTCCCACGTCAGAAACTCCCATTTCCATCCTGTCATCAAGCAATAACTGTGCCTCCTTCCTCCCCCATCTCTGTCATAACTGAACAAATCCTATTCCTACCTACTGGCTTTATTGACAGCTGCCTCTGAAGCACTTACAAAGCAGCTCTCGATGCCATGCAACTTCTGTTGCCAACCTCAGCACTTATGTCTACAGGAATGTAATCCTTCCATATGTTTTAAAGCTACAGATCTGTAACTGCTCTTCTATCTGCTGTTATCAAATCATACTACATTGTCATTTATTGAAAGTAGATTTATGTTTCATGTTTATCTCCACTTCTCTCCTCCCCAGGTCACACCTGGAATTGAGCCTCAGCTCAGCGTGCCTTTCTCAGTTACCAATTGTTGAAATAAAATAAAATAAATAAATAAAATGTTGTTGCCAGTACAGGTCCAGCTCTGTGTCACCCTGTATGCTGCATGTGCTGATCTGTGCCAATACACATTCCTCATGTTTGCTGAGGGGCCATGGTTGGGTGGGTTCTCCATCCATTGCTGTTGTGCATTACTAGTTATGGGCTGCCTTTTCCTTCGCATGTCACTTGATGTCACAGTGCAGCTTCTGCAGCTCCCTCACACTGCACCTGCAGGGGACCAATGCATTCACCAGTCTGGCTACCTCATCCAGTGCTTCCTGCCACTGTGTCCATACCTTCTGGTCCCCTCCCTGGGACAGTAGCAGGTCCACCTGTTGGGTGTCACATTCATGTCACATCCCTGCGCCATTACACATCATGCACTTATGATATATTCACGCACATGACCACCTACCTGGGCCTCAGTTGCATCCAGGAGGATATCTGTCTCATGGTCAGTAAAGTTCTTCTTCCTGGAGTGCCCAGTTTTTCTCCTCTATGTTTCTGGGCTTGTCTGCACCCTTTCTCCTTGCTGCATCCTCTGTGGATCGGCCATGATTCTGTTCCTGTGTGTTGATGCTGTATGCACAGTGCAGTCTTCCTATGCTGTTTAAATGACACACGGTGTGTTCTTGCTTCATGCGCACAGCATTTGGTGCAAGGTGCATTCATTGCAGAATTGGGTGCATTGCCACTGGCACAGGATCCTTTGGTGCACAGCGTGTCCAACGCACCTTGTGTCACCTTTACACCTATTTTGAGAATTGGGCCCAGTGTACTTAAATGAGAAAACTAAATATATATATATTTTTTTTTATCTTTCTAAATAGAAATACATACTTCTTTCAGCAATAAACTTTGTTGTGTATATGTTTCCACCATTGTGATTCATTTGTGTGATTTTGACTTAGCCCCTGACCACTGTAGAGCTGCAGGAAATTTAAATACTTTTCATGAACAAATAAAATGATACTGTGTTTTATTATAAATATGTGAGGCAGTTCAGGGGAGGGCAATCAAGATGGTGCAGGGATTACATCACAAAACCTTTGAGGACAGGCTGAAGGACTTAAATATAGTGAGTTAGAGGAGTGCTGGAGGTTGAAGTTGGACCCTGCTGTGGACTGGTGAGTTCTTACTGGTCTGCCTTAAACTCTTTGCCCTAGCATTAGTGAGAGTGTGCTGGGTTTGTTCTCCCAACTGTGGCCTATTTCTCCCAGGAGAGTACTTTCTCTAAAACTCTGCTCCCAGTTGGTTCTCCCTTATTAGGACCTAGAACTCAGCTCAGTGAAAGTGAAAGTGAACTGTGTTGGAAGAGAAAACTCTGTCCTCGGGAAGCCCCTCTTCTTGAACATAAGAACTCATCTTCTCTGTTTTATTGAACTGGTTTCTCCCCTGGAAACAGGGGTTACAGATTCATTATTACTGCACTCAATGTCTCTCCTCAAAATTAACAAATATTGTTTTATTTAGCTGGGTGGATTGTGGGTGGGATTGTGGGGATTAGATAGAGTGTGCTTGAGGAGTATTTGAGTAGGGTGTTTTACTGTATTTATTTAGTGTGTGAATGAAGTGTAACTAAGTAGGTTTTTATTCTTGATTGTTTTGGTTCAGTTCATTAGTATTTATTTGGGATTACATTCAGAGAGCAATATGTAGGAGTATAGGGCCCCTCCAAATTAGCTACCCAGGGGCCCTGCTGCATGACCACCACCCCTTCTGTGACTTCCCCCTCCTGGCTGCTGCTGTAAGGCATTGCAGGGAGGTGAGTATCACCAGAAGGGGGGTGGTAGGGGCACACTGGTAGCTTAATGGAGGTGAGAAAGATTGGAGTGGAGTGGATTGGGTTAAATAGGACCTTGAGAGAGGCCTGACATATTTGGCCTCTGTCCCCAGGGCCCCCACCAGACCATGTGAACAGGTAATTAGAGGGACCTCAGCCAACATGGATCCCCTTTGAGCAGTACTTTGCAATGCCAGGACAATGAGGAACAGGAATGCAATTATGTCACACTGGATTCCCTTGGTTGATGTGGTGAGCATCATGGAGACCCGACTGGGTGACGATGTGGGGCCAATGTTAGAGACAGCAGTCCTGGCTGGGTACTCTGTGGTGCACTGCCTGAGGAGGGATTGCAGGGTTGGGGGTGCAGCCATCTGCTTGAGATCCAACTTGAGGTTCTCAGTGCATTTGGTGGGTTTTACTAGGTTGTTTGAATGTGTGGTGGTGTGTGAGAGTCCAGGTGCAGGTTGCATAATTCTCCTTATCTACCACCCTTGGGGGTCTGGGGGAAAATTCTTGCAGGAGGTAGCAGACTTCATCATTGACAGTGCGTTGGAGTTCCCCAGATGCCTTATTCTGGGTGATTTCAATGCCTGGATCGATAATGAATTTTTGCAACTTGGAACTGACCTCCTCCAGCTGATGACATTGCTGAGCCTAGCACAGGCAGTTGCCTCTGTGACCCACCACCACGGCCACACCTTGGACCTGATATTCTCACTGGGTCTCAAGGTCACTGACCTCAAGACTGATCAGGTTGTTTGGTCAAATCATTGCACAGTGAAGTTCTCATTTGGGACTCTCCCTGTTGGTCCCTTCTCTGTTGAGTTGATCAGCTACCACCCTTTAAGGGGTTTGACCCCAGAGGGACTGATGGCAGTGGCTGATTTTTCCATTGTCAGTGCTGCTAGTGCAATTGGCTCAGGTGAATCAGTGGCAGCTTATAATCAGGCTGTATCTGAGGTTCTCAACACCATTACACTGGTCTGTATACAACCTAGGTCCTCTGGCCAGAGACCCCCATGGTTTGATGGGGCTCTCCAGTTGATGAAAACCATGGGTCAGAGATTGGAGTGTTGCTAGCCTAGGACCTAGCTAGGGGCTTTGAGAAATCACTATGGTGACCATCAAAGGGCGATCAACCATGAGAAGGCAGAATTTCTATCCAGATAGATTGCCACTGAGAAAAATAGATGAGCTCAGCATTTTTGAACTGTGGACAGGCTTCTTCATCCTGTCTTTACAGCCAAAAAAAGCATTTTCAGCAATAAAGTGTGACAAATTTGCTCTGTTTTTCCTCTGACAGGGTGTCCTTTAATTGGGCCAGGATCTCAACAGTAGGACTGGACCAGACCCACAGGGTGGAGTCTGGTTGGAACAGGAGCACTTCTGATGGCATACATCCCAGGGTACTAAAGGAGCTAAGGGTGGAACTAGCAGAGCCATTATCAGAACTGTTTAGTGAGTCTCTGAGCACAGAAGAGTGGAGAAGGGCTCATGTGATCCCACTCCACAAGAGTGGTAGCAGGGAGGAGGCATGGAACTACAGACCAGTCAGTCTTACCTCAGTACTGGGCAAGATTATGGAGATACTCCTTAAGGAAAGGATAGTGCAACACCTGAAATCCATAGGAGCACAGGATCCAAGACAGCATGGGTTTACAAAAGGAAGGTCCTGTCAAAGTAATCTCATATATTTCTTTGACTGGGTAACCAAAGTGGTGGACCAAGGGGGAGCAGTTGATGTTGTCTACCTTGACTTCAGCAAAGCTTTCGATACTGTTCCACATAGAAGATTGATTAATAAGCTGGGTAGGCTTGGGATGGGTCAGACATTGGTCAACTGGGTGGAAAACTGGTTGATGGACAGAAAACAGAGAGTGGTGATAAATGGTATACAGTCAGAAGAGATGCAAGTCACAAGTGGGGTACCTCAGGTTATTAGTCCTGGGGCCAGTCCTCTTTAATCTCTTCATCAGTGACATTGCAGATGGACTGGAGGGTAAGGTTTGTCTGTTTGCAGATGACACCAAGATCTGCAACAGAGTAGATGATCCAGATGGTATGGGCAGAATGAGAAGATATCTGGATAAACTAGCAAAAAGGTTGGAAGAGTGGCAACCTGGGTTTAATGCAAAGAAGTGCAAGATCATGCACATAGGGAAGAGAAACTCTGAAGCCACATACAGGTTGGGAGGGGAGTTGCTGGCAGTGACTGTGACCAAGTGCAATTGTGACCAAGGGAAGAAAGAGATTTGGGCGTCATCATCACCGATGACCTGAAATCATCCAGGCTGACCTCTAAAGCAGTAGGTAAGGCTAGAGGGATGTTGGGGGTATTAGTAGGGGTATCACAAGTCAGAAGAGGGAGGTAATAATCCCTCTTTACAAGACACTGGTTAGGCCCCATCTGGAGTACTGCTTGCAGTACTGGAGGCCACACCTTCACAAGGACATTAATCAAATTGAGGCAGTCCAGAGAAGGGCAACCAAAATGGTGCAGGGACTGCATCAGAAAACATATGAGGACAAATTAACTGAACTCAATATGTATATCCTAGAGCAAAGGAGGGAGAGAGGTGATATGATCGAAACATTCAAATACCTTAAGGGCATTAACAAGGTGAAAGAGTCTAACATGTTTCAATATGGGCTGGCAGTATAGCCTAGAGGTCAGAGGAATGAGGTGTGAATGAGCTTGGTACATCCAGCAGCACAGACCCGAGTTTGATTGTCACAACTTCTACTTGCATACTGTGTGACTCTGAGCAAGTCATTTAACCACCCAGTGCCCCCAGGTCATCCCTGAAAACAGGCAGTTATGCCAAGTGAGCCATACCCGGTTACCAAAGACTAAAAAAAAATAATAAAAATAGCAGAACAAGAGGACACAGCATGAGATTAGAGGGAGGCCAATTAAGGGGTAATGTGAGGAAGTTCTTTTTCACAGAAAGGGTGGTGTATGCATGTAATGGCCTACCTTAGGAAGAGGTGGATATGAATACAGTGCAGGGCTTCAAACAGGCATGGGATAGGCATAAGGGAGCAATACAGATGAGTATGAATAGATAGGCCATTGACAGAGCAAAGGCCTATGGCACATTCATAAGGTAGAAAAAGAAATGGGCAGACTGGATGGGCCTTACGGTCCTTATCTGCCATCAGCTTCTATGTTTCTATTGCCTGGGCTGAGTTTTGGCCATTGGAAGTGGCTGAGGTCTCTGAGGGGATTTTGAAGCTGAGGCCCACTTGTGAACTGGATCCAGGCCCAACACATATCCTAGTGGAATGTGTTGAGGTTATCAGTCCAATGTTCACTGGGATAGTTGGCTGTTCACTTTCAAAGGGGGTTTCCCCGATGCCTCAAAGGAGGTGCTGGTGAAGCTCCTTCTAAAAAAAACATTTCTTGACCGTAACATCCTAGCGAATTATAGACCAGTCTCCAGTCTCCCAGTTTTAGAGAAGGTTGTCAAGAAAAAAGTGGCTCTGCAGCTCAAGGAACACCTGGATGCCTGTGACATCTACAAGCAATTCCAGTCTGGGTTTAGGGTGAGGCACAGCACCAAGATGGCACTGATCTGGGTTCATAATGACCTTCTCATTGCCAGAGATTGAGGGGAATGGTTAATTCTCATTCTCCTTGATCTATCATCTATATTTGATACTGTGGACCATATCGTGCTGCTAGATCACCTTAGAGAGTGGTATGGACTTGCCGGTGTTGTCATCAACTGGCTTGAGTCCTTTCTGTCAGGCAGGAAGCAAAGGGTGGTGATGGGGAAATTTTCTTTGTCCCCTCCTGCCTCTTACCTGTGGAGTCCCTCAAGGCTTGATCCCATCACCTATTTTGTTCTCAGTATACATGGTGCCCTGGGGGAAGATCATCAGACAGTACAGTTTGAGCTGTCACTGCTATGCAGATGATACTCGACTGCACATGCCTTTGTACCAGGGACAACCGGTGCTGTCAAAGTGCTGAATAAATGTCTCACTGAGATCCAGGACTGGATGAACTCTAACTGGCTGAGACACAACCCTGGCAAGACAGAGGTACTAGTGATTGATCCTGGCCATGGGCAGAGTAAAGGGTAACTTTGGGATGACAACAGTCTTAGTCCTGAGATCAACACCATTGATGGCGTCCTCTAGGATGTGAAATCTGGGTGTAATCTTCGATGACAGGCTGACATTTGAGGCTCAGGTGTCAGTTGTCAGTTGATAGGGACAAGGGCAGGAGTAAGTGGAGAAAAAGACAAAGGCAGTAAGTACAATGATGGGTCAAAAAGAAATAAAGCCATAAAAAAATGGAGGGTAATGAGTACAATGCCCGTAGTCTAGGTAAAAAGTTCCCCAAAATGGTGGTCTTGATAGAAGAGGGATACCTGAATATCATGGCAGTCACAGAAACATGGTACACAGAGGACCATGACTAGGATGTCGACATACCAGGGTACACAGTCTATAGGAGGGACAGGGAGAGAAGAAGATGAGGAGGAGGAGGAGGAGCTCTCTATGTAAGGGAAGGGATCAAAGCAACAGAACTAAAGGGTAAACAGGGAGGAAAGGAGGCACTGTGGGTCATCCTGAAGACTGGAAATGGCACCACAGTCTCCACAGGGGTTGTATACAGACCCCCATCTCAGGGGGAGAAATGGACAAGGAAATTATAGAAGGCATCCTTAGGATGGCAGAGAAAGGGGAGATATTACTGATGGGGGACCTGAATATGCCAGATGTTAACTGGATCACCTTTGCTGCAGCCACATCCAAGAGCAGGGCCATTCTTGATGCCCTAAAGAGGGCATGCCTCAGACAGCTAGTTTTGGAACCCACTCGGAAGAGAGCAATCTTAGACCTGGTACTCTCAGATGGTGATGGAGAGAAGATTTCCAATCTTGAAATGGGTAGCCATCTGGGAACAAGTAACCACGAAACAGTAAACTTATATTCACAATAAACTTAATTGTAGAGTCAAGCCATACAGAAGTAAAGGTACTGGAATTCAGGAGATATGATTTTGTCAAAATGGGAGAGTGCCTCAGAAAAGCCTAGCAAACAGGCAAGAAGGAGGGGTGGAACAAGCATGGGGAAACATCAGAACTGCCATCACAGAGGCAACAAGCCTTTGTGTGAAGCAAATAAACAAATCAAAACAAAAGAAAAAAACTCTATGGTTCTCAAAAGAAGTGGCAGGGAAGGTTAGGGAGAAAGAGACAGCATTCAGGAGATACAAGGAAACACAGAAGGAGCAGGACAAAAACCCATGGGAAGAGTACACAATGGGGGGGGGGAGATACTGACAATAGCAAAAATGGAAAGGGACCTGGGGTAGTCATATCAGATGACCTACTGTAAAGGTGGGTCAACAATGTGAGAAGGCATTGAGGAGGGCTGGGGGGATACTGGGATCCATAGGGAGAGGCATCACCAGTAGAAAACAGGAAGCTGTTGGCCCTCTGTACAGACAGTTGGTAAGATCCCATCTGGAGTACTGTGTACAGTTCTGGAGACCCCATCTCCACAAAGACATAGACAGGGTGGAGGCTGTCCAGAGGAGGGCAACCAAAATGATGCAGGGTCTGCACCATAACACATATGAAGAAAGACTAAAAGAGCTTAAGATGTATAGCCTCGAGGAAAGGAGGGAGAGGTGGGACATGATAGAAACTTTCAAATACCTCAAGGGAATCAACAAAGTCCAAGAGGGTAGCATCTTTCAGAAAAAGAGATGTGCAAGAACAAGGGGGCACAATTTGAGGATAGAGGAGGGATGGTTCAGAGGTAATATGAGGAAGTACTTCTTCACAGAGAGGGTTGTAGATACATGGAACAGCCTTCTTGAGGCAGTTGTTGAGTCAAAAACAGTGGGAGAATTCAAGAATGCATGGGACAGACATAAGGCAATTCTAGTGAGGGGTAGGAGGAAGTAGGCTGCTGGGTAACTAGGATCTGCAGCTTATCCATTAGGTAGGGAAATGGGCAGACTAGGTGGGCCAAGCAGTCCTTATCTGCCATCAGATTCTATGTTTCTATGTCATCTAAAACAGCTTTTACCATCTGAGGAACATCACTCGGATTAAGCCCCTAATCCCATCTGAAGATCTGCCATCACTTGGGCACACTTTTCTAACATCAAGACTTGACTACTGTAATGCTCTATATCTTGGGGTCAGTGAGGAGATCCACTGGCTGCAGCTAGTGCAAAGCCTAGTGGCTAGACTGCTGACAGAACTACCCAGATTCTGTCACGAGACCTCGGTCCTGCAGGGTCTGCATTGGTTGCCAGTCAGGTGGTGGGTTCTCTTCAAGGCAGGCTTGTTCACTTATAAGGCCCTATATGGACTTGGCCATGGTTATCTGTCAGACCTCCTTGCTCCAACCATTCTGACTCACTCCCTCCGTTCCCCCACCCAGAGCCTCCTTGCAGTTTTGAAGACCTGGCTGAAAACCTTGGGTGTTTTTTCATTCAAGGTGGCCAAACCCATCCTCTGGAACTCGCTCCTGAAATCTTTGAGGGAGGTCCCTTTAGTGGAGGCATTCAGGAGGGGCATGAAGACTCATTTATTTAAGCTAGCATATCCTGAAGATGTATTTTAGTGCTGCTTGTCTGATTTTTTGATTGATTGTTCTGTAATTTTATTGGTTTTATTGGATATTTTTATGATCTTGAAATGTATGTACAGCACCCAGAGCCTCTGGGATTGGGTGCCTAATAGTAAACTCTTACTTACTTACTTACTATGTACTCCCTGGAAGAAAGGGGGGGGGATATGACTGAGACATACATGTACCTCACGGGGAGGAACAAAGTGCAGGGAAAAAAACATTTTTTCATAGAGAAAGATGCTCCAGGACTAGGGGACATGGGATGAAACTAGAGGGAGCAAGGTTCAGAGGGAATGTGAGGAAGTACTTCTTCAGGGAGAGGATGGTGGACAAATGAAACACCCAGCCAGAGGAGTCGGTGGGGGCAGAAATGATTACAGGATTTAAGTATGCATGGGATAGGCATAAGGGGATCCTGGTAGTCAGGGGAAGGGGACAGTCTGGTTCTAGGGAAGCTTGAAGAAGCACAGTACATGTACAAGTGAACAGACTAGGTGGGCCATAGTTCCTTATCTACTGTCAACATCTATGTAGCTATGTATAACTGTCAGCTACTTAGGAGTCCTAGTATAGCCTTTTTCCACATCCCAAGATAGTTTTTTTTTCTTTTTCTATGCTTTCACACTTCATTATCAATGAGTGTGAAAGAACCTTTTCTCACACACTTCCTGTCTTTTTAACAGCTTATGTGACACACACACACATGTACTGAGTTTAATTATAAATGTCAGAAACTGTCAGCTTCTTAGGACTCCAATGCATTTCAATGAGAAACTGCCAGCTTATTGGGATCCCTGTGTATTTCAATGAGAAATTAAATATATTTTCTGTCTTTCTCAAATGAAAAAGATACTTCTTTCAGCAGCAAACTGTGTCCAGTATATGTTTGCACTACAGTGGTCGATCTGTATGATTTTATCATTTTTAAAGCAATAATCAGCTACTCTTTTCTTCTTTCCAAGTAAGATTTGGATGTGAAGAAATGTCACCTGTGAAATTATAACAAAAGATCACAGGTTATTAAAAATCACATAGTTCAATTAAATATATAATAGTATGCCAGTAGAAAATGTTGTTTCTCTATAAAAAATCTGAAAAAAGATATATACTTTCCATCTGAAATACAATGCTTGCCTTGCCAGTAAAACTTTGCTGACATTGTAATACAAGGATTATTTTTTTTAACTAGTACTTGGCAAAATACAAATATAATTATGAAAATGTAGTTACAGACACAAATAAAAGCAAACAAAAATGATTACAGAGACATCTAAGGGCTCTACATTTTCATTCTTTAAGATATACAGTCTTACTAAGCAATTGCTCTTTCAACCATACCTCTCAGCTGCTACGAATTTTGCATTACTTTCAATTTCCTCAGAAATGGAAATCTGCCACTGCGACACCAGTTCATCAGTCTGGGGATCGCACAATTACTGGGAGCCGCGGGCCTGTCTCTATCCTGCCCCCTCTCTCGAAAGCTCTTGAGCATATAGTGGCTGACCAACTGGTTGAATATTTAGAAAAATATTAGATACAATGCCCACAACAACATTGGTTCAGAAATGGTACTAGTGCCACTACCGCCCTTCTGGAGTTCACAGGCTTTATTCACCATTCATTAGATCAAGGACACCTGGTCATTGCTGCTTTCATTGATTTTACCAAAGCTTTCAACATAGTGAATCATGCCCTCCTGGTCGAACAGCTTACCACCATTGGCCTAGCTCATGACAGCATAGCCTGGCTTGAAAGTTACCTGCACAACTGTACATAGCAGGTGAAGATTGTTAACACTCTCTCGGATAGCAGACCTGTCCTATCTGGAGTTCCTCAAGGGTCCTTTTTGGACACTCTTTTATTTAGCATTTTCCTCAACAACCTTCCTTACTCCTGTCAGGGTCACATCCTTTTATATGCTGATGATGCTGTCCTGTTTACCAGTGATTCAGAGCCTAAGGTTCTTGAATCTAGGCTATAGAGTAATTTTGTAGTTGTAGAAAGATGGTTCCATAAGCACAAGTTAGTTATGAACTACAACAAGACTAAAACTATGCTGTTCTCCAGCTTCCAGAATAGGCACAGAACTGTCTCTCTTTCTATCACTAATGAAGGGGGCTCTTCCCTGGAGCTAGTTCAGCTCATTAAATATCTGGGGATTACTACTGACAGTACGATGACCTATGCCTATCACATTGACAACATTGCTAAGGCTGTTAACACCTGCATTGGGCTACATTATAGGCATAAGCAATGTTTGACCCCAGAGGCTCTTAACCTGGCCATTCAAAGCTCTCTTGTCTCACCTATTGATTATTGCTTACCAATCTATGGATTAGCTACTGAAACAACTCTTCGTCGCATCTTAGGTGCACTCAACAAAGCATGCTGACTCCTTAACGGCTCAGCCTGTCTGTCCCATACCTGTGACATGTACACTCAGGCTAACTGGCTCCAATTCAAAGGTAGACTCATGTACCAAACATGTTTATTGTCCAAAAAAGTAAGCTTAGGCAAAATGCTCCCAGGAATGCAAAAGCTTATTACCCCCACTATCAACCGTCATTGCACCAGAAACTCTACTAGCCAGATTTTTAATATACCTATGGATGAACTCGCTACACCATGACATCACTTCAGCATCCACCTTGGACTCCTTCAAGGTTAAACTTAAGCAACAGCTAGTTGCTGATGCCAGTTGTGACTGCTTCCAATAACCGTCCTCCTTGTGACCAGCACTTATTCTAACCTTATGCTATCCTGACCTTATGCATAACTGTTCTCAGCATGCAAATAACTGTTCTAAGTTGCTAATCATTCTCCTTCACATTTCCTATTGATCCCTTCCACTCATTCCCCTCACCCCTCTTTGGCTTTTCCCATCCCCCTCCCTCCTTTTATATCTCCTGAGCTCCCTTGCTCACTTTAAAATGCTCTGTCTCATTCCTTCTCACCTCTGACAAGGCCCCTGGGCTGATGCCATCCCTTACCTTTTTGATTATTAGATAATAGGCTGAGTCTGTTCTCATTTTCCTGTAGAAGGTCATTTCATAAGACCCCTCTCTCCTATAATATGACCATTTGAATTCCAGTTTTTAAACAAATATGCACCATGGCATACATTGTACAATGCCACATGTATTGGAACTTCTCTAGCTGTACACTCTTATAATGTCTTGTATAATTCCTTATTTTGTTTGTTCTCCATCTCATAATTTCCTAATATGTATTGTTCATCTGACATGGAACCTATGAAATGAGCTTGTTCTCAAAGGTGTTATCTGAAATTTCAATAAATAAATAATAGCACTATGATTTTTATACTCAAATGTATCCTTGTTCTGCATAGCTTTACTGATGTTTCTCATAATGTTAGAGCTATTTCTGGACACACAAACTATTAAATCATTGAATTAAGTTGATAGAAACATTCTGTATTACTAACTATATGGGGCCCACTATCTATAGACATATTATTGTTTAATATAAGAAAGTGCTACACATTCTGGAACTTTGCTATGATTTTTGAAGGTCAGTGCTATGATTTTTAATGCTGAGAGGTTGAGAGGTATGCTTTCAATTGGTGTCCCATGAACTTGCAACTCTTAACCCATGAACTTTAAGTAGGTAGCCCAGGAACTTTTATCTGTTAACCCATGAACTTTCAACTGATAGCCCCCACCCCTCAAAAAGTATAAATGAGCACATGAAGCCAACTATTGTTTTTTTCAATTTAGCACTGAGCAGAAAAGGTTGTTCTGACTAAACAGTCTGTAGAGCTGAAAGGTTTACATACGTTTAATGAAATAACAACATAATGCCATTCATTCTGTATGTAACCTATGCTTTCTTTTCTGAATTAAAAGCTAACATTTTCCCTAAAGCCTATGAATAGTTGTACATGATGTAATTTGCATTGTTATTTTTATTCTGTTTTTCTTTTCATCATTTTAGCATGTAAGGGGGGTTCTTGGGCTCATCCATTGGTAGAATCATGATCCACCTGACCACCAATTACACTTTTTTCATAAATCCTTTAACAAGCTCACACATGATGAAATAAAGACTCCTGTCTCCAGCAAAATGTTTAAAAGCTTATTTTAAAAGATAAATATACTTGCACATGTAGCTTTTTCCTGCCTCCGAGATTGGCAGTCTCAGCACGATGACACACATTCCTAAATACTGCATTCCAGGAAACAAAAACACAAGAAAAAGCACCAACACATCCTGTTCTTATACTTCCAGATCAACAGGGGGAAAATGATTAAAACTAAACAGTCCTAAAGCCTAACAACCTAGAGGGAGGGGGAGAGGAAGAGGGGAGGCATGGTGGTGGGAGGTGAGGAGGAGGAGGTGGGGAGGTATCAGAAGGAGGAAAGTCCTGCCTAAGGTGGTGTCTGAATTCTATCTGAACCCATCACTAACACTTGCTGTACTCTGTCCAAATCATTCCCATCCATGTGTACCGATATTTCCCAGCCTAGACCTGAAACAAGTTCTGGGCATCTACTGTATATGGACAGGACAAAAGAAGTCAGGTCCCAAAACACTGAGCTTTAGGCCTCGTAGCATTGAGGGTTGAAGTGCTGGATGCAACACCTCACACCACGCTGGCAAACTGGGCTTGGGAGAGAGCTCAGGTTGCCAGGGGTCAGCCGGGGAAGAGAGAAATTACCATCCAGAGGACTGCTCTCTTTTCGTGGGAAGGGGGCTTGTGGATCTCTGGCATCAGCGACTCTCAGTGGAGACTGAGGGTGCTACACATGGGGGGCACTTCAGAAAGAGATGTAGGCAATAGGTGACATCTGCAGGATGGGAGTGGGAGCACACCTGCCTCACGCTGGACATCACTGCACATTCGTACCACCAGGGGGTTATATTCTAGAACAAGGAAACACCCTAACACCAGGGAGGATGATGACGATCCCACAGCAGCCCCACACCCACCACTGGATCCTGCTCAACCAGGTCCCTGATATCCTCCAGTCTCACCTCACCTGCCGACTGGATTCAAGGAGTGCCAAGGTATGTTGATTGTGGCCCCGCCTTGGGGGGGTACAAGCTGGGGGGGTCTCTAGTAGGACAGGAGTACAGGATAGAGTTCCAGGAGAGACCTGGGCTGGGAGGGTCTTAGGCCAGGTGGGAGATGCTGTCTGTGAAGGTCTACATCTGAGAGAGTTCCCAGGGGCTTGTGAATGGAGTGAAAAGGAAGTTAAAAAAACACTGAGCTTTATGTGGAGCACAGTGCTAGCACAAGCTGATAAGATGGTAGGTGAGTTGGCACAGGATCTGGCTTCCACAGCAAAGTCAGCCCTAGATGCCACTAAATACCAATTAAACATGGCTATAGACACTAATGACTGCTTCAATGGTCTTAGCCCACACAGTATCATTGAGGAGTTTATTCTGGTTAAGGGTAACCATCCTTTCTCAGGACACTCAGACCAAGGACATGAATTTCCACTTTTAGGGAAATCACTTTTTGGTGACAAAAACAGAGGTATACATGAAAAAAGTGGATGAGTAAAAAAACACAAAAACAACAATGACAAAGAAAAGACATCCACATCCCACAGGCCTTATCATAGGGGAGTTAGGGACAGGAGCTACTATTCCAGACCCTTTACTCCCTGTAAGTACCAACCCAAAGAGGTCACTACAGAGGCAGAGGCAGGAGGTGCTCAAGGCATGCTGCTGTAGAACCAGCCCCAAGCCACAGCCAAAACAAAACCCTGACAACAGTAAGTGTATTCAGATCTTTAGAGTACCTTACCTCCCCTTGTCAGTACAGCAGAGCCCCATCCTTGCCTGTGGTCACTTGTGGACACTTGCTGATGCTTTAGACACTTTTGGATATCTGCTCCTCTTCTGTGTTGTTCCACTGATGTGCTGGGACACCAGTGTTATGAGACATGCTGGGCAAGGGAGACTTTTCTAGTGTTCTTATTAGAGGGCACAAAGCCCCTGGTAGCTCTACTCCCCAATCACACACTTTAGTAACAGGGCTTCTGAATTTACTCAGCCCCAAACTTAATCTCCTGTGCTAGGTTCCCCACAGTACCTGTTAGAAATTTAAAGGCATGTCTCAAAGTGCCCCAAGCATTCACTACATATCTGTTTTTTTATCCACCTACCCTTCTACTTTCAATATAGAGAGAAAATATAAATAAATATATGCATATACAGTACCTTTAAGTTAAATTTGGGTGCTTACTTTGTCAGCAGTTTCTGCACTTCCTACTAATGACCTAGCTTGAATGGAGCTAATGTTCTCTCAGCTCCTCTCGGTGATCAGCAAACACTGAGTAGCCTACCCAAGGAAAACGCAAGATACTGATATTGAGAGGAAAGGATGGGGCAGCTGCAAGTTGAGGGGCTAGCTGCACAATCGAGCAGACTCAATAAACTGTGAGGCTTGTTTCTGCTGGCATTATTGTATGTTCGTATATTACTCAACTTGAATGAAATAATTGATAAAGCTAAACTGCAGATTGAAAAAAATGAAGATAACATTGATGATTTGCGGTGTACACTCAAGGAGTAGGATTGGATTCTGTACTTGGAAAATTGGGGCTGATGAAAACATCTGCATTTCAATGGCTTAACAGTAGTGAGTGTATTGATTGCTGCTGATTTCTGCAATCAGTGCCCCCAGTACTATAAATTCCAAAGGCTTGCTGAACTAGAAATGGAGTGGGCCTTAGACTGTTGGTGCCAAATACTATACCAAGTAAAAGACCATGTTATATTTTGGCCTGTTTCCTTTGGTACCATGTAAAAGACAGGCTGCTGAGGCTGGCATCTGACAGAGGCCTATAATTTTACAATGGCAGATGATTGAAATATTTCAGGCCTTCTCTTAGGAGATGTCACAAAAGCAGAGGGATTTTACAGGGGGTAGGTGCCATTTGTTTCAAGCTGGAGCAGAGTATTGAATTTGAATTTTATTGGTAGGGAAAGAACCTTTAGGTGCACATGCCTATTTTCGAAGATGTCTCAATCAAAATACAACACACAACAATTCATACATAATACAAATTTCAGTATGTCACTATAAAACAGTTAAAAATATTTACTTAAGGCATTACCCATCATAAAATAATTTAGGTGCAATATCTTAGAGAAGCAGTGCAATACATTTTGCAGAAGAGTATTGCAATTATTCACTCATCTTTTAAAAGACATTCATCTCAAGTTTTACAACTCAGTATATCCAGATTCAAGCTGTGTATTGTTAGAGTATTATATTAGTTGGAGCAGCTACAGTACACAGCAGCTCATTTAAATTGATAGTGATTTCTCCATTTACAATTTTCCAACTCCGGATACTATCAAAGTACTTGATTCTAATGTTCAATGGAAAACAATTCAATTTGAAGTATACATCACAATGGTGACAATGACAATATCTATCTGCTTTTAACACAAATTGACAGATTCTGTTATATGCAACTTGTATTCTGTCCATCATACCATCAGTTGCCATTACATAAATAAGCAGACCATAGTCTATTAGTGAAAGTAATGAACTTTGGTCCACTAAGTGTTGAGCTTCCTGACTGAAATTAATTTTATTCCTATATATACTAATCCCAGTCTTGTATTAATTTTCCTTATGGTGTGATCAATATGCTTGCCAAATAACAGCGTATTATCTAGGTAAACACCTAAATACTGTACTTAAAAAGGGGGATTTATTCCAACTCCTCACCAGTGACAGTTGTAATTTTCAATTAACCACATCTCTGCATCTTCCTATTACTACAAAATATAGAGTTGGTCTTTTTTTCACATTAATACTTAATTTACTTTTATGAACCATTCCTGAACTCTTTCAAATCTTCTTGGTGTGAAATAGTTAAGTTCATAACAGATCTGCCCCTGGTTGCTAGGACTTGCAATCCTGGCAACCAGAAGGCAGATCATTAAGAAAAAGGCTGAAGACCAGAGCTCCTAATATGAGACACAGATACATAGATACTGTTGGCAGATAAGGACCACTAGACCCATCCAGTCTGCCCATTTAAGCTGCCTAACAAAGTGTCCAGTGACCCTATCTGGCCATTGGCTTTAGCTTTCTCTTCCTATCACTATTATTCCTTTGTTTTTGTCCCGTAAATGTTTGAAGCCCACCACTGTACAGGCTGCCACCACCTCCTGGGGCAGGCTGTTCCAGGTATTCACATCCTTTCCATTAAAAAAAACTTACTAACATTTCCCTTTAAGCAGCCACCCCTCAGTCACATGCTGTGTCCTCTTGTCCAGGCACTGCTATTAATCTGGAATATGCCATCCTGTTCCACCTTTTTAATGCCCTTGAGATATCTGAATGTTTCTATCGTGTCACCTCTTTCCCTCCTTTGTTCCAGCATCTATAAATTGAGGTCCCTCACTGTCTCCTCATAAGGCTTGTGATATAATCCCTTCACTATCTTGGTCACCCTCCTCTGCACCGTCTCAGTTTTGTCAATGTCCTTTCAAAGGTGTGGTCTCCAGAAATGAACACAGTATTCAAGGTGAGGTCTCACCAGGTCTTGTACAGTGGAACTATTACCTCCCTCCTTCAGCTTGTGATTCCCCTTCCAATACACCTCAACATCCCACTGGCCTTTCCCACTGCCTTTGCTGTTTGCCTAGCAGCCTTCAAGTCATCTGTGATTATGACTCTCAAGTCCCTCTCCTCCTTGATTACTGCCTGCAGCTCCTCCCCCCAACCTGTAGCTCACCCCATGGTTCCTGCTCCCCACAGGAATAATTTTGCAATTCTTTGCATTAAACCTTAGCTGCCATACCCCTGACCATCATTCCAGCAGATCCATGTCTTTCTCATCCTTTCCACCCCTTGGGAGTATCCACCCAGTTGCAGATGTTGGTGTCATCTGCAAACTGGCAAACCTTTCCCTCCAGCCCATCTGCAATGTCACTGATGAAGACATTGAAGATAACTGGCCCCAGAACTAATGCTGAGGTACCCCACTGGTCACCTTCCTTTCATCTGATTGGGTTCAATTCACTACTAACCTTTTTTTTCTGTTTCTTAACCAGTTTCTAATCCATTTCACCACCCTGCATCCCAACCCCAGGCTGCCTAGCTTGTTGAGCAGTCTCCTATATGGGACTGTATCAAAGGATTTGCTGAAATCAAGGTAGGCAATATCTACTGCCCCTCCCCCCACTGGTCTTATGCCTTTGTCACCCAGTCAAAGAAATCTATTAGATTAGTTTGACAGGATTGTCCTGCAGATAACCAATGTCGCCTGGGATCCGTCAATCCATTGGCTTCCAGGTGTTCCACTATTCTTTCCTTAAGCATTGCCTCCATTATCTTTCTGACTACAGAGGTTAGACTTACTGGCGTGTAGTTACCTGCTTCTTCTTTACTACTGTTCTTGTGAAAAGGGACAATGTTTGTCCTTCTCCAATCCTCTTGGACTACTTCAGTGTCTAAGGACTCACTGAACAGGGCTGCCAGAGGGGCTGCCAGTTCTCTCCTCAGTTCCTTTAGGACCCTGGGATGTATGGCATCTGGATCCATGGCTTTTTCCACCTTTAGCTTCACCAGTTCTTCTAGGACCCTCTCCTCTGTGAATGGACTGGTGTTTATCTCCTTTTACTTAGCTCCTTTGAAGTCCTACTGTAGGCCCTGTCCATCCCCTTCCACGATGAAGACTGAATAGAAATATTCATTCAGGATAGCTTCTTTTTCCCCCATCTCCCTCTGCTATCTCCTCCCATCCCCTCTCAAAATGAAAACCTGTGCTCTCAGATAAGGCAGGCATGGCACAGTATTTCATTTTTTGAGAAAGCCATGTTATAAATCTGTTAAAATGTCACTAATCAAATATACTGCATGCCGTCAATTGGTCATACAAAATTCTCTGCAATACCTTACACAGTAGGGACAGGACTGAGATTAGTCAATAGTCACCAGTAACTGAAACATCTCCACATTTATTGTATATATATTGTACTGTGACCCCACTGCTTTCTTCCATAGCTCAGGTTCAACCCTATCCATGTTTACAGTAATACAAAATTCAGAGTATATGAATGGTCTAAGAAGTGTAATACTGAATGTAGATGTGGATGTTTGCCCTATCATAGATTGGGAGAGCATCTGTTTCTACATTAAACCATTCTTTTTCCAAACATAATTAAAAAAATGGAGTATTCAAACTTGGTATAAATCCAAGTGTATGCATGCTAAAAGGGAGCTGAACAGTCTGGTCAGACAGCATAAGAACAATTGTATAATGGTAACTAATAAAACTCTAAATGAAACAAGGAAAGCATATAAGAAAATAATAGAAAAGGAAAGATTAAAAATTCAGCAGGGATTGTGGGATAAACTAAGAAAATCAATAATAAAGAAAGATATCAAACATTTCTGGACATTGGTGAGTAAAGGGTATGATAAGTATTCTAATGCCATTAAAGCAGCTATTAGCCCATCTAGATGGGAACAACACTTTAAAAAAATTATATTTCTCACAAATGGAAAATGAGAGACAAAGCCATGTTGAATATACTGAGAATGTATTATTTCCAAAAGCATTACATATTACACAACTAGAAATTAATGCAGCAGTAGACAGGGTATCATCAAATGAAGCCCCAGGACCAGAACATGCTATATTAGCAGATATCTTTAAATCATTCAAGGATTAGTGGATACCAATACTATATAAGTTGTTCAATTTCTGTATACAGAAGGGTAAGTTCCCTGAGTCCTGGAAGGGAAGTTTAGTCTGTCCAGTCTTTAAAAAAGGAGATACAAAAGATCCTACCATGTATCGAAAGATTAGTTTGCGAGACGCATCACAAAACATTTTCTGCAGAATAGTTTTAAACAGGCTACAGCTCTGGGTCAAAAAGAATAACATATTAGCGGAATGTCAAAATGGGTTTTGGACCAATCAATTAACTATTCAGCACTGTTTTGTGTTACAACACCTTACTTGGAAATACATAACAATTAAAAAATCAAAACCTAATTGCTGTTTTGTAGATCTAAAAAAACAGCTTTTGACTCAATTAGTACAAAACTTCTTTGGGAAAAACTTGAAAACTATAAGGTGGAACCAGATATTCTAGATGTACTGGTAAAATTATGTAGTGTTACATGGCTTAAAATCAAATACGATCAACAAGAAAATTTAACATCAAACATTGAAACCCAATTAAGGAGTCTGCCAAGGCTGTTTGTTAGCCCCTTTATTGTTCAATTTATATATACAATCTTAACAGAGTTAAATAATCCAGATTTCCATTCTCCAAATATTCTAACACACAAAGTTTCTTGTCTGGCTTATGTGGATGACATAGTTTTGATTTCTACTTCCCTTATTGGTCACCAACAAAAATTACATATTTTGGGGAACTCTGTAAAAAAGATAAATTGGTGATAAATTTGAAGAAAACAAATTTAGTCATATTTGGTAGTAAAACAAAAAAATCTAAATCCCTTTATATAGACCAAAAAGAAGTTTGAAACTATTTCTCATTATGATTATCTAGGGCTTAGATTTTCAAATAATACTCTATGGACATCACATATGAAAACAATGACTCACAAATTAAAAATGGCATTTAATGCCTTCATAAGGTTTAGTTTGAAAATGGGGCAGTTGTCGTTTAAAGGACTGTTAAATGTTATAAACAATAAAATAAAGTTAAGTGTGCTTTATGGGGTGGAAATATGGGGCTGGATTTTCAAAGGCTCTGGACAGATGCAAGGTGCATGAGTCAAACAGATCTGACGCAAGAGGCACCTTGCTCCAAGGGCTGTGCCAAGTGTTAATTTCAAAGGCAGCCTGCGCCACCCAGCAGGCTGCCTGCGCCGAAGCCTGCACCAACCAGCAGGCTGCCTGTGCCAAAGTATGCCAGCACCCACCTTGCACCACGAAAGTGGCTGCGGCACAGTGCAAGGGGGCTTGCAGCAGATCCAGACTGCTGCAGCCCTTAGATCCGGAATTTCAAAGACCACCTCAGGAACTAAACGTCAAGTACCCTTAGACCAGTGAAGGGCTAGTCTAACGGTACGTAGACAGCTTCTGGGAGGGTTGTCCAGTATATGCCACTTTGTGGCCAGGCCAATCCATCCAAGATGGGTGCTCCCTGATGATCCAGTGGCCCCCCAACCCTGACTGTCTATGTGCTGGATGTCATCCTCCTGGTGCCCCCCCAACTCAGCACATAATGCCCACAACCCTGCACCCCCATCCATATCCCAGATTCGGGGACTGGCACAGCCCTCCTCACCCCACCACTGACGGCCACCAAATGAACAGTCAGTGTGCGACTGTATACAGTATACAGTTCATGTACTGATAGTGCATTTGGTGGCCAGCCATAGTGGGGTGCAGTGGGCTGTGCTGTTTGTCATATAAGGGGGGTCTGGGGAGGCATGGTGGTGTGAGTGGGGCCTCTAGCTAGCATCATGCCCCCGTCTGTGGGTTCTCCAGACACCCTGCTGCCATTGCGGCATTCCGGGTGGGTGCACCATCCATTTGGCATAGCACCACCTTTGCCACATGCTGCTGAACTTTAATGATGGGACCCTGTAGAATAGAAATTCGGGTACAGGGTCCCAGACACAACTGCACTCGGTGCAAGCTGCCATTGTTGCAGCTTGTGTCGGGGCTTTGAAAATCTGGCCCTTGGACTCCAGCTACCATAAAATCATTAAAAAAAGAGGTAAATAAAATGCATCGTTGCATATTAAAAGTGCAAAAATCTGTGCCCACAGAAATACTAAGGAAAGAATAGGTCAAATTTCATTAACAATATTGGCATTAGAAAGGATTATTTTTATGTTAAATCTTTTTGTCCTCCAGGACAATAGATACCCCAGAATATGCCTTGAGGAACAAATTCAGTACCATCAAAGGAAGTTTACCTCAGATCAGATCAAATCAATTTTTATTTATAAAGTGCTTTTCAAAAAACCAAAGCGTGTATACAATATAAAACAAGCATTATAAAAAAATAAACATTCAATCATAAAAACATGTAAAATAAAATGGCAGCAGTAATAAAACTAGGCATTATCCCCAAATACCAGATCAAATAAATAAGTTTTTAGTGAGGACTTAAAAGTCTTGGTGGAGAGGCACTCTTTAATCTGATGAGGTACAGAGTTCTACAAGGTCGGGCAACAAAAGAAAAGGCCCTCACAGCTGGTGTCTGAAGACAAACCCTGGGAACCTCTAGCAATCCCTCATCAGCAGAGCAGAGTGAGCAGTGGAGGCATTAGGGTCAGAGGAGGTCTTACAAGTAACCTGTCCCTGTCCATGTAGGGTCTTATAGGTCAGCAACATGACCTTGAAGGTGATCTTTCATCACAGTGGCAGCCAGTGCAGTTTGCACAGCACAGGAATGACATGGCTAGATCTTAAAAGCCCCATCAACAACCTGGCTGCAGTGTTCAGCACCAGCTGCAGGTGACCGAGATCCACCCCCGGTAACCCTAGGTATAGAGCATTGCAGTAGTCAAGACGAGAGGACACAAAGGAATGAACCAACATAGGAAGGTCCTTGGGTGGAATAAAGTGCTTTATCAGGGTGATGTTCCTCAGATGGTAGAAAGAGGACTTGACAACAGCTGACACCTGCGCTTTTAGGTACTGCACCTGTTTGGAAGGTCGCAACTGGTTTCCCCCAACACAAGGCCAGGTGGCTGCCCAGGAGTCAACTTCTCTACCCACTGACTTAGGTCCACCACCAACACCTCAGTCTTATCAGCATTTAATCTCAACCAGTTAGCACTCAACCAGTCCTGAATCTCTGTGAGGCATTTGTTAAAGACCAAGATTGCACTGTTCTGTTCGGGTACAAAGGACATGTACAGCAGAATATCATCTGCATAGCAGTGAAATCTCAGCCAGTATCACCTTATAATGTCTCCTAACGGCAACATATACACCATGAACAGCATGGGGGATAGCATGGAACCCTGCAGCACCTCACAAGGCAGGGAGAAGAGGGCCGAGGAGAAAAACCCCGACACCACCCTCTGAGTCCTGCCTGTGAGGAAAAAATGGAACCATCTGAGGACTGTCCCTGACACTCCACAGAGTAGCTACGGTGTTCCAGCAACACCCCATGATCCACGGTGTCAAATGCTGCAGAGAGATCAAGGAGGACCAAGACTGAATGACTCTTCCGATCTCTCACAATCGGGAGATCATTAAGTACCTGAAACAATGCTGTCTCAGTACTGTGCCTCTTTCTGAAACCAGACTGGAGAGGATCATAGACTTCATGGATGGTAAGAAAGTTCTTGAGCTACAACATGACCATTTTCTCAATAGCCTTGCCCAGAAAGGGCAGGTTAGAGACAGGTCTGTAGTTTGCAAAACAATCTGGGTTGCAGGAAGATTTCTTTAAGAGGGGGTGTCACCACTGCCTCTTACAAGGGGTCCGGAAACACCCCCTGGTCCAGTGAGCACCAGACTATCTCAGCAAGGATCAGTCTGATGACGTCCATACACCCCTCAAGGAGACACATTAGACCAGGATCCAAACCACAACAAGTTGGTCGCAAGCCCCGAATAGTCTTCATGATATCCACGATTGCTGGCTGGTCGAAATCTGTCCAGACAGTCTGGGTGTCTGCGCCCTCGTATCGACCACCACTATACTGATTTGAACAAGTCAAGCAGATCTGCGATCTGATGGAGGATACCTTATCTGCAAAGAACTGAGCAAACTCATCACACTTAGATTGTGAAAAAGCTCTCCAGCCCCAAAGGCAGGCTGGATTGTACAGCCTGTCCACAGTCTGAAAGAGCTGAGCTGGTCAATTCCTTGCTGCAGTAATCTCCCTGGACAGGAACTCTGCCTTCTTATGGGAGGTTTCTGATTGGTAGTCCAAATAATGGGTGATCAACTTAAGTCTGTCCTCCACCAGGCCAGATTTCTGCCAACAATGTTCCAACCTTCACCCAACTCTCCTCAACTCCTTCAAAGTCACATCAAACCAAGGGGACCGAGGGAGGAGAGGGAGAGGGTGAACTCAGACAGGAGCTACAGAATCCAGGGCCCTCACTACCACGCTATTATAGTGCAATACTAGGTCTCCATGATCCGAGCATTCCAGTTCCATTAGATTAATTAAGGAGAATATTTTCCCCTATGGGTTAGGAAACCTATTGTATGAAATTTATGCTTCACCCTTTGAGGAAATAGTTATGCAGGTGAAAAGGAGAGTAAGAGCTACAGCAGTTTGTCAAGAGCAGGAAAAAATAAACAGTTTCTGTCATTACAGATGGTATAAAGTTATTAAAACAAAACACAATTTAGAAACGTATTTAACTACTGTATTCTATCAGAGCCGGAAAAGAGAAGGATCATAACAAGGTTTAGGTTAGAACTTTATGCTGCAAATTATATTCTATATGATCAAAGAAGGGAGGAGATTCCAAACCCTAAAAGTAAATGTTTATATGGTTTCGAGGATGACTTGAAGCATGTTGAACTACACTATCCTCGATATGAGGTTAAAAGGAAAAAATGGTTGGCACCAGTCTTGAGCACCCTTGGTCTCCCCTCCAAAGAGTTAATAACTTTTTTATTTAATACCACTAATATCCATATTTTACAATCACTATATGGATTTATACAAGCTATAAAACTATGAGATGTAAGATGTTGAGGGTTTTTATTATTGAGTATAAGTATCTCTGGAAATGCTGTAATCAATGAATTATGAAAGAGACTGTATATGATTTTAACTATGTATATGTATTTATGTATATTGTATTTTCTACTGTAAAGACTGAAAGTCGATCAATACATATTTATCTACCTACCATAGCTCAGGTGTATCCTGCCAGCACAAAGACAGATTAAAATTTTTCCTAGTGGATACTGCCACTTCATCATTATCAATTTTTCACTTCATCATTATCAATTTTCTAGAGCTTAATGCCCACGTTATCACTTCCTACTCTTGTCTTATTTTATTCAAATATTTTATTATTTCCCTTTCAGAGACTTGCCTAAAGTAAAGTTCCATAGTAACCTTGTCTTTCTGACTCACTTTAATATTATTATCAATAGGAGCATTTACTGGGGGCATCAAATAACTAAAAAAATCATTATCTATGTCATTAGTTATGTCAAAGGTGTCAAGATTAACTAGATTTCTCCTTCTACTTTGTAACACCTTAGGATTCAGCATTTTGTTCCTACTCAGAACTTGATTAATACTCTTCCAAAACTTTTTAGGATTATGTGTTTCCTCTCTTTACGTGTGCTGAAAATAATCAGCCTTGGCCTTGTAGGCTAAGGCTGGGATATTCAGATTGTGCCAGGCAGTGGTGCAAGCATGGGTGCAGCGCAACTGTGATGTGTCGGGGCCAGGTCCAGGTGATATTCAATGTCAATATGGCATGGGCAGCACACAAACTGCACATGGCACAGTGGCACTGCACTGTCGCAAGTCACAGATAGGGAGCATGGGGATGTGCCAGCGCAAGTGCAGTTACGCTAGGCACTTCACCCACGATATTCAGCAGGGGGCATGCAAATGAGGCCATAATACATGCAAGGTGCAAATGGGGCCATTTGCATTTCATTATGGTCCCATTTGCATGCCTTGCACAGGGCAGGCCGGCGACTTGTGCCCAGTGCCCTGCACAGCATGACGTGTGCTGTGGGGATCCCGCGGCATCCCCCACCCTGTAGCTGGGATTGTGCAGTATATGTTTATAATAAAAGCCCTGGTAGTCTAGTGCCCCCCCCAGTCTCCGAATCCCTGATGTGTAGGAAACATGTCCTGGTGGTTCAGTGGTCTTCCCTCCCACCCGAGTCCCTGACGCCCTGATACTTGACATTACAATGTTCCTGGTGGTCAAGTGGAACTCTCCCCACCTGTTGCTGTGATTGCAGTGTAATCCCATCCTGAAATGCCCTGGTGATCCAGTGGCACCCCCAACCCCAACCACCCACACAGAACCCCTTGTCCACCCCGCTCCATCCGTCATCATCGGGAGGCTACATCCCATCCACACACCACCCGGCCACTTGCCAAACAACAGGTACAGTATGGGCTGTAAGCCCATTGGTCCCAAGTGCGGACCAATGGGCTTGCAGGGCATACTGTACTAGATAGTCCCAAATATGTGAATGACTCCATCTACATATTTGGGATCAGTCCTAGACAGTATGCCCTGCAACCATTGGTCCACACTGACCAATGGGCTTACAGCCCATACTGTACGTATCATGCGGTGGTGGCCAGCGTGTGTGGGTGATGCAGCCACCTGCCAATGATGAGGGGAGGGTGGGGCAAGGGTTCTGTGTGGTTTGGTGGGTGGGGTGCCACTGATCACCAGGGCATTTCAGGATGGGATTTCACCATGGTCACGGCTAATGGGTGAGGGGGTTTCCACTGGACCACCAGGGACATTGTAATGTCATGTATCAGTGCATCAGGGACTCGAGTGGAAGGGGAGACCTCTGGATCACCAGGGTTGGACATGTTTCCTACACATTGGGGATTCAGGGTCTGGGGGGCCACTAGACTACGACGGATCTCATTAATAACATATACTGCGCGATCGCGACTACGGATGGGGGGGGTTCCACTGTACCACTAGGGGTGTGTGTGCTTGCAGACAAAGTTCTAGGCAGACAGGTGGCCACCCATGGCTGGGCTGTTGTGTTGCACCCTGCAATACAGCAGCCCACCTGTGTGTGGCTGAGCTTTGCTCCTATGCAGCACAGGCTCAACTTTGAGCTCCCTTATGCGGCACAGTGCAGGGTTGCGCTGGCATATGTGCTGCACATCCCGGGCTGAATATTGGGATGTGCCACATATTCATGGGCATGCCCCCTGTATCTGCACTGCATACTTTATCATTGCACCCCCACACATCGGGAATTGCTCTGCACCAGACAGCTGTCTCAATATCCCACCGGGGCGCAATGCGGAGTTGTGCCAGCACAATCCCTTTGAATATCCAAGCCTAAAAATTTATACTTATTACGTACTGTAACTGTTTATAAATTATTTTATCCTTATCCAGCACACTGCATCTAAATCACATCAGTGTTTTGTCTGGGTTCCTCATTAATTGTTTAACGTCCCTGGTAAATCAATTTAAGAAGCTGCTTTTTCCTTTGATTCCTCACAGGTGCAAACCTGTTGCATAGTTGATTAAATTTGTTACTGAAATAATATAAAGCCAAGTCTACTGAAGATATGTAATCCACAAAGGACCAATCAAAATCTCATAATACCTGTTTAAATGCTGTAAGTTTACTATTTACAGTTTATTTTGTAACTAACAGTTTCTGGTTGTAACTTATCTATTTTTACAGCTCATTCACGTAATACAGGGAAATGATCACTCAGATTGTCTTGAAGAACATCTAGGTTTTTTTTCACATTTTTAGAGACTGAGCATAGTATGAGCTACCCAGCTGTCCTTAGCATCCCCCACAAAGATATCCTTCAGACGTTCATGTTTAAATTGCTGCTGGGGAATTAAAAAAAAAAAAACCCTGTGGCCTAGCAGCACTGGAAGCAGGACAAGGTCACAGGATTGTCCTAAGTAGGACAGAGCCAGTCAGGGTTGCTCAAATGGACACCATCTCAGCACCAGGAGAACCTGAAGAAGCATCGATGAGGAGAAAGAACAGATCACTGCCCCCCCCCCAGTTCATGGAAAACTTTTAAGAGGAACAAAGAAAGAAGAAAAATGAAGCCCCAAAGGCACAACATCAAAAAGAGATGCTTCAGCCACCTGAAGTGGTAGTCAGGAGATGGAATCCAAGCAGGACTCCTGAGTCTTGCCTGAGAAATCTCTGCTACTTACTGGGCAAGACATATTTGTGCTTCTACTGCAACCAACGCCAAGCAGATTATCAGATTTCCTCTTTCAATGGCAACTGCCATTATTCAGCCAATTGACCCACCACCTGTTTCTTGTGCTGAGATTATCTACCACCACCATTCTCCCATATGTTTTTTTTGTTTTTTAACCATGATGAATCTTAACCTGCAACTTCACTATTAAGTGCCATCACTGCTGTACCCGAAGACTGATGAGAGTTACTTGACATAAAGCTTACAAAGGACTTAAAGTATATTTCTTATTAAATTTGTTCATTATTTGTTTTTCAATAATGCTGTATACAGGGTAGCTTTGATTTGATATTGTGTGTCTAGTGCAATGGTATCAGAGGATAGAGGCAAGGCTCATGCATAATGGGTTGCTGTCTGAATTATTTGTACAAGGGGATCATTAGGACGTACTACATATATTAGTTTTCAGTCAGCCTCCCTTGCTATTCTACCACTGAACCCTGGCGGTCCTCAGATGAGAGCAGGAGATAGACCCTGGTTTGCTCTCTGAGGATGGGGACAGTAAGAGCTTGATATTACCAGGTGCTGCTCATGTGATGGCATCCCCCTATGATTACCCACACATGTCCTTAAAGGTTCGACTTGGGGGGGTTCAGTAATGCTCACTGGTAGAGATTAGCCACATCATTACATTTTCAGAAGCAAGGATGTGAACTAGGGATAAGGTGGTGGAAGGAAATACTGATGTAGTACATCAAGTACTGTTTCTACGGGCAGAGATGGATGAACATTTTCTTGGGTACTAGTCATGCCCATTGTGTTTCCTTCTATATACAGTGAGAGCTACCCAGCTAAGATCTGCACTAAAGGTTCTGTGCAGTGTGTGATAGAGTCAGTAGGTGATCTATCACAGGTAAAATGCAGAAAAGAGAGTGAAGGTTTTGGAAACCTCTTTTAAAGAGAAAAAGGAAACAGGTTCCCTCTTAGTGAGGAAGGTTTATGTGACAGGGCTCATATTAGGCTCCACACAGACACAAACTCAGGCACATACTGTGACAGGGCTCATATTAGGCCCTGTCCCATGTGTGTTATATATAAGGAACCCAGAAGCAAGGGTCCTATTACTATCTCTATCTATCTTTTCTAACTTTCTATTACACTGCGCAGTCATTACCTCTACTGTACTAAATCCTAATTTTCTAATTTCTTACTTGCTGGGTTCCCTGTTACATAACACAGAGATAGTGAGATGATGGCTGAGACAGGCAACTATGACAGAGTGTGACATCAGACTGATGTAATCGATCACAGTGGTTGGCCTAGCAACAAAACTGGTCACATGCCTGGCATCCAGCAGCTGTGGCTGTAATTATGCTGGTTGTGATGTCATACTAATTGAGATATCATGTTGTCTGTATAATTTGATGTGCTGAACTGAATTAGTCAGTCTGTGCCTGAGTTTGTCACAGTGTGTGCCTGAGTTTGTGTCTGTGTGGAGACTCACCTGCAGCCAGTGAGGAGAAGGAGAGAGATTATCAGCAAAGGACAGGCTGCTTATTTCCTGCTGGAGAGACTGATCTGGAGACACTAGATGAGAGATGCTGATATTCTCCAATTAGTTTATTTGATTTTGTCTCGTGTACAATAAATCACCACTTGTAGTTTTTCTGCAACTTCTCCTGGACTGCTCATGCTTCCTGACCTATAAGCCACCAAAATATTTTGTATTACAGGTATCTGGTTTAGTCACAACTGGTATTATTCTGAGTCAGAAGCCACACCACATCCAGAAACCTCGCCACATGTGGTTTCAGAAGTGGGATGCCATATGTGGTGGCCTGTCAACAGACAGCATGATGCCTCAATTAGTATGACATCACAACTAGCATTATTACAGCCACAGCTGCTGGTTGCCAGGCATGTGACCAGTCGTGTTGCTAGGCCAACCACTGTGATGCATCTCAAAGGTGGCTAGACCATTGTGAGTGATTACATCAGTCTGATGTCACATTCTGTCATACCTGCCTGTCTCAGCCATCATTTCATCTATGTTATGTAGCAGGCAACCCAGCAAGTAGGAAATTAGAAAATTACGAGTTAGTACAGTAGAGGTAATGACTGCACAGTCTAACAGAAAGTTAGAAAAGACAACGGTAGAGATAGTAATAGAATCCTTGCTTCTGGTTTCCTTCTATATAACACACACATGGGACAGGGTCTAATATGAGCTCTGTCACATAGCTGTAATAATGCTGGTTGTGATGTCAATTCAGTTCAGGACATCAGATTATACAGACAACATGATGTCTCAATTAGTATGACATCACAACCAGCATTATTACAGCAACAGCTGCTGGTTGCCAGGCATGTGACCAGTTTTGTTGCTAGGCCAACCACTGTGATCAATTACATCAGTCTGATGTCATGCTCTGTCATAGCTGCTTGTCTCAACCATCATCTCACTATCTCTGTGTTATGTAGCAGGGAACCCAGCAAGTAAGAAATTAGAAAATTAGGAGTTAGTACAGTAGAGGTAATGACTGTGCAGTGTAATAGAAAGTTAAAAAAGATAGATAGAGATAGTAATAGGACCCTTGCTTCTAGTTTCCTTATATATAACACACATGGGACAGGGCCTAATATGAGCCCTGTCTCACAGTGGAAAAGTGGTCAGCAAAATCCCAGTAAGATACTTTTTCTGTCTCCAACATGGGCAACACTGAAGGTGGAGCAAGAGGGATGTTGTAGTCAAGGCAGCCACCAGCAGCCTACAAGGTGGATCTAGTACCAGAATCCTACATGGGCTTGAGAGAACTCAGAGATAAGGGCAGTGTGAATGGGCAAAAATTGATGGTAATAGGGGAATTTTTACCCTCTAATATGTATTTGATCCTTCCACATTAAGGGGCTCTTCACTGTCCTTCACATGACTTTTGCCTCACCATGGAAGTCCCAGTACAGAGAAGACAGAAGAATAGCGAACCCCAAGATGGATACATGTGGCAGCTTCATGAACCTTAAAAAAAGAGGCTGCATGTGTCAGTTTTTGTTATCTATTGCTTGAAGAGGAACAGTCAGCACAAAGGGCCCCACACTCAAACATGGGGCTTATCCCAATATGGGCTTTGTATGCAAAAACATTTGGGTTTGCTTGCTTTTTTCTGTAGTATAGTAGATGACATCAGCCTAATTTTGTCTTCTTCTAGGCTGAAATCTTCTGTTACTACAAATCCCAGAATCACCTGCACCTGGCATCAGAATACTAGGCAGCAGTGGGAGATTCAATATCCTGCACTGCATGGTAGCATTTATATAAGATATGATCTTTTTCTTGCTGGTCCTGCTCCTTCCTGGGCTAACTACAGTCACAGGGGACTGTACTTAGGCCCTGGAGAAATGCAGAACTGGAAAACATCTGATCTGAGATTATAAAAGCTCTAACATGCATCAAAGGCTACTGAATCTCCCACTGCTGCCTACTGCTCTGAAGATAGCTGCAAGGGATTCTACTATTTGTAAGGACAGAAGATGTTTGCCTAG
Source organism: Neoceratodus forsteri (assembly GCA_016271365.2). Lineage (NCBI taxonomy): Eukaryota > Metazoa > Chordata > Ceratodontiformes > Ceratodontidae > Neoceratodus > Neoceratodus forsteri. The sequence continues at coordinate 1,284,349,015 of CM057459.1, read as the reverse complement.
AAGTAAACAAAATTAATCAGATACAATCTAGTATACTACAGTAACAAGTAAAACAAAATGTTTCTGGACACAGCGTGCACATTGGGACCATCCCCCAAACTTGAGTATGGGGCTCTTTGTGCTGAATGTCCCTCTTTAAAGGATGTCCATTTAACAAAGTGCCAAAAACTGACTTCAGTGCTTAAGATCACATTCCAAAAGATTTTGTGAAAAATTGCAGAATTTGGTGATATTTTAGTGGAAGCGATATCTATGAATATTGTCCAGTCATACTCCTGACCAGCCAAGGAGTAGAAAGAAAAAGCTGGTGAAAGTAGTAATAAGGTTGGATTCATAGGGGACTCCATTGTAAAGAAGAAGGAGAAGGAGAGTTGGAATGGCATTGCATACAGGACCTTTATGCTAATGCAGGTAAGGCAATTTGATTGCCTTTACTACAGCTCAAATGAGTGTGATCCATAGCTAAACCCTGTATGAAGAGGGAGAAGCTGACTGTTGTGTACATTGTGATAGGGAGTACTATACAAGTTCTGAAGACATAAGGAGGCCACTTATTAAATTAGAGATGTTCATTAGGGTCAAGATTCCACGAGTGATCTTCTCCAAGGCCCTTATGGTTCTAGGACCTGTGATGAATGACTGTGGCATCAAATAGGCAAGTTAACTTGTGATACGGCTCTATTGAATGATGGAGGATCTTCTTCTTCTGGCAAGTTAGAGGGGGTTCTGGGACAAGAAATTCCTGTATGCTCAGGCTGTGCTGTAGTTGTGCCATGAGGGAGGGGATACTGGTCCTGTTCAGGGTCATGAAGTCTGGAGGATTTAAGCTTTAAAGGATTGTGGTTAGGGAGGCAAATAGTGCATGGGGTTAACATTTGCAAGAGCTAGATACTTGTGTTCAGAACTAAATGGACAGCTGAGCTGGGTAGCACAAGAATGATAAATCCTCAGTTAGAGCAAAGAATTACCGAGGGACAACAATTCCAAACTGAATGCAGGTTACAGAAGAATCCCAACCAGTAGAAGTGACTATCCTGAAAGCCTACTGTATATGTAAGTTTGAAACTTTGAGGCACCAAGAAAGATGTAGTATGAGAAAAAAATGCCTGAGGCACCAAGAAAGGGAAATTATGGCTATTCCAACAGGACATGAATGATAGGAAAGGGAGGAGGTTGTTCTCTTTTTAGGGAAGTGTGTCACTAGGTGACTCCCTCTTTAAGGAAATGTGTCACTGTCAAAAACAAATAAGTTTTCATGGGGACCAGCAGTGCCTTTGAGTCTATGGTTAAGATGAGAGAAAAAATTGAGACAGACAAAACTGTCACCCAGAAAGGAACTATAGGACTGCAGACAGCTTTGCGCAGCTTATTATCAATCAATCAATCAATCTTTTATTTCTAAAGCACTTTTCCAGAGCCAAAGCATGTATACAATATAAAAACAAACTTTTAATCATTTAAAACATATAAAAATTAAAAGGCAGCAATGATAAAACTAAACATCATCCCCAAATGCTAGGCCAAATAAATATGCTTTTAATGAGGATTTAAACATCTCGGTGGACAGGCACTCTCTAATCTGATGAGGTAGAGAGTTCCACAGGGTCAGGGCTACAAAAGCAAAACCTGATGTCTGAAGGTGGACCCTGGGAACCTCTAGCAATCCCTCATCGGTGGAGCGGAGAGGATGGGGGCAGTAAGGCCGAAGGAGGTCTTGCAAGTAACTCCATCCCTGTCTATGTAGGGTCTTATAGGTCAGCAATGTGACCTTGAAGGTGATCCTCCACTGCACTGGCAGCCAGTGAAGTTCACACAGCACAGGCCTAACATGGCAAGTTCTTAACAACCCTGTCAACAACCTGGCCGCAGCATTTTGCACCAGCTGCAGGCGATGGAGATCCACCCCCGGTAACCCTAGGTACAGAACATTGCAGTAATCAAGACGAGAGGACACAAAGGCATGAACCAATATAGGAAGGTCACCAGATGGAACAACATGCTTTATCCAGGCAATGTTCCTCAGATGGTAAAATGAGGACTTGATAACTACTGACACCTGTGTTTTTAGTGTCAGTTCATTATCAAGCACAACACCCAGATTCCACACCCGTTCAGAAGGTCTCAACTGGCCACCCCTAACACAAGGCCAGACGGTTGCCCAGGAGTCAACTTCTCTATCCGCTGACCTGGGTCCACCACCAACACCTCAGTCTTGTCCGGATACAGTTTCAACCAGTTAGCACTCATCCAGTCTTGAATCTCAGTGAGGCAGTTGTTAAAGACCAAGATTGCACTATTCTGTTCAGGTTCAAAGGACATGTAGAGCTGAGTATCATTTGCATATCAGTGACAACTCAGCCCATGCCACCTTTTAATGTCACCTAACGACAACATGTACACCATGAACAACTAGGGGGACAGCACGGAACCCTGCGGCACCCTACAAGGCAGGGCGAAGGGGGCCAAAGAAAAAATTCCTGACACCACCCTCTGAGTCCTGCCTGTGAGGAAAGAATGGAACCACCTGAGGACCATCCCTGACAGTCCACAGAATAGCCGTAGGTGTTCCAGCAACACCCCATGATCCATGGTGTCAAATGCTGCAGAGAGATCAAGGAGGACCAAGATTGAATGACTCCTCCCATCTCTTGCTATTAGGAGATCTTTAAATATCCAAACTAATGCCGTCTCGGTACTATGCCTCTCCCTGAAACTGGACTGGAGAGGATCATAGACTTCATGGGTGGTAAGAAAGTTCTCAAGCTAGAACGCGACTACCTTCTCAATAACCTTGCGGAAAAAGGGCAGGTTAGAGACCGGTCTGTAGTTTACAAGACAGTCTGGGTCACAGGAAGGTTTCTTTAAAAGGGCTTTCACCACAGCCTCCATCAAGGGGTCCAGAAAAAACCCTTGATCCAGCGAGCACCAGACCATCTCAGCAAGGATAGGTCAGATGGCACCCATACACCCCACAAGGAAGCACATTGGACCAGGATCCAAACTACAGTAAGTCGGTCACAAGCCCTAAACAATCTTCATGATATCCACAATCGCTATGCAGTCAAAATCTGTCCAGACAGACCGGGTGCCTGTGCCCACGCATCAACCTCCACCATACTCATTTAAACAAGTTAAGCAAATCTCAGACCTGCAGCAATCTCCCTGGCAAGAACTCTGCCTTCTTAGGGGAGATTTCTGATTGATAGTCCTAATAATGGGTGATCAACCTAAGTCTGTCCTCCTCCAGGCTAGATTTCTGCCAACAACGTTCCAACCTTTGCCCCACTCTCCTTGACTCCCTCAAAGTCCCATAAAACCAAGGGGACTGAAGACAAAGAGAGAAGGAGCGAACTTGGACAGGAGCTATAGAGTCCAGGGCCCTCATCACCACACTATTGTAGTGCATTACTAGGCCTCCTGGATCCAAGCATTCCAATGGCCAGCTCAATAGGTCCAGCACTGCCAACAGACCCTCTGGGGTAACACTCCTCAAAGGGTGGTACTGGACCATCTCCAGAGGGGCTAATCTCATAGGGGGAACCATGAAACTGAACCTTATAGAGTGATGATCTGACCATCCAGCTGGTTCCACCAACAGATCAGCAGCCTCCATCCCCAGGAGGAACACTAATTTTCAAACTAATTTCACAAATAATCAGACAGTGACATTTTTGAACCCCAGAAAGTGAAACATTTCTAAACCAAATCCTTCCATAGTTAGTGAACTTTATAACCCTTAAAAAGGATACTTTTCATATATCTATCTCCAAAGATAGATGAGTAATAAGAAGATAAATATTTATATGAAATTTCCCCAAAAAATATAATTCCAGAATTGAGCAAATATATGTTTAAAACAAATCAGCAAATGCATAATATTTTGCATTTCTTTAGGGCACATATCAGCAAGTAAGCATGCTACATTCCAGGTCTGTAGTTCAATAGATGGCACTGTAACCAAAGAAAGGAATTTTTAAAATTCTTGAAATTCCATTGAATTTCATAGAATTCTATGAATTTTAAAATTTCTAATTCTGCAGAGCTCTATACTATTAATTAAAATGAACATTCTGCCAAGGACATTATTTTTTTTTCAAACCCTTCACATAAAATTGAAAGAAAATTCTGTAAAGAATGAGAAAAATGCTTTGCTAATTACTCCAGGACGGTATGTCCCCTGTACGGCGACACTATTACAGGGAACATGTTGATGCCAACAACATTGAGAGTTCACTGTAATAGTCCACTCATGACCCCAGCACTCTGTCTCCCAGTCCTGCACCCCCTCTCTAAATCAGCTCTGACTCAGACTTGATAATCTATAAATTTGGGTGGTGCAAGGGGCAGAGACCCCTGCATGGGTTGTTCGGTGGGTGTAGTCCCCTGACAAAAACAGAACCAGGTCTCCAGTATGATTTATGTCAGCCACAACTTGTGCTTGACATAAATCCATTGCTGTGATGGCAATCAACAAAATAGTTGTTGAACTAGCATCGTAGAGCCCTCTGGAACAATTCTGGTTACCAATTTTCAAATATAGAGAATACTGGATGGGCAACTATGCATAACCAGTGTATTCTGCCACAGAGGGGTTCTGATTCCATCTGACCTTGAGAGCAAAGCTCGAGAGGCCTGTGGGAATCAGAACCCTGAGGTCACAGAGCTTACTGATTATGCAATAAAGTTGCTCATCCTGTATTTTTTATAATGTATAGTATTACAGGAAATGTGTGCAATGTGTTTTTTTCTCCTTCAGAATGAATCTGACTTGTGCAGTCTCTAGGGATTCTAGAATGCTGTTCTACCACAGAAGGGTACAATCACATTCCATGACTCTTGAACTGTGGTACAACAGCATTTTGAGAAGGACAGATTTCTATACAGAACAATGCTCTATTATACACTATAAATACATTCGACACTAAGAATAAGTTTAGATGCTGTATACGTGTTTTTTTAAAAAAGTTTGGTTTTGCACTACCAAACCTGTATTGGTATTACTTGGTTGCTCAGTTGGAACAGACATATGCATGGTTCTTCTCCCAAGAAGCATCCATTAATGGTTAGAAATAAAAATGTGTTCAGTCCCACTTAAGTATTTCAAAAACTCCCTCTTTACCAATACCCACACTGTCATTACAGTTTTGCCACTTCCTTTTATTGAATGACATTTTGTTGCTGGCAATAGACAAAGCCATCAATCAGCCATCAGATAAAAATGTCAGAACCCTCATCTATACAAAACAATTGCAACAAGCTTCCCTCCTTGGATAATTCCACCTTCTGGTGATAGGCTTCAAAAGGAATTATACAATGGCAAGAAAAAATGCCAGTCCCTGATTGGTTAGATTGGGACTGGACCCGGGATGTTATCCCAGCATAACATCCCGACTCCAGTCCCAGTACAGACCTGACCACAGCAAGTCTCCCAGTATCACTACACACTGCTGCTCACTATGGTAATGTCCTCTGACAGTCCAACCTAGCATCAGTGCTCCCAATGCTGTCAGTGTCCCCAACTCACTTGCCACAACCACAGGCAGGGAAGCCCACCACATTGTCTCAAACTTGCTCCCAACCTGGTCCCCCACACAGTATTACCCCAAGCAAGAAAAAATACTTTCAAATAGAACAAGCCATCATCTTATACAGAATTTAAATTTCCCTGTCGGCTCTAGCATGAGACATTTGAACTTGCCATGAGCGAGCAGTCTGTTTCTCAAATGACCACAGTGTTTACAGGCACATAAAAAAAGAAATCCCACCAACAGCACAGAAAGATTAAACCTAGCAACAGATTAGAAAAAGAGCATTTTTAATCGAGACACAATTCCTGGAAAACTGGTAGTGTGCAATGTAACAACATCTCCCTGTCAGGACTCACGAAAAGAAAATCTTCACCCATAGCAAACAACCAGTACATCTACCAAAGAAATGCAATGGATGGGGAATGGGGAATGGTGGTGGGGGGAGTACATCAAACAAAGCAGCACCACCACCTTCTGGTCAAACAATACAGTAGCACCATTTTTTTTTTAACATGTGCACCTACTCAGTAAAAGAAAGACAAAAAAAACACATTTTATACTTATTTTTTATCTATCTTTTTATTTCATTTAAAAAAAGAGCCATTGTATAACAGGAATAATGCCCTCCAGGCTGGGTGTTATGCTGAGATAACATCCCTTCCCGGGTGTTGGATGCACCACCCAAAGTGGGATGTTATCCCAGTATAACACCCACCCAGCTGACCTTTTTGTTTCCTGTTTCTTATAACTGTGCCCCTAGTCATTATTTAGAGTATCTCTAGATCAGGGATTGAGACCATTAAATGGTCCAATAGAATTCCTGAATAATTGCTTGAAATCTTACTAGTGGAGCCAGCTGCATCTAAGAAATTATTGGGGAAAATACATAAACTAATATCAGAAAGTAAATAAACTTCCTTCCCTAAGCAATTCTTGGTGCGTCAAAATGACTTACAGTATGTCAATAATTCAAGGAGGATTGCAGTCCCTCCATACTACCAACAACTTCTGAGTTATCACAAAATATAAAATGACATCAAAACTAATTAATGCCCTTCAATGTATATACTATACTGCATTAGAAAATCATAATTTTAACTATATTTTACCAGATTCTCTAGATGTCTAAATCAAAAGAGTTCCCTTTTACTTATGTTGGTGTACCTACTGTACTGGTCGTTAACTGATAAGGATATTAACAATAACTGTATTAACAATTGGGATGGACTTTATATTTTTCTTGGGACTCTTCTTCCAGAAAGTAAATTCCAACTAAATTTGCAACTATGGGTGTCATGATATCAACATTCTTTATCACAGTAATTGTTTTTTTAAATCATGATGCTATGAGTATGATGACCATTTTCAGCATATTAGAAACCAGTGTGTTTTTACATAAAAAAAACTGCTTTAAACCAATAAAACATACAATTTTTTTCTTTATAAAGAGCAGAACAAGCATATAAATTTATATATTTGCGTTTATTTTCTGTTTGCTTTTTATTCTATGTATTTCAGTCCTCTTTTTATTACTTATTTAAAAAAACACATTAGATTGCCTCATATCCTCTTCTGTACATAACACAGAGAGGACAAACAGATAAACATTTTTCACCCAGGCACATGGAAATGGACTGACTTACCCCACACAATAAGCTCAGCCAGACACCGTGGAGTTCAAGAAGAGAGATCGGATGAGTCAGTCATCAGAGGTGCAGGCTAAGCAGTGCATTACAGAGTGAAGCAGCAGTTATGAATAAACCAACTCCAAATAATGTTTACTGGCAGAAGAGTAGATGAACACCACACCAGCAGATAATACCACTTGATCCTCCAAATGGGATTAAAGTGATTTTCCAACTTTGTGTACATAAGCCGCTACTTACATATTAGAATAGCTGATAGCTATATTAGAATAGCTTGTAATAGTCTTTCCAGGTACTTTTTAGAATGTTATCAGTCAGTATTTCTGTAGAAGGGGTTGTAATTTAGCCCTGATTAGGTGGCCAGCTGATCCCTTCTACTTCCTAATTGCTCTGATATGCTCTTGCACTCAGGCATGTAAAGATGAGTCACCAGGGAGAGTATGGGGGTGTGCCCCAATGAAATCAGTGGGCCTCCATGTCAGTGGTATATATATATATTTTTTTGCATAATAATGTACAGTTGAAGATTAATGCAAGCCACTGCTCAACTAAGAAGGCCTTTGTTACCTTGACTTCCATGATGTGCACCCCCACAGTCTCCCTAGTCACACATCATTATGCACCTGATTGTGAGGGCATGTCAGAGCAATCAAGAAATGGAAGGGATCAGCTGGCCACCTTGTTGGGCCACACTATGATCCCTTCCACAGATATAGTGACTGATAATAAAATTCTAAAAAGTAGCTGGAATTATTATCATCTGTATCGGCTATCCTTATATGTGAGTAGGGGGGAATCCTCATAAATCCCTTTAAATCAAGGCAGATATGAATCATATGGATGCAGTGAATCATATGGATGCAGTGAAAGTGTCAAAGGAAGATAGACAGAATTGATTACTATATAAAAAAATACTACATTGATTTTTATGTAGCAAACAGACTCTGGTCACACACAGCCATAACATATCTGCATTGATTTTGTGTTTCTTTCCAGTTAAAGGACACATAGTATATCATGTGACATCACTGGAGGGACACAAAACTAGTAAACGACTAGTACATCATTAACCCCCCACACACACACACACACACATACTCTCTGCGAGTTGTAACACTACATAGTCTATAGATTGCTGAAGACAGTACACAGACAAATTACATGATGGCCACTAGTTCAAGTTCAAATACTTTATTTGTTCAACTCATTTGAGTCATTACAAAAAGGTCAAAACGTTGTGTTAAGAAGCATAGTTCACACATAGGAATCCACCTTTTACATGAATATTTGTTTGTAAAAATATTAAATCTCGTTTTACAATACAACAATGAGAAACAAGGTACATACATATTCTTTAGGTGAGTGACAGTTTTTACATAGATACATAGATACATAGACAGTTTCGGCAGATAAGGGCCTATGGCCCACCCAGTCTGCCCATTTGAGCTTGTAAGTTCAGTTTGTTTTCCTAGAAGTCTGTTGCCCCTTACCTCTGACCTCCAGAATTCCTTTATGTCTATCCCATGCATTCTTAAATCCCGTGATTGTTTCAGCCCCCACCACTTCCTCTGGCAGGGTGTTCCACTTGTCCACCACCCGTTCTGTGAAGAAATTCTCTCATGTTTCCTCTGAATCGTCCTCCCTCCAACTTCATCCCATGCCCTCTAGTCCTGGAACATCTTTTCAGCAAAATAGTGTTTTCCTGCACCCTGTTCCTCCCGTAAGATACTTGTATGTCTCTATCATATCCCTCTCTCCCTCCTCTCTTCCAGGGAGTACATGTTCAGTTCCTTCAACCTGTCTTCATAGGACTTGTGATGCAATCCATGCACCATCTTTGTTGCCCTCCTCTGAACCTTCTCTACCCTGTCTATGTCCTTACATAGGTATGGTCTCCAGAACTGTACACTGTACTCCAGGTGGGGCCTCACTAGTGTCTTGTATAATGGAATTATGACCTCCCTTTTGCTGCTGGTGATGCCCCTGCTTATACATCCCAGCATCCTATTTGCTTTACCTGCTGCCTTGTCACACTGTTTCCCTACCTTGAGGTCATCAGAGATGATAACCCCAAGATCCCTTTCCTGCTTGGTGCATGCTATATCCTCACCCCAACTGATATATTGTGCCAGGGTTTTGTGCCCCATATGCATTATCTTGCACTTCTTTGCATTGAATTTCAACTGCCAAACCCCGACCATTCTTCAAGTTTCTGCAGGTCGCTTCTCATTCTGTCTACACCCTCTGGTGTGTCTACTCTGTTGCAGAGCTTTGTGTCATCAGTGAACAGTGAAATTCTGCCTTCTGGGTCCTAGCCATGTCACTGATGAAGATGTTGAATAGACCGGTCCCAGTACTGATCCCTGTGGTGCCCCACTGGTCACTCTTCCCTCTGTGGGAGTGACAGCCATTTACCACCACCCTCTGTGTCCTGCCACCCAGCCAGTTACCTACCCACCACACTACTGTCCTGTCCACACCCATATTCCCCAGTTTGTGTAATAGTCTTCTATGTGGCACAGTGTCAAAGGCCTTGCTGAAGTCCAGATAGGCCATGTCCACTACCCTCCCTGATCCACCTCCCTAGTCACCCAGTCAAAAAATTCAATGAGGTTGGTCTGACATGACCTCCCCCTGGTGAAACCATGCTGCCTTAGGTCCTGTAGTCCATTGACAACCAGATGTTCCACCAATCTCTCCTTCAGTAGTGCTTCCATGATCTTCCCCACTACCAAGGTGAGGCTGACTGGTCTGTAGTTCCCTGCTTCCTCTTTGTTCCCACTTTTGTATAAGGGACTACATCTGCTGTCCTCAGTCTTTGGGTACCTCCCTGTTTCCAGTGATTGGCTAAACAGGATAGCCAGAGGTTCAGCCACCACCTCTCTTAGTTCTTTAAGGACCCTGGGTGCACCCCATCTGGCCGCATTGCTTTATCAACTCTTATTACTTCCAGTTCCTTCAGGACCCTTTCTCATGTAAAGGACTTGTGTCCATTTCTGCACCATTCTCACCCTTGTACTCCTTCAGACCCATTACCTTCCTCTTCCTCTGTAAAGACTGAGCAGAAATACCTGTTCAATATGTCAGCTTTACTGTTGTCATCCTCCACGCGCCCCAATCCTCCCCTTCAGTCTCACTATCCCTCCCTTTGTCTTTCTTTTTTCACTTATGTACCTGTAAAGGTTTTGTCCTCTACCCACTGATTTTGCAATGTGTTCTTCTGTCTGAGCTTTGGCTTCCTTACTGACCTCCCTGCCTCCCTTTGCTTCTCCTGGTACTTCTCCCATCCCCTTCTGCCTGTGTCTTTTGTATTGCCTGAATGCAATTTTTGGCTTTCACTTTCTTTGCTACCTCTTTAGAAAACCATAATGGTCTCCTCTTCCTTTTCCTCTTGCTAACCTGCTTAATACATAATTCTGTTGTTCTTGTAATCCCATTTTAAATACTGCCCACTGTTCCTCAACCCTGATTCCTGTCCCATTCCCTTAATGCCTCTTTCAAGTATCTCCCATTTTCCCAAAGTCTGCCCCCTAAAATCCAGGATACGTGTTTTGTGTGGTTTGGTTCTGCTCTTTCTGTGATTTCAAACCACAATGACTGGTGGTCACTGTTTCCCAGGTGCTCCCCACTGTTCCCCCATCACACTGTCCCTGTTTGTGAGCACAAGGTCCAGTATTGTCTTCTGCCGAGTTGGTTCCATGACCAGTTGCTTGAGGAAGGCACCCTGAAGGGAGTCCAGGATAAATCTGCTCCTAGTTGATGCTGCTGCTGGGATGCTCCAGTCCACGTCTGGAATATTGAAGTCTCCAACCAGTACTACCTCACCTTGTCTGCCATCCTTTGGATGGCTAGCATCAACTCCCTATCTGTTTCTTCCTCCTGGGCTGGTGGTCTATAGACCACACCTGTGCGGATGGCTGTCCCCATTTTCCTTTCCAGCTTAACCCACAGTATCTCTCCCCCATTTTGTTCCTCCTGGATTTCTGTGGCCCTTATGTCATTTTTCACATAGAGTGCCACTCCTCCTCCCTTTTTGTTACCGGAATCATTCCAAATGAGAATAAATTTACTTACACTCTTTTATCTTAAATGTATTTGACAGATCTAGTGTTTATGCTTGAATTACTGTATTCCTGAATTTAGTTTTGTTTCTTTAGCGGTACTTTAGTGGAGATAGAATAGAAGGGTCTTGTCCTTTCTTTCCCAGTATTCGAAGGTATGCACTGAATAAACAATCTTTAGAGAGCCAGTTGAAGGGAATAGGAAACAATTTTCCACCAGTAGTGTTCCACATCAATTGTGAGAAACAAGTTCTTGGTATCATTGATGTGGCCCATAAAAGTAATGCCATGCATAGCTCTTGGCTGAGCAGCATGCAAACAAGATGCTACTTCCTGGATAAAGTACAGTATTTGCATATTGTAACTTGTATTCACAAAAAAATATCTTTATAATAGATATTGATAGGGGTCTGTTAAAGTCATTCCTCTTTATGTAACACATGTCAGAACCTTATATTTCAAGGTCATGAGTGTATAATTATTTGTTATTTGGAGTTAAATCTTAGTAGAGCATTTTTTAAATTGTTGCAACTTACTTAGGGCAGGATTCACAAAAGGTATGCGCCCAGCACATCCAAGATGCACTGGCACATCCCTGACATGTACCATAGCACTATTCAGGGAGGGGGCTAATGCACTGGTACAGCCCCGATGCACCATCGCATCGCAGATGCACCGTATACTGCCCATAATGATATGAAGTGCATCTGGAGGGGCTGTAAAGGGGGAATGCCTATACATATAGAGTGCAGCCCCATTTACAGCCAAACTTGGAAAAGCATCACTGGCGCATGTCCAGGGATGAACCTCCCAAAGTTAAGTTTAAAAAAAATAGACTTAAGTGGGTGGCCACCCACAGGCAGGCTGCCATACTGCAGACAGCAGCACTGCAGTCTGCACACCCTGGCAGTCCAAATCTCCCCCCAACTAGCCCATAGCACCATACCACCACCTGTCACCAATTATGGTCCAAGGTGGTATAGTGGAACCCCCCTCCCTGCCCATATTGAGAAATCCCCATAAAGTGCACCTGTCAGTGCCCTGGTGGCATAGTGGATCTCCCCCATTCCTGCCTCTGGCCACAATTAGAAACCTTCCCTCCCATGCACCCTGGTGGTCCAGTGGTCCCACCACCCCCCCACCCACTCAGGCACCCCCCCAAACAGTTCCCACATCCAAGTAGTAGTAGTATCGGTACAGTGGGCAGCACAACCCACCCACACATCACCACGGCTGCCCACTGACTGTGCTGTCTGCAACTGACAACATATTGTACAGCTGGATGCTCATTGGTAGACCATGTCAACCAATGAGCTTACAGCCTGTACTGTATGCTGTCATTCACAACTTTGTGATTCACATAGTTGTGAATGACAGCATATACTACAGGCTGCAAGTCCATTGGTTGACATCATCCACCCATGACCTTCCAGTTGTACAGTATGTTGTCAGTCACAGACAGCATGGTTGGTAGGTAGCCATGGCAGTATGCAGGTGGGTTGTGCTGCCTGCAGTACCGATACTACTACTACTTGGATGTGAGAGTGGGCTGGGGATGACTGAGTGGGTGGGGGTGGGACCACTGGACCACTAGGGTGCATGGGAGGTGGGTTTCTCATTGTGGTTGGGGTGGGGATGGGGGGATTCACTCTGCCACCAGGGCACTGACAGGTGCACTTTAAGGGGATTTCTCACTACGGGTGAAGAGGGGGGTTCCACCATACCAACAGGACACTGACAGGTGCACTTTACAGGGATTTCTAGCTACAGGCGGGGGAGGGAGTCATATAACCACTGGTCAGGGTATTGGGCTCTGGCTGTCCTGACAGCCCTACAGGGTACCCAGCACAATCCACCAGGCACATCCCTGTGGCATGCATGCAGATGGGATCATAATTACATGCCAATGGCCCCATTGCATGCCTAATGGCCCATTGGATTCCCAGCTCAACGTGGTGGATGCGATGGTGCAGCCAGGGCTGGGCGCAACTGTGGTATTAACAGAGTGGATGTGCCGGGGGCATGCCCCTGTGCATCTTTGGTGAATACCACAGTGTGCGCTCAGTGCATCTTCTCCGCATTGGGGCAGTCGAGATCCACTGGGTGCATCTCCTTTATGAATCCTGCCCTCAGTGTATACATTATATGCTTTGTTGTTTTACAATTATTGGTAAAATAAAAACCCAAGTATTGATAATTTGTCACCAGTTCCAGTGGCATATCATTAAAAACCCACTGATATTTAGGGCTACACTTCTCTATTGTAAGAATTTGTGTTTTCTTTATGTTAATTGTTAGCTTATTAGTCTAAAAGACGTTTACTGTACAGAAACCATTGCTGACATTAAACTGATATCTGGAGTATGTCTAACATCTAACTTCTCTTTTTGTACAATAAAAGCCTTTTAGACTGAGGTTTAAGTTAGATTATTTAATTGTGGATACACATGTTTTTTGAAAGATTGCAGTAATTAATGTTACATGAATTAATTTAACATGAGTATGTAATTGATGATTGCTATTTAAGCTGTTAAAATTGTCTGTAAGATGATTCTCTTTACAAAGTGCAGGGAGCCTACATGAAACATTGGGACCTTCCTGGTTGTTGTGTTCCCAGTATTGGAGATTCTGATTTTATCAATAAACAAATTTAAGCACTTTATGGGCCTTGCATGGTGTTAATTTTCCTGGTGTAAGTGCATGCCACTGTTTGCTAGACTGCCTATCTGTTTAAGACTTTGTGTTGTTCCAGCCAGTTGCTAATCATAGATAGTATTATTCTAGTAAAAATCTTGCCTAGGCAGTCAATCATACTTATTGGTCTACAGTTTTCTGATAGGTTTGGGTCTTCCTTTATTAAAATTGGTAATATTATATTAACTCTCCATTTCTGTGAAATAAAGTTTTCTGCTATTATTGTATTAAACAATATCACTCAAACATTACTCCATAGTGCTGTGTGGAATGCAGAATTCCGCTGGCAAAATTAATGTGGAATTACCAGTCCATCAGCAAAATTTCCAATGGAATTTCACTTATTCGCCTGCAGAATTCCTCCTACTGTGATCTGCAGAATAATATTCCACAGAACATAAATTTTTGCAGCGGAAAATTATTCTGCAACAAATTCTGAAGAAAATATTGAGATCTGCAGAATAATATTCAGCAGAACAGTGATTTTTTTTGCAGAAAATCATTCCATGACTATTTTATGCTGTGGAATTCTGCCATTCTATTTCCGGCAGAATTTTGGTGAAATTTTGAATATTCCGCAGAATTCCATTTTGCCGGAATTTGAAAATTCCACACAGTACTATTACTCCACCATTCCAGTTGGATTTTGTAAGGAACTGAAGGGGATCCTATCTGGACCTGTGGCTTTAGTTGGATTTTTTTGTCTGATAGCTTCTGATATGGTCTGACTCCATCGGCGACCACACCCCTTTTTACATTGTCCTAACCAACAAATCAAACCCCAACCTACATTTACAATCTTGCCCTGTCATCTGCAACAGTTCCTGACTCTTGGAAGCATGCTCATGTCACACCCATACTTAAGGCTGAGGATCTCCTCGCCCCTTAAAATTATAGGCCCATCTCCCTCCTTCCTCAACTGAGTAAATTACTTGAGAAAATCAATCACAGCCAACTATTGGATCATCTAGAAAAATACCACCTCCTGTGTCCTCTCCAGTACATTTCCCAAACACCATAGTACCTCCTCTGCCTTGGCACTTTCTTGAACCATATCCTTAGAAATATGGACAAGGCAGGGCCACAGGCACAGTGTTTGTGGATCTATCAAAGGCCTCATTGATCACCATCTCATCTACTGTGCCCTGCTAAACTTCAGTTGCTCACCAGACATGGACACATGGTTCTGTAGTTACCTCTCAGGCAGATCCCAGTCCATCCTGATTGGTAAATATTCCTCTGCTCTGCTACCTACCCACACTAGTGTACCTCAGGGTTCAATACTGGGGCCTCTACTTTTTTCTGTTTATTAACAACCTCTCTGCTGAAAGCATCAATTGCAAGACCCTCATCTATGCAGATGACCTAGTCATATACCACAGCAATAATTCCATAGAATACTTGTCCACCATTCTCACAACGAATCTTGGGGCTGCACAGAGCTGGTTTCTCTACCAAAAGCATTTCATTAATGAGAAAAAGACTAAGGCCACGCACTTTGGTTCTAAGCCATTGCTAAAAAAGGTAGCCATGTCAAAAACTCCACTCTTGATCGCTACCACTGTTGGCCCTCCACTCAAAACTGTCCCTGCCTTTAAATATCTAGGTGTCATCCTAGACCTCTCCCTTACTTTCAGTGAACACATCAGCATCACTGTGATGAAAATCCACCAAAAATTAGGTGCTGTCCACCACCAAAATCAATTTCTCTCCCCTGAAGCTCACCTAGCCATTGCTCAAGGAAACCTCCTTTCCCTCCTTGACTACTGCTGTTCCTGTATACTCTTCTGTATCCTCCTCCCTACAGACCTGCTTACATCCCACATACAACTCCATCTGCTGTTTTCTCCTTCAAGCCCCATTTACCACCCACCACTGCTTGCTATAACAGTCCCTAGGGTGACTCTCTCTGCAGGGTCATTTTGACTTTGCTATGGGCAGCTTCATTGACAGTGCACTCAGGAACTGTCAGCTGTCCCCCTACTCTTTTTTTTTCCAATTGTTTAACCAGGTGAGACACACTTAGCTGAAAGCTTGTTTTACAGGTGCAACCTGGGAGCACAGGGAAGTTATGTGACTTGCTCAGGGTCACACAGTATGCAAGTCTAGGCTGTGGGATTCAAACCCAGGTCTCCAGATTTGCAGCTCAGAGCCTTTAACCACTGCGCTATACTGCCTCCCTACTCACTGATAGAGTGGTCTTTTGGAGTCTCCGGCCTCCTCTGTTCCCCCACAGGAAGGCCCTCACACTACTACTACTACCATGGGTAGGAAAGCCTTTTCTGCCTCTGCACCTTCCCTCTGGAATAGACTTCCTTTGCCCATCTGATCATTCTCCCTCCCATCAGTCTTTCAAGGCAAACTTAAGGGTGTGGCTCCTGACTGAGGCTGTTTGTACCTGCAGCTATTTCCTGGCATAGTACCTTTTCATGCCCTCACCATACCTCCAGAGCACCTACCCTCTTGCACTGTTCTATTCCTCTATTCAATCTGGATACGGCTACCTGTTTTATTCTGAACTGTTAACAGATTCTGCAACTTAACTTAAGTTGCATTTCTGCCTATCACTTGTGCCTATACCACTCCTGGTGATAGACTGAACCTTCATTTTAACTGTATTTATTTCCTTGGCTCCCTGGTGACTGTATGTACATTGTATGTAATACTTAACCATAATCCCCATGTTAAGCCTTTTATATTGCACAGTCACTTAATGTATGTCACTACATCAGTATGTACTGATTTCTCCAAAATATTTGTATTATATATTGTGACCTCATACCAAGTGTTTTTGGCAGTCCTGTTTTGTTCTAATAGTACTATATCTCAGTATTTTATTGATGTTTGTTGTGTTTGCCACCTGGTGGCCTGGGTTGCAACTGAAAACAGTCTTCTGGATTAGTTTGCTCACCCGGTTTTCAAAGACCTACTTACATACATACATAAATAAATAAATATACTCAGAGGAAGGAGGGCATCAAGTAATTTTACAAGTTTTCTGTGTCTTGATTCATTAGTAAAAAATCTGAGAACATTTTCTTATAATAAGAGACACATATTGATTGAGAGACATGAGCTGAAATATTAGATGCGTACTTTACGGCCCCCTCTGCCACCATTGACCAAAACATCATGATGCCACCTGTTTTTATCATTTCTAGCATATGGGTCCATTGTTTGGCCTGAAGAGATGTTGTTGAGAAAGCTGGAATCTTTTGTTTTCCTTCCTGGATTTACTCAGCAGTGTTTTTCTGGTAAGATTTTTCCTAGTGAATCTAATGGGTTGAGATACATATTTGTTGTATTTTTTACAATCTTTGTTGAACCATGTAAAGGTCTTTTTTTTTTTTTTTGAAATTAACAGTTTTATTGAATTTTCCATACACATTACAGGAAGATATTTCAGAACTGGTAATTGGATAATAAAACATAAACTAATGCTAACTACCCCACCCATCAACCCAACCCCTATCCCCCTCCGCTTTGGAGTGTGCTCTTAATTCATTATAATATCTGAGAGGTATAACTTGGTTAGCAACTATTTACAAGAAAGTCAGAGGGATAAGTAATTTAAGATAAATACACAGCATATAATTTGCCCCATTTCTTGTCGAATAGCTTAGGCTTGCCACAAGTGCTAGCAATTAAGTGTTCAATCTGAAAGTAAAGGGTAAATTCCTTTAGCCATTCATTATAGGGGATGGCTAGTTGATCCATCCAGTGTCTGAGGACCAGTTTCTTAACCGCTATTGATATAATAACTATATGAAATCTCCTTTCCCTGACAGTGATGTTGGAATAGGAACCTAATATACAGGTCTCCATTGTAAACAAGCCATCAAGACCTAGAATGGGGACTTACCTGGTTTGTATCATGTTCCAGAGGGGGGAGACTTTGTCACAGGACCAGAAGGTGTGCAGAATAGTCCCTTCTTCTTTACCACATCTGGAGCAAATGGACGAGGAAAGTCAACCCATTTTAGCTAGTTTAGCTGTTGTGTAGTACATATTGTTAAGAATATGATATTGGGTCAGCCTGACTTTGTCTTGGGTATTATATATACTGCATATAAATCTTTACATATTTGAGTCCAGTTAAGGGAATTGTTAGGTAGTAAAGAATCCCAGACCTTAGAACCAAACAAGGGATCTGGATGAGAGACAGACAGTAAATGTGAGCATGTGAGTATATGCAGTTGATTTTGTGAGGTCCACCTACTGTTTTGGAGAATTTGGTTAACATACATTGTACATTTAGATTTAGGCTTGATTCCAAAAAGTTGGGCCAACGTGTGTCTTAGTTGAAAAACTTTGAAAATGTGGGAATGACCTATCTGAAATTTAGTAAGAATGACAGATGAAGAAAGGAGAGAGTCTGAATTGTAAAAATCAGAAACTGTGGTATCATATAGCTGAGGTAACCATCCTCAAGAAAGAGTTTTGCCACCAATCTTGATGATAGGATTAGAGAATATTGGTTGAGACGGATCTTTAGAGAGTGGAATTTTCAAAGAGGAGCAGAACTGTGCAAATACCATAATAGAGGTACCAATTGTTGATTCTAAAATAGGACTCGGCAGACATTTAGGAGGAAAAAGGAAGATATTATTGGAAAGAAACCCCTGTTGCTGTAGCATATGTTTTTCTATTTTTAACCAATGGAGACTTTTTTTTATTTATTTAGTCATTTAACCAGGAGTAGCACACTAAGATGAAAGCTTTTTTACAGGAGCGACCTGGGAGCACAGGGAAGTTAAGTAACTTGCTCACAATATGCAAGTGGAAGCTGTGGGATTCAAACCCAGGTCTGATCTGCTGGATATCACCAGATTTGCAGCTCAGAGCCTTAAACTACTGCGCTATACTCAAGTAGTCACCGTCAGGTACTGAGAGCCATTGACTACATTTAGAGAAATGGCTGGCCCAGTAGTAAAGAAGGAAATTTGGAAGGTGAAATCCTCTGGCCTCTTTGGGAAGATGCAGTTTAAGAAAGGAGTGCCTGGGATATTTGTGCAATCAAATAACATTAGTTATAAGACAGTGCACATGTTTGAAGAAAGAGAGAGGAAGTCAAATATTCAGCATATTTAAGAGATAGAAGAGCCTAGGAAGACTATTCATTTTAATGACATTAATTCTACTACTAATTCATTAATTAATTCTAGGGATAGTGGAAGGGATTCCCATCTCTGGAGATCCTGTTGAATGTTGACCACCAAATCATTTAGATTCATTTTTTAATGATGTCAGGATAGGTCAATAACCATATGCCTAAGTATTTTAAAGACCTGGTGGACCAATTCATGTTGAACTGGGAGAACACCGTCTTATAGGTAAGGTGGTTGAGAGGGAGAATTTCTGATTTACTAATGTTTAGTTTATAATTAGATAGGTGACTAAATTGAGAAATCACTTGTGTTGCATGGGTGAGTGAGGCTGAAGGCTGATCTAAGTGCAGTAGGATGTCATCTGCATATACTGAGGTAGTGTATTCAATTTCAACTATGGGGATTCCATGAATCTGGGGAGAGGCCTTAAGATACCTTAGAAGAGGTTCCAAATAGAGATTGAAGAGGAAGTGAGAAAGAGGGCAGCCTTGTCTAATTCCTCTATAGAGTGAGAAACAAGAGGAGAGGACCCCATTGCAGTATATCTTAGCCTATGGAGAGGAGTAGATCACTTTAAGCCAGAATAAGAACTTAGAGAGGAAACCCATTTTCCTTAGTGTGGATGAAAGAAAATTCCAATCAACCCTATCAAAAGCTTTTTCTGCATCAAGGGATATGAGAGCCATAGGGGATTGAGACACTTGAGCTACCCATAGAATGCGATCTATTTTACGTAGGTGATCTGTGGAGGACCTCCCCATGAGTAAGGGTCTTTCTTGTTATCACTGGTCGATATAAAAGTGGCAGGAGTGCATTACCTATATTCTGCATAGTATCATACACTTCTTTTGCTGTTAATTTTGATGTTACAGTATTCAATTTCTCCTCAATTTCTAAATTTGCCAAAAGTTCAGATGCCCTCAGCTCTACTTCAGAGGAAAAACAACAATCCTTTAATGGTTTCTTATCTCTATTGATGCAGCTAAATGATTTGTTTGGGAATTATTAACTAAATAGTGACTAAATGCGAGAGAAAGTTGATAGTGATCACTCTCAGGGTGCAATAGAACATCAAATTCTAGGAAGAAAGACATTTGCCAATGGAATGTATTATTTACCATGCTGGCATCTTGTGCTTTCAAAAAAGTGTAATATGAAGAATTCTCACCCTTTGTGGCTCCATTCAGTACTACTAGTCCCAATTTGGCAAGTGGGGTTCCACCTGGAGTGATGCAGGCCTATATTGGTGTGATGGTCTGCATCTGTCCAGGAGGGGAACCAGGATCTGAGGAGATAGGTTTAAATGCTTCATTGGCAATCATTTAAGCTAGCCAAGGGTGGAAGCATTGGAAAGGAGCAGGGAAATCCTAGCCCTCAAAAAAAAAAAACAGGGTAGTAAGTGAGGTAAACACCAAGATACAGACATCGATAGGGAGATGGGCAGGGGTAAATGGAGAAAATGACAAAGGCAATAAGGACAGGGATGGGCAAAAAGGGATGATAATCAAGAAATGGAAGGCAATGAGTGCCAATTTCCATAGTCTGGGCAACAAGCTCCCTGAACTGGTGGCCCTGATGGAAGAGGGGTGCCTGGATATTGTAGCTGTCACAGAAACATGGTACACAGAGAACCATGACTGGGATGTTAACATACCAGGGTACGCAACCTACAGGAGAGACAGAGAGGGGAGAAGAGGGGAAGGAGTAGCTCTCTATGTAAAGGAAGGGATAAAAGCACTGGAACAAAAAAATAAACAGAGAGGAGAGCAGGCACTGTGGGTCACCTCAGAGATTGGAAATGGCACCACAATCCACACAGGGTCTGTATACAGACCCCCATCTTAGGGGAAGGGAATGGACAAGGATATGATAGAAGGCATTCTTAGGATGGCAGGGAAATGGGGAGATACTGTTGATGGGGGACCTGAATATGCCAGATGTTAACTGGAGCACATTTGCTGCAGCCACATCCAAGAGCAGGGCCGTTCTTGATGCCCTATAAGAGGCATGCCTCAGACAGCTAGTTTTGGAACCCACTCATGAGGGAGCAATGTTAGACCTCATACTCTGAAATGGGGACAGTGAGAGGATCTCAGCTCTAGAAGTGGGTAGACATCTGGGAACAAGTGACTACCAAACAGTGTGGTTCATGATAAACTCAGCTACAGTGTCAAACCATACAAAAGTGAGGGTATTGGACTTTAGGAGGGCTGACTTTGGCAAGATGGGAGAGTGCCTTAGAAAAGCACTGGCAAACAGGCTTGAAGGAGGGGTGGAGCAACAATAGAGAAACATCAAAACTGCCATCACAGAGGCAACAAGCCTTTGTGTGAAGCAAATAAACCAATCAAAATGAAAGAAAAAGCCACTATGGTTCTCAAAAGAGGTGGCGGGAAAGGTTAGGGAGAAAAAGACAGTATTTAACAACTATAAGGAAACACAGAAGGAGCAGGACAGAGAACTGTACCAGTTAAGGCAGAAGCAAGCAGGGAGGGAAGTCAGAATAGCAAAGGCCCAAACTGAGGAAGAGATAGACAACTAGGTTAAGAAGGGGGATTAAACCTTTTACAGGTATGTCAGAGAGTGTAGAAAGACAAAGGGATGGATAGTGAGGCTGAAAAGAATGGATGGTGGGTGTGCAGAGAGGGACAGTGAAAAATCAGGGATGCTGAATGAATATATCTGCTCAGTATTCATAAAACAGGAGGAGGGGGAGGTACCTAATCCAATTAACAGTACTCTGGATAGGGGGGTTGATCCCAGTCCTTTCACAGAAGAAAGGGTTCTGAAAGAACTCCTAAAACTGAAAGTGGACAATGCAATGGGGCCTGACGGGATTCACACCAGAATTCTAAAAGAATTAAGGGGAAAACTAGTGACACCACTGACTACCCTTTTTAACAAATCATGGGAGGATGGTGTGGTACCTGAGGACTGGAGGAAGGCAGATGTGATTCCCCTTCACAAGAGTGGGAGCAAAACAGAGGCAGGAAACTACTGACCTGTCAGTTTGACCTCTGTGGTCAGGAAAGTGATGGAATCACTTCTGAAGGAAAGAATTGTTGAGCATCTAGAGGCCAATGGGGCACAGGACCCAAGGCAGTATGGGTTCACAGCAGAAAGGTCATGTCAGACAAATCTAACTGATTTCCTTGGCTGGGTGACCAAAGTAGAAGACCAGGAAGGGGCTGTGAACATGGCCTACCTAGACTTTAGCAAGGCATTTAACACAGTCCCACACAAAAGATTAATAAACAAATTAACCAGCCTGGGAGTGGGTTCGAGGGTGGTAGCATGGGTAAAACATTGGCTGGACAACAGGACACAAAAGGTAACTGTAAATGAAGTCCACTCTGAAGAAAGGGGGGTTACTAGTGGGGTACCACAGGGTTCAGTCCATGGTCCGGTCCTTTTTAATGTCTTTATAAGTGACATTGCAGAGGGACTGGAAGGAAAAGCATGTCTCTTTGCAGATGACACAAAGATATGCAACTGGGTTGATACACAAGGAGGCGTGGAAAGGATGAGAAGGGACTTGGCAAGGTTGGAGGAATGGTCAGAAGTTCGGCAGCTTGGATTCAATGCAAAGAAGTGCAAAATAATGTACCAGGGAAACAAACACCCAGGGGAAGATTACACAATTGGGGGGGAGATAGTAACAACAACAAAAATGGAAAGGGACCTGCGGTAATTATATCAAATGACCTATGGTTGGCAAGCAATGTGAGAAGGCAGTGGGTAGGGCTGGGGGGATACTGGGATGTATAGGGAGAGGCATCTCCAGCAGAAAGTTGTTATCCCTCTGTACAGACAGTTGGTGAGACCACATCTGAAGTACTGCATCCAGTTCTGGAGACCCCATCTCTGCAAGGACATAGATAGGATGGAGGAAGTCCAGAGGAGGGCAACTAAAATAGTGCAGGATCTGCAAGAGTAGCCATATGAGATGAGGCTAGAGGAGCTTAATATGTATACCCACGAGGAAAGGAGGGAGAGGGGGAAATGATATAAACTTTTAAGTACCTCAGTGGAACCAACAAAGTCCAAGAGGGTAGCATCTTTCAGAAAAAGAGATGTGCAAGAACAAGGGGACATAATTTGAAGATAGAGGGGGGGACGGCTCATGTGCAATGTGAGGAAGTATTTTTTAACTGAGAGAGTAGTGGATGCAAGGAACAGCCTTCCTGAGAAGGTTGTGGGGTCTAAAACTGGGGGAGAATTCAAGAATTCATTGGACAGATATAAGGCAATTCTTGTTGGGGGTAGGAAGAAATAGGCTGTTGGTTAACTAGGATCTGCAGCTTATCCTGTAGGTAGGGAAATGGGCCGACTAGGTGGGCCAAGCGGTCCTTATCTGCCATCAAAGTCTATATTTCTATATTTCTATATGATTTATCTTCCTGACACTTCACAGCAATTTTATTATTTGATTTCCTATATGAGATCAAAGTTCTCTTTGCAAGAGAAGATGCAAGGTAACCAAATCTCACATTAAAGTCCCATGGGAGTATTATCCCTGCTTCAGGGTTTGTTATCATAGCTATGTCAAGGTGTGCCTCAGGGTGCTGTCATATTTCTGGTTCATAAAGGTTTGAATTTTGGGGAGGTATATGTACATTACATAAATGGACAAGTAACATTATTATATTTGGGGATATAAATAAGGTAGATCTCCACATTTTCCTGGACAATGAGTACTATGCAATGTTATTTGTTCATATAACATTTGAAATTTTGTTATAATTCAAATATCCACCCCACCATCCCCATTACAGACCCATGGCCCTGCAGATGCAAATAGACATATACACATTTAGTATATTCTATCGAAATGATAATGTAATGTCTTTGGTTATTCCCCTACTTCCCATCTAAATTTTTATCTTTTTTTCTCTAATGATATAGGTCCCTCCACTCGCCAGTCAAATTCATTTATATGCATGTAATTCGGAGGGCTGGCAGAATAGCCTAGAGATTAGAGTAACAAGCTGTGTAAGAGCTTAGTACATCCAGCAGACCTTAGTTTGATTCCCGCAACCTTCACTAGCATACTGTGTGACTCTAAGCAAGTCATTTAACCTCCCCAGTGCTCCCAGGTCACCCCTGACAACTGGCACTTGTGCCTAGTGGGTTTTACCTGGTTACCAAAGATTGAAAAAAAAAGGCTTATGTTCTGATTGCTTCTCACTCATTCTTTCTGCTATGTATATATAACCTGCCCAATCCACAGGTTCACTTTCTAGTCATCTATCTGATCTGTAGGAAGGAGCATTTATCAAAATGTTACCCAAAAGGACTTATACTATAGGACAAGGACCTACAAGCCTGGGCTAGTGCTTTTTTTTTGTTACACACTTTTTTCTCTCAGCTCTGTGCTGCAGATGCAGAAGTCTAGACAAAACTGCTGTCTACATTGCAATGTGTCTGTAGCATTGAGAAGAGAAATAGTAAATAACACACAAAAATATATTAATTCAGGCCTGTGTGTTCTCTACTTTGTCATTTTGATTCACATTTTGATAAATTTTACAGCTTTGCACTAGATCCTATTTCTATCACCAACCACTAAGATCCATGAGTACAATGATCAAGTCAGTAGTGGTGGCATGTGTCATCACATGCATTTAGTGTGATCATGGATAGTGGTAGTCTGGTATCCTTAGTACAGGCAGAACGCCACGCTGTCCCACTACCACCAGGCCCAGACTTGTTTTGCCCAGCCCCAGACTCCATCAGTCACCTTAACAACACAACAGTCCAGAAGTCCACTTGACTAAAATTTAAATGGAATAACTACTGCTATCAGTATCAATGAACATATACTCTCCCATGCAATGCATGAATAGAGGAATTTTTTTTTACTGAGATGGGACCGGTGAGGGTGACATCAACATCAGCAGTGATCATGCACACACCATACAAATGTATTTGACCAGCACAATTGAAGAAGAAAGCAGGCCTATTTGGAGTCGACAGGCTGGATTCTGGGGCACATCACACAAGTGAGAACTCAGAAATGTTATTGAAGGTCTGACACTAAGCACTGCTCATCATCCATAGCAGGTCTAATGAAAAATGAGAAAGATTGCTGCAGAAAAAACACTTTGCTTCATCATTTTTTTATCATATCAAATTCAAGTAGATAGAAAGAAATAAGTTAATTACTTTAAATTAAGTATTAGTGTTTTTTACAGGGGATAGAGGGGGAACAGGGGAGGGGAAAGAGGGAGAAAAATATCTAAATGAAATCAGAATCAGAGTTGAAAATTGTAGGGGGAAGGGATTGGGAATCATCCCAATAGACTAATACACACAGAAGGCTATTGGGTTTTTGAATTAAATTCAATCCAACCATTTGGTTTGACTTTACAATGGGATCTAAAGCCTTATCTGGAAGAATGAATTGACCCCTTTTCCTTTTCCTCAGTCCCTTCCCACTGGTCAAAAGTGTACCAATCAAAATTTAATGCAAAGAAGTGCCAAATCAAGTACCTGAGGTGAAAAAAAAACCGCAGAGAGTTGCAGGATGGGAGAGGGGAGACTTTGACTGTTACCATAGGAGAATGGTATTTAAGAGTATTCATCTCAGATGACCAAAAGGTGGCCAAGAAGTGTAACAAGGCTGTGGGGAGGGCCAGTGGGATGTTAGGATGTACAGGAAGGGGTATCACTAGCTGAAGAAAGGAGGTGTGATACCACTGTACAAAACGCTGGTAAGGCTTCATCTTGAGTACGGTGTACAGTTCTGGAGGCTGCATCTTGGCAAGGATATAGACTGGGTGGAGGTTGTTCAGAGAAAGGCAACTAAAATGGTGCAAGGCTTCCAGCAGAAATCATATGAGGAGAGATTAAAATACCTCAATATGCATACACTGCAGGAGAGGAGGGAAAGGGGGGATATGATTGAAACTTTCAAGTATCGAAAGGGCTTGAACAAAGTGCAAGTGGGAGATATCTTTAAGTACAAGAACTGTACAAGGACAAAGGGGCACAATATAAGATTGGAGGGGGAAGGATAAGTGGGAATGTCAGGATGCTTTTCTTCAAAGAAGGATGGTTGATGCTTGGAATAGCTTACCCCAGGAAGTGGTGGATGCTAGTACAGTGAGGGGATTCAGGCATGCATGGTATAGACAAAAGTGAACCCTAGATGTGGCAAAGAGAGGCAAAAGCCAATGAACATGTAGGCTCAGCAACCGCTGATACAGATAGGAAACATAAGCAGACTAGGTGGGCCTAGTGGTCCTTGTCAGCTGTCAAATATTATGTTGCTTTGTTACTATGTACCTTTTGAATTGAGACAGATACAACATGAACAGGGAAGCATGCAGATTTATTCAAGTAAAACAGAAAAATCATCTCTGACAGGTGTCAACAGTAAAGTATTCATCAGAAGGACTTAGTCACAGCTCAGCTGACAGCAAGCTGACAACATTTGAAGCACTGAGCTGCACATCTGCACATTTCCCAGGAAGGCAGGGAATGAGAACATGCCTTCACAGTTTCTACATAACCATTAGGTAGGAGAATCCCCCAGTAGAAGCGTGAAACCCACTGTTTTAAGGAAAATACATGTTCGTTAATCACACTGACATTATTCACTGTGATGGGCAGTAACTGCAATCTTCAAAATAAGTCATGATTTCAAAACCATATGGTGTGTGAACCACAGTATACTTTTATACTGATATATTGTGACACCCCTATTCATAACACCTAGACACCTAGAGGACACACAAAATTTTGTAAATGTTTTCATAGTTAATAGTCACACGCTAATTCTTTAACACTAAGAACAGCAACCACCACTATTTCATCAACAGTGGTTAAACATGTTTTTATATTATAATATATGGAGATGGGCAAATAATAGTATTCTATCCCATATAAAAAAATCCTGGTAATACAACAGTACCCAAAGTGATAATACCATCGTGGACAACCAATAATACTATCGTTCAGAACTCGTAATACTATAGTTCGAGCTCTGAACAATAGTATTATCACCAAACTTGAAGAGCGCAACCTCCAAACACTTAAATGCCATAGGCATGTTCCAGACATCACCACAGCAACCTCTTAGCATGGTGACATTTAGAAAACCATGCTTCCTAATTCAACATGCTTTCTCCAAGGGCGGACAAAACAGTTGGAAAACATGGTGGCCGTCTCCCGCTTACCAAGAGAAAATCATCCCTTCGCTCCAGTACCACTGCTTTGCAACACAATTATCTGGCAAATCCTACTGAAAACATCAAATGAAGGTAGGACTGAAATCCAAACAAAACTTGCTCAAGAAAGACACCAAGCGAGTGAGAGAGCAGGCATGACAGAACGGGACGGGTGGAGACTGACACAGTCAGTGTCTGAGTTTTCACTACGAGGGAGCCTGCCCTCACAGTACCACACAAATAAAACTTGCATCCATATATTATAAACAACAAAAATAGGTGAGTGTCCATTACTTGGGAGAAATACCATCTCAAGGTTCTGGGGACAAGGAAACCTCTCGAGCTTCGCTCTCCAGGTTCCTTTTTCTCTAGAACCTCTCGATGGTATTATTCCCTTGTAATAGACATTCACCTATCTATTATTCTCTTTGTTCAACTTGTAAAGTAATTATTATTATAAGTCTAATTGTTCATGCACTAAACTAGCTCTGTGATTGGCTGCCGTGCCAGGCATTAATCTCTTAGAAATGCCAGACATAAATGCCACACTCAAATGATCACACGTCATATGCTGTCACCGCCAGTGGCAAAATGGCATTGTTGAAATAAAACACATATTCTACAGATTACATTTAATTCCAGTTCTTTGTAGTTTTTAATTCTTACTCTAATTTTATGTGTTTTGCTGAGTGAATGTGAAGACAAGCTCAGGTGTGGTCCATATCTCCAGGGTTACTAGATGCTGAGTCATAGCACACTAGATAACTTTCTGATGTGGTGACAGGTTGCGATCATTCACACCTGTCATTGAACTGAGGTGATTTCTCAGGATGGCACTTTAAAACAATTATCCCATTTCCCTGTCAATGGGGGTGGGAGAGGTAATGTTGTTTTGAAACCTTACTAAGAGTTTCTATGCAGTAGCCAGCCCAGTGTTGTCTCCCTATTTGGCTGTTAATTGACCTACATTTAAGCTCATCTATTTGTTGCTCCACATTATTGATCATTTTACCAGGGCTAACACTTTCATCATTAATAGGAATTAACACAGATAATGTCCCTATCAAAATTTACTATAAAGCACACACTGACAAACAGCAATGCCGTTACCAATATTACAAAACTAGTAGCAATACCACTTCCTAACAGGCACAGTAGAGGAGTACCCCAAGTGACATCAGCAGCCTGGAGGCATGCTGACTCAGCATCCAGCAGCTCAGAAGATACAGACCACACCAAAAAGGCACACAAAATACAAATTTATCAACCTTGTTCAAACCCTCGAAACACACATTGGGTACAATTCTAGAACCCCTACCCATGTCTCAAGTTGTGACATGCAAGGGGTGCAGTTGCACCAAGGACCCTATGCCTGATTCTGTAATGGGCAGGGTCCTCATGGCTAAGTCCTGTGATTTGTGACATGTCCACAGGTACGCCAAACACAGGGTGTAACTAAGGGGACATGTTGCAAGCTGCAGCTGAGTGGCAGTAAGATGCAAGTGGCTCCCCCATGCCTGGAAAGCCCCACAGGACTATGAGACCCCAGCCCTCAATCACTCAGTACTGCATGAAATTGCCCCACAGGGCTGCACTGCACCCCCCCAGGCCCCAATTCTTAAACCCAAGTCCTAGAAGTGCCATTAATAATCAGGTATATCTCCATTATCCCTGGTAATCTAGTGGCCCTGCACCACTCCCACCTAGCAGCACATGACCACCCAGACCCCCACAAAACCCATCTGAGGCTGGCGACTGGCACAGCCCACTTCTCACCACCACTGCCAGTCACCAACTGTGCTCTGTACGAGTACATACTATTGTAAATATTATGCGCTCAAGGAATTTACAGTCTCAGGATTTCTCTACAACAGGGATTTGTGGGATATGGTGAGTGTTGGTGTGTCATGCACCAGAGCATGCCTGATGCTGCTTGACACCATTGCACATCTGCTCCCTCCAGTGACAACACAGAAAATTTGAGTCTGTGCCGCTGACTTGGAAGTTGAAGTCCTTCCCTGCCACAGCATTCAACTTCAGACTCTGCCTACCTGGACACTGTGGATCATGGCCTTCACCTCCACCTGCAGTTTATAAGATTTTATATGGGAGTCACCAGAGGAGAAGAGCTACACCCCACCTGAAGAGGTAAGCTGAGGTGGCCAAGCTTGCATGTGAGACATGGGTAGACCAGGGGATCAGGACTCCAGGTGGAGAGGAATTCTAAAGGATGCAGCCAGGGTGCTGGAGTGAGGTGGAAGGAGATCCTGGGCAGTAGGACCTGAATGATAAATTGAGTTGGGGAAAATAAAAGAAATAATTATCGAGTTGGGAAAGAAATACATAAGGTTTATCACCTTGGGGCTCAACCCTCAGATACAGAAATTGTAATATTTATATCTTAAGGCTCCAGATATGCATATGCTAGGGGAATGTGATGATATGACTTTTATTAATATAGCAGAAAAATAAATCATGTCATGAGGTTCTATTATAAATGTATATTATCAGCACACACATTTTTGAAATAATGTCATTTTACTTACCCATTACTGCTGTTGTTCCTCTTTCTCTTCTGATGTATAAGTGACAAAATGGCAGAATTTCTACTTATACCACCACAAAATTAATCCCTTTTATGATGGAGAAAGATCCCATAATTATTGTTTTCTGTTCAATGAAATATGTTTCTTGTGTAAACCTTATGTTTTCTTCATATATTGCAAAAATAAATTAGTGTGATTATTTATTTTAAAATGTCAAGTCCTAATTCTGATATGCAACAACATATACAGATTTAGTTGATAAGACATGCTCTTACTATCAAACATAGGGAGCCATACTTCACCTTTGATGACCATGGTATTTCCAGATCATTCAGAATACATGTTGGAAATGACAATAAGTCAGAAAGATTAATCCTGAAGAATTCTGGTTTTCAGT
The DNA here is from genome assembly GCA_016271365.2 of Neoceratodus forsteri. Classification (NCBI taxonomy): domain Eukaryota; kingdom Metazoa; phylum Chordata; order Ceratodontiformes; family Ceratodontidae; genus Neoceratodus; species Neoceratodus forsteri. The sequence goes on along the minus strand of CM057459.1, from coordinate 1,284,318,864 downwards.
AACTTACACTTTCATCATCATGCTGATGTCCTAATCAAAACAGTTAGCTCCAGATTAGGCACATTAAGATGGACCAAACATTACATGGACTGCACCATGAGACAAATGATAGTAAACCAAATGTTGATTCTAATAATTGACTACGGAAATCATATTAATGGGCTTGCAACCAATGCACAAATAGAAAAAGTGGAAGTCATATAATAAACTTGCACGTTTCATGTTGTCAGCTGATCGAAGATCACACCAGTGTGATATAAGTGAGGTAAATTGGCTTACAGTTAGGAATAAAATAAAAAGACCTTCAATAAACCAATTAACAAACAGAATGGTAACAGGAAAACTGACCTACCTAGCTAGAAGACTACAAAGGTTAAACCATACATGTAATCTCAGGACGAGAGGACAGTTGAGAGATATAAATATTAGGACCCCTTGTACAAAATATGAAGAGATGTCATTTTTATAGTCATCAATAAAATATTGGAATAAACTAACTTTGCAAACTAAAAACCTATACAAAAACAAAAATAGATTTAATACATCTCTGAGGCAAGAACTGACTACTAGATGTTGTTATGTCTGAGTTACCATTTTGCACATGTACACAGGAAATGTAGGACTGTGCAAATACCATTTCCTGAATATTCAGTTGAATATTCAGTATTCAGGTCCCAGGTATTCATTATTCAGTATTCGTGTATATAATTTGCCTTAATGGAGAATTACTACATAACTCCTTAAAATGGCTTCAGGAGGAGGATGATGAGAGGTAATGGCACTTTGCCTTGTACACTGGTGCCAGAGGCTGTCTTCTGCCACTGGTGCTTTACTAGGAGGATAAAGAGGTAACAACACTTAGGTTAGTACACTGGTGCTGGAGGCTGTCTTTTGCTGCTGGTGCTTCAGGAGGAGGATGAAGAGGTCTAGCCACTTTGGCTTGTACACTGGTGCCAGAGGCTGACTTCTGCTGCTGGTGCTTCAGGAGGAGGATGTAGAGGTCATGGATCTTTGGCTTGTACACACTGGTGCCAGAGGCTGTCTTGTGCTGCTGGTGCTTCCAGAGGAGGATGCAGTGGTCATGGCAATTTGGCTTGCCCATTCATGCCAGAGGCTATCTAGTGCTGCTGGTGCTTAAGGAGGAGGATTCAAAGGTCACAGCACTTTGTCTTGTAACAGTTGTGCCAGAGGATGTCTTCTGCTGTTGGTGCTTCAGGAGTAGGATGAAGAGGTCATGGCACTTAGGCTTGTACATGGGTGCTTGAAGCTGTCTTGTGCTGCTGGTACTTCAGGAGGAGAATGTAGGGATCGTGGCACTTTGCCTTGTACAGTGGTGTCAGAGGTTGTCTTCTGCTGCTGGTGCTTCAGAAGTAGGATGAAGAGGTCATGGCACTTTGGCTTGTACATAGGTGCCAGAAGATGTCTTCTTATGCTGATGCCTCAGGAGGTGGATGCAGAGGAAAGGAGTTCATCATGGGCATGCAGTTTCCCATAGGATAACACTGGAAGTATAGGACACTATAACTCTGTCAATATTTGGAATTATGTAGCAATCTATAAGTGGTCAGAAAGGTCACAGTAGCCACTACCAGAATGCCAAATGCAATAGCCTTAAATAATTGTGGCCATGAAGAAAAGCAAGCAATAAGACATAATTAAGCCTACAGAATAACACTATAACTTCAACAGGTCATAATTCTGGCAATATTTGGAGCTAAGTAACAATCCATTTAAGTGTGGTTCATAGCTCAGTGCTCAGTGTTTGTGCTATGTACTGTAAGTGGATAGTGTAGGTTTGTGCTTGGATACAGAGACCAGACCAATAATTAGAATGATGCTTCCATGGTTTCAGTTGTATGAAATAGTGCTTAGATACTCCAGCATTGACATGAATAAGTCAGTGTTTATAGTACTTATGAATTGGGTGCTTAGACACTTGAAATGATGAGTAGCTTGTTATGACTTGATTGTTTTGACCTTTCTCTGTATCCCACGGTAGGAAGGATGCTTAGACACGTAGGACGAAAGCCCTCAAAAAGAATAACGGTATCATACGATTATCTCCTCCAACTCTGGAGAGTGTGACCAGTAGCACGCAGGAGAGGAAACACCCCCTTGGGGAAGACCTCTGAGGACCCATGGCTACTGACCTGCCTGTCCTTCTGGGCATACTAAAGGAGAGTAACCCTAAGTAACAATATTTACTGTAATTGGCTGATCTGAATCCAAAGTTGTAGATCCTGATCCAGTGAAATGGAAAACTGAAGAAAGTACTGAAGTTTGAAGCATTGGGTGAACATAGCAGCATCCTTCTAGTAGAAGAAGAAGAAGAATCAGCATTTATATAGCACATTTAATGCACAGTGTATCCCAAAGCATTTTACAAGCAATGCTAGACTGGTAGTGAAGTGACTGAATGTGTGGTGGCAGCCATATTGCACATCATCACCCACACACAGCCTGGATAATTGCATGAACCGGTTTATGGGAAGGGAAATGATGACCAGGACACCGGGAATGCTTCCTACTCTTTGCAAAAAGTTGCCCTGTGTTCTTTTACTTCCACCTGGACACCCACCAGAACAACACCAGGATAGGCAGAAGGGACCTCTGTTTAACATTTCTTCTGAAGGATGGCACACCCAGCAGTACAGCACTCCCCAATACTGCACTTAAATGCCAGCAATTTTTAGGTGCAAGTCCAATCTCAGTGTGGGACGAGAACCCATGACCTTCTGGTCCAGAGGCGGATGTGCTACCCACTGAGCCACACTGACACCTAAACTCCATGCTGACACCTAGTAAACTCCTAGTCCAAGAATCCATGTCCAGGGCAGAATGATAGAAGATGGTAGTCCATGGTTGATAACAATTTGAAGTGTCAGAGTTACATTGGTGAAGTGCTCCAGCAGCTGAGGACTTCTTCTCTGAGAAGAACCAGTAACCAAAAGACTAAGTGTCCATGTCCAGAGTAGTAGGACAGTTGGTTAGTGTTCTACTTGGCAAGCTTTGCAAATGAAGGCCTTGGTGATGAAGCACATGAACTGGTGCATGCTGCGTGATCTGGAGAGGGTGGAGCAGTAGAAACCTCTGCTCTGGAGAGGGGAAGCAGGTAAGTGAATCAGATATAGATCTTAATGTGAATAGGTAGACATAAGTTAGATGTACCTCCAGATCCCAAGGGGAGAAGTAGGTTGTAGAATAGGTGAGTCAGTCTTGATGAACCTCTAGGCCTGTAAGGGCAAAGCAGGTAATATAAGCAAATAGTGTAAATAAGTGGACCTGTTCGTAGGTCAGTAGTAGTAGTAATTAAATCTGCATGATGCAGACATAGTAGCAGAGGAGTAGTATTGCGTAGATTATGTATGGTATACAGCGAGGAGCATGAGGAAATGGCAATAGCACAGGAATTAAAGAGCTTTGTCTGGTGATCCAAATAGTTGCATAGCAATGTAGATATCCATGTTTCGAAAGCCAGAATGGTACAGTAGCTAGAATTGACTTGGTGAGAATAGTCTGACGAGTCCTGAATAGTCAACTGCATGAATCATAAATGGTGATAACTGAAGAGACTGAGTCGAATGAAGTAGCGTTGTCACAGGGTCCAAGAAGTCTCAGAACATAAATTATGAGATTGAAAGTCTTCTGGATAAGCTCAACTAAGTGTCCTGGTAGGAGTGTAGTAGTAGTAATTCATATGACTGAAGCAGCAAGGTGGAAGCATTCAAAAAACTGATGAGGTATGGCTAAACAAATCCTAGATGTGAGTCCATAGTGGAAAAGAGCCCCTAAGGCTGGCAGACAAGGTGGCAGGCAGGTGTATAGTAGAATATGCTAACCTCCAGGCCTAGAAACTGGGCGAGGCAGGTGTAGAGTAGAAGTAGTTGAACCCCCAGGCCTGATGGGTGAAGCAGGTCATAGAAGCAGGTGATTATGATGTGGTAATATAAGATCAAGGGACCTCTGGGCCGGTAGGAATGCAGGTCTTTTGAAGTGTGATGCGGTGAACCTCCAGCCCCACGGGGCGAGGTAGGATGTAGAGCAGTGGTAGATTAAGTAATAGTAATGTCGAACTGCATGCAGTGCAAAAATAGTAGTGAAGTAGTAGGGTACAGATTGTAAATGGTATTGTAAATGGTAGCATAATCCTGAGCAAATTCTGCACAGCGTAGAAATATATTCTGAGGCATAATTATGAGAGCTGTAGAAGGGTGCTGTAGACTGTTGTTTCCTGATGATTGAGGATGATAAAGTATGCAATGAAGAGACCTGGGTGGATGAGTTGGCAACTTGACCAGAAGTAATAAGCATCCTTAAACTGTAGTAGAGCTATGTCTGAGGCTTAAGCTACAATAAGGTAGGCATCATGAAACAGTAGTAGTAACTCAAAAGGAGTTGAAGCAGTATGACAAGAATCATCCTAGGAGATTGAGTTGATTATCCAATGTAGTCCAGAATTAAATCTAATGGAAGGAAAAAGCGTATCCTTGACAAATGGAAGTAAGTATGAGCAGCAAGGTGTTGGTTGCAAGGTCCAGGATCCAAGCAATATGACTGAAAGTGAGGAATAACTGGTGGTGCAACCAATCCTGAGTAGTAAAGTGCATGGAGAGTGGAAGGTAAGCACCACAAAGACTAGCATGGTGGCTGGACCACACATAGGTCAGCATGAGGTAGGAATAAGAGCAGCAGCTGGCCCCATGAAGGCTAGCAGACTGCAACCCACATGCGGGGTAGCAAATGAGTAACGAAGGTAGCCAAGTGAGGTCCAAGTTATTGAGAGCTGAAAAGCTGGTGATCTGAATGAACACGGTGTGCTGAGATCTCATAAGCATTGAGTGCTAAGGCCTTGTCAGGTTGAATACAGAATCGAATGCAGCAGAATCCTAGAGGGGAAATTCAAAGGTAATGGCAGTATGCAGAAAAATAATTTGCGTAAGCAAGGAGCAATGATTGTGTGAGCAAGTGTGGACCTGCAGGTAGGTCAATAGACAGAGTAGTAAGAAGTGGGCCTGCACAGAGGGCTGCATAACACAGGGCAGTAGGATGAATACAATGTCCAGGAAGCTGAAGAAAGGGGAGAAGGAGCTAGGGAAGGTCAGGTATCCAGTTACCCTTAGTCATCCACGGCAAAGACAATTGAGAAAATATGGCCCTCATTTGCATTGTATAGTTCTTATGGTGTACCAGCTGAGTACTAGTGCACACAAGCTAAATTATTGAGGCTCACACATGCGCAGCCCTATAATATGAAATGCCACCATGAACTCAAAAGCTCTGTGGATTCATTGTAGATGATGCAGTTAGGAAGTGACATAGCAGGGATTTACTGAAGTTACGAAGCTGGAAGCAGCAATGACTAAGGTGCAATATGCAGTATAGTGGAGTTGCAGCAAGTTATATGAGGGCAATGGTTTGCTTAACTGCAGAACAAAATGTAAAGTCTCCTGAAGTGTATTGAAAATTAAATGTCAAGTTTGAGCTCCCAATATTGATAACTAGTTCAAACGCATCCAACATAAAAGAATTACCTGAATCCTAGATATCGACAGTCCCTTACATAGCAGGTCAGAGCAATGGGGAGGCATTGCTGAGTAACAGTGACTTAGTAATGTGTTGATTACAACTTGGCTGGCAGTTTTCAGCAGTGTACTATCACTACCAATAAGAAGCAATGCAGAAGACATTCAGTGGCAGTTCAAGACTTCACAATGTACTGGTGTTCTATAAAGAAATCAAATTATACCCTGTAGCAACTTTTAAATAGGGATGTTACTGAATGTAAGAAAATGTCAGAGGTGTTATGTGCTACGTGATAGCAATGCGCATAGACGCTACATTATGCATAAAGTTTTAAGCTGACTGTTGCATCATAGCATTTGTTTATGCTGAGTGAGCTGTGCGACCAAGGTCTGGCCAGGACCAGTAAATTTAATGAGTGACTAAAAGACACAGACTGTGTAAAATGTCTATGACCTAAGGGCAGAAGGCATGGACTCACTTTGGCTGCAGTCAGTGTTGACATCCTGAAATACTGCTCGGTATGAGTGAGGCAGCTGCAGCTGTGAGCAGAGAAGGGAGCGAGGAGGCTCCAGTAACATTGAAACCTGTAGTGCAGAGGCGAGCGAATCCTGAAATAGCGAATGAGTGGCGGCATGGAACAGTGGTTGCAAAAGTAAGAAACACAAAGCAGTCTTAAGGAACCAGGACAGGTGAGCAGGAGCGGTGGCAGGAGCAGAAAACAGCGGTGGCTGAATAAGCTGCCATGGAAATAGCAGAGGAGAAATAGAAAGGAGGTTGCAAGCACAGCATAGTGACAGACCCCCAAAAAAGAAGGCACGAAGTGAAATACAAACAACAGGGCAACAAAGTAGAAAGGGGAGGGAACCAAACAAACACATGAAAAACAAAGTAAAAGAGAGAACGAAGGAGTGGGCAGAGGAGGAAACAGAAAGCAACCATGACCCAGCAACAAGCCAGCGAGTGCGACTCACTCTAAGCAGAGTGGATGTATTCTGCTTGTTTAAATAGGATGTGGAGGAGGAGTTCTTCCCCCACATAACTACAGGTGATACCTTTCCAATATGGTCTGAAAGGTCTCAGTGGCCACTACAAGAATACTGTATGCCACAGCCTTAAATAATTGTGGCCATTAAGAAAAGCAAGCAATAAGATATAATTAAGCCCATAGGATAACACTGTAACTTCAACAGGCCAACATACACATTCTCATCTTACCTTCAGAGTGGAGATGTACAGCTGTGAGGATGGCACTCAAGTGTGACACCCATTCAGCCTATGATGTGCTACCCAATAAAGGTCTTTTGATTGAATGCTACCTCTGAGGGAGACATAATGAAATGCAGTGCTTTTCCAAAATGGTCTACACACATCCAGGCAGTCTTACTGTTCTGTTTTAATAAGCTCCCACCCACATCCCAAAACAGAAAGAAAACAATTGACAGATTAAAAACTTTACTTACCTTAGCTGTTCATACCTGATGTGTTATCAAGAGTTCATCACCATGGTGGTAAAATACCTGTATACCAAAAAAAAATCACAGGAGAAAAACATGATTAAAGATACACTTTAATCACAATCCCACCAAAAAAAAAAACACAAACAGAAATAAAGCATTAAAAGATTGCTTATTTCACTTACTGCTGCTGGTAGTACACAGTGTGGTCATCGAAGATGAGAAGCATCAGACTCTAGCTTTGGCGGTCATCGGTCATCAGTAATATATTCCAGATTTCTTCACAATCATTATTGTCATCAGCAGCAGCAGCAGCAGCAGCAGCAGCAGCATCAACAACTTATTGCAACAAAACAATGGTACAAGCTGGTTGTAGTCAGGCAATCAGAATATTTCAAGCATGAAATAACTGGAATATTTCAGGCATGTGAAATACTTGAGACTGGTGATGCCACACTGGTAACCAGAATATTTCAGGCATGGGAAATACTTCAGATGGGTGATGTCATACTGGTAACTAGAGTATTTCAGTCATGTGAAATGCTGGAGACTGGCGATGCCATATTGGTAACTGGAATATTTCAGGCATGGGAAATAATTGACACAAGTGATGCCATACAGGCAACCAGAACATTTCAATCATGTGAAATACCTGAGACTGGTGATGCCATACTGGTTACTGGAATATTTCAGTCATGTGAAATACTTGAGACTAGTGATGCCATACTGATAACTGGAATATTTCAGTCATGTGAAAAACATGATACTAGTGATGCCATACTGGTAACTGGAATATTTCAGTCATGTGAAATACTTGAGACAAGTGATGTCATACTCATAACTGGACTATTTCAATCATGTGAAATATTTGAGACTGGTGATACCACACTTGTAACTGCCATATTTCAGGAATAGGAAACACTGAGACTGGTGATGCCACACTTGTAATTGCCATATTTATGGCATGGGAAACACTGAGACTGGAGATGACACACTATTAACTGCCATATTTTATGCACATGAAATTATAGAGACTGGTGATGCCACACTAGTAACTGGCACCTGGAAAGCTGTTAAAGGGATTGATGGAATATGGGCATGAGTAACACAGGGGATGAGAGATATAGCAACACCAGCTGAGGATTTTGTATTAGGAACAGCAGTCAATAGGTGGGTGGCAGTTTTAGGCACTGGTTACTGCAGGGCATGCTTGTTCAAAAGAATACACCATGACAGTGGAAGTAATAAAGAAAAAGGGTGCTGGTCACAGATTTGTATGACTTTGAATATGAATGTTAACATGCTGTGCTTATTTGCTAACAGAACAATGATGGTTAACACAGAATGGCTAGTGTATTGGTCAACGCTACAACACACAAATGTTGTATCCATTACAAGACGATTATTTAATGCAATTGTTAGTGGCCATATGTGTACCCAAGGTGAGGTAGATTTATTTTTTTAAACACAAGTTGTTCCACATGTGCTGGGTCAAGTGAGGTTTAGTGAGGTTCCACCCCATCAACAGCAGTGCTGAACATTTGTTCAGATGGTCTGCTGGTGAGGGGGGAGCAACAGATATATTTAAGAGCCAACTGTGCCAAGTGCGGAGATGCGTTCATCCTTTTGATCCAGTACTCCACTGGATTTATGGAGAATTACTCCAAAAGGTTAATTGAAATAACTGTTCAGCAGATTGGGTGCCAACTGTGGCTGCTGTTCTGTTCTCTTCAGCTTCTCAGCCTGTAGTGATTAGCTGAATTCAGCCAACAGTCACCCTCCTTCTCAAGGTTTTCCATACTGCTTTCAGTTTGTGATTCTGAGACTGGCTCATCAATAGGGTTACCTGCTGGTTTCATCGACCCAAGGATGCAAAAACTAAGTTTTGAGCACATCTGCTTCTGAAAGTCTATAACCCTGTGAGTGGGCATTATAAGGTGTAGTACCTCACACTTGAAACATGGATCCAACATAGTGGCAAATATGTGTTTTTTATTGGAACAGAGATCAGAAAATCTAACTTATAATTCTGTGGTGAGGATTTCCACAAGGGATATCACTGTTCCTGGTGTTTGGTTTGGATTTTTCTCAGCATTTCACTGAATCTTCTCATGGCTTTATTCAGAATCAGTACAGCAGGAATTACTTGACTTAGCAGTGCAGAATCAGAGCTAAGGTCATGAGTGCTCCTTTCAAATGGGGCTAAAACCTTTACCAAGCCCTCAATCACAGCCCAGTCCTGATGTCCGAGGACTCCCCCATATCATATTCCATTCTCATCTCATGAAGGGTCCACTTTTTCTCCAGAAGCCTTTGTAGCATGTAGTAGGTGGAATTCCACTGTGTCTGTACATCCTGGATGAGATGATTCTGTGGCATTTGAAGATGCTCTTGTAGTGGATGCAGACGATTTGTTGCTTTCACAGAGCGATGGAAATGGCTGCATGGCTACTGGCTAGTAGCTTCTGGCTACTTTGACTGTGTGATCTGCCTCTGCTGTGTTTGCCAAAGCCTTTTTCACCACCAGATTTAGTGTGTGAGCAAAGCAGCGTATCCCCTCAAAATTGCCATCTCTAAGTGCTTTTATCATATGTGTGGCATTGTCTGTGACCACAAACCCTACCTGCAAATTGTTGCCATCAATCAATGAGCTCAACATCTCTTGCAGGAATGACAGTATGTTTACAGCCTGGTGATCCTTTTCCATAACACTGACATTTAGCAAAACAGACCTGCAGGGAGAGGGGGAAGAGACAGAACTAGCACCAGTACCACCATCACCACCAGTGACTACCACATCTGCAACACACCAGTGTGCTGTCAGTGACATATATGCACAATTTGAATTCATGCTGGTCCATATGTCAGCTGTGCAGTGGAAAACTCCACCAATACCCTGTGCTAGTAGTCTGGCAACTCCTTTTCTCAAATCATGGTAAATGTTGGGTACTACAGTATGTTAAAATGTGCTCCATGATGGTATATTATACCTGGGGTGCAAATGCTACAGCAAACTATAGAAACCTGTGTTTTCTACAATGGAAAATGGCTGCAGATCCAAGGCTATCATCTCAAGGATGTGACGCCTAGTATTTGCTGCAGGCATGGAAGGCTTGCATGATGGGTGTAGACAAAGCGGCACCACATTGCATTGATTTTGACTTTGAACCCAAGGTGGAGGGTGTTACAGTAATAGATGGTTGAGCAGAAGAAGGCAGAATGGGTGATGCTTCTGTATGGGGATGCGCTATAAGAGGTGTAGGGGGAGTTGAGGGCACACTGTCTGTCTCAGTAATCGAATCACTAACAATACTTTGTACATCTACTGGACCAGTACAGGAAGAGGGGCTGACAGGCGCATGTTGTGGAGGGGGAGGAACAGCTCTGGATCATTGAAGTACACCGGGATGTTTCATTCGGAGATGGTTCATCACTGATGTTGTTGTAAGATTTCAAAGGTTTTTACCACGACCTGTAGTACAGTCACACACAGAACATACTGTCTTTGTTGAATCATCTTTTACAGCACTAAAGTACAGCCACACCACACTTTTCTCCACACTGACAGTGGAAGTACGGGCCCCAATAGGGTGACCATGGGCAGGTTTTGCCCCTTTCCCCTTATCAGACCTGGGTGCAATGGATGCAGTTGTTCTGCCCCTTTCTTTCTCCACAACAGATGTAGTTGTAGAACTGTGTATCAGATTTGAACTTGACACAACTCTTTGAAAGGACAGGGTGGACAGTTTTCTTTTTAGGAGGAGGAGGGTGACCCTGACAAACCTGCTTGCCATGATGAGCAGCACTGCATTGACTGGCAGCTGCACATTCATGCTTCTCTCATAGATATGTCACATATTCGGCCTCATCACCAAATTCACTTAGGTGGGTATCACTGTCAGATGATGTACTTAGCAAGTCTTGTGGCTCTGGTAAATATTCAGAACCAGATGAATGCTCTTCTTTAGAATCCTCCACATCAACAAAAGAAAATGTGGTGAGAAGAAACTTACAAGGCTGAGCAACAGTACGTTTTGGCAACACAAGTGGTGCAGTCATTGTAACAGTCTCATGGTCAGTACTAGTCACAGTACCTATGGTCATGGGCACAGTTAGCAAAATAGTAGCACTGTTGACAGTAGTTCTGGTGCCAGAATTACAATCAGGAGTTACAGTCAGAGAAATTGCCATCATATTACAGCTAGTTGTACTACTGGCAGAAGCAGTCATGGTGACAGCAGAACACTCAGGACTACTAACGGAGGCAAAGGTTGTGGTGATAATGGCTGTGCAAGGAGCACAAATAACAGTGCACACTGTTATGACAGTGGTGGTGTCAACAGTACACAAAGGATTTGCTCTGGTTGTTGAAATCACTGCACTGGTGGTGGTGGGGAGGAGCACACTGATAGGCGATGTTGCTTCTATGGGGCAGTTGTGTGAATAGCACTACCACTGGTAGTGTGGGTGGGTTCTTGTTCTTGCACGACTGGAGAGGTCAGCTGTAAAGCCCTCCTACTTTTATAAAATGATGGTGCTGCAAATGCAGTACTAGTAGTGGCAGCAGTTGCAGTTATAGTAGTACTAGTACTACCCCCAATTTTACTGACACCAGAACCTGAAGGCTTATCAGGGGAGAAAACAATTTTAGAGTGGTGAATACGAACAGACGTTCTCTCACCCTGTTCCTCACCGCTTACGACTGGTAGTGAAGACGACTTGCATGGGCTGGACCGTGCACGTTTACGGGATTGATGAGACATGGTCTGCAACTTACTCTCTGTATTATTTGTGATTGGTGTTTTTGTTTATGTTGGTGATTCTTGCAGAAAATAACAATGCCAACACTGTTCATGTAGCAGCTAATGAAGGCAGGCTGATACTAGAGAGAGAGATGGAGTCAGCAAACAACTTCTTACTTGTATGGTGCCAGTTGTGCAGTCATACAGTACAGCAATTCAAGCTCTGAAGGTGCACCAAACAACTTACAACACACAGAACCCAGTGAATCATGCCTGACACACACAGAAATACTAAAGCATTTCACAGAAAATGTACGTGTACACACTCAGAGCAGTGTACACACAGGGGGAGAAGACACACAAAAAAGAAAAAACTCAAATGCACAGGAGGCCACTCAGGTGCAGTGAGCTGTGAAGGGAGTAGTCACCTGTGACACCCTCCTTACTCAGCTGTAAAGGGAACTAAGCCAAGAACCAGACTACAGTCAGCAACAATTCAATGGTCCAAGCCTGACCCAATGAGAAAAAAATATGCTGCTTTATAAATCACAAAAAAAATATGTGAAGACAACTGTGCATGCACTTGCAGGCAACAGATTACAAGAACAACAATACAGCACACACATGGATGATGTACGCACTGCGGTAAGCTGCAATATAGACAAGAGGGAGTCAGATGGCAATCATACCTCACTTATGCAGGAAACCAAGCTTGGAACCTGATTACAGCAAAATACCAATTTGCTTCACAAAAAATCAAGCTGGGTGTTGGGGGAAGTATCTGAGTGGTCATTAAAGGGACACTGCCAACCCTTTTTGCATCATATTATTTCTAGTTGAAAACCCACATTTTATGATTGCTTACCTTCTCTAAGATTAATTTATGTTGCTGTTTGTTTTATATGCTTCATTTATTAGTATAACTGAAATGCAAGGTCATGGTATAATTATCCCCCACCTTGTTTTGTTTCCAATCCTTGATCAACTCTTACTGCATACTTCTGAAACAGTATGAATACCTCCAAACAGTGCAGTCACTCATGACGCAATTGTCTCCCCTTGTCCCACTGCACTGTGAGTGGTTAGAATGTGTTAGGTGTGTTCCCATGTCCAAAAAAGGTGTAGTGGAAGTTGATCAAGAAATGTAAACAAAAATATTTTTGTGTGGGAACATCAGTATTGTAGTCAGACTGTATTTAACCTTTAAAAAGAAAAATTGAATCAGAACCAGACAACCAGCTACATCAGCAATCTTTACAGAACTGGACAATCATAAAATGTGTTTTTTTCAGCTTGGGACAATTTAAGGCCTGAGAGGGTTGACAGCATCCTTTTAAGAATGGGGACCTTAATGTACACTTTTGCAAAACATTTATGGACATCAAAATAAGTTTGGGCATAATCTCAGAATGATGTACATTGAAAAGGTTAGGATGAACGCACAGGTTGGGGTATTAAAATATTTAAGTTAGTGGGAAAAGTGGGTTTGGAATCTTGATGCTTTGAGATGACCTGGACTAAATGATAGATTGGAAATTGTTTTAGTCTTGTAATAATAACATTTATTTTTTGTCTTTCAGATATATTGCTGTCTCTCTGAAGAAGAATAAATATGCCCAGGTGCCAGATATTCAAAACTTTGCACTGAGCGCAAATTGTTTGCATGAGGATTGTGCCCTGTTTGAGCAGGTCCGCTATATTCAAAAGGCCAGACAGTGCCAGTGCTAAGAGGTAATTTATACACAGGGCAAAGTGAGAGGATGGGATATGAATATGGGTGCAACAGTATATTCAGCACCACAGCACCGCATAATGTGTGTTAGCACAACATGCAGCGCAGTGCAAATTGCTGCTTATAAAAAGGCAGTCTTAACTCTGGGCAAAACAAGTATGGGGGCATGGACACAGCAGCAATAGGTGACATGGCTGTAGGCAACAACAGCATCATGGTGTATCTGATGGCTGTGGTCATCAAGGAGGATGAGAGGGAAGAAGGTCATATTGGGCCACTCTATAGGCCAAAAAGGAGATATGCTGCAAACAGAATGTACCAGCCCCAAGTGTCCTTTGAGCCACTCACAGATGACCGCCTTGTGGGCTGGTTTCAAATTAGTAAGGCCCTGCTGAGGTACCTCTGTGAGCTCCTGCATAAGCAGCTGCAGTCTACCACCCAGTGCAGCCATTCCATGTCAGTTGAAGAAAAGGTGACAGCTGTGATGTGTTTCCTAGCCTCTGGGACCTTCCAGACACCGGTTAGGGACACCATCTGCATGTTGCAGTCTACTACTTCATGCCTCCTGGCCCAATTCCTTGAAGCCTTGCTGCCACATTCTGGCAAATTCATTGTATTCTTCAGCATGGCAGTGGAGTGTAAAGAAACAATGCAGCAATTCTATCTGGTTGTGCACCTACCTGTGGTAATTGGTGCTATTGATTGCAACCACATTGCCATCCTGGCACCCACTGGTGAAGTGGGAGACATCATCCTGAACAGGAAGGGGTACCACTCTATTATTGCCAGGTGGTGTGTGACGCAACTGGGTGCATCATCAGTGTCCTAGCATGGTATCCCGGTAGTATCCATGATGCCTTCATCTGGTACCCCATAGCTGTGCCAGGCATTTGAGGGTGGCCAACTACCCAGTGGACATCTTGTTGGTGAGTATCTGCAGCAGGCACAACCAGAATCCCCCCCCAATGGTGGGACACTGCCACAATACAGCACACACAAGTGGTATAGAGGGGAAGCGAGGGTGTGCAGGTACACAGGACAACCAACACAGTAGGGGCTGTCAAGTGGACAGGGTGAGCAACACAGTATATAACTGTTAACATGTGGTAATGTTTCATATAGGGGACAGTGCCTATTGCTTGCGAACCTGGCTCCTTACCCCAGTCCTTTGGCCAACAAATCTGGCAGAGGAGACATACAGTGAAGCACATAGCACAACATAGAAAATCATTGAGTGTGTCTTTGGCATACTCAAAATACAATTCAGATGCCTGGATAATTCCTGTGGTGCCCTATAATATACCCCTCAGAAGGCATGTTGCATATTCTTAGCCTGTTGTGTTACACAACATGGCACTCAACTGTGAAATACACCTGCTAGAATCTGAGGAACGTGTTGACAGTGACATGGAACCAGAGTTGCATCGGATAGTGGAGCAGCTCAATAAGCGTGAACCACGCATGCCCAGGATTCCCAGGAGCATTGCCAGAACACCACTGGAACACAGATAGGGATGAGTAGGTGAGTGAAAACAACACAGACAATTGACATGCTTGAAACAGTGTACTTACATAATATGTACAAAGAAACAACTGTGATAGGATGCACACAACAAAAAATGAAAAAAGGATGCTACAGTGGTGATACAGGGACGGGGTGGGGTGTGGGCACATACAACAGGGTGCATGGGAAGGGTGCAAGTGAGGAAGGGGAATGTAAGGTGCAGCACACAACATCATCACCTGTTCCCGCCATGGGTCCAGACAGAAGCCCTACCGCTGGGTCGCATAGGTAGGGTTATGTGGACTGAAGAGCTGTAGGATGAAGTTTGAGGGGATAGTGACACCCTGGGATGGCCTTACCCATGCCTTGGGCAGGGTGAAGCCAGGACCTTGCACCACCCCATGGCATGGGGAGTACCCACGGATGATGCCATTACAGCAGTGCTGGCAGACCCTTACCTGCCACTTTGTGCCGATGATGAATGGTGGGAGACAGTACCTCCATGCCAATGGCTCATACCAGTGTGCCATTGCTTCCTTGCCAGACCATCCTCCCTCGCCATGGCAGTGAATTCCCTCACAGTCCCAGTGAGGTCACCAAACACCTGGTGAAGGGCATCTAGGAAATGTGTCTCACACTCCTCAGTACACTGTTCTGCATGCAGAAGGTCAGCAGGAAAGGTCTCCCAGATGTGGGAAAATTCCTGCCTCATTTCCCTCCAGAATGCATGCAGCTCCCTTTGTGCAGCAGACTGGGAGTCCACCACAGACAAGAGGAGCTGCTGGGCCTCTGAGCTATCCTGTCTCGGGGGAACGGTCACTTGGGACAGTGGATGGAAGTGGGCATAGGCAACATCTGGGGTGTGTGCGCCCCACACTCTGTGTGGATGATGTTAACAGTGCCTCACCAGATGCAGGGCCATGCATGTTGCAAGAGTGGATAGGTGGGGCAACATGATAGGTGCCCACAGGCACCTGTGTTGTGGGCCATGTGGCATCAGAGCTGTTGGGTGTGGTGGTCACACCTCTGACAGTGGTGCAGGGGGTGGTGGTGGTGGTGGTGGCAGTTGCGGAAGAGGAGGCATGACCCTCCATGGACCCTGCAAGCACAGATGGCACTGTATGCCTGGTGGGTGACTGTGTTGTGGTCATGATGGCCCCCTTGGTGCCGGGCCCTGTCTGGTTGAGAGTGTCAAGGGAGACCTCTGATGGTGAGACCCCCTCCATTGCAGCAATGGTAGCTAAATAGTCCTCAGGGGGAATGTAGGTGCCCTTGTCAGTGTCACACAGTTCATCAACTAAGATGTCCAAGGACTCTCCCTCCTCTTCATGTGCCACCTGCCACTGGACACCTGATTTGGATGGCCCAGTGTCTTCCTCAAGGTTGACTGCAACAGCAGTGCAATCGTCCTGTGCTGTGGACAGAGAACACTGTCAATGTGTTGCACAGAAAACAGTGGTTCTGTACCAGTGCTGGCACATGCAAACCCTACCATTGCTGTCTATGTCACCTAGTGCCAGCACAAAACAGATGACTACAGCCTATACCCCCACACATCCAGGGTGTACACACACCTATGGGTGGAATGTAGATCCTACAGGCATACACACGGTAACAAAAATGTATCCCAAACACCCTACACATGTGAAGCCCTCCACCCACAGGGATGGCATAGGTAATGCACCCAGTGCCACCCATGGCAGCATGCAACACTGCATGTGGAAGGAACACCTGTTGCTGTGATACACACTATGTGCATAGGCACAGGGCATCTGTGTGCAGAGTACAACAAGACTGTGTTAGTGTGGCACATGCTGTAAGGCTGGTAGTGCACTGAACACAGTGGCAGACAATGCTATACTGCACACAGACCATCCCAATGCACACATGTGCGCACTGGCCAGGGCTACATTGTGCCACAACACAAACAGAGCAATATTTGTATACTCACACACACACACATCCATGTCATGCTAGTAAAAGCCATGTACTCACATGTCCTGAGGGATGCCACCTGAGTCTTGCACCCACCACCATTGACACCTTCCATGGCCACAGTCCTGAAAGTTTATGCCACCACCTCCACCCAGGGTCAACAGGTCTTTCACCCTCTGTCTGCTGTGGCCCACCACCTGTTCTGAGCAGTGCATGGTGGCTTGCTACCTGATCATCCTTTGCACATCACTATAGCAAGAAACATAAGAACATAGACTTTGATGGCAGATAAGGACCACTTGGCCCACCTAGAATGCCCATTTCCCTACCTACAGGATAAGCTGCAGATCCTGGTTAACCAACAGCCTATTTCTTCCTACCCCCAACAAGAATTGCCTTATGTCTGTCCCATGCATTCTTGAATTCTCCCACAGTTTTAGACCCCACAACCTTCTCAGGAAGGCTGTTCCATGCATCCACCACCCTCTCTGTGAAAAAAAATCCTCACATTGCCCCTGAGCCATCCTCCTCTATCTTCACATTGTGTCCCCTTGTGCTTGTGCATCTCCTTTTCTGAAAGATGCTACCCTCTTGAACTTTGTTGATTTCACTGAGGTACTTAAAAGTTTATATCATGTGTCCCCTCCCTCCTTTCCTCAAGGGTATACATATTAAGCTCCTTTAGGTCTCTCCTCATATGGCTTCTCTTGCAGACCCTGCACCATTTTAGTTGCCCTCCTCTGGACTGCCTCCATCCTGTCTATGTCCTTGTGGAGATGGGATCTCCAGAACTGCACACAGTACTCCAGATGGGGTCTCACCAGCTGTCTGTACAGAGGGATAACTACTTCCTGTTTTCTGCTGGTTATGCCTCTCCTTATACATCCCAGAATCCCCCCAGCCCTCCCTACTGCCTTCTCACATTGCTTGCCAATCTTAAGGTCCTCTGGTATGATTACCCCCAGGTCCCTTTCCATTTCTGTTATTGTTACTACCTCCTAGATCATGTCACCATTTCTGGACAGCATCCACTGTGTGTCGCCTTTCTCCACCAACGTTCACCTCTTCAATGATCTTGCCCCACAGGACCCTTACTGCTGCATCAGTAGTCTTTTAGTGTCACATGTTGTGCTTCCTGGCCTAGAATGCATCAGCCAAGACCTTTAGCTCCTCCCTAGAGAATTTATGTCTTTGGAGGGGTTCACGGCCACCAGAGGTACCTACGAGGGGATGAAAATGATCCAGTGGGCAGTAGCTGTTCTATAAGTAATGTGTGTGTGTGTGTGTGAGTGCGCGCGCGTGCGCACGTGCTCATGTGTGTGTGCATTTGTGTGTGGGAGACTCCCCACAACAAATGTGCCACACCGTGGCACTGGTTCTGGCCATGCATCACAGGGATGTAGGGATGTGACACCCTGTTGTCACTGCCCATCAATGGCCCCTGCATATCCATGTGTGGGCGGTGGCCACATGACAGTATATATGTGTCACATAATACAAACCAGCAGTAGCCTGCATTGAGCAGGCTGCAACAGGTCCTGTGTTGTGTCACTACACCAACAGGTGTGGAATGTGTGTTGGACACAGAGATCTGTGGTGATGGGCAAAAGCACACTGTCCAGGCTGATGTCAATGCACAGCACAGCATGTGGTACACATCCACATGATGGTGTCACAGAAATCGGCAATCTGAACAGTACATCTTTGTTGTGTGCAAAGACAGTACAACAGTGCAATGCAACGTTAGTCCACACCTGCCAGCTGGGCCTGGTACATGTGTGACAGCATCATTTGGCAGTAACTAACATAATACACTTGACATTCATTCCCTATTTAGTATTGTAGCCACAGGTCACTGTTGCAGACCATGATAGCTGTGAATTGCCTGAAGAACATCTACCTGTTCCTTTGGAACTCTTCTCCTGGGACATGTTGAGGCCTACTTGTGTAAAACAAAGATGTCAGCCTTCTGCTTGCAATTCCAGTGTGCTGTGATGGTGGTGCTGTGCCCCCATTGAAATTGCCCAGGCAATTCAGACATGGTAATGCATGCAGATTCGGCCATAATGACATGCTAATGTGGTGGTTTGCGCTCCGAATGCCTAAGCAGGCTCACTTGCATAGCTTCTCTGAATATTACAGTCAATAGCGAAGGGCAATCATGTTTGCACCAGGCAAACATTTACTGCTGTGGCACAGTGCTACCTGGCTTTCTGGCGCAATATGTACAATATGTATTAGCACCACATGTAGGGCACATGCCTGATGATTTAATCATCGGGAAGGTCATGCAAGGGTCATGCATGCATAGTGAGACCGTTCTGCAGTAACATGGCGCTGTAGTACTGTGCACAGAGCCATCCTTTGCTAGCACCATGCTATGCTATTGCATTTCTAGTTGTGTTCTGGACAGCATTCCATGCACATTGGTGTCAGGGTGTTGCTTCTCCCAGTGTAGAAACAGCTATGGCAAACAGGAGAATACTCAGGGTGGTGGTTCAGAGGGATCAGAGGTGGGGGAAGGTGGAGCTGGCCAACATTGTTCAACTGGTGCAGGCCAGGGAGTGCCAGCTCTTTGGAGAGGTGCAAGAGGGGGATAGGCCTTGGCATGAGGTGCAGACATTTGTGGCACGCCACCTCACTGCCCACACAGGTATCCAATGCAGTGGAGAGCAGTTCAGGCACCATTTCAGTGACCTGCAGCACAGGGAGATGCAGAAACTGGGCAGGTTCTGGTGCATGGTGCATGATGGCACTGTACCTGCACCACATAAGTGGCCATGTTTCACATAGTCCAGCTTTATGCATGTCAGAGGGTGTTGGCAGACATGTATGCAGTACACATGTGGGTACTTATTTGTAGGACAGTTCACTAGACACATGCCTATCATACTGTAGGATCATTCTAATACATTGCTATGTGTACACCACTATGGGTACAGTGATGTCCGTATCTAGGTCAACAGTGCCTGTGTATGT
Organism: Neoceratodus forsteri; assembly: GCA_016271365.2. Lineage (NCBI taxonomy): Eukaryota > Metazoa > Chordata > Ceratodontiformes > Ceratodontidae > Neoceratodus > Neoceratodus forsteri. The sequence continues at coordinate 1,284,298,995 of CM057459.1, read as the reverse complement.
GGTAGTACATGTGATATGCACAGTAGTGTCATGTGACAGGTTTCAGTATGCTCCCTCATTGGTAGGGTTGCACATGTTGCACATGTGCACATATATGTCACAATGGGTGTGCAGTTGGATGGTGGGTATACCACACCAAAATGTTTGGCCACACCTCTGTACATTGCCACGGTCCAATGTGGGGGGCCTAATGGCCACACACTGTATATACACGTGAGTAGATTGCAGACACACTGCTGCCTGTGTTCCTGGCATGGTGGCAATGGACCCTCCCTGCAGATGGATATGGTGCATACTGTGTGACCGGGCCAGGACTGTTGCTGACCACTGCCACATATGTCGATAACATCATCCAGGTGTAGGCGAATATATGCCTGTGAGTTTCAGATAGCAGCCCTTCAGGCTTCTTGAGCTCACCATGGTGTGCCATATGCTCCACCTCCAATGTGACATGAGGCCCTGCAGTGTCCAGTGGTCAACTGACACACATGTCCATCACAGTGCTGGGCACTATTGTTGCACTGTCTGTGTGGGGTGTGCTAACCACAACTGTGCTCCCATATCCCCTGTCTGCTATGGTCATACAGTGATGCCAAACCTATGGGCTCATCATTGGGACACTAAGATACATACTGACAGTGTGGTATGGCCTTTGGGGGGCACAGTCAAATCACAGGTGTGGCCCCTCCATGCTGTGCATTGGGGATATACTGTCAGGTGTGTCCTTTGGTTGTCTGTCACCCACAGGACATATGTGCTGGATGTATACAGATGTGTACACATCTGTCCCACTGTTGTCTGTACAGTGCTTCTCCAGTTGATGTCAGATGGTCTAGCATGTGTGCTGTACAGGGACTATTACAGAACAATGTACCAACATTGCACATTTCTCACATGGTCTATATGCTGGTTGGGGAGGGACACAGTACACTGTTTAACAGTTGTGCACAGTTTAACTGGCACAGTTTGGGGGGAGGTATTGGTGTCCATGATGGTACTGACACTGATCTAGTCCCTTCACTCTGCAGACCACACCACCAGGGGACATCAGCGAGAGTGCAGATGAGGGACTGTGGCTCACAGCCAGCAGGCCAGGGATGGCAGTGATGGGCAGCGGGGTGCCACACATGAGTATGCTCCTTTGTGGTTTACATATGTTACATACCTTGCTGGGTGGGGCATGTTTGGTAACCCTTTGCAGCAGTGTCACCACCATATGTGTGTTTGCTGTGTCATGTCACTGGTCCCAGGGGCACGTGGTATGGAGTGCCCAAGTTGACATGCTGCTGGGCAGGGCATCACACATATCTACTTGAGCCTGTGGTACAATGCACCTGGTCACTGCTTAGCCTGGCTGACAGCTTGTAGGGATGTGTAGTGAGAGCATATGGCTGCCACAGTCCTGCACTGCTGCATGATGGTGTGTCATGCATGCCCAGACCATGCAGTGGTTATACTCTGTACATAGCACTTCTCTACACAGGCACACACCCTCCTTGGTGCTGCTGTCCTGCTGTTCTGCATCTGCACCCTGGGTGTTGCTTATCAGCCATTCAGTGGCCCTGGCTCACACATTTGTCTGTGACAGGCTGGAATGGAAATGTCTACCTCCTTGCACCTTGTGGTGGCCTATGGTTCACCATGGGCACATCAGTCAACACCAATAAGCCGCATAGAGGGTGCTGTTTATGTGTGCCATCCACGTCAGTCAGGCATATTGGTCACATTGCACTGTGCTGTTCCAGTGTGCTTCAATGACCGGGCTGTGCTGCACACTGTGGCCACCAACCTGGCATTTGTCCAAGGGGGAAAGTTGCTTCTGCTTTATTGTTCAGTGGCGTGTCATGACCTAGGGCACAGTGACCAATACACCGCCACACTACACACATGTGCCATGGACAGTGGACGTAGCTGTCTGGGGGAGTGTGGGAACACTTGCACTGGGTCTGTATCATAGCCCTGTGCTATGAAACACAAGCCACAGTATGCTGACCCTGTGGACTGGGAGGGGTGTGATATCTGTTAGTGACTTTGCAGTGCCTCATAAGGCTATGTTATGTTCCAGTGGGCAGCATTTCATGGATATTATGATGCTCCAGTTTATTTGTTCATGCTGTGGGTCTGACTGGGGCTGACCTCACAGGTGCTGTTTAGCATTACTTTATCACGGATCGCATTGGGTATGCATGGGGCAGCAACCCGTTGGGGGTGGTGGGGGCAATGGCCAAACCAGCCTTCACATCTGCGAGGGGTGAGCATGTGGGTGCCATGGGGTTCTGTGATACTGCATAGTGGCATATGTCTGGTAGTGTCTGCACTGTTCCCATTGTTGAGTACATGGGCCTACCGGTCGAGACATGCTGTCCTTCTCTGAGGTCACATTCTGGGTTATACATTACTATGTAATAGTAGTAAAATGTTTTTATTCAACGAAATTTGTGTGAATAAGGAATAAGCTCGACTGAGCAAAGCTCATTTTCAACGAAGTTCCATACAGTAGGCAAAAACATACAATATAAAGTATTACAATCACATATAGTATCACTAACAATAAAATATAACTAGATAAATAAATGACAAGAAAAACAGTAAGAAAAAACATATTTCAGTTCAAATTCTCACACAACTACACAATGTCAGAACACCATACTTACATGGGTATCTTCCCCCCACTGGTACACATTGCTCGTCAGCATGGGCGAGATGGCCAAAGCAGAGTGAGGGCCCGGATGACTTGCTTTGGAAGCTCGTAAGACAGCAGAAGGTCATGATAGAACAACAGGCCTGGTTGGTGTGCCTTGTTACATGCACTGTGGAGCTCCTGGAGGAGCTGGTGCAGGGGCAATGACCAGCAGCACAGCAGTATCCTCCCCCATTCCCCCGTTATTTTACCTCTTCTCTGTTCCCCCTCCCACCCTTGCTAGTCATACAACACTGTTTGCATGTATATTTTATTTATTTAAGAGTTTAACCAGGAGGGCATGCTGAGCGGAGTACCACTCGATTCCAGATGCGTCCTGGGGGTAAGGGGACTGGGATACAGAAAATAAAAGGAACATACAGATGCATATAATAATTACAGAGCATAACAATTGACAACAGTACAGTTTATGAGAGAAGACCAGTGCTGACAGATCAAATAACTAAGCAAACAAGCAGTCTAATAGGTGATTTCAGTGGATTGCTAGACTGAGAGGGAAATACCAGCCTTAGTAGGCAGAGCTAGCTGAGTAAAGGGTAGGTACATTTGGATGAAATCTATGGTACAGAGCTGGGAAGCAAGTCTGCACCATGGCTTTTGTAGAGGGAGCAGATGACCAGATCTGTGGTGCGATGACGACCATGGACCCAGTGAAGAGGACAGGTGGACAGAGAGTGCATGGTTCTGAGGTGAACAGGAGGCTTGCAGCGCTAGGTGCATGCACAACTGGTGGAGAAGTGGGCATAGAGGAGGGTGTTGAGGCTCCGAGAGTTTATGGTGTGCCTAATGACGGGAGGCAAGGTGTTCCAAATTTTGGGCAACCGGTATCTGAAGGCAGCTTGGCCTTTGGAGGAACCCATAAAAGGGATATAGAGGAGCCTGGAATCAGAGCTCCTAAGGGAGTAGACTGACGGAGGCTGTGTCGAGAGGGCAGATTCGAGGTAAGGCGGAAGAGACTGAGTCCATTATTAAGCTATGACCCTGGCACAGTGGACCTGTTTCCGGGCTTGTAGTGAGGGTAGGGCTAATGAGCTATAGAGGCTGCAGTGATGAGTCTTTTGAGGACAGTTCAGGATGAAATGGCAGAAGAAAATGGAAGAGTGTGTCCAGGCTGGCTAGGGAAGAAAGGGGGACCATGCCGTAGACTGTGTCACCATAATCTAGTAGTGGGAGAATCATCTTTTGAACAAGTTGTCAATATCCATGTCCCCTCACCCTTGTTAGTCATTTGTTATTCAAAACTTTTTACATGTATATAGTTGCTGATATCCCTGTTCCCCCCACCCTTGTTAGTCATTTGTTTTATTTTATTTCATTTTAGTTTACTGGGTAGGCACACTAGATATGAGAATGACTATTTTCAGGCACTTCCCAGGAGGTTACAACCATCAAACAGGCATACATACAATAAAGAAATATGCAATAAAATTGATCAGGCATACATACAATAAAAGAAAAATACAACAGCAAAGGTGTCAAAAATTCAGCAAACATGAAAATTGTAGCACATCACTTCACAAATGAACCATCAAGAGCAGTTTGTACACAAAAGTGTGAGTGACTACAAAATGGATACAAGAGATACAGCAAATCAGTAGCATATTCCATTTTACAGTAAGTGCTACTGTGACAAGTAATAGACAGTGCTAGTTAACCACAAACATAGCAGTAGCATTAAGGGAGAGCAAGACAGATTAGGTTACAGAGCTGTGGAAATAACTTAGCCTAAGGAGGATTGAAGCAAGAGTACTGGGCATTCTTGACAAGAAGGTTGTAGTGCAACCTTTTGAAGACTACATGACTAGGTGCTAGATGGACATTTAGGGGTAACGAGTTCTGATATTTTGGGGCCAGATAAGAGAAGGCTGAGGCACCTTTTGATGTTCTGCGTCTAGGGGTGGCTAACAGGGAGAGTTCTGTAGATCGGAGCCCATAAGAGGAGGACAGGGGAACTTACATAGATGCAAGAGAAATGGGTGTGTTTAATCTGGCAATGTTATCCAATCATTACTCAATGGCAAGTAATCGATGGACTGATGGGGAAGGCCAGCGTTGTTCAGTATATACTGTAGTAAGCAATGGTGTTTCAGCCGAGGTGAAGCAGAAGCATATCAACATATATTATTGTGGGTAGTATCCCATTTACATAGGGTAGGTACTCTTCTATGCATTGATATAGGTAACAGCGCCATATGTTAGTGATGGAAGTAAGATACCCCAGGCAATGGCTAGCCTAGCAGAGGAATTGAGAACATAACTTGTTTTGTATGCAATCCCAAGCTTAACATTAACTAATTTGCATGTGGCCACCATGTGTTGCTCAAAGGTTAGGGTTTCATCAAGAAGAATGCCAAGATACTTGAAAGAGCTTACTGTCATCAAAGACGACCCATCAGCACAGGCAACTTTTTATAGGGACGGTTGATTTTTAGTTTGGCAGTAGAGCCAAAGAGCATACCCTGTGTTTTGCTAATATTGAGGAGGATTTTGTTTGTTAAGCCAGTTCTGTATAGTTAGAAAAGCAGAGGAGAGACAACTGTTAATTACGTGTATGTCTGTAGAGCTAGAGTACAGAACAAGATAATCTGCATACGGTACAGATGAACATGACGGGGTATCAAGTGATATGCGATTTATAAAGAATACAAACCTTTTTATGTGTATATAGTTGCTGATATCCCTGTCCCCACCCCACCCCTGGAAGTAAATTGTTATACAAAACCTTTTACATATATATATAGTTGCTGATATCCTTTTTCCCGCTACCCTTGCTAGTCGTTTGCTATACAAAACTATTCACATTTATACATTGGTTGATATCCCTGTTCCTTCCCCCCACCCTTGTTGTTCATTTGTTTGTATACAGATGTCAGTTGTATATAGTTTCTATGCTGTTTTTCATGAATATACTTTTAAATGTTACGATTCGGTCCTGCATCTTTATTGGTTACCTCTAGTCTGTTTCTCTGCTTTGCAATGTTGTACCTACTGACCACCTGCATCACCCTGGTAGCTGCCAGCATTGCCTATCCTGTGGCACAGCTTTTCCCACTACTCCCTGCAGTATCTGTGGCTGCAAATCTGCCTGTACAGTGTTCTGGGCATGGTGGGTGTGTCATCCTGTTGGCTACCACATTCTGTTCTCAATGTGTACACCGCATGTCCTGTCTGCATGCCAGACATCATCTGGATTGTGACTATCCATGGTCATGGTCTGGTCCGTTCCTTGGGCAACCCCCACTGGTGTTGCCTGGCTGTGGGCCTTGATCTGCAGGCTTACGTGTAGATTTGTCCTTATTGCCATGGCTACCATCCATCTCGCTGTGTCTGCATGTTGTGTGCCATTTGATGTGCTGTCCCCTGCTGCGTGTCACTGTTCCTTGTTTCCTCCCCCTGTGCACAGTGGGCACAAGTTGGGGTCATACTAGCACACCAGCATGGGTGGTTATTTGTGTGGGACACTTCCCAACTGGCCCATCTCTGCTATTTTTCCACAGTTCACATCTGAACAGTGTTGATACATTTTCGGTTACATCTCTCTTGGCATTGCCTTTGGTGTATCTGTTGCTACAGTATTTTTGTGTTGTGCACTGCTTTTTGCACAGGATTTCTCGATTTATGCACTACTTCTTTGCTGGTGCCCCAGTGACCATGTGGTTCATCTGGGTCTGATTACATCTCTGTGTGCACTGTGTTGCTGTTGTTGTTTGGACTGCCCAGTTGCTGTATTCAGAACTGTCTTCTTTGCTAGGCTGTCTTTGCACTGCACTATCAGCCATGTTTGCCCACCTTTGTTTGCCTGCTATATTTGACTGTGTTTGCCCGAAGGCTATTCCTTTCAATATTGCATGCAATTGGATGTGGACTATTTTTGCCTGCTGGGCAGTGCAAATCTTGCCCATGGGCAAAGTTCTGAATATTGAGTCCCATATGTCTTGTCTATCTACCCCTCATTTCTCTTTTGTGATGTGATATTAACTTTACTCCACTAATTGGGCTTCCTTGAAAATGTCTGTTTGTAACTATTTTAATTCTACCTGGCTGCCAGATGAGGCACATAGTTATAGTATCATGGAGAAAACCTCACATACACACTACAGTGCAGACACAATGGCAGGCACTCTAACGGCATCATGACAAAATCCCGACTGAATCAACGTGAGCGCATGCCGTTGTAAAAACACCACCTCTCTTTCTTCACTCTCCGCACCCCCAGAACTTATAATAATCAACTCCGGGGGGCTTCGGACTTGGGAGTAAGAAGAAAACTTGGAGCGGGGACAAAACTTGTTTCTGCAAAAAAATAACAAATTATAGTGGGATGGGGGAGAACTGAACTGCACTCCAGGTCCCCAACACTGCTGGAGGCTGGTGCTCTAGCCAGTCCACCATGGGAGCAGCTCAGACAAGCATTGCCCCGACAGTGTCCTTGACGTTCCTTCATGGCAGCATACAGCAGCAGGGGTACTGTCTCTTATTGCATGCTGAAACAACCCCTGTCACTGTGGTGCCATTCATGCTTCATACAGTGTGTTATCTATGCATGGTTTTGTCCACATTATATTGACCTGGTACTGCCAAATGGTACTGGAGGAGTCACTGGTTTTAACCACTGTCTGAATTTAATCATCATGTAGATCTCTTGTAGTACTTTTTTTCTAGAGTTGCCTCTGTCATTTTTTATTCTTTTTGACATGGTTAAACTGCCTCCATCAAGACAGAAGCAATTTTGTTTTATGTTCAGGTTTTACAGTATGCATTAACTAGTAAGGCTGTGGCATTGCAGTATGCATTATCTAATTTGGCTTTGTTATTTAAGCAGGTGTAGTTTGTCCTGCTTATATTGCCAGTTTTTGGTGCCAGAGTGTCACATGCAGAAGTGGAACACACTTTGCCAGTATGGAAGACAAATATTGGAAGGTCTTCCTTTATTTATCGAGGACCAACATATAATCTGGAACTCGGTCCTGCAGTATGAAAGACCAAATTCAGGCCTGATTGTTTTTACTAAATTCAAATGTTGTGTCATAGTTCATAAAAGCATAGAAACATAGACAATGATGGCAGATAAAGACTTTTAGTCCATCTAGTCTGCCCCAGTTCCTTAAATCCCAGGACTCATTCTTGGAACCTAATGTTCCCCAGGATACTAACCCTCTCAGACTTTACTCTAGTTACTTTCTCTGGTCATGTCATCCCTGCTAACCACTATTCCCTTCATTCTATCCCAGGCCTATATGAACCTCCTTCCTGTGCTCACTTCCACTACCTCAGCTGGAAGACTGTTCCAGTGCTCCACCACCTTTTCTGTAAAGAAGTACTTCCACACATCTCTCCCGAACCTCCCACTTACCAACTTCCACTCACGACTCCATGACCTTGAGTTTATACTCAGGCAAAATAATTCCCTGCAGTTCACTTTGTTAACTCCTTTGAGAAATTTGAAGGTCTCAGTCATATCACCCCTCTTCATTCTGGTTTCCAGTGAGTACAAATTAAGTGCCATGAGTCACTCCTCATAGGATTAACCCTGCTGTCCCTAAATCATTTTGGTCATTCTGCATTGCACTGTTTAATTACTTTCTCTGGTTATGTCAGCCTTGGTGACCACTACTCCCTTCATTCTATCTCAGTCCTGTTTGAACCCCTTTACTGTGCTCACTCCCACCACCTCAGCTGGAAGACTGTTCCAGGGCTCAACCATCTTTTCTAATTTCATTTTTATTAAAGTTAGACTACTGAATAACAAAAACTCATTTAAAATGGTGACCTGGAATCTCAGTGCAAAACAGTTTACATTACGCATAGGTTTTGCATATAAACAATACAAAGCAAATGCAATACAATAAATTATTAATACTTGCAGTGTTTCCATTTCAGTCTTTCTGTAAAGAAGTACTTTCTCACATCTCTCCTGAACCTCCCACCTGCCAACTTCCACTCATGACTTCATGACCTTGAGTTTATACTCAGGCTAAATAATTCCCCACAGTAAACTTTGTTTGCTCCTTTAAGAAATTTGAAGGTCTCAATCATATCACCCCTATCCCTTCTGGTTTCCAGTGAGTACAAATTAAGTGCCCTGAGGTGCTCCTCATAGGATTTACCCTGCTGTCCCTAAATCATTTTGGTCACTCTGCATTGCACTGTTTCTAACCTATCCTTGTTTTTTACGGAGGTAAGGACATAGATGTATACTGTAGGTAGGTAGAATTTACATAGATACATAGAATTTCTCAGCAGATAAGGACTGCCTGGCCCATCTTTCTACTTTCTTCCTCCCTCTGTGTGAGAGGCAGTGGAGGTGACTTTTCTGGACAAATCAGCAGGAGTTGTGAGAGAACTCCAGGGTGTCACATTCATATAGTTTTCTCTTTTTCTTTTTATAGGATAATTGTATTGGATTTATATATTGTTTTTTTCTTTATAGGTGGGTACAGTATGGGTAATTGTGATAGAAGATGTGCTGGTCTGTTGCTTTCCTGGTCAGGCACTACACCCTGGCCAAACTCCTGAATCTCCAGCCCTTCTTCCCAACCTTACCTGCAGAGGTTTATAACCAGTGCAGGGCTTTAGGTATTGTTGATAGGGGGCAGAGGTGGGCCAGGGGTCCTGGACTGTGAAAGGGGGGGTGAGTGGGGCAGCCGTATCAGGGTTGTATGGTCCAGGAGACTCCCTGATATGAACTGGTCTCTAGACCATGGTCTGGAACGTCTGGTGACCATACCCAAGGGCTCCTGTATTTCTGGGCAGATAACTCAGTCAGCCCCAGATTCCCATCCAACTCGAGTGGTGTTATGCAATGCTAGTTCTATTAGAAACAAGACAGCAATTATTGCTGATCTTATTGGTACAGCAGACCTGGCTTGCATCACCGAAACCTGGCTTGATGACAACATGGGCCCCATCTTGGAAGCGGCAGTCCCAGCCGGGTTTTCACTGGTACACCACTCGAGATTAGACCACAGGGGCGGGAGGGGCTATCTGTTTTAGATCAGAATTGGGTCTTACTGGGGTACCAGTAGAGGTGACCAGATCATTTGAATCTACCATAGTAGCATGTGTGGGCTGCAGGATCATTCTCGGCTACCATCCACTTGGGGGTGAAAAATTGTTCCTGCAGGAAGTAGCAGATTTCATCGTCGATGCGGCATTGGAGTTGCCCAGGCTAATAGTCCTGGGTGACTTCAATGCCTGGGTCAGTGATGAACTCTTGCAGTTTGGTCAAGACTTCCACCAACATATGTCTTCATTGGGGTTCACACAGGTAGTTGCCCCGGTTACTCATATCCAGGGTCACTCATTTGATCAGGTCTTCCTCCTGGGGATCAAGTCAGCTGACTTGGTGGTGGAGCCAATCATGTGGTCCGATCACTACACAGTAAGATTCAGTTTCCAGTACCCCCTTATAGGCCTGCCTCTGTGGAGATGGTCAGATACCGCCGTTTGATGGGTGTAACCCTGGAATGTCTTTTGGCGGTATTAGACCTATCGGGAGTTCCGAGGGCAGGTGGGGATCCAGAGAATTTAGTTCTGGCCTATAATAAGGTTATTACTGAGGCTCTGGATGCTATCTCCCCAGTCCGTGTTCATCCACTCTCTCTCTACTTTCTGTTCCCCTGGTTTTGATGGGACCTTGAGGGAGTTGAGATGTGTAGGATGAAGATTGGAGTGTTGCTGATAGAGAACGACCCTTGAAGCTGACCATCTTAGATTAATAGATCATTATCAAAGCTATCAATCAGCAATCTCATGTAAGAAGGCAGAATTCCTGTTCGGTAAGATAGCTGCTGTTCAAAATTAACCAGCTCAGCTTTTCGGAACCGTGGACAGGTTGTGCAACCCAACCTGTCTACTGGTTCGAGGAGCTTTTTCACAAGAAAAGTGTGATGAGTTTGCTCGATTTTTTGCAGATAAGGTGGCTGACATCAGGGCCGAGATTTGTTAAGCACCCTCTATGGGGGTTAATGGTGGTCGGTGTATGGTAACTACCCCTCGGTATTCTTGGATATCTTTTGACCAGCCAGAGATAGGAGACATTGTGCAAATTGTCCAGAATTTGCAGCCTACATGCTGTAGTTTGGATTCAGGCCCGACATGCCTATTATTAGGGTGTATTGAGATCAGCAGCCTGATCCTTGCAGAGAGTGGTTGGTGCTCTTTAGAACTGGGAGAGTTCTCTAGCTCACTGAAAGAAGCGGTGGTGACACCGCTTCTTAAGAAAGTGTCTCTAGATCCAAACAGCTGTGCAAACTACAGACCCATCTCTAACCTTCCCTTTGTTGGGAAGATGATTGAGAAGGTGGCTGTGCTGCAACTGGAGAACCACTAGACCATCCATGATATCTTTGATCCTCTCCTGTCAGGCTTCTAGAAGAGACATAGTATGGAGACCGCTCTGGTTCAGGTGCTCAATGATCTTCTGATGGCGAGAGACCAGAAGCACTGTTCCATCTTGGTGCTTCTGGATCTTCCTTCAGCATTTAACACTGTGGACCATGGGGTTCTACTGGAATACCAGAGGGTCATCTGTGGCCTGGCTGGTCCAGTTCTCAAATGGTTTTATTCCGTCCTAGCAGGTACGTCTCAGAGGGTGGTATCGGGAATTATTTTCCTTAGAGCCATTCTCTCTGCTGTGCAGGGTCCCTCAGGGCTCAGTGCTGTCCATCATGTTGCTTGCAGTGTATTTTTGGCCCCTCAGAGACATTGTAATATGATATGGACTGAGTTTTCATTGATATGCTGATGACACACAGCTCTATCTGTCTTTTGCACCTGACCAGGATAGTGCAATCTCAATGTTTAACAGCTGTCTAGTGGAGATTCATTACTGGATGAAGTCCCGCTGGTTGAAATTTAATTCTGGGAAGACTGAGGTGTTGGTAGTGGATCTGGGGCACTGGATAGAGAGACTGATGGTGGGATTACCCTCAGACTTTGGCTTGATGGGGTACAACTGCCTACCTCTGAATGGGTGCAAAATCTGGGGGTGGTTCTTGACGATGGACTGACACTGCAAGCACAAGTGTCAGTAGTCATCAAGTCTTCCTTTTACCATCTTAGGAACATCACCAGAATTAAGCACCTTGTTCTATCCAATGATTTGCCCACATTGATCCATGCGTTTGTGACCTCGCTCCTTAACTACTGCAACTCCCCTTACCTGGGGCTTCCAGGGATTGATGTCTGCCACTTGCAGCTGATTCAGAACGCTATTAAAACAATGATTTTCTACTTTAGTAAAGTGTATTATTATTATCTCTAATGTTCTTAATATTACTACTACGTTTGTAAATGTGATGTACTGTTCTATTGTTTTTGACTTGTATGGCCTCTGTTGCTATATTTTATATCCTAATGGTGATTTTGGCATTGTGTAAGTATATCTCCTATTATCAGAAGAGAGAAAGAAATGCATTTTAGCTGGGATTAGTCAGCTAGACAGTGCCTAGCTTCAATTGTAAACTATGCTATCATAATCACAGATAATGCCTCTGCACTAATAATTTCAAAAACAATCATCTCTATTACAACTAATTGCTAACATACTAACATAATAAAATGCTAACAGAATAGGCCTAATGGTCTTTCATGTCTGCTCGTTTGTTCAGCCCCCACCCTGGGAGCTGACCATGCTGCCCCCCTCGCCTTCTCTGGCTTCTCCCTTCCCAGTTCTGGATATTCTCGCTGCATTGGATTTTGCTTCCAGAACCCTTCACCTGTACCTGTCCCACCCTCTCTTGAACCCCTCCACCATCTCTGCCTCCACCAGCCCCCTAGGCAGTGCATTCCATGGCTACACCACCCTCTCAGTGAAGTAGCACCTCCTCCTTTCTCCCTGAATCTACCCTCCAGCTTCCACCCATGCCCTCTAGTGGCCCCCCTCCTCCTTCCTTTGAAGCACCCTGACTGCTCCTCCCCTATTTACCCCCTTCATTTACCTGAAGACCTCTATCATGTCCCACCAGTCCCTTCTCTCTTCCAATATGTACATATTTAGCTCTTCGAGCCTCTCCTCATAAGTCCTGTCCCCCAAGCCCCAAATCATTTTGGTTGCCCTCCTCTGGACCCTCTCCAGGAGTTTAATGTCCCTCTTTAAGTGTGGCCTCCAAAAATGCACGCAGTACTCGAGGTGCGGCCTCACCAAGCAGTTATACAGAGGGAGTATCACTTTCCTCCTTCTGGAGGTGATCCCCCCCTAGCTATGCATCCCAGCACCCTGTTGGCCTTGGCTGCTGCCCTCCTGCAAGTCTACGAGTTGTTCATCTTGACATCCACCACCACCCCCCCCCAGGTCCCCCGCTAAATTTGTTCTTTCTGGCCATAAATTATCTCATCACTGTGACACTTTAAATTCTATGGGCTGGCTTCCTGTTCAGTTACATTTCCGACTAAGTATGGCTAAATTTACACATAGAGTAATTAACTATTAACTATTACTGAATGAAATACCACCTCCCTTGCCTGCCTCATTCCATGATTTGAATGTAACGCAACCACCCCCCCCGTTTTCCTCACCCTATGACCAGATTTGCTATTCACCATAAATCTCACCCGCAACCTATTCTCTAGACAAAGGATCTATATTCTGCCTATATTGATTAGTATAGTTGATCGCCTTTTTTTTTATATAACTGTACTGTTTAACCATGAATAGCCTCAACCAATGCTTAGTTCATGCCTGTAACCTCTGTCTAATATCTTTCTCCTTGATCTGTATCTCCTATGTATTATGTGCAATTGTTTGTTTATCTGACATGGAGCCTTCGTAAAGTAATCTCTGACTCAAAGGATTGTAATTATCATATGTATCAAATAAATAAAAAGAACCTCTGGTGTCCCACCAAGTCTTAGTCGTCTCCTGAAATTGTATGATTAGAGATATTACTCTAGACAAAGGGTAGATAATGGGGTCCTAAAACTCCCATTTATGAGATCTAATAGTGGCCAGAGGTCCTTTGCTTATACTGATCCATCTAATTGGAATAATTTTCCCCTGGATATTAGACAGCTGCAATCTTTTAAAACATTTGCTTATGCACTGAGGCTGTATTTTACTTCGCTGGTTAAATGTAACTGTTTTAAGCAGGTATTTTCCTATCGGACTTGAATTTTTATAGTCCACATTTTTATGGCTTGTTAATCTATTGTAAGTCATATGTATGTATCTATGTTTTATTTAGTGTCGGTCACACCTGTAAAAGGACCTTATGTTTTCCAGTATGTTTCCCCATTAAGTGAATAAACAAACAAACAATTTGACTCCAGGCCACCTGGAATACCATTCATGTTATACTATTAGCTGCATCAGTAAGGCAACTGGAAACCTGGAACTCCCAGAAGCACCTTATTCTTTCCCTAGTGCACAACCTGGTGCTGCGCAGATAATTACATTTTCATACAAAAGGGTGTGGTATGCACATATTTTGACTCCAAGCAAACAGAAGAGAGAAATAATTTTAAGTGCCTGAGCTAGGATTTGAATTTAGACTGCCTGGAATACTGTTCCAGTTGTTCTACCATCTGGGCCACCAAGACAACTGGAAACCTGGGACTCTCAGATGCACCTTATTCTTTCTCTAATGCACAGCCTGATGCTGCACAGATAATTACATTTTCATACGCAAGGGTGTAGTATGCACATATATGGACACCAAACAAACAGAAGAGAGAAGGAAAGAAATGTCATAGCTGGGATTTGAAGTCAGGCCATGAAGAATACCATGCACATATCATAGAATCATAGAACTTGATGGCAGTGAGGACCTCTTGGCCAATCTAGTCTGCCCCTTATCCCCATACTATTCTTCGCTCCCCCCTCTGAAAGCACTCATCCCACCTCTCTGTAACCCCATGTGCCTATCCCATGCTCTCTTAAAACTTGACACTGTTTCAGACCCCACCACTTCCTCTGGAAGCCCATTCCAAGTTTCCACCACCCTATCAGTGAAGAACTGTTCTCTCACATTGCCTCTGTAGCCCCCCCTCGTAGTCTTAAACCATACCCCCTCATTATGGCGCCTTCCTTCTTGTGAAATAAACTCCCTGGGTCTGCTTTGTTTATCCCTTTGATGTATTTAAAGGTCTCTCTGATGTCCCCTCTCTCCCTTCTAGTCTCCAATGTGTAAAGACCAAATTCCCTACATCTCTGTTCATACAGTTTGCCCTTCATCCCTGGCACCATCTTGGTCACTCTTCTGTGAACCCTTTCAATCAAGTCTATGTCTTTGCGCAGGTATGGCCTCCAGAACAGGACTCCATACTCGATGTATGGTCTCACCATGGCTTGGTATAGGGGCATCAGGACTTTCCTCCTTCTGCTAGTGATTCCCCTGCCTATACACGCCAGTATCCCATATGCTCTTCCCATCGCCCTGGAACACTACTTCCCTACCTTGAGATCACTGGACACTATTATCCCCAGATCTGTCTCTTGCACTGTAACCCTGACATCCTCACCCCCAAGTGTGTGTCCTGCCTTCATGTTCCTGTGTCCTAGGTGCATGACTGCACACCTCTTGATGTTAAATTTTAGTTGCCAGGTCTCTACTCACCCTTCAATTGCCCTCAGGTTCTGCCTCATGTCTTCAACGCTCCCTGCAGAGTCTACCCTATTGCAGATTTTCATATCATCTGCAAAAAGGGCCTCTCAGCCCTTCAGCCTGTCCACTATATCGTTTATGTTGATTTTGAAAAGGAGCTGTCCCAGCACTGACCCTTGGGGGAACAGGCTAGTCACCTTCCCTGTCCTGGAGTTCATCCCATTCACTACCACCCTCTGGCTTCTGTCTACCAATCAGTTTTCTACCCATACAGCTATTTCATCACCCACCCCCCTACTTTCCAGCTTGTTGACAGGCCTTCTGCGGGGCACAGTGATGAAGGCCTTGCTGAAATCCAGATAGGCCACGTCCACCACTACCTCCTGATCAATGACCTGCATCACCCATAGAAACATAGAAAAATAGAAACATAGATTTTAACAGCAGATAAGGACCACTTGGCCCACCTAGTCTGCCCCATTCCTACCTATCTGATAAGCTGCAATTTCCAGTTACCAAACACCCCTACTTCTTTCTACTCCTCACTAAAATTGCCTTACTGTATGTCTGTCCCATGCATTCTTGAACTCCCTCACTGTTTTTGACCCAACAACCTCCCCAGAAAGGTGATTCCATGTGTCCACCACCCTCTCTGTGAAAAAGTATTTCCTCACATTGCTACTGAGCTGCCCCCATCTTCAAATTATGCCCCCTTGTTCTTATACGTCACTTTTTCATAAAGATGCTCCCCTCTTGGACTTTGTTGACTCCCTTGAGGTACTTGAAAGTTTCTATCATGTCCCCCCTCTCTCTCTCCTTTCCTCAAGGTATACATCTTAAGCTCCTCTAGTCTCTCTTCATACGGCTTATGTTGCAGACTCTGCACCATTTTAGTTGCCCTCCTCTGGACTGCCTCAATCCTGTCTATGTCCCTGCAGAGATGGGGTCTCCAGAACCGTATGCAGTACTCCAGATGGGGTCTCACCAACTGTCAGTACAGAGGGATAACAACTTCCTATTTTCTACTAGTGATGCCTCTCCCTATACATCCAAGTATCCCCCTAGCCCTCCTTACTGCCTTCTCAAATTGCTTACCTACCTTAAGATCATCTGATATGACTACTCCAGGTCCCCTTTCATTTGTGCTGTTGTTAGTACCACCCCCTCATTGTGTACTCTGCCCCTTGGTTTTTGTTTCCCAGGTGCATTACTTTGCACTTTTTTGCATTGAATCTAAACCGCCATATTTTTGACCTATTTCTCCAATCTTGCCAAGTTCCTTCTCATTCTTTGTACTCCTTCTAGTGTATCAACCCTGTTACAAATCTTTGTGTCATCTGCAAAGAGGCATAATTTTCCAGCCTACAACGTCACCATAAGGACATTAAAGAGGACCAGTCCCAATACTGAACCCTATGGTACCCCACTAGTGACCCCCTTTGTTCAGCATGTACTTGATTTACTATTACCCTCTGGGTCCTGTTGTCCAGCCAGCTTACCCAGGCTATGACCCTGGGATTCACCCCCAGGCTGGCTAACTTGTATATTAATCTTTTGTGTGGAACTGTGTCAAATGCCTTGCTAAAGTATAGGTAGGCCATATCCACAGCCCCTCCTTGGTCTATTACTTTGGTTACCCAGTCAAAGAACGCTATTAGATTCATCTGACAAGACCTTCCTGCTGTGAATCCATGCTGCCTTGGGTCATGTGCCCCACTGGCCCCTAGGTACTCAACAGTTCTTTCTTTCAGAAGTGATTCCATCATTTTTCCTACCACTGAGGTCAAGCTAACAGGTCTACAGTTTCCTGCCTCTGCCTTGCTCCCACATTTGTGAAGAGGAATCACATCCACCCTCCTCCAGTCCTCTGATACCACACCATCCTCCCATGATTTGTTAAAAAGAGTAGGCAGTGGTGTCACCAGTTATCCCTTTAGTTCTTTTAGAATTCTGGGGTGAATCCCATCAGGCCCCATTGCTTTGTCCACTTTGAGTTTCAGGAGTTCCTTCATGATGCTTTCTTCTGTGAATGGACTGGCATTGACTCCCCTGTCCAGAGTGCTTTTATTGTTTGGTTTGGGTACCTCCCTGTCTTCTTCTTGTGTGAATACAGAGCAAAAGTATTCATTCAGTATTTCTTCCTTTTCACACTCACCCTCTGCCAACCTCCCTCCCCTTTTTTAAGCCTTACTATCCCTCCCTTGGTCTTCTTTTGCTCCCTGATGTACCAATAAAAGGTTTTATCCCCCTTCTTAACTGAGTTGGCTATCTTTTCATCAGTTTGGGTCTTCACTATTCTGACTGCCTTCCCTGCTTCCTTCTGCTTTAACTGATACAGTTCTCTGTCCTGCTAATTCTGTGATTCCTTGTACTTCCTGAATGCTACCTCTTTCTCCCTAACCTTTCCCACCACCTCCTTTGAAAACCATAGTGGTTTTTTACTTTGTTTTGTTTATTTTCTTCACACAAAGGCTTGTTGCCTCTGTGATGGCAGTTTTGATTATTCCCCATTGTTCTTCCACCCCTCCTTCCTACCCATTTGCTAGTGCATTCGTTAGTCACTCACCCATTTTGGCAAAGTCATTCCTCCTAAAATCCAAGACCTTTGCCTTTGTATGGCTTGTCTCTACCTCTGTGTTTATTGTGAAATATACTGTTTGGTGGTTACTAGTGTCCTGATGGTTACCCACTTCTAAATCTGTGATCCTCTCTTCATCTCCATATGAGAGTACCAGGTCTAAGATTGCTTCCTACTGAGTGGGTTCAATACTAGTTGTCTAAGGCATGCCCCCTGCAGGGCATCAAGACTGACCCCGCTCTTGGATGTGGCTGCAGTAAATGTGCTCCAGTTAACATCTGGCATATTCAGGTCCCCCATCAACAATATCTCCCATTTTTCTGCCATTCTAAGGATACCTTCTATCATTTCCTTGTCCATTTCTTCCCCCTGAGATGGGGGTCTGTATACAACCCCAGTGCAGATTGTGGTGTCATTGCCTGTGTCCAAGTTGATCCACAGTGCCTTCACTCCTCCCCATTTACCCTTTAGTTCTGCTGCTTTGATTCCTTCCTTTACGTAGAGAGCTACTCCTCCCCCTCTTTTACCATCCCTGTCCCTCCTGTAGATTGTGTACCCTGGTATGTTTACATCCCAGTCATGGTTCTGCATGTACCATGTTTCTGTGACTGCCACGATATCCACATGTTCTTTTTCCATCAAGGCCACTAATTCTGGAAGCTTGCTACCCAGACTATGGGCACTGGTACTCATTACTCTCCACTTTTTTATGGCTTTACCTCCTGTATCCCCATCCCTACCCTTACTGCCTTTGCCTTCTCCATTTTCCCTTGTTCTGCTTCCAATTGACCTTTGTACTTTGGTGTTAACCTCACTAACTACCCTATTTTGTGTGGGGAGGCTGGGAATTTCCTGCTTCATATATGTGCCTCCCCCCTTGACTAGTTTAAAAGCTTGCCAATGAAGTCTTTGAACCGATCACCCAGGAAACTAGTTCCCTTCCCAGACAGATGCAGCCCATTTTGCCAGTATAGGCAGGTATCCCTCCAGGTGGAACCCCAGTTGTCAGTGAAGTCAAAGCCTTATTCTCTGCACCATTTTTTCAACCATTCATTGAATCACATGGTGCAGAGTACCCTTGTCTCACCATACCAGAGATAGGCAGCACCCCGAGAAGGATACTGTGTGTGCTACTTGTCTAAGGTCCTTCCCCAACTCCACAAACTCTTCCTGTACTACTCTAATCCCCTGCCCAGCCAAGTCATTTGTCCTGAGGTGGACAATGACATCTAGCTCCATCTTCCATGCAGCTTCTTTTGTGATCTTGGGGTTTTGCTTCCTGTTCCTTCTAGCCATGGCACCAGGTAGGCATCGTACTTCACCCAATCACTTACTTTGACTCAAAGAACACAATTAAATATGACTGGCATGGCTTCCTTTTTTAAACCCTTGCTGCCTGTCATCCAGAGCTCATCTGCCTCCAGACAGTCTGTCACCCTCCCCCTGATGAATGCCTCTATGACCTTCCCCAACACTGTGGTGAGGTTGACTGGGCAGTAGCTTTCTCTTAACTCCCTGCTTCCCCCTTGTGTATCGGTACCAGGGTCACCCTCCTCCAGTCCTCTGGTACCCTTCCAGAATCCAGAGACAGGTTGAACAGCCTGGCCAGTGGGGCAGCCAGCTCCTCTTTCAGTTCCCAGGTCATGCTCGGATGTAACCCATCCAACCCCATGGCCTTGTCTACTCTCAACTTGCCTAGTTATTCCCTAACTCTCTCTGCATTGAAAGAGCTTGTGTCTACCCCATGCTCCCCCCCAAATAACTCTGGTCCCCTGCCCTCCCCTTCCTTTGTAAATACCAAGCAAAAGTACCTATTTAGTTCTTCTGCTTTATCCCAGTCCTCTTCCAATGGCCTCCCTCCTCCCCCCCCCAGCCTTGTGATCCCCTGTCCTGTCTTTTTCCTTTCTCCCACATATCTAAAGAATGTTTTGTATCCTGTCTTGGCCTGCTTTGCTGTCCTTTCCTCAGTGTTGGCTTTTGCCCTCCTATTTACCTTCCCTACTAGCTTCCTCATTTCTCTATAAGCCTTCCCTGTCCTTTTCCTTCTGTGTTCTCTTGTAGTCCCTGAAAGCCCTCCTTCTGCCACGACCACCCTCACCACTTTCCTAGTGAACCAGAGTGGTCTCCTGCATCTTGTACCCTTCCTAACCCTCCTAATACACATTTGCATGGCCTCCCCCACTTGGTCTCTAATAACTCCCCATAATTCTTCCAAATCATTTATCTACCCGATGCCCTCCATTGCCTCTCTCACTATCCTTCTCATTATGTTGAAGTCTGTGCACCTGAAGTCCAGCACCATTGTGTTGGTTCAGTGCATCTCCCTCCATGCTTTCACCTTGAACCTGATGGTCCTATGGTCACTGTTTCCCAGCCTCTCTCCCACCACCACTTCCTTCATATTCTCCCTATTCATTAAGACCACATTCAGCAGGTTGTTTCACCTAGTTGGATCTTTGACCAAGAGCTGTAGGAACACCCCCTTCAGTGCCTCCAGAATCCCACTACTTCTAGCCAAAGCCACGTCTGGGATGGTCTAGTCTACATCTGGGTAGTTTAGGTCCCCACCAGAAGTATTGCTCCCTTGAGAGTCATCTTAGTGACCACCTGTGACATTAACCTGCCCTGTTCTTCCCCTTGTGTAGGTGGTCTGTAAACTACTCCTAGTCTCAAGGATTCCCCTGTCATTCTGCCCAGTGTTACCCAAAGGAATTCCATTTCCCCATTCCCCTTCTGCCCCTCCATAACCATTATGTCCTTCCTGATGTATACAGCCACCCCCCTTTTTGTCTCTACTGTCCTTCCTGAAAAATCTGTAGCCAGGGATAGCTGTCTCCCACATATGATATTCCATCCACCAAGTTTCCATGATCACAGTTATGTCCACTGTGATGTGTACAATGATGAATATCAAATCTTCCATCGTATTTCCTAAGTTCCTGGCAATAGCCACTAATCTTCTCCACCCTAGTCCCCTTCCCTCTGCTCTCCCCCAGGGCATGGTAGAACCTAAAATCTCATCCCTTCCCCGGGGGGGCCTAGGGCCCCCCATTTCAGTCATAGCAAGGTGTGATTTTACCCCAAGCCCCCCCTGTCTGGTTTAAATTATAGGCTTTTTCAAAGAACTCCCCCAGCCTACATTTCAGTACGGCTACACCTTCTCTGATAAGGTGTAGCCTGTCAGGAACAAAAAGACTCTCATCATCCCATGTTGCCCCCAAGTCCCCTCCCAGTCTATACCCCATCTGTTTATTCCATCTCACTAGCCAACTATTGTACTCTTTTATCTGTAGTTTTCTCTCTGTACTAGTTCTGGGTACTGGTGAAACTTCCAAAAATGTTCAAGATTTGAAACACGGACCACTGCAAAACCTAGCCAAGGCTTTAAATCTCACCTGTTCCTCCTGGTGACTATTTTCTTCCAGGTTGTTTGCTCCCAAGTGGAAGGCCAAATGTGATTTCCCATCCTGTTCCTTGCCCCATAAGGGAATATACTTGAAGTGGTAGTAAAATTTATTTATACAGTATAACACTATTAGGGCTATGGTATGCCCTATTTACAAGGTGAACCTGTGTAAATGTTCACATTTAAAAAAATGTGTCAACACAACATCATATACAAACAATGACATCAAGTACAAAAGACAATACATATATACCATCTACATTATGACATTACAATCAAATATCAACTAAAATTTTCTATAGCTTCTCCTGGTAGGATTATAATTTATACCCCAAAATGTAATTGACCCCATTACATTCACATCAAAAGGGATATTCCTGTTTTACTGCAGCCTTAAACATAGACCTTGTCAGTTCCTGGTTTCTTAATTGGGTCAGAAGTACATTCCAGCTAACTGTAGCTTTCCATTCAACTGTCATTTTACCCGAATTGTTAATTATTTTTGGCTGTACTAATTCCCTAGCCCTCTTTAATCTCAAATTTAATTCATGGTTTGGTCTATGTAGCTTTTCTTTTAAGTACAGAGATACCTCATTTTTTATTATACCCCAGACTTGATTTATCCATATATTTTTTCTCCTTAATTCAAGTGAATTCCAGTTTAATGCACTATACATTGCGCAAAGGTGTGTACTGTACTTGCATTTTAACACATAACGTGCTAGCCTGTT
This sequence comes from Neoceratodus forsteri, assembly GCA_016271365.2. NCBI lineage: Eukaryota > Metazoa > Chordata > Ceratodontiformes > Ceratodontidae > Neoceratodus > Neoceratodus forsteri. The sequence goes on along the minus strand of CM057459.1, from coordinate 1,284,277,037 downwards.
GTAAATATGGTCCAATTTAATTAACTTTTTTTTTATCAGCATGCTGATATGTATGACTCCCATAGTCAATGGTCGGCAAAATCAGCTAATTTGCAATCATTAATCGAACATTCATTGTAGTGCAGTTTATAAACCATTTCATGACTCCTATACGGACATTTGTTTTCTTTATCAAGTCTGAGATAGGATGAACGAACGTGAGGTGTTGATCAATATAAATCCCCAAATACTTATAGACCTCTGTTTGAGTTAAGATGTTCCCCTCTCTAGTCCTGATCTTCATCTCCATGTGTGATTTATTTATTTTGGAAAGTTTAGAACTAAAAAACATAGCTTGGGTCTTTTTACAATTTATTATTAATCCCAAAGAGATAAAATAATCCTACCTCATCAGAAAATCATTTTGTAACTTGTTTTCAACCTCTCCAAGGGAACTACCCTCGGTCATGAGTACTGTGTCATTGGCGTATAATCGAATACTAGAATATATTATTTTATCTGTAGGCCATTTATGTATATATTAAACAGTAGTGGGCCAAGGATCAATCCTTGGGGGACTTCTCATGTTATGGGTATGTCTGATCGAAACCCATTAACAACAACTAACTGTGTTCTTTTGGTTAAATAAGATTGAAACTATTGACAGGATTCATATGTCAACCTTATGTTACTGAGGTTACCCAATAAAATTCTATGATCCACCAAATCGAACACTTTTTACAGGTCCACGGACACAGCGCCCACAGACCTTGCCATACCCAATGGGGTGGCAACCGCATCTAGAAAATCCATGAGCGCTGTGGCCATGGACCTGCCCTTCCTAAATCCTGTTTGACATTTTGTCAAATCCTCATGTTTTTTAAGATAGTGTATTAGCTGTCCATGAACTATCTTCTCTACTATTTTTGAGACTGTTGACAATAGGGCTATGGGATAGTAATTTGATGGGTCTGTGGGATCCCTTCCTTTTGCAACTGCAACAACCTTAGCCAACTTCCAACTCTGTGGAAAAATTCCCTCTCTCAGGCTCCAATTTATTATATCTCTAAGAACCTGGATATCTGTGCAGCTGAATCCTTTAATAACCTATTTTCTATCCCATTGATTTCACTAGCCTTTTTTATCTGCAAGTTATTAACTATCATGAGAACCTTGACGATGGTTGCAGTTCTAAATCTAAAGTTTGAAGAGTTTTGCTCTTCTGAAACTACCTTTTTTACCTTCCCTTTTAATTCTGAGTTTATTATCTTGAGATCTGGCAAATTTACAAGATAGTTATTTAACATATCAGCCGCATCTTCTGGTTGTTGTAGCACCCCATTGCCTTTAATTCTTATTTCCAGATGATTACTAATGGGGATCATAAGGTTTTTTATCAAAGTCCAATAATCTTTAGGGTCAGTTGTTGTTTTAATTTTTTGTTTATAATTGTGGCTTTTTGAATTTCTAATATCTGTGGAAATCCTACTTCTTAGTTGTTTGTATTTTATCCATAATTCGGGGTCCAATTATTTATTTGCTTTTTTCCAGAGTTGTTTCTTTTTTATTAGTCTTTTCATTTTTAATCCAATCCATGGTAAACATCTTTGTCTATATTTCATGACCTTTAAAGATACAAACTGGTTACAAGCTTCTAAGAACATGGTGGTGAATTCTTCTACTGCCATATTCAAGCCAGGAATAAGAAAGACCCTGTACCATGGCATCCTTGCCAAATATTCCCTAAAAAGCTGTTTATTTAAGTTTATATAACTTCTCCTATATTTGCTTTCCTGTTTAGGAGAAAAGTTATTTACTTGCTCCAGATTTATGCTACAGTGAATGACATTATGGTCACCTAGATTCAGACAACAAAACCTTACTTCATTTACCCTCATGTCCATGGAAACAAAAATTAGTTCCAATATGTTACCACAACTGTTTAAAGTACTCTTTCTGGTAGCAGAATGAATAATTTGGATTAAATTTAAGATCTGCATTAAATCATCTAGTTTTTGCCTTTGAAACCCCCCCTCCAATGCTGCATTAAAATCTCCCATAAGGATAGTTTTCTTATAGCCTACATGATCCACTAACATGTGGCAAAAACTATAAAAAATAAGAAATTGTTACTTTTGTTGGTGAATAAACAGCACCTCCAACCAATTTTTTTAACTCTAAACAAACCAATGAATACTCAATGCCCTCCATTTTTCCAGAGTACAAAATCTCAGAATGACCTAATACATATTTTAAATAAATTAAAATTGTACCACCTCTTGATCCTCTATCCTGTCTATGATGGTAATAGTAATCCAAGTCAATTTCTGCTTATTTTTCACCTTTGTGTAGCTAAGTTTCAGTCAAGACTACGATGTCTGGGTTTTCAACAGAAAACCAGGCCCTGAAGGAGTCCATTTTATTAATCAAACTTCTCACATTATCATGTACAAATTTAATGGAGTTTTCCTCAGAGCCTGGGTTCGGTTCAATATCCTCACATAGTAATATGGTGGATTCCCTTCCGCTCCACTCCACCCAAACTTTACTATGTCTCCCCCCCACTTGATACTCTTCAAGATATAGTTGCCAATCAGTAACACCTTGCCCCCTTTTTCTTTCTGGCTTACATGAGCCACAGTTCTACTTCTCCAAGCTACCAGCATCTGTTCTACCTTCCTGTCCCTTGCTATCACCCCTTCCAAATCCTTGCCTTGATCCCTAATCCTCTCAGTCTTGGTAGCTTCTCCCTCGCCTTCCCTGTTGACTTCTACCACTACATCTATTGTCCTTAGCCTTAGCACTCTGATCCTGTTCCCCTCCATATGCCTGTCTCCTGCCAGTGATTCTCTAGATAGACTCAATGAGTAGGTAGCCTCACCCAACTCCTTTTTGTTGTGATCATCTAGTCCAGTGCCACCACTAGTCTCCTTCTGCCCTCCATGCTCCAGTTCTTTTTTCTGCACAGCATCCTGTTTCCTTTGCTCCCCCATGCTGACTCTCTGCTGGCCCCATGCCCCTTGGTTTTCATCCTTGATCATCTCTTTCCCCTCTTTCTCTCTTACCACGTACACCTCACTCCCAGCTTCCCTTCCCCTGTTTTTCCCTGTACATTCATTAGTCCTGGCACTCATCCCCCATGCTTTGCCCTCCCTCTCCTTATGGACCCTGTTCCCTACTTCCCCTACCTCTTCTGATACCCCTTTCACCATGTTATTCACCAGCAGTGAGTACCTATTTGAGACCAGAATTCCCCCAGTATGTTGTCTTCTACAGTCCCCTACTGGTTAGTTGAGCACTCCTGCCAGGGTCCTTGAAATCCCTTTTCCACTACCAGCAGCCGAAACTACTCTCTGCCATCCATGACTTACCTCACCATCTGTCGTGAACCCCTTCCCCTATACCACCCTCAAACCTGACCTGAACTTCCACAGTTCCAGCTGACACCCCTTCACTCCATTCCCACATTAGCAGACTCCATCTCTCCCAGCTATCTTTATATATGTGCCTCCTGACCCCTGAATTCATGTCCTTCATCCACCTGTCCAATTGATCACAGAAAATGTGTACCTCAGCCTCTAATTTTACTAACTTGAAAGAAACTGAACAAATAAAAGAGAGAAAGAAATAAGTGATTAGCTGGAATTAGAACCCAGGGCACCCAGAATACCACACACATATACAGAAACCAAACAAACAGAAAAGAGGAAGAAAGAAGTGCCTTAGATGAGATTTGAACCCAGGCTGCCTGAAATACCATTCATATTGTGCTACCAGCTACACTACCAAGGTAACTGTAAAACTAAAACTTCTAGAAGTGTCTCACTCTTTCTCAAAGTACAGCACTTATTTCTTTCTCTTTTCTGTTTGTTTGGTGTCCACATACTGTATATATACACATCGCACCCTTGTGTATGAAAATATAATTATCTGTCCAGAACCAGGCTGTGAATTACAGAAAGAATATGGCACTTCTTGGAGTCCCAGATTTCCAGTTGCCTTAGTGACTCAAATAGTAGTGCAGCTGGAGTAGTATTCTGAGCAGCCTTGGTTCAGTTCTCAGCTAAGTAGAGATGCAGCAAATTTAAATTTCACTGGCAAAGTGAATGCGAAGTGGGCACTTTGCATTGCCACTTCGCTATGTGGAGTAGGTAATGCAAAGTGCTCACTCCACCTTGTCATTAGAACTTCATGTTAAGGCAGAATGGCAACACGAAGTAAGGCGAAGTCATTGTTTTTAATGGACTTCGCGTTTCTCATTATGATTCTAAGTAACCCACTTGGTTTTTCATATTTGGCAGCCCCCCCACACATCAATCACATAGCTTACAGTACTGTAAGTCACATGCTCTTTAACTAGGCAGGAAGAAAGTGAGCCATACAAGCAGACACTTTTACTTTCTCCTGTGTAGACAGAGAGAGATTAGTGTGTTTTGTGACTGCTGATACTTTGAGATCAGAGAGGAGGAGATTTAAACTTTGATTTAGACCCAACAGCTTTTTTAAAAGCTACATTTTTTTGTCTTTTCTGTACTCTTTTTTACTTAATTTGCTCTTTCTGTAAATTTTATTTTTCTTACAGGCTTAAAATACATCCAAGTAACTATTAAAAAAAATTAATGTTGTGATTCGTGACGTGATTGTAAATCATGATTTGTGACTGCATTTGTGACCATGATGATGACAAAATGCAAATGCCTACAGCTGTACAACCCCGGGCCCCCCCGAAGACATGTGACACAAAACTCTCCAACTTAAAAACACTCATTAATGAGTACAATGGTGGGGTGGTGATGAAGCATGGAGAGATACTACAAAACAGGCTTAAAATACATCCAAGTAACTATTAAAAAAAAAAGTATATTGTGATTTGTGACGTGATCATAGATTGTGATTTGTGACAGCATTTGTGACTGTCCATGATGATGAAGAATGTGATTTGTATCATGAATGACTTGACATAATGGTCCAGACTTAAAAACACATATTAATGAGTACAATGTTCATGTAGAATTATGCACCACAACTGTCCAACACTCTGAAGGGAAGTCAAAGAAATAACTGTGACTTAAGTTAAAGATGGAGATTGGGCCCTAAAGAGATGCAAATGCACAGACACATTAGGATTGCGCTGTGCACTGAAGAGATGCAGATGCAAAGGCACAACGCCTAACCAGAGCTCACCATCAGAAATTCAGAAATCTGGAAAATAATTAATTTTCCAATTGGGGCAGGCCGTGGGGAAGGGCAGTGTACTGCACTGCAGCAGTAACAGTCACTAGTACTAGTACTAGTAAAGATACCACAAAGAAGTACAAAAAATTGCACAGCTGCAGTGGATAGCATAGCAGGTTCACATTGCTGAAATTATGTGGCACAATAAAAGGTGTCTGATTTGATGACATGCGTCACATGTTTACTCACACACACACTAAGTAATGCATAGCAAATTGAAAACTTCAGTAATATAACCACATATTTTAAACAAACTAAAATTATGCACCGCTGCACCACAACAATCCTCAAAAAAAATTGCAAGAATTATTGAAAATACTACTGTGTGTACATTAACACAGTTATACAAGAAAAATATCACCAAAGTAGAAAGCTCTGTCTTTTTCTCCAAGTTAATCTACCTAGACCACGGATACACCCTTCCCCCAAAGCACACTTCCACTGTCTCTCCATACACAGACTGAATATTGTACATTAACTTTCAAAATCCACACACAAACAATAAATGCTCGATGGTATAAGCACAGGAGGGTTTCCTATAATCGATGAACTAAAGTTTCAGCAAAGCAAATGACCCCAAAAGGCTTTTTTAACAGCTTTTAGAAGGTTTGAATCACAGAGCTCTCAGAGCAGATTCTCTCCTACAGCTTCATACACACACTATCCCAAACTGAGGCTGTGCAGAACAATCTAGAGCCCATGTGACCTGCAATCCCATGAATCACTGCAAAATTCGCCTTTGGAGCTTAAAAACAAGGCGAAGTGAGACGAAGTACATTGTTTTCAATGTACTTCACCATAAGAATTGGTGAAGTAGTGGTTTGGGAAGGTGGAGTAATGCAAAGTCATTGTTTTCAGTGGACTTCGCGTTACTCATTATAACGTGAAGTACTCCGGGTCGCATTGAGAAGCACTCCGCAAATCCGTCTTCACTAGGTGGATCACTTCGTGGAGCGAATTGGGGCCACTTTGCCCACCACTACAGCTAAGGCACTTATTTCTTTCTCTCTTCTGCTTGTGTGGTTTACATATATGTGCACACTGCACCCATGTGTATGGTGCAACCTTGTGTATGAAAATTTCTATTCATTAAGTAGCCACTGAATATCAAGATATATTGATTTCTTTCTGTGTATTTTCAGTGCTGAATTTTATTGTATAAAATTGTTATCTACTGTAACTAAATGTTATAAGCACCTCATTGAAAAGCAGCATCTGCTCAATTCAATTTAAATTAAATAAACATCACTGGAGGGTTTTGGAAGCTGTAACTTCATTCATAAGGATTGTTGAAAGCAAAAAAATTACCTACTGTAAATGAAACAGAAGAGTTAAAGAGTATGTAAGCACTTTATAACTGCCAGAGGGTTTACCTATAGTGCTTCGACAGCGCTAGCGCCGACATCCCCTACCACAACAGCTACAATACCGACTGTCAGTATTGTAGCCGTGGGATGTCAGCGCTCACAATCGGGGTCTGCACCCCCAAGCCCCCCCTTGGAGGGGCTCTGCCACCACACACCCTGGTCTCTAGGATTCAAACTCTGAGTTGGAGTTGGACCGGGGAACACCCAGTGAAGCAGTCCCGAATGTCGCATGAACCACCATGGCAACAGGTGGATTTTGCCTGATTTCTGGCACTGTGGTGATCTTCACAGTTGGCGAGTTGCTGCGGTGATGGTATACACTGCTGGAGTATAAACTTATAGAGAAATAAAGTTACATGCACTTTCTATATGAAAACTGCTAAATTTAATGATTTGTCAAGATAACCTATGCACTGAGAAAAGGAATACATTATATGTTCATGTAATGTTTTTAATGTAGCTTATAAAAGATGTAAACACAATAGAAATGTCCTTCCCCTATATTTAAATTATTATTGTATTTTTTACTGTGTTTTCTATCTGTTGTTACTGATAAAGACATAACCTGTTATGATCTACTCAGTTAGTTAATCCGTATGATTTGATTTGATTTGCTTTGTATACAAGCTGGTACACTGGGTTACAATCCCTTTTACAGGTGCAGCCTGTGGTCCATAAAAAATTACAATTACATACACAAATTACAGAGTAACATACACATTTCACATAATTACAAAATACAACTAACAGCAAATAATTAAGTATATAAATAGGAATGAGTAATTGAATAAGATATTGATTTTTATGTTGATTGCGCACAGCGCAAGAAACATATTGGGACAGCTTGCTGAGAAGCAGGCTGTGGAGGTGCGGCACTGTTGTGGCCAATGCCCCCAAAGCCTACAAAGGCTTGTCCAACTTCCCCCAATGCCATTGTAGGCTGCTGGTGACACAAGTTTGGAATGTTTGCACCAACTTGTGACAAATCAGCCACTGCAATCAGGGGCTGCCTCGTCATTGCAGCGCCAGCTATCCGCTGCAATGAGGGGTGGACCCTTCATTGCAGGCTGGGATCTAGTGAAGACACATGTTTGTGAACAGGGTGGCGGGTTTCCACCCTGTTCACAAACAATATAACCCCCCTTTTATGTGCCAACGGGGCCCCCAGTCCTCATCGTTTTTGGTGCCCTCATGTTGATTTTGCCGATGGGGGAGCCCACTCCCTGTTGGCATTCTGTAAACCCTCCTGCTTTCCTTTTCTGCCGATAGGGTGCCCAATCCCCATCGGCATAATCTGAGCCCCCTCCTTTTTGTTGTGTGTTGACGGGGGTGTCCAATCCCCCATCAGCTACTGCTGGTCCCCCTCAAACAAAGATTCCTTTGGCATGCTGAGAGCCCACCCCAGCATGCCACATTGCCCTGTAAGGGGAAAAAATGGTCCCACAACTTTTTTTTACCTGAAAAAAAGGAAATGGTCCCTCAAAGTCTGGTTGCTCCCCCCTCCCACAACCTGCACCCACCCACTGCGCACCCTGCCTCCCCACACCCTCCCTCATCCCATACTTACCTCCAGAGTCCGGCACGATGATCTTCAGTGGACCAGGAACACGTCTGCACTCTTCAAAGCTGACTGCAAACTGAGGAAATGCCGGTAAGCTGTATAATGTAATGAATAGAGTGTTTTCAACTTTAGTGCATAACTTGGACATCTGGGGGAATTTTTTCACCAAATTTTCAACATGGGGTTTTTGAGACCCCCCCCCCCATGAATGCTTAAACTGTCATTGCATTAATCGGCCCTGAAAGGTGATTTTGTGGTCACTGCAAGGAATCACCTTTAGGGGCCGATTAATGAAACAACAGTGCCAGTGAGGTGGTCTCTCAAAAAGCCTATGCTGCAAATTTGGTGGAAAAAATCCCCCAAATGACTGTTATGAGCGTATGTTGCACAGTTGCTATGCATGCTCGTAACTTCATGAATTTGCAATATTTTGATGCCAGATTTTCAACATTGCCATTTTGTCACACCTCCTTGTGAACAGTACAGCTGTCATTGTTCACATCCTGGCAGAAATGTGTTTTCTCACTTCCAGTGCAGAATAGCGAGGTCACTGTCGGAAATCAGTGTTTGGGACAGATTAAGAACATGACAGTGACACCGTTCATGAGTAGAGGTCCTGAAATGGCTATGCTGAAAATTTGGTAGGGATACTACATAAACTGACTGTGTTATGCGTGGGCATTGCGCAGTTTGCACGCATGCTCGTAACTTCGCTAATTTATACAATTTTCACTCCAGATTTTCAGCAGTACCATTTTCCCACACCTACTTATGAACAGTGCAGCTGTCATTTTTCCCATCCTGGTCAAAATGTGTTTTCGCAGTTCCGGCACAGAATAGAGCGGACTCTGTGTGGGAAATGACTGTCCAGGACAGATTAATAAAGTGACAGTGATACTGTTCATGAGCAGAGGTCCTAAAATGCCTATGTTGAAAATTTGGTGATGATAGCCCATCAAATGAGTGTGTTACAAGTGTGCGTTGCACACTTTTCACATACCCTTGTAACTTTGCAGATTCATAATATTGCCATGCCACATTTTCAACAATGAGTTTTTTTCACACCTCCTTATGAGCAGTACAGCTGTCATTTTTCACATCCTGAGTGAAATGTGGTTTCACAGTTGCGGTACAGAATAACAAGGTCGCTGTGGGAAATCAGTGTTTGAGACAGATTAAGAAAATGACAGTGGCACTGTTCATGAGCAGAGGTCCTAAAATCCCTATGCTGAAAATCTGGTGACAAAACTCCACAACATGACTGTGTTACAAGCGCGCATTCAACTGTTTCCACGCACCCCTGTAACTTTGCAAATTTGTAATATTTTCACGCAACATTTTCAACAGTGGCATTCTTTCACACCTCCTTATGAACAGTACAGCTGTCATTTTTCACATCCTGGCTAAAATATGTTTTTGTACTCCTGACGGAGAATTGCACAGTCACTGTGGGACATCAGTGTTTGGGACAGATTAAGATGGAACGAGTGAGGAGGGGAGTGACCGAGCTCAACTGAGCTCTGATGGAACTGTTCTGGATTTGTTTGTGGGCAGAAAAAGGCCCCAGCACAAGAGGCCAGTACAAAAGGGCAGCCTGCAGCACTGGGAGAAACAGAACGAGAGAGTGAGTGAGGGAGGGGGAGTGAGCGAATTCACAGGAGCGCTGTCAGGACTGCTGCGGATTTCTTTGTGGGCAGAAAAACGCATCAGTGCAGGCAGGGGCCCAGTAGAAAAGGCCAGCCTGCAGCGGTGGGAGAAACAGTACAAGTGAGTGAGACAGGGGGACTGAGTGAGCTCAACGGAGCTCTATCAGGACTGCTGCAGATTTCTTTGTTGGCAGAAAAAGGCACCAATGCAGGCAGGAGACCGTACCAAAGGGCCGCTTGCAGCACCAGGACAAACAGAATGAGCGCATGACAGAGGGAGACTGAGTGACCTCAATGGAGCTTTGTCAGTACAGCTGCAGATTTCTTTGTGGACAGACAAAGGTATCAATACAGCCAGCAGTCCCATACACAAGCGCAGCCTGCAGTGCCAAGAGAAACAGAATGAGTGAGTGACAGAGTGGTAGTGAGCGAGCTCAACAGAGCTCTATTGTGACTGCTGTGGATTTCTTTGAAGGCAGAAAATGCGGCAACACAGGCAGGAGCCCAGTACAAAAGGCCAACTTGCAGTGCAGTCAGAAACAGAATGAGTGAGTGAGAGATGGGGAGTGAGTGAGCTCAATGGAGCTGTGCTTGAACTGCTTTAGATTTCTTTGTGGGCAGAAAAAGGTGTCAACAGAGGCAGGAGCCCAGTACAAAAGGGCAGGCTGCAGCGCCAGGAGAAACAGAATGAGTGAGTGACATAGGGGGGAGTGAGCGACCTCAACAGAGCTCTGTCGGGACAGCTGCGGATTTCTTTGTGGGAAGAAAAAGGTGCCAACACAGGCAGAAGCCCAGTACAAAACGGCAGCCTGCAGTGCCAGGAGAAACAAACGAGTGAGTGACAGAAAGAGAGTGAGCGAGCTCAATGGCATTCTCTCATGACTGCTGTGGATTTCTTTGTTGGCAGAAAAAGGTGGCAACGCATGCAGGAGCCCAGTACAAAAGGCCAGCCTGTAGTCCCAGGAGAAACAGAATGAATGAGTGATAGAGGGGGAGTGACCCACCGCAATGCAGCTCTGTCAGGACAGCTGCAGATTTTTTAGTGGACAGAACAAGGTGCCAATGCAGGCAGGAGCCCAGTACAAAAGAGCAGCCTGCAGCACTGGGAGAAACAGACTAAGCGAGTGTCAGAGGGGCAGTGAGCAAGCTCAACACACCAGCGCAATCAATATTCGGCATTGACAAATGCTTGTTGAGAGCAGTCACAACTACTTAAGATTCTAAAATGTAATTTTAAGGATTTTCCAAATAAATTATAACTTCTTATGCTTCTGATTTCAATGTGGAAATTGTTCCAAACCACAGGTGCAGTGTATCCAAAAGTGTGCTGCCCTCTTGATGTACATCTGTACAGAATTTTTAACAGTGTTGAATAACGTGTTGATCTGGTAAGAATTTCATTCTGTGATGTCACAAGTTTGCTTTACAGACTAATAGAAACATAGAAACATAGAATTTGACGGCAGATAAGGACCGCTTGGCCCACCCAGTCTGCCCATTTCCCTACCTACTGGATAAGCTGCAGATCCTAGTTAACCAGCAGCCTACTTCTTTCTACCCCCACCCCCCAGAATTGCCTTATGACTATCCCATGCATGCTTGAATTCCACCACTGATTTTGACTCCACAACCTCCTCCGGAAGGCCATTCCATGCATCCACAACCCTCTCTGTGAAAAAATACCCTTAAATTACCTCTGAGCCGCCTCCTCTATCTTCAAATTGTGCCTCTTGTTCTTGCACACCTCTTTTTGAAAGATGCTACCTCTGACTTTGTTGATTCCTTGAGGTACTTGAAAGTTTCTATCATGTCCCCCTCCCTCCTTTCCTCGAGGCTATACATATTAAGCTCCTTAAGTCTCTTCATATGTCCTCCGTGCAGACCCTGCACCATTTTAGTTGCCCCCTCTGACAGCTTCCATCCTGTCTATGTTCTTTAGGAGATTGGGTCTCCAGAACTGCACAGTACTCCAGATGGGGTCTCACCAGCTGTCTGTACAGAGGGATAATAACTTCCTGTTTTCTACTGGTGATGCCTCTCCTATGCATCTCAGTATCCCCCCAGCCCTCCAGTGTTGCCTTCTCCCTGCATTGCTTGCCCACCTTTAGGTCATCTGATATGACTACCCAGGTCCCTTTCCATTTTTGTTGTTGTTAGTATCTCACCCCATTGTGTACTCTTCCCTGGGTTTTGTTTCCCAGGTGCATTACCTTGCACTTCTAGCATTGAATCTAAGCTGCCATACATTTGACCATTCCTCTAACCTGCCAAGTCCCTTCTCATCCTTTCCACCCCACCCTGTGCATCAACTCTGTTGCAGATCTTAGTGTCATCTGCAAAGAGACATACTTTTCCTTCCAGTCCTTCTGCAATGTCACTTATAAAGACATTGAAGAGGACTGGTCCTAATACTGAACCCTGCGGTACCCTGCTAGTAACCCTCCTTTCTTCTGAGTGGACTCCATTTACTATTACTCTCTGTGTCCTATTCTCCAGCCAATTCTTTACCCAGGCTGTCATCTTGGGACCCACTCCCAGGCTGGCTAACTTATATATTAATCTTTTGTGGGACTGTGTCAAATGCCTTGCTAAAGTCTAGGTAGGCCATGTCCACAGCCCCTCCCTGATCTACTACTTTGGTCACCCAGTCAAAGAAATCTATCAGATTCGTCTGGCATGACCTTCCCACTGTGAATCCATGCTGCCTAGGGTCTTGTGCCCTCTGACCTCTAGATACTCGACAATTCTTTCCTTTAGAAGTGATTCCATCATTTTCCTATCACTGAGGTTAAACTAACAGGTCTATAGTTTCCTGCTTCTGCCTTGCTCCCACTTTTGTGAAGGGGAATCACATCTGCCCTCCTCCAGTCCTCGGTACCACCCCATCCTCCCATGATTTGTTAAAGAGGGTAGTCAGTGGTGTCACTAGTTCTACCCTTAGTTCTTTAGAATTCTGGGATGAATCCCATCAGGCCTCATTGCTTTGTCCACCTTCAGTTTTAAGAGTTCTTTCAGAACCCTTTCTTCTGTAAATGGGTTGGTATCAACTTCTGTATCCAGAGTGTTACTACTGTTTGTTTTATGTACCTCCCTCTTCCTTTGTAAATACTGAGCAAAAATATTTGTTTAGTATCTCTGCCTTTCACATTCTCCTCTGCCCACCCTCCCTCCCTTTATTAAGCCTCACTATCCCTCCTTGGTCTTCCTTTGCTCCTGATGTACCTATAAAGGTTTTATTCCCTTCTTAACTGAGTTGGCTATCTTTTCCTCAGTTTGGGCCTTTGCTGTTCTGACTGCCTTCCCAGCCTCCTTTGCTTTAACTGATACAGTTCTCTGTCCTGCTCCTGCTGCGATTCCTTGTACTTCCTGAATGCTTTCTTTTTCTCTTGAACCTTCACTGCCACTTCCTTTGAGAACCATAGTGGTTTCTTACATCGTCTTGTTTTGTTTATTTGCTTCACACAAAGGCTCGTTACCTCTGTGATGGCAGTTTTATTATTCCCATTGTTCTTCCACCTCCTTCCCACCCATTTGCTAGTGCATTCCTTAGGCATTCACCATTTTGGCAAAGTCAGCCCTCCTAAAGTCCAGTACTTTTGTCTTTGTATGGCTTGACTCTATTGCTGTGTTTATTATGAACCATACTGTTCGATGGTCGCTAGTTCCCAGATGGCTACCCACTTCTACATCTGTGATCCTCTCCATCTCCATTTGAGAGTATCAAGTCTAATATTGCTCCCTCTCGAGTGGGCTCCAGTACTAGTTGTCTAAGGCATGCCCTGTAGGGCATCTAGAATAACTGCACTCTTAAGTGGCAGCTGCAACTGCGCTCCAGTTAACATCTGGCATATTCAGATCACCCATCAGCAATATCTCCCCTTTTTCTGCCATTCTAAGTATACTTTCTATCATTTCTTGTCCATTTCCTCCCCTGAGAAGGTCTGTATCCAACCCCTGTGCGGATTGTGGTGCCATTGCCTGTCTCCAAATTTACCCACAGTGCTTCTTCTCCCTGTTTACCCTTTTGTTCTGTTGCTTTTATTCCTTCCCTTATGTAAAGAACTACTCCTCCCCTCTTTTACCCTCCCTGTCCCTCCTGTAGATAGTGTATCCTGGTATGTTTACGTCCCAGTCATGGTTTTGTGTGTACCATGTTTCTGTGACTGCCACGATATCCAGATGTTCCTCCTCCATCAAGGCCACTAATTCAGGAAGCTTATTACCTAGACTATGGGCATTGGTACTCATTGCTCTCCATTTTTTGATGGCCTTACCTCTGTTGCAGCATCCCCCACTGACCATTCTACCTTGGTCTTTTTCTCATTTAGTACCCTGTTTTTTAGGGAGAGGCTGGGATTTTTCTGCTGCTTGTCAGTGCCTCCCCCATTGGAGTGCCTCCCACATTGAATGTGTATACCTAATTATTGTATTCTAAACAGAAACTTAGCCAGACTAAATTTATATGACTGTTTAATAGTTAACCACCCCAGTTCACTAATAATGTCACAATGGTGTACAGTATTTGGTGCCAATAACGCAGATCTTCCTATCTTATTTAATAACACAGCGTTCTGCTGTACTGTACTATCAGGAGCATTGTCGACTATTATTAAGGCATATTGTAATATACACTAGGCAACAAACATTGACTTGCAATTGCCAAATGTGCATCATAAGTTAAATAGCTGCAAAGTCTATATAATAAGGCGATTTTTACAAACTATATGAATATAATATATACTACTACTACTATATGTTTTGTCTGTTATGTGTATTGGACTTATAATCTGTAATGCTTAAGCTGTTTTCTATTATTCCCATTTCATTATTTCACTTGAACTTGTGTTGTGCATGATTTATACAAGGACTAGGGCTGTTAATGCCAGTAAATAATTACAGTGTGTGCTGTATATCTCTTTAATTCTGACTGTGAAAGGGCACCTTGTACTAGCCTAGGTTATCTCTGAAGAAGCCCTGTCCAAGCATGAAACATTAGATATAATGCGTCTGTGGGTTTACTTGCTGCTTGCCACGATTGTTTGCTGCATGAAAATGAAGCTTTACTTCAACAATACTTTACTCCTTGGATGTTTGTTCTTGGCTCAGTATATTTGCTGCTGTCATCTCTCTGCTGTTTTCCATCAACATTTTTAGCAAACTGGGGTAGTTAGTGCCTATTTTCACTTTAGTTGTATAACAAAAATGTATTAAGCAGCTCAGATTACTTGAATACTTGATAAATACCAAATGTCTTGAAGGGCACAGTTCCCCTCATTCCACCTGAACAAACTGAAACACACACCAAAGCAATGGAGAGAAATGGCCACAGCCATGTGTTTATTACTCAAACCAGTCATAATACAGTTGGCTAGATGTGCGCTGCTGGGTGATCTTGGTTGATATACTCTAAATCCAAACACTGGCCTTCCCTTCACTTTAGGGAAGTCATCCAGTATTACAAGCCCAAGCAAGGAACTCCAGCCTCTGGAGCATGAGGAGTTGCTCTTGACTAGCTGCTGTGGCATCCCCCCCCAATTGGGAATACCCAAATGACATGGGCCTTCTCCCAGAGAGGCTGCCACCTTATTCATAAATTGGTGAGCCCCATGGGAGGATGGTGTGGTACCTGAGGACTGGGGTAGGGTGGATGTGATTCCACTTCACAAAAGTGGGAGCAAGACAGAGGCAGAAAACTACAGACCTGTCAGTTTTACCTCAGTGGTAGGGAAAATGATGGAATCACTTCTGAAGGAAAGAATTTTTGAGTACCTAGAGGCCAGTGGGGCACAGAACCCAAGGCAGCATGGATTCACAGTGGGAGGGTCATGTCAGACAAATCTAATTGATTTCTTTGACTGGCTGACCAAAGCAGTAACATAGAAACATAGAAACATAGACTTTGACAGCAGATAAGGACCGCTTGGCCCATCTAGTCTGCCCATTTTCCTACCTACAGAATAGGCCGCAGATCCTAGTTAACCAACAGCCTATTTCTTCCTACCCCCCACAAGAACTGCCTTATGTCTGTCCCATGCATTCTTGAATTCTCCCACAGTTTTAGACCCCACAACCTCCTCAAGAAGGCTGTTCCATGCATCCACTACCCTCTCTGTGAAAAAATACTTCTTCACATTGCCCCAGAACCGCCCACCGTCTATCTTTAAATTGTGTCCCCTTGTTCTTGCACATCTCTTTTTCTGAAAGATGCTACCCTCTTGGACTTTGTTGATTCCACTAGACCAGGGAGGGGCTGTGGACATGGCCTACCTAGACTTTAGCAAGGCATTTGGCACAGTCCGACACAAAAAATTAATAAACAAATTAACCAGCCTGGGAGTGGGTCCCAGGGTGGTAGCCTGGGTAAAACACTGGTTGGACAACAGGACACAGCAGGTAATAGTAAATGGAGTCCACAGTGAAGAAAGGAGGGTTACTAGTGGGGTACCACAGGGTTCAGTACTGGGGCCAGTCCTTTTTAATGTCTTTATAAGTGACATTGCAGAGGGACTGGAAGGGAAAGTATGTCTCTTTGCAGATGACACAAAGATCTGCAACAGGGTTGATACACGAGGTGGAGTGGAAAGGATGAAAAGGGGACTTGGCAAGGTTGGAGGAATGGTCAAATGTATGGCAGCTTAGATTCAATGCAAAGAAGTGCAAAGTAATGCACCTGGCAAACAAAAACCCTAGGGAAGAGTACACATTGGGGGGGGGTGAGATACTGACAACAATAAAAATGGAAAGGGACCTGGAGGTAGTCAAATCAGATGACCTAAAGGTGAGCCAGCAATGTGAGAAGACAGTAAGGAGGCTGGGGGAATACTGGGATACATAGGGAGAGGCATCACCAGTAGAAAACAGGAAATTGTTGGCCATCTGTACAGACAGTTGGTAAGACCACATCTAGAGTACTGTGTACAGTTCTGGAGACCCCATCTCCACAAAGACATAGACAGGGTGGAGGCTGTCCAGAGGAGGGCAACCAAAATGATGCAGGTTCTGCATCAGAAGACATATGAAGAAAGTCTAAAGGAACTAAAAATGTATAGCCTCGAGGAAAGGAGGGAGAGGGGGGACATGATAAAAACTTTCAAATACTTCAAGGGAATCAACAAATTCCAAGAGGGTAGCATCTTTCAGAACAGGAGATGTGCAAAAACAAGGGGGCACAATTTGAAGATGGGGGGGGGTTACTCAAAGGTAATGTGAGGAAGTATTTCTTCACAGAGAGGGTTGTGGATTCATGAAACAGCCTTGCTGAGGAGGTCGTAGAGTCAAAAACAATGGGGGAATTCAAGAATGCATGGGACAGACATATGGCACTTCTAGTGGGGGGTAGGAGGAAGTAGGCTGTTGGTTAACTAGTATCTGCAGCTTATCCGTTAGGTAGGGAAATGGGCGGAATAGGTGGGCTAAGTGGTCCTTATCTGCCATCTAATTCTATGTTTCTATATTTCCAGTTGGAGAGCTGAGCACTCCCATCAGCCTCCAGGTGATCTGTCTTCATAAGACCATAACCCCCATTATCCCCTCTGCATCAACCAGCCAATACAATATCAATGAATTTTGCACCTTCTAAGATCACCATACCTTCCATTTCATGGCTGTGACATCCTATCTTTTCTAACCTGCCTTAGCCTGATCTCACTGGAGAAAGGAAATACCTGAAAAACCCTGTGGGGAAAAAATGGGAAAATTTCTTCTCAACCCCTAAAGCAGTCCCCCTAATGGGACAGTGAACCCTACCTGCCTGCCATTCCCCTCCTGCTTTTACAAGGGTGAATCAAGGGTGGGTTTTCTCTCGAAGAGAGAGGAGCAAAAGAGGGAATGCCCCTCTAACTCCATCCTTACATAGGGTGTTGCTTCTCCCTCCTTGGCCTCTGCCCACCCCCTCTCCTGGGAACACCCCTGCCCCCTCCCATACTCCCCTCCTGCCACTTCTAGGTGGTACCTTACCTGCCACTCATCTGCCCCTGTCTGCACTGGTGTCACTGTGGGGTATGTGCCCACAGACAAAGGCCCACCCCCTGCTATCCATTGTATGCTCTTCCATTACTGTAGCTTATCTGTGAAACAAAAACACTCAAGTCTTTACTCAGGAATTAAATGGCAAGATGGGGGTCAAAGAGTTCAAGCTTTTAAATCTATTGTCTAGGTTGTTGCAAACTTTTTAATTGCTTCTTTGACTTCCTTGTTCCGTAGAGCATAAATGATGGGATTTAGTGCTGGGGCTAAAATAGCATGGAAAAGAAAAGACAGGGCATGAAATTCATCAAAACCACTGTTTGTGCCATATGTTGTATATCCAATAATAATTGATAGATAACACATGATTACTACCATCAAGTGAGAGCTGCATGTAGAGAAAGCCTTCTGACGCCCCTCTGCAGAATTGATTTTCATTACAGACTTGAGGATTTTAATGTATGAAAACAACACTAAAGAAAAAGGTATACAAAAAAATATAATGGTACTGAACATTATCCATAATGTAATGGATGTTGTATCTGCACAGATCAATTTGACTATGAAATAGTGATCACAAAAGAATTGATTGATTTTATTGGGTCCACAGAATGGAAACAGTGCTGTAAAGATAACTATTGGCACTGTGATCATACAAGATAAAGCAAGGCTGCCTACCATTATCTGAATATTAAACTTTTTTGTCATAATAGACATGTAATGCAGAGGGTTACAGATTGCTATATAACGGTCATATGCCATTGCTGCAAGAAGAAAAGATTCAAAAACCCCCACAGTATAGTAACTTAATTGCTGAAAAAAACATGCACTGAAAGAAATAGAATTAGCTTTAATCAGAAATATTAACAACATCTTTGGAATAGTCGTAGTCGTAAACACTATATCTAAAGCAGCCAGGTTACCAATGAAAAAGTACATGGGTTTGTGCAGCTTCTGATCTGTCACTACTACAACCAGGAGGGAAACATTTCCTAGAAGTATTATCAGATAGAGAATCAGAAGCACAAAAAATAGCTCAAAATGGCAGTCTTGAAGGTATGGATATCCAAGGAGTATAAACTCTGTCACACGGGTCTCACTGTCATTGTAAATCATCATGGCCCACTTGTGTTGTTTCTTAATCTAGATAAAGGAAAAAACGTAAGTGTTTTAGCAGCTTTACTCTATTTAATACAGTTATGAACTTTTGATAATTCTAGAGATTCCTTTGTTATACAGTGGTAGCCAGCAACAGTACGCACAATATCCAGATATACAGTATCATGGTCTACCATAGTAAATCTCCACTGGTTTCACTTGTATTTGCTGTGGTATTTTCCCGATAAATTCAAATATAAGGTGCATCATTGTCACTGGATACTATTGTATATTTTACTGCGACCCTGACCTTGATTTTTTTGGAAAAATGTACATCTACAGTACAGAACTTTTTAGAGTTGATTTACCTAGCAACAGCTGCAAAGTGAAAATATTTGCCAGTACTGTACTCCTTATCACTTTGTAAGTATTGCAAAGCCACAACAGCAATGGTTCTAAATTGCCCACATTATCATCCCTTGATCACTCTTGAAGTACCTGGAACCCCATTCACAGCTGCAATTCAGTGGCACAGAGTGGTCAAAATGATGACATTCTGCAGTGTCACTTTTCTATTTTGCATCCCTCTATGCCACATACAAAAGGGTTATAGCATAGTAAATCCTTATTTTATTTATTTAGCTTTTGTTTACCAGGTAAGCACACTAGACAGTCACGTACTTATTTGCAGGTACGACCCATGAGAGTTACATAGATACAAGCAATAACAGTACAGAGGCTAGCATCAAGGTACAGTCAGAATACAAGCAAGAAGGACCAGCCAAAACAAAGACCAAAGGCGTGGGTCCAACTGTCAGGCAAGGTACAGACAGGTATAAGCAATCATCTACAGTCAGGTTCATTTCATGTGTATTTCCTGTGGTATTTCCTCATAGTGTATATCCAAAATACATAGCACATCTTTGTCACTGGATACTATTGTATATCTTGCTGTGACCCTGACCTTGATTTTTGGAAAAAGGTACATCTACAGTACAGAAATTTTTAGAGTTGCTTTACCTACTGTAGTAACAGCTGTAACGTTGAAAAGTATTTGCCGTTACTCCTTATCACTTTGTGAGTATCCCAAATTCATATCAGCAATTGTTCTAAAATTTCCACATTATCATCTCTTGATCACTCTTGAATATCTGGCACCGCATTCACAGCTGCAATTAAATGCCACAGATGGTCAAAATGATGAAATAGTACCACGGTTCTAACTAGCATCCCTTTGTGCCACATACAAAAGTGTTAAAAGCTTTTCTTTGTGCTGCTTCAATAGGTATTGTGTTGGTACAAGTGAAGGGAGACAGTATGTAAATGAATCACTGTACTGCAGACAGACAACCCTAGGCCTCAAAACAGCTACCTGCATGCTACAGTGCTTTCTATTTCTTTACTGAAGATTGACTATAGTACATTATTTTTTGAGGAAAAAGAAGAACATGAAGAATTAGCATTTATATATTGCTTTTTAGACACTCTGTATATTGAAGTGCTCACAAGCAATGAGAGAATGGTAGTGAAGTAACTGTAAACATGTAGTGGCAGCCATATTGCACATTAACACCCGCACCCTGCCGAAAGCATATGCATGAACTGGTTTTATGGGAAGGGGAATGTTGGCCAGGACATGGGAAAATCACCTACTCTTGTGAAAAATGCCTTGAGTTATTTTTTTTCCACCTGGACACCCACCTGAACAGCATAAGAGGTGGGCAGAAGGGACCTCAGTTTAGCAACTCATCTGAAGGAAGGCACACCCAACAGTACAACATCTCCCCAGTACTGCACTCAGGTGCCAGCATTTTTTGTTGTATCAACAAATAAACATAGACAATGTCAGAAGAAAAAGTCTATTTATCCATCCAGTCTACACCATTATACCCTGTTGTTCCGTGAGATCTGCTATCTAGATGAGGTTTCTTCCCTCTACTCCCCCCTTTTCCCATACATTTCTGTCCCCTAGGAGTAATTATCAAGCCCTTAGCTCTGTCCAAGCCTTGCTCAAAACCATTAATGGTTAAGGTGCCTACCACCTGTACTGACAGGCAGTTCCACAGGTCAACCACTCTCTCTAAAAAATAAAATGTTCACACATACCTTCTAACTCTCCTCTCATGCATGCACACGTATTTCAGTATTCCAGTGTTACTGACTCTTTATTCCTGCAGAATAGTTTGTCAGTTTACCCTGTCCATTTCTTTCAGGAACCTGTAGGTCCCTGTCATATTGTCCCTTTCCCATATGGCCTCCTGTGAGAAGATGTTCAGTGTCCTTAGTTGATCCTCATAGAGTCTGCCCTGTTAGCTGTGGACCATTTTGGTTACCCTACACTGCACTGGCTTTAGCCTATCTTTGTCCTTCCTTAGCTGGGGATTCCAAAACTGGGAAAAGTATTCTAGATGGGGTTCACCAAGGATGTATAGAACAATATTGAGCATAAGCTCAATGCTGGTGTATGACTAGAATCCATGATCTTCTGGCCAAGAGCTTCTTGGCCTGTCAGTATAGCGTAGAGGTTAGAATAATGAGCTGTGAATGAGCTTGGTACATCCAACAGACCAGATCTTGGTTATAGTCTCACAACCTCCACTTGTATACTGTGTGACTCTGAGCAAGTCACTTAACCACCAGTGCTCCCAGGTTGCCCCTGAAAACAGGCACTTGTGCCTAGTGGACCCTACCCGCTTACCAAAGATTAAAAAAAAGAGATGTATGTGCCACCAGTTGAGCCACACTGACACCTATCCAGCACTCATTTAATGTTTTCTGCATTTCATTAAGAATGCTTCTGGAAAACTACTATCATTACTAGTTTTACAGTTTCAATAAATAATCATCACCATCATCTCTGAACTTTGTAATGGACGTCAGTCTATACATGGACTAGTGAAGATACACAGGCAGTTTTTGGTTAACTAGTTTATATTTCTCTGCAGAAAAGTGACCATGCTTGTTGGATCAAAACAAATTCTACCTAAAGGCTCCATGGTCTCTGCCTAAGTACTGTATCAGTGCTCACTATGGAGGCTGTGAGCAAGTTATAGAAACTTGGACTTTGGTTATACTCCTCCCTTGACTGCTCAGCCTTTGTTGACCACCTTATGTCAATGTTTCACACTAAACATGGTGCTCTCTACCAAAATTAAGAGTGCTTATAATCTCCTGGTGTATGAAAGAAGCTAGGTTTTATGATGATGTACAGTATGCCAGATGGGGGCAGGGTAACAGAAGAGGGCAACCAGAAGGGATCCTTTCTGAATTACTACTGCTCAGTATTCACAAGGGAGAATATCTGGCCTTTGCCAGAGAGCGGCATAAAGGCATCTGAAAGGAGTATCCCAGAAATGAGGCAAAAGGTATTTACAAATGTTAGGGTCAAAAGAGGGCTTGCAGTCCTGAAGCTAGGTAAGGCCCAGAGGCTGGATGGAATGAACCCCAGGACAGAGTATTGGATGGATGGGGTTAGGTTTGACCCTGCTTCTGATGGAAGGAACTAGGCATCATTATAAGGGACTCCCTTAAACAATCTAGCCAGTATAACAATGCATACATGATGATGATGATGATAAAAAGTTTATTTTTATACAGGATACAAATTGCTGGGTCAAGGCCCTTTTTCAACAATGTCCTGTGAATTCATACATTCATTTCAAGCAATCATCAGACTTACTTTATACAAACATTACACAAATATTAACACCTTTCTCTTATCAATATACAGTCTCACTATTACACATATTCATTAAAAATATAAATTCCACTAGCCCCACAGAGGCAGGAATCTAACTAAAACAAATACACTTCTGTAACAAATAATTTTTTAGGGCTTTTTTGAACTGTGTGTGGCCCTGAACTATTTTTAACTCTCTGGGCAATTTGTTCCAGTGGACCGCAAGATGGTTCTGTAAGATGGTATCTCCAATTTTATTCCTGGACCTTACATTGGGTATATATAATTCTGAAGACCTTAGGGAAATAGATAACATTCTTGGGGGTGTTTATAGAACATACTGTTTTAGGGGATGTCTATTGTAGACTAAAGTTATGACACTAGTTCAACCAATGATATAAATGCTTTAAAGCTGGATTTAACCAACCTAAACTTTCATAGATTGTGCAATTGTACAATAAAGCAACCAGGATGCCTTGCCTCCTGAAGCCCTTGACAAGGTTATCTCTCTGACTGCTCCTTCGCTGTATGTCAAATACTGGTATTCCAAATAGTCATTTGTAACCAATTGGAACTTGTATCATGTAATTCTAAAGCCTTATATCCACTGCAACATAGTAGCACTTACTTTATCTTCATTTGATTCTTACTTTTGAATTCTGTAACTGTTGACCCTGTCTATTGTACCTTGTATATTGTTACTTGTTTCCCTCATCCTATGACATAGAGCCTTTGTAAATGAGCCCTTGGCTCAAATGTTATAATTCTGAAACTTCAAAAAATAAATAAATAAATAAATAAAAATATTGGTATGTATTGAGCGGAGTATTGTACCCAATTCTGGAATCCTCACCTAGAGAGCAACAAAGACAGGCAGGAGACATTACAGTCTACAGTAACCAAAATGATTGAGGGAAATTAATAAAGTAAATGGTGAGGAACTACTCCCTCAGGTTTGAGGGTCCCGGGGTGCTCAAAGTTCCTTTTACTCGAACCCTAATGGGGAGAGAGACTTTGCTACATTCGCTCTGAGGCTATGGAACTCCCTTCCAGACCACGTATGTGCCCCCCTCCCACCTGAGTCTCCAGAATTCCCTGTGGGAGCACTTGAAACTGTACTCTGTGTGTGGGTGTCCTAAGTCACCTTAACCAGGTCTCCAAATTGGTCTCATCTAACCCACTGCCCGCTGTCCTTTAACTCTGGGAAGCATGTAATTGCTTGTTATCTGCTTATGAATTATGTGGCCCTGGTAAAAGGGTCGCTCATACAATGTAATTGTCATTGAATGTCTTAGTCTATTTATTCTGTATGTATATGTATATTTTACCTATTACTGCTCACTGTAGACTATCTATGTTCATCTTGCTCTCTTGTGGCTCTGTACATTGCCCCTCTTGTTGTTATGTACCTTGTTTGAACCTGTATTTTTCACTGTACTCTCTCAGGTCATACCTGAAAATGAAAATGGGCATTCAGCTTGTCTAGTGTACCTACTGTACCTGGTCAACAAAAGCTAAATAAAGAAATAAATAAATAAATAAGCAGGGCAGATCCTACAAGGATCAGCTTAGAGAACTGAATATGTATTTGGTGCAGACCAGACATGAGAAAGGCAATATAATTGAGATTTTCAAGTTCCTGAAAGAAATTAATAATGTAAATGGTGAGGAACTATTCAAGAGGAATAGCTAATGGAAGGGAAGTCGAACAGGTTTTATTTTACAGAGAGAGTTCTTGAGGCATGGAACATTCTGTCAAATGAGGTGGTGGGTGGCAAAACCTTTACTGGTTTCAAGGACAGTAAGGACAAAGGAAAGGGCTTATTAGTTATTTGAGAGGATAGCAGTAAGAGGATCTATGACTGGTCATTGACAAAAAGTTTGTCAAATGACCAGACAATGAAACCGTCATGTCGACCACTTTTTGCAGTTGGCATATGGTTTCTTACAAACTGACATGTTTTCTTCGGGGGCTTTGCAGCTGAACCCCCCACACATGGGGCTGTGCCCCCACACCCTCTCCACTAAATATAATCAACTCCAAGTTGGAGCTGATTGAGGGGTGATGCAAGACCCTTGAAAGACAGTGCCGGGATCCACTGCCGACACTACAGCGACCTGGCATTGTAGTCGCTGTAGTGTTGGTTGTTGTCAAAGTTTCGACATTGGGTGGGTATACTGCAGTAAGACAGGGAACTTAGGGGGTTGTACAGACAAAAACCCTATCTAGACAAAGGTATGAGGGTATGATAGGGTATTATAGACAAACTGGATGGACAAATAGTCATTTTCTTCCATCAGTGTCAATGTCTTTACAACCCTCCACATTCTCAGTTACGGAGACATTCCCTACGCGGCTGACCAAAAGTCTCAACTAGCTAGACTGGAAGCCTTACTTTGCTCCTTCTATACATTTTTACTCAACTACTCACCTTAAATAAACCACTGCAAACTCTATGGTCAGTTGGTTTGCCCTCCCTTGAGTCTGCCTGCATCTTCCACTGCTTAATGTTTCTCAACAAGTTCTGGCTTTTCATGCTTTTAAGTTGCTGCTTTGGCCTCTTATTCCCCCAAAAAAAAAAACTCTGCCTACTCCTTCAGAACCTACAAAATCCAGTGTCTGAAGAAGCCTAGGTGTTTTAGATCTGATAGTCTGGCTTTCTTTGCTTACCGATTCCCAAACCCAGGGACAACCTTCCCCATGTGATAAGAGGTGCAGTGTCTGCTACTATACTAAATAAAGGTACTGGACAAATCTCATGATGCCCCCACATTGCAGTTGTTAGCCATACTAGCAAAGTCATCCTTTCTCATTTTGCTTATCAGCATAGTTGGAGTACTCCAGATTGTTATGAACTACTGGTTTTAGAACATAGAAATATAGAAGATGATGGCAGAGGGGGACCTGTGGTCCATTAAGTCTGCCCAAGCAAAGTATTCCAGGACCTACTGCGGACTGGTGTTCTGTCCTACTGGACACCCAGCCTAGGCATTTCCAGTGCCATGTGTTTGTTCCCAATCCTTGTCCCAAGAAGACAATGCAATTGCAAAAGTCATGTCAATAAATACAAATACAGTAAATTTAGTAACAGATAATTACTAAAAAGCATTAACTTGTCAACAGTATGTACATGAATAAATTCATGTTAACATGCAAAAAGAATACTGGCACTACAATAATGGACTCATGTTGCTACAACCACCATAATATTTGAAAAAGTACTAACGTTCAAATGCAAAAACATCCCCTTGAAATTAATCAAAAATGTTTTCATTTGAAACAGCTTGTAAAATAAGCATTGGCCAGTATAATTGTTGGATATAGATTATACAGCAGTTATAATTAATAAATTAATAACACGAGTTATAATAGGAAAATTATTGTGACTGGGAAATGTAGAGGTTCACACAACGTTGCTTTTTTCTTAGATTATGATTTGTGCATATTGTGACTCAACAAGGACTTCAATACAAAAAGGAGGAGAAAGGCTGAGAGTTGGCAGAATTGGGTAGGAAACTGTATCAGTGGCTCAGCAGATTGCACACTTGCCACTGAGGCTGGAAGATTGTCAGGTTGTGGGTTCACACCAGGCACTTGGGCTAAAATCCCAGTACTGACACTGTAGTCCATCAAAAGGGGAATGCTTCATTCCTAATGTGCTGTCTTTCAGATGAAATTTTAAGCTGATCTCCTGTTTGTCTGTTCTGTTGGTTGTTCAGTTGAACATTGAAAAGATTTCATGGCACTTCTCAAAAAGAGTAGGGGAATTTTTTATTATAACTTAAAAGAAAATACATACAAAATAGTGATACTGCACACAAAATCAGAAAAAAAGGAAGAACCATAAAAAATATTTCATCATACATCAAAAATAAAATAGCCTGTTGAAAACCTCAAAATTAAGCTGTAAATACTGAAAACAAACCCTCCCCCACCCCCACCAAAACAGTAGGGGAATTTTGCCAGTGCCCTGATACGTTTCCCATTCACTAAAAATACCACCGGCAGCGTAATCTAGTTCAATTTCAGTTGGTTCACATCTGTATCTCTAACCCTCCCCCACCATGAGAAGGCTGAAAATAGGCAAAATGTCTAGCTCCTTTCCGGTCAACAAAATATAGAAAAATAAACATAAAAAAATCAGTATTCAGATGTTGTGATTTGGTTAAAACAGCAGTACTACCGAATCAGGAAGTAATCTATCAAAATTCTGATTTTGGGCTCTAAGCGTGAGGCCAAAGTTCCAGTTTCCATACCTGTAAATGTTTTTTTTTTTTCAAATCATCTTTAGTTTTTTAGATATTTGCAATTTATTTGAATTGTTGTAGTGCTACAACAAATATGGAGGCTGACTAATTTTCAGCTGTGCTTTTTCTACAGGTCACATCACGTCTTTTGACAACAGCAGAGGAACAGCAGAGGGACCCTCTGCTGAACGTTCCCGATGTCCCTGCAAGTCATACACATGTGCAGTTGGCAGCAGAGGGGGGTCCAGTACAACATGCTTAGTGGCAGAAATGTAAACAAAAGCAGAGAATAACTGAGCAAATTACTCAGCGACAGTACAATGCTGGCGAGAAAGAGTACCATGTATATGATTAGCAGGGCACAGGGAATAAACTGTCAAAAAGGTGCAATTTTTTTTTCGTAGTACTGCTGCGTTAAGAAGGGGATGCCCCCAAAAAGTCCTCTTTCTTTTCAGATTGATAGCAATTTATTCACATGCTTTATAAGCAAACATATTCACTTGATTCCAGGGGAATAGTTTGAGCCTTGTTTATGTATGTTGTAATGACCAAAATGCTTTCATTTTGGTGTTCAAAACACTGGTAAGCAGAGTAACACAACTCCTTACCTAAAGTGATAAGGGAATATAAATAACATGTTAGAACATCTGTTTTACTTGCCTTTTATATCACAGTATGAAAATACATTAATTCCATGAGTTGCAAGCACTGCAATATATGTATGCTAGTGATATGGGTCGTGTAACCCCTCTGTCATTCCTTTAAAACAAATGCCTAAACAGCGTCACTTATGAATGTGTTAAACAGTAGCATGAAAAGTAAAAAGTAGAAAAATAGAAGAAAAGTAGAAGTAGAATGAAAAGCAGAGGTACATTTTCAAGCAGCGTCTCCATAGATATAAAACCCAGAACCACAGTATTCCAGGAGCAACCTGACCAGGGATCTGTAAAGGGGCAGCAACCTCTCCTACTAGAATATGTCTTCTTATGTACCCTAGCATCCTGATAGCCCCCAGTACCCACTGCCACAACATACACCTTATTGAAATGAGAAGAGGGTTTTAGGTTATCTTGTATCGGGATTGTTGGGTGAATGCATGAGTCATGGGGATCTTGTACTGGCCTATAATAAGGCAGTGGGAGATGCCCTGGACTTGATTGTTCCTGTTCACGTTCAGCCACTCACTCTTCACCCAAGGACTCCTTGGTTTAATGGTTCCTTGAAGGTGTTGAGGTGAGTTGGTTGAAGGATGGAGAGAGCACGGTGGAAGTCCGGCCTGGATGCTGACAGGCTTAGACTTGATGGAACATTATAAGAGTTATCAATAAGAAATCACCCATAAGAAGGCAGGATTCCTGTCCAGGGAAATTTCTGCGGACAAAATCGACCAGCTTAGCTCTTCCGGACTGTCAACAGATTATGCATTCCAATATGTCTTCAGTCCAGGGGAGAAAAAGCATTTTCTCTGGCCAAATGTGAGGAGCTTGCTTGATTCTTTGCAGATAAGGTTGCCAGCATCAGGTCTGGTATTGGCTCGGCTCTCTCTCTATGAGAGATTGCAGAGATCATTGGGAAGTAAGGAGCACTTGGTCTGTCTGGACAGACTTTAGCCAGCTGAAACTCACGAATATTGTGAAGATTGTCCAGACTTTGCACCCAACCAGTTGTAGTTTGGATCTGGGCCCTGCTTCCCTATTAGTGGGTTGTGTAGATGTTATCTGCCCGACCCTAGCTAAAATTGTCTGGAGTTCCTTTGAGAGGGGTCTTTCCTGATCCCCTCAAGGAGGAAGTCATATGACTACTCCTTAAAAAACCCTTCTTGGATCCCGACTGTCCAGCTAACTTCAGGCAAGTCTCTAACCTTCCTTTTGTGGGTAAGATTACTGAGAAGGTGGTTGCGTTGCAACTGGATGATCATCTTGTGACCCACAATGTCTATGAAGCTCTCCAGTCTGGATTTAGGAAGAGACATAGCACCAAGACTTCACATGTCTGAGTACTGAATGACCTCCTAATAGTAAGAGATCGAAAGGCTCATAGCATCTTGGTCCTTCTTGATCTCTCCACAGCATTCAACACTGTAGATCATGGTGTGCTTTTGGAGTCCTTGTCGACTGTTAGGTACAGTCCTTGAATGGTTTTGGTCTTTCCTTGTGGACAGGTGTCAGAGGGTGATCACTGTAATTTATTCCTCTGAATCTCTCCCCCTGTCCTGTGGGGTGCCGTAGGGCTCTATATTGGCACCCATGTTGTTTGCTGTGTATATGCTGCCATTAGGAGATATCATCAGGCAATATGGTTTGAGTTTTTACTGCTATGCAGATGATACTCAACTGTATATGACCTTTCTGCCCAGACAGGTTGATGCAGTCTCAGTGCTAAACAACTGTCTCACCGAAATCAAGGATTGGATGAGCACCAACTGGCTTAGACTGAATCTGGACAAGACAGAAGTGTTGGTAGTGGACCCATGTCATTCTGGGGTGGGTTTGGTGGCTGGGCAGGCATCAGGCTTATGGCTTGAGGGTGTTCAGCTCATTACCTCAGACCAGGAGCGTAACCTGGGCATTATTTTTGATGATGGCTTGACCCTGAAATCTCAGGTATTGGCTGTGGTTAAATCCTTATTTTACCATCTGAGGAATATCACTCAGGTGAAACACCTGGTTCCTCTGAAAGACCTTCCAGCATTGGTCCATGCCTTCATTACCACCTGCCTTGACTGCTGCAATGCCCTCTACCTAGGGCTTCCCGGAGTTGATATCTCCTGCCTGCAGTTAGTGCAGAAGGATGTAGCTAGGCTTTTGAATGGTACATCAAGGGCCAGTCGTATTACATCTGTGCTGCACAGACTGCACCGGCTGCTTGTTCAGTGGCAGATCACCTTTAAGGCTGGCTTGCTAACCTTTAAAGCCCTACACTAACAGGGACCTGGCTACTTGCAAGATCTTCTTACTCCCTACTGCCCCCTTCATCCTCTCCGATCCACCAATGAGGGTTTGCTTGAGATTCCCAAGGTACATTTGACATCTTCTGGTGCCCATGCTTTTTCTTTAGCAGCACCTTCTCTGTGGAATTCTCTACCTCATCAGTTAAGAGAGTGCCTGACCATTGATAGTTTTAAAACTAAGCTGAAGACATATCTTTTTAATCTAGCCTTCCCAGATGAATTGCAATTCCTAGTTATATTTATTTATTTGTATAATCGGTTTACAACCTTTGAGCCAGAGGCTCATTTACAAAGGCACCTCATCACATTTAGGACAGACAGAGCATTTAGTTTACAGAATACAGGTCACTGACTTAGAGTTACACAGAAAGATTTCATACATTGTACAATTTAGTAGCATTTCTGGTGATACAGCTGAGCACATGCTGGTTGCAACCGGGGCAGGATGCACAGGGGGGAGAAATGGGGGGGAGTGAGGTGGAGTGTCACCCAGTGGGTGTTGTCTAGTGTACAGAGATAGTGGCAAGGCACCAAATTAGAGACAGGAGCAGCTGCGGGTGTTAAACAATTGGCTCTGAAACGTGGTTTTGAAGTTGGAGATTGTGGCGGCATTGGAGATGGGTGCAGGGAGAGAGTTAAACCAGGATGGGGCTTTGTAGCAGAAGGACCTCTGACCATGGGTGGTCCTGGATCTGGGGACCAGTAGAGTGGTCTTGTTGGTGGTTCGGGTTGCGATAGTGGGTGGGGTATGGTGGATGGAGGCTGTCATCCCAGGAGGGGAGAGCCCAAGTAGGGTTTTTTTTGTGAGAAGGCAGTTTTGGTAGCAGAGCCGTTCATCTAGGTTAAGGAGTTTTGCCCTGTCATAGAGCTGACATGTATGTGTGAGCCTGGGGGCACCAGTAATCAGCCTGCATGCCTTGCTTAGGGTGAGGCAGATTTTGTTGAGGGCAGTAGTGTCAGCAGCACCATAAACTGGCAGGCCATAGTTGACAAGGGACAGTACTGATGACATAACGGCAAGTTGGAGAGCATCGGGGGGAGGCAATCCTTATAACAGTAGAGGATGCCAAGCCGTGTGTTAGTGGCAGATGCAAGGGCATTAATGTGGGTGTGGAAGGTGAGGGCTCAGTCAAAGGTAACCCCAAGGTATTTGTAGGAGCAAACTTATTCCAGTGGTTGTTTGGTACTAGGGAGGATAGGGATTGGGTAGTTACAGGCTGTGTTTTGGGGATGGGCGAAGAGCATTGTCTTGGTTTTTTTTGAGATTAATGATGAGTCTGTGCTCCTTAAACCAGGCTTCGGCATCATTGTAGGAGTGTTGTAGAGAGTTCTGGAAGGAGATGGGATTACAGTGGGTGGCAAAGATGACAGCAACATCTGCATACATAAGAATTTTGCCAGAGCATGCACTGAGCAGGGTGTTTAGATACAGTGTAAAGAGTAGGGGGCCCAGGATGGAGCCCTGGGGTACCCCCGAGCAGATGGGATGAGTTTCAGAGAGTGTCCCATTGATTTTGACACATTGGGAATGAGTGGATAGATAGCTTGAACACCATGCATGGGGACCAGCAGAGAAACCAGTGTGGCAGAGGGCATACAGCAGAAGAGGGTGGGAGACAGTGTCGAAGGCCTTTGCGAGGTCAACAAACACTGCACCAGCTAGGGAGCTGGCATCCAGGGAGGAATGTAGGAACTTGGAGAACTCAACTAGTGCAGTGTCGGTACTGTGACCAGCACAGAAGCCATGCTGCTCTGGGCATAAGATGTTATGCTTGGTCAGATATTCAGTGATTTGAGTGGCCACCACTTTCTCTAGGGCTTTGGGGGGGGGGGATGGAGATTGGTCGGTAATTGCCAGCGGAGGACCTGTCACCCCCTTTATGAATGGGCGGGACTAAGGCAGTTTTCCATGCAGTGGGGAACTGCCCCAGGCAGAGGGATCGGTTAAGAAGGCTGGTGAGTGGGGTGAGGACTTCATCCAGCACCAGTCAGAGAATACTGGGGTCCAGGGAGTTGCTGCTGGGACTATTACTTTTTAATACTTTAATTAGGAGAGGTCTGGCTTCCTGGGCTGATACCTTGCATAGGTGGAAACAGGGGTGCTGGAAGACAGGGGGAGGTAGACTGGAGGTGGGTCAAAAAAATTGCTGGGGAGGACAGAGCTAAAGTCAGTAAAGGAGGTGTTAAGGCAGTTAGCAATGCAGGTAGGGTTGGTGGAGGTAGAGCCATCAATAGTGAACTGGGATGGGGAAGGGGATTGTGATTTTCCATTTAGCTGTTTAATATTATCCCAGAAGGTCCAGGCACACCCCCAGGAGGAGGTGAGGGTGGCCTGGTAATGGTCAGCCTTGGCTTTACGGACGGCCCATGAGCACCTGTTCTGAGCAGCATTATAGGTCTGTCTATCAGCCATCCAGCCCATTTCAGTAGCTAGGTGCTAGAGGTTGTCCCTATTTCTGAGCATTTGTAGTAGGGCAGGGGTAATCCAGGGTGCATTATGTTTTTTGGATCGAAATTTGGTGAAGGGTGAATAGAGATCACAGGCCATGTTAAAGGCTTGGGAGAAAAGGGCGAGGGCAGTATCAATGTCGGGTGCGTGATGAATGGGGGACCAATTAATCTGGGCAAGAAACTGTTTAAGTTTAATCAGCTCACCAGGGCGGAGGCATCTGTGGACTGTGGTTTGGGCTATGGGTTTGGGAGTGGGGGCAGCTAAAAAGGAATAGGATGGGGGAGTGGTCACTTAAGGAGTCTGGAGGACCTGAATGCTATGGATTTTTGGGGGGCGGTTAGTGATAATGACGTCCAGAAGGGTGCTGGTTCCTCTCTTTGGGTTAACTCTAGTGGACTGGGAGACGAATTGCGTCAAGTCTTGGGCGATGAAAGAGTCTCAGATAGTGGAAGAGGAGGGGCTGAGGCAGTTCACGTTAAGGTCCCCCATTAGGATTTGTTCTGCCTTGTGGTGGAGGTTGTCAAGATATTCTGTTATAGATACCAGCGCTCGGTTCTGGTTCTTTGGGGGAATGTAGGCAGCGGTGAGATAGAGAGGGCCCCTGGAGGGGTCAGGAGTGAGTTTGAGGTTAAGGGCCTGGGCCCCATTCTCAAGGACGGGGGCAGGGAGTGCTTGGCTTGGCAGGGTGAGTGAACTAGGACCTGGGTGAGGGTGGGGATCCAGGTTCTGGAGGATTCAGGGCATGCTGGGTTTGGGCCAAATACAGGGGTGGAAATAGTGACTCCTAGTGGTCACCGAGGGTTAGTGGCAGGCTGGGTGAGGGTCCAGTGGTAGGGCAGGGGGGTCAGTATGTAGGGCTGGCTAGGTGGCTGAGTGTGAGAGTGAGGTGTGGGCAGAGCAGAATTAGAGTAAGGGAGAGGAGTAGTGTATGTAGGTAGAGGGCATCCAGGAAGTAGGAGGAGGAGGAGGAAATTCAGGTGGAGAAATCGAGGTGATAGTCAGAAGGTCCCTCTAGTGGCTAGCAGGTATAACCTGCAAATGGAGACATGGGAACTTCGTAGAACTACAGACAGGAAGTAATGTACAGACAGCTCTATATAGGAAGTGCCGAGCCAGGGTGGGTGGGTGGGTCACGCGCGCAGCACATCGACGACTAAACCCCACAAGGTGCTGCTGCTGGAGGCAGTCACTCACTCTTTCGGCACTTGCGTTGGTCCCACTCCAGGAGAGAGCACTGTGTGTGGGCTTGTGGGCTGTCTGGCGTCTTGTGAGGGCAGAGGACTGCTGGAGGCCTATATGGGGAGAGGAGACAAAGGATCTTACATTAGTATGCAGCTGGAACCGGGGTCGCTACTCTGCACTGCGCATGCGTGGGCTACATCCCGATACCAGCACCACCATATGCAGGGAAGATGGTGATTTCCACCTCTGACTACGCTGGACAGGCAGGTAAGCAGAAAACAAATACAATATCAGTTCAACAGTTCACAGTGGTGCCCCAAGTAAGCAGAAATTGCAGTCGCTAGACAGCACCCCCGTCTCACAGTACCCTTACAAAAACACGGCAGTTCCACCAAAGCATTCAAGACAGACAACTGTTGCGCTGAGTCTCTCAGCTGATGTCCGCAGACATTTTATATCTGTATATTGTATTTTAAATGTGCAGCACCTTGGTTGTAGAAAGGCACTATATAAATAGAGTTGTACTTACTTTTACTTACTTTACTAAATAATGATCTCCCTATTCAGATATGCTACTTGTGCATCTTGTCATTTCAGAGTTCAAATAAAATTGCTTGGATTAGGAGTCTCACAACAATACCTTCCACAATGCTTTTCCCAGCCTTGTGACTGGGCAAAGACTCCAAAGAGAAAAAGAGAAGAAAGTAGGTGGAATCATTGAGAATATTCAGTATTTTGGAGTGATAGGTGAAGAAGGGACACACCTCAAAGTATCACAGTTCTGACTGATACCAATTTATTCTCATACTTTAGCTGCAAATGCACAGTATACACTTGGCTCCCAAAGTATACAGTATGCAAGCCTTGTTTGTACTGTATATGTTATATTAACTCAAAAGCATTAATTTTAGAATTCAAAACACAGGTAAGCAGCTCAATGCAGCTCTTTATCTAAAGTGATCAGTTAGTGTAGAAACAGGTTAGAACATCTGTTTTCCTTGCTTTTCACCATGTATGAGAATACATTAATTCCATAAGTTGGAAGTACTTCATTACGGGTATGCAAATGATATGGAATCTGCAACATCTCTGCCATTCCCTAAGAAAGAAATTTTTAATGAGCATTATATTTGAAAGAAGTAATACACAGTAGCATATATGGAATGAAAAGCAGAAGTAAGATTTCATGCAGAATGAGTTGCACATGAAAACCCTCTACCTTGCATTTTCTAATCTTGGTCAAGGACTTCAAAAGATAGAGGAGAAAGGCATAGAGTGGATGGAATAAGGGAAGAGAAAGATTTAGTATTCCAAAGCGTTGATAGATGGAGAATGGGTGCAGACCCCAAAGCTCTCTCATAGTTCATTCAGATTAATACCAATATGTTTGCATACTTTTCACAAGAAAATAAGCATGATTTTCTGCAACAGATGTGAAATTAAATTGTGTATCTAAGTATCTTGTTTAACATATATATATATATGTGTGTGTGTATATATATGTATATACATATATATTCATGGCAAAAAACTCCATTTAATGCATCAGTTAAGGTTGTTCCACAGCGACAAAAGTGAGGAAATTTGGTGTTAGGGTTGCCACCCCTAGCACCCCACACCCACCCCGTCCCCACCGACAGGCATCGGGGTGTGCTTTGGGGTTGCCGGCCCTAACTCTCACCACATTCCATGTGTAAATAAGCTGAGGTGGTGCAGTGTAAGAGAATGGGGTGAGTTAGACCACCACCCAATGCACACCCTGATGCCTGTCGGTGGGGACGAGGTGGGTGTGGGTTGCAAGAGGTGGCAACCCTAACACCGAATTTCCTCACTTTTGTTACTGTGGAACAACCCTAACTGAGGCAGTAAATGGATTGTTTTGCCATGAATTTCCCTTCTTTTTGAGAATAAGCACTACAAATAGTTAAAGGAATGTTGTGGTGGGAGCGCAAGGCCCTTTCAGCCCTGTGCTCCCAACATGTGATTTGATGTCACATAGTAACACTAACAGTAATGCAAATGAAAGCGCAAATGGTAATGCACA
Organism: Neoceratodus forsteri; assembly: GCA_016271365.2. NCBI lineage: Eukaryota > Metazoa > Chordata > Ceratodontiformes > Ceratodontidae > Neoceratodus > Neoceratodus forsteri. Next base: position 1,284,241,631 of record CM057459.1, on the reverse strand, counting down.
TGGTGACACAAACGTAAACGATAATGCAAATGGTATGAGAAATGCCAGCACAAACATTAATGAAAGCAGAAATGGTAATGCAAATGGTAACGCAAATGCTGACGGCAACAGAAATGCAAATGTTAACAAAAACAGTAACGGAAATGCTAACGCCAACGGAAACTCAAACGGTAAGAAAAATGCAAATGGTAACACAAATGCTAACAGAAATGCAAATGGTAAAGGCAATGGTGCCACAGAAGGAAACAGTAATGCAATGGACAATAGAAACACAACCAAAAATGCAAACGCTAAGGCCAACAGAAATGTAAATGATGACGAAGATGCAAACAGTAACAGTAACGCAACTGGAAATGCAAACAGTAACAGTAACAGCAACGATGACACCAAAACGAACAGTAATGCAAATAGAAAAACAAATGCAAGCTCGTACGGAAACACCAATGTCAATGCGCATGGTCACGGTACCACAATTGGAAATGCAAATGCTAACGGTAACACTAATGATGACGCCAAAGGAAAAACAAAGGCAAACGGAAGCATGTATGCAAAAGCAAATGGTAATGCACATGGGTACGCAAAACAAAATGCAAACAGAAACAGTCATGGAAACACAAATGGTAACAGTAATGCAAATGCAAGCGCAAACGAAAACACAAAGGGTAACGCACACGGTGGCCTAGACGGGAACGGTAATGCAAACGGTTATGGAAACGCAAGTGGAAATGCTAACTGTAACAGTAACAAAAGTGCACACCCTATTTTTCCTCAAAAGCTGCATTGAGAAACACAGTGAATACAAAGAATGTATGCATAATAATGGGCCTCGGAGCAGAAAATGTGGACTTGGAATACTAAATTGCTTATATCTCAGGAACTGTACGACATAGAAAAAATATTAAAATTTCATATGATTTATGACTTTCCTGGTTAGTTTTTGCACTTAGCCCCCATTAGGGGGGTTAAGAATTTTTCCAACAAAAAGTCCGTGCCTCGAAGCGTTTCCGAGATACGGGCCCTAAAAGGCGCAGAGGATGCCTTCACGTTAGCCTGTGAGGAAAAGTGTCAACTTTGGAGTGCCATAACTTTGAAGCCCTTTAATATTTTGTCACCAAACCACCAAAAAGCACATTTGTGGCATGTTGGCTGTCTTCCCTCCAAATTTCAGCCCAGAAGGCCAAAACGTTCTTTTGCAGCAGAGTGGCAAAGAATTCCTGTTATTTTGGCATAGTGTCGCAAAGTAGTGTCGCAAATCATGACACTTTCGCAAAAAAAAAAAAAAACACAAAAGTGTCGCAGGTGCCACACTACTTTTTAAAAAGAATTCAAAAACATATTTCTGGGGTGTTTAACCCCCCCAAAAAAGACATGGCTAACATCCTCAGGGCTTGACTAGGTGAACACAAAAAGAATTGTGCCACTAGATGGTCCCAATTTTAAATGGCAAGCATTTCTGTGACCAGTAACTGAAAACAAAATGGTGGATTTGCAACACTACAGGGGTCATTTGCAACACTAAACTCCACATTTGAGACACTGTTGAACTTTTTGTTAACTTTTCCCATTGACTATAATGGGAAACTTATTTTTTGAATAACTTTTAAACCGTTTAATATTTTTTTTCAGAAATCTTTGAAAGGCGTATTGGGGACCCCAGCTGCATGTTCCATGAAGTTTTTGGACAAGTCACGCAAACTGTGTGACCTGTAGATACGAGCAAAGAATGCACAAAAAGCATAAATGCGACATGGAATGGTGCTTTATAGCTCCGCAACCAAATATCTGACTGGTACGAAGCTAGGCCAATCCAGGGATCTATGATACCACTCCGTGCCTGCCAAATGTCAAGCAAATCCATAATATGATGGAAAAGTTATTAAGCTGCAAAATTTCACACTTTAACCTTAAATGGGGTACTCAACCCTAACTATAGCAGCATGGTATACATATATATATATATACACATATATATACTAGGATTACTAGGATGATAGGACAAAAGGAGGCAACTAGGCCCATCTGGATTGTCACCCACACATGTGAATCGTACTTAAACCATTTTTGGATTTATGCAAAAAACTCTGTCTAGTATGTTTTTAAATTCCATGAAACTTGTTGCATCAACTATTCCATGCCTTAGTAGCCCTTATGGTAAAGAAGTTATCTCTTTTTGATGTTACAAAATTATGTACCAGTAATTTTCTGTTATGTGACCTTAGGCTAGTCATTGTATTGCTAAACACAAGGTTACATTGGCTGCTTATCTCTTCAGACTGCAGCAATTTATGTGAAAGCAAGAGGTCACCTCTTTGTCGCCTTTGATGTAGTGAGAACAAACCTGTTTCTTTCAATCTAGAATTATAGGGCATTCCTTTGAGACAGGGGAATTAGTTTCATAATGGATTTTTGAGCACCTTCTACCACACTTATACCCTTTTTTAAACATGGTGACCAAACTGGGGAACTATAACCGATGACTGGTCTAACATAGCTGTTATAGACAGGAATTAGAAACTGTTCAGATTTGCAAATAAAGGAACGATTTATTCTTCTGACCAAACCTCTACCTTTATTAGCAACAAGTCTGCAGTGATCAGATGATGTTAATTTATTTATTTTCACCCCAAGGTCGATACCAGATACCAGATGTAACACTATCCAAGATAGAATGATTTATGATATAGCTATAAGTATGTTTTTTTGTGTCAAAATGCATAACAGCACACTTTTTTGCATTGTACAGCATGCCATTTAGAATGGACAATTCCATTAATTTGTTAAGGTCATTTACCAGTGACAGGTGTTTCCCTGAAAGTATCTATTTCACCACCTAATTTAATGTCATCTGCAAATTTGATAAAGTTATTAGTTATACCTTTATGTATATCCCTGACAAATATATTAAATAGTGTCTGGCCCAAGACTGATCCTTAGGGAACTCCACTCGAGACTTTCTGTTCATCTGACAGACATCCATTTACTTTAACCCACTGCACTCTGCCCCTTAACCAATTATCTATTCACCACACCAGTACCGGACTGAAACCAAAAACAAATAATTTCTCAATTAAGATTAAGTGGGGGACCTTATCGAAGGCCTTGGGGAAATCTAATAACTCCTGTTCAATGCCTATGTCTTAGACATAAGGAAGGGGATCAGGAGTGAAATGAGTTTCTTTGCAGATGACTTAAAGCTGGGTGCAGTAGTGGATGAGGAGGAGGGGTGGGTGGCCTTACAGGAGGATCTGAAGGCTCTGGAAAGGTGGTCAGAAAAATGGAAACTAAAATGCAATGCAGGGAAGTGCAAGGTTCTGCACCTGGGAGTCAGAAATCCAGGCCAGGGGTATACCCTGGGAAGAGACAAAATTCAAGTCAAGGAGGTGAGAGGGACCTGGGGGTAGTGGTAGATATCCAAATGAACAACTCAGAGACCTGTAGGAGTACAGCAGCAAGGGCAAATCAGATGCTGGGATGCATTGCCAGGGGGATTACCTCCAGAAAGGTGGAAGTGATCCTACCCCTGTACAGCTGCTTGGTTAGGCCACACCTCGAGTATTGTGTGCAGTTTTGGAGACCACATTTAAAGAGGGATGTTACACTTCAAGAGAGGGTAAAAAGGAGGGCAACCAAAATAATCTGGGGCCTAAGGGAGAAGACCTATAAGGAGAGGCTCAGTAAGATTGACATGTACACCCTGGAGGAGAGGAGAGACGGAGGGACATGATAGAGGTCTTTAAGTACATAAAAGGTATCAATAAGGGGGGCCCAGTCAGGGTGCTTCAAAGGAAGGAGGAGGGGACAACAAGATGGAAAGGGTGTAAGCTGGAAGGGGCAGGCTCAGAGGGGAGAGGAAGAGGAGGAAGTGTTATTTCACTGAAAGGGTGGTGGCACCATGGAATGTGCTGCCCAGGTAGCTGGTGGAGGAGGAGACTGTGGCCGGATTTAAGAGGGGATGGGACAGGTACAGTGGGTGGGTCAATCTGACCAGGTCCATTGCAGGTGGTACACCTGCGACTGGGGGTAGTATAACCCAAGGGGAAGGGGAGGACACCAAAGTCAGCCCTGAATGCCATTGCTGAAAATCGAGCAGACTCAAAAGACCACTAGGCCTATTCTGCTGGCATTTTAGTATGTTAGTATGTAACATTAGATAGACTGCCTTAATCAAGCCTCTGACTAATTTGCTCATAAAAATAATAAGATTTGTGGTACATGATGATCCCTGTTTAAACCCATGTTGGTACTTATCAACAATATTCAGTTTAATAAGTTCTTCTTCCAGTCTCTTTTTCAGGAGCTTCTCCATGATTTTACAAGGTTTATGGGCCTATAATTTTCGGCTTTGGTTTTATCACCTTTCTTGAAAATTGTAGTTATATTTGCAACTCTGCAATCATATGGAACAACCCCACTGTCCAGGGATTTATTAAAAATTTGTGTTAAGCTGTAACTGATCACATGAGCTGCCACCTTAAGTAGTCTTGGGTGGATACTATCCGGTCCTGGACTAGTGGAAGTCTTGATGTTCAATAATTTGGTTTCTACCTCCTCTTTTGAAATATTATCCATATTATTTCTGTTTAGAACTGATACAGCACCCATTTGGGCCTTAGGCTCAAAGACAGAGGCAAAATAGTTTTAAAGCACTTTGCTATTTCTCTCTGGGTTTATGGTAGTACCTTTATAGTTGAGGGACCCTATACTCTGAACGGTGGTTTTATTGGTGCTAAGCTAGGAATAAAGTAACTTGGGTTTTTTGCAATGTGCGATTTTTAATTTTGCTCTGTTAACGTGTGTATATATATATATATATATATATATATTTATATATATATATATATATATATATATATATATATATTAAAGTAGCACAGTAGTGCTACCATAGTTAGGGTTGAGTAGCCCTTTTAAGGTTAAAGGGTCATACTTTGCACCTTAATAACTTTGCCACCATTCAACAGATTTGTCTGACATTTGGAAGGCACAATCAAGAATCACACATCTTGGGATCTGTCAACTTTCATAGTGGTTAGATATACAACTGCGGAGTTATTAAGTGAGATCTGCGCATGCGTTTACGGTTTTTGGTGAATTCTTTGCTCGCGCCTACAGGTTGCATGGTTTGCATGACTGGTCTGAAAACTTCAGGGAACATGCGGCTGGGGTCCCCCATGTGCCTTTTGAAGATTTCGTGAAAAAATATTAAATGGTTCAAACGTTATTCAAAAAACAAGTTCCCATTATAAGTCAATGGCAAAAGTTCACAAAAAGTTCAACAGTGTCACAAATGCACTTTTTAGTGTCGCAAATGGCCCTAGTAGTGTCACAAATCCACCATTTTGTTTTCAGTTGGTGATCAGAAAAATGATTGGCATTTAAAATTGGGACCATCTAGGGACACAATTCTTTTTGTGTTTACCTAGTCGAGCCCTGAGGATGCTAGGCATGCCTTTATTTTGGGGTTAAAGACCCCAGAAATATGTTTTTCAAATTTCTGGAAAAAGTAGCGTCACAAAGTAGTGTCACACCTGCAACACTTTCACAAATTTTTGTGAAAACTTTCGCAAATCACGACACTACTTTTTCAGACTATGGCCAAAATGACAGCAGTTCTTTGCCACCCTGCTGCAAAAGAATGGTTTGGTCTTTTGAGCTGAAATTTGGAGAGAAGGCAGCCAACATCTCACAGATGTTCCTTATGGTGAAAAAATATTGCCTGGTTGCAAAGTTACGGTACTCCAAAGTTGGCGTTTTTTTCTCATAGACTAACATGGTGGCGTACGCCATGCCTTTCAGGGCTCGTATCTCGAAAACGGTGCGAGATACGGAATTTTTGTCGTGACAACATGTAGCCTATGGCATTCAGCAAAAACATAGCCAGGAAAATCATGAATCGTATTAATTTTTTTTTCTACATCATACGGTTACAGAGATATAAGCAATTTAGTATTCCAACACCTCATTTTCGGCTCCGAGGCCCATTATTATACATTCATTCTTTGTACACACTGTGTTTCTGTATGAAGCTGTTGGGAAAAACAGGGTATACACTTCTGTTAATGTTACAGTTACTGCTTCCACTTGTGTTTACATGCCCATTTCCGTTACTGTTCCTGTGTATGCCACCGTGTGCAATACCCTTTGCGTTCTCATTTGCTCTTGCGTTTGCGTTACTGTTACCATTTGCGTTTCCACTACTGTTTGTGTTTGCATTTTGGTTTGCATCACCATGTGCATTGCCATTTGCGTTTATGGCAGCCCTTTTGTTTGCATTTGCATTTATCTTTCATTTTGCATCTTCGCTGCTGTTACTGTTACCATTTGCATTTCCTATTGCGGTACTGTGCCCGTGCACAGTAATGTTTGTGTTTCCATATGTGCATGCATTTTCTTTGGCATTATTGTTGCTGTAACCATTACCATTTGTGTTTACAATTGTGGTAACATGACCATGCATGTTACGGTTTGCATTTATGTACGCGTTTGCATTCGCATTTACATTTCTGTTTCCTTTGGCATTATTGTTCGTGTTAACTTTAACATTCATGTTTACAATTGCGGTACCGTCCCCGTGCGCATTACGGTTCATGTGTTTTTATTTTATTTTATTATTTTACTCAGTCTAGGATTACAAGTACCTTTGAGTGCCAAGCAGCTCATTTACAAAGGTTCCACGTCAATGGGTGGGGTAAAGATTCATAATGGAAAACAGACTGGTTTCACAAACAATTAAGCAATTTGTATTACAAAATCCAGAATAAGAGAACAGCAAATAAATACACATTAGTTTAGCACATGATTCAAGGCAGGGAGTGAAAAGAGGAGGAAATTAGTTGGGGAGCCAGATCATGGAAGGGGACAGCAACCAGGAGGCATTGTCAAGTAGCAGCTAGGATAGTAAGGGATGAAAAGCATGGAAGACAGTGGGGGAGGGAGAGGGGGAGATGAGAGGGCAGGAAGGGAGAGGAGAGTGAGAGGGCAAGACAAGTAGAGAGAACAGTGGAAGAACGGTGGGGGGGGGGTGAGGTCCCGGGAAGAGGAACAAGGATGTTAAGTGGTGCAATCACAGGAGTTTTCAGTTAGGATGTGCTGACGAAGTTTGAGTTTGAATTCACAGAGACTAGTAAGGTTGCCAAACCAGTGTGGAGGCCATTTAACCAGTATGGCACTTTGATACAAAACGAGTGTTGGTATTGGGCAGTCCAGCACATCGGGACTAGTAGGAGTGTGGAAGATGAGGTGTACGTATGTTGTATCTTATGGGATTTGTGAAGTAAGCATCCTAATCCCGAAGGCATGAGTCCAAGTAGAATCTTTTTGGCAAGTAAGCAGGTGTGGTATTTAATTCTCCCATGCAAGTTATGCCACCCAGCCTGCATATAGACATTGCAGGTGTGGGTGAGTTGTGGTGCACCAATTAGGAGTCTACAGGCCTTGTTTAGTGCCACAGTGAGCCTTTTGAGTGCAGTGGTGGAAGCAGTTCTGTAAATGACAAGGCCATAGTCAATTAAGGAGAGCACCAAGCTGTGGACAGCAAGATTTAGGGCTTCAGGTGTTAGAGACTTTCTCAGTTGATAGAGGAACCCACTCCTGGTATTGACGTCTCTGATAACATTTTTTATGTGCAGTGAATAGGTGAGGTGTCTATCAAGGGTAACCCCTAGGTACTTGAAGAGATGTATTTGTTCAAGGGGGTTACTTGGGAATTTTGGATGGTAAGAGCATGCTATTTATGTTGATTGCAGGCTGAAAAGAACAACAAGACTTTTGTCTTCTTGTAGTTTAGTACTAGTTTATGGTTGCAGAACCAGTGCTCAACTTCTGTGAAGCCCTTTTGAAGGTTACTTTCAAGGAGGTAAGGGTCAGGGTGGCTTGCAAAAATGACAGCATCATCTGCGTAGAGCAGTGTTCACTGGTGGCAGGCAGTTGGTAGATTGTTAAGGAAGATGTTGAAAAGGAGTGGACCCAGGATTGAGCCCGGGGTACCCCGGACCGGACAGGCTTCTGGTCAAAGATAGCACTGGAAATCTTCACACATTGAGATCTGTCCCCAAGATAGCTTCTAAACTAGGACAGTGTATCAGAGGAAAGACCAGTTTGTGAGAGTTATTTAAGGAGAAGTCGGTGATTAACCATGTTGAAGGCCTTGGTTAAGTCTATAAAGACTGCACCCACAAGACTGCCTTGGTCAATAGATTGCTGGACGTAGCTGGCGAATTCTAAGAGTGCGGTGGTGGTGCTATGCCCTTTCGGAAAGCCATGCTGTTGTTCACATGGTAGGGAGTATCTATCAAGGTAGTCCGCAAGTTGGTTGGCAACAATACGCTCAAGTATTTTAGAGAGGGGTGGGAGGATTGATATAGGCCTATAGTTGCTGTGTAGTGCACGGTCTCCAGATTTGTGAACTGGGGTAACAATGGCTGTTTTCCATACCTGTAGGAATTGTGAGAGGGTTAGACAGAGGTTAAGTAATTTAGTAATAGGTGGAAGTACTTCCTCCATGGTAAGTGCGATAGGCTTGAGGTCTAAAGAGTCACCACTGTGCCTGGACTTGTCCAACACATTGTTTAGTAGTTTTGTGACCTGGGCCACTGAGACACGTTTAAAGTAGAAGGGGGGTGATGATTTGTCTTGGTCTCAGGATGATGTGCTGCCATTACGTTGGTATCATCAAACAAGACTTGCGGTAGCACACTACTTAGGTCAGTGAAGGCATCACTAAAGGTATTCGCTATTGTGAGTGGGTCAAGTATGGGGGTACCATCAAGGTTTAACATCACGGGAGCCTTTTTTGGGTCTTTCCTCAGAACATCATTGATATTTGCCCAGAATTTCCTGCTGTCACCACAGGTATTGGTAAGTTGCTCCTTGTGGTAATTGCTTCTTGCTTTACGGATTTCCCGAGTGCGGGAGTTTCTTGCAGCTTTATAGGCTTGCCAGTCCTGTAGCTTTCCATAAGATTTAGCATAGTACCAGAGGTGGTCCCTCCGTTACATGCTGTCTATCAGCCCAGGAGTAATCCAGGGATGAACAGTGCCACGCACCTTCATTTTCTTGAGAGGTGCATGAACATCACAGGCAGCATTGAAAATAGTGATAAAATGTTGGAGTGATACATTAATGTCTGTAGAGGAGTCAAGTAGTGACCAGACCTGACAGCACAAGTGTTGTTTTAGGAGTTCCAGGTGGCCACGTCTTAGCATTCTGTTGTAGATAGTTAGACGCGGTGGTGCATGGAATTTGTTGGCCCAATTGTAACAGAGGAGTGGTCACTGAGTGAGTCAGGGTGCACACTTATGTTGGTGACATGGTCAGGGCAATTAGAGATTATCCAGTCAAGAATGGTGCTTGTCCCAGTCTTATAGTTAATTCTAGTGGGAGAGCGGACCAGCTGAGTAAGGTGCAGAGCTGCCAGTGCATCCTTTACCGGGCCACTGGAGGTAGACAGCCAGTTTATGTTGAAGTCACCAAGTAATACTGTCTCAGCGATGTGATTTTGGGCTCTCAGTTAGTCCAGGACTTTATGAAGACCAGTGGTAGGGTCGGTGGGAGGTATGTAAACTGATAGGATTGTGAGACTCTTGTGGTGGTCCCCCAGTAGCACTTTAATCGCTAGTACCTGGGTGGGGCACCCAAGGTCAGCAACAGGCAAGACCAGTCCTTTTAGAGTGTCTTTTAGATAGATAGCACAACCACCACCTCGCTTAGTCAATCTGTCCAATCTGAAGGTAGTGTAGCCAGGTACAGCAACGGCTGCATCTAGTATTTTGGGAGATAGCCAAGTTTCAACGACAGAGAGTATGTCAGGGTTGTTTAGCAAGTCCCAGGCTTTAAGGAGGTCAATTTTGCACAGGAGACTGCAAATGTTAATAGAAGCCAGGTGAAGAGTTCCCTGTTTCCCTGTTTCCGGTGAGGTAGAAGACTTGGTTTGCTGGCCAAGGCACCTAGCTTCACCTGAGCTCTTTCCTTCTAAGACTGCTTGAAAGGCAGAGTAGAGAAACTTACCAGAGCAAGGGAGAAGGATTAAGACTTAGTTTGGCTAAGCAGATTTACTGTGTGGTGGTGTTTTTATTTTTTACTCACAGGGATTGCTACTGTTTGTTGCTAACATTTCATTGCTTTATTTTTTCTCTGATTCAAATTGTTGTTGCTGGTATACCTTGTTCTGCATTATTACAAGGTGTGCCTACAGGTATGTGCTAACAGATTACTGCTGTAATCTTCTGATTCAAATTGTCTTTTGCAAGGTATATCTTCTGTTACTGCTTTATTTTTCTCTGGAGCAAAGTGTTTCTTACAGGGTATATCTTCTCTGAAATTATTACAGGTGGTGCTTTACAGGTTTTACAGTTTTATCTAACATTAGGATAAGCTTTCAGGGTTACTGCATTTGTTGTTGACTGATTGTTTCTGCTCTTACCTCTTTGTTCTTTCATCCGTGGTTCTTCTTTTTAGGCAGGGGAAGGGCCCAGCCACCCACCCCCATCCCCAACCACCCCACGCTACACTCCTTTTATAGGGTACCACAGTTGTGACATTTCCTGTGGCAGAGCAGGAAGGGGCAGATCAGTGGGGCTCACAAGGTGATCTCATTTACAGGGCACTAGTAATTTAACTTGTTATAACAAGTTAAACAAAGCACAATTAAACCATTACTTGCATTTTTTTTCCTTCTAATTACTCTGACTAGGTTACAAACCCAGCAACTTATTTGGAATGGATTTCATTAACTGCAGGTACTGTGGAACAATTCAGAAGGACAGTCTTACAGGATTTAGGACACTGTCCTACATGCTGGGCCTTTGGAGATCTTAGGTCTCAGCTCCGGACAGCATGGGCAGAGATTGCACGCCTCAAATTTCATATTGAAGAGGAAATACATTATAAGAACCACCCACCATTTCCCCAGCATCCAACAGAAAAAACCTCGACCGCAGAGGGTAGTTGGTCCAGGAGGTTGGCAGGTGGTTAGGAGGAGCAAATCAGGTGCCCCATCACCTGTGCTCTCCAACACATTACCTCCAAAACCATATAAACACTACAAACAGGTATCTGCCTCTATCTCTGAAATCAAATAAAGAGGCAGAAGACACTGCAGAGCAGGACACTGCAGCACAGGAGCTAGCACAACAATACTCACCCAAATCAGGAACCAAACTAAACAAGCACAAAGGAAATCCAAAAACTTCTGATCATAGGAGACTCCATGATTCGGGAGTTGATACCCATCTCCAGCCAGGGTGATGGTCAGATGTCTCCAGGTACATCAGCATGGAGAGACACTGACCGCATTGCTAAAATTGTTCACAAAGCAGGAGAAAACATTGATGTCCTAGTACACATAGGGACTAATGATCCTTCGCCAGCCGGGCAGTTGTGAGACCAAGGAACACCTGACTAGGCTGGGTGACAAACTATCATCTATTTCGTCCGGCATCTCCTTCTCTGAGATCCTGCCAGTCTGGGAGAAGGGAGCAGATGGTCGGAAGGTCAGAGAAGGGGAGATAGGGGAGCTAAACACGTGGCTCAAGGACTGGTGCCAGGAAAAAGGACACAGATTTGTAGGGAACTGGCAACAGTTCTGGGAGCGAAAGTTCTTTAAATTTGATGGACTGCATCTGACTAAAGAGGGAGTCAGTGCATTGGGGCAGAAGTTTGACGTCTTTGCAGAATATTTAACTAGCAAATGGGGAGAGGGGTGCAGCACCCCATACGTCGAATGGGAAGAACACCCCTCCCCCCTCAGCTAGTGGTCAAACAGGAATTCAGCGTGTTTGCCGTTCATTTGCATCACCAGGTAAGAAAAAGGTTTGTCTCCCATACGATGCACAGGGTAATGCCAAACTTCACCCAACAACTAACACACCAAAATCTGGCCAATGGAAAATCATGTACACAAATGCTCACAGCCTGGGAAATAAGATCCCAGACCTGCAGGCAATAATGTCAGAGGCTAAACTGGACATAGTAGCAATTAGTGAGACGTGGTTTACCAGTAACCACACTTGGAGACTTCAGTACCTGGCTATGTATTGTTCAGAAGAGACCGAGGTGCAAAAGGGGGAGGAGTGGCCCGTATGTTAATGAAAATATCAAGCTACAGAAATTCACAATACACATAAGGAGCCAGAAGAACTGTGGGTCACCCTGAAACAGGAAATGGGACAGCCATAAGAACTGGGGTTGCCTACAGGCCCCAGACCAGAGGGAGGACATAGACACATTACTGTTAGAAGATATACAAAACATGACAGCTAAAGGGGAGGTTCTGATAATGGGAGACTTCAACATGCCAGATACAGATTGGTCAATACCAGCAGGAACATCTGCCAGAACTAGACTCATAGAGGATTCCCTGCAGGGGGAGGGCCTCAAACAACAGGTACAGCAACCCACAAGAGACAGGGCTATCCTAGATCTAGTACTGACTAACAAAGAAGGGATCACAGATCTCCAGGTAGAAGGTCACCTGGGGGCTAGTGACCATCACATGGTATGGTTCAATTTGGCTACTACATCTAAATCATCCCATTCCAAGGCAAAATATGGGACTTCAGAGGGCTGACTTTGATAAGATGGCCAACAGAGTTAAGCTAGCTCTGGCAAAAGAAACACAAGTGAGGAGGTACAGGCAAGTGGGCAAGCATTAATGATACAATACTTGAAGCAACATCCCATTGTGTTAGACAGAAAAGGAAGTGCAAAAGAAGAAGGAAACCACTTTGGTTCTCAAATACAGTAGCAGAAAAGGTCAGAGCCAAAAGGCTGGCCTTCAGAAAATATAAGGGAACACAGCGGGATGAAGATAGGGAGGCATACCAAACTGCCCTAAGGGAAGCAGGTAAGGCAGTAAGGCAGGCAAAGTCCCAAACTGAGGAAACGCTAGCACAAACAGTAAAGAAGGTGACAAGACTTTCTTATAGATACATTAGTGAAAGGAGAAAGTCCAGAGGGGTATTGCTAGTTTAATGGAGAAAAGGGAGCATGTGAGGAGGAGGAGGACCCTGTAAAGGCATCTATCCTAAATAGATACTTTTGCTCAGTATTTACTGAAGAGAAGGTAGGGCAGGGCCCACAGCTCAGCATCATGGACACAGGGGAGGGAGGTGAGCACTACTCCCTTCACAAAAGAAAGGGTCCTACAAGAGCTTGCTAAGCTCAGGGTGGATAAGGCAATGGGACCTGATGGCATACATCCCAGGGTACTTAAGGAGCTAAAGGAGGAACTAGCAGAGCCATTAGCAGAATTGTTTAGTGAGTCTCTGAGCACAGAAGAGGTCCCAGAAGACTGGAGAAGGGCTCATGTGATCCCTCCACAAGAGTGGTAGCAGGGAGGAGGCGGGAACTACAGACCGGTCAGTCTTACCTCAGTAGTGGGCAAGATTATGGAGGCACTCCTTAAGGAAAGGATAGTGCAACACCTGGAATCCATAGGGCACAGGATCCAAGACAGCATGGGTTTACAAAAGGAAGGTCCTGTCAAACTAATCTCATAGATTTCTTTGACTGGGTAACCAGAGTGGTGGACCAAGGGGGAGCAGTTGATGTCGCCTACCTTGACTTCAGCAAAGCTTTTGACACTGTTCCACATAGAAGATTGATAAATAAGCTAGGTAGGCTCTGGGTGGGTCAGAAGTTGGTCAACTGGGTGGCAAACTGTTTGACTGGCAGAAAACAGAGAGTGGTGGTAAATGGTATACAGTCAGAAGAGATGCAAGTCACAAGTGGGGTACCTCAGGGATCAGTCCTGGGGCCAGTCCTATTCAACATCTTCATTAGTGACCTTGCAGATGGACTAGAGGGTAAGGCTTGTCTGTTTGCAGATGACACCAAGATCTGCAACAGAGTAGATGATCCAGATGGGGTGGGCAGAATGAGAAGAGATCTGGATAAACTAGCAGAATGGTCAGAAGAGTGGCAACTGGGATTTAATGCAAAGAAGTGCAAAATCATGCACATAGGAAGAGAAACCCTGAAGCCACTTATAGGCTGGGAGGAGTTGCTAGCAGTCACAAAGGAAGAAAGAGACTTGGGCATCATCATCACTGATGACCTAAAATCATCAAGCAGACCTCTAAAGCAGTAGGTAAGGCTAGGGGGTGTTAGGGTGTATTAGTAGGGTATCACTAGTAGGTAAGAGGGAGGTAATAATCCCTCTGTACAAGACATTGGTTAGGCCCCATCTGGAGTACTGCATGCAGTATTGGAGGCCACACCTTCACAAGGACATTAACCAAATTGAGGCAGTCCAGAGAAGGGCAACCAAAATGGTGCAGGGACTGCATCAGAAGACATATGAGGACAGATTAACGGAGCTCAATATGTATACCCTTGAGCAAAGGAGGGAGAGAGGTGATATGGTCGAGACATTTAAACACCTTAAGGGCATAAACAAGGGGAAAGAGTCTAACATGTTTAAATATAAGAAAAATAGCAGGACAAGAGGACACAGCATGAGATTAGAGGAGGCCGATTAAGGGGAATGTGAGGAAATTCTTTTTCACAGAAAGGGTGGTAGATGCATGGAATGGCTTACCACAAGAAGTGGTGGCTATGAATACAGTGCAGGGCTTCAAACAGGCATGGATAGGCATAAGGGAGCAATACAAATGACTATGAATAGATAGGTCACTGACAGAGCAAAGGCCGATGGCACATTTATAAGGTAGAAAAAGAAATGGGCAGACTGGATGGGCCTTGCGGTCCTTATCTGCCGTCAACTTCTATGTTTCTATGTAATAAGGCGCGCTTGTCCAGGGTTGGGGTGGATGTTACCTGATACCAGAAGTAGCAGGAAGGTGAACTTTAGGAGGTACTCTCTAATCAGTTTGGATGCTTGTTTAGTAGCTATTCTGGAGCTATGCAATGATTTCACATTCACTTTCATGACCAGGAAGTGGAAGATAATAGGTCCTGAGGTGTTTATGATGCAGGTAGGTGGGTAAGTAGAAACCCAACAACCACGTTGAGGATGGAAAAATAGGGGAGACCAGGGCCCATTTGAGATGGAAAAATAATCCCCAGAAATCCAGCCTATAGTATAGTGGAGGCTAATTCCAGCAACAAGGATCCGGGGTTGAGTCCAGTTAGGTATAGTGTTTTCAGAGTGACTGATCAAGATGAAGAAGATAAGAATGTGGTGCAGGGTAGCAATGTTAGGCATGAACATAGTGTCAAGTAAGATTTAATTAAGGGAGAGGATAAAACAGCAAACACAGAAATGCACAGTCCAATTTCTTTCTGTGCCATCTGGGCTATTAGTACAACTTATGACAGAGGTCATCCAGGGTCACAGCTAGGCAGGAATTTGACAAGAGACTTTGGCTATGCAAGACCTTGCAGGCATACACTCCCCAGCCCCATTACATTGAAAGCCTGGGGCACACTTATTCAAGTACAAGTGCAGGATGTGAAATTTGTTTGTCCTTATGCTTCTTTTGTTATTTAAAGAGGTTGTTTAAAAGCCCACAAATAGATCCCTTAGGAGCAAGCAAGATGAAAATGTGGATTCGAGCAAGACCCAGAGTCACTGAGTTTGTCAGACTTTGTTGCTTGAATTCTATTTTGCTTGGGATAGCTTCCAAAAAGTTTATTTTAAACTGAAAATGCAAGTACCTGGTGGTGATATTTTGCAGAAATCCAGTCCAGGAGACCTTCACAGATGTAGTGAGCAAGAATGGTGTAGTTACTCCAAGCAGAAAATCTTGTAAATCCCCAAAAACTAAGCTACAGATATAGACAAACACAAACAGCCACCCACACAGATCCAGACCTTATCTTCCTGTACTGTGTGCGCACTTCCATTCACGTTTTTGTTTCTGTTCCCTTTGGCATTCTTGTTGCTGTAACACTTAACATTTGCATTTACAATACCGGTGCTGTCACTGTGCGCATTACCAGTTGCGTTTTCGTACGCACTTGTGTGTCCGTTTGCATCACATTCTCTTCGGTGTCACTTTACACTTGCGTTTCTACTAACATTTGCTTTACCATTTATGATTGCTTTACCATGTGCGTTACCATTGCTGTTTTTGTTTACACTGCAGTTCCTGTTACTATGTAACAAGATATCACTTGGCGGGAATCAGGGGGCCCGAAGGGCCCTGTGCTCCTGCCACCACATTCCATTCACTATTTATCATCCTCATTCTCAAAAAGAAGGGAAATTAGAGGCAAAAGATTCCATTTAATGCATCAGTTAGGGTAGTTCCACAGAGGCAAAAGCGAGGAAATTCAGTGTCAGGGTCGAAAACCCCCCTTGGACCCATCCAGCCCACCCCCCAACTGGCATCGGGGTGCCCGTTGGGGTCCTCTGCCCTAACTGTCACCCCATTCTCCTATACCTCTGCTTCTTTACACATGTGATGGGGTGACAGTTAGGGCTGATGCCTAGCACCCCGATGCTGGTTGGGGGCTGGGTGGGTCCAGGGGGCTTTCAACCCTAACACTGAATTTCCTCACTTTTATCGCTGTGGTACAACCCTAACTGATGCATTAAATGGAGTTTTTGGCCTCTAATATATATATATATATATATATATATATATATATATATATTTATATATATTCATGATATCCTCTCACTGTTCTTTCCCTTCTTCTTTGGCTACCTCCTGGCCTCATTCAAACCCTTCTCTGTCACTTACCTTACCTTCCCATGGACCTATGGGCCACTCTCTGTTCTCTGATTGATACCTTTGGTGGCCAGGGCAGTTACCCAGTGTAAGGATGACAAAATACTGAATTTGCATTCAGGGATTGTGCTAAATTCCATCATTTTAGACACTGCAAAAGTGGTTATGGGGAGCAGTCACACCCCTATAGTTAGGATTGAGTAGGCACTTCAATGTTAAACTCAAAAACTGGCAATTGGGCTAGCCCAGTGGCACAGAGGGCTGAGATGCTGGATGCCTTACCTCATGCCATACAAGTGACCTGGGTTCGGGAACAGACTTGGGTTGCTCAGAGGTTGGCCAGGGTGAGGAAGGACTGAGCATCCACTGACAACTCTCCTTCTTCAGGGGTGGGGGGACTCAGCATTGAGCTGTATACTGACACCCAACAGAGGCTGGGGGTCAGCATGGGTTCAATGCTAGAAACGGAGTGGACCCATGGTGGTGGAGACAGTCACCCTGTCTATTGCATGTGCATGGGTCCAGGGAGAAAATGGAAAAAAGAATCAGAGCTAGCAGGCTCCTTGATGGCAGGCTGCACCCGTGCCTTGCCCTGGCAATCTAGATGATAGCTTCTGGTGGTGGGGGGGCCAGCACCCCTCACCACTGGCCCTGTTACGGAGGACAACCCATGGGGGAGGGCCAGTTAGGGCGGATGTGAGAAAGCCTCACTGGAGAGATGAGTCCCTTTTGAGAGAGGGGCCAAAGCCACCTACCAGCTGCACCAGAGGAGTAAACTACATATGAAAATAAATTTGCACTTGAATAACTTTGCAACCGTTCAACAGAGTTGCATGAAAATTGGCATGCACTATCAGCCATGGTAGATCTCTAGATGTGGTAAGTTATGTTCTGGTTGGATGTAGTGTTTTTGAGTTCCAGATAGATGAAGAAAGCATGTTGTTACTTATTGACTTTTTCTTTGAAGTTACCTATAGCCCAGAAGGTTTGGAATATTGGTCTGAAACTTTCAGGGTAGAAAGGGACTATTTATTTATTTATTCATTGAAATTTTTCAACAGGAAGGCACACTGAACAACAAGTTGCTAATCTCCCGGTGTGACCGGGGGGGGGGGGTACAATTGGATGAAGAATTAGACATACAGTTTACCATTTAACATATCAGAGAAATTAAACATTCAATTACATTTGTAACAAGACACACAGTTAACAAAATATAAATAATCATACAATAGCATTTGTGACATAACATACAATTAAATATATCATACCTGTGGAGTATGCATTTAATTACAAGTGGCTTATTTGAGGAACATACTACAGAAATTTAATGTAGCCTTGGAGCAAACCCCTTGCAGGAATGGGTCACAGTTAAAAGGCAGATCATTTAGCAATTATTGAATGAATGACGTGCAGTGAGGGGACATCAAGAAGGGTAAAGGGCTAAACAGGGGAAACCACCTAGGGGGAAGGAGAGGATAACAATGGGGGGGCATTACTGGAACAAAGTGAGCAAAAAATTATTTGCGAGGGGCAAGTTAACACGTGGCTAGTGCAATCTGGGAGCACCTCAGACACAGCAAAAAGTGCAAGTTATTAGCTCAAGTGAAGTAATTCCTTTGTTTAAGTGCAAGGATAGAGAGGGGCAGGAGGGAGGTGGGGGTAATGGATAGAGTAGTTGGCCACCAGCCCCAGCACGTGGCACCCAGCGTGATGGTACATGGGGTGGCATCCAACTCAATGGGCACCCCATGCCCAGACAGTACAGTGCTAAAGCCACCTACCCCCATCCCTGTTGGGTGCCTCAGACAGTGGTGCTTTAGTGCCCCCTCACTGTCAGCTAGTTTCCATCCTTATACAAAATTGTAGCCAACACCTGATCTCAGTCCATGCCCTCCCCACACTCACCATGTAGAGACAGAAGTGGACACTCCTCACGTGGGTGGTCTAGTGGCCCCACCTCCCACCCTGACAGGCAGTCACCCACCCCACTCCCTCCCACTGTCACTGACTGTTTTCTGTGACTGGCAGTGACCTCCATACATCACCACAACCAGACACAGAATGCAATCACACAGACCATGTAACTGTACTGTACAGTTACACAGTCTGTGCGATCGCATTCTGCAGCTACACATGGTGGTGTACAGGAGGTATTGCTAGTCACAGAAGCCAGGTAGGGATGGTGGGGGGTGAGGGATGGGTGACACTGCCTGTCTGGGTGGGGAAGGTGGGGGCCACTAGACCACCATGGAGTATGAATGGCATTTGTTTACTTTATTGTGTCTCTCCAGGAGATTGGAGATGGGGGAAACAGACTGGGACTGGGGTTTCATTTGTCTCACTGAAGGATTGGGGCTAATTGTCAGTTGGGGAGGGGCAACAGCCAGGACTGGGGGTCTCCTGTCTAATGGTGAGACAAGGATTGGGGCTAATTTTCAGTTGAGTGGCATTATACTACTAGGGTTGGCAGAAGACTGGCATGGCAGCCATTTTTCAGTGGCAGCACATGGGTGCCCCAGCAGTTGTGGAACACTGTCTATGGGGGTAAAATGCTCTGTGCCACAGCCTGGCATCTGCTGCCTATTCTGAGGGCTAGTTCCAGGCTTACTGCTCCTTTGGGCAAATGAGGTGCCCACTGGCACTAGTCTGGGGATGTGTCCTGGCCCTGTACCACAGCCTCTCAATGCACCACTTATCTTGGTACAGGGCCGCATCTTGTGATTATGTCAGATGTATGCTGCAGCAGTGTTGGACACAGCCCCCTACATTACCATATATTGTGTTTGACACAGGCAGCTTTGAAAATCAGGCCCAATTACTTTTGGAAAGTTCTTTGTTTCTACAACATAGGACGTGTTTATCATTAATAAGGTAGCTAGTTCACTCAGTGTTTGGGTTATAAGCAACCAAAGCTTCTTAAAATGTTTTCAAACATTTGTAGGTAAGTAAATGATGGGATTTTGAGTTTCTGAAACATTTGAAGTAGATAACACAATGTCACCAGATTTGGCAGGTATGTAGATCCAGAAAGTAGTGTGGCTCTAGCAGCTTTTAAATCTTTTGATTAAAGTATTGCTAAGTTACAATATAAGCAGCCAGAACTTGCAAGTTAACTGAAGTACCCGAAACAAAACGTTAGAAAGGTTTTGTAAAATCAAGAAATGTTGTGATGATTTTGCAACAGCTGTATTCCTAAATTTTGTCCAGCCATGCACCTGACCTATCATGAAAGAAGAAGGAAAATGCTGCTCTGAGTTGCAAGAAGTTGGTATTCTTTTGGGGGTCCATAGTTAGTGTACTTGGTGAGGTGGAGGGGTATTGTATAACCATGGCAGAAGTGGAGGGGAGGTGATGTGCTGCCTGCAGCATACAGTACATTGAATGAATGCTATCTAGAGCCAGGCAATACAAGTGGAGGGAGAATGCTATCATTGTGCCCAGTGGAATGAATAAGATAGGAAACACAATTCCTGAGGACATGAAGAGGTCAGTCACAGACCTAGAGATATTCCTCAAAGTATAAGTACTATATCTAGGAGAATATATTCTGAGATCCTCTGATCCTGGATGCCTTTGAGGAATGACAGTAAGTCATTAGGAAGGTTGCAGTGGTGCCAAGGTTAAGTTTCATTATATTTAGATTATCACAAGACATCCCCCACTCATTCCATTTGCATTTTCTGTGATACAATATATCTGGATATCTAGCTATCTATTTAGCTGTCTGTCTATTGATCTCTATCTCTCTCTCTCTCTAGATATATACTGTATATATGTATATATATATATATATACATATATATATATATATATATATATATATATATATATTCATGGCAAAAAACTCTGTTTAATGCATCAGTCAAGGTTGTTCCATAGCAACAAAAAAGAGGAAATTCGGTGTTAGGGTTGACACCACTTGCACCCCATGCCCACCCCGTCCCCACCAACAGGCATCGGGGTGTATATTGGGTTGTCAGCCTTAATTCTCACCCTATCCTATATGTAAACAAGCTGAGGTGGTGCAATGTAGGAGAATGGGGTGAGAGTTAGGACCGACAACTCCAACGCATACCCCAATGCCTGTTGGTGAGGACAGGGTGGGCATGGGGTGCAAGGGGTGTCAACCCTAACACCAAATTTCCTCACTTTTGTTGCCGTGGAACAACCCTAACTGATGCATTAAACAGAGTTTTTTGCCATGAATTTCCCTTCTTTTTGAGAATGAGCATTATAAATAGTTAATGGAATGTGGTGGTGGAAGCGCGAGGTCCTTTGGGCCCCACACTCCCACCATGTGATATGTTGTCACATAATGCCGCCAACAGTAACGCAAATGCAAGCGCAAATGGTAACACACATAGTGACACAAATGTAAGTGGTAACGCAAACAGTAAAAGAAATGCAAGCGCAAACGTTAATGAAAGCAGAAATGGTAACACAAATGGTAACGCAAATGCTAACGGCAACAGAAATGGAAATGTGAACAAAAACAGTAGCACAAATGGTAATGCAACCGGAAACACAAACAGTAAGAAAAATGCAAACGGTAACAGAAACGCAAAAAAAATTTAAACGGTAAAGGCAACGGTGTCGCAGAAGTAAACTATAATGCAATTGACAGCGGAAACGCAAGAAAAAATGCAAATGCTAATGCCAACAGAAATTCAAATGGTGATGAAGACACAAAAAGTAATGGTAACGCAATTGGAAAGGCAAATGGTTATGGTAACAGCAACGATGACACCAAAGCGAGCAGTAACACAAACAGAAACACAAGCACGCATGCAAACACAAATGGTAATGTGCACAGTCACGGTACCATAATTGTAAATGCAAATTTTAACAGTAACACCAATTATGATACTAAACAAAATACAATTGCAAACACAAATGGAAGTACGTACGGAAATGCAAATCATAATGCATAGGGTGGCGCAAAATACAACTCAAGCACAAATCGTAATGCACATGGTGACGCAAAATGAAATGCAAATGGAAATGGTAGTGCACAGGCTGACACAAATCCAAACACAAATATTAACAGTAATGGAAATGCAAATGGTAACAGTAACGCAAACGCAAGCACAAACGAAAATGCAAAGTGTAATGCACATGGTGGCGTAGCCGGGAACGGTGATGCAAATGGAAATGCAAGTGGAAACACTAACTGGCACATTAACGAAAATGCACACCCTTCTTTTCCCCCAAAACTGCATTTAAAAACACAGTGAATACAAAGAATGTATGCATAATAATAGGCCTCGGAGCAGAAAATGAGGACTTGGAATAATGCGCATGGTCGTGGTACTACAATTGTAAACAGAAATGGTAACAGTAACAGCAACATTAACACCAAGGGAAACAGAAATGAAAATGCAAGCATGCACGGGCATGGGAATGCAATTGGAAATGCAAATGGTAACGGTAAGAACAACGATGATGCAAAAAGAAAGTCAAATGCAAATGGAAACAGAAGGGCAGCCACCAACAGAAATGGTAATATGCACGGTGACACTAAGCAAAACATAAACACAAACAGTAGTGGAGACAGAAATGGTAACAGTAATGCAATTGCAAGCTCAAACGGAAACACAAAGGATAATGCACATGATGGCGTACACGGGAACACTAATGCAAACGGACGCAGAAACACAAGGGTAAAACCTACTTGTAACAGTAACTGGAGTGCACACCGTATTTGTCCCCAAAAGCTCCATTGAGAAACACAGTGAAAACAATGAATGTATGCATAATAATGGGCCTCGGAGCTGAAAATGAACAGTTGTAATATTAAATTGCTAATATTTCAGTAACCGTACGAAATAGAAAAAAAATAAAATTTCACATAAATCATGAGTTTCCTGGCTAGGCTTTCACTGAATGTGTAGCCCATATGGCTATGCATGTTTGCAATGAAAATTTTGTATCTCACACCGTTTCCGAGATACGAGCCCTGAAAGGCGCGGTGGACGCCACCATGTTAGTCTATGGGAAAAAACATCAACTTCAGAGTACGGTAACTTTGCATCCATGCAATCTTTTGTCACCAAACTATCAAAAGGCACATCTGGGAGATGTTGGCTGCCTTCCCTCCAAATTTAAGCCCAAAAGACCAAACTGTTCTTTTGCAGCAGGGTGGCAAAGAATTCTTGTCATTTTGGCCATAGTCTAGAAAAGTAGTGTCGTGATTTGCGGCACCTTTCCCAAAATTTAGTGAAAGTGTTGTAAGTGCGACACTATTTTGTGGCACTACTTTTCCCAAAAATTTCCAAAACATATTTCTGGGGTCTTTAACCCCAAAATAATGACATGGCTAGCATCTTGAAGGTCTGACTAGGTGAACACAAAAAGAATTGTGTTCCTAGAGGGTCCCAATTTTAAACGACAAGCATTTTTCTGATCAGTAACTGAAAACAAAATGGTGGATTTGAGACACTGCTAGGGCCATTTACGACACTAAAAAGTGCATTTGTGACACTATTGAACTTTTTGTTAGCTTTTCCCATTGACTTATAATGGGACCTTGTTTTTGAATAACTTTTGAACCGTTCAATATTTTTTCACGACATCTTCAAAAGGCCCATTGGGGACCCCAGCTGCACGTTCCCAGAAGTTTTTGGACTGGTTGAGCTAACCGCACAATCTCTAGGCGCGAGCAAAATTGCACAAAAAAAGTAATTGCACACATGAATGTCACTTAATAACTCTGCAACAGTATATCCGACTGGTACAAAAGTTGGTAGATCCCAAGATTTATGGTTATGCTCTGTGCCTGCCAGATTTCAGGCAAATCCATTGAATGGTGGCAAAATTATTAATGTGCAACATTTCACCATTTAACCTTAAATTGGGTACTCAACCCTAACTATAGCTGCACTACTGTGCATCTGTAATATATATATATAGCAAAAAAATCCATTTAATGCATCAGTTAGGGTTGTTCCAGAGTGATAAAAGTGAGGAAATTTGATGTTAGGGTTGAAACCCCCCTGCCCCCCAGACGGCATCGTGGTGTGCTTTGAGGTTGTTGGCCCTAACTCTCACCCCACCACATGTGTAAAGAAGCTAAGGTGGTGAACTATAGGAGAATGGGGTGAGATTTAGGACCATGACCCCAATGCACATCCCGATGCCAGCTGGGGGCTGAGGGGAAGGGAGGAGGAGTGTGATTTCTCATCTGTGATTATGATAGCATAGTTTACAATTGGAGCTAGGCACTGTCTAACTGACTAATCCCAGCTAAGATGCATTTCTTTCTCTGTTTTGATAATAGGAGACATACTTACACAATGCCAAAATCACAATTAGGATATAAAATATAGCAATAGAGGCCATACAAGTCAAAAACAATAGAACAGTACATCACATTTATAAATGTAGTAGTAATATTAAGAGCATTAGAGATAATAATAATAATACACTTTACTAAAGTAGGAAATCATTGTTTTAATAGTGTTCTGAACCAGCTGCAAGTAGCAGACATCAACCCCTGGAAGCCCCAGGTAAAGGGAGTTGCAGTAGTCAAGGAGCGAGGTCACAAAGGTGTGGATCAACATGGGCAAATCATTGGACAGAACAAGGTGCTTAATTCTGGTGATGTTCCTAAGATGGTAAAAGGAAGACTTGATGACTACTGACACTTGTGCATGCAGTGTCAGTCCATCATCAAGAACCACCCCCAGATTTTGCACCCGTTCAGAGGTAGGCAGTTGTACCACATCAAGCCAAAGCCTGAGAGTAATCCCACCATCAGCATCTCTATCCAGTGCCCCAGATGCACCACCAACACCTAAGTCTTCCCAGAATTAAATTTCAACCAGCGGGACTTCATCCAGTAATGGATCTCCACTAGACAGCTGTTAAACAATGAGATTGCACTATCCTGGTCAGGTGCAAAAGACAGATAGAGCTGTACGTCATCAGCATATCAATGAAAACTCAGTTCATATCATATTACAGTGTCTCTGAGGGACAGCAAATACACTGCAAACATGGTGGACAGCACTGAGCCCTGAGGGACCCTGCACAGCAGAGAGAATGGCTCTAAGGAAAATAATTCCCGATACCACCCTCTGAGACCTACCTGCTAGGAAGGAATAAAACCATTTGAGAACTGGACCAGCCAGGCCACAGATGACCCTCTGGTATTCCAGCAGAACCCCATGGTCCACAGTGTTAAATGCTGAAAGAAGATCCAGAAGCTCCAAGATGGAGCAGTGCTTCTGGTCTCTCGCCATCAGAAGATCACTGAGCACCTGAACCAGAGCGGTCTCAGTACTATGTCTCTTCAAGAAGCCTGGCAGGAGAGGATCAAAGACATCATGGATGGTCAAGTGGTTCTCCAGTTGCAGCACAGCCACCTTCTCAATCACTTTCCCAACAAAGGGAAGGTTAGAGATGGGTCTGTAGTTTGTACAGCTGTTTGGGTCTAGAGACGCTTTCTTAAGAAGCGGTGTCACCACCGCTTCTTTCAGGGAGCTAAGAAGCTCTCCCAGTTCTAAAGAGCACCAACCAATCTCTGCAAGGATCGGGCCGATGATCTCAATACACCCTAATAATAGGCATGTAGGGCCTGGATCCAAACTACTGCATGTAGGCTGCAAATTCTGGACAATTTTCACAATGTCTACTATCTCTGGCTGGTCAAAAGATATCCAAGAATACCGAGGGGTAGTGACCATACACCGACCACCATTAACCCCCATAGATGGTGCTGAACAAATCTCAGACCTGATGTCAGCCACCTTATCTGCAAAAAATCGAGCAAACTTATCACACTTTTCTTGAGAAAAAGCTCCTCGAACCTGTAGACAGGTTGGGTTGGACAACCTGTCCACAGTTCGGAAAAGCTGAGATGGTCAGTTTTGAGCAGCAGCTATCTCACCGAATAGGAATTCTGCCTTCTTACATGAGATTGCTGATTGATAGCTTTGATAATGATCTATTAATCTAAGGTGGTCAGCTTCAAGGGTCGTTCTCCACCAGTGACACTCCAATCTTCATCCTACACATCTCAACTCCCTCAAGGTCCCATCAAAACCAGAGGGACAGAGGGTGGAGAGAGAGAGAGTGGATGAACACAGACTGGGGCGATAGCATCCAGAGCCTCAGTAATAGCCTTATTATAGGCCAGAACTAAATTCTCTGGATCCCCGCCTGCCCTCGGAACTCCCGATAGGTCTAAGCAAGGCTTAAAGTGACAAGGATCTGGCTGCAGATAAATGAACTGGTTTCCAGGAAAGTGGAGATTTCAGTTCTTTGGCTGAAATACAAATACTAGGAGGCCCAGGAAAAAGGGGGCAAGATCTTAGCATACCGCTTGAGAAGACAGCCGGTGGATAGACACATTGCAGGACTGGCTGATGCCACTGGACAGATTGACACCATGCTGGAGAAAACAAACAACATAATGGCGGGCTTTTATGCCACATTATATACATCCTCAAGGGCACATTATCCAGCAGGTGCTGTCCCCTTCCAGCAAAGGCTAAACCTCGCCATGCTGACCGACCTGCAATATGCAGCCTTAGATGCCCCCATAACACCAGACAAGGTGTCCTCTACATTGCTGTCACTGAAAACTGGCAAGGCCCCCAGTGGGAACGGATTTCCATTAGACGTCTAGCAACTTCTACAGCACATGGTCTCTCCAGTCCTCTGTCAAGTCTACACAGACACCTGGGGCAGGGCTCCCTCACACCTTTCTTTCTGGAGGTGGTAATCACAGTGTTCCCTAAAAAGGGCAAAGATCTCCTAAAGGCCTCAAATTAGAGGCTGATCTCCTTACTGAATGCGGACAGTAAGGTCCTCCCTAAATTATTGGCCTCTAGGCTGAATCCTCTACTCCCTCAGCTTATCCACCCCTCCCAAGTTGGTTTTGTATAAGGACAGTATGACTTGAACCGTCTCCGGTCCCTCCTCAATCTGATGCATGCTGCTAAATCACTTCCCACCCCAGCAGTGGCCCTGGACTTGGAAAAAGCATTCGACTTCCTGGAGTGGGACTTTGTGCCTCTGGTCCTAAAAAACATGGGCTTTGGCTCTGGCTTCCAGGCCTGGATAGAAGCCATGTACCATCTCCCTAAAGGGAAGTTCATGATGAATGCCCGGCTGTCCCCTCCTATACCCTTAGATTATGGGACCCACCATGGCTGCCCACTTCCCCCCTTGCTTTCTGTTCTGGCCGTGAAGCCCTTGGCAGTGGCTCTGAGGCAGGCCCTGGGGTTAAGAGAGTGAACATTGAGGACATAGAATACACCACCCTCTTGTACACAGATTATCTCCTTCCCGTTGCTGACATTGAAACATCATTCCCTACCTTCCTGGACATACTATCAGACTTTTAGCTGTTCTCAGGGCTCTGGCTGAACCAGACCAAAACAGGTTCTTCCCCTAAATGACCACTGCAGCTCCCAGAAGGCCACTGCCTACAAACTATGTCTGAACAGGATGGTATCATCTATCTAGGGAATTCTAATCACTCCACACTTCCCTAAAATATGGGAGGCTAACCTAAAACCGTTAATAGCCAATATACATCTTGAGCTTGAAAGATGAATATCCCTCCGCCTCACCCTAGAAGGGAAGATAGCAGCTATTAAAATGGTCATCACCCCCAAACTTCTATATGTAATCTCACATCTTCCCCCTATATGGCTAAGCAGGATATACCATCTCCTGGGGCATTTCATCTGGGAGGGAAAAAAAAACACAATAAGGTAGAAATAAGCTCTGGTTGCACTGGACTATGGGGGGGGTGGTGCCTGCCATGGTTTGAGGGTTATAAATGGGCCTTTCAAATGAAGCAAACACTGAAGTAGTTTGCAGCAGCAGATGAGGAAGCACCACAGTGGCTGGACATGGAGCTGGTAGCTAGTGGTGTGACCAGCTTACCATTACTTCTATACAGTACCCCTCCCTGGGAGCCAAAACTACACCCCACTATCAGCCCCTCCATATAATGCTGGATGAGAACTCACAAAAAGCTCAAGACAGACCCAACTCCTATTGATTTTACACCTCTATGGGGCAAATCAGAGATCAGGTTAGACCAACGGTCTATAGAATGGCTGACATGGGCCAAAGCTGGCATACTGCATCTGGCAGATCTGTACACTTCAGGCACCCTCTCAGTGGACACATTTCAGGGACTCCATGGGCACTATGAGATTCCACCCATAGATCACTGGAAATACCTCCAAATTAGGAGTGCCATGATGTAGTATGTCAGATGTCAGTCCACGAGGCCACAGAAAAACTCCCCCTTTCCATGCTGGCTCTCCCACCCCAAAGGTCACTCCAGCACAATATACGCAGCCCTCAGAGCCTAGATCCCTTCTCAATCTCAGACCACAAAGGCTCAATGTGAACTCACCATCGGAATCCAAATTGCAGAACAAGAGTGGGCAGCCAGCTGGAGATTGGTGCATATGGCCTACCCAGACCTACGCAGTGCACTTATTCAGAACAAGATTATGCAGTCCAGGTACAGAACACCAGCGGTACTGCACAAAGCAAAACTAATACCTGATGATTGCTGCTGGAGATGTCAGTCTCAGAAAGGGGATCTGGTGCACATACTATGGGTGTACCCACAGATCAGGCCTCTATGGCAGCATGTGTGTTCCTAGGATCCCAGATTCTGCTTAATCGCCTCCCTCCAGCACAGTAGGTCCTCCTGCTGGGCCTTAAAGACAACTCAATATCTTTTACCATCAAGGAGCAAAATGGATTGCCATTATCAGTATGCTCACAAAGCAATTGATCCTTTGCAAATGGAGGACACCCGATGTCCCTACAGCCCAAGAGGTGATGAACACCCTGGCCCAACAGGCCACTTTGGTGCACATGTCCCACCTGATTGCACAAATACGCTGCCTCAGTATACTGAGTTCTGGGACCCCTTCCTAATGCTTTTGAAACCAAGAGATGGGATGCCCCAACACCATGTACTGCCCCTGATGCATCACTACAGGCTCCAGTCTCACCTCGGCCCAACGGTCCAAGCCATTTAGACCACCTGCTGGCTAGTCTAACTGGCAGCCCCTCCTGCATCCATGGTGGGGCTTCCAATATCCCATAAAAGGGGGATGTGAAAACCCTGCGATGGTGCAAGTCCACTTTTGACCTGGCACCCAGGGTTGTTGGATGCAGCTCTGTTGCAAGTGATCTTGGATGCAGCAGTGTCTGGCACAGACGCCAGCTGTCTTGGAAAATCTCATTTGGCGCAAGTTGTGCCACAACTCACAACTTGGGTCAAACACCTTTGCCGCAAGTGTGCTGTGCCACCACATCGCTTATTAAAATTGGGCCCATTGTGTTTTGTTCTTAAGCTGTTGCAGACACTCAAAATGACACAGTTTCATATCTGCAAATATTCATGAATGTTTGTGAAATATTTGGCGGCTTATAGCTTGGCTACCTTTAGAATTAGAAACCTCAAACATGAGTGCATATTCTTTAGGAATGGTCACTCAAACCTGCCCAATAAAATGAATGCCAATCTAGTTGTTTTAGAATTACATGGAAAAAAAATGGAAATTAAATTTCTGTGATATTTCATGGATTTTTTTATTAAAACATTATGGAACATGAATCTGAAATTATGTCCAGATTTCACTAGTAAAATTCAAACTTCATGTTGGCAGTATAGCCTAGACATTAGAGTAACTAGCTGTGAATGAGCTTGGTATATCCAGCAGACCTGAGTTTGATTGCCACAACCTCCACTTGCATACTGTGTGACTCTGAGCAAGTAATTTTACTCCCCAGTGCTCTTAATTAACACCCGAAAACAGGCACTTCTGCCTAGTGGGCCTTACCTGTTTACCAAAGAATAAAAAATTGCAGTCCTAATCAACACCTTTAATATACTAGACTCTGGTCTCAACGGAGACAAATGTTTCATGTCACACTATTTGAGCCCATCAATGAACATGTCCTCTTTTATTAAACATACAGCAATGCAAGACTTCTCCATCATAAGAGGCAATACGTACTGTATATAGTTATTAATGTCTACTATTCAGCCCATTTGTAGTAAATTACATTATAATGCTTGCTTGATCTCTAAGCTTGCAAAAATCCTCTTCTTGAGTTTAGAATTAAATCCTTACATAAAGGAGTTTCAGATTATGTTTTGTTACACCCTTGATGAAGCAAGACACTCAGGCCTCAGATGTTTATACCTTAAACTTTTAGGCCAGGGCTGGCAGCAGACCAAGTTGCATGATTCGCTCACACCTGCTTTTGCCTGAATGCACTCATAGGACCATCAAATAGATGGTCTAGCATCTAAAGTTGCAATAGTAGTTCCTGGAGAATAGGCTGACACACACAGTTGACTGTAAGGTAGTAAGCACTTGTACTAATAGCATAGCCTTACTATCAGTTTGCAGTAGGTACTAAGGGTCAAGTTCTACACAGGTCTTACTGTACTACTGTACAGTCTGTCCCAACTCCCAAGCTGTAGTTGACATATATCATACTGTACTAAGGAACTGCAGGCTTTACCAAATTGCTTTCCCTACATGTCCAGGTAGCAATAGTGCTCCTCTGAACATAATTTTTCCAAGGGAACTATGGTTCATCTCCAACAGTGGACTTCTGCAGCTGACCTTTATACTGCCCTGCTGGTCCCCCAGTGTAGCTGTCCAGTACCCAGAGGACAGGAGGGTGAGGGCAGGATACCTGGTCTGGCATTGGCTCAGCAGCTGGGACCTGGAAGCCCATACTCATAAGTCCCCAGAATGGGGGAAGTGATGTTACTTGCCTACACTGTACAGTACTACTGCATGGTCACAGGACACTGGATAGCACTTCAAAGACTACCACCCTACATGGCGGTGTTGTTGCAGCTGTATGTGTTATAGTACACTACACCAGAAGGAGTGACAAGTGGCTACACTGGGGGTAGCCAGATACCAGAGAGTGAGGGGTGTACCACTAGCAGGATGGGCACCCACTACCAGCAGTACTGTGTGCCATCTAGCTCATGAAGGAAAGGAAGAAAGATATTGGCTGGTGAGTACAGTGTCAGCCTATCAGACATCATGAGACATCATTCACCCTCAAATGGCAACCCACGACAGAGTATCCAGACAGTTCAGGGAAAGGGCATAAACTCAGCTCGTTACGTTGAGCCAAAATTGAAAATACAGTTCAGACACAAGTGTCATGTGTGTCCACACATGGAAGCCTCTGAAATTCAGGACCACTGCAGGCAAGATGCAGCCCTGTTGAAACCCTCCTTTTAGACTGCTGTATAAAGTTATGGTTGAAGGCATTTTCTGAATCCACCACCTGATATTTTCTAAGGGGATTTATTCCACCCCGGTAGACCATCAATTAGATGGTCTACCATTACTGCCAGGTTAGATACAGTAGTGTTCACATGATTGGCATTCACATATGAAGGACTAATGCATCCATTACTTTTTTAGTCAAGCTGCCATGAATAATACATAAGATGATGTAGGCTACGGCAAAACAACCAGCTGCACATTGTCTGATGTACTATAAAACCCAGGTGAGGCATGCTTGAGCATATGTGACTAACCATTTGAAGATGCCACCCTCATACATACAAAGCAGAAACATTTGTAATTGTTTTTTCCATGGTTTTATGTGAACTAACACTGCACACTGCAATGTTTTTGTCAAAAAAGCTGGAATTATCTACTACTACTGTAGAGGTATTAATAATGCCTTAGTAAATAACTGAAATAAGAGGCGTGTTACAAAGACACAGTGGTTAAAATAAATTGACCTCTACAAATACTCAAAGGATATTAATACATTTAGGGAAATCCTGTTTAAATACATGCAGTTTCTCTTTTGGCTTCCACCAGACAAGCAGCTCTATTTCATGGCTACATGTTTTTAGTTTGTTTTCTTGTTTTTTTATTTTTAGACTTTGTGGCAGGGAAAGGAACACTAAGACAATGTTCACTTCAGGTACAACCTAGGAGCACAGGGAAGATTCATGACTAGCACAGGGTCACCTAGTAGGCATGTGGTGAGTGTGGGTCTCAAAACTACTGTAGGATGGCTGGGTATCCAGGTTCATAGCCTGGTATTCTAACCTCAAGGGTACACTACTTTATCTGTTTCATTACTTCTTAAACAGTATGTTTAACATTTTAATTAACTATCCAGCTTAATAAATTCTAGTTTATCTTCTGTTTTTGCAAAGTTTTTTGTACTCCTCATATCACTTTGATTGGAATGGCATTGTTCAGATTGACAGAATAATAAACAGCAATAGTAAACAAATGCTAAGAGACTCTGTCACTTACCCTCCTTTTCCTTCATGAGTACAGTTTATAGAACCACTTTTGCTAGTCCTTGATATATGATACAGGAGGAACTGAGCCAGTGCTGCTGATGCTCACACTACATATACCGTAATGAACATCCTCAGAGGGGAAACCCAAGAGCCACTGAAGTCATGATGGAAGGATGCTAATGTGTTGTGGTATACTTAATTAATGTCAGTGGGAGAACAGTATTCAGGTATTGGTAAATAACTTTCTTTATATATTGATATTAGTTACTGTACTGTAGGACTGGGACACCTTTGTCATATACACATCTAAAATTCTGAATGGGAACATTTCAAGTTCAAGTTCATGTTTATTGGGATATTAGCCATTTAGACAGGGCTCATTTTAATAATGTCCCAGATAACTTAAAACAGTGTATATAAAGATAATAAATAGTAAACATAACACATCAGTTACAACTTTGCAATTTCATAATGACAATAACAATTTCAACTACATAAGAGCTAAACATTTTAACACCACTGGCACTGAGTACTATTTCTCACAAGGTGCTCCTTTAACTGGTTTGTTAGCTGGCCCAGTGGTACTGAGGGTTGAGGCACTGTACACCACACCTCATGCCACACCA
Organism: Neoceratodus forsteri; assembly: GCA_016271365.2. Lineage (NCBI taxonomy): Eukaryota > Metazoa > Chordata > Ceratodontiformes > Ceratodontidae > Neoceratodus > Neoceratodus forsteri. The sequence continues at coordinate 1,284,209,079 of CM057459.1, read as the reverse complement.
GCAAAAAAGGTTCAGGAGCAGCCAGGGCCACCATGGGTCGGCAGGGGAGGAGAAGATCGAGCATCCGGGGGACTGCTCTCTTCTCCAGGTGTGGGATCCAGGGGGACCCATGCTTGGCAGCATCACCTAGTGGAAGAAGGGGGACATGCTCCATAGCGGGGGCATGTAATTGGGGACTGGCAATGGCAGGTTGTCAGTGAGTAGACCCATGCAGTCACCCATTGAATGTCATGCCAGAGGGAGTAACTCACATAAAAGCCCTCCTCACACTGATAAGCAAAGGTGCATCCCACCCACTATCCACACTCCCAGAGTCGAGCTTGCCTCTCCACTATGCCCCACCCTCCCCAGCCTGGAGCTTAATACTGTAGAAAGAGCACCCTGGGCTGGGGTCAGACCTTTCTTGGAGGGATCAGACCTGAGGGATGTGCTGAGCCGGGGGGGAGGGAGTGGAGAAGGTTCAGGTCAGAGCGAGAGGTAGAGATGGAGGTCCTGGGAGTATGCTGGAGAGAGTTCAATGGGGACAAAGAGGAGAATAAAATAAAGTTAAAAAAAAACTGTTTTATTGATGGCAGCGCCAGGCAATCTAAAATTATGGGGACGAGAATGATAAACTGGCCCATGACCTATATCCAAAACTAGCTGTTTTTTCACTACCACCATTATACATCAGGTAATATCATTGTGCAGAAGTCTGAATCTTAAAATGCCATCTATACCCATCAATACCATGCACAGAAGATGTTAAAATTATATTTGTCGATAACATGGTCCTTTAAGATTGTGAGGGGCTTCAGGGCCATCATGACTAGTGCTGGACAAAATTAAATAACAATCCATGTTGTGCTGTTTTCATGAGATTTCACCAATTTTCTGTAATTCTACACACTTTCTCAAACTATAACAGTATCTTTAAACTGGACAATGTTGGTTCAGAGTGTGCATTTTTTTTGACCACTGATGTGCCATAGACTGATATATCTGTCCAGATTTTCAGTACGATCTAATTCTGTGAGGAGTCTAAGGGCTAAAATCCATTTTTTAAACTGTGCAGTTTGGGAGAATGGCACTGTCTGCTGAAATTGCACTACACTATGAGCTGCATATAGGGTAAGAAATGTGGGTGTAATAGTGGATAGTGGGTTGACCCTAGAACAGTGGATGTCATCTGTTGTCTGTAGTGGCTGTTATCATCTATGCATTATCACCTGAATTCGAACCTACCTGGAGCCCGCCAGTCTGGAAACATTGGTCCACACAATTAAGATACCTCTAGACTTGATTATTGTAGTGATCTGTACGTAGGGCTGCCTGTGGAGTTGGTGCATTGCTTGCAGTTTTGCAGAACTCAACAGCCCATCTGATCGCAGGGATCTCACGGTGTATGCATATGACACTTGTCTTGCAGGAACTGCATTGGCTGCCAGTGCAGTGGTACATCAGTTTCAAGACAATTTTAATCTAGAAGGCCCTGCACAATTTGGACTCTGGCTGTCTGAAAGACCTTCTGACCAAATGCGTTCCCATCTGACCCCTTTGTTCTCTGAGGTGGGGCTCCTTGTGGTTCCATGTTTCCACTTTAAACCATTGGAAGATAGGGATATTAGCATTGCTGCATCTAGCACGTGGAACTTGTTACCAGCTTGTATTCAGCGAGCCCCTTCTCTGGAACTGTTTAAGGAGTTGATTAAAAACCACTGTCCCAGATTTTCCCCCAGTCAAGACAGACACCTGATATTGTGGGTGCTCAGATTGGCAATTAATTTAATATTGAATTCCTTTTCCATACAAAAACCAACACTGTTTCATTACAATATCATATACAGGTTCTAATTCTTAATCACCATCCTTCCCTTGATCATATTTACATAATTCATATCAGTTTATTCATCAGTATTTTTATTTACATCTTCTTGTCCTCTTCTTCTTCCCCTAGGTGTAAATCTGGAGGCCGCTTCTGCTTTTCTCTCTGGGGGTACCGATGCAAATCGATACCATTTTTCTCATCTTGTTGTAGTTGCTGTCATTCCTAATTCAGTTTCCCCAAAATCACCCCAACCCCATGTGGCCCTCTTACATTTCCCCCCTCTTTACCTATTCCTTCTTCTGTGTTGTCCTTAAGTTTTCACTCCCCGTCCACCTGCTGTCCACCCCAGCTGTCTATTAACCCTGGAGACTCCCTTCTCTTGGGTCTGATATATATAAAATATATATATATATATATATACTGTATATATCTATATCTATATATACTGTATATATATCTATATATAAGATATATATATGCCATCCACCTTCATTAGTCCACTGAAACATAGGGTTGGTAGGAGAGAAATGTTTTCTGAAAGTAGAAAAAAAGCACAGACCCACTGCACAGCCCTTTACATACCCCCTATTTGGGTCCTCCCCTCCTTTTTCCCCTATCTATCAATTTCCTTCTTTCTTTCTCCCCTGTAGCCCCTCCTTCCATGTGATATCACATATGTCATCCCCCTATTCTGAGCTCCACCCACAGGCTGTCAAATTAGTCATACTAAATGCTCCTCCCCTAAGACAGCGAGATCCCCCTTGCCCCCTTCCCTTCTGATTACCATACCCTTGTGTGGGGGTGGTACTGGGACAACTGTGTCTGCATTTTAACAGGCAAATCTCATTGTCCCAGATTTTCCCCCAATCAAGACAGGCACCTGATATTGTGGTGCTCAGATCGGCAATTAATTTAACATTGAATTCCTTTTCCATACAAACACCAACACTATTTCTTTACAATATCATATAAAGGTTCTAGTTCCTAATCACCATCCTTCCCTTGCTCATATTTACATAATTCACATTATTTTAGTCTTCAGTATTTTTATCTGTATCTCCATGTCCTCTTCTTCTTCCCCCAGGTGTAAACCTCTAAGCTGCGTCGGCTCTTCTCTCTGGATGTGACAGTGTAAACCGATACCACTTTTCTCATCTTGCTGTAGTTACTGTCATTCCTAATTCAGTTCCCCACAAAATTCCCCCCCACTCTCTTTGCCTCCCATTTCCCATAGCCTGTCTCCAGCTTGTGTTGGATGGCAGGACTTCCCCTTATTTTCTACTTTCCCACCTGCTTGTGCCATTCCTTAGTAGCCCCCATTATTTCTGTGATGAACATGGCAACTTCCAGTTCAGATAAGTGAACCCCATCCAACTTGCAGAAGGCATCCACTGTTTCCTCTATTGCCCTCATAATCACTTCTCCCCAACAGAGAGGAACAGTGAACTGACCCTCCTATTGATCTTTCTTCTGGCTCTGTCCATGGCTACATGGTTCTTTTTGAAATGCCACATCCTGCAGGACACCATATCAGACCATACTAGAGTCACGTGTGGCCACCATTGCTTTATCTTTTTAACATCATGCTTAATTTGTAAATAGATGTCTAAACAGGGCCTGGACCCTATATCATTTTCCCCCAGATGGACGATGACCATGTCTGGCATCAGTCTTCTCTCTCAATTCCATTAGGGTAGGTAATAATTGTGCCCACTTCATTCCCCTGATTCCTGTCCAGGATAGTCTACAGTGCCTGGGATCCTGGTAAAGTTGTTTTCCCCCTGCCCTCTTCGCTGCACTCCTCTCTGCCCAGTAAATGTATGAGTGCCCGCATATCCAAACCTCCAAACAGCATCCAGGCCCTGAATGAGATAAACAAAACTGGTGAGAAATATCCTGGAACTTTGAAACCCACCCTTCCTTTTTTAACTTTCCCATTACCTGCCATGCCCATGCTTGTACCTGTAAGACAAAAGAAGAGTTAGTGTGTGTTTTCATCCAGAGGCCTGATGTACCTTTTTTAACATTTTGATTTCCATCAGCCTTTCTCTTGTACAGTATCTGCCCCTTGCTACTGCCTGATGCTGCCAATTGAAATGCTGCCACAATCCTAAAGGAATGGGATGTGAACCTCTTTGGATCTTCTCTCACAAAACTCATGCCTTTTTTCAGTAATGCTATGATTTAATATCTGATTAGTAGCCTTTGATCCCCATGAGTAAGCATTGTTACTCTGGCGCACTGTGGTGTAAGCCCACAATGCCTGGATCGGACATATTATTTGCTGAACTTGTCTCTCCAGTTTGATTATGCAACCCTTTCCTATTTGATCCATCTTGGAATATTTTAAATGTATTGTCACCCCTTCCATTGTCCAGACCTCATCCTTCAAGCGGATCCCACTGTTCCCCAACCCCCCCATGCCCCACTGCTTCATGCACTCGAAGCATGCCATGGGGTTCTATGTCATAATGGTGATCACAGAATAGCAATTGCCGTTACCGTCAGTGTACATTGCCAAAAATGAATTTCGGTGATGCACAATTGCAATGCAGACAAAAACAGAGCCCGAGACCCATAAGCCTTATTTTTTTTAAACTCTTGTTCTTTATTTTATAGTAAAGAACATATATTGCTAAAAGCAAAAGTACATACCAACAGTACATAAAAAGGACACAGACATAAGAAACTGAAAAAAAAAACATAAATAATTTAAAAAGTACATAAAGAGATAAAATACAGTGCACTCATCTGAATATTTCATTGAGCGTTAAATGTTGCCAAACTAATACATCAGGATTGGGGAAGGGAACAGCCAACACCCCCAGGATAGCAGAGAAACCTCCCGATTTCATGGTATAAACTCTGTTCTTATTGATGTGATATATATTACCCATTTTCTCCACGGAATCTCAAAAGCAGCTTGAGATTTATTCAATGTAGCTGTAATTTTCTCCATTTTATAAATGTCGATCATTATTTGATGCCACTGATCCAAGGTAGGAGGCAATGGGGACATCCATTTTTTAGTGATAGCTTTTTTGGCAGCAAGAAAGGCCAGATTAATAAATTTCTTAGTAAAAATATGCAGTTGAACCAGGGGGCACTCACCAAAAAGGAAAAGGAGAGGGTCTGGGTTAATATCAGGGGAGATTATTTGTTGAAGGGCATCATGAAAACACACCAGAAATGGTTGCAAAATTTAGCAAGACCAAAAAATATGGCCTAGAGTGGCTGAAGAGAATCCGCATTGCCTCCAACATTCTGCTCTCCTCTGCTTGCTGTACTTCTGAGTCACTACAGGGGCTCTGAAGTACCTCACTGCTATTTTCCAGGCAAATTCCTTCCAGCATCCAGATATGATACCCTTCTGCATTGATTTTAAATATCTTTCCCATATGGGCAAGGAAATTTCCCTCCCCAAGTCCCTCTCCCAGTTTAACCTCGTTTTATCTAGGGGGCTCTCTTTCAGGGATTGTAAACCCTTATATAAATTGGAAATGATATGCAGTGGGACAGCTCTCCCATCAATTGCATTTATCAAAATCTCCAGAAGCCCAGGAAGGGGACAACCCCCCCAACTCACATCCCTGAGGGAGCGGAGATAGTCCCTGGTTTGAAAATATCTGAACCTGTCTGAGTATTGGATGCCAAACCTTTGAACTAAGTCTGTAAACGATAAGATTATCCCTTGGGGCATAAAATGAAATATCAGATGTAAACCTCTTCTTTGCCATTTAATGTATCCCTCGTCAAGTCTGGCCGGGATAAAGGAATCCATACAGGGCAAGGAGAATAAAACAGTCCTCCACTTTGTAAATTCTGGGAGGGACAACATCCTCTGCCAGGACCTCAAGGTGGACTGTATGAATGGGTTTGTGTTTTCCTCAGTTTCCAGGGCAGGGGGGGAGGAAAGCAAAGTCTGAAAAACATCTCTTAGTTCCTTCTCCTGGCTTTCAACTGACTTCCACCTGGCTATATAATTCCTATCTAGCCAGTATAGTGAAGTTCTAACCTGGGAAGCCAAACAGTACAGCCTGAAGTTAGGAAGGGACATACCACCCCTCTGTCTAGGGAGCTGCATAACTGAGAGATTGATCCTCGGTCTCTGCTTCTCCCAAATGTAAGCTGAGACTTTCCATTGCAACGACCTGAAAAATGGATCTGTTACCTGTATTGGAAGAGTCTGGGACAGATAAAGAAAGCGAGGAAGGACCACCATTCTAATGGATTCTACTTTTTGGTATAAAGATAAGGGGAGAGTGCTCCATTTTTCCAACTCAGCCTTAGTTTTAAGAAGAAAAGGATGGTAATTTAAGGAGAACGAGTCTTCATAAGCCATACCAATCCATACCCCTAAGTACGTTACACTTTTTAGGTCCCATTTAAAGGAGTACCTATTTCTGAGGTCCACTGATGGAGTAAAATTTAGGGCCAAAGCCTCCGATTTAGATAAATTAACTTTATATCCTGCCAGTTCCCCAAATTTGGTCAATTTATCCCAAAGAGGAGGGAGGGAATTCTCAGGCTCAGTCATGTATATCACTAAGTCATCCGCATAAAGTGCGAGTTTATGGATGCCAGAGGTCAGTCTCACTCCAGACATCATCTCCTCCTGTCTTAAAACTTGGGCTAACAGTTCTAAATACAGAGCAAACAGCAGGCGGGACAGGGGGCAACCCTGCCTGGTACCACGGGATAGTGGAATAGGGTATGAAAATGACCCACTGATTTGGATATAAGCCCTGGGGTGCGTATACATTAGCTTTATTGAGTTAATGACCGAATCTGGAATACCAAATTTCCCCAGCACCACCCACAGAAAAGGCCATTCGACGCGGTCAAACACCTTCTCTGCATCCAAAGAAAGCAAAAGAAAGGGGGACCCCTCCCTCCTGGCGTGCTGTAGCAATAATAATGTTCTTTTTATGTTATCTTGTATTTGATGCCCTGGAACAAAAGAAGTCTGGTCCAGATCTATCACCTCTGGCAAAAAGACCTCAAATCTTTTCGCTATAATAGAAGCAAAAATTTTATAGTCAATGTTAAGGACCAAAATAGGTCTATAAGAAGAACTAGATGTAATGTCCCTATCTGGTTTTGGTATGCTAGAAATATATGCATATCACCAGGAGTCGGGGGTTGATTCACCTGACTGAACACTTCTACAGGCCTCTAACAAAACTGGTGATAACTCTTTCCTGAATACCTTATAAAAATCACCCGTATACCCATCCGGGCCAGGGCTTTTAAAGGACTTAAGGGCTGAGATAGCCTGGGCAAGTTCTACCGAGGAGATAGGTTTCTCCAAGGTTTGCTTCTGTTCATCAGATAATCTTGGGAGTCTAAGGACCTCCATGAAGGCCCTCATCTCCGAAGCACCCCTGTCTCCATCAGATCTGTATAAGGCACTGTAGAAGGTCTGGGAAGCATGTTCTATTTCTCTGGGGAGGCAGACCATTTTTCTGGAGGTTGGGTGTCTAATCTGGGTAATATTGGACCGGGTCCTGTGCTGCCTAAGCTTATAGGCTAGTAGCCGGGTGGCCCTAGGACCCCCCTCATAATATTTTTGCCCAATAAACTGTAAGGCTTGCTCTGTATGGATATCTAAAATCCCTTGGATCTGATCTCTAGTGGTCTGCAAGAGTGGGAAGGCCCCCTCGTCCCCCCACTGCATGCTGAACCTGTAGGTCTTTAAACTGCCTCTGAAGTTTATCAAGGCGGAGCTGTTGTTTCTTTTTGTAATAGGCCACATATTTTATAATCTCACCCTGGAGAACTACCTTCAGGGTGTCCCAGAGTAACCCCTTCCTTATCCCCCGTTTCTCATTGTCTGTTAGAATTTGCTTAATTTGATGCTGAACCATTTCCCTAAAATCTTTCGAGTTCAGTAAGAAATTGTTAAACTTCCACAGGGTGTTGACTCTTTCCTTCCCCCATGACATGGTAAGTGTCAGGAAAGAGTGATCCAATAACACCGCGGGTGTCTGCGTACAACTCTGAATCTTATATAAATGTTCTCTTGAAATATGAATATAGTCTATCCGGGTGTATATTTTGTGGGGAGCAGAGAAATGTGTGTATTCTCTTTTGTTTGGATGGAAATATCTTCAAGCTGCCACCCACTGTGCACCAGAAAGGCAGGCCTGCATCGCCCGTAGGCTAGCACTGGGGATTTTTTTGGGGGGGGAGTCATACTGGAGGTATCCAGGTGAGAAGTAGCTAAATTGTGGTCACCACCCAATATTAGGACCCCCTTGTGCTTTTCCATGATCTTCTGAAATAGCATCTTCCTTACTTCTGGACCCTCCCCGGGAGGGATATTGATCGAGGCCAATGTGATATCCTGACCCTCCAGATGACCCACAGCTAATGCCAATCTGCCCTCTGGATCAGTATATGAGTCAAACAGCTGAAAGGGTGTGGTTTTAGGGACCAGAACCACTGCCCCTCTTCTCTTCCCTCCCCTGAAAACTAACCCTACTATTGTGGAGAACCCAAATTTAGAAAGTTTTTGATGTTCCTGCTTGCTTAAATGTGTTTCCTGAAGGAGAAGAAGTGAAGGTTTCAATTTTTTCAAGGAGCTGATCACTCTATACTGCTTCAATGGGTTATTCAAACCATTAACATTATGGGAACAGATCCTAGTTAAAGGCTGCTTAGCCATTCGAGATATTTATAGTGGTCGCTGCTGATCCAGCAGGGGTAAGCGTAAGTGTTGAAAGGGGAGCCCATCCCATATACCCAGATAACAAAATATTCAAGGATTCCCCCTCCTTCCTCACCAGGAAACTTTGAATTTTGTTGTACATTTGTCCCAACCTTTCAGAGGTCACATTCTCTAGTTGGCAACTGTAGACAGAATTGTGCACATTTACAAACGTAATAAGATACCTAAATATAACAGCTTTTAACTTCTAGAACTTATACACAAGAGTAATTCCAAGAGAAGAGGGTATAAAAACTGACCCTCTAAGACAAGGTCTCGCGAACCTTAAGTAGGTCCTCGAAGCCTAAGGGAGGAATTGTGACCATGTATGTGGCCAGGCCTCCCTGACCCCTATCAAGGTCGATGCAAAGTAACATCACCCATACAAGGGAGGCAGTCCAGCAGATCTGCATGGCTGCCCTCCCCTGGAAACGCTCCGAATGAACAACAGTTAAAACAACAGTGGGGGGTACGATTAAGCACCTCAAACATCGTCCCATCACATCCCACTTCTTTTTTCATAATTCAGCCTTTATTGACAAAATATTCCACAACATTTGAGGCAGTTAACATGACAAGTAAGACATGAGTACAATAGATATTCCTTTAAGACTGCCCCCCCCAACCCACCTCCTGTACAGCAGTATCAAGTCACTTTTAATATAGGAACTGTGATATTAATGCTAGGCATACTGGGCTATTTCCTATAAAACAGTGCTTATATCCAGGTAGCAATAATTAAAGAGTGAAGGGGTCCCATATATGTGTGTGTAGACTGATAATCTGTTATGGAGACTTGCTATAGCCTTCTCTGTATGCAAGTTAGCAAGGACTTCATTCACCCATTCCTATAATGTCGGGGTGATCTTATCTTTCCAGTGGCATAAAATAAACTTTTTGGCAGATAGTGCAATCATGGAGATATGAAATCTCCTTGTCTTAACCCGATTAGAGGACAGATTCCCTAGGAGACAAATATCGGGTGTGAAACACTCCTGCAAACCCAGTATGGGGTCCAGAAAAGTTTTGATAGAGTCCCACAACAAAGATATTTCAGGACACGACCAAAATATGTGAAGGAGTGTTCCTTCCCCCTGGGAACATCTAACACATAAGTTAGAGTCAAGACGACCCCATTTCGCTAACTTAACAGGAGTGTAATACATGTTATGCAAAATGTGGTATTGCATAAGACGCAGTCTATCTTGGGACATGTACTTATGACAGAACTGCCACAATATTTGCCAGTTGGGAGCATATTGGGGGAGTAAGGAGCTGCAGAACCTGGTCAGTCTGAAGGAGACCCTGTACCGTCTATAAAACAGGTTTTGGTATAATTTAGAGACAACCCCCGAGGACCCTAGTAGGGAGGAGGATTCTGGAATCAGGGCCCCAACCACTTGATGGGGGGGGGGTATTACCTTACACTGTTGTAAGTAAATACTTTAATTGAACCACTTTAAAGTATGAGTGTAGTGGAATATTAAATTTCCGAATGATCTCGTCCACTGAGAGCCACTTTCCCTCAACATCCAGAAAGGAGGAAACTATCCCATCACCCAGTTGAGGCAACCAGGTGCGGGGAATCCACCGCTTATTTGTGGTAAAGGATAGAGAGTTCCAGATGGATGGGGCCAGGTCAAGCTGAGGGGTATAGCCCAAAAAGGAACAAAGCTGCGCATATACTTTTAAAGAGGTCCTAAAGGTGGGACACTTCTCCGTGCCTTGTAACTGGGACATTTTTACATAAAACAAAGTTAATGGGTCCATATTCATAGACCGGATTAAATCTAACTCTATTTTGAGCCATATTGGTCTCACATTCTCGGGATCAGGACAAACCGATTTCAGGCATTTAGCCAGGTGGCTAGCCCAATAATAAATAGTCAAGTGGGGAATCCGTAGTCCTCCATCAAATTTAGAAGTGGCCAACTTATAGTACGCTAATCAGGGGTACTTGTCAGCCCAGATAAACTTGGTAAAGATACCATGCATTTTCTGAGACCAGGATAAAGAAATGAATGAATTTAGCAGAGAGAGGAGGTAGAAAATTCTTGGGAAGATGTTCATCTTGCTAATATTAATCCGGCCCCATAACAAAACCGGGAGTTTGGACCATCTATCCAGGTCCTGAATTATAAGCTGGGAAAGAGGCTCCATATTTTCCTTAAACCATGCTAAAGGATTACGTGTTAATTTGATGCCCAAGTATTTCAGTATCCGGGGTGCCCAACACAAACCAAAGGGAGTAATGTCGGCCTTAAAAATCTTATGATTCAGTGGAAAAAAGGAGGATTTATTAGCATTTAGCTTATAATTTGAGAGGGCACTGAATTTAGCAATTTCTCCCAGCAAGGCAGGAACAGAGGACACCGGGTGGGATAAATAAAGAAGGAGATCATCTGCATACGTGGTACCCTTAACCTCATGACGTCCCACTCGAATGCCCTGTATCTCTATATTGCTGAGAATGTTTCGAATGAGAGGTTCCAGGTAAAGGTTAAATAGGAGGGGTGAAAGGGGGCAGCCTTGTCTAGTGCCTGAATATAATGAGAAAGATTTAGAAAATGCACCATTTCCTGAAATCTTTGCTGAAGGGGCTTTGTATAATGCACGGGTCCAGTTTATAAAATGGTAGGAAACTGGAAGGCCCTAAGAACCTGAAACAGAAAGTTCCAATTCACACGGTCAAAAGTCTTCTCGTCATCCAGGGAGACCAGCCCAGCTGGAAAAGCGGAATCCCTGGACACTGAGGAGACATGCAACAATGTGTGCAGATGGTCTGAGGATGAAAACGCCCCTTCATGAACCCGACCTGGGCCATACCTATTAGGTCCGGAAGGACCACCGTTAACCTATCGGCCAATATCTTTGAAAGAATTTTGATGTCTTGATTTAAAAGGGATATGGGCCTGTAACTTTGGACCAACTCAGGTTCTTTGTCCAGCTTGGGGAGAAGAACAATCAGGGCTTCGAACAGATCGGCATCTACCCCACCCTGGAAAAAATATGCTTAAAGAGCCGGTGAAGCACCGGGAGTAAGAGCTCTCTGAAAACGTTGTGAAATAATGAGGAGAAACCGTCCGGCCCCGGGACCTTATCTAGCGGCAAGGCTCCTATGACCCCAGAGATCTCCTCTTGGGATATTGGCGAGGCCAAAAAACACTTGTGTTGTTCTGTTAGGGAGGGTAGATGGGAATCCTTTAAATACTCCTGCAGGGACTCTGGGCAAGAAGGGCTCTCCATATCCCTGTATAACTGTTCATAGTATAGTGCAAACTCTTGCACTATCTCGGAAGGGTATACTCTCAGAGACCCGTCTGCCTGAGCTTGGATTTGGGGGATAAATCTTGCCGACTCCTGTTGTTTAAGTCGTAAGGCGAGGAGATGCCCCATCTTCTCTCCCTGGTCCATGTAGCTGGTTCTAGTTCGGATAATAGCTAACTCTGCCTTTTCCCTCAGCAAATCTAAATATCTATCCTTGGCCACCAGAAGCTTCTTTCTGTCTTCACTCGAAGTGTTGACAGAAAGGTTAGCCTCGAATGACCGTATTTGGGACAATAGTAAAACTAGCTCTTCCTCCCGTGCCCTTTTTCTTTTCAAAGCTAAACTAATAAGGATTCCCTTCATAAACACTTTAAAGGCACCCCATAAGATGTCCGGCTTTGCACTATCAATAGGATTAGATGAGAAAAAAATTAAATTTGTTCTTTTATAAGCTTACAATACTTGGCATCTTTTAACAGCTGTTCATTGAGTTTCCACCGGGTCTCACTTCTAGGTGTATTAAGAAAAAACAAATTACATAACACTAGGGAATGGTCACAAATAGGGCCAGGCTGGATCGAGGCAGACATAAACCCGGGCAAGAGCCCCTGAGAGATGAATATGTAATTAATGCGAGACTACGAGCCATGCACCATTGAATTAAAGGTAAACTCCTTGGAGCTAGGATGCAGAACGCGCCAAAGATCACAGAGCCCCATTGATCCACCTGTTCTTTAAATGCCCTTTGCCCCAAGGAAAGCCCCCTCAGCACCCTACCTGACCTATCCAAGTTGGAATCCAGTACCTGATTAAAATCACCACCCATAATAATCATAATGGGAAGCATTGGTAAAATAATCATGATCAGCCTGCTGAAAAAGCCTGGATCATCATTGTTAGGCCCATAGATACTGCAAAGCAAAAGTGGAACTGACCAAAGAGTGCCCTGAACCAGAACGAATCTTCCCCCCGGATCTTTAATGACCTGTGTGGAAATTAAGGGAATGCCTCTATTAATAATTAACATGACCCCACAACTATTGGTGGATCCTGAGGCATTAAAGACCTGACCCACTTGTTGTCTCCTTAGTTGTGAAGCTTCGGATTCTAACAAATGAGACTCCAGCAAAAACGTTATCTGGGAACGCAGTAGGCTTAGATGCTTAAGCACCTGATATTGTTTAGACTTTTTCCTGATCCCCTTCACATTCCAAGTTGTGAAAATCACACTGTTAGCCATCTAGAGCAAGGATAATGAGCTTAGTTCCAAAAGCTCCCTACAGAAACATAGAGAAATACCTAGTGACGTTCCTATGATTACTGCTGTATGCACCACCCTCCCCCCACCCTCCAACCCAAACCAGAACATCCACAGACCCCCTCCCCCAAAATTCCCCCCTTTCCTTTGACATAGAAAAAGCCTGTCCCTTAGCCCGGTATTTACCACTCCCCACCCAACCACCCCCACTGTCACAAGCAACGTTTAACACAATAGTGCGTCCCTTCCTCCTCCTCCAGTCCCTCGAATATATCCCCCTGCTTCCAGCAAGTGTAACAGTCCCCTCAAATGAGTACCAAGCAACACTACTACTTTAACAACCCGTTGTAACTTAAAAGTGGTGCTGGGCTTCAGACATAAGCACACAACTAATGCATTAGGGTGATAAAAAGGGTAAAGTAGCCTGCGAAACACAAACAAATGCCCAGAAACCCCAGGAGACAAAATGAGAAATAGGGCCCCTGTTGCCCTGTAGGAAATGTCTTCACGAGTCAGAAACTAGCTGGGAGTCTTATAAAGGGAAATTACTTCTTCCAACCAGAATTCTATGACCTGAAAACTGGTGAGGGACTCAAACATCTTGAGCCCCAGGCAAGAAATTAATAAGGAAGGACATATCTGCACCAGGTACTTACCAGCCCAAAGACCTGGGAACACAGCTTTTGGGTGTTTTACTACCCTGAACTCGAGACAGGAAACAAAACTGAGGGAAATCATCCCCAAATTAACAACAGCGCTAAGTTACAATTCATGCACCCAGAGCTCCCTCTTGTGGCTACTGAACGATCCTTCCAGAGTACACGCATGAAAATAATAGAAAAGCCCAGCACAGCTCCCAAGCTAAGCCACCCGTGGAGTAAAATAATGATCCTTAAAAGCTTAAAACGACCTTCTCCTCACTAGTGATGGCCTATATAACTGGCTACACTGGAACGAAGAACACCATCCCTGAATAGACAAACCAAACATTCCACGAGTCCTTGCCCTGAGCATCAAGTTCGTTTTTAAAATTAAGGCATAAGTATCCTGCAGCAAATAACCCAACTAAATATTAACACAGTCTAATTGAGTAGCAAGAACTTCCAGATGTACCCCGTCGTTACTATCCTCATAGACAATTAATAAGATAACAGTCCCAGCTTGACAGCACCAGACTTCCCCTCATCTTAGGGACAGAACTTCTCAGGGATCCCGAAACAGATCAGGTAGAGCGGTTTTGAGGCCTGAAAGAGCAGTTTCTGGGTCTTCATATGTTAGCCAGGATCCGTTCACAAGTACTTGCAGCCTGGCTGGGTACCCCATCTTAAACTTAAGCCCCGCAGCAATAATCTTGGACACGATGGGATGAAATGCTGTACATTTCAGTCGGACCGATCCTGGCAGGTCGTGTGCAATTCTCAATTTGCAATTCTTCCAACGGACCTCCTATAGGGTTCTCACTTTCAACAAAAAGTGCTGCCTCCCTAAACAACTTAAGAATCGGCATATAATGGGGTGCGGGGCAGCCCCCGGTGAAGGTTTTGGTCATAACGACCTGTGCGCTCGCTCGATGATGTATGCAGGGCCAAAGAGAGAGAGGCCAGCAACCCTTTCCACCAACTTCTGTATAAAAGCTACAGTATTCTGGCCCTCTTCTCCTTCTGGCAGCCCTAAAATCACAACATTGTTCCTGCGGCTGCGGCCCTCAAGATCTTCAAGCTTTGCCTCCACACGAGAGAGCTTCTGCCGTATAGTCACTAGCTCAGGATCCACCTTTTCTAGGCGTTTCTCCAATGAAACTATACGGGCAGTGTTATCAGAGGCAATCAACGAGACCTCGTCCAGCTTTTTTGAAAGAGCCTTCAGGTCGGTCGCCATATGGTCACCTCCTCACAGAAGGGTTTAAATTCTTCCAGGAATCTGTTCAGTGTTAGAGGTTCTTGTTCCGATGCTTGACTCGAATGATCAGGCCTATCAGGCCCACTCGAGGCCCGAGATTTCTTTGGGGCCTTCTCGGGGGTGGCAAGTGGAGTATGTTTTTTTGCGGTGTTTTCTTCATGTAAGCCTCCATCAGTGCCCCAAACTTACTAATCAGATGCTCTAGGTGCTCAGTAGGCAGGAACAGCTGAATACAGAGGGTTTTGGAAGATCTAGACATCAGAAAAAGACGGTTATAAAGTCAGGAGGCTGAAGCTTAGCGGAGGTGCTTCTACTCAGCACTCTGCATCACATGGTCCCCACATCCCACTTCTGATCACTCTCATATTTAAGCCTGGGGAATTCAATGACTTTAAATCTGTAAACAAAAATAACATAGGTCTCTTTATGTCCCACAGCCCATAACGCATCTCCTAGGAGCTCAGTAAGTAACAGACGTTAAAGGCTGCATGTAATGTTTCAGTCTAACTGATTCTTGTGACCTAACAGAGGCACTAAATCAAAAGTCCTGTCATACATTACAGGTGTCCCGTGGCAGAGGGTATGAGCAGACGGCCACTAAACCCCAATAGCACAAGTTCAAGTATTCAAGTTCTGATCTTCGTGCTCTACCTCCTTAGGGTTTGTTTGGGGTCTTCCAATGAACTCTCTAATTTCTTGGAGTGAACAGAATCCTCCTCGTTTCCCTGTGCCCGTGCATTTGTTCGAGGAGCTCTGCCATTGCGATCTAGGGGATGCTTTTCTTGTGGCGTTGCACCAGTCGACTGGAAACCCCATCCCATCTTCTTTAGTTCCGGCTGAATTTAGTCTGGATTTGCATATACCTTAGTGCCAGAATCCCAGCAGACCCGTAGTTTGGCAGGGTATGGGATTTGGAAGCAAATCCCCTTTTCCCTCAAAAGTCCCAATATTGGAGTGTAAGCTATTCTTTTCTTCATAATTTCAGGTGGATAATCATTGTCAAATAGCAGCCTAGCAGAGTTGTAAGTCACATTTTTCTTAGCCCACGCAGTTTGGAGGAGCAATTCTTTATCTCTGTAACTGGATAGTTTTAAAACTAATGAGTGTGGTCTGGCTGTTGAATCTGTTGGTTTCCTCACCAAGGCTCTATGCGCTCTCTCGATTTTAAATTGAAATGATGGGGGGAGCTCCAAAACATCCCTGAGCAGGTCAGTCAGAAAGTCCTCCATCCTACCAGTTTCAGACCCCTCTGGTAAGCCGTAGATATGGAGGTTATCCCGTCTGGAAAGAGCTTCGAGATCTATCAATTTATCTTGCAGAATTTCGTGTTGATCTATTAAGTAGTTGACAGCCTGGTGTAAGCGGGTGGTCTCTTCAGCGATCTCCCCTGTAGTCTCTTCCGAGTGCTCTAGCCTTACTTCCACTTCAGTCAGTCTGGTTTGCAGTGCTGAAAACTCTTTTTTGTTCTCTGCAAGAAACGCCCATATTTCTGCCAGCAGCATTTCGTATCTGGATCTGGAAAGCCTCTCGCTTTCCTTACCTGTGTCTGGGTCCATCTCTCTGGCTATGCTGCTCGCTGGTGATGCACTACAGCTGGAAGTAGGCTGTCTTACACATCCACTGCCGTCCGCCCTTTCTTTATGCCTCCCCGGGCGCGGTTTCACTTTGTCTTTACTCCCGGACATTACTTCTTAGGTTTTTAACATTTTTAAGAACAGTAAGGCTGAATCTGGAAGTTTTCTCCATCAAGATGTATCGGAGCCCCTCTTCTATGCGGCCATTCGAGGTGGTGATGTCACCGGAAGTCCCCATAAGTCTTATTTTTAATATGGGGGCAGACCAGCTCAGCAGCTGCCTACCACACCCCTTCCCACATACTATCCCTCCCCTACCTCTCCCCCCGCGCATGTGCACATGTGCGTATACCCACATACTTCCTGTTGTGATATTTCACCCACCCCAGGATTTGGTCAACCCCCTGCTATCTAGCCATGAACTCAGCACCGTAATTGAGTCACCATTTTTGTAAGCACCCAATTTCATTCGCCTTGTTCACTGTATACCGTGCTGTGGTACATGATCATAAAAACAGCTCAGAATAGTGCTGCTTCCTCCCCTGATTTGCATATTCTAGGCTGGCCTTGCACCAGTTTGGCTAAAAAGTGTTCTGACATTGGCTTCTGGTCATCAATTTCCTTCGACCTTATCCTCCCCCATCCTTGCATCATTATTCTGACGAGCATGGTCTTTCTGGGGTCCCTCCAGCCCTTAAGGTTGCATACTATGTTGATGGCCACTAAATGTATGCCTATCATGGAGTGCACTACACCCTTCTCCCATTAATGCACCATGTATTTGCCCAGCTGGTCTTCGGTGATCAGCCCACTTACCTGCATGTGGTGTATTTCCCAGAACATTTGGAAATCTCTCAATGCCCCTTCATATGCCCTCAGGGTCTTAGGTGGCCAGGAGTTCAGAAACAGCAACTCGGCTCCTTCCAGCCAATTTTCCAAATGTGCATCCGTATGGGTGATTTGTGTTCCTCCGCTCTCGGTTCAATGGCCCAGAATCTGTCCAGCTGCAGATGGGAGAGGCTGTCAGCTACTGTGTTCTGTACCCCTTCAATGTGCCTAGCCCTAAAGGACATGTTCAGTTTCAAACCCTGCAGGACTAGCTGTCTCAACACCCTCAACACTGAATCCGACGATGCTCCCCAATTGTTTAGCACATCAACCACTGCTCTGTTGTCACACCAGAAAGTCACTTTTTGATTCCAAAGTTCCTCCCCCCCAATTAGTGGTGGGCAAAGTGGGCTCAATCCGCACCATGAAGCGATTCGCGGAGCAAAGGCAGATTCATGGAGTGCTCCGCAACGTGAAGCGGAGTACTTCGCATTATACTGAGGAAAGCGAAGTCCATTGGAAACAATGACTTTGCATTACTCCGCCTCCCCAGATCACTACTCTGCCAAATTTAAGGTGAAGTGCATTGCAGGCACTGCACTTCACCTCACTTTACCTTGTTTTTGAGCTCTGAAGATGAATTTTGCAGTGATTGATGGGATTTCAGATCACATGGGCTCTATATTTATCTGCACAGCCTCCGTTCGGGGTAGTATGAGTAGGAAGGAGTAGGAGACAGTGTGCTCTGATAGCTGTCTGTGATAGGAATCTTGCAAAAGCTGTTCAAAAAGCATTTTTGCATTTTTTGGGGGGATCCAACTTTAGTTCATCGATTGTAGGAGATGCTCCTGTGTTCATATCATTGGGCGTTTTTGTTTTTGTGTGGATTATGAATGTTAATTTACAACATTGAGTGTGTGTGGTGAAAGACAGTGAAAGTGTGCTTTAGGGGAGGGGCGTATCTGTGGTGTAGGTAGATTTAAGTTGGAGAAACAGTGATTTCTTTGTTTTTGGTTATATTTTTGTTATATAACTGACTGTGTTAATGTACACACAGTACTATTGTCAGTAATAGTAGAAATGTTCTTGCTGTTTGTTGTGTGGATGTGGTGCAGCAGTTCATAAGTTCAGGTTGTTTACATTACAAATTTAAAATACGTAACGTGGCATAGTACTGAACTTTTGCATTTGCTACGCATTCCTCATTCGGCATTGTACACAAACTGTTGTGTGTGTGAGTGTGTGTGTGCAGTGTTGAGTGCATCAAATAATACACCTTTTATTGTGCCACAGACTAGTGTAATTGTAGGCGCAGCAGTGTGAACCTGCTATCCACTGCAGCTGCTTGATTTTGTACTGCGATCATGATACCTGTTCTTAGTTTTGCTGCTGGTAGTGCATAAAAATCTGCACTGTCTGCATTCAGTGCTCCCCCCATCCCCATGTTCAAAAGGTATTTTTTACCAGATTGGATTATTTTTGTGACCTCATCAGCACCACTGATTACTGAAGTTGTTTTAATTGCATGACAGTCTCAGAGTAGTCTCTTACCTGTTGCTGAAGCCACAGTTGTTTATTTGGCTTCACATCCAGCGTCGCTCCAATCAGAGAGTGAATGTATCTAAATTTGAATTTGGTTATAATATTGTGGTTGATCCCCCAAAATGCTTGCAAAGAGACATGCAAGCAAAGCTGTTACTCACCATGGCAATGTTGGCAGTAAGATGGTCTGTGGGCGTGGTAGTAGTATGCAGATGCAGAAGTGCATTGCTGATGTGAGGAAAGGTATTTCTCCTGCAATGTTTTTTCCAGCCCAATCAGTAGCTTCACTCATAGTTGGAGCAGATGATGTTTTCCCAGCCGGTGGTGTTTGTGTTACTGGTGTTAGTTGTGGTGGAGGTAGTATTAGTATTGTTGCATCACGTTCTAATTCCGACCAGTGTACCGTATCTAAAAATATTGAGTGTGAAGCAGTGCAAGTGAGTGGCAGCGTTGATGATGTCATAATTCCCAGTAACATCCCAGTAACTGAACCTGAGGAGTCTGATAATCATATTAACGATAGCATACAATGTGATATTCCATCCACTGTGGCACTTAACGTCATGCATTTTCCATGCAGTGATTCACAGTGTGATGAAAAAATATCAGGTGATGGTGGTGTAGATGCTGATGATGAATGTGATGATGATGATGATGTTACTGTTGTTGCAACATGCAGTCCACATGCTAGCATCCAAGCAGAAGATGTCGATGTGTGTGACATTGATGAATATGATGATGGTGGTGTAATTGACCCCAGTTGGGAACCGTAGAAAAATACATTCAAAGTGGCTGTGTCTGAGTCTGTTTGCAGGAACCCTCACCCATTAAAACTTGTAATCTACCGGTTTTAGTTGATGATGATGATGACCCAGTAATCAATATGATAGGTAGTTGTGGTGGTCAATTGCAGTCCAGGTCTGCAGTGCCCGAAACATCATGTGCCCCCCCCACTTCAGTGCTTAAAATAATGGACTTAAATAAGCCACATCATGGACATGTTAGAAGCAGAGCATCACAATTCCTTGTTTGTGATTTTTTTGTTCAAGATGCAAATGATGAGTCAGTTGCAATCTGCCAGGTTTGCCATGTGAGTTGAGGTAAAAAGGGGAGCCATCTGGGCACAGGAGGACACCCGTATACATCTTAAGAACAGGCACTTGGCACTGTGGACCCAGCACAAGCTGGTAGCTAATACCACAGAAGGCATTCACCTCATCACCGGCAACCATAGCCAGCATGTTATCACCTTTCATGACTGTTAAGCCCAGTAGGAAATCAAATGTGTGCAGTAGTGTGGTAATAAGAGCAGAGGATTACTACAGGCATGATGAAGTGGACAACCATAATTACTTTGAAATGTTGTCCAGTGCTGGTGAGAGTAGTCGTTTTTGTGGTGGTGGTGGTGAATGCAGTATGTCTAGTGCAAGTGGTACATCAACCCCAGTTGGCAAATCTGGCAAAATAACAGCATTTCTGGGTTTGTCATCATCACCTGTGCTACCGTCTTCATCAAATGTCCACACTCCACCCTCTGCCAGTGCCATTCATCACAGAGCACAACAATTTGTGATCAACACACCCAGTGTAAAACATTTAAGTCAGGCCACGTTACAGAGTGTTTTTGCGCATAAGCTGAAGTACCCCCGAATCATATAGTGTCATGTGAACTTAATGCTGCTGTAGCGGAAATGCTGGCAATTGATCTTTTGCCCTTCTCCTTTGTGGAGAATGCTGGGTTCCAGTGGTTTGCTTCATGTGCCTGTCCAAAATGGAAAGTCCCATCCAGGGCATACTTTTCTACCCGTGTTGTCCCCGAGTTGTTCCCCACTGTGTCCGACTCAGTAAGACATGCCCTTCAACATTCCTCCTCTCCATTCGTCCCTTTTAAGTATGGATACATGGATAAGTGGCAAAACAGCAGGGAGTTCATATTTGTGTATAACTACACACTGGGCGCAGGTGCTGGAGGTTGTTTGTGATGTTGGTAGTATGAATAATCAGTGCAGTAAGGTGGATTGTCACAGTAGCAATCTTCCAGGAATTCGACAGCATGCAACGATTGCTATGCACAATGTGACTTGTTCACACACTGGTGAGAATATGTTGAATGTGGTACTGACTGAAAATGACAGATGGCTAAACCCTCTGTCCCTGAGAGCTGGGTTCATATCAAGTGACAATGGGTCAAATGTGGTGAAATGTATCACGAATGGTGGCTTTTTTCGTGTTCCATGCATGGCCCACTGTTTAAATCTTGTGGTTCAGGAGTTTCTGCAGCACCCTAATACAAAGAAAATGCTGACCATTGCATGTGGTATCTTCTCTCACTTTTTAAGATCTGGAAAGGCCCGTGACCAGCTGCAGCAGTTGCAGATACAAAACAGCCTGCCTCAGCACCGCTTGATGCTAGAAGTTGTTACCCAATGGAACTCTGCTTTATACATGGCAGAGAGGTTGTATGAACAATACAAAGCCATCTCAGAATACCTTGTGATGCACACTAGCCGTGACAGTTCCAGGGCCTCCATGTCTATGATGACTGAACAGTGGCGGTTCATGGATTCTGTAATAACAATTTTGCAGCCTTTTGAACATGCCACACAGGCAGTGAGTGGTGAGTCTGCCTCCATTAGTCAATCAATTCCACTGCTGTGGGTGCTGAGACAGACATTAGCGGATGTACAGCATAGCCTTGATGTTGCTGGACATGGTGGTAGCAGTATGTTGCTGCAACACATGCTGACAGTATTCGACCAGAATCATCACATTGTGAGCATTCAGCAAAGTGACAACTTTGCCATAGCAACAATGTTGGACCCAGGATACAAACGTGGAATTGCATCAGTACTGGAGGGAGGTCCTGAACAGGTATAAAACATCAGTGGTCAGCTGGTGCACTTGGTTCATGGGGTACAGAAGTCATGTGCCAAGGTCAGCAAACCTCAGCAGCATAATCCGGCTGAAGGTGTAGCTGGAGGACCATCAAACATATCCTGCTGGGGAAGGGGACTGCAGTTCCAGGTGGTCTGTCATCCAAAGTGGCTGGTATCAACCCGCTTTGGGAGGCTTTGTCCCAAGGGGGTATTTGTGAAATAAATGATTCGGGAGAACAGGATGATGCATCAACAACTGGACTTAGTGCGGCACAGAGAATGGTTGAGTCATATTTGTCTGAAAACAGGCATCTGACAATAACTGAAGATCCTCTTTTGTACTGGAGTGGAAAGGTCAGTGAATGGACAGAGCTGACTGCAGTGGCACTGAAGTACCTCACATGCCCACTCTCCAGTGTAAGTGTTGAGATGGTATTCAGCTCAGCAGGTGCAATAGTCAGGGATTGTCAGATAAACCCGTCTCCTGCAAATGTTAGTTTGCTAACATTCATTAAAATGAATGACAGGCATATACCAGCACAGACTGCAACCTCGGTATTCATACCCCGGCCTAGTCATGGTGGGCTTGCTGATGTGGAAATTGAGTATCCAGGTGGCACTGGCAGTGGCTGCCTGAAACGGCCCACCACTGACGTAGATGGCGACACAATGGAGAAAGAATTTCCCAGTGGTCAGACTTCAGACATCGATGGCTGTGAGGGCAGCTTTCTTTATGAGGATGATGTTGTGGTTAATGTTGACAGGTTTTAACTGAAGTTTTTAAAAGGTGGTGTGCCCCCCATACTACCACCACCAGGACTGATGTTAGCCGCTACTGCCACTGAGCCTGAGCCTGTCCACCCCCCAGACCACCACCACTGGGACTGATGTTAGCCACTGCCACCACTGAACCTGTATCTGTCCACCCCCTGGACCACCACCACCGGGACTGATGTTAGCCACTGCCACCACTGAGCCTGAGTCTGTCTGCCCCCGGGACCACCACCACCGGCACTGATGTTAGCCACTGCCACCACTGAGCCTGAGTCTGTCCAGACCACCACATCCACTAGCCACAGAGCTTCTTAATATTTTAACCATAAAGTGAGTATGTGTACTCATGTTTGTTATGCTGCTTCACTTCCTTTAGTTGTATGTTTTGTTTTCTGTAGCTTTTCAGAGCCGAAATGGTAAAACACATACGGTACACTTATTTTGTTTCTTTTACAGGGAAACAAAAAAAGCTCCATTGCTAAAACTCATTGGGAATGGTACTGTAGCTGTACCATACAGAGAGGAAGCAATGTAATATCCATGTGAAATCCATTCTGGTAAGTATGAAGATTTTATTTAATCCATTTCATTGTTTTGGAAAGACTGCAGCAAATATTGCACACAGGTTGTGTTAGCTGACAAGATGTGGGTTTGAAATGTAACTTGACTTTAGATTGAAATTTGATAACCAGTGAGAGACACATAACAATTAATTTGTAAGAAGTCATCCATTTCTTTTTTTAGGTAAATTTCCAGATGCTTTGTTGTTCTGTCAAAGTGGCCTTATCCAAAAAAGTTCTTTAACATCAGGCACCCCCCCTCCCCCAAGCTTGGCACACATACAACACTCAGAAGTCGTTTCATTAGATGACCATGACTATCCTAACAACCGGACTCCACAAGGATGCTGATGAAATCTGTGAAGAAGTAACAAAATAAGAAACCATTACAGAAAAACCTGCAAATATGAATCCCCCCACCCCCCCAAAAAAAATACTTACCTTCATGTGCTTGAGAGTTATCCGTTTCCAATTTCAGTGGAAAAAATTCTCATTGAGCACTGGAATGTGCATACCGACAGTTTCTGTGTGGCCTGTGATGCAGAACAATACCATGAGTACATTTCCATGTCAACCCCCCTCACCTACAAAATACACAACCATATACAGTATCTATATTTATATATATATATCTACTCACCAAGGCTACTATTAGTGTACAGCCAAAGGACACCCTTCAATCCAGTTGAGATGATCACATTGCATTTGCTCGAATAGTCTAGCAGAACACATTGGACCAGGAACATGATGCTCACAGTCATCATTTTATACTGGGGTATGTGCTGAAACACTCATTCCACTGTGTTAACACTTGTCAATTTTCTGCACACAAGCAGGATGCATTTTGGGCCTGCAGAAAAGATCTGGGACTCTGTGCCACCACTGCACGCATGACTGAGTGTGCCATTAATTCTGGGAGACTTTGTATGTACTGAAACACTCTCATTCCACTGTGTTAACACTTGTCAATTTTCTGCACACAAGCAGGATGCATTTTGGGCCTGCAGCAAAAATCTGGGACTCTGTGCCACTTTTGTGTGTTCTGTGATTGTTGCTGTGAGCTCATGATGTCATACTGACATTTTTACAATTAAAGCAGCATTGCAATTTGCAAGAATGTCCTTACTGTTTTGAACTGTACTTTTTTATGCTACTTTACATTGCCACAGCCACCACTAGTTACCTCCGAGTCGTGACTTGAATATGCTTCTTTTCACAATTTATGTCCGCTTTACTTACTTGTCTACTTTTTTTCATGTATGAAAAAAAATGAGCACGCCTTCCAATATTGTTTGGATCAGGTCTGTATTTATTTAAAGCTGCTTTTCAATTACTATTTTTCCATGGTGTCATAAAACACTGCCTGCTGCATAACTGTTAATTAATAACAGAAGTGATGTATAACAACTAACTGATGTGATGGAGAAAAGCAGAGGAAAACAATGATAAAGACCTGGTCAGCACCAATTTAAAAGGAATGCTCCTTTCATTATTTCATACATGAAAAAAGGTAGTACAGCAGACTCAACTACTGCAAATTCGTGTATCATTCCAGTCAGTCAGGATGTAAGTAAAGGAAGTAGTAACATAGCATTAAAGAATATAGGTCAGAGTTTGCAACAGATTGTTTTGCTGCTGTTTTACAGGGATTCACCACATTATATAGTTATGGTGATGCACATAAACTAGTATGTGGGGGCAATACTCCCACTGGAATATTTCTTGCTCCACAGAGTGCAATATATTTCTGTGAAAACTGCCCATAATTTCATTACAGTGTGTCATGTGACGGAAGAATTACCAATCAGAAAAGCCACCCACATTCTGCCCCCCTTTCTCAGCAATGTTAGGACATGATTCCAGGGGGAGCGCAGGTGCGTGCTCCACTATAGTGAATGTCCAGCAGCTATCCCAATGTTTCTTTATGTTATAAGGTTGACTTTGTGGTGAAATGTGGGAAAGTTTCCACTAACAAGGCTCTTCTTACTGGAAACGTGCCCACACGTTTCACCACAAACTGACCATTATAACATAATGAAACATTCGGAATGCTACCGGACAATTGGATATTCACTGTAAGGAGTATGCATATGCGCTGTCCCTGACATCACGTCCTAATGTTGCTGAGAAGGGAAGCAGAATGTGGGCAGATTTTCAGAATGGGAATTCCTCTGTCACGTGACACACTGTAATGAAATTATGGGCGGTTTTCACACAAATGTATTGTACTATGTGTTGCAAGAAAGATTCCCCTGGAAGGGAAAATGTGTATGATTAAACAACAACAAAGAAAAAACACACAAAAACAGTACAACACAGCGGTGGGGTGGGGAGGCAGAAAACAATCCTCTAACTTACTTGTCTCATGGAATGCCATGATGGTTCAGCAGCAGGTGCAGTATTGAAACTATTTGCTACTGCTGTTGTTCTGTTCTGTTCACCTGCTGCTGCAAAGCACCGAACTGCTTATTGTTTTCTTCAAGAGCTGCCCACATCAGGGCGATGTCAGACTGTGTTGCAGGGACTGTGCCGGGGTCCACTGCACAGGGAATCCAGGTAGTGGGGGTGTTGGTGAAGAGGGTGTTGCTGGTGGCTGTGGTGGTAGTGGAGCAGTTGCTATACTAGCCCTCCCCCTGCTGCAGCGGTGATGAGGTACAACTCCCACCCCAGCAGGACCCTCGGCCACTGCCATGGAAGGGCCAGCAGATGGATGCCTGGCCCTTCCATGGCAGCCTGCCACTGTGCCCTGTGGTGGTTCAGCATGTGGGTGCACTGGCCACTGGTCCCCAGATGAGTCCCACAGGGGCCACAGTGCACCACCACACCACACAGATGGTGCACCACTACTGTGCTGTCTTCCCCCACAGAGTTAAAAAACTCCCACACTGGGGAGCTGCGGGGGGGGAACAGACACAGTCCTCGCATGAGTCACACCACCTACATTTTCCAGGGCCACCTCCTGTGGCTGTGGAGGTGGTAAAAGGGGTGCTGCTGGACCCCCTACAGCTGCTGCTACTGGTGGTGGTAGTGGTGGAGAAGGTGGATGCTCAGCAGCCACCGGTGGCACTGGTGCTGCTGCTGCTCCTGTTGCTTGAACATGGGGGGGAAGCAACACCCAGGAGTCAGGAGTGGTTCAGCATGACATGACCGCCACACTCCCCATGGGCCTGCACTCCCCTCCGACCACACCCATGGTCCAGCGACTCACTTTTTTCTGGGTCCATCTTGACACACAATACAAGTCCCCAGGCCGACACACACACTGGCACTCATTGATACACACAGTCAGTCACACACACAAAACAAAACAAAACTTATACAAAAATAATCACTAACAAAAAAACCCACAAATACAATAAAAAACTAAATAAAGATATAGCTTTTAAAAAAGCTGTTGGTTTTCTTCTGAAATGCAAGTGGCAAGGCAGTCAAGAACTTTAACTCCTATTCTCCTCTCACTATGCTTTCTCCCTCTACAAATGCAAAGGAGAAAGTGAAACTGCTTCTCTGACTCACTTCCTTCCTGCTTGGCTAAAGCATGTGACTTACAGTACTGTAAGCCATGTGATCTGTGGGGGGGGCTGCCTATTCTCTTCTCACTTCGCCTTACTTCGCGTTAAGGCATAATGACAATGCATAGTGGTAATAATAATGACATGAAGTGAACACCTTGCAGTGCCCACTTCGCGTTTTGCTCCACGGATACGAAGTGGCCACTTCGCGTCCACTTCACCAGCAGATTAAAAATTTGCTGCACCTCTACCCTCAGTTAGAGTGCTCACCCAAATTGGTAATATCTCCAATAACATGATATCCTTAGTCAGCCCTCTATGCCCCCATTCTGCCAGCCATGTGTCAGAACCACCACCCCCTAAAATGTCATCCCATACCCAACCCACCTGCAGCATCGGTATACAACTCTAGGTTCGTGTTGTAGACCCATCGCTCTTGCCAAAAAGATACACCATTAAACTTGCTGATAAATGCCTCCCATATCCTCAAATCAGCCTGGGTACCCTTGTCTAGGTCCACCCAATGTTGTGGCCTGACAATGCCCCAGGTGGCCTTCACCAGCCTTCTGATGAAAACTCTGCCTGGCCTGATTACCCTGCAGCTGAAGTTGAGGTGCCTGATCAACTGCTGCACTTGCTTCAATTGCACCCTGTACCTACCTCTTGTGTCCCTTAACAAATCCCTCCATTTTTGCACCTTCTTATCTGGCAAGCACAAAACTGCTTGCCATGTATCAAGTTCAATGCCCAAGAATTTGATAACCCTACTGGGACCCTCTCTCTTGTCAGGTGCCAGTGGTACCCACAGCTCCTCACACAACTGTTGGACTTTGTGCAACATCCATTTTGTCTCCTCCCACCCACTGCCTTTGAGCAACAAATCATCAAAATAGTGTATTACAGTCCTGTGCCCTGTTCTGTGTTGAAAGATCCATTAAAGGCAGGTGCTAAACAGTTCAAAAATTGCTCAGGCAGTCAAGCACCCCATAGGCATAGCTTTAACGAAATAGTACTGGTCATCCAGCTTAAAACTCAATAGGTCCCAGTCTTCCAGGCAGACTGGTAACAGCCTAAAAGCTGATTCAATGTCTGTTTTTGCCAGCCATGCCTCAGGGGTTACCCTAATGATCTGTACTGCTTCATCAATTATCGCATGACACCTTGCTGTCTGCCTCAGAAATATAGTCATTCACAGACTCCCTGTTGGGGAAGGACAGGTGGTGGATGACTCTGTATTCCACTGGCTGCTTCTTTGGGACCAAGCCTAAAGTAGATACCTAAATTACTTAATGGGGGGATGCTGAAAGGGGCTGAGACCCTCACAGTATCTTTTTCTTTCTGAATTTTCTTCTGGAGAACCTCTTCCTTTTCACTTATGGGCCCTAAATTCTTCACCTCCCTGCCCACTCTAGGCCACTGAAATTGTAAATTGAAACCCTGTCTAAATCTTCTCACTAGTCTCTTTGCTGCTCCCCTATCTGGGAAAGACTGCAGCCAGTGTTCGAAAAGCTCTGCCTTTATAGGGGTCTTAGTCATTCCTAGATTGCCATATCCAGTGAAGCAACCCCTGTTCTGCCCTTCAAATGGTCTGGCCTCCCTCCCACTATATCCCCTCCCCCTACAGCCCCTGCTCCATGTTTGTCATCTGTAGCCAGACTGAACCCCCCAAAAGTTCTGCCCAGATTGTTCTTGGATCCCACCTGACTGCCCCCCTGATTGCCCAATTAGTCTGGCATTTTGTTGCCAGATGAGTGCCCCTGCATTTTGAACAGGCATGCCAGAATCTGCATTGTGGCCTGATACAAAATGCTCTATTATATGCCCAGCAACATTTTTGCAATAGGGGAGTTTCTTTCCCCTTTCCCTGTCTAAGATATCCTGGTCTGTGACATAATCCGTCCATTAATCTAACTGTTTTGTGTCCCAGTGTATGTCCCCATATGTCACCATTCTTTGACAAAAGAACTCATCATAAAAGAACCATCCAAAACCCCTTCTCGCTTTTACCCTGTGAATGATCAGGTAATAAGTGATCAGTGGTATCCCTAGCTCAGGTTTTTTCTCCATTGCTATCGCTGAATATGTGGTGAATCCAACAAACCAAGCATACCATGTCTTACCCTTCATGAATTTGTCCTCTTCCTTTTTCACTAGCGGCAGTACTGAGGCTACCATCTCACTCTTCCCTATACTCTCTTTTCATTATACTTAGTGACTGCTTCCTTGTTAACTAGGGTGAAAATGTCCACGTATTCCCCCTTCCAAATTTTTTTCTTAGTAGCTAAGGGGACGTGTTCACCTATCCTCATCCTGAGGGACCTATCTCTATAGTTCCCACCCCTCCAGCTGTACTGGTGCTGGGCCTCTCCTCCCCCACTTGTAACCCCTTCCCCATCCTAATGTCAGATAAAGCCTTCTTGAATTTCCCTAAACCATTTTCCCCTATAGAAGTAATCATCTGCTCAATATATTGTTTTATGCTGCCCGCTACATTGACACCTCCTTTACCTGGAGCCGGCCCTGGTGTGGGAACCTCTGGCACTCCAGGCAGTGGGAATATGGGTGTGTTTGGACTCAGCAGCAGCAGTGGTTAAGGAGTTGGTGCTGAGACAGGCACTGGAGCCAGGACCAGAAGTGGCCCAGGTGGCAGAGGAGAAGTTGGGGGTGACGGCACAGGTCCCACCCTGTCAGGACTGGCTGGCCTGGAAGGCCACCTAGGGCTCCAGGGCTGTATTGGCAGCTGTTTCCCACCTTTTCCTTTCCCCAACCATCTGCTTTTTCTTTCTCACCCTACTGTCCAACTCCAAACCCTCCACCAGTTCCCACACCTTGTTGACTTTCGCAGCCAAATCCAGTGCGGCATGGTAGACACCTTCCTTGGATGGTCTGTTTTTCTTGGGTGCCATGGTCATTATCTTGCCAGAATAAAATATGCTGTGAAAGCACAGTTTGACAGACTTAGCCTCCACTCTAACTCTGGTCACCCTTTCTGCTTCTCCTTTTCCTTCTTGCATGTTTAAGGAGATTGCCCACCGATGTTCCTTCACCTGTAGGATTGAAATATGCTCCCCCCCATTCATCCCTAAAATTATTTGATGAACCCCAACAAAGGCATTGCACTTTCTCCTTTGGAAGTAAAATGATTTGTCACCCTGGTGACCCCCCTAATTGCCCCCTGTCCCCCATTATATATTGCATTATCATTACAATTTTATTTTATTTTTTTAAAACATTCTGAGTACAAAAGTCTAAACTGATGTAATTAGTTCTGTATGCTCCAAAATAAGTGTGGGGCCTCCGTTGTATTAGCCTCTAGTATTCTTATTGTGTTTATACATGTTCCTTTTAAAGTGTATATATATATATATATATAGATATATATATTCATGGCAAAAAAAAACTCTGTTTAATGCATCAGTTAGGGTTGTTCCACAGCGACAAAAGTAAGGAGATCCAATGTTAGGGTTGAAAACCACTCTTGACCCCCCCCTACGCCCCCAACTGGCATCGGGGTGTACATTAGGGTCATCAGTCCTCACTCTCACCCCAGCCCATGTGTAAAGAAGCTGAGGTGGTGAAGTATAGGAGAATGGGGTGAGAGTTAGGACCAATGACCCCAGCGCACAACCTGATGCTGGTTGGGGGAGGCGGGGGGAGGCAAGGGTAGTTTTCAACCTTAACATTGAATTTCCTTACTTTTGACACTGTGGAACAACCTTAACTGATGCATTAAATGGAGTTTTTTTGCCATGAATTTCCCTTCTTTTTGAGAATGAGGAGTATAAATAGTTAATGGAATGTGGTGGTGGGAGCACGGGCCCTTTGGGCCCCGCGCTCCCTCCATGTGATTTTTTGTCACATAGTAATGGTAACTGCAATGCAAACACAGTGATAAACAGTAACACACATGGTGACACAAACATAAATGGTAATGCAAATGGTAATAGAAACGCAAGCGCAAACTGACGCCAAAGTAAAAAGTTATGCAAACAGAGAAGCAAACACAAGCTCATGTGGAAACGCAACTGGTAACACACATGGTCGTGGTGCTGCAATTGGAAACACAAATGGTAACAGTGACAGGAACAATAATGGCAAAGCAAACAGAAACAGAAATGCAAACGGAAGCGCATGAGGAAATGCAAACTGTAATGCGCACAGTCATGGTACCACAATTGGAAATGCAAATGGTAATGGTAACAGCAAGAATAATGCCAAAGAAAACAGAAATGTAAATGCAAGTGTGTATGGAAATGCAAACCATTACACGTACGGTCATGATAACACAATTGGAAATGCAAATGGTAACAATAACAGCTACAATGATGCCAAACAAAAGACAAACGCAAACAGAAACGGAAGGGAGGCTGAAAATGCAAATGAAATGCACATGGTGATGCAAATGGAAATGCAAACACAAACAGAAGTGGAAACACAAATGGTAACAGTAAGGCAAATGCAAGCGCAAACAAAAACACAAAATGCGCACACATAAGCGTGCGGAATAGTAATACCAACAGAGCACGGAAAGCATAAATGGAAATGCTAAGGGTAACAGTAATGGAAGCACACACCCTTGTTTTCCCCTACAGCTGCATAGAAACACAGTGAGTACAAAGAATGCATGCATAATAATGTCTCAGTGCAGAAAATGAGGAGTTGGAATACTAAACTGCTTATATATCAGGAACCATATGACGTAGAAAAAAATTAAAAATGTCATATGAATTATGACTTTCCTGCTTAGTTTTTGGTGCTTAGCTCCCATTTTGTGGGCTAAGCATTTTCCAACGAAACCATGTCACGCACCGTTTCCGAGATATGAGCCCCGAAAGGCGCGGCAGATGCCATAATGTTATCCTATGGGAAAAAAACTGAACTTCAGAGTGCCACAACTTTGTCGCCCTGTGATATATTTTCACCGAACCACCAAAAGGCACATCTGTGTGATTTTTGCTTTCATCCCTCCATATTTCAGTTCAAAATACCAAACCATTATTTTGCAGTAAGGTGGCAAAGAATTCCTGTAATGCGTCGGACGCCGTAATGTTAGTCTATGGGAAAAAGGGTCAAATTCGGAGTGCTGTAACTTTGCAGCCATGTATTATTTTTTAACCAAGCCACCAAACAGCACATTTATGGCATGTTGGCTGTCTTCCCTCAAAAGTTCAGCCCAAAAGACCAAACCGTTACTTTGCAGCAAGGTGGCAAAGAATCCCTGTTATTTTCCCCATAGTGTCGAATAGTAGCGTCACAAATCACACCCCTTTCGCAAAACAAAATCACGAAAGTGTTGCAGGTGTGACACTACTTTGTGACACTACTTGTCCCAAAAATTTAAAAAACATATTTCTGGGGTGTTTAACCCCCAAAAAAAGACATGCCAAGCATCCTCAGGGTCCGACTAGGTAAACACAAGAAGAATTGTGTGCCAATAGGGTCCCAATTTTTAATGCCATTCTGTGACCACTAGCTGAAAACAAAATGGCAGATTTGGGACAATACTGGGGTCATTTGTGACACTAAAATCTGCAACTGTGACACTGTCAAACTTTTTGTTAACTTTTCCCATTGACTATAACGGGAAACTTGTTTTTTGAATAACTTTTGAACCATTCAATATTTTTTTATGAAATCTTAAAAAGGCACATCGGGGACCTCAGCTGCATGTTCCCTGAACTTTTTGGACTGGTCATGCAAAGTGTGCAACCTGTAGGTTTGAGCAAATAATACATAAAAAAGTGTAAATGTGCTACAGAATGTCACTTAATAACTCTTAATAATCGTATATCTGACTGGTACAAAACTTTCTCAGATCCCAAGATATATGCTACTGCTCAGTACCTGCAAATTCATTTAATGGTGGCAAAGTTATTAAGGTGCAAAATTTCACCATTTAACCTTAAATGGGGTACTCAACCCTAACTATAGTGGCACTACCGTGCCACTATAAAATATATATATAGATATAGATACAGATATATATATATATATATATATATATATATATATATATATATATATATGTGTGTGTGTGTGTGTGTGTGTGTGTAGTATCACTATCCTCGCCCGTGGTACTATCAGATGCTCTTTTCTGAAAGTAGCTAAAAAGAGGCATAGACACTCTGTGTAGCCCTTTAAATATCCACTATTTGGGTCCCCCCTCCTCCTTCCCCCACCTATCATTTTCTTTCTTTCTTTCTCTCCTGTCGCCCCTCCTTCTTTATGATTTCATGTATGCCATCCCCCTTTTCTGAGCGCCACCCACAGGCTGTCAAATTAGTCATACCAAATACTCCTTCCCTAAGAGAGAGAGAGAGAGAGTGATCCCCCTTCCCCCTCCCTTCTGATTACCTTACCCTTGTGTGGGGGGTGGCACTGGGACAACTGTGTCTGCTTTTTATCAGGCAAACCCCATTTGTCTGAGCTACCTTTTGGGACTGCCTAAAATCTTCTGTGGTGTGTTCTCTGGCTGCTTTTTGTATTTTAACTTGTTTTTTTCTTAGTCTGTATTTTAAAAAGTTCAAATCTGTCTTAACTGACAATAATGTTAACTTCAAATTCTGTACAGTGCACAGAGCTGTATGAATGGTGTTTAAAAAATAAATCACCTCATCTTGCCTTGCATTAAAAGAGCCATATTTAAAAAATGCACAACATAGTATGAGAAATAATGGCACTATCTGAATAAAAAGGGATGGCAAAATTATGCCAAATTTTTGTGCAGTTTTGCAAACATTGCATGAAAATGAGAATGGCTTTTTATGCAATTTTGCAAGCATAATAAAAGTTAGCTTTGTACCATAAAATATGTACTGTATGCATTGCAAACCCATACAATGTTTTTAAGGGACTTCCTACCCACTTTACTGCCCCGGGTACCTGATGATTCCCTGGTAAGCACACATTTGTGCAGTCTTACCTTAAGTCCAGTTTTGTCTTCATGTCCGCTGTCCCCTCTGGTAGGCTGTTCCATAGGTTTTCCACCCTCTGGAGGAAGTGCCTCCTAACATTACCCCTAAGGTTATTACCCTGAAGCTTCCAGGCCTGTTCTGTCCATGTGTCCACTGTCTTCATGGTAGGTTGTTCCATATATTCACCACCTTGTAGGAGAAAAAGGACTCCTATTCTTACCCCTGAATGTACCTCCTCTGAAGTTCAGGGTATGGTAAAGCATTCTACTGGAGGACATCAACAGAATCTCTTTGGGAATTTTAAGAAAAGGAAACCACTTACAGTACCTGACCATACAGTAGCATTTCCACTAGCATTGTGCTAACAAATTAGTCATAAAACTTTAAAATATAATTTTAAATTGGGTGTGACGTTAAACTTATCTAAGAATGTGCAATGTGTTAGTGTATCTGGAATTCAATATTTTTCAAACTTTAACTATTTTAACTTAAAAAGAGAAACTGTAAGTCACTGTTTACGCAAACACTTATTTAAATACTTAAATGGGATAGCTGCATGACCTTTGCAAGTCTCATGTTCAGAAAGAAGAATAAGAGCAGAATGTGGTGGGCAAATTTCTATGCAAATGTTTATTTTGATATGAATTTCTTGCTTTCATATCTGCATACCTTTATTTTCTGTACCCCTGATATATAAAAAGACAGCATGCCTCCACAAGGCGCACACACCCTTTTTTCTTTTTTGCAACTTATTATACTTTATTGAAATTTATAAGAGTACAACAACACACAAAAAGGAAAATAAACAAATGTAACATCGCATCAATTAACAAACATGGGCACGATGAACAGTTTCTTAGACTAACCAACAAAACAAAATATCCCAACAAATAAAATGTATCCCAACACAAAACCTCCCCGATACCCTCCACCCACCACCTTCATCCCCACCCACGCAGGCAGAAGACTAATATAATAACACATCACATAAATGACCATAGTGAGCAGGGCAGGATGCATACTGTACATGAATAATTTCCTGAAACAAATACATCCCCAAACACTTCATTACCTTAAGGAGGAAAGGAAAAAGAAAGGATAATTTTATCTCACAGACAAAAATGAAAGAAATGGTCCCCAATAGATCTGAAATTTGTGCGATACATAATTGGCAAGAGCAATTGCTCTTTCTGCATTAAAAGTGGAGAAGGATTCCTGACCCCATTCTGCCTTAGAGGGCATTTGATCACCTTTCCAATGTCTCATTAATAACATCTTATTCACCCCTGCAATTAAGGCCATGTATGAGTTCTCTTTTGCTGAAGAGATCAGGTCAAAATTGTCGAAAATACAAATTTCCCCAGCAAAAAAAGAACAGGTGTGGCCAAATAATGGAGCAAATATAATTCTAAATAGAGCACCAAAATGCACCTACTTGAGGGCAAGTCCAGATCATATGAAGTAAAGTGCCCTTTTCCTGAGAATATCTTAAACAAATGGGTTCAGGAAGCCTGCCCATTCTATATAATCTGTAGCGAGTAAAATATAAGTTATATAAAATATTAAATTGGAGTAAGTGCAATCCATCTTGCCTCACATATGCATATGCATTCCTCCAAATTACAGACCATGTATGAGCTGAATAATGTAGATCCAAGGCCTGATTCCAGTAGAAGGCCATAGGGGTACAGTCTATCCAGGCCATTCTACCCAAGTCTTTATAAATATGAGAGATTGGCCTTCTTTGAGTAGCTAAGAAGATAATTTTGCAAATAAAAGACCTGCATCCTGATGCCATGGTGGAGTACCCAAAAAATTATACATACGGTGTCTAACTGAAGCATATTGTAAAACGCTATGCACTGTGAGATGAAATTTAACTCTGAAATCAGCAAAAGATATGATAGTGTCATTTTTTACTAAATCAGCTAAAGAAGAGATTTCAATGCCTTTCCAATGTCCTGGAGTAACTATTTTCCTATCAATTAGCTCATTCTGATTATTAAAAAAAGGTTGACTAATATCAGTCTGGTAAGATAAATACATAGAATGGCATAACTGAGAGTGGGCTTGAATAAACCATCCTATCAGGGTGGTTTTCAATACTATAGGAAGTTTGGAGTTGGGGGTATACAATAAAGATGTCAACAATAAATGATGCTCCTTGACCAAGGACTATTCTATCTGCAACCAATCTGGAATGTAGGTGCAATCTTTCTTTGATTGGTCATCTTTGGAAGTATTTACAACCATGCAATGCTAAATAATAATTTAGTAAGTGGGGAAGATGAAGTCCTCCCATTTCCCTAGACCTACAAAGTTTATTAATTGCCCTACCAGGGCTCTTCCCTAACCAAAAAATTTGGACCAAATAAACTATACTTTTATAAACCAACTTCTGGGGAGAACCAAATTTAACATGCTCAAGGAGTTTAGTACTTGGGGTAAAACAACCATTTTGATTATGTTGACAGCCCCAGAACAATAACAGCAAATGCTGCCATCTCTGAAGCTCTAACTTCATTTGTCTAATCACCAGGTCTAAGTTTAATCCTTTTAGGTGATTAGAATCATGGGAGAGTTTAATTCCCAAGTATGATAAGGATTGAAATTCCCATTTAAGACTGACAGCAGTTATGTCCAATTTGGAACACCCTGGGGGAAAAGGGAAAACAGTATTTTTATGTAGGTTTAACTTATGCCCCAGTAGCTGCCCAAGATCCAAAAGTAGATGCAGTACTCCAGAAAGAGAAAAATGCCAGTCTGAGATGTGAAGTAATACATCATCAGCAAACATTGAAAGTTTATATTCTCTATCCCCCACTGCTATGCTCTTAGTCTGGGGAGAAGAGATTATTTTTCTAGACAGGGGTTCTATATACAAGTTAAATAACATCAGGGAAAAGGGCATCTCTGCTGGGTACCTCTGGTTAACGAAAAGGGTTCAGAGAGTTCCCCATTACAAAGAATTCTAGCAGAAGAAAGCTTTATCCACTACATAAACTCTGAGGGTAAACCAAATCTAGGGAGAAGGTTAAATAGAAAAGACCAGGCCACCTGATTGAACATTTTCTCTGTGTCCAGGGAGGCCAACATAGCATCTGAGTTGGTCTGCCTTGATGTAGAGTAGAGATGGAAATTTTTTTCTGAAATGGTCACTGTAATGATGATGCCTGAAGACAAAACCTAACATTTCAGGGCCTATCAGGCCAGACCAGATCTTTTTGAGTCTAGAAGCCAGGATGATTGCAAGAAGTGTATTGTCCACATTTAAAAATGAGATAGGTTGATGATTGTCAGGGACAGTGGGATCTCTCCCAGGCTTTGGCAGCAGAACAGTCCTGGCTTCAAAAGTGCAGACTCATTGATCTCAGATGCATGTAAGTAATTATATAAAAGGGTAAGGGTAGGAGCTAACTCTGGTTTACAGGTTTTATAAAATAATGGCACAAAGACATCAGGCTCGGGGGTCTTATCTGTGGAAGAGACCCTATAGCTGACATTCCTTCCACCTCAGTTGTGGGGCCCATAAGAGATTGTTTTTGTAGATCTGTGAGGGTAGGTAGAGCCACCTCAGCTAGGAAATTTTCAAGGTTCGCCTAAAAGGTTGGGTCAGCCTCTGCTGCCATATACAGAGTTTGGTAGAAAGTTTTAAATATCTCCACCAATTGCCTAGGGTCTGATACAGTACATGGAGAGGAGGGATCAACCAGAGCAGCCACCCATCTTGCTGCAGCCCTTTGCTTGAGATGCAGAACAAGTAGATTGCCAGCCTTCTCCCCCTGCCCTATATAAGTGGCTCTTATTTTAGCTACTGTATGAGTCACTTTGTCCAAAAGATGTGCAGAATACTGGACCTTCAATTAACTCAACTCTAACCACTCATTCTCATCAGAGTTTTTGGAGAGGATGGTCTCTAATATTTTAATATTATATAACCATTCCCAAAAAAGTTTCATCATTTTTCTTTTCCTTAATTGTGGCTAATCTTATCAGCTCCCCTCTCCAAATGGCTTTGAGGGACTCCCACATCACATCCATTGCAGATATAGAATCCACATTCTCTGTTACAGAGCAAAGTACATAGGCCCTCCAGAAGGACAGAGTCAGACAACCTCTGAGGGTTAAAGTACCAAGTGCCAGAGCAAGGGGGCCATTGAGGCAATGCTACTGTATTTTAGTTGAATTGGAGAGTGGTAAGAGATCACGATGGCTCCAATACTAGAATCAATGACTTTCTGTAACAGTGAGTGGCTAATTAAAAAATAATCAAGATGGGAGTATACCCAGTTCGGAGATGAATAAAATGTAAATGTTTGTCCTCAGGGGTGCAAAACCCTCCAGAGTTCTGCTAATCCTAGGTTCTCCATAAATCCCCTCCAGGCCCTCTGGGCAGGAGATAAACCCACTCTCTTTATATAAGACTTATCTAAGTCATTAGAATGAACAAGATTCCAGTTCCCTACCAAAATGCATGGAATATGTGAGTATGGAGCAAGAACCGATGCCAAGGAAAAAAGGAAGGGGTATCTACACTGGGCCTGTAAATGGAGCCAATTACAATTTCCATATTGGTTGCCATCCAGGTACAAATATGTACCTTACATCTGGATCTTTCAGTTTATGCAGTAGTTGAAAAGGTACAGATTTGTTCACTAAAATGGCAACCCTGTATGCTTGCCCTAACCACAATTTGTTCAAACTATTAATCTGATCTGCTGGAAGATGGGTCTCTTTCAGCAGAGTGATATGAGGATAGAAAACTTTCAGATGATGCAATACACAGTATTTCTTTACATTATCTAGCCCCTTAATGTTCCAGAATAAAATCTTCCAAGACTGTGACATCATATTGAGATCATATTAAAATCTTAACAAAATATCATTTCTTCTCTCTGCCCTGAAAGATGGATGTCTGCATGGATCCCTCCCCCAACCCTTTCTCAAACTAACTGCTTTATAAAAAACAAATCCCATCCCAGACCCCAAATGAAAACATCCCTGCAACTAAAAATACCTTACCACTCAGTTCATATGCTGCCTCCTAACCATGCAGTCCATAACTACTGGCATGTAGGCAGCCCCTATCTGGACCAATCCAGTACATTCTAATGTAAATCTCCCATCCCAGTCCTTTAAGAAATTTTAAAAAACTCTCAAAAAATGGGTGTAAGAGGAAATATTGAAGAAATGAAATGTGTCCCTATCCCTGGAAATACATTTAACTATTCAACTTCCAATAATAAGCCTATAACAAAAGGAAAACAGCCACCCTTGTTTCTAAACTACTGCCCAAGAAATACAAAAGTGAAATGAGCCTCAGAAAGACTATGGGCAGGATTCACAAAGCTTTCAGAAGGTGCAAAACCTTCCCTAAGTCCCCAACACTGCCATAGCTATGGGAAAAAAGGAGAGATTGCTCTAAGTGCTATTCACAAAAACCTCCGCAGCAGTGGAAAAAAACACTGTGGAAAAAAGTGCAGCTGCGGAAGTCTCTGAGGAAAAAAGGTGTGAGATAAGCAAATAACATCCCCTGAAAGGCTATTTTCAGCCTCTTTCTTCCCCAGTTGCAGAAAAAATGTTACACACAGTGGAATGAGGTGTAACTCTCCCTCAGCAAACTGCGGTAGTGACCCAACAATTGGAATCAATTAAGGTGGAGGTGAGGCACAGGTAATAACATCTCAGATAATATAGCAGTGGCTGATGTTACAGCAACAAAAGCACGCATTGCCATGATATGGCAATAGGCAACAACCACAAGACCCAGTGCAGCCCATGACCGAGCCCCACAGGCAGTAGATCCTGACCAGCCTGCAGCGAGTGCCACCCACTGCACACCACATGAACACCCCAGGGGGGGACAACCAGCAATGACAGTCAGACACTGTAGTGCCATGGTATCGCTGGTACCTATAGTGCTGCAGTGGTCACAGTTGAGGGATTGGTTGCAAGTCTCTTTGTGTGTGCTGTCAGCAAATTATTATAGCAGCAATGTTAAAGTCTGCTGCTTCAGCAACTGAGTTTTACTATTGCTGTGCCT
Organism: Neoceratodus forsteri; assembly: GCA_016271365.2. NCBI lineage: Eukaryota > Metazoa > Chordata > Ceratodontiformes > Ceratodontidae > Neoceratodus > Neoceratodus forsteri. Next base: position 1,284,169,516 of record CM057459.1, on the reverse strand, counting down.
CCGCAGCCATTTCCACAACTGCAGATCCGCAGTTGCAAATTCACAGCACTTGTACAATTCCCACAGATGCTACATTGCCACACCTGTGGCACTTTTTGTGGAAATCCATAGCTGCAACAGTTTCCTTTAAGAATACTGCACAACTGTGTTTCTGCACTGTTGCAAGCCTTTTTTCTGCAGCTGCGGGATTTTTGGCATTCTTTGTGAATCCTGCCCTATATCTCCCTAACGGTTATAATGTTAAAAAACAAATAACCTGAGCCCTTAAAGTACTAGCAAAAATATCCAAGTCTGTATAACATAGGAAAGCAGAAAGAAAAATATATCAAGTGTTGAAGACTAGTGGGAAAGGAATATTTAACCAGATTAAACCCCCTCAAAAATTAGTACATGCAAGAAACTTAAAACCATAAAAAAAGACTATACTGAAAGGGGGAGAATCCCTACCCATACTGGAGAACTATGCACTAAATCAGCAAATCAGACTTACCCAGAAATAACAACATCTTCCATATCCCATTAATGTTAGCAGATTTATTGAACCGATGTAACATATAAAATACAGGCAGTGGAACATTCTCATTCATCATCAAATACAACTAGAGAGGGCTCCTCACCTTAATCAAATCACCTTTGTTTCCAGAACAATCTAAAAAAAAAAAACTAAGTGAACCTGCGTAATAAGAAATTTCCAGCCATATCATACCAAGAAAGAACAAACTTGAAATGAAGTCCATATATAAAGAAGTCCAAATGAATGCTTATATGTTCATAAATGATCCGCTCATAACTTAAAGTAGTCACCTTCAAGAAAAAACTCCTTTCCCCTAATACGGTAAGAAAAACTGAAGAAATATAAATCAGTCATCTCAGTAAATTACAGTATCTAGAATAGTCATTCCGTCCAACTTGCCCCTCTAAAACTTGAATGAATATCCACTCAGAAGGTAAGTAACATGAATCCAAAAAAACAAATTACCGATCAAAGTAGAGAAAAGCAAAGCCATCCTTCAAAGTGGTACTGTTGCAGAAAGAAGAAAAAAAAATAAAATGCATTCTGTAAGTTTTATACCAGCAATATAGTTAAATTTCAGCCTGCACTGGCAAACAAATCTGCCAAATGCCAGGACAGTTCTATGATGACTTGAGAGGCAGAATCAAAACAATAGACTTCAGCTGGCCCAGCAGCACTGAGGGTTAAGGTACTGGACGCCTTATCTCATGCCACTCCGGTGACCCAGCTTCAGGAACATACTCAGGTCATTCGGGCGTCAGCCAGGAGAGGAAGGATAGAGCATCCAGAAGACTGCTCTCCTTCCTTGGGGTGGGAGATTTGTGCTGCACACTGTCGACCAACATCTAGCGGTGGCTGGGGGTCAGCACAGGCATGCAGCCACATAAGGGACTGGCCCACATCCTGGGTGATTGGCTGCATCTGTGAAGGTGGAGACAGCCTCCCCACCCATCACACAGATGTGGGTGTGGGGGGAAAAATGGTGGAAAATTCTGGGACTCGGGAGGACCTGTGATGGCTCAGACACTCTGGTGAGTCCATCCCCAACACTAGATTTGACGTACCGGGGGAGCATGCTGGCACTCCTCATCCTGGCACAGCTGTGGATAGGGAATCTGTGGGAGAACTCTGGGGGATGGATGGATTGGGGGATCATGGGCTGGAGGATGTACCCCTCTGGCAGAGGAATCATAATGCCTGTCAGGTCTGTGGCGGCGAGATAAAACAATAAAACTAAAAAAAATAGACTCCCTGAACTGTGTTGACCTCTAATCAGGCTGGATAGACCATTTTATATCTAATATTAGCAGCCCATAACTTTAATTGAATATTCTGGTATGCTGCTCTCTCTGTGAACTTTGAAGGTTATGTCGGGCACCAGCCTGATTTTTTTACCTTCACATTGCAGCAGCTCTATCTTCCTGGTGGCCTTTAGAAGAAAATTGCAGTCTAGGTAATTTAGCACCTTAAATATTAAAGAAGGTGGTGATTCTCCTGCAGCAGGTTTGGGATGGAGCGATCTATCAGCCTTTTTGATTATATAGTTAGGATCATTGGGAGTGGGGCCAGCAAATTTGCATCACAACATTTGGACAAAATCAATTGAAGTTGGCCCCTCTTCCCCCTCCGGCAACTCAAGAAGGATTAAAGTATTACACCCAGACTGTCCTTCTAAATCATTCATTTTTCCTTCAAGTTTTGATACAGAATGGCATAAGGTGGCCAACTCAGGTTCCATCTTGGTCACTCTATCTTCAGTAGAAGAAACTAGGGCTTCCATGTCCAATACTCTTCGAGTTAGCTTTTTGACTGCCAGTTTGAGCTCCTTGAATTCCTCTATTAAGGAAAAAACATCCGACTTAATTGTTTGCAGCACAGCATAAAATTTCTCTGTTGTAACAGGCAAGTTGAAGTCTGAAGGTGGAATGAGAGGAGAGTTGTTCTGACGAGGCCGTTTAGCCTCAAGAACAGAGGTATTTTTGGGATCTCCAGTGGAGTTCTCCAACTGAAGAAAGGCTTCTGCAGATTGTTGGTCCATTTGCTCATCTTCCATTGTTTGATAAGTGATTATTTGCTAATATATCTGCAGTTCAAACAGTTTTAGCACGGGAGATAAAGAAAAAATATCTTTAAAAGCTGGGTCCAGATGGAGCTCTGCGGAGATGCTGTTACTCCTCGTGCAGAATCATGTGACTCCCAGCACACACACACCCTTCAATGTACTGTCATGTCTTATCTACTGTGTATATATTACCCTCACTTTCTAGTTTCTCCAGTACTGTACTTAGCTATACCTACATCTTTGTCTGAAACTATTTATCTGTGTCCAATTTTTCTGGTGATTTGAAGCAGGTCTGGCAAGTTGTTATGCATGCAGAAAGAGTTTTTGCAAGGGGCTCTATTATTTGTAGGAATGGAAGATGTCAGCCTAGAAGTAAACAAAATTAATCGATACAATCTAGTGTACTACAGTAAACAGTAAGTAAACCAAAATGTTTTTTCACACAAAGTGCACATTGGGACCAGCCCAAAACTTGAGTATGGGGCCTTTTGTTCTGACTGTTCCCCTTTAAAGGATGTCCATGTTATGTTATAAGGTGCCAAAAAATGGAGGATCACATGATGCAGAGTGCTGAGTAGTTGCTCCTCTGCTAAGCTCCTGCCTCCCAAATACAAAATCGTCATTTATTATCATTAAATTTCACCCAACTCCTCTGCCTAAGAGTTTTTCTTGTCTCTGAACAGCGTGTGCTCCTGGTTTGGGTTTCTGTGTGGGAAATGGAGGCTTACATGAAGAAAGCCCCACAGAAACATACCCCCCCCGCCACCCCTGAGAAGGCCTCAAAGAAATCCTGAGCCTCGAGTTGCCCAGACAAACAGGAACCTGTGTGTCAAGCTGGGGACCAAGAACCCCTAACACTTAATCGATTCTTAGAGGAATTTAAACCATTCCGGGAAGAGATGAAAGATATGGCAATCGACCTGAAATCCCTCTCCAGAAAGATAGAGGAAGTCTCCATGACAGTATTGGACAACACTGCCTGAATATTTTCGGTTGAGAGAAAATTGGAAAGCCTGGACCCTGAGCTCCTACTAATGAAACAAAGGCTGTCTCGATTAGAAGCAAAACTCGAGGATCTAGAAGGCCGTAGTCGGAGAAATAATGTGGTAATCCTCGGGCTCCCCGAAGGGGAAGAAGGCCAGAACACTGTAGTCTTTATCCAGAAGTTGGTAGAAAAAGTCACTGGTCCCTCTCCATTTGGCCCAAATTATATAATAGAATGGGTCCACCGATCTTTGCGACCAAAACCCCCACCCGATGCACCTCCTTGCCCCATCATTTGCCACTTTCTGAACTATCTGGAAAGGCAGCATTTCCTACAGAAAGTCAAGGTCCTGCAAGAAATCAGATGGGAGAAGGTGAAGCTGAAAGTTGCTCAGGATTTCCCTGGTTCGGTTCGATTGAAATGGAAAGCCTTCCACCCGATTGTATCCACGATTATAGAGGCAGGATTAAAGTTCAGGATGGGGTACCCAGAGAAATTACAAGTCTCTGTAAATGGCTCATAGCTCAGTTTCAAGGATCCTGATGCTGCATTACTAAATCTTAAGTCAGCATTGCCAGACCTGTTTCGCACGACCTGAGAGGGCCTCCTGATCTTTGGGGCTCACTGGGAACTTCAGATCGAACCGTTGTTTGGATCTCTGTGTGGACAGTGCTCTTTCTAGAGATGGATTTCACTCTACTTAATGCTCTCTAATAGATCTGGACTACTAGTAGAGGCTCAACTTTACTTTTAACAGGCCCTGGCCTGTTGGTGGGAATAGGGTTGCAGGGAGAGTCCAGGGTGGGGCTCCTGCAGGGTTTGTTTTGGACTGCATCTAATATAATATCGTTTGCTTAGTATCCAGGGGGGACACACAGGGCTAGGTCTTGGGTTATGCCTCCTGTTTAGTCTTTACAGGATGGGAATTCAGATTTCGAGCAATTCCGGGCTTTCAGGGCACCTTTGACTGGTGGGCTAGATCAGGTTATGTCCACAAGAGGGCACGGCTCACCCATTTATTGCAAGTCCAGTCATCCAGCCTTGAGAGGGACTGCTTTCATTTACTAAGTCATCCTGGTTTTGTAGGGGGGGCCTCTCAGAGCTAGGGGTTTGCAACCCCTAGGCAGTTACTCCCACAGGTTTCCCATCTCTGGATTTTGTTTCACTTCTCATTCGGATCTGTTTTTTCATGTTTTTATCTCGATGATGGGCTCACTGCTCCACGTTAATTTTTGCTCTGGTTCAGATTCACGAGGTAGTTCCCTATGGGGAACAAACATTTTTCAACTCCCTCCCAAGGCTCAAATGACGTTTTTTTCACATTCACATTTATGGCATCTAGTTCCATTTCTCTCTCTCATTCATTAGTGGATTCACCAGCAGATGTTTGTAGGCCCTGGAAGCCCGAGACCGCTCGTTGACACTAAGCCCTCATTAATGCAGCTTATTGACTGCCTTGTATTTTGAGCTATGAGGGTGATCATTTGCAGAGGATACATTCGGGGTTGGGGGGGTGGATAAGATCCAGCGCTGTGCTAAGCATTGCTTGTGACAGTGTGGGCGGCTGGGGGATCGTGTTCTTGTTGGGGGTGGAGATGTACTAGAGGGTTTAAATTGGGGCTTCTTGCGGGGGGATTGGGGTGGTGGGAGGGCCTTACAGTAGCAATGGGGGGGTTAGATTATTTGTGTTACACACCCTGAGTGCAAGGCTGAATCTAGTACCCGTTGAAGCCTTAAGTAGATAGCTAAGGAGGTGACTTTTGCAACGTGGAACATCAAGGGAATCAGGAAAAAATCTAAACAATACCAGGTTCTCAAACACTTAAGTCTTTTATGTACTCAGGTTACTTGCCTACAGGAATCGCACCTACTAGAAACAGAAGCCTCACAAGTGAGGAGGCAACAAGTGGGGATGGTGTATGAGGTGCAAGGCTCCTCAAATAGCTGTGGGGTTATGATCATTATTAACAGGGGCATTCCCTTTGTCCCAACTCATACTATCAGGGAACCAGAGGGTAGGTTCGTTTTAGTTATAGGTAATCTCTGGTCAATACCTCTGCTGTTGGGCAGTATATATGGTCCAAATGCTGATGACCCTGCTTACTTCATGAGACTCATAAATTTAATCCTGCTCTTCCTTCCCATAAGGATTATCCTGGGGGGTGACTTTAACCAAGTTGCAGATTCAAATCTTGACAGGTCAGGAGGCACATCAGGGGGGATCTCCCCAGGTCAGAGGGCTTTTAGAGAATTATTGGATCAATGCAGGCTCTGTGATGTCTGGCGTGTCCTAAATCCTGATTCCAAGGAGTTCACATTCAGGTCTTTGGCACATGGTTCACAGTCCCGTATAGACTACATATTCATTTCTCAGACTCTTCTGCCCGGAGTTAGGTCCTCATCGATACAGCCTGGCCCTGTCTCTGATCACTCTTTAGTGCTGTGTGATCTCTCAATTCAAGATGTGTCAAAGAGAGAAACATGATGGAAGCTTAATGATCAACTACTTAAAGATTCTAATTATTGCAATACCATAAGGGAGCACATTGAGGCCTTTTTTCTATCCAACCCTTTAAATAGTGCAAAACCAGATATTATATGGGGGGCCTTCAAGGCTTACATGAGAGGAGTTCTCATTGGCCTCTCAGTGGCTAGAAAAAGAGTTAGGGAGAGATAATTACTGTCCTTGTTATCCCAAATTCAGACTCTGGAATCCATTGTCTCTGTTAACTCCTCGAAGGAGGACAAGGTGAGGCTCCTAGGGTTGAGAGACAAATATTTAGAACTACTCCGGGAAAAGGCAGAGTTAGCTATCATACACACCAAAGCTAGTTATACTGACCAAGGTGAGAAAGCAGGGCGCTTTTTGGCACTTCGCATCAAACAACAAGAACCAGCGATATTTATCCCTTCAATCAAGGCTTCTGTAGATGGGTCCCTGAAAACATCTCCCACTGAGATAGTTCAAGAGTTCGCATCATACTACAAATTGATTTACGGGGACATGGAGCACCTTCCCAGCCCAGTAAGCGTGGAGAAGTACCTGACGGACTCACATCTACCCTCCCTCCCAGTACATTACATAGCTTCTCTGGTCTCTCCCATAACTCAGGGGGGAATCTCCGAGGCTATTAGTGGTTTACCCTCGGATAAAACTCCTGAACCTGATGGATTTTTCTCCCTTTTTTATAAAACATTTTGGGAACTTCTATTGCCAATACTTAATAGTTTATTTCAGCACATCTTATCTGGGACAGAGGTTGACTGCCACCTCTTTGAAGCCTTGATAGTGCTCCTCCCTAAGCCAGATAAAGACCCTGAGCTCATCCAGAGCTACAGGCCTATATCCCTCTTAAATCAGGATATCAAGATCCTCTCAAAGATTTTAGCTAACAGGTTATCTGTGGTGATCCCCGAGCTAATAGGTATGAATCAGGTAGGTTTCATGAAGGGACGCTCTTCAGCGGATCATTTGTGTACGTTATCCCATGTCTTCTCGGCTTCCAGAGATGCTGACTTCCCTGCAGGTCTGGTCTCTTTGGACGCCGAGAAGGCGTTTGACCGGGTGAATTGGAGTTTTCTCTTCAAGGTATTGAGCACCTTTAACTTTCCTCTGGTATTCATTTCTTGGGTTGCTGCATTATATAAATCCCCTATAGCAAGAATCTCAGATAACAGGGCCTTCTCAAACTACTTCTCACTTCATTCAGGCACTAGGCAGGGCTGCCCCCATCACCTCTCTTGTTTAACCTATATCTGGAACCCCTCATCCAAAACATTCTCCAAAATATCTCTATACAAGGTATCAGAGTTGGGCGTCATGAGATTAAACTCACTGCATACGCAGATGATCTGCTGATATATCTCTCCCATCTGGTTTCTTCAATACCACCCTTACTGAATGAAATAGCTAGGTTCAGTGTGCAATCCAACTACAAGTTGAATGCTAGTAAATCCTTATTTTTCCCATTAAACCACAAGGTATTTAAGGATGACATTTGCCCCCTAGGTTTAGGTTGGACTCATAGAGTAATTAAATATCTGGGCATAAAGCTATCCCGCAACCCCTTAAGGTGGGTCAAAGATAATCTGGATTCTCTCTCACAGGTTATCATGCACGACCTTGACAGATGGTCTAAACTTCCTACATCATTATGGGGCAGGATTAACATTATTAAGATGAATGTATTTCCTAGAATTTATTACCTCTTATCCCTTCTTAACTCCCCATGCGCTGGTTTAAGAAACTGCACAGTATATTTACCAGATTTATCTGGGCAGATAAACATCCTCAGTTGACCTATCATAAACTAGCTGCCCCAAAATCTGAGGGAGGCTGAGGATTCCCCATATGGCTCTATACTACTGGGCCAGTCATCTAGCAAATGGTCTGAGATGGATCTCCCCAGGCCCTGAAATGGTACAACCAATGTGGCTTAAGATTGAGTTAGACACAATTAAATCTAAATGCCTGGATCCCTCAAACTTATTTTACATCAAGATGTCTCATGTAAAGATGGCCAACTGCACCACAATAAGTACCTCTTTAAGAGTTTATACACAGTTATGTTTATTTCTTCATTATTCCCCTCAGACTGACTTAGCTCAGTCTATTTGGAACTCCCCATCTTTCACTCTTAGTGGAAGGTGGATTCCTTCTAACTAGTTGCCTCAACTAGGCGATGGAAAACTGCTTTCCCTGGTAGATGGGGAAGGGCACTGGTTGTCCTCACGTGGAATTATTGACAAGTTTCGTATTCCAGACTTATCTCATTTTAAAGTTATGCAGTTAAGACACCTTCTCACTGTAGCCCTGGGGAGTTCTCCCCCCTCCCAGAAGGTATCAGCTCTGATTCCTGAAATCTCTATTGTCCGGATCTTCAGGCATAGTACCCAAGTTATACAGGACGCTGTACTATAAAAAATACGGGGACACCTTTGGACCTACTAGTTTCTGGAACTCACTCCTCCCTCAATACCAGTTGGACTGGCAATCCCTATGGAGATCTTGTCATAAGTATGTTTCCCAAGATAGGCTGCATCTCATGCAATATCACATTCTACATAACATGTATTGTACCCATACTAAATTAAAAAATGGGGCTTCTCGAACTCTAGTACATATACTAAGTGCCTGCAAGGAGAGGGTACTCTCTTGCATATGTTCTGGTCCTGTTTCAAAGTTTCTTCCTTATGGAATTCAATTAAGATGTCCCTTGACCCCCTACTGGGCCTACAGGAGTATTTCACTCCAGAGGTGTGTCTTCTAGGGAACATGTCCCTGGTCAGTGCTAGAACTAGGAAATACCATATTTCTATGGTCGCGCTCTCAGTAAAGAAACTTATACTACGTCATTGGAAGGAACAATCGGCTCCTTCCTTCCAGGAATGGTTACATGAAATCACTGCTAACCTTTGAACAGAGAAGGCAATTGCAAGTCTTCATAACAGACTAGAAGCATACAGCAGGATATGGTATCCCCTTCATTCTTTACTCTTGTTACCTCACTGAAGTTATATCACACTCTGGTTTTACCCATACGTACCATTGAATCACACACTGCACGTTGAAGGCGATCAAATTTGTTGCTGCTGTAAGAGGAATGGGGTGGGAGGGGTGGGCTGGGCAGTTCATACTGTTCAAGAGCTATGTCATGTCTCGACTTGCTGTAACTGCCCTTTATAATGGAAATGTATTAATAAAGCTTAAATTGTGAAAAAAATAAGGTGCCAAAAATTAAAAAGAAACTTCAGTACTTAGGGTCATATTCCATGAGACTTTGTGATTGCCATGATCTGTGCTAGGAGGGTGAGTGAACTGCAACTCTCTGCACAGAGTCAAATTACATAATCTCTCACATGGTTAAGGTAGTCCTTAGAACCAACAGGAAATTCCTACCTAAGGTGGTGTCTGAATTTCATCTGAACCAGTTAGTAGCACTTTCTGTGCGCTATTCAGAGCATTCCAGTCGAGGTGAGCAAATATTGCCCAGCCTTGACCTAAAACAAGTTCTGGGCATCTATTTCATAAATACCACTCCACCTCCACCTCCCTCCTCCGACTAACAGATTCCATCCATACAGCTATGGACCAGGGTCTTCTCATTGCCAACATTTTTGGTAATATAGCAAAAGGATTTGACACTATCTCTCACTTACTCCTGCTCTACAAACTAAGTTCAGCTGGTCTGTCTAACTCTGCAGACCACTGGTTCAGCTCCTGTCTCACAGTTAGAGCCCAATCTGTAAGGCTAGGAGAAGCCATATCCTTCCTCTCCCATTTACCACCTGTGTACCCCAAGGCTCCATACTTGGTCCACTTTTATTCTTCATATTTCTAAATGACCTCCCATCTGCCTGTTCATCTGCATCCATACACATGTATGCAGATTACGCAGCCCTATTTGCTTCTGGTTCATCACCAGCTGAGCTAGTGTCCAAGTTCCAACCTGATTCCAGCTCAGTCCAGAAATAGTTTTAGTCAAATCAGTTATCTCTAAATGCCAAGAAGACATTCTCTATGTGCTTTGGCACTAGACCAAGGCTTTCTAAATTCCCATCCCTCCCTTCCTTTCACATCCTAGATGGCATCCCAGTTGATGATGTGCCTGCCTTTAAATAACTAGGCATCTGGCTTGACCATCACTTCCACTTCTCCCAGCACATAGACACCATTCATAAAAAGTTCCACCCTGAACGTGGTGCCCTCTAAAACACAAGAGCTGCATCCCCCTCCCCACCCACCAAGACATCCTTACAAAGATGATTCTCCCCATGTTTTATTGTGGCAATATTGTCTGTGGTGCTGCCTCTAAAACCACTCTGGCCAGACTGGATCCCCTTTTCCAGTCCTTCTGCCTCTTTACTCTTAATTGTCCTACCCACACCCACCTCTGTGCTGTCTACTCTGTTCTCTCCCTCCCTTCTCTGGAGGATCACCATCTTTCCCACTGTGCCTCCTTCTCTTCCAAACTCTGGCTATCCTCCCTTCCCCCCATCTCAACTCCCTTCTCCGTCCATCTACCCCCTCCACCTACTCCTTCCAAACCTCTGGGTATCTATCCCTCAAGCTCTCTTCTTGGAAAACTCTTGCTGGTGAGTCAGCCTTCTCTTTCCACTTCCCTAAACTCTAGAATTCTCTCACATTAAACATTCGCTCAGCCTCTTCGAAACCCTCACTAATCTCTCTTCTCTGTTCCCACACCTCTCCCTCCTCTCACTGTCCTTAAGCATATGCTAACCCTCCCCCTGATCCCCAGGGATCTAACTACTGCCTCTGTGTACTGCACTTATTGTATTTACCTACCAGCACACGAATGAACCCATTGTATCGAACTGCTGCCTCTTCATATTGCACTTATGTATATACTGGCCTATTTTCTGTTGCAATCTGTATATTATATTCCTCCTCTGTACTCAATGTATTCTCTGTATTTCAGTCTGTGCAATGTATATATTTTTTATTAAATGTTCTTAATCTTATCCCTCTCCACTTCCCACAGGAAACATCTGAAAATTAGCTATTTGGGCTCAGTATGTTTTTTCCTGGTGAAATGCTTTAATAAATAAATAAATCTATATGGAGAGGGCAAAATATGTCAGGTCCCAAAACATTGAGCTTTATGTGGAATACAGTGCTAGCACAAGCTGGAAGGTGAGGTGGCACAGGATCTGGCTGCCACAGCAAAGTCTGTCCTGGATGCCACTAAATACCAGTTCCACATGGAAATTGAAACTAATGACTTTGCTTCAAGGGTTTTAGCCTACATAGTACCATTGAGGAGATGTTCCTGGTTAAGAGTAGCCATCCTTTCGCAGGACACTCAGGCCAATGTCATGGATTTCCACTTCAAGGCATACATGAAAAAAGTGGATGAGTGAAAAAAATTTAAAAAACAACACTGATAAAGAAAAGGCATTCACATTCCACAGGCCTTATTGTAGGATACACAGGGGCAGGAACTACTATCCCAGACCCTTTGCTCCCTGTGAGTACCAGCCAAAAGAGGTTACTATAGAGGCAGAGGCAGGAGTGGCTCAAGGTATGCTGCTACAAAACTAGCCCAAGCCACAGCCAAAATAAAACCCTGACAACAGTAGGTATGTTCAGATTTTTAGAGTACCTTACCTTCTCTTGCCAGCCCAGCAGAGCCCTGCCCTTGCCAGTGGTCACTTTTGGAGACCTGCTCTTGCCTTAGACACCTCAGGATATCTGTTCCACTTCTTTGATGTTTCTGTGACATGCTGGGACACTAGTGTGCAGGGACACGGTGGGCAAGGGAGGCTTTTCTAGTGTTCTTGTTAGAAGGCATTAAGTATCTGACAGCTCTACCCCAATCACACACCTGATTCACAGGGCTTTCTGAATCTATTCAGCCCCAAAGATATTCTCCTGAGCTAGGTTCCCCACCTTATCTGTTACAAATTTAATGGTGTGTCTCAAAATGCCCAAAACACTGACTACAATTTTTTCCTACCTAATCACCCTACTACTTTCAGTATGGAGAGAAATATAAATAAATATATTCATATACCTTTAAGTTAAAATTAGGTGCTTACTCTCCACTCTGTCAACAATTTCTGCACATCCTGCAATGGCCTAGCTTGAAAGGAGCTTATGTCCTCTTAGCTCCTCTTGTTTATCAGCAAACTCTGAGTAGCCTACCCAAAGAAAATGCAAGATATTATTCTGCTGAATGAAAGACTCAGCAAAGCTAAAATGCAGAATACAAAAAAATGAAGATAACATTTATGCTCTGTAGTTTACACTCAAGAAGTAGGACTGGAGTTTGTAACTCCTCTTGAAAGAATGGAGCAGATGGAAAATTGGGGCTGATTAAATAATTTGCATTTCAATGGCTTAACAGCGGTGAGTGTATTCACTGCTTCTGATTTCTTCAATCAGAACCCCCAACGCTACTAAAATTCCAAAGGCCTGCTGAACTGGAAATGGGGTGGCCCCTAGACTGTTGGTGCCAAATACTATACCAAGTAAAATACCATGTTATATTTTGGTCTGTTTCCTTTGGTGCACTGTTAAAGGCAGGCTGCTGAGGCTCGCAAGAGAGAGAGATAGGTCCTGTAACTGAACAAGAGCAGATGACTTAAATATATCTGGCCTTCTCTAAAGAGGTGATGTGAAAGTAGATGGATTTTACAGGGGTTATGAACCATTTTTTTTAAGCTGAAGCAGATATTGAATTTTAATTTTATTGATAGCGAAAGAACCTTTAGGCAAATGTGCCTATTTTCAAACGTGATCCAGTCAAAATACAACCCACAACAAGTCATACATAATACAAATTTCAGTATAAATATACCATGTCACTATAAAACAGCTGAAAATGTCTATCTAAGGCATTTACCCATCAAAATATAATTTAGGTGCATTTTGAGAGCAATGTTAAATAGCCTTAGAAACATAGAAACATAGAATTTGACGGCAGATAAGGACCGCTTGGCCCACCCAGTCTGCCCATTTCCCTACCTAATGGATAAGCTGCAGATCCTAGTTAACCAGCAGCCTACTTCTTTCTGCCCCCACTCCCTAGAATTGCCTTATGACTGTCCCATGCATGCTTGAACTCCACCACTGTTTTTGACTCCACAACTTCCTCCGGAAGGCCGTTCCATGCATCCACAACCCTCTCTGTGAAAAAATACTTCCTTAAATTACCTCTGAGCCACCCCCCCGCCTTAGAGAATTGCAGAGCAATACATTTTGTAGAAGAAGATTCCAAGTGTTCACTGATCTTCTTTTAAAAGACATTCATCTCAAGTATTATATCTCAGTATATCTAGATTCAAATTGTGTGTAGTTCTAGCATTGTATTTGTTGAAGTACCTAGACAGCAGCTCATGTAAGCAATAATACCCGACAGGGTGGGCGGTATTGGGAAATACAGGACCGGCCAGGGGTGTAATGAGGCCCAACGCTGCAAGTGGAGTGCCTTATAGCCCCTGGAAGGTCTGGAATTTCCCAATACCACCCACCCTGTCAGGTATTATTGCACTTAGAAAATGGGCACTGTAAAAAAATGTAAGTTTAGTAGAACATTTTTAATAAAAAAGTGAGTATAATAAGTTTTGCAATAAAATAGTTCCTCCACCTGCATAGGAATTATTTTTTTGGGGAGGATGGTAAGGAGTTTTATCCTATGGGAGATGTTGCAGTAAAAAAAAACAAATAAAAGAAAGAAAAGATGATTATACAGTATAGGACTCTTGTGTTGGTTGCCATTAGAGAATCAGAGATTGAAAAAAAGGCTAGAGGACTGGCAGAGGAGTAGGATGCGATGAGTGGGTATGCTGAGAGGAGCAATACTGCGCCCCCCGCTACCACCAACTCCTACGTGTATGTGTTTCATGATAACATTTTAAATTGCCAGTTGTTGCCACAGCTTCCAGGCAAATGGATAGATGGAGGAAGCGGGCATCTTGAGTAGGTGATAGGAACTGGAAGCACTGATGGCGCTATAGTAACTGAGAGGAGCGGTGCTTTCAAATTCCATAGTTTAGATGCATTTGAGGAATGAAAAATGGAGAAAGTGGCACTCCTCTCATGTACAATACCAATAAATGAGCTACCGGTCTCTTGCAGCCTATCAGCATGTCAGCAAGCGAGAGACAAGTGTAACAGATGGCCCGGGAATCTAGTGAAAATACCACTACTCTTACATACAATGCTGTTTCATTTAGCTCAGCTGGCAACTCTGCAGGTCAGTGAAGTTTTTTTATGGGGTTAGAAAATGTTATGCTAGGGAGAAGGAAAACTGCTGTTAGTGAGCCTGGGCAGAAGGCAGTTGTTCAGGCTGCATTTTTTAAAGTTCCCTTGTCCTCACTGCCTGCCATGATTACTGGAGTTATTTTTGTTTTGTTGATGACTTCCCAGTTCTTGTTGCTTTTATAGCAAGCGAGCGAGTGGGCGGAAGGGGGCACAATGAAGCAGGAGGCTTTGAATATGAGCGAGCAGTCAGGAGCATACCAGATGTACAGTGCTGGTAAATAACAAAAACATAATTAAAAAAAAAGAAAATGCTTTGCCAGTGCAGTGTATGTGACAGTTTTTTTCTAAGTCCCAGTTTCTGTATATGTGTGTGAGTGTGGGTGGGGAAGGGGTTGCTCGGTTTCTCTCGTTAACTGGTAAAAAAATGGCAGCTATTTCAAATTGTGTGGCCAGTGGTTCAGCCAATGATGATGCCAGCTGGGAACAAAGATATTTGGCTTGGCATGAGACAGGTTTACACTAGAACTTTTTATTTAGTGGGCATCTATTGAAAGTTAATATACCCCTGAGGAATGGGTACCAGCCAATCAGATGCCTCCAAATAAAAAGCCCATTTTCTAATTAAATTGATAGTGATTTGGCCATTTACAATTTTCCAACTCCAGAAATTATCAAAGTACCTGATTGTAATGTTCAATAGAAAACAATTAAATTTGAAGTGTAGATCATAATGGTAGCAATGGCACTTTCTGCTTGCTTTTAACACAAATTGACAGATTCTGTTATATGTAATTTGTCTTATGTCCATTGTACTGTCAGTTGCAATTACATAAATAGGCATACCACAAACTACTGGGGAAAGTAATGAACTTTGGGCCACTAACATTTGACCTTCCTGATTGATTCCTGTATATATAATAATCCCAGTACTGTATTAATTGTCCTTATGGTAAGATCAGTATGCTTGTCAAATAACAGTGTATTATCAAGGTAAACACCTAAACACTTAAAAAGGGGGTTTGTTCCAACTTCTCACCAGTGATAGTTGTACTTTTCAATTAACCACATTTCTGTATCTTCCTATTACAGTAGTACAAAATACATAGCTGGTCTTTTTTGACACTCATACTTAATTTACTTTTATGAACCATTCCTGCTGCCTTTCAAATCATCTTGGAGTGAACTAGTTAAGTCCATAGCAGATCTGCCCCTGATTGCCAGGCAACCAGAAGGCAGATCGTTAAGAAAAAGGCTGAAGAGATGAGGTCCCAATATGGACCCCTGTGGTAATCCTATATTAATGTTTTTTGGCAAAGAAACAGCATCACCTATTTTTACTTTTTGGGACCTGTTCATCAGATAATTTTGAAACCACTGAAGTACATTTCTTGCCAACTTCAAATCATACAGCCTTTCAACAAGCTAATGGTGCTTCACTAAGTCAAATGCTTTTGAAAAATCAGTATATTGACCAATCTAGCCATGTCCACACTGTCCAAGGCATCAATAAGAAAACATTTGCACTCCAACAAGGCAGACATTGTACCCTTTTTTTATTTGTTTTAGTTTTTGCAAAAACCATGCTGTGCATCTGTCAAAATCTCACTCATCAAATATACATCATTGACTGGTCATACACAGTTCTCTCCAGTACATTGCACAGCAGGGACAGGACTGAAATTGGCCAATAGTCAATATTAACTGAAATGTCTCCACCTTTATATATACTGGAACCACCACTGCTTGCTTCCGCAGGTCTGGTATATCATGGGAGCACAAAGACAGATTGAATGTTTTCCTAATGGATATTGATACTCCATCAATAGCAATTTTCAAGAGCTTAATGCCCATATTATCACTCACTACTCTTGTTTTATTGTTCATTTTATTCAAGTATTGTATTATTTCCCTGTCAGAGACTTGTCTGAAGTAATGTTCCCTAGTAATCTTGTCTACCTGACTCACTATATCACTATTATCAATTGGAGCATTCACTAGCAACATTAATGAAGTAAAAAAATCATTAGCTATGTCAAAGGTATCCACATCAACTAGATTTCCCCTTCCGTTTTGTTAACCTTAGGATTCAGCTTTTTGTTCCTACCCAAAACATAATTAATAGTCCTCCAAAACATTTTAGGGTTCTTTGTTTCCTCCCTTTACTTGTGCTAAAAATAATCAACATTGTCCTTATAAACTCAAAAATGTATACTTTTTGCATAACATTATAAATAATTGTATCCTTAACCAGCACACCGCATCTAAATCTCATCCATGGTTTGTCTCTGTTTCTCATTAATTGTTTAACTACCAAAGTAAGCCAATTAAAGGAGCTCATTTTTTCCTTTGATTCCTCTCATAGAAACATAGCAGGTGATGGCAGATAAGGACCATGTTGCCATCCTAGTCTGCCCCTTTTCCCTACCTAATGTAATACTGCAGACCATAGTTGACCTGCAGCTTACCCTCTCGTCCCTATTGTGAGAGCAATCTTATGTCTATCCCACACATTATGGAATTCCCCTACCATTTCTGCCCTCAGCACTGTAACAGGAAGACCGTTCCAAGCATCCTCTATTCTTTCTCTGAAAAAGTACTTCCTTAAATTGCCCGAGCCTACCCCCCTCTAGCCTCATATCATGCCCGTTTGTTTTTGTACACCTTCTTCTCCTCTGAAAGGTGCTACCCTCTTGTACCCTGTTTATACCTCTGAGGTACCTGAATGTCTCTCATATCCCCCCCCCACACACGTCTCTCTTCTCCTCCAGGAATACATATTGAGGTTCTCTAGGTTTTTGTCATATGACTTTTGTTGCAGTCCTTGCACCATTTTTGTTGCCCTTCTCTGGACTGCCTCAACTTTGTTTATGTCCTTCCTGAGATGCAGCCTCCAAAACTGGATGCAGAACTCTTGATGAGATCTCACTAGTGATCTGTGCAGTGGCTTAAACACCTCCTTTTGTTCTGCTAGTGATCCTTCTCCCTATGAACCCTAGTATCCCCCTGGCTCTCCTCACAACCTTCTCACATTGTTTGGTTACCTTTAGGTCATCAGATATGATTTTCCTCAGTCCTTTCTTGATTGGTGGCCATCATTACCTCTCCCCCCATCTTGTACTTCTCCATAGGATTTCTGTGCCCCAAATGCATGATTTTGCACTTTTTGCATTGAATCTTAGCTGCCACACTCTTGACCACTCCTGAAGCATATTTAGGTCCTTCCCTCACCCCCCCCCAATGTTAACCTGTTGCAGATCTTGGTATCATATGCAAAGAGACATACCTTCTCCTTCAGCCCCTCTGCAGTGTCACTTATAAAGACATTAAAGAGGACCCACCCCAGCACAGATCCAAGTAGCACCCCATTGGTCACCCCCTCTCCTCAGATTAAATTACTACCACCCTCTGTGTCCTGTCACTCAACCAGTTTCTGGCCCAGTTTACCACCTTAGGACCCACTCCCAGGCTACCCAACTTATTCAACCTCCTATTTGGAGCAATGTCAAAGGCCTTGCTGAAATCTGGGTAGGCCACATACCTCACATAGGCCTCACCATGATCTACTTCCTTGGTCACCCATTCAAAGAATTCAATAAGATTTGTTTGACAAGATCTTCCCTCTGTGAATCCATGTTGCCTCAGATCCTGTGCTCCACTGGATTCAAGAAATATCACAATCCTTTCCTTTAGCAGTGACTCCATTAAGTTCCCCACCACCAAGGTCAGGTCGACAGGCTAATAGTTGCCAGCCTCTTCCCTGTTCCCACTTTAGTGGAGATGGACTACATTTGTCCTCCTGCAGTCCCCTGGAATTACCCCTGACTCTATTGGTTAGTTGAATAGGACTGTTAGTTGTGCTGCCATCACCTAAGTTATTTTAATATTCTGTGATGTATCCCATCTGGCTCCATAACCTTGTCCCCTTTCAGATTCTTGAGTTCTTTTAGGACTCTTCCCTCTATAAATGGGCTGGTATCCACCTCTCTATCATTGGTGTCATTATCACCCAATAGTGGTCCTTCTCCTTCCAATTCTTCTGTGAATACTGAACAAAAATATTTGTTCAGGATTGTTGCTTTTTCTAGATCTCCCTCCGCACACACACTCCTCCTTCCTGTTTTAACCTCACAATCCCACCCCTGGTCTTCTTTCTTTAACTAAAGTTTCTGAAAAAAGTTCTTGTCTCCTTTCTTTATTGCCTTGGTTATTTTTTTCCTTCATTTGAACCTTTGCTCTGCTGACTGCATTCCTCACCTCCCTCTGCTTTTCCAGATACAGTTCCTTGTTTTTCACCCTCTGTGTTTCCTTGTACCTCCTGAAAGTTAGCCTTTTCTCTCTTACCTTCCCAGCCACATCTTTTGTGAACCATACTGTTTTTCTTTCTCTTTATGTTGCTTAGTTGCCTAACAAAAAGGCGTGTTGCCTCTGCTATGGCTCCCTTAAGGTTAGCCCATTGTTTTTCTACCCCCCTCTCCCCTTCTTCTTCTTCTCCTGCCAGGGTTTCCTTGAGACATTCCCTCATTTTTGCAAAGTTGACCCATTTGAAATTCAAGACCCGGTGCAAATCATTTATATAGCTGATTAAATCCAGTAGTGAAATCATCTAAAGCCAAGTCTACTGAAGAGCTATCCACAAAGGACCAATTAAAATCTCATAATACCTAAGTGCTGTACTTTTATTATTTGCAATTTTTTTCTGAAACTAACAGTCTTTGGTTTTGACTTATCTAGTTTTACAGTTCATTCACATAATATGGGGAAGATCACTAAGATCGTCTGGAAACACTTCTAGGTTGTTTTTTTTTTTTAATTTTTACAGACTGAGCATAGTATGAGCTACCCATCTGACCGTAGGGTCCCCCACAAAGGTGTCCTTCAGAAGTCTTGTGCTTAAACTGCTGCTGGGGAATTGTTGGAAAAACAGTGGCCTAGACCACTGGGAGCAGGAAATGATTACATGATTGTCCTAAGTCAAAGTATTTGTGTATTGCTGTCCTCTCATTGTCCCCTACCCTGTTTCCCCAGGTCGCAACTGGAAACAAGTGGTTAGCCACTCAGCATGCTTGCCTGGTTAAACTCTTAAATAAATAAATAAATAAGTAGGACAAAGACAATCAGGGCCACTCAAGTGGACATTATCCTGGTACCAGGAGAACCTGATGAAGCATCAGTGAGGGGAGAGAGCAGGTCACTGTCTCCAACCAATTCATGGAAAACTTTAAAGAAGAGCAAGGAAAGAAAAAAAATGAAGACTCTGGAGGAGCAACATCAAGAGGAGCATCAATCCCTGAAGTGGTAGTTAGGAGCAGGAATATGAGCAGCAGCTCCTGGATCTTAACTGAGAAATCCCTGCTACTTACTGGGCAAAACACATTTGTTCTCCTACAGCAACCATAACCAAGCAGATTGTCAGATGTCCTCTTTCAATGGCAGCTGCCATTATTCAGCCAATTGACTCATCACATGTTTCTTGTGCTCAGATTATCAGTCACCACCATTCTCCCACATGCCTTTTTTTTTTTTAAAGGGACTTTTGGGCCCAGTGAGTTCACCCGGTTAACAAAATAAAATGAATAAATACAATTTTTGGCACAGGTCCCTGAAGAATCTTTAGCTGCAACATCACTACAGACTGCCAACACTACTGTACCTGAAAACTGAATGGAGTTACTGGACATAAAGCTTACCAAGGACTTCAACTACATTTCTTACTAACTTTGTTTATTATTTGTTTTTCATTGATGCTGTGTAGGGGGGCAGCTTTGATTTGATATTGTGGGTCTAGTGCAGTGGGATCAGGGGATGGGGCAAGGCTCATGCATAATAAGTTGCTGTCTGCATTATTTGTATAAGGGGGAATTAGAAGTCATTAGGACTTACTACATGTATTAGGTTTCCATTAGCCACATTTGCTAATTCACAACTAAATATCCGTAGTCTACAGATGAGAGCAAGTGATAGGCCCTGGTTTGCACTCTCAGGCTGGGGCCAGTAAGAGCTTCCTATTACCAAGTGCTGCACCTGTGATGACATCCCCCATGATTGCCCACAAACATCCATAAACTTTTGATGTAGCTGGGATTCAGTAATGCTCACTGGCAGAGCTTAGCAACACTATTAGTTTGGCAGAAGCAAGGATGTGAACAAGGGATAAGGTGATGGAAGGAAACACTGGTGCAGTGCATTAAATAATACTTCTACAGGAAGAGATGAATGTACATTTGCTTGGGTATTAGGCATGCCTTTTGTGTCGATATATACACAATGAGAGCTGCCCCAGCCAATTTTTGGGATAATTTATATGTTCAGCACCTGACCATGCTCACAGTAGAAGGAGCCCAGCTAAGATCTGCACTAAAGGTTCTGTGCAGTGGAGAAGTGGTCAGCAAAATCCCAGTAAATTACTTTTTCTATCACGAACATGAGTAGCACTGACGTTGCAGCAGGAGGAATGTTCTAGTGGAGGGACTCATTGGCAGCCTCCCAGATGGACCTTGTACAAGAGTCCAACATGAGCTTGTGAGAACTCAGATGTAAGCGCAGTGTGAATGGATAAAAATGAATGGTAACAGGGGGAATTTTTACCTTCTAATATGTCTTTGTTTCTTCCACATTAGGGGTTTCTTCCACATTAGGAGGCTCTTCACTGTAGTTTGTATGACTGTTGCTGCACCATGAAAGTCCCTATGCAGTAGGGATAGAATAAGAGCAAACCCCAAGATGGAAAGTTTAGGCCAGTTCATGGACATTTCAAAGGAGGCTGCATGTGCCATTTTTGTTATCTATTGCTTAAAGGGGAACAGTCAGCTGGCCCAGTGACACTGAGGGTTGAGGTGCTGGACTCCACACCTCGTGCTACACTGGTGACCCGGGTTCAGGAACGACAGGGGAGAGAGAGGATCGAGCATCTGTAGGACTGCTCTCCTCTCTCCGGGAGGGATCCAGGGGTAGCCCGGTGTGGCAGCCGCCCCTGGTGGAGACCGGTGGCACTGCTATGTACATGGGCTTGCTAGCAAGCTAAGGGATAGATGTGGGGCGGCTGTGTTCCAGATGTGTGTGGGAGCACCCACGTCTCGGGCTAGGGCAGCATTGCATGTCCCACGTCAGGGGTGTAAACACTATGGAAAAACCCCTCTGGTCCAGATAGGTGATGGCCCTCCCTGAGCCACGCCGCCTCATGCCCAACACTGGAGCCCTTCCACCGCCCCTTCAATCTCCTCAGGCCCTATGTCCCCGGGGGGCTTAGGGAGAAAAGTAACATCCTTGAGGATGGCGGGGCTCACAGTGGGCGGTAGAGTGGTACTGGCCAGTGGTGAGGCCTGAGAGAGTTCCAGCTCCGGGGGCGATAAAGGGAGTTAAAAAAAAAGGGGGGGAACAGTCAGCACAAAGGGCCCCATATTCAAGTGTGGGTCTGGTCCCGATATGGACTTTGTAGGCAAAAATGTTTGGATTTATTTGCTTTTTCCTGTAGTATAGTAGATTACATCAGCCTAATTTTGTTTACTTCTATGCTGACATCTTCTGCTTTTACAAATCCCAGAATCCCTTGCAGCTGGCATCAGAAGAGTAAGAAGCAGTGGGAGATTCAATAGTCTGCACTGCATGTTAGAGTTTATGTAAGCTCTGATCTTTTTCTTGCTGGTCCCACTGCCTCCTTTGGCTAAGTACAGTCATCAATGACTGTACCTAGACCCTGGAGAAAAGTAGAACTAGAACATATCTGATCAGGGATTATAAAAGCTATAAAATGTACTTCAGGATACTGAATCTTTGACTGCTGCCAACTGCTCTGATGTTAGCTGCAAGGGATTATATTGTTTGTAAGAACTGAAGATGTCAGCCTAGAAGTAAACAAAATAAACTGATACAGTCTAGTATACTACAGTAACCAGTAAGTAAAACAAAATGTTTCTGCACACAAAGTGCACATTGGAACCAGCCCAAATAATGAGGATAGGGCCCTTTGTTCTGACAGTTCTCTTTAAAGAATGTCCATTTTATAAGGTGCCAGAAACTGACTTCAGTGATTAGGAGCATATTCTATGAGAAAACTGTGGAATTTCGTGATACTTTAGTGGAAGCAATAACCATGAATATTGTCCAGTTATATACCTGACCTGCCAAGGAGGAGAAAGAAAAAGCTGGTGAAAGTAGTAATAAGGTTGGATTCATAGGGGACTCTATTCTAAAGTAGAAGGACAGCTGGGACCACATTGCATACAGGGGTTCTATGTCATAAGGGTGATTGCTGAAAGGCGATCGTCCTTATGGCAAGTGTACATCACTGAAATTCAGTTTCAGCTATGTACACCCCCAGCATAAAACAAAACAGTGCAATGGACATGGAATTATTATGTCATGTGGAGGCCTTCACCCCCTGCACCCCCCCTACTTTAGGATTCTCAGCTCCAGGGGAGTGCATGACGGGGGGGCAAATTCGAAAAAAATAAAAAACTCTACTCAGGCCAGGTGCAACAAAATACACCTGTGCCCGGACCTGAACCCAGCATACTGGCTACCCAGCCCAGCACCCAGCTACCACATCATGGATCCAGCTCAGCAGCTCACCATGGCACCAGCCCTGACAAACCCTCCCTCCCCTGCCGCCCCTCACTCAACATGCTCACTCCCTCCCATGTGTGTGTACATACAGCGACATCCCATCGCCATTCGTATACCCTCCCATCCTATCACCTTCCCTACATCATCGCCCTGTTGACATGTGTCAAAAGTAGGTCACCATTTCAGTAGGTGCCCACTTTCCAATAGCACATGTCACAGGATACTGCATAGAGTGCCTTTATGTTAATGCAGGTAAGGCAATTTTCTGACCTGCACTGCAGGTCAAATCACTGCGATCCATAGCTCAGCCCTGTATGAAGAAGGAGTAGCTGACTGTTGTGTACATTGTGATAACAAGTACTATCCAAATTCTGAAGACATAAGGAGGCCACTTATTCAATTAGAGATGTTCATAAGGGGAAAGATTCCAAGAGTGATCTTCTTCAAGGCCCTCATGGTTCTGGGACCTGTGATGAATGACAATGGCATCAAAGAGGCAAGCTAACTTTTTCTAAGACTCTGTTGAAAGATGAAGGATTTCCTCTTCTGGTAAGTTAGATGGTGTTCTGGGGCAAGAAATACCTGCATGCTCAGGCCATGCTATAGTTTTGCCTAGAGGGAGGGAATAGTGGTGCCCACTTTAAAATAGCGCATGTCACAGGATACTGCATAGAGTGCCTTTATGCTAATGCAGGTAAGGCAATTTTCTGACCTGCACTGTAGGTCAAATCACTGCAATCCATAGCTAAGCCCTGTATTGAAGTCTGGGGCATTAAAGTTGAAGGATAGTGGTTAGAGAGGCAACTAGTGCTGGGGGTACCATTTGCAAGAGTTTGACATCTGTGTTTGGAACTAAATGAACAGCTGAGCTGGGTAGCACAAGAATGATAAACCCTCAGTTAGAGCAAGGATTCACAGAATGACAAGAAATTCCAAATTGGATGCAGGTTATAAAAGAATCACCCCCAGTGGAAATGATTATCCTGAGAGCCTGATGTATATGCAAGTCTAGGATTTTAAGACAGCAAATAATTATGGCTATTCCAACAGGATAGGTCTAACAAGAAATGGAGTAGGTTACTCTCTTTTTAAGGAAGTGCATAACCAGGTGACTCTCTGTTTAAGGAAGTGTGTCACTGTAAAGAACAAAGAAGATGTCATGGTGGACAGCAGTTCCTTTGAATCTATGGTTAAGTTACGAGAATAAAATGGAGGCAAACAGAATAGTCACCAAAAATTGAACTACAGGACTGCAAACAGCTTTGTGCAGCTAATTCGATGATGTAGTGATGAAGTATGTACTTTGTGAATGTTAAATGCCACAAGTGGAATCCAGAAGGTACAGTTATTGCATGTTATGCTACAATAACTATCTGAGAAAATGTTAACAGTAGTAATTTTTGTTATTCTGACTGCAAATTAATAACTAATAAACACATTTTTTTCCAGTTTTTTAGATATCAGGACACACTGGCATTAACTATGACAGAAAAATGTCAGGTATATATCTGCAAGAGCAGAGAAGTCACAAACATCCACAATTTAAAAAAAAGTTTTCAAAAAATCTCACAAACGCATAGTGACATTTTGAATCCCAGTAAATTAAACATTTCTAAACCAAATCTTTCCATATTTAGTGAACTATATGACCCTTAAAAAGGATATGAATACTATTTTTCACATATCTAGTTCCAAAGGTGGCTGAGTAATAAGCAGATGAATATTTTCATGAAATTTTCCTCCCAAAAAATACAGTTCCAGAACTGAACCCATGTATGTTTAAAACAAGTCATTCAAATGCATATTTTCCATTTCTTTAGGACACATAACAAGAAATCATGCTACATTCCAAGTCTGCAGTTCAATAGATGGCATTCAGACCAAATAAAACAAATCTTAAAATTCCTTTAATGCCATGGAATTTCATAGAATTTGTAATTTTCTAATTCCACACAGCTCTGGCAATATAATTAAAATGAACATTATGTCAAGGATAATATTTTTTTTAATCCCTTCACATAAAACAGAAAGAAAATTATTTTAGAAAAAGTACAGTTTTGCCCTACCAAACCTATATTGGTATTACTTGGCTGCTCAGTGGGAACAGTCACATACATAGTTCTTCTCCTGGGAAGCACCCATTAATGGTAGCAGTAAAAACTTTGTCAGTCCCACTTAAGTATTTTAAAAATAACCTCTTAACACCCACACTAACTGACATTACAGTTCTGCCACTTCCTTTTATTGAGTGAGTTTATTGCTGGCAAGAGACAAATACATTAATCAGCCATCAGATAAAAAGTTCAGTATCTTCCTCTATACAAAACAATTGCAACATTCTGGTATCCTAGGATAATCCCACCCTTTGGTGATGGATTACCTCTCAACTAAGAAGGCCCTTCTTATCTTGACTTCCATGAGGTGCACCCTCACAGTCTCCCTAGTCACACATCATTACATTGGAAGTCAAGGTAACAAGGG
The DNA here is from genome assembly GCA_016271365.2 of Neoceratodus forsteri. Classification (NCBI taxonomy): domain Eukaryota; kingdom Metazoa; phylum Chordata; order Ceratodontiformes; family Ceratodontidae; genus Neoceratodus; species Neoceratodus forsteri. The sequence continues at coordinate 1,284,144,186 of CM057459.1, read as the reverse complement.
ACTTCTTAGCCAAGAAGTGACTTTCATTTTTCTTCAACTGTCCATTATTATATATAAAACTTCCATTGAAATTGAGCCCCATTGACTTCAATGGGGTATGCCCCCATGCTCTTCTTGGTGATACATCCTCACATGCCTGAATGTGGGGGGGGGTCAGAGCAATTGGGAAGAAGAAGGAATCAACTGACTACCTCATCAGGGCCAAACTACAACCCCTTCTACAGAAATACTGACTGATAATAATGTTCTAAAAAGTACCTGGAAAGATCAGTGCCTGATTGTGGGGGCATGCCTAGGGAAATCCAGATATAGTGGGGACTCCCTGAATCTCAAATTTATCAACCTCACTCTTCAAGAAAATCTCCGAGAGGCCCGAATGAGAGGTCAGTCAGTGTGTGTGGGATGGGAGCATTAAAAAAAAATGCCTGGCATAGCATAGCACATGCCAAACTCTGAAAGGTGGACCACGTCCAATCTAGAAACCTCAGAGGCCTCAAAGAAAATGTCCCTGTGCTGTATATGCACTCTCCCTATTTCTATAACTATCCTGGCTACCTTCCTATTGAGCCGCTTCCTTTGCTTCTTCACAGCTCTGACCTCTCTGGTATGTTGCCACACCCTCCTGGAGGTGATCTCGGACCAGCCGATCACCACCCCTGGCCACCACCCTTTAATCCTTTCCAAATATGCTGTTATGGCTTATACCAGTGCCCCCATAAGTTTAGCCCAAATTGTTCCCCTCCAGATGTATGATTACCATGTCTGGCCTGCCCCACCAGACCCTTACTTCCTCCAATAGTGTCATCAGTTGGGCCCATCTCATGCACTGGCTCCCTTTCAAATACACTTTTGTGTACTCCAGATCTGTCCTCAGCTGCATCCCACCATGCCTTTGTTGCTGCAAACTTTTTGGACCAATAAATAAAGAAATGCCCTATGATCCAAATGTGTGTCTGCGCTCCTCCTGCTAGGTAAAATAAAACAGACATCCATTACCTTCATTACCTGACATACTTTTTATAGGAGCTGGACCTCCACCACCCCACCTTCTTCACCTCTTCCTCTGATCAGCCCCTTCTCACAGCATCCGATGCCACCCCTATCCAGAATGAATGGGGGGGCAAAGAGATCTGGGTACTCTCCTATAAACCTTAATGCCCTCTTAAGAACTCCCCTCACCTGGAAACCCATCACTGGGCTGCCATCCCCATGTCAGAACCAGGTCCCCTTCCCTCCAGGTTCTCCTGTAGTCCTCCATTTCTTTAGCAACACAAACCTCCCCAGGTGCCTTCCCCCACAGCACCACAGCCTCCACCTCACCGAACTGATCAGTTTTTGATCTGGGCAACCGCACCACCAAGGTGTCCTGGCCAAAACTGACATTGCTTGCCTGTAGTCCCTCTTGCCGATCCAACTTCTTTTGAGCCACCACTTCAGTGATCCAGAATGCCCCTCTCACCATGACCGCAGAGACAGCCTGGAACAAGCAGACCTCCTTGGCTGACATGCATACCTGCTGCATAGCCTCTATAACCCATACCAAGAGCCACCACGTGATCAGCCTCCTCCTGTCCATCCTCATGCCTTGGCCTTTCTGCCAACCCAGGAGCATCCATCTCATGACCCTGCCCTTGTTTGAGTCTGGCCATGACCTAGCACTACAGGCCCATCCAGTCCCTGCCAGTTGCACCCCCATGGTTGTGTGGGGCATCTGCTCTCCCCATCTTTTGACCATGTATTGTTTTACCTGATCTTCGGTGGCTGGTGTACCTACCTCAAGCCTCTCCTGGGCCTGGAACTCCTGGAAGGCCCCCCACACCCCTTCACATGCCTTAATCATGTTGGCCAACCAGGAATTCCAGCACAGCCATCAGGCTCTCTCAATCCAATCTCCCACAACTGGTCTGGAACTTTGGTCCTGTGTACTGCTGCTCATGGAGCCAACTCCTGGAACCTGTTTAACTGTAAGTGGGAAAGACTGTAAGTGATGTCATTCTGAACTCCTTCAATGTGCCATGCCTTAAATGACAAATTCAGCTGCAGCCCCAACAATACCAGTTACCACATCACCCTGTGCACCGTGTCCATAAGCCTCCCCTTGCCTATTGATCACCTCCACCACCCCTTTGTTGTCACACCAAAACAATACGCACTTTCCCCCTCATCCTGTCCCCCCAAACTTTTAGCACCATGAAGATGGGGAGAATACCTCCACAAAAGTGATGCCCTTCAGCAAACTCACCTCCTCCCAGGTGCCCAGCTAGGCATCCGAAATCCAGTCCCCTCAAAAATGTGCCCCCATCCCCAGGGCCCTGGAGGCATCAGTGTATAGCTCCATGTCTGTGTTATAGGCTCACTCCTCCTACCAGAATGTGACCCCATTGTAATTCTCCAGAAAGTCTGTCCACACTTGCAAGTCTTCCCGCACCCTTTTCATGATATCCACCCAATGATGTGGCATCTTTGCCTTCCCCCATGGCCAGAGCCAACTGTCAAGTAAAAGCTCTGCCTGGGTTTATGGCCTTGCAGGCAAAATTAAGGTGCCCCATCAGCTGCTGCACTAATACCAGTGGCACCCTCCTTCTCCCACCTACTTGCTCTAACAAATCCCTAAGATGGGTTATCTTGTCTCCTGGGAGGTGGAAGCATTCATGTACCATATCTACCTCTGGGCCCTCAGTCTTCACATCCATCAGTGGGATTCCTATCACCCCACACATTTCCTTTAAATTGGCCTATATCCCTTCTGTCTCTGCTTTGTCACCCCCAATAATCAAAAAATCATCCAAATAATGTGACACCTTCCTGTGCCCATACTTCCACCCCAAAAACCCATTGCACCCATGAACTGAAGGCTTCAAATGTCAAACATGCCACAGAAAAACCCATCTGCATGATTTTGTTGAAGTACAACCCTCCCTCAAATTGAAAACCCAGCAGGTCCTAGTCCTTGGGCCTCACTGGCAATAACCAAAAGGTGGACTCTATGTCTGTTTTCACTAACCAGGCCCCCTGATTACCCTGATCATCACCACTGCTTGGAACAAAGATGTGTAGGACACTACCCAAATATCCTTGGGAATCCCATCATTCATCGAGGCCCCCTCTGACTAAGACAGGTGGTGGATGAGGTGAAACTCCTCCAGCTGCTTCTTTGATTCCACCCCCAGTGGAGATATCTGGAAGTCAGTGCAGGGGGCTGCCTCAAAGTGACCCTCCCTGCCTGCACCGTCTTCTGGATATTCTTCCTGACCATGGCTTCCTTCCCCTTCGCTGATCCTAAGTTCTTCATTTTCATTTCTTTCCTTGCCCCCCAAACCTAAAGGGAACCCATGCCTGAAACCCCAGTGCAGCAGTGCACTCTTAACTGTGTCCAGGTAAAATTGTATCCAGACCTCAATCACCTCCTGGACTACAGGGTTCTAACTAGGCAAAAGCCCCAAGGGCCCTCATCAACCATACCTTCAGTTCCACCCATAATTGGAATTGTAGCCCCCCTGCTGTGTGCCCTTTTTCCCCTCCCCTTGAACCTCCCTCAGCCCCTGAAAGGACTGTTCCTACCCTTGGCCCCCTTGCTGGCTACTCTGATCCCCCTGCCCAGCAGCCCAATGCTGGGTGCTGTCTTGAGCATCTTCTGTCCCTTTAACTGCTGTACCCATTCCTCTGTCAGTGGGCCAATGGTCCCTCATCCAGTCAGCTATGCCCTGCTTGCTCCATGCCACAGGCCGGATGCTCAGGCCACACCCCATGGCCACTGGCTAGCTGCCCTCCAGTGCTCCAAAAAAGCCAGCAAAAGGCCACTCCAGGTGGTCTAGCTGCATTGCACCAAACCTTCCTCTGGACCAGGCCACCAACCAACACTCTCAGGCCCAGGCCCCCCACGGCAGCCCGCAGGCCTGCTCTGTCACTGAACCAAGCTGCCACCCTGCAACCAAACCAAAAACCTCAAGTTGAGGTGCAGACTCCCCCTTTCCTTGTGCCCTGCTTCCATTTTTTCCCCAGCACGACCCAGAGAACAATCCATGTGGCCCACATGCCCCTCTTCTGCTGCACGGGGTAGCACCCCAAAACTCTGCCACCTCAGCATGAAGTGGTCACCCAGGAACCAAACACCAGACTCTGCTGCAAGGGGCAGGTGCCCACTTTCCTCAAGGCCCCATGGCCATTTTTGTATAGGCCCGACCATGTGGCTAGCCCCTCAGCCAGTGTGTTCACAAACCAGCTGCCAGTCCACTCTGTGGGCCCCACAGACTCCTCCCACCACCACAACCAGGCTACCCACACCATCTACAGCCATCCTCCATGTGGGCACCCTCTCAAGCCATACCACTAGGTGCTGCCATGGACAAAATCCCTCTGCACCAGTCTGAGGAACCAGAGCCGGTGGAACAACCAGACACCAATCACACTGTTCCTCATCTTCAAACTGCTCCTGTTTTTTCTCTCCTCCTTGCTCAATAAATTATTTTTTTTAAACATGGAGAACAGCAGGTGCTTTAGAAGACCCAGCCTTCTTCCCCTTGGACAAAGTGTGTGCTGAAATCCTAGTTTCTCAGCCTCACCACACCAAAGCCCCATCTGTGATTAAAACACTGGCCAAAATGGCTAGGTCCTGCCGCAACTATCTCCAAAAACCCTTCACCACATCAGAACTGAAAGAACAGCTCTATATACTTCAACCGGCCCCCAACAATGCTCAGATGGCATCTCGAGCACTCAGACCACAACCCACCCTCAATAATGCACAGATGGAGTCTCGAGCACTTGCTCTTGCAAGCAGGATTCTCCCAAAATAACCGTAAATATAACATATAAACTGAACACATATCACATATAAATGGAAAAACAGTCACAAGCGCTCAGTGGCCTCTTCAACACACACACTCCTGGCAAGCTGGGTTCTTCTAAATAACAGCATAACTATTATTATTTAAAACAGCCATCAGTAACTACCACTGCCCAAATACCGCATGGTCCAGAAGCCTACTGTAGGCCTGAAGCCCAGTACCTTACCTATTAGGTGTTCACCAACTCCAACCTGTTGCCCTTGAAGTGCTAAGAATGTAATCAAATCAAATTCTCAGCAAAAAGAAGGAGACCTGAGGGCTGCCTCACCTTATAAACCCCCCTCAGGACCCCAAATAAGGATCCCACTTGGTCCCTCCCTTGACCAATCACCACCTGGCACTGCACCTGCATCAAATGACACCTGCATCACCTCAGCAATGAAGTCCCCAAGCCCCACCCCCCCACCTGCATCTTCTTCCCTTCCCCCTTTCTTCCCCTATCACCTGGCCATTCCTATCTGGGCCATCTGACAATTCAGGTTGCCTTTAAGTGGCAACCTATTCATAAGTTTTCCTATGGCTGATATTAATGTCAGCCAGTGGGTCAAGACGTGCACTGCCTCTGTGGCCAGGAGATTAGAAGGTTGTGGGTTCTAGCCCCACACCAGGCACTTGGGTTAATATCCCAGTACTGACACTGCAGTGCAGCACGAGGGGGGTGTTGCACTCCTGAGGTGCCGTCTTTTGGATGAGACATTAAACCGAGGTCCCATCTGCCTGTTCTAGTGGTAGCTCAGGTGGATGTTAAAGATCCCATGGCACTTCTCGAAAAGAGTAGGGAATTTTTTATTGCAAAAAGAAAATAAACATAACTGTTACAGAAAATAGAAAACAAGAAAGAAATCATCATGACAAACATTTGTAAAGCGATTACTATACAGGCATACCAAAAACTGAATTAGCATCTCCAAATCAAACTGTACAAAGTTAACAAAAAGAAAGCATTACAACATACTAGTTTCAATTATACAATGTTAATCCACCATTCTTATATTATTACTGTTCCATCAATCTTATAGATAGAGAAATGAACTATATAAATTAACTCTCTGACCTGTTATCCCAAAAGTTGTAAAATACTGTCTTTCCATCACTTTTTCCATTGTTCCCAACATAAATGTTCTTTAACAAATTGTGCTCGTGACTTGATCTCCTTCTCAGTCATATCCACCTGTACATATGGGGAAATAACATTTTGCTGGAGAACAAATTTACATCTTACTTGCCACATAAAGAACTTAATACAGGTGAAAATTAACCTAATAGTGCTGGGGTCCATACTTTGTACTAGTTGCACCTGCCCTATTATGACATCTTCATATGTAACAGTTTGCCACCCTTGATCCTACCAATGAGTTGCAATAATATTCCACACATCTTGTGCATAAGGACTGTGAATAAGGAAATGCTCCTGCGATCCGATAATTTGACCACATGACTCCCTAGGGCACATTCGTTCTTCCATTCTCTTATGCTTAGCATTTCCTTTTACTCTCAGTCTGCCATGAGCACATAACCAAAGCACATCCCACATCCTAGCTGGAGTCTTTGTATCAAGAAGAAAAGCCTCTATACCTGGATACAACACAGGCTGAACATCTTTATACTCAACAGGTACCTGAAAACACTTTTCTTGCATAGTTCTATGTAACAGTTTCCTATCAATAACACAAACTTGTGTTTTGGTTAAAGACCATTTTTTTTAATTTCTCTACTGAAGGGGTCACAAAAGTTGGCCAAGTAATTTTAACCTGCCCACCAAGGGTCCCTATTCCCATCTTTCCATTAATGGAACAATCTATGTTGCTGCCACCCATTTCTGCTCTGCCTGGCCGGGTTTTATGAAAGCTGTGAATGTATTAAATATAAAGATACTATGACAGCAACTAATAGGGTTAATTAAACATAAACTTCCATATTTCAACTTTCTGTACAACATTTATCTCTTGATTGGGTTCAATCTACTCCCCCATATTAACTGAAAAGTCATACTTAAAATAAACATGTCACATGAACTATGGGATGGAAACACTGCACTTAAATAAGAGATTTGTGGCCAAAAGAACGTATGTACTTCAGAAACTTTTTTCTTTTTCGTTTGTTGCAAAGTTTTCCACATCTGAACTTTCTGATTACATTGTTCCAGTTTTAACAACCAATTTATTTTTGCCATATCCAAATTTACCAAATTTAACCCCTAAAATTTTCAGTTCTGTATTAGTCATGCAAATATTGCGAATTGTAGCAATTTGTTCTGTATCCTTGCTCAAGACATATCCACCACATTTGTGCATATTCAGTGAGGAACCCATAAGACTAGAATAATGCTGAACAGTATCCAATGCCATTTCTGTTGATCTGATATCTCCCACCAAAAGATCATCTGCATATGCTAAATTTTTAGTCAAATTTTGCACTCCCAGAACTGTAATACTTTATATTGCTTGATTCTGCTGAATATGTTTTAGTAATGGATCCAGGCAAAAAATGTACAATAAAGGGCTCATGGGGCATTCTTGTCGTACCCCTTGTAGACTTGTACCATCCTCCCCTTATGCCCATTTATGATAGACAAAGTAGAGGCAATCCTATATAATTTCTGGATCCAATCAATAAACATTTTAGGAATTCCATAGGCTGCCAGAACTCGAGATAAATAGAGATGAGACACTTTGTTGAAAGCTTTTTCTTGATCCAAGCTGACTAGATATCCTTTTATAGTATTTTGATGTCCCAAATAGACTATCTCCTATAGTAGTAGTAAATTATCAGTAATATTCCTTCCCTTTATCGTACAAACCTGACTTTTACCAATCACCAGGTGGGCCACATACCCCAGTCTTTTAGTCAGAATTTTCATCAAGATTTTTGCATCTGTATTCATTAAACTCAAGGGTCTCCAGTTCTGGAGCTGCTGTCTGTCTCCTGCCTTGTAAATAAAGAATTGAATTGTCTGTCCAAATTGAGGAGCAATATCATGGTTATCCAAAAGTTGATTAAAAACTATCTCCAAGACATCCACCAGAGCATTCATAAATGTTTTATAAAATTCAGTACTCAGGCCATCCAGTCCAGGGGTCATATTATTATTTAATGACTTTATTGCCTCAACAATTTCCTGCATTGTGATAGGTACAACCATTTTGTCCAGATCTGCTTGTAGAATTTTTGGAACCTGACAGGGAGCTAACAGTTCTTCAATCATGAAGTCAGTGATAGGTGGGTTGGAATACATCTGTTCCACATACCTAGCCACCTCCTCCAAGATACCCTCCTTGGAAGTAACTTTTGTTCCTTGTAATGTGCACAATGAGCCCATCGTTCTTTGTTGTACTCTTACTCAGCAGCTATCAAAAATTTCTCCTGATATCCTTTTTCCTGGAGTACAGATCCTATGTTCATATAATAGGGATGATGCCCTGTCATATTGTAGTTCCACCATTTGCTGTTTAAGACAGTGAAGCTGTTCAGCATATTCTCCCAAACCTTCATTTAAGCATGACACAGCATTCATATATTGCCTTCTTAAGGTTAAATAACGGATGTATTTTTCTGTATGTTTTTTAAAAGAAAGAGACTGCAGTAGTACTTTCATATCTAGTTTTGTTTGTATCCACCACCTACTATTGCTGTCAGTCAAGCACAATACAGATTTTCTAGCCCATAGTAACTCCACTACCTGGCCTATACAGCCCTTATCAAGAATCAACATATTATTTAATTTCCACATCCCTTTCCCATGTGTAATTATATCACCCATGGATAAAGTTACGTTTATCATTAAAGGATCAGAGGTTTCAACTGGAACTACAAAAGCATGCTGGATAATAATATTAGTTGAAACAAAAACATAGTCAATTCTGTTTGCCAAATTTGCTGTACAAAAAGTATAGCCTCCAGTATTATGCACTCGTCTATAAGCGTCTATTAAACCCACTTACTGAACCATCCATCCTAAGGTTCCAGAATCACAATATACTTTTGTTTGTTTTGCACCTGTGTTCTGTGATAACAACACACAGCTAAAATCTCCCACCCACACTAACACCCGTGAAGTAAATAAATATGGTTTTACACACTGAAATTTATCTACTCTGTCTTTTTTTGGTTGAGGTGCATACAGATTTAACAAACGCCATTGCTGCCCATGATGACTAAAGTCATGCAGCATTACCCTCCCTGGACAGACATCCACAACTTTTTAAATGCAGTAATCCCATCCAGAAAATAAACCCCCCACCCCTCCACACCATTCCAGTGTCAAGGAATAGAAGGACGGACCCCAGCACCATAACTTCTTAGCTTGCTCTATGTCATTTACAGTGTACAATCTAATGTCCTGTAAGCATGCAATGTTCACTTTATTATCACGGAGGTTTGTAAATGTAAGAAAATGGCACTTCCCATTTTTTATACTATTAATATTCAATGTAGCAATTGTATAAGAATGTTGTGCTGTCATAAAAAGCAGTAGAGATGCCACATGATAACACCAGTAAAGTAAAGTTCATTACTTTGATAAATTTATAAAGTTCCAGTTTGTTTCCCAAGATGAGCATTACGTCGAGGTGTAGAATCTGATTGTAATTATTTTCTTGTTCTCACAGCAGTAACCTTAGCTGCCAAATTTTCTACATCTGAATCCGATGAATGTCCTTTTAAAGATGAAAAAGTTGAAGAGGATTCAGAATCATCTCCAAGATCTGAATCTGGAGTTTGTAATACCTCAAAGGCATTAGACAGGGGTACTGGTAGAATATCTTTCACCATTTTAGGCAGCTTCACCCTTGGATTCATTGTTTTCATAGATCTTTTTTTGGAAGTTACCACAGTAGATTCAGGTGGTAACATATCATGAGGTAATTCTTCAGTAACATGCAATACAGGTTCCGTGGAAAGTCTATGTTGTTCATGACCTCCAGATCCATCTCTGTAGGTATGGAATCAAAATCTTCACCTATAATCTTAGGTTCTACAGTCTCAGAAATAGAAGCCTGTTCTGCAGGGGGGGGGGTTGTGATCTCCAGAGGAACTGCAGTAGTAGTGGGTTCAGCCCCTAAGAGGTAAAGTGTCCTGCACTACAGCCTGACTGTTGTGAGGCACTTCCCGCCCACCCCAACCACCCAGGGTCAGCACTTCATTTATTGCTGCTGGTAGGTCATATGTCATGACCTACCCTCCTTTTTTACTAAGTGTCCACTTTCCCATTTGCAGCTTATAGACACCAACCACTAGGGGGTTGCTGCACTCTTCTCTCTAGCTTCTCTTTCAACTCTCTACCCCTCCTACCTACTGTTTGAAAATCTACCCACTAGAGGTCATTGCAGTTCCCTTTGAATCCTTTCTACCACCTACTTTCCTCACTCTTCCCATCAGCCTACCACTAAGCACCTGCCAGTATCAAACTGGGTACCCTTCTGTCCAAAGTCTACTGACTAACCACTAAGCCAATGAACCAGACCAACATCTTCCTCTACTTTCAAACTCTTAACCCTTCCTCCCTCCTTTTCTGAATTAAAAAAAAACTTTCTACACTCTGTCCCTAAGCTGTGCTCAAACCCAGTATCCTTGCAGTCAGAGTCAGCAGCTCTACCTCCTGACCACATTGCCTACCTGTTTTATTCCTACTTTCTATGCCTTTTAGTCTCTTACCCCACCACCTGCCAAAATATAAGCTTGACACTTCTCTCTTGCTGCCTTTGCAGACTTTGAACCCTGTACCTTCACTGTCAAGGGCGGTAGTTCCACCACTCAGCTAACGCACCTGTCTATTATTTCTTTCTGCAGGATTTCAAAACTCTAAAAATGCTCTAACACTGCTAAAGTGTTATCCAAGTGTTTCTGCAGACCTTGAACCCAACTCTCTGCTGCTATAGCCACTGGCTGGGTTCCTTCCTGCTACCCTGGGCAAGACTTGAACCTAATACTCTATGCATCTCAGGCACCAGCCCTGCCACTATACCAAAGCAGCAACTAGGCTTAGAGGTGTCCTCTCACTACTATCTCCCCTCTAGCATCCTAGTTCCCCCATTCTTTCTTCACTTCAGCTCCTCCACCCTTACCAACTATGCATGTGCACCCCCTGCTCACCAGCCTCTCTCTTCTCCTCCTCCTCCTTTTGCCTTCCACCAACCCTATTGTCCCTATTAACCCTCGGCCTCACTACTCCAGTGTTCCTACCTACCCTCCTGTCTTCCCCTCCTCCTTTACCACTGCTCCTCCCCCTCCCTTCTCCTCCACACACCCCATATGCTCCTCTCCACCTCACCCCCATCCATACATTACCTTTCCTCCCCCCCAGCTCCCTTGCACTTCTGATCACACAAGCCTTCTCTGCCTGTGCTGCCCTACCCACCCCTGTGCTACAAAACCCCTTCCTCATCCTATCGCACCCGGCGTAAACTCTCCATCTGCCACCCTCTGACCAGAGCAGTTCTCCTTCTTCTACTCCTAACAGGAACATACATCCCAACCCAGGCCCTGCCCTCCACCCACCCACCCAGCCCACTGGTCTTCAAGTAGCCTCCATGAACATATGCAGCCTGCTGAAAAAATTTGATGCCCTACAGTGCTGGGCCTTGGCTCATCAACCAGACATCATAGCCCTGGTTGAAACCTGGCTGTCCAAATCCACCTCTGACTCATTTGTTTCCTCCCAGGCTATACCTTATACCAGGAGGACCGGTAGGCAAACGAGGGGAGGCTGTGCAATCTACACTAGGGACACAATACTTGAAACGACTCCCACCCCTGCCCTCTTGTAAATGGGGCCCAGGCTCTTACCTCAAATCACCCCGGACCCTCTAGGAGCCCTCTATCTCACCATAGCCTATGTTCCCCCAAAGAACCAACACCCGGCCCTGGTATCTTTAACTGACTACCTGGCCACCCTCCACCATAAGGCGGAACAAATCCTAGTTGGGGACCTTAATGTAAATTGGCTCAGCACCTCCTCATCTGCGATCAGAGACTCATTTGCCACCCAAGACCTGACACAACTCGTCACCCAGCCCATGAGAATAAACACTAAGAGAGGTACCAGCATCCTTCTAGATGTTATTATAACTAACCGACCCCCTAAAATCCAAAACATCCAGGTCCTCCCAGACTCCCTAAGTGACCACTCCCCTATCCTATTTCATTGGGCAGTCCCCAATCCCAAACCCAAAGCCCAGACCACCCTCCGCAGGTGCCTCTGCCCTGGTGGGCTGAAAAAACTTAAAGTATTCCTCACCCAGATAAACTGGTCCCCAATTCGTCATGCAACCGACATTGACACTGCCCTCACCTTCTTCACTCACACCTTCAACATGGCCTGTGATCTCTTTGCACCCTTCACCAAAATCCGGTCCAAAAAGCAGAATGCACCCTGGGTTAGCCCTGCCCTTCTACAATTACTAAGAAATAGGGATAACCTCTGGCACCTTGCCACTGAAACGGGTCGTCTGTCTGATAGGCAGGCTTACAATGCAGCCCAGAATAAGTGCTCATGGGCCATCCGGAAAGCCAAGGCCGACCATTACCAGGCCACCCTTACCTCCTCCTGGGGCTCGGCCTGGACTTTCTGGGATAATATTAAACAACTTAACGGAAAAGCTCACTCCCCTGCTCCATCCCAGCTCACTAGAAATGGCACTTCCACCACCGAGCCTGCCACCATAGCTAACTGGCTCAACACCGCTTTCACTGACCTTAGCTCAGTCCTCCCTAGTAATTTCTTTGACCCCCCCAACCAACCTCCCTCTGTCCTCCAGCACCCCAGCTTCCACCTGCCAAGATTTACACCCGGGAAGCCAGACCCATCCTAATCAAAGCTTTGAATGGCAACAGTCCGGCAGTGACTCACTGGACCCCAGTATCCTCAGGCTGGTGCTAGATGAAGTCCTTGCCCCACTCACCAGCCTAATTAACCAATCACTCTGCCTGGGACAATTTCCCACAGCTTGGAAAACAGCCATTATCACACCAATTCATAAAGGGGGCAACAGGTCATCGGACAACAACTACCGGCCAATCTCCATCCTCCCCCCCCAAAGCCCTGGAGAAAGTGGTGGCCATTCAAATCACTGATTATCTGGCTAAGCATAACATCTTATGCCCAGAGCAACATGGCTTCCGTGCTGGTCACAGTACCAGCACTGCCCTAATTGAATTCTCCAACTTCCTACACTTCTCCCTGGATACCAGCTCCCTAGCTGGTGCAGTGTTCATCGACCTCTCAAAGGCTTTCGACACCGTCTCCCATCCACTTCTGCTGAATGCTCTCTGCCACACTGGTCTCTCGGCTGGCCCCCTAGCATGGTGCACAAGCTATCTTGATGCTCGATCACAGTGTGTAAAAATCAATAGCACACTCTCCAATACCCGTCCCATTCACTCTGGGGTCCCCCAAGGCTCCATCCTGGGCCCCTTCTCTTCTCAATCTATCTGAACACCCTGCCCAGTGCATGCCCTAGCAAAATTCTATTGTATGCAGATGACGCTGTCCTTTTTGCCACCCACCTCAATCCCGTCTCCTTCCAGGACACCCTACAGCAGTCTTTCAACAGTGCCGAAGCTTGGTTTAAGGAGCGCAGACTCATCATCAATCTTAAAAAGACCAAAGCTATGCTCTTTTCCCACCCTCAAAACAAAGCTAGCAACCACCCACTCTATATCCTTCCAAGTACCAATCAGCCACTGGAACAAGTCCGCTCCTACAAATACCTTGGGGTTACTTTCAACTCAGCCCTCACATTTCACAACCACATCGATGCCCTAACATCCACCACTAACACATGGCTTGGCATCCTCTTCTGCCATAGAACCTGCCTTCCCCCAAATGCTCTCCGGCTCGCTGTTACATCATCCGTTCTGTCCCTTGTAGACTATGGTCTACCAGTCTATGGTGCTGCCGACACCACTGCACTCAAAAAAATTCACTTAACCCTGAATAAAGTCTGCAGATTGATTACTGGTGCCCCCAGGCTCACACACACCTGTCAGCTGTACGTCAAGGCTAAACTTCTTACCCTGGATGAACGGCTCCGATACCAAACCTGTCTCCTCACAAAAAAAACCCTACTCCGGCTCTCCCCCCGGGGTAACGGCATCCATCCACCAGAGCCCTCCCACTATTGCAACACGGTCATCCAACAAGACCACTCTAATGGTCCCCAGATCAAGAACCAGCTGTGGCCAGAGGTCCTTCTGCTATAGAGCCCCAATCTGGTTTAACTCTCTCCCTGCCCCCATCACCAATGCCACCACCATCTCCAAGTTCAAAACCACCCTTCAAAACCACATCATCAACACTCGTAACTGCTCCTGTCTCTGAAAGTAGCCTCCACCTCTACTTCTCATGACAACGCCCTCCGGGTGGCTCTCCACCTAGCCATCCCCACCACCACTTCCCTGTACACCGTGCCTATGTCTAACCTAGCCAGTGCCAGCTGTTTCAGTGTTTACCTATTAGATTGCTCACTATTGATACCAACTTGTGTAACACCTGTTCTCAATTACATGTACCCTGTAACCTAAATGTATTTGTCTTACCACAGTGTGACGTGGCACCTCTGTTGAATGCCTATTGTTTTGAAAACCTATGCTATGTAACCAAAACACTATGTATGTCTTTATGTGATGAAGTACCTTTGGAAACGAGCCTCTGGCTCAAAGGTTGTAAACTGATTTTACAAATAAATAAATAAATAAATCTTTTGTGGATTCTGTCTTCTCAGCCACCAAATTTTGTGCTCGGACTCTCTGCTGAGTCTCAATACTTATTTTTTGGGCTTTTTTGATAAGTAGTTCTGGGTGTGGTCTATCTGTTCAGTTATGTGCTACCCATTCACATGAATGATAGACATGCCCCTGTTGTCCACAGAGATTACACAGGGAGTCATTCACACAATCAATACTAGTATGACCAATTTCCAGACACAAAGAGCATTTTACTCTGTCACAGGCATTACTGATATGAATATGGGATCCACATCTAAAACAAGTCTTTGGTTGTGCTTTATAAAAACAGTGACCTCTTTCTGTGCCCAAAAAGAAAGCATTTGGCAAATGTTGTGTACCATGAAAACCAGTATGTAGACATACTTTAAATTTACAACCTCCCATTCAAAGATGTTCTTCATCTAATATTGGGGAAGGTTCTCCTAGTACATCACATCATTTTTGTAGCCAATATTGTACATCAGATATAGCAACATCTTCGTTCCGAAAAAGAACAGTAATCTGTTTGATCTGAGGCTTTGTCCATTGGATAGCTCAGAACAGGATCCATAAGGCTGAATGGTATTTTTTTTTCATAAGCAGACCAGAAATGATCTAAACCCACAGGGGATTTAAAACTAATATCAAAGAAAGAATCATCAGAAGCATGGATCAGGGTATACATTTCATTTGAAAAGAACATCAAAGATTCTTTCAACAAAGTTTTTCCCACATAAATTCTGTCAGGAGGGTGGGCTAGCCTTCCCTGATACTGCAAACGTACAGCATTTTTTCTCTGGGCTGGTATTATACCTGAAAAGGTGACATCTTTTCTTCAAATTGGCTCCATAATTTTGAGGGTTCCAGCTGGGGTGTTGTCTGTCTCAGAGGAGAACCAGTAGGTTCCACACTATCATTCCACAGGGTTGGTGCCTCCTCATGTAAATTATGTCCAACCTCCTTCCCGGAGGAAGCCGGAACATCTACAGGAGCTTTGTTAGCATTTTCTGTGCAAGGGTGAACAATAAGTGGAACTTTATGAGTATGTTCTATAGATACAGGGTCAACATCTTCCAATCCCTCTTTTGTGTTTTGGGTCACATCATCCATAGGGTCAGGCCTCCACCCCCCCCCCTTTTGGGATCCAACCAGCATTTTGTGAAGCAGTGTCTACTGACCAGTTAATAACTTCATCCTGTTCCATGTCTAATCTTTCTCTGTTTTGCCCATTTTGTAAATCTTTAATGACAGTATGTAAATCTGAAGACTCAGCCTTTGTATCAGTAGAAATCTCATTATCTATATTTATACATGGTTCAAAGTTATTTTGTACAGTTAGAATATCATGCCCATCAGCAATAGTATTCTCCCCGCCACAGAGAATAAACCCACAGAGGATTGTGTTACATCTTGGTTAGCCACTGCGCCCCCCGGCACAAATGTGGCATTATCAAATTTTACCTGAGACGTTGGCCTATCACTTGTAAGATGCTGACTCATGCCTTCAACACAATTATTTTTTTCTTTACTTGCATCAGCACCTGCATCAGGAGACTGCACTTCATGAGGTGCTGCATTTTTTCCGCCAATCCTCTCCCCAGAGTAGACAGCACCTTTAACTGTTGTTCTTCACTTAGAGCTTGTACAAAGGCAATTTCATGCTGTAGCCCAGATGCAATCAATTCTTCAGATCTTTCAGCATTCAGGCTGACATCCAACTCTACTTCAATCATATGCATTGCCTCTGTAATCATCATGTTTCCAGAAACAGTAACTGTTGCATGGTTAATTTCCAATAAAACAGTCTCTTGCAATATGAGGCCAGGGGAGGAAGCCATCTCCCCTGCCACATCAGCATTTCCTCCTCCGCTGCTGTCCAGCTCCAAACTGAGCTCCTCCACTCCACAGAAAGTCAAGCCCCCTGTTGGTAGAGTAAGGGAATTTCCCCCGGTACACTGGCCAAAGTTCCCCACATTCACTAAAATACAATCTGGTTCAAAGTCAGTTGGCATTCATCTGTATCCCCCTCCCCCGGGCCGTGCCTGAAAATAGGCAGAATTTGTCTAGCGCACTTACCCAGTCAACAAAAACTGAATAAAATTAAAAAATAAATAAAAAATGCCACCATAAAAAATCCCTTTTAAGATGGAGAAAGGTCACATAATTATTGTTTTATGTTCAAGGTATTATGTTTCCTGTGTAAACCTTATGTTTTCTTCATATATTGCACAAAAAAATTATTATTGTGATTATTTATTTTAAAGGGTCCTAAATTCTGATATGTAAAAACATATACAGAGTTGGTTGCTAATACATGCTGTTATGACCCTGGACAAGCCATTGTCAAACATTGGGAACCATGCTTCACCACTAATCACTGTGGTATTTCCAAATCATTCAGAATACATGCTGGAAAAGGTCATAATTCAGAGAGATTAATCTTGAAGAATTCCATATCAGATTTGACCAAGAACAGTATCCAAATGGAAACAAAAATGATTTATTAAATAAATTGCTCAACTGAAAAATGATAGAGTTTAGGAATGCTATAACACTTTGTATATAATCTGAGGAATTGGATTTTACTTTGGGAAACAAAAAAGATACACTAGGTAACAACCAGTTACAGTAAAGTCTGAGAATAAAAGGCAGCATAAACTGAAAAAAGAAGTTACACAGAAAAACAACAAATCACAGCTGTGATATAATTCAATCTAATCTTAACACTTGTGGCTGATACAGTTACTACAGGTGCAAATTATCTAGAATCCATAAGTGCTTAACTGGGCACATGTAAATACTTGCCTAAACTGGCAACTAGAAATATTTAAATGCACTCAGAATGTATATACCATGAGTAGCTTGAATGAAGAAACTGCTAATGTGATTAAAACAATCTTTATATATTTAATTAGATATCATCCATGATATAATCTTTAGCAGAACACAATATGGATACATTTGATTAATATTATAATTTAAATAAGAAGCCATAAAAACCTTTATCAAAAACAGACACTGAAAACAATTGTCAGATCATGAACAATAATGGCTAAGGCCAGAAATAATTTATAGAGAATAATGGATGAGGAAGTGTGTGATATGAGAATTTAATGCACACCCAAGGGGTGGGATGCTACATAAACCCCGAGGGCAAAGCACGTGGGGATTATGAAAGCATCCCACACTGAGGGCGTGGATTAAATTCTCATTTAACACACTTTCCCATCTTTTATTTTTTATAATAAACTGCCAAGGAATTTTTTTCCCACCCAAATTCAGGCGTATGTTGTATTTAAATGTTTTAGAAAATAATAGACATTTATGAATAATGACTAAATGTTTATTAAGTGCAACATTACAACAGCAGGGAAAATTTATATGAAAAAACAAGAACTACATTTATGCCTTTAGGAAAGTACATCTTACACATGTGCAGCTCCTTCCCATCCTGCTCTTCTACAAAACTGTGTCTGGATTCTGACAAAGAGACATCAAAGCAGCCACTCATTGTAAAACACTTTTTTTTTCTTTTTTATTGTTTGGGTCACAGAACTTTTTTTGACACAGCAATGTTTGATGCTGGTGCCTGCTACCAGGACTGCTTGGCAGGTAAGCTAAATTTATCTCAGGAGGTCGCTGGGAAAGAGTTTCTTTTTTTGACTGTGGTGGTTGTTCAAGCGGCTAAGAGAAGAGCAACTGTGGGGCTCACGCTGCGTTCTGTTTTGCTGAGTGCATGTTTGTCGTAACAACCAGCTGGTTATTACGACGAATATCAAGTTTCAATGCGCATGAAAAAAATTCCTTGCCAGTTATTATAAAATGTTATCAGCCTCTATTTTCTTTCATGTTCAGACTTTTTACACACCATTAGGAAGATCTTGAAAAAATAATTTTGATATGCTCATAGAAACTGTAGTAGTGATGTTATCTGCAATTGAGAGAGGGGCTGCAATCTTAACATTATTAGTGAGTGCAGACAGTTTGCAGAGGCTAAGCAGCATTCCGATCAATCAGTCTATTTGTTGGCAAGTAAAACTGAGAGGAAACCTCTCTTTTACAACTGTGAACAAGAACGTTGTACATACACAGATATAGAAAATAACATCCAGCATTTCAGTAAAAGATGTGTCAGAAACATATAACAATGTATCCATAACATTCACAATGGCTTTATAACAGCCGAGTTAACAAGGCTTTAAAATGAGATCTTCTCAATAACAAGCACGTTAAAGATCAAAGTAAGAGCCTGCATTGTATCACTAGTTACAGGCCTCAGGCATTAAAAGTTGAACATATAATTAAATGCTGGAACGGTCTGTGTGCTTATAATTGTTACAAGGTGGGTATTAAAGAACCATCCCTTTGGATTTGCAAACATGTTAGAAACCTAAGGGCTACCTAGTCAGTAGATCCCCCCCCCCAAAAAAAACAGAATTAAACTCTACTTTATTACCAGCACCTCCTATTGGTTGCTCTAATTGTGGCCACTGAATCCAGTATGAGCATATTAGCAACACTAAGAGTTTCCTGCACCCTACAGCTGGTAAATAATGTATCATATGTTGTATCATGCACTGCAGTCTATATGATTACATGTAATTGTGCATGTTATTACACAAAAAGAAAAGTCAGACTATATGCTACTGGAAGTACTGTATCTGAGAGTCATTAAGAATAGGGACCTTAACCTACGCTCTTGCAAAATATTTATGAACATCAAAACAAGTTTGGGTATGATTCCAAAATGATATAAATTGAAAAGGTTAGGCATAACCTGCAAGTGGGGGGTATTAAAACTGTTAAGTCAGAGGGAAAACTTGTGGGTTTGGAATCTTGGGGCCAGATATTCAAAACTTTGCCCCGGGGCTAAATTAGCACTGCCCGGTGGGCAAACTGTGCCCAGAGCAAAAACATAGCTATATTCAAAATGAATAGCCCGGTGCAAAACCAGCTGAATATTGCAAGCGAAGGAAGCCGGGCAAACAGGCCCAGGAGTGCAGGGCAAACATTGCCCAGGAATAAGACAGCACTGAATATAGCAACAGGGGAAGTGCAAACTGCAGCTGCAGCTTATTAGGCTCTGTAGCAAGCCAGTGTTGCAGGTGGAGAACATTGTGTGTGATTGCACAGAGATGTTACACAGCTACTGCAAACACACCTCTCAACCTCATGACTCAGGAACAAGGCTTACAACAATCAGGGACAAAGGTTTAAAATCAGGGACGCACCTTATAAATTGGAGGTACCTACTCAGGAAGCTGGTAGAATAAGTGGTGTAGTATAAAATGCATTTTCTAAGGAAGAACACATCTGCAACAGTAATGTCTGACATTATGTTATGCTTACAACCCCCACTGTTTTGTCATGAAAACACAAGTTGTAGGAGGGACAGGGTAAACGTTTGAGGTAAATTCAGGGACGTCCCTGAAAATCAGGGATAGTTGAGAGGTATGACTGCAAACAACAATGTAAGCCACACACTGCAGAACTGTGCTATGCTGAAGTGAGGTTGTTTGCCCGGGGCTAACCTGATTGCACAGTGCTAACACATCAGCCCAGCGCAAACTGGTTAGCCCAGGAAAACAGGAGCTATATTCAAAGCTCCCATGCAAATGAGCCTACTTAGGTAATCCATGGGCAAAAAAGTACATTTGCATCTCATTAAGTGCTGTGTAGCATACATTACCATGCAGTTTGCCCAGTGCTACTGCACGGAGCGAAAGGCTCCCCCTTTTGGTCAGAATGGAAGTACAGGCTGGATGCTGCAGGCCAAGGCATACCCACAGCATCCCCTGTTGGTCGGAATAGATGTACAAGCTGGCAGCAGCAGGAACTGTGTGCTGGCAGGTACGAGCAGTGCATACAACATAGCTATGTAGCACTGCAAGTAGTTCATAATGAGGTATATAGATCCGTAGTGATCTATAACTATAGACTGATACAGAGACACATGCATATACATTTGTGGGTGGAACACAAGCATGCATGGGGCAGGCATAAAGCAAACCTGCTGGGGATGGGGGTGGGTTGTCAGCTGTAGGGTCACTGGGCTGTGCAGCGCAGCCATCCAACATATAGGGACCTGGGCAGACAGGCTGGGCCAGGCAGCCCTTCACAGCCATCATGGTCCCTGTTTCCACCTGTGTTGTTTCCACTCCCTGGTAGTCCAGTGGTCCCCCCCAAGCACCGCTCCTGACCCCAGTGTAAATACAAAACAACTAATTTTCCCTGGTAGTCTAGTGGTCCACCCCCAAGCACCGCTTCTAACCTGGTGTGAAAAAAAAATCATTTTCCCTGGTAGTCTAGTGGCCCCCCAAGCACCGCTCCGACCCCGGTGTAATAAACAGAAACTCATTTTCCCTGGTAGTCTAGTGGTCCCCCCCCGCAGTGACAACCCGCCCATCAAATCAATTCCCAGAATGGAGCCGGTGACCTGCTCAGCCCTCCTCTCACCACCACGGCCGGGCCGCCGACTGAGGTAGGAAGGAGATTCTGGGAATCTATTTGGATGGGCGGGTTGTCACCTGGGGGGACACTAGACTACCAGGGAAAATGAGTTTCTGTTTATTACACCGGGTCGGGAAATAAGATGATTAATTTGGCAACCATGGTCGGGAGCGGTGCTTGGGTGGGGGGATCCACTAGACTACCAGGGAAATAAGATGATTAATTCGGCAACCGTATCGGGAGCAGTGCTTGGGTGGGGGGACCACTAGACTACCAGGGAAATAAGATGATTAATTCAGCAACCGTGGTCAGGAACGGTGCTGGGGGTGGGAACCACTAGACTACCAGGAAATAAGATGATTAATTCGGCGGCCGTGGTTGGGAGCGGTGCTTGGGTGGGGAGACCACTAGACTACCAGAAAATGAGATTTGTTTTTCACACTGGGTTCGGAGCGGTGCTTGGGGGACCACTAGACTACCAGGAAATAGTCTGATTAATTTGGCAACCATGGTCGGGAGTGGTGCTTGGGGGAACCACTAGACTACCAGGAAATAAAATGATTAATTCAGCAACCGTGGTTGGGAGGCGGTGCTTGGGTGGGGGAATCACTAGACTACCAGGAAAATGAGTTGTTTCACACACGGGTCAGGAGCCGTTAGGGGGACCACTAGACTACCAGGAAATAGTCTGATTAATTTGGCAACCGTGGTCGGAGCGGTGCTTGGGGGAACCACTAGACTACCAGGAAATAAGATGATTAATTCAGCAACCGTGGTTGGGAGCGGTGCTTGGGTGGGGAATCACTAGACTACCAGGAAAATGAGATTTGTTTTTCACACGGGTCAGGAGCGGTGCTTGGGGAGGGACCACTAGACTACCAGGGATACATCATTTTTGTTGTGGTCGGGGGGGGATGTGATTCATGGGGGGGCACCTCCGCATTACCGCCAGCCTTTTTTTGGCGATAGTTAGCGCTGCGCTACAGGTTGCGCTAATGCCTGTAGCACGGCGCTATATCTTTCAATATGCTGTTGCGTAGGCAGTCAGGTCCTGTCCCCTCAGTCCCTCCCCTGCATACATTATAATTTAGCGTCGGTGCTAACACCTAGCACTGACGTTAAATGTCCTTTTGAATATTGCTGTCGGGGGCAAATTCAGTGCTAATCCAGTGCAATGGATTTGCGCCCGGCACTACCCTTTGAATATCTGGCCCTTGATGTTTTGAGGTTGCATGGACTTAATGATAAACTGGAACATGTTCCATTCTTGTGAGATTAACAGTTACTTTTTTGTCTTTCAGATATCTTTCTGTCTTTCTGAAGAAGAATAAATAAACTCAGATATCTGATCTATCTACCCCTCATTGTTCTCTTTTCTGGTGTGGTATTAACTTTACTCCACTAATTGGGCTTCATTGAAAAAGTCTCTTTGTAACCATTTTAACCCTGCCTGGCTGCCATATGGTACTGGAGGAGTCATTTGGTTCTACCATTGTCTGGATTCAATAATCATGTCTATCTCTTTATTTTTTTTCTTTGTTTGTTTGTTTTCTTGAGTTGCCTCTTCATTTTTCTTTTTGTTATGGTTATACTACCTCCTTCAGGACATAAGCAATTGTGTTTTATGTTCCAGTATTACAGTCTGCATTAACTAATAAGGCTGTGGTATTGTAGTATGCATTATCTAGTTAGGCACTAATAAAGGAATAATGTATGATGGAAGCACAACGTTTGGTCAACAGTAAACCTGTCGACCACCTGCACAGTGATAACACAATACTGACACAGGTACTGTGCTGCCCAAGTCCCCAGTGTTTTCTGTGGGGGGCTGTGCTCCCCACACACCCCATGTGGGGGGCTCTGCTCCCACACACCCCCAGACTTTAAGATTTTCAACTCCAGGTCGGAGTTGGTCCAGGGAGGGGGCAGGACACTGGGGGACTGCGAAACATGGAAATGGACCATTACAGCAACTGTCACTGTAGTGGTAAATTTCCATGTTTCACTGATGGGGTGTAGGGCAAAAGGGGACCACCCATACACGATAGAGTGTGTGTCATGTTGGGATAACATGATACCTGGGGTGATTTGGCATGAGGCCACAGGCCGAGTGCGACCAGCCACCAGAGAAGTGACGTTAAACCAGCATGACACACACCCCAGAGTGCATTATTCCTTTTATACAATGGCTCTGTTTTATAAAAAAAAGAGGAAAAAGATTATAAAATGCAGTTTTAAAATTTGTTTTTGTGGTATTTTTGTAAGTGTAAGTATACAGTTTAAAAAGTTCTGATGTTCCTGTTTTGGCCAGTAGGTGGAGCAGCATTCTTATCTGTCAGAGTTCTTTTGTCTGTCTCTGTCTCTCTCTGTGTTGTATGCCTTCCTCTCTTTTTCTTTTTCTCTTTCTTTTAGGTTGTCTGTGGTTTTGTCCCTGATGTTAGCTCAGCCAGGTGAACTTTTTTAATGTGGAGTCCCGATCGCAAAATGGAGAGCTGAAAGGCCGACTGACTTGCGAGGACCAATTGACTTTTTATTCACAGGTAATCATAAGTTGCTTGGTCCCGCTGTTGATGATTTTTGTTTGTTGTTGATGTTCATTAAAAATAGAAAAACAGAAAATTATTTTCAAAGTGGTGCACCTGTGTGGTTACAGAAAGGAGCTCTGCATGCAGCCGTTTGTTTCTAAAAGTGAGCTGTCTGTCTGTCTAGCGAGCGAGGAGCACGGCTGTGTGAAAGTGCTCATGCTGCATCAGGGGAATGAATGACATGCTGTCTCAGAGGAGGGCTTTTAAAAAAAAAAGATGTTCATTTGAGGAAATGCTGTACACTGCGTGTGTGTGTGGGGTCGTTGTTAGTGTGTCTGGTGGTGATCGGCAAGTGAATCTGGGATACAATAAGCGCCTTGCCAGCAGGAGTCAGTGAAGGTGGCTGACCAGACCAGCGGAGCTGCATGGAGTGATTTCTTTTCACATTTGATGTGGTCTGCTTTGTGCTAGGACTAGATCCGTGATGTTATGCTGGGATAATACCACAGATCCAGTCCCAGACTGACCAGTAAGGGACCAGCATTCTTTCTTGCCATTTTATAATTAAGCTTTGTCATTTAAGCAGATGTCATTTGTCCTGCTCATATTGGCAGCTTTTGTTGCCAACGTGTCACATACAGAAATGGAATACACTTTGCCAGTATAGAATACAAATATTAGAAGGTTTCCCTTTATTTATCAAGGACCTATTTTCTGGAACTCAGTTCTGCAGTATGTAAGACCAAACTCAGCCCTGGTTGTTTTTACTAAATTCAAATGTTGGGCCATGAATAATAGAAACACAGACAAAGATGGCAGATAAAGACTCTTTGTCCATCTAGTCTGCCCCAGTTCCCTATATAATTGTGCTCATTCTTGGAACCTTATTTTTCCCCAAAGTACTAACTGTCTCTGATTTTAATTACTTTCTCTGGTTATGTCAGCCCTGGTAATCACTATTCCCTTCATTCTATCCCAGGTCTGTTTGAACCCCCTTACTGTGCTCACTCCCACCACCTCAGCTGGAAGACTGTTCCAGGGCTCAACCATCTTTTCTCATTTCATTTCATTTTTATTATGGTTAGACCATTGAGTAGCAAAATCTCATTTAAAATGGTGACCTGGAATCTCAGTACAAAACAGTTTACATTGCACATGGGTTTCACATAGAAACAATACAAACCAAATGCAATACAATTAATTATTAATACTTTCAGTGTTTCTGTTTCACCCATTCTCTAAAGAAGCACTCCTCACATCTCTCCTGAACCTCCCACCTGCCAACTTCCACTCATAACTCCAAGACCTTGAGTTTGTACTCATGCTAAATAATTCACCACAATTCACTTTGTTTACTCCTTCATATCACCCCTCTCCCTTCTGGTTTCCAGTGAGTACAAATTAAATGCCCCAAGGCACTCCTCATAGGGTTTACTCTGCTGTCCCTAAATAATTTCGGTCACTCCGCATTTCACTGTCTCTAACCTATCCTTGTCTTTTCTGAAATAAAGGCATAGATACATACTGTAGATGCACAGAATTTACATAGATACATAGAATTTCTCTGCAGATAAGGACTGCCTGGACCATCTAGTCTGCCCATTTGACCTACCTTCACTTACACTACAGATTTAGCTGATCTGCAGCTTACCCCCCCCCCCCCGGACTCCAGAACTGGGTACAATACTCCAGATGAGGCATTGCCAGGGCTCTGTAGAGGAATATCAAACATCCAAATCTTTACCTTGTTGCATGAATTATGATCCAGGCTAATGATATTTAAACTAATTTGATTTTTCCCTAAATCAATAAAATAATGATTTTCTACTTTGGCAAAGTGTATTATTATTATCTCTAATGCCATTATTATTACTATCACCTTTATAAATATGACACACTGTACTATTGTTTGTGACTCGAATGGTCTCTAATGCTTTATTTTATATCCTTATGGTGATTTGGGGATTGTATAAGTATATCCTCCGTTATCAGAAGAAAGAAAGAAATACGTGTCTTAGCTGGGATTTGATTCCGGGCTGCCTGGAATACCATTCAGGTCAGGTTACACTACCAGCTGCATCAATAGGGCAACTAAACACCTAGAACTCCCAGAAGCACATTACTGTTTCTCTAATGCACAACCTGGTACTGGATAAATAATTACCTTTTCATACACAAGGGTGCAGTGTGCACATACTGTACATGGAATCCAAACAGACAGAAGAGAGAAAGAATAAAGTGCCTTAGCTAGGGTTTGAATCCAAACTGCCTGGAATGCTGTTCTGGATGTGCTACCAGCTGTGCCACCAAGGCAACTGGAAACATGGGAGTCCCAGAAGCACCCTATTATTTCCTAATGGACAGTGTGGTGCAGCACTGATAATTACATTTTCATACACAAGGGTGAGGAGTGTACATATTTGGACACCAAACAGACAGAAGAGAGAAAGAAAGAAGTGCCTTAGCTGGGATTTGAACCCAGGCTGCTTGGAATACCATTCTGGTTGTGCTACCAGCTGCACCACCAAGACAACTGGAAACCTAGAACTTCCAGAAGCACATCACTCTTTGTCAAAGTAAAGCACATATTTCTTTTTCTCTTCTGTTTATTTGGTGTTGGTATGTGCACATCACACAATTGTGTACAGAAACATAGAAACATAGAAACATAGACTTTAACGGCAGATAAGGACCACTTGGCCCACCCAGTCTGCTCATTTCCCTACCTACAGGATTGGCCGCAGATGCTAGTTAACCAACAGCCTATTTCTTCCTACCCCCCACAAGAATTGCCTTATGTCTGTCCCATGCATTCTTGAATTTTCCTACAGTTTTAGACCCCACAACCTCCTCAGGAAGGCTGTTCCATGCATCCACTACCCTCTCTGTGAAAAATACTTCCTCCATTGCCCCGGAACCGCCCCCTATCTTTAAATTGTGTCCTTGTTCTTGTACACGTCTCTTTTTCTGAAAGATGCTACCCTCTTGGACTTTGTTGATTCCACTGAGGTACTTAAAAGTTTCTATCATGTCCCCCTCTCCTTCTTCTCAAGGGTATACATATTAAGCTCCTTTAGTCTCTCTCCTCTGCTACTCTTTGCAGACCCTGTGCCATTTTAGTTGCCCTCCTCTGGACTGCCTCTATCATGTCTATATCCTTGCGGAGATGGGGTCTCCAGAACTGGATGCAGTACTCCAGACGGGGTCTCACCAACTGTCTGTACAGAGGGATAACAACTTCCTGTTTTCTGCTGGTGATGCCTCTCCCTATGCATCCCAGTATTCCCCCAGCACTCCCTACTGCCTTCCCACATTGCTTGCCAACCTTAAGGTCATCTGATATGATTACCCCCAGGTCCCTTTCCTTTTTTGTTGTTGTTACTACCTCCACCCCATTGTGTAATCATCCCCTGGGTTCTTGTTTCCCAGGTGCATTATTTTGCACTTCTTTGCATTGAATCCTAGCTGCATACTTCTGACCATTCCTCCAACCTTGCCAAGTCCTTCTCATCCTTTCCACGCCTCCTTGTGTATCAACCCTGTTGCAGATCTTTATCATCTGCAAGGGCATCTTTCCTTCCAGTCCCTCTGCAATGTCACTTATAAAGACATTAAAAGGACTGGTCCCAGTACTGAACCCTGCTGTACCCCACTAGTAACCCCTCTTTCTTCAGATGTACTCCATTTACAATTACCTTCTGTGTCCTGTTGTCCAGCCAATGTTTCACCAGGCTACCACCCTGGGACCCACTCCCAGGCTGGTTAATTTGACTATTAATCTTTGTGTGGGACTGTGTCAAATGCCTTACTAAAGTCTAGGTAGGCCATGTCCACAGCCCTCCTGGTCTACTGCTTGGTCACCCAGTCAAATAAATCTATTAGATTTGTCTGATATGACCTTCCCGCTGTGAACCCATGCTGCCTTGGGTCCTGTGCCCCACTGGCCTCTAGGTACTCAACAATTCTTTCCTTCAGAAGTGACTCCATCACGTTCCCTCCCACAAAGGTCAAACTGACAGGTCTGCAGTTTCCTGCCTCTGTCTTGGTTCCACTTTTGTGAAGGGGAATCACATCCACCTTCCTCCAGTCCTCGGGTAGCACACCATCCTCCCATGATTTATTAAAAAGAGCAGTCAGTGGTTTCACTAGTTCCCCCCTTAATTCTTTTAGAATTCTGGGGTGAATACCATCAGGCCCCATTGCTTTGTCCACCTTCAGTTTTAGGAGTTCTTGCACAAGCCTTTCTTCTGTGAAAGGGCTGGGATCGACCCCCCTATCAAGAGTGCTTCTTTTAATTGGATTAGGCACTTCCCCCTCCTCTTTTGTGAATACTGAACAGAAATATTCGTTCAGTATCCCTGCTTTTTCACTGTCCCCCTTTGCCCATCCACCATTCATTCTATGCAGCCTCACTATCCCTCCATTTGTCTTTCTACACTCTCTGATGTACCTATGAAAGGTTTTATCCCCCTCCTTAACAGAGTTGGCTATCTTTTCCTCAATTTGGGCCTTTGCTATTCTGACTTCCTTCCCTGCTTCCTTCTGCCTTAACTGGTACAGCTGTCTGTCCTGCTCCTTCTGTGTTTTCTTATACTTCCTGAATGCTGTCTTTTTCTCCCTGACTTTCCCAGCCACCAATTTCGAGAACCATAGTGGCTTTTTCTTTCATTTTGATTGGTTTATTTGCTTCACGCAAAGGCTTGTTGCCTCTGTGATGGCAGTTTTGATGATTCCCCATTGTTGCTCCACCCCTCCTTCAACCCTGTTTGCTAGTGCTTTTCTGAGGCACTCTCCCATCTTGCCAAAGTCAGCCCTCCTGAAGTCCAATACCCTCACTTTTGTATGGCTTGACTCTGTAGCTGAGTTTAATGTGAACCACACTGTTTGATTGTCACTTGTTCCCAGATGGCAACCTACTTCTAGACCTGAGATCTTCTCACTGTCCCCATTTGAGAGTACAAGGTCCCTAAGATTGCTCCCTCATAAGTGGGTTCTAAAACTAGCTGTCTGAGGCCTGCCACCTGTAGGGCATCAAGAATGGCCCTGCTCTTGGATGTGGCTGCAGCAAATGTGCTCCAGTTAACATCTGGCATATACAGGTCTCCCATCAACAGTATCTCCCCTTTCTCTGCCATCCTAAGAAAACCTTCTATCATATCCTTGTCCATTCCCTCCCCCTGACATGAGGATCTGTACACAAACCCTGTGCAGGTTGTGGTGCCCTTTCCAGTCTCCAAGGTGACCCACAGTGCCTCTTCTCCTCCCTGTTTACTCTTTTGTTCAGTTGCTTTTATCCCTTTCTTTACATAGAGGGCTACTCCTCCCCCTCTTCTCCCCTGCCTGTCTCTCCTGTAGGTTATGTACTCTGGTATATTAACATCCCAGTCATGGTTCTGTGTGTACCATGTTTCTGTGACTGCTACAATATCCAGGCATTCCTCTTCTATCAAGGCCACCAGCTCAGGGAGCTTGTTGCCCAGACTACGGGCATTGGTACTCATTACCCTCCCATTTCCTGATGGCCTTACTCCTTCTTGCCCCTTCCCCATCCTTCTTTCCTTTGTTACTTTCCCCATTTACCCCTGCCCTTCTCCCTATCACCACCTCTATGTTGGTGTTTACTGCACTTACTACCATGATTTTTTGGGGGGCTAGGATTTCCATGCTCTTTTCCAGTGCCTCCCCCCTTGGCTAGTTTAAATGTTTGCCAATGAAGCATTTAAAACTATCACCTAGGATCCTGGTTCTTCTCCTGGACAGATGCAGACCATCATGCCAGTATTGGTTTGCATCACTCCATGTGGACCCCCAGTCCCCAATGAAGCCAAACCCCTGATCTCTGCACCAGTTCTTCAACCACTGATTGAACCCCATGGTGCTGAGCACCCTAGCCTCTCCTACGCCATAGATGGGCAGCACCTTTGAGAAGGTTACCATGCGTGCTACTTGTCTAAGGCCCCTCCCAATTCCACAAACTCTTCCTGCACTGCTCTAATCCCTTTCTTAGCCAGATCATTTGTCCCTAGGTGGACAATGACATCCAGCTCCCTCCCCTGTGCAGCTGCTCCGGCAATCCTGAGAATTCGCTCCCTGTCCCTCCAAGCCATGGTGCCAGGCAGACACCTTACCTCCTTCTCCCCTTCCTCCCCTAATATGAAAAGGTAATTTTCTGTTGAGCACTAGGTTATGCATTAGAGAAAGAGTAAGTTGCTTCTGAGAGTCCTAGATTTCAAATTGGCTTAGTAGCTCAGATAGTAGCACAGCTGGAGCAATAGTTCAGGCAGCCTGGGTTCAGATCCCAGCTAAGGCACTTATTCCTATCTCTCTCTTCTGCTTCTGTGGTTTCCATATATGTGCACACCACACCCTCATGAATGGTGCACCCTTGTGTTTGAACAGTTCTATTCATTATGTATCAACTGACTTGTCAGATATATTAATTTCTATGTATTTTCAGTGCTGAATTTTATTGTATAAAAGGTTCATCTACTGTAACTAAATGCTGTTAGCACCCTTTTGAAAAAGAGCATCTGCTAAATTGGGCAATCCTTGTACATGTATTATACAAATAAAATATATACTACTACTTTGACATGCTTTTTTCTGTTATGTGTATTGGAGTTATATTCTGTGATGGTTAAGCTGTGTTCTACTATTCCTGTTTCACTGTTTTCACTTACACTTGTGTTGTGCATAATTTATACCAGGACTAGGTTCATAGGTTCATATGTGTCATACGAGTCATGCAGCTTTTGCAAGCCATAATTTGACTCACCACATATCAGTAGAAATAACTGGTTTTAATATCACTCATATACTTATCCAGTAATCTTTTGAAAGACTCCACATTATTCTGGAGCTGCTAATTCAGGCAAGGCATTCAACACACTTACAACTCTCTGATTAAATTAGTTCCTTCTTCTTGAAATGCTATACAGTTCTCCAGTTAGCTGATAACAATGGGATCTTGTTACTCTGTGTCCCTCCTTTTTTCTCAAACCTGATGATTCCCATGTGATCTCATCATGTAAGGCCTTATAGACATAACAGAGGTCACCTTTAGTATTTCTGTATGTTACTGAGTGTAACCCTAAATCTTTTAGTCCAGCCTCACAATATTTTATTTTTTACATTACAAATGTTTTAGTTATCTTCCTCTGAACCCTCTCCTCCAGTTTTATAATTCCTACATTTTGGGGCTTGCAGGAAGGGGCAACATATTCTAATACAGGTCTAACTAATGATATATACAAGGGAATAAGGACTTTCTTATATCTACTTTTAATATTTCTCAAAATATTACCAACTATCCTATTTCCTCTCTTTGCCACTTCTCTGGCCTGGTTATCAAAATTGAATGTATTACTTATGATTATATCCCAAATCCCTTTCATTCTCAGTGCTGTCTATTACTTTATTGTTGATTGTGTATTCTGCTTTAATATTGTTATATCCAAGATGCATTTCTTTACATTTCTGTTCATTGAACTGAAGCTTATGTTGAGTTGCACATTCCTCCAGATGATGTATTTGCTTTTGAAAGTTTTTTGCAAAGTCCATATTATTTATTATTGCCCCCAATTTCATGTCATCTGCATACTTGCAAAGCCACATCTTTTTGCCATTTTTGTAGTTGACACAAATATACTGAATAATGTTGGTCCCAGAATTGAGCCCTGAGGAACTCCACTTGTTACTGTCCCCCAGTCTGATCAAAATCTCCAGATACTGGCTCACTGTTTTCTATTACTGAGCCATGATTTAGCCTACGCTACCAGACATGCATCCAACTTTGTTTCTATCAAGACTTTTATCAGCACTTTATGAGATGCCGAATCGAAGACCTTTGCATAATCCAAGGTTGCTAGTGCCAGTAAATAATTACAATATGTATATCTCTTTAAATACTGGCTATAAAAGGGTAATTTTGTTCTAGCCTAGGTTATCTCTGAAGAAGTCCCATCTATGGATGAACCATTAAATGTAACATGTCTGTTTGTTCACTTGCTGCTTCCTACAGTTATTTGCTGCACATGAATAAAGTTTCATTTCAACAATATTTTACTCCTTGGATGTTTGTTCTTGGCTCAGTATATTTGTTGCTGTCATCTCACTGCTGCTTTCCATCAACATTATTAGCAAACTGGGGTAGTGAGTGTCTATTTACACTTTTACTGTAAAACAAAAATGTATTAAACAGATCAGACTACTTGAATATTTGATATATACAGTATACATATCTATATATATATACATATATATATCTATATAGATATAGATATATATATGTATATAGATAGATATATACATATATTGCAGTATCTTATATATGAAAGAACACTCAAGTTCTTACTCAGGAACTGAATGCAAAGATGATGGTCAAAGTAGTCAAGCTTTTAAATCTATTATCTAGATTGTAACAAATGTTTTAATTGCTTCTTTGACTTCCTTGTTCCTTAGAGCATTAATGATGGGATTTAGTGATGGGGATAAAACAGAACGGAAAAGAAAAAACAGGGCATGAATTTCATCAAAACCACCGCTTGTGCCATATGTTGTATATGCAATAATAATTGAAAGATAAAACACAGGTACTACCATCAAGTGAGAGCTACCTGCACAGAAAGCATTCTGACACTCCTCTGCAGAACTGATTTTCATCACAGACTTAGGGATTTTTAATGTTTAGGTTGTTACAAACTTTATAATTGCTTCTTTGACTTCCTTGTTCCTTAGAGCATAAATGACGGGATTTAGTGCTGGAGCTAAAACAGCATGGAAAAGAAAAGCCAGGGCATGGAATTCGTCAAAACCACTGTTTGTACCATATGTTGTATATCCAATAATAATTGATAGATAAAACATGGTCACTACCATCAAGTGAGAGCTACATGTAGAGAAAGCCTTCTGACGCCCCTCTGAAGAACTGATCTTCATCACAGACTTAAGGATTAAGATGTATGAAAATAACACTAGAGAAAAAGGTACACATATAAATATAATGGCATCACACATTGCCCAGAATGTAATGGATGTTATATCGGCACAGATCAAATTGGCTATGAAATAGTGATCACAAAAGAATTGATTGATTTTATTGGGTCCACAGAATGGAAACTGTGCTGTAAAGATAACTATTGGCACTGCGACCATGCACGATAAGGCAAAGCTGCCTACTGTTATTTGAATATTAAACTTTTTTGTCATAATAGACATGTAATGCAGAGGGTTACAGATTGCTATGTAACGGTCATATGCCATTGCTACAAGAAGAAAAGATTCAAAAAACCCCACAGTATAGTAACTTAATTGTTGAAAAACACATGCAATGAAAGAAATAGAATTGGCTTTAATCAGAAATATTGCCAACATCTTTGGAATAGTCGTGGTTGTAAACAGTATATCTGAACCAGCCAGGTTACCAATGAAAAAGTACATGGGTTTGTGCAGCTTCTGATCTGTCACCACTGCAACCAGGAGGGAAGCATTTCCTAGAAGTATTATCAGGTAGAGAATCAGAAGCACAAAAAACAGCTCAAACTGATAGTCTTGAAGGTATGGAAATCCAAGGAGTATAAACTCTGTCACATGGGTCTCACTGTCATTGTAAATCACCATGGCCCACTTGTGTTGTCTTTTAATCTAGATAAAACAAAAAAGACAGTGTCTTAGCAACTTTAATACAGTTATAAACTTTTGATAATTCTAGAGATTTCCTTTGTTACACAGTGGTAGCCAGTAACAGGATGCACAATATCCAGATATATCATGATATAGCACAGTAAATCCTTATTCATTTCACTTGTATTTCTTATGGTATTTCCTGATACTATATATCCAAAATATATAGCACATATTTGTCACTGGATACTATTGTATATTGTGCTGTGGCGCTGACCTTGATTTTTTGAAAAATGTACATCTACAGTACTGAACTTTTTAGAGTTGCTTTACCTACTGTAGTAACAGCTGTAAAGTTGAAATGTATTTGCCATTGTTACTTATCACTTTGTGAGTATCCCAAATTCAGACCAGCAATTGTTCTAAAATGCCCACATTATCATCCCTTGATCACTCTTGAAGTACCTGGCACCCCATTCACAACTGCAATTAAATGGCAGAGATGGTCAAAATGATGAAATAGTACCACTGTTCTAACTAGCATACCTTTGCGCCACATACAAAAGTGTTACAAGCATTTCTTTGTGCTGCTGCAATAGGTATTGTGCTGGTATAGACAAAGGAGTCACTATGTAAAATAATGTGCTGTGCTCAGACATTTAGCTTTCTGCCCCAGGAGTATTTATTAAGCCCTTAACTTGGCCTTGCTCAAAACCATTAATGGTTTAGGTGCCTACTCCCTGTACTGGCAAGCTGTTCCACAGCTCAACCACTGTCTCTGTAAAATAGAACTTTCTCACATGTACCTCCTAAACCTCCCCTTCCCTTGCTTCCACTCATGTCCCACTGTCATTGACTCATTGTTGCTGCTGAACAGTTTCTCAGTTTATCCTGTTCATTCCTTTCAGGAACCTGTAGGTCACTGTCATATTGCCCTCTCACTTATTCATTTATTTATTTATGACTTTTTGACCAGGTAGGGTGCACTGAGCCTGAGGACCATTTACAGGCATGGCCCGGGCCTAGTAGGCACAAGCAAGTAAACAGTATCATATAAGAAATGTATAGCAACATCACTTGGTAAAGGCACAGTTACAGAGCATACTAAGTATAGGCATGACAAGCAGTCAATGGTAAACTTACAGTCTGATTAGATACAGACCAGTAGAGGAGGCAGTATGGTTTTACAGAATCAAATACAGTGGTAGCAAAAGAAAAAAAAAATTGCACTTAGGCACAATGAGGAGATTAATCCATTTACCCCCCCCTCACTCTCCTCACACAGAAGATACCCTAAGCAGGCTATAGCATCACAGGAAGGTGAGAGAAAACAGGTAACTGGTCCAAGGCAGCGTTGAAAGGTGGGTGTTACCTGGGGGGACAGCTACAGCTGTCCCTAATGTGGAGCCAGGATTTGAAATTAAGCTTAAAGGCAAGAGGTGTGGTGGATGATCTGAGTTGGGCAGGCAGCCTGTTCCATAGCAGGGAAGCTGCAACCAAAGGGCTTTCCCACCCATGTTAGTGGCAGTCCATGGTGTCTCTAGTGGAGGGACAGAGGAAGGGAGGAGAAGAGATGCCTAGACAAGGTACAGGGTTTGAAGAAGGTGGATAGAGGGGAGGCAGTACCACTTCTGATACAAGTATCAGTGAGGCAGCCAAGGGTGAAGTCAAAGTGACCTTGCAGTGAGAGCCAGTTTAGAGAGTGGTAAAGGTCACAGTGATGAGCGAAGTAGGGGATGGACAGGGCAAAGCAGCAGATGATATTGTAAACAGTCACAAGTCATGTCCAAAGGGCAGAGGAGAAATGAGAGTAGACTGGGGAGCAGTAGCCCAGGATGGGGAGAAGCTTTCCTCTTGCAATAGCATTGCGGGCCTCAGGAGTTAGGAGGGGTAGAACTCGATATGTTGCACAGAGTTTCAGATTTATCCTGTGAACTACTGAGTTGATATGATCAGTGAAGGAGGGGGAGGGGTCCTGTGTGACCACCAGGTATTTGAAGGAGTGGAGTGGATAGTTTCGAGGGCAGGGCCACTGGCAGGATGGATAAGTAGAGAAGAGCTAGTTTTGTGGGCTCTTTCAAGGAAAGGTTTTGACCTGAACAGCATTGCCTTGGTCTTTTTGGCATTAACTATCATCAGATTGTCAGAGAACCAATTATAGTCAGCGTAGTAGTTCTGTGTGAGGACGGAGGATATGTGCAGAATAAATTTGTCACTGTGGTATATAACCAGAACATTGGAGTAGAGGAGGGATTTGCAGGTGAGACTGTCTGATGTGAGGGTTTTGGTGAAAATGGTGAAGAGAAGGGGGCCCAGAATGAAGCCCTGTGGGACCCCAGAGGAGACAGATAAGGTGGGAGAAATGGATGAGCCTATGCAGACATATTGAGAGCAGCCAGTAAGGTAACTCTGAAACCACTGGGTTGTTTCCTTGGAGGAGCCAGTCAGGTTCAGTTTGGAGAGGAGAAGAGAATTGTTTTTGAAATCAAAGGCTTTTGACAAATCAACAAATACGGCACCGGTGGCCAACCCTTGATCCATATTTGTAAATATATGGTTGGTGAATAGGGCTAGGGCTGTGGAGGTGCTGTGGTACTGGCAGAAGCCATGTTGCTGGCTACAAAGGATATCACATTTGGTGAGGTACTCTGACAGTTATTGATGCACAACTTTTTCGAGGAGTTTATTTAGGTGGGGAGGATGGATATTGGTCAGTAGTTATCAGAGGAGAGACTGTTGCCTGTTTTGAAAATAGGCATGGCTTTGGCAGTTTTCCAAGAGAGAGGCATGAAAGAGGTAGTCAAGGCCAGATTGAGAATGAATGACAGGGGTTTGGCAATGACAGAGGCCACAGTTTTGAGGAACACAGGGGAGATGCTGTCAGAGCCTGGGATGTTACAGTTTGGCAGGCCCCAGAGAAGTTTAAGAGAATCTTTTCAGGAGATGACTTTGAAATGGAAAGTGGGTGGAGGGAGGATGAGCAGACTAAGTGGTGCCAGGGTGTGCTGGGTGCCCAGTCCGGAGGGGGGGAATAGGTGGTGGTGCTTAACCATGTAGTGGTGGGGATATAGGAAGGAAGTTTGCTCAGGAGGGCTGACAGGTCAGTAAATCTGAGGATAAAGGTGTTGGCTACCATAGCAGGGTCAATCAGGAGGCCAGATGGGGACCTGATGTGAATGTTCTAGCCTCTGTTGAGTACTTGTTCAGTGTCCTAAGCTGATCCTTATAGAATCTGCCCTGTTAGCCTTGAACTAAGGGTAGAACTAGTGACACCACTGACTACCCTCTTTAACAAATCATGGGAGGATGGGGTGGTACCAGAGGACTGGAGGAGGGCAGATGTTATTCTACTTCACAAAAGTGGGAGAAGGGCAGAAGCAGCAAACTACAGACCTTTTAGTTTAACCTCAATGATAGGGAAAATGATGGCATCACTTCTGAAGGAAAGAACTATTGAGTACCTAGAGGCCAGAAGGGCACAGGACACAAGGTAGCATGGATTCACAGTGGGAAGGTCATGTCAGACAAATCTAATAGATTTCTTTGATTAGGTGACCAAAGTAGTAGATCAGTGAGGGGCTGTGGACATGGCCTACCCAGACCTTAGCAAGACATTTGACACAGTCCCACACAAAAGATTAATAAACAAATTAGCCAGCCTGGGAGTGGGTCCCAAGATGGTAGCCTGGGTAAGGAACTGGCTGGAGAACAGGACACAGATGGTAATAGTAAACAGAGTCCACTCTGAAGGAAGAGGGGTTACTAGTGGGGTTCACTACTAGGACTGGTCCTCTTCAATGTCTTTATAAGTGACATTGTAGAGGGACTGGAAGGAAAAGTAAGTCTCTTTGCAGATGACACAAAGATCTGCAACAGGGTTGATACATAAGGTGGGGTGAAAAGGATGAGAAGGGACTTGGCAAGGTTGGAGGAATGGTCAAATGTATGGCAGCTTAGAGTCAATGCTAGGAAGTGCAAAGTAATGCACCTGGGAAACAAAAACCCAGGGGAACAGTACACAATGAGGGGTGAGATACTTACAACAACAAAAATGGAAAGGGTAGGGGTAGTCATATCAGATGACCTAAAGGTGGGCAAGCAATGTGAGATGGCAGTAAGGTGGGCTGGGAGATACTGGGACACATAAGGAGAGGCATCACCAGTAGAAAACAGGAAGTTGTTATCCCTCTGCACAGACAGCTGGTAAGACCCCTTCTAGAGTACTGTGTGCAGTTCTAGTGGCCCAGTCTCTGCAAAGACATAGACAGAATGGAGGCAGTCCAGAGGAAGGCAACTAAAATAGTGCAGGATCTGCACCAGAAGACATAAGAAGAGAGACTTAAGGAGCTTAATATGTAAACCCTTGAGGAAAGGAGGGAGAGAGAAGACATGATAGAAACTTTCAAGTACCTCAAGGGAATCAACAAAGTCCAAGAAGGTAGCATCTTTCAGAAAAAGAAGTGTGCAAGAACAAGGGGGCACAATTTGAATATAGTGGGGGGACAGCTCAGAGGTAATGTGAGGAAGTATTTTTTCATGGAGAGGGTTGTGGATGCATGGAACAGCCCTCCTGAGGAGGTTGTGGAGTCAAAAATGGTGGTCGCATTAAAGAATAGATGGGACACACATAAGGCAGTTCTAGGGGTTGGGGGTAGGAGGAAGTAGGCTGTTGGTTAACTAGGATCTGCAGCTTATCCATTAGGTAGGGAAATGGGCAGACTGGGTGGGCCAAGCGGTCGATATTTGCTGTCAGATTCTATGTTTCTATGTCTCACAATTCAGACTAATACCACGTTATGCTTTCGATGCAAATGTATATACTTGGTTCCTGGAGAATATGTGAGCCTTGTTTGTATATGTTGTAATGACTCAAAAATGTTAATTTCAGTATTCAAAACACAGGTAAGCACAGTAATGCAGCTCTTAATCTAAAGTGATCAGTTAGTGTAGAAACATGTAAGAATATCTATTTTACTTGCTTTTTACTTCATACTGTATGAGAATACATTTATCCCATAAGTTGGAAGTACTTCATCATGGGAATGCAAGTGATATTGAATCTGCAACATCTCTGCCATTCTTTAAGAATGGAATGTCAAAACAACAGTATATTTGAATGTAGTAGTAAACAGTAGCATATATGAAATGAAAAGCAGAAGTTAGATTTGAATCAGAAATTAGGAGCTATGCGTGAAAACTCTCTATCTTGTATTTTCTAAACTTGGATAAGGACTTCAAAGGGAAGAGGAGAAAGGCAGAGAGTGGATGTAATAAGGGAGAAGAAAGACTTAGTATTCTAGAGCAATGATAGATGGAGAAGGGGTGCAGCCCCAAAAGCCCTCTCACAGATCAGACCGATACCAATATGATTGAATGCTTTACAAGTGAAAATAAAAAGATAGATGTGAAATGAAACTGTGTCTCTAAGCATCTTGCTTTGTGTGTATATATATATATATATATAGATATACATACACATATTCTTTGCAAAAAACTACATTAATGCAGACATTATGGTTGTAGTCTCCCTTGTCTCCCTACCTAACTTCAAGGTGATATACTCATGCACAATTAACAAAGCTTGTAATTGCTTTGCTTGTTCTTCTGAGGCTCCCAAATCCACTGCAGTATGCCACCCTGCTTGAACCTGTCTACAGCTGTTTACTCTGTCTTGCCTTCACCACTTCTGTGGTATTTTCTCTGTTTTTTGCAGCCAAAACTATTCGTTCCCCCTCCACCACTCTCCCCCCCCCGTCTCCTCTCCTGGTTGGAGTGTCAGTAAACAGTAAAGCATGAGATACCGCATTAATATACTGACTCTAGCAGAACTGCCCAATTACCGTGTCAGCATTACATTCCTCCCTAAATTCTTCCCGCTTCCACTGTGTTATTGTACTCCTCTCCTGAACCACCGCCACAGTCATCGCTCTACCCGTACATGGTTACCATAACATTTATCTGCACTGCTGATGTTTCTCTTTTTCCCTATGAACCTTTGCATGGTGTTACTTGTATTTGTACCATCTGTATTTTGCTCATATGTAATTTTAACCTGGGGCTGTGCCCACATTGTAAAAAGCTACTTATGTTGTATAGATTGCGTAACACTGTATAAATATGCTAACCAGGTCCACCTTGCAAATGAGCTTTGCTCAACGATGACCACCTGGATAAATAAAGACTTTGATTGATTAATTATAGAAATGCCAAGCATACAAAGACGGAAAGGGGAAAAAACATTATTGATTTAGGTCTTCAGAGTATTGATGAATCAGTGGTGGGGTCTCTCTTGGGGTTGTCAAACCTATTGCTCATCCCCCACCCAGCCCATAACCATCTGTCTGAAGCACTAGGTATGGTTCCATCTTTATGCCTCATACATATACACTATGGCCAACATACTCTGTTACAGCTTTCTTCATTAAGGGCTCAAGACATCAAATTTGACAATGTGTGACCCTGGGTAGGGGTGGGCATTAGGATTGATAACCCCAAGTAAGACCTTACCACTGATTCATCAATACTCCAAAGACCCAGATCCCTAATGTTTTTTAATTTCCCATATTTGTACGCTTTGCATTTTTATAACCCTAATGTCTGCATTAACATAGATTTTTTTCAAAGAATTTCCCTTCTTGTTGCCTTAGTCCTTCCCCTACTTGCATGTATATGTGTGTGTGTGTGTGTGTGTGTGTGGTGGTGGTGGTGGGGGTGGGAGGGGAATGCGCAGTTAGGGTTTTAACCCTAACACCAAATTTCCTCACATTTGTCACTGTGGAACAACCCTAACTGATGCATTAAATGGATTTTTTTGCCACGAATGTCCCTTCTTTTTGAGAATGTGCACTATAAATAGTGAATGGAATGTGGTGGTGGGAGCGAGGGGCCCACCATGTGAACTGTTGTCACTTCACTGTGGAAAAACTGTATGACTGACTGAAATGAAAATCGGTAAATGAAGACATATACCATACCACAACATGTATAACAAATGTTATCTGAAACTGTTCAACAGCTGCACAATGTCTCACTGGGAAAACTACACAGGAGTGCCAAAAGAACATTTTTGCCACTTCGCTACACAAGAACCATATAACAGACAGAACCAAAAATTGGTAAAAGAAGACATGTACCATAGTACAGCTTGTGTCTAGAATTGTATGAATATCCATTCAATGGTCATACAGAGCCACGAGCAAACAACCGTGCAGGCACAATTCAGTAACTGTAACTGCCAGCGACCCATGAATTGTCACAGTCAAAGATCTGTTATAAATCTTTCTACATTCCAAATGCCAGGCGAATCAGACACAAGGTTCAAAAGTTATTAAAGTGGAATGAACCAAATTTTCATTCATAGGAGTGGCATAATTCCACACCTGCTTATATTTTACACAAAACCCACTGCAAGGCATCTTTGGACCATTAGGGCTACCTACGCTATAAATTTCAAACCAGTAGCACCATGCAGAACTCCATGCGCAAAACATTAACTGCATCTTGCAGTATCTCCACAGTGAATTCTTTTTTCAACATGTAAGCAGCATAATTCACATCTCCAGGACATCCACTCAACACCCTCCAGATTCGATGTGAAAAGACCAAGCCATTCCAGAGAGACTCCATTTTTACATTTCTGCACCTTTAAGAAATCTTCCGCCACAAAATGACAGAAATCGCAGCTGAAAATGTACTAAAATGGCAGACCTGGTGGCCGAAAAATCTGTAACAGCAAGTGGGAACAACTTCAAATGGAACAACATTTTTGCACGAAATAAAAACTGGCATGTTTCTTGAACAAAGGTCTTTCAATGTGCCAAGTTTCAGACCAATCAACCACACATTGGCGGCACTACATTGGCTGTGCTATGCATCATGCAAGACACTGAAGAACAATAGCAAAAACATTATGTTTTGCACTGTACTATGCAAAAAGCGTATGGACCAGTGAAATATAAACTGGTAAATCAATAGATGCACCATTCCACTCCATGTATACCAAATTGTAACCAAATCTCTTCAACAGTTGAAGAGCAGCACAAGCATAAGGCTTTGCACGAGTGGAGAAAAATACATTTTTGGGCACTTCATTCTGCAAAAAACATATGCAGATGTCAAATGAAAATTGGTAAATGCACAGAAGTACCATAATGGACCAAGTATTACTAATGTCACAGAAATCCACAGAAACGCAAGTGTTAACACAAACGAAAATGGTTACGCAATCAGTAACGTAAACACAAGTGCAAACGTTAATGCAAACACAAATGGTCATGCAAACAGTAACGAAAATGCAAAAACAGAAACGGTAACATTAACGCAAATGGTAATGGCAACAGTGAAGTAAAAGAAAATAGTAACACTAACGGTAATGCAAACGCAAGCACAAATGGTAACGCACGCGGTGACGCAAATGGAAATGATAACACAAACAGTAAGACAAACAAAAGCACAAATGTAAATGCAAACACAAATGGTTACACAAATGGTAATATAAATGCTAATGGCAATGGAAATGCAAATGGTAATGAAAATGCAAACGGTAACACAAATGCAAACAGAAATGCAAACGGTAACAGCAACAGTGACACAGAAGGAAACAGTAATGCACTCAACAAAGGAAATGGTACCAAAAATGCAAAAGCTAAGGTCAACAGAAATGCAAACAGTAACGAGCATGCAAACAGTTACGGTAACAAAATTGGAAATGCAAACAGTAATGGTAACACCAATGATGATGCCAAAGTAAACACTAATGCAAACGAAACGCAAATGAAAGTGCGGACGCAAACGCAAATGGTAATGCACACGGTAATGCAAAAGTAAATGCTAATGGTAATGCAAACGGTAACAGTAATGCAAACGCAAGCGCAAACACACACGTAAAGGGTAATGCACACAGTGACATAAATGTAAATTCTAACACAAACAGTAACGGAAATGCAAGCGGAAACACTAACGGTAACAGCAACGCAAACTCATATGCTTTTTTCCCAAAAAGGTGCATTCAGAAGCACAGTGAATACAAACAATGTGTGCATAGTAATGGCCCTCAGAGCAGAAAATGAGCACTTGGAATACTAAACTGCTTATATCTCAGGAGCCGTACGACGTAGAAAAAAAAATTAAAATCTCATATTATATAAAACTGTCCAAGCTAGTTTTGTTCTTAACCCCCTAGTGGGGGACTAAGCATTTTTCCAATTAAAAGTCCGTATCTCAAACCGTTTTCGAGATACGGGTCCTGAAAGGCGCAGCGGATGCCGTAATGTTATCCTATGGGGAAAATTGTCAAATTCAGAGTACCGTAACTTTGCATCCCTCTAATATTTTGTCATCAAACTACCATAAGGCACATCTGTGGGATCTTGGCTTTCTTCCCTCCAAATTTCAGACCAAAAGACCAAACTGTTCTTTTGCAGCAGGGTGGCAAAGATTCACTATTGTTTTGGACATAGTGCCGCAAAGCACTTTTGCAAATCATGTCACTTTCGCAAATAACATCATGAAAGTGTTGCATATGCGAAAGTACTTTGCAACACTACTGTTTACAAAAACTTAAAAAACGTATTTCTGGGGTGTTTTACCCCACAAAAAAGACATGGCTAGCATCATCAGGGCTTGACTAGGTGAACACAACAAGAATTGTGCCCCTAGAGGGTCCCAAATTTAAATGCCAAGCATTTCTGTGACCACCAACTGAAAACAAGATGGCTGATTTGTGACACTACAAGGGTCATTTTCGAAAGTAAAAAGTGCATTTGTGACACTTTCACATATTTTAACTTTTCCCATTGACTATGATGGGACACTTGTTTTTTGAATAACGTTTGAACTGTTTAATATTTTTTCATGAAATCTTTGAAAGACACATCGGGGACCCCAACTGCATGTTCCCTGAAGGTTTCACACCAGTCGCTCAAACTGTGTGGGCTGTAGGAGTGAGCAAAGAATGCACAAAAATCCATACTTTGTGCATTTTTCAGAGCTCTGTAGCTCCGCATCCATACATCTGACTATAGTAAAACATAGCAGATCCAGAGATATATGATACCGCACCACGCATTCCAAACTTCAGGCAAATCCATCATACAGTGGCAAAGTTATTAAGCTGCCAAATTTCAGATTTAACCATAAATGGGGTACTCAACCCTAACTATAGTGGCACTACCATGCCACTATAATATAAATATATATATATAAAATGCAAAAAAGTGCAATATCATGCACATAGGGAAGAGAAGCCCTGAAGCCACCTATAGGTTGGGAGGGGAGTGGCTGGCACTCACAAGGGAAGAAAGAGACTTGGGCATCATCATCACAGATTACCTGAAATCATCCAAGCAGACCAGTAAAGCAGTAGGTAAGGCTAGACGGACACTGGGGTGTATTAGTAGGGATATCACAAGTCATAAAAGAGAGGTAATAATCCCTCTTTACAAGACACTGGTTAGGCCCCATCTGGAGTACTGCATGCAGTACTGGAGGCCACACCTGCACAAGGACATTAACAAAATGGAGGCAGTCCAGAGAAAGGTAACCAAAATGG
This sequence comes from Neoceratodus forsteri, assembly GCA_016271365.2. Classification (NCBI taxonomy): domain Eukaryota; kingdom Metazoa; phylum Chordata; order Ceratodontiformes; family Ceratodontidae; genus Neoceratodus; species Neoceratodus forsteri. The sequence goes on along the minus strand of CM057459.1, from coordinate 1,284,100,492 downwards.
TGCAGACACTGCTTCAGAAAACATATGAGGACAGATTAACGGAGCTCAATATGTATACCCTAAAGCAAAGGAGGGAGAGAGGTGATATGATTGAAACATTCAAACACCTTAAGGGCATTAACAAGGTGAAAGAGTCTAACACGTTTCAATATAAGAAAAATAGCAGGACAAGAGGGCACAGCATGAGATTAGAAGGAGGCCGATTAAGGTGTAATGTGAGGAAGTTCTTTTTCACAGAAAGGGTGGTGGATGCATGGAATGACCTACCTCAGAAAGTGGTGAATATGAATGAAGTGCAGGGTTTCAAACAGGCATGGGATAGGCATAAGGGAGTAATACAGATGAGTATGAATAGATAGGCCATTGACAGAGTACAGGCCTATGGCACATTCATAAGGTAGAAAAAATGGGCTGACTGGATGGCCCTTGTGGTTCTTATCTGCCATCAACTTCTATGTCTCTGTTTCTGTGTATATATGCAGTGGTGTCCCACAGGATGAAAACCACTTTTAAAGCACTCTGCAGTATGCTGCAGAAAACGTACTGAATAAAGCAGTGTGATTTCAATGGCAATTAGTCCCTTTTGTCATGCAGGAAACTGGCATTCACTTCATCCTGGCAATGTCACATTTTCCTGAATGACAAAAGAGACTAATTGCCATTGAAATTATATTGCTTTATTCAGTAGATCTACGCAGCATTCTGCAGAGTGCTGAACAATGATGCAGAATTGGGTTTCATACTGGGGATGCCACTATATATATAAATATATATATATAAAAAATATATATATATATATATATATAGTATATATGTATATATATATATATTTTAGTGTCGCGGTCACGCCACTATAGGGTTATGAAGGCACTTCTATGTTAAAGTCAAACGTTTGCACGTTAATAACTTTGGACCCACTCAACTGATTTGCCTGACATTTGGTATGCACTGTGGGGCATGGTAGATCTCTCGATCTGCCAAATTTAATTTCAGTTGGACTTACGGTCTTTGCTCACAGAAACGCTGAAAAATGCAATATTAGCAATATTATCCCATTTTGGAGGCAGTTTTGGGGATTTTGTCTGTGGCTCTGTGTGGCCACCATGTGGTGTGCTGCACTGTGAGATAGCTCATCTGAAAGAGCATGGCTGCCTGAACATGCTGCTTTTTGTTTGACGAAAAAATATTAAGGCATTCAAAAGGTATGCCACTTTTAAGTTCCCATTATAAGTCAATGGGAAAATTTATATGGTTGTTTTGTGAACAAAGAATGGGGTTCTGGCCATGTGGTCCCCACCGGTGGTCAAAGAATTTGCAGCATCACAGTTCAAGAATCTTTGTCCCCAAGAATTCTTTGATCACGAGGTCTGCCATCTTGTTTTTGCATTCCCCATCATGAAAAAACAAATATCTTCGCTCGGGGGTCACTCCTAAAGTAAAACTTGGATGGGTTTTACTCAGGGGGGCCTTGTTCTATCCAGCCATGCCTTTGGTTTGGTTAAAATGGCCAGACAATAGACTTAAAAGGTTTTAAATTCTCTGATCACGGCTCGCTAACGATCTTTGATCGCGAGCCTGCAAATTCTTTGATCGCGAGCTTCTTTGATCGCGATCTTGCATTGCAAGGTACAAATTTAATTTTCTGAGCCCAGGGGTAGCCTAGGAACAGAAATGAGGGTGGGTTTTGCTCAGAGGGCTTCGTTCTATCAAGGCATGGTGGTGGTTCCATGTAATTCTGCCTAAAACTCGAGTTTCAGCATTTTTTATTCTTTGATCGTGAACCTGCAAATTCTTTGATCGCGAGCCTGAAAATTTGTTGATAGCAAGATTCTTTGATATCAATCCTGCATTGCGAGGGAAGGACAAAATGGCCCTTTTAAAATTTTTATTTTCTCAGCCCAGGGGTGGCCTAGGAACACAAATGAGGGCGGGTTTTGCTCAGGGGGCTTCATTCTATAGAGGCATGGTGGTGGTTCCATGTAATTCTTCCTAAAACTCGAGTTTCAGCATTTTTTATTCTTTGATCGTGAGCCTACAAATTCTTTGATCATGAGCCTGCAAATTCTTTGATTGTGAGATGCTTTTATCGTGATCTTTGATTGTGAGGGAGGGACGAGATGGCCAGATTTTATAAACCATTAGATAGGGCAAGTTCACCAATCTTTAACTTTAAATATCTCAGAAACAGTTTGGTCTTTTTACTTGAAATTTGGAGGGTGTTCTCAGCATGTCCATTACATGTGAATTACAGTGTATATGTGTCGGAGAAAATTATTTTTGTGGAGAAATTGTGTGATGCAATTTACGTGTTGCGGATGGTGTTTTGCATTGTGCTGGTGGCTTGCAATTGATAGGGTACCTAGCCTTAGTGTCGTGGATGTAGTTTTCAGTCATTGTGCCTGTAAAATGTTAACAGGTGTGGAATTCTGCATCTGTGATGAATGAAAATCTCAAACTTTCACATGTTATATCTTGGACATGGTTTCGTGTTCTACATTGAAATTTGGAGGGTGTTGATGGTACATACATTTTTACAAGTTGGTTGGAGTGCAGGGCCCAAAGGGCCCTCACTTCCTCCAACTTCTGTAGGTTGTGGTTCCATAAGCAATCCATATTCATAACCTAAATTTTATGAATAAAATGAATTACTTCTGTTACATGTAGTTATCTCTTTCTATTTGTATGTATGTATGTATGTTTATACTGTATGTAACAGATAATTCACTCTAGGGTGTGTGGTCATGCGGCCACACCTGTTTTTGCTTTATCATATTCCCATACTTGCTGTTTCCTTGCTCTACTATGTTTAGTTCTATTTCTTGTACCCTTATCCCTTGCAACTGTTTTTGAAATACTTATGTTAAGTTCACTGCTACCTATTGTAGTGTTTTTGAACACTTAAGCTAAGTCATTGTTATTGTTTCTGATCTGCTATATCTGATATTGTCCTGTACACATGATTAGTGTAGTCTTTCTTACTTTGTTCTACTCTCCCGTGTCATGCCTGAAAATAGTCACTTTATGCCTAGTGCACCTACCCATTAAACAAAAACTAACTAAATAAATAAATAAAATTCTGAGCACTTTGTGTCAATGTAGCTTCACCAGGGGAAACACACCGTTGTACATTGTAATTACATTTTTTCACCCTAACAGTGCACCATTTTGTGTTTTCTATTGTTCATTGGTTCTAGCTGCACTATTCAGCATGTGAATGTGCAATCTTTGTGTCTCCTCGACTAAAGGAGCACTGCAGGCATTCAGAGCACTGGCATTAGAGTGCTGAGCCATTAGGGTGCCAAGATCAGGATTCACTGCTCCCTGCATGAGGTCCGCCAGCCCTGGAGTTGGTATCTATAGTTAGGGGTGTGTGGGAGCACAGCACCCCACAAGGGGTGGGTGTGTGGGGTGCAGCCCTCCACAAAAACAATGGTCAGTGACATTGCCAATTGGTGCCCTAATGGCTCAGTGCCATAATGCTGGTGTGTTCCAAGGGTGAAACCCTAAAGGAGCTTATTTTATGTGGAAAGTAGTGACTTTTAATCAGAAACCTTTAGAAATAATAAAAAATATTGTGCATTATCATTTCAGTTAGCTACCTCTCACAGTATTAAACTGTAGTTTCAGACAGACAGGTTAGTAACATCATACAAAAGAGGACAGGAGAGTGAGCACAGCATGAACCTGCACTTGCAGCAGGAGGCCCTTCAGCAACAGCATGGCAAAGTGAATTTAGCAGACTGGGAAACCATACCTCTCAATTTTTTGTAGCTGAAATGATGGACAGGGACACTCAAAATGAGGGACAATAAGGGACACTCTTGCTCATAATAAGGGAAAAAACCTCAGACACAGAGATACAAGCTCAGAACATTGTGGAAACCATTGTGTTTTACTGTTGCAAAGTTTATTTTTGATGTAGCATCTTGGAATATTATAAATGTCTAATTTAGCCCAGTGGCGCTGAGGGTTGAGGTGCTGGATGCCACACCTCGTGCTGTGCTGGTGACCAGGGTTCAGGAATGGACTCCGGCTGCCGTGGGCTGGTAGGGGGTAGGAAGGATTGAGCATCCTATGACTGATCTCCTTCCTCCGGGTTGGGTGAGGGATGTGCACTGCACTGCAGTGACACCCAGTGGAGGCTGGGTGCTCCACAGTCATGTACATGCATAGGGGGAGGAGCATGGTGGGAGTCTGCACATTAGGTGCATCGACCCCATTGCAAATCCAGCTCTTCGTTGGGGGAAAAAGTGGAAAATAGGTGGGGTAATCTCAGCATCTGATGGCCGAGCCCTGTACCCCTGGACTTGAAAGGTATCTTCACCAGATCCATGCCACAGGTCCCTATAGAAACATAGAAACATAGACTTTGACGGCAGATAAGGACCACTTGGCCTACCTAGTCTGCCCATTTCCCTACCTAGAGGATAAGCTGCAGATCCTATCTAACCAACAGCCTATTTCTTCCTACCCCCCACAAAAATTGCTTTATGTCTGTCCCATGCATTCTTGAATTCTCCCACAGTTTTAGACCCCACAACCTCCTCAGGAAGGCTGTTCCATGCTTCCACCACCCTCTCTGTGAAAAAATACTTCCTCACATTGCCCCTTAGCTGTCCCCCCTCTATCTTCAGATTGTGTCCCCTTGTTCTTGCACACCTCTTTTTCTGAAAGATGCTACCCTCTTGGACTTTGTTGATTCCACTGAGGTACTTAAACATTTCTATCATGTCCCCCCTCTCCCTCCTTTCCTCAAGCATATACATATTAAGCTCCTTTAGTCTCTCCTCGTATGGCTTCTCTTGCAGACCCTGCACCATTTTAGTCGCCCTCCTCTGAACTGCCTCCATCCTGTCTATGTCCTTGCAGAGATGGGGTCTCCAGAACTGGACACAGTACTCCAGATGGGTCTCACCAACTGTCTGTACAGGGAGATAATAACTTCCTGTTTTCTGCTGGTGATGCCTTTTCCTATACATCCCAGTATTCCCCCAGCCCTCCCTACCACCTTCTCACATTGCTTGCCAACTTTAAGGTCATCTGTTATGATTACCCCCAGGTCCCTTTCCATTTTTGTCGTTGTTACTACCTCCCCCCATTGTGTAATTTTACCCTGGGTTTTTGTTTCCCAGGTGCATTACTTTGCACTTCTTTGCATTGAATCCAAGCTGCCATACTTCTGACCATTCCTCCAACCTTGCCAAGTCCCTTCTCATCCTTTCCACGCTTCCTTGTGAATCAACCCTGTTGCAGATCTTTGTGTCATCTGCAAAGAGGTATACTTTTCCTTCCAGTCCCTCTGCAATGTCTTTTATAAAGACATTAAAAAGGACAGGACCCAGTACTTGAACCCTGCGGTACCCCACTAGTAACCCCCTTTTCTTCAGAGTGGACCCCATTTACAATTACCTTCTGTGTCCTGTTGTTCAGCCATTGTTTTACCCAGGCTACCACCCTGGAACCCACTCCCAGGCTGGTTAATTTGACTACTAATCTTTTGTGTGGGACTGTGTAAAATGCCTTGCTAAAGTCTAAGTAGACCATGTCCACAGCCCCTCCCTGGTCTACTACTTTGGTCACCCAGTCAAATAAATCAATTAGATTCATCTGACATGACCTTCCCACTGTGAACCCATGCTGCCTTGGGTCCTGTGCCCCACTGGCGTCTAGGTACTCAACAATTCTTTCCTTCAGAAGTGATTCCATCACTTTCCCTACCACAGAGGTCAAACTGACAGGTCTGTAGTTTCCTGCCTCTGTCTTGGTCCCACTTTTGTGAAGGGGAATCACATCTGCCTTCTTCCAGTCCTCAGGTACCACACCATCCTCCCATGATTTGTTAAAAAGGGTAGTCAGTGGTGTCACTAGTTCTCTGCTTAATTCTTTTAGAATTCTGGGGTGAATTTCATCTGGCCCCATTGCTTAGTCCACCTTCAGTTTTAGGAGTTCTTTCAGAACCCTTTCTTCTGTGAAAGGACTGGGATCGACCCCCCCTCCAGAGTGCTTCTGTTAATTGGATTTGGCACCTCCCCCACTTGCTCTTTTGTGAATGCTGAACAGAAGTATTCATTCAGTATCCCTGCTTTTTCACTGTCACTCTCTACCCACCCACCATCCATTCTATTCAGCCTCACTATCCCTCCCTTTGTCTTTCTACGCTCCCTGATATACCTATAAAAGCTTGTATCCCCCTTCTTAACTGAGTTAGCTATCTTTTGCTCAGTTTGTGCCTTTGCTATTCTGACTACCCTCCCTGCTTCCTTCTGCCTTAATTGGTACAGTTCTCTGTCCTGCTTCTTCTGTGTTTTCTTATACTTCCTAAATGCTATCTTTTTCTCCCTTGCTATAGGGGAGATCCTGTCATTGGCTGGTCAGTATGATGGGGTGTATAAATTTGCATGCAAGACTGAGTCCAGGGGTGTGGCTGCTAGTGGCCAGGGGTTGTGGGGAAATGCTCTGACCAGGGGAAAAAGAGTGACCTGATTAAAAAAAGTCTGAATTTACAGCACATTGTGTGTGTGGGCAGCACCTTTCCAATGAGGGATGCATAAAGAACAGAGCAAATCTTGCAGGGCAAAATGAGGGCTGACCCTCATGATCAGAGAGAGTTGAGAGTTATGTGGGAAACTGCAGGACGGATTTTTGAAATATTTATTAGAAATTTTTAACGAGGGCTGGTGGTGTTGAGGGCACAAAAATCCATTATATTGTTCTATTTTTTTTTTGCCAGCAACAGGAACAGGGCAGACTGTATATAGCAGACTGTCAAAGCTGCATAGGGGATTTTGAATTATTTACTTGAATCTTTTTATGCTGCTTGCACGCATGTGCAAGAAACACATTGCATCAGCTTCTTTCACAAGCGGGTTGTGGAAGCACAGCAGTGTTGTGCTGAATTGCAGCAGTCCATTCTGGGGATGATCTATGCCATGGGGAATAGAGGAGCAGGCTGTCGATAATGGCCCTTAATGAGCATGCCACTATGTTGAAAGAATCTTGGCCACTGCAATCAGGGAGCACCCCGTCACTATGCAATTAGATGTTTTTGAAGCGGGGCATCCCTGACTGCAGCAGCCAACTACAAAGCTGCATTGTGTGGTGTCCCCAAGGTGACAGATAATCCATCAGCCTCTCTCAGTCCCCACAAAGCTGACAGAAAGCCGCTGAACGCCCTTCGCTGTGCCTTCCTGGTGAAACATTTCAGTAAATAAATAAATTAAATTAAAGCTGACAGGGGTGCCCAATCCCCCTGTTGGCATGATCCCCTCTCCATTTCATTTGCTGGTGGGGTAACCCAACCCTCATCAGCATGATGTGCCCCCCCATTTGTTGTGTGCTGAGGGGGATGCCCAATCCCCCCAGCACACCGTATGGTCAATGAGGATTGGGTTAATAAAGAAAATGGTCCCACACTGTCTGTGGCACCCCCTCACCCAACCTGCTCCCACCATCTGTGCACCCCACCTCCCCACAACCCCCTCATCCCATACTTACCTCTGGAGCCCAGCGCGATGATCTTCAGTGGACCAAGAACATGTCTGTACTCTTCAAAGCGGACCGTGAACTTAAGAAATGCTGGTAAGCTGTATAAAGGCATAAATAGATTTTTTTTTCAACTTAAGTGGATATCTTAGCCATTTTTAGGAATGTTTTCAACAAATTTTCATCATGGGGTTCTTGGGACCTCACCTCATGAACTCAGTCACTGTCATTTTGTTATTTGGTCCCAAAAGGTGATTTCGCGGTCACTGAATGGAACCACCTTTTGGGACCAATTAACAAAATGACAGTGTCACAGTTCATGAATTAGGCCCCCAAAAACCGTATGTGGAAAATCTGCTGAGAAATTTCCCCAAAATTACTGTTTTACAAGCGTGCATTGTGCAGTTCCTAAGCATGATTGTAACTTCGAGAATTTTTTTTATTTTCACTCCAGATTTTCAACATTGCCATTTTAACACACCTCCTTATGAACAGTACAGCTGTAATTTTTCACATCTCATCCAAAACGTGTTTTCACACATGTAGCGCACAATGACATGGTCGGTGTCTGAAATCAATGTTTGGGACAGATTAAGAAAATCAAAGTGACACTGTTCATGAGCAGAGGTCTTAAAATGCCTATGTTGAACGTTTGATGACAAAAGTCCATAAAATGACTGTGCTACAAGCATGCATTGCACAGTTTCCACACACCCTGGTAACTTCACGAATTTGTAATATTTTCACTCCAAATTTTCAAAACTGCCATTTTTCCACACCTCCTTATGAACAGTACAGCTGTCATTTTTCACATCCTGGCCAAAATGTGTTTTCACACTTACGGCACAGAATAGTGCAGTCAATGTGGGAAATCAGTGTTAGGGACAGATTAAGAAAATCACAATGACACTGTTCATGAGCAGAGGTCCCAAAATGCCTGTGTAAAAAATCCCAAAAATAATTACGGTTATGCGTTGTGCAGTTTTTATGCATGCTCATGACTTCACTAGTTTTTTTTATATTTTTATTCCAGATTTTCAATATTACCATTTTTTACACCTCCTCATGAACAGTACAGCTGTCATTTTTCACATCCTGTTCAAAATAAGTTTTCACACCTATGGTGCCAAATGGCGCAGTCACTGTGTAAAATCACCTTTCGGCTAATGAACTGATAGTGTCATTGTTCATGTGGTGAGGTCACAAAAAGCCCATTTTGAAAACTTGGAGTAAAAATACCAAGAAACTTCCAGGGCATTAGGGTTTCCAACCATAATGCCCCACCTTGTAGGGACTGACAGGCATCAAGAGTATGACTTGGGATTGTCGACAGTAATGCTCACGCCATTCCACCCCCACCCCACCCTGCAGCCTGTGACAGGCATTGAGGAGCACCTTGGACTCTTTGGCTCCAGAGTTCACCCCATTCTCCTATACTGCACCCATATCAGCATATTTCCTTATGGAATGAAGTGAGTGTAAAGCCTGAACACCCCAAGGCACACCTCGACACTTATAAGTGTCTGCAGAGTGGCGCGAGGTGAAATATTGTGACCATTATGGGTGGCAACCCAAAGGCACACCCCAATGCCTGTCCATCTCTGCAGGGTGGGGGTGGAGTTGGAGTCAGTTCAATACTTCACTGCCATTTCTATACTACCTCTGTCTAACTCCTGCACTTCCACTGCCAATGCCAGCAAGCAACCATTCGGCATTGACAAATGCTTGTTTTTTCTGTTTATATTCCTGTCACTCAGCTGGTCCTTGATCCCCCTCTCAGCTATCTGCCACATCTCAACCCCTCCATCCTGCTTAATCCTAGGACTTACATTAACCCCTCCCATTGCCCTCATGGCTTGCCTCCCCATACCAGGGGCCTTAGGTTGGACAAGGTCCCATTGAAGCCTCAGTTTGGTAACCAAGGGAGAGCCTAGGTTAGTAGGTACAGTGTCTACAGGTGCAATGTGGACTTCATTTGCATGGTTGAGTCTTTTCCCTTAGTTTAATCCTTGACCCTCAAGGACATCTCACTCTAGGGTGTCATGCCATGTACACACACACAAACACACACACACACACATATGCACAAACACACACATTGTGACACCAGAAATGCGTTCCTACTAAGTAGTTCCCACTGCAACTCCTCCTTTAGTCACCTGTGGCAGTGTAACAGTAGGACTCTGACACCCACTTTTGCAGAGGAAAGCAGTATTTGTAGGGATGCTTGGCTTTTCTCCCACAGCTGACCACAGCAACCCTGGCTTGCTCCCAAATCTGGGTCACCATTGTTGTGACTGGTGGTGCTTTTCCTGCACCAAAAGGCTGACTGACAAATCATTTTTTTCCACTGACTATTGATGGATTGCCTGGGAACAGAAATCCATCTTTGTTTATTTTTGACTGTGTTTGTGAGCCTATCAGACAGTCATTGAGTGAAAGGTAAAGCATACTATTGTGTGAGACACAAGGGCCAGGATTTTCAGAAGTCCTGATGCAGGACTGGTGGCAGCTGCACTGCCCCACCTGCATTTCTTATAAAGTGGAAGCATGATTGCATGCAATTACCAAAATATTTTGATGTATTTACTATGGTTCATATTATGGAGGATGATAAGTAAGAAAGCTATAAGCTCATGATTGCTCCTATGCTATCATAAAAACGTAATAGTATTTCAAATTTGTGTCTTTGAGTAAGAATGCATCAAGACAATTTTTGAATTCCTGCTTGGTTTTACTGACAATTACTTCTATGGGTAATTTGTTCCATGGTTGTATAACCTGTAGAGTAAAGAAGAATTTTATAGTATTATAATGAAAATATTTTCCCCTCCAGTTGTAGCGGGTTCCCTCTAGTGTCATACTTGCTGTCCTTGAAAACTAACCCTGATTCAGACATCAAATATGGGTAATTTATAGTGTCAAATAAGAACAGTAAGTCCCCCCTAAGTTGATGAGCTTCTAGTGACATCAGGTTCAGGGCAATAAGTCTGTCATTATATGATGTATTATAAAAAACATTTAATTGTTTGGTGAAATTCCTTTGTACTTTCTCTACCTGTTTACAAGTCGATTTCTTGTATGAGCACCACAACTGGGAAGCATATTCTAAATGAGGTGTTACGTAAGCCTGATATAAGGGCATCAACATATTGGAATCCCGTGACTTAATATTATGTTGGCTAGACCAAATCACTTTGTTAGTTTTACAGATGACCTGATTAACTTGATTTGAGTACTCCATGTTATTTGAAGTAATAATTCCTAGATCTTTTTCATCTGTGTTGGTCAATAAGGTGGTATCTTCTAGAGTGTACAGTGTATTTGGGTTCTGAGGCCTCAAATGCATCATTTTGCATTTTTTGTTATTAACTTTCATACCCCATTGAGTTACCCAATCAAAGATTTTGCTCAAATCTCACTGTATGGTCTCAAACTGGGTAGAAGTAGCACAGGGTCCACCAATTTTGACATCATCTGCATATTTAGTGAAGCTACAAGTACAATTGCATGTCATATCTCATATGAAAATCTGAAATAGGCATGGACCCAGAACTGAGCCCTGCAGCACCTCACTTGACACAAGACCTATGTTACATTGCTTATTTACAGTCAAAATTATGCATGTGTGACAATTTAGATGCATGAGCCATTTTTTTAGTGCAGCTAACAGCACTTGTGACTAGAAGTCATACCACTTTTTCTGTAGCCTGATGATTCATGTTGCTAGTACTGTACCACAAGTTCAGGAAGATTGTGCCACAGTTGTCTAAAATTACAGGTCAACAGCCATACTTTTCAGATGTCAAGCTGCAGGATTTGTGGAAGTTGTGCTTTGCTTTGAGAAAACACTTGTTTTTGGTGCGAGATATCAGCAGCCAAATGGGTGACTGCTGCTTAATATTTTAATAATAAACAGATTAAATAAACATGGTTTAGGTTTTGGCTAATTTGTACATAGTGTATGTGTAGTAGGCAGCTGGCTTTGTTGTTTTTGTACAGTTTGAGAGTTTATGCTGGTGGCTCCATCCATGTACCCAGTAGCAGCTTTGCTTGGTTTATAGAATGGGGGTAATTGTTCCTTAGGGATTATGCCACACTGTAGGAAACAGAGAACTGCCCAATATGATTAGTCACAACACGTAACTATTCTGTGGTTTTCCAATTGCTCTAATAGCTTCATTTTCCAAGACAAGGTGTCCAATACATTTAGGTAAATGCAGCTTATTTAATTAATTTTATTGTTGGATTTATTGCTTAAGTTCTGTGGTAGGCAATAGCAAACAAATACAGTAACAGGTACAGAGGGACATAACATGCAGTCAAGTACTTGTGGAGAATAACAAAAAACAAAAGTTCCAAGCACACAACCAAGCCTAAAAGAAGGACACCGGACAGAAATCAAGTTTAAAACTTACATTTATTGCGTACAAAAAACACCATGCCTGACATGTTTCGAAGCCAGTAGCTCCTTTATCAAAGGCTAATATATCTCAGAACACAGCACTCTTGATAAACAAAACAAGGCACACCATGTGACATCAATATATTACCAGTGAATAAAAACACCAATTTAAAAACCAATTGAATAATTTGCATTGTGAAGTTTGGTATTCACAATAAGTGGTTGTTGCTAAGCATTTAATAGAATCAAATTACCTTAAATTACATTCCACCCACAGTAAATTAAAGACCTTAGCATAACATTTTATTCCTGAGTTTCAAAACCTAATACATAAATGATTTGTATGACCCATGTGGAGAATGCAGTCAAAATACAGTTAAAACTAATTGTATTTAAAATGGATATTCCATTCTATGTATTTTTTTATCTCTTTTCTAAATGTTATGGTATATTTTGCTGATGGAGTGGCATTTTCACACACATACACACACACACACACACACACACACAATACACACTCACACACACACTCTCTTTCTCGTTAGTGGCATGATGCTATGTACCTGAATCACCAATTCTCCCTACCAGGGAAGTCTTCTTTTCTAGGGGTCCCATAAAAGTTAGCTCTCCCAAATCTGGAAGTCCTCTTCAGTCCAACAGAAAGTAGGTCAGTATCTTGTCTTGCAGTCTGGTGTCTATGATAGCAATCTTCAAGCTCTACAAAGTTCCCAATTTAACTACTGATCTCAAAATTCAAGACATGTAGTATCACACACTGGTTGCTAGGTTTACACTGTTTTGCATGAAATAGGCATGTTACACCTCCATGCTCCCCAACATTTGATTGGAGTGCTCCTGATTCACCAATTTGCAATTAATAGTGTTGTGTTGAATTTTGAGTTTCTGGCAGATTGGAATTGCACATAATTTTTTAAACTTCAGATGCAAATTCCACTGAATTTCTTCAAAAGTGGAATGACATAAATTCTTGGTGGAAAACTTTAGAACATGTTCCCTCCAATAATTATCAAATTACCACAGAATGTAAAATTCCTCAGATATAGATATATATGTAATATTGACGTGGTAGCACCAGTATAGTTAGGGTTGAGTAAGCACTTTAAAGTTAAACCTCATATTTTGCACCTTAATAACTTTCCACCATATAACAGATGTGCCTGAAATTTTGCATGAGCAGTCTGGTACCATAGATCTCTGGATCTGGCAAGTTGTGTTTTGGTCAGAGGTATGGTTACAGAGCTACAGAATGCCACAAAACACAAAGAAAAATTGACTTTTTGCATGTTTCTTTGCTCATGCCCACAGCCTGCACAATTTGTCTGGTCAGTCTTCAGTCTTCAGGAAAGATGCAGTTTGGGTCACCAATGTGCCTTCCAAAGATGTGGTGTAAAATATGAAACAGTTCAAAAGTTATTCAAAAAACAAATGTCCCATAATAGTCAATGGGGAAAGAATATATGTGCATCACGAAAGTTTCTCAAATGGCCCTTTTACTTTCATGTTTCTGCCATCTTGTTTTCAGTTAGTGAGAGAGATACATGCCTGGAATTTAAATTTGGGACTATCTAGGTAAATACTGGCTGTTGTGTTTACCTAGTCTGGTCCTGAGGATGCCAGCCCTATCTTTTTTTTGTGGGTAGAAACTCCCAGAAATGCCATTTTAACCATTGGGAAAAAAATACTTTCACAAATCATGAAAGAAATAGCCAAAATACTTTCACAAATGCAAAAGTTTCATGCTGCTTTTTGTGAACCTTTCATGATTTGAGAAAGTATTTAAAAAAAACTGCAAATCTGTGCCATCCTCCGGCAACAAAATGGTTAGATCTTTTGGGCTGAAAAGTGCAGGGTGGCAAGCCCTGGTACCACAGATGTGTCTTTTGGTGGTTCAGTGACAAAACATTAAAGGTGAAAAAGTTACAGTGCACCAAAGTTGAGAAATGTCCCATAGGATGACACTATGGCATCCGTTATGCCTTTCGGTGCCCGTATTTCAAAAACAAAGCCAGATACAGAGTTTTCACTACTGACAGATCAGTTCACTTCAAAGTGAACTGATCTGTAGAAACAAGTTTGGAAATCATAGATGACACCTGCAGTGGAATGTTTTCCTACTTGCTGCGGTTTCAGAGATATTGGCAAAAACATGTTCCAAGGGTTCCAAGGGTGCCTTTTCACTGCATTTTGCTGCCTGTATCTCATAAATGCTGTGAAATACTAATTCATTTGAATCATGTTTCAGAGACATCTCACTGTCATGATTACAATGATAGTTACATTTTTTCTAGCTGCTACAGTTGCTGAGATATTGGCACATTACTTTTTAAAGCGTCCTTGTTCTATAGGGCTGCTGTATGGCTCCGTACTTACATGTGAGTGAGAGCGCTGGGCTCAGAGGGCCCACATTCCCATTAATACATACCATTTACCAGTTACATTACACTTTCTCAAAAAGAAGGGAAATTCATTTAAAAAAAACTCCATTAATGCATCAGTTAGGGGTAATAGTATAGTGACAAAAGTTTGGAAATGTGTTGTTAGGATTCAAAACCCTAACTCTGCATTGTCCCTCATTCCCACCCCCACCTCACACATACACACACACACACACATGCAAGACACATGCAAGACTGTAAGACACTATACCACTCCATCACATCTGTAACCACAATAATCACACTACTTATTTAACATAACACTATGTAATGAAAAAAACAAATAAAGTATCATCGACTCTATACTACCAGCACAGTATGATGACACATTATTGCTGGCATATCTTCTTTATACAGTGAGACTTTGTCTGTGTACATTTTCAAAATATTGATTTTTATGTGTCATTATTCAACAATTGGGTTGCTTCAGTTATCGCTGCTACCATGTGGCCATGTGGTAGCAGGAGAAACAGAGATGACACATAGTACTTTTAAGATACTGCTCAGGTATGAAACTAGTATGATCACATGTTGTTAAACTGATGTGTTACCTAGAAATGCTCATTAGCAGCATGTTATTGTTAGCTTTGGTTGCTAAAACTGTTGCTTTCACATGTTACTTGTAAACTATACTACAAAAAAATACTTGTATTATTATTACCATTTATTATTAGGACTGGCTCACACTATTAGAAAAATAAATGCAAAGATCCAAGGACTGTTGGTAGGCTTATACTAACTATCATTTGCAAGAAATTATCTATGGATAACATACTGTGTGTTTCATCACTTCTTCACTATTGAAATATAGGTATCTGCTTAAATCTTGTTATTGTTGTTTGTAACACAAAAATGCTTATTATGGGACATCACCCATGGTTGCCAGCATGTGTGTCTACCCCCAAGGCACTATGATGGTGGCAGAACTCATACAGCTGGTGGACCATGCGTCTTGTGTCTTGTGGTACAATTAGAGAGTTGTACATTACTTCTGTTACCTGATGCAGAAGGTCTCTGACTGGTTGTGTTGCTTTGTTCCTTCCCCTGCTTGCATGTGTGTGTGGGGGGGTGGGGGAGGAATGCCGAGTTAGGGTTCTGAACCCTAACAACACATTTCTAAACTTTTGTTGCTGTACTGTATAGGTGTGTGTGTGTGTGTGTGTGTGTATATATATATATATATATATATATATATATATATTTGAGTGCAAACCTCTATTTTAAAGCAAAATATTTGAACCTTAACAACTTTAGAACTGTTTACCACATTCACATACCAGTTGTCATGCATAATCTCTAGGGGGAAGGTCTATTGGTGTGTCAAACATCATGTGAATCCATTGTGTGGTTTATGAGATATAGAGTGTCAATAAATCCTAAATTTACCACTTTTTTTGATGTTTTCTACAGCTGTACAGTATTTCAGAAATGGCTTTAGGTTGTGGTCTGAAATTTTCAGGTAGATACCCTTTGCCTCACAATTGTGCCTTTTGAAAGTTTAATGAAAAATAATCCATTCAAAAGTTATTACATTTTTAAATGTCCCATTATTTTCAATGAGAAAGAATAGATGTTCAGCACGAAAATCGATCTTGCGTCACAGGAGCTTATCCATACCATGCCCCTAAAGTTAGTGTTATATGTTAAATTAAACATTTTGTACCTTAATAACTTTAGCATTTTTTGATGAAATAGCATGAGGTTTGGCAAGTGTGATCACCCTATAAATGTCTCAAGATGTGAAAATTTTCATGACAGTAACCTGTATGATTTTTGAGTTATGAAGTGGTAAAAAACTGAAGGAAAAAACAATTTTGTTCTTGTTAGTTAACATGGGATTTTTTTCTGTCATCTACAGATCAGACAGAATAAAAATTTTACATGAAATGTTTAAGGATGATGGGGCAGTTCCAAAGATGTGCCTTTTGATAGTTTGACAAAAATAAATTTCACCATTTTTGAATTATAAGGCATTTTGTGATAGCTACCAGACAGACAGGTTATTGAAAATTATTCAAACTGTTAATTGTTAAGCTCCTCCTCAGAGAAATATTGTTTGCGCTGTGCTTCTGCCATCTTGTTTTTCCCTCCTCTGTTTAAAATTGGATTTCTAAAGAAATTCTACATGGCTGGGAATGCCCAAGACCTGTATTTAGGTCTCAGTCCCATGCTTAGCAACATTATTTAATTATTATTTAAAAATTTATTAGTGAAGTATGTATTCTTGGGGTGATAATCTTAACACCAATCACTCCCTTAGTAAGGATCAATCAATCTGAAAATAACTGTTTGAAGTTCTTTACCATACAAACTTTAGTGGTTGAACTGTAAAGATTTCGAAAAAGCAAAGGTCTATGACAGTTCGAACTGTCATCCCTCTGGTAATAACTGATACACAGTACACCTCCATCTCCCATCCCAACCACAGTGTTTGTCACACCTCCCTTGCATTTTCTGTCTGTCTGTCAGTCTCCCTCTCTCTCTTTGTTGCCAGTATTCAGTAATTTCCCTGTCCCTCTCCACTTTCTTGATCGAGGTTCCCCCATCTCACTTGCTAATATTTAATTAAATTTTGTCTTACCGTGTCAACATTTACAGGGAAAATATGTTTTTATAAGGTGTGCATCATTTTGCCCATGTCTCATTTAGTAGTGATTGTTCAATTGGAAAAAAAAATGTTTGGAGTTTTCTCAACCTGAACAGTTCAAAATGTATTGTTAGATAAGAAAATACTGCAAACAGTATCTGTGATGTACATAGAAAGTGGGTTAAGCTGGCAGGAGGATTTATTCCATGACTTTAACAAGGGCCACTTAGATTTTTGTTGGAAATGAGAAAAATGAAGCAAGACTAGTAACAATGAAAGCCGATGACTACCATCATTTATTGTGGTATTGTAGTGCCACACAATGTATAAAGCAGGCTATTGATGGATGTACTCTGTAAGATAGCAAGCATCTATGGGAAGTAAAACCAGAATATGGCAGATGCAAGTTTTGGCAGAAGATGAGACCTACCAAATTGAAAAAATAAAGCATCAACTGGCTTTGGTGCTTATTTATTAAAAGAAAAAAAATGAGGATACCAGCACACATTATACAACAAAATTTATAGTAAAGAAATTGTTCAAAATAACTATCTGCTTTTGTATTACCTATCAGAAAAAAAAACAACAATCCCAGCTTTTATTTTCTATAAAAAAATTAATTCACCTTGTTCTGCACATTAGTCTGCCAATGCATTTTGGGACAGCACTAAGACTGCAATAAGTTCAAAGAACACATTTTCACAGTAGTCTAAAACATTAGCTGCACCTACCCATATGAAAGCATACAAGACTCGTAAATGATCATAAAAACAAATATCAAAACAAGTTTTAAAATTGTATAATAGGAATAAATTCTGCACCAACAGAAGATGTTTAAAGGCTGAAGTGGCTGTTTAAATAAACAATGCTTCAGCCTTTAGTTTCTGTCAGTGTAATAGCTATTCCTTTTCTAGAATCTTAAGGCTTGTTTCCATATTTATTTGTATGACCACTTGAGAGTCTGGTACACTATCAATATATTATGGGTAGTTGTGCTAATATTGTTTTACACAACCAAGAAAATGTGTTCTTTGACCTTATTGCAGTCTTAGAGCTCTCAAAAATTGCACTGACAGACTAATATACAGAATAAAGTGAATGCATTTTTTTGGTAAGTAAAGCACAATAATGGGGAACATAACACCATGTCCATTACTCCACAAAACAACAAAAGTAACAGGTATGAGTGATCAATGGAACTTTGCTTCATACTGCCTCAGACTCTTGTGAATGGATGACATGGGACAGTTGACAGTAAGATTAGCATGACCTGGATGATTTATGGAGTGGATGTCTTGCACAGGGGTATTTCTTTAAAAATATAAAAACACTGACAGATACAAGAATAAATAATCTAGTAACAGTTATTAAAAAACAATTACAAAACTACTCATTTTAACTCACTAATTCAAGTATTCAGCTGGAAGAAAAATAATAATGGAACATGAAACAGCAGCAGAAACTAAAGTCAATTCTCAAAAAAACCTAGTGGTACACTCCTCAACACTAGTACTAAAGCTAGTGACATGGAGGGTGAATCTTTGGAACTCAGCATTTATTTAAATGAGGATCAATCTCCCTCCTCCCACCATATCCATGAAGGAACAACAGAGTGGTACATTTCAAAAACAAAGGAAACATACCCATAGAGGTGGCAGGAAAGAGGAAATGTCCAAACAGGCAATGCAATCTGGTAAAGAAAAACACGTTTGAGCAACATGATCAATATATCTGGATTGCACTTTTAACTAGCTAAGGTATCAGTCTTCAAAAAGAACTCAGATTTCCACCAGCTACAAAAGAAAAAAAAATTAATACTGTAATGGACCTGCATAATTATTGTTGTTCTCTAAATGTTAAAGCATGCTTTAATTAATGTACTATCTGTCTACTAACATCACTGTGGAAGTGGAAATTGCACAGACCACAGTGAATTCTACTAAACAAACCTTCAAACCAAGGTCTATCTTGTGTCCTCCTTTATAGCCAGCTACCCAAGTGTTCCTGTAACTGTATGAGAGGGACATCAGGTCCCCCCCCCACCCTTGTCCTGATATGTTTAATTTCTTAATACAGACCTGTAAAAAGAAAACAATTCCCAATATATTCTTCTTTGAATCCTGAAAAAAATGGTCCCTTTCATCTCCCCAGTTCCCCTCCCCATCCCTACCCTCACACTAAGAACCCACCACCCCATCCCCTTATCTCATACTTACCACTGGAGGTCATAGGCTGTCATGTTCTGTGGACTGGGACACGTCTGCACTCTTCAAAGCTGAACCATGAACTGAGGAATAAATTTAAGTGCTGTATAATGCATGTCAATGACATTTTGAACATATGTTCATAACTTTGCCATTTTGGGGATTTGTTTTTCACCAACTTTCAACATGGCCTTTTTTGGACCTCACTTCATGAACACTGCCCTGTCATTTCATTATTCATGCCTGGAAGGTGATTTTGTGGTAGCTGCACAAAATAACCTTTTGGGACTGAATAACAAAGTTTCACCACCAGTGGGGTCCTAAAAAGGCCATGTTGAAAATTTGGTGAAACAAATACCCCAAAATGGCCTAAAGTTATGCAAGTTTATTGAAATTTTTCTACACACACATATAACTTCAGTAATTTTCAATATTTTGACTCCAAATTTTCAGCATAACAATTTTTCCACACCACCTCATGAACGATACAACTGTCATTTTTCACATCCTGTCAAAAATGTGTTTTCACATCTGTGACATGGAATGGCATTTTGAAACAGATTTGAGAATTTTCACCTGTGAGGTTTATGAGGTGGGGACATATGAAAACTATGTTGAAAATTCGGGGTCAAAATCTGAAAAATGCCAAAGTTATAACCATTCATTTCAATTTCACTATGTCCGTTCATAACTTCAGAAATGTTAAATATTTTTACCACAGACTTTCAAAACAACCTTCTTATTATCCCACCTCATGTATGTCACAGCTGTCATTTTTCAAATCCTTCACAAAATGTGTTTTCACACCTGTGGTGTTGAATGAAGTTGCAGTTGAGCAGAATCACATGATGGCAGTAATTCAAAAATGTTCTGTACCAGGTACATGAGGTGGGGTAATAAGATGGCTATGCTGACAATTTGGTCACTGCTGTCCCATAAATGGAAGAGCAGGGCCAGGAGAGCCCTGTGCTTCTACAACTACATACATATACACATCTACAGAGGGACGGTAGTTCAGGGTCCAAAGGACCCTGTGCTCCCATAGTAAACTAAGGAGACTATTATACTATTTCAAAAATTAAGGAAATAAGTTGCAAAAAACTTTGCTAATGCTCCAGTTAGGGTCAAAGTGACTAAAGCTTGGAAATAAGGGATTAGGATTTCCAACTCTAACACTTCCACCCTCCCAAACCAGACAGGAGAGCAGGTGTGGGGTGAGCCTTGGGCTTCTCAGGACTAGCACTCACCCCATTCTCATAAAGTCTACACATCTGACCTTATTTATAGATGGAATGAGGTGAGTGTTAGGCTGCTGTCCTGCCTGGTATGGGAGGGTGGGATTGTTAGGGTTAGAAACCCTAGCACCTCATTTCCTAACTTTCGGCACTTTGACCATAATTGTAGCATTAATGAAGTTTTTTGCAACATATATATATGTGTGTGTGTGTGTGTGTGTGTGTGTGTGTGTGTGTGTAATGAGGCAATGGTTACCCCAAAGAGCATTTGGCTGGGAAGCCAAGTTTCAAAGAAATACAAAATATCACACATGCCCCCACAATGCAAAGCATCATGGACTACATATGCAAATCACTACAGAATATTATGCTGGTTCAACTTTAAGCAAAAATGCATGGTGTCGAAGGGCCTCTCATACAGTTTGCAAAGGGTACTAACAGAAGACATAAACATGTGTTGGCACCCTTTGCAACCTGTGTGAGAGGCCCTTCAGCACCATGCATTTCTGCTTAAAGTTGAACCAACATAATATTCTGTGGTGATTTGTATATGCAGCCCATGATGCTTTGCATTGTGGGGGTATGTGTGACTTTGTGTGAGTATGTGTATATATATATATTCTTTGCAAAAAAACTGTGTTAATGCAACAGTTAGGGTTTTTTACAGTGACAAAAGTGAAGAAATTTGCCACTAGGGTTACCACTCCTTGTACCCCACAACCACCCCGCCCCCACCAACAGGCATCAGGGTGTGTATTGGGGTCATTAGTCCTCTCATCCGATTCCATGTGTAAATAAGCTGAGTGGTGCAGTATAAGAGAATGGGGTGAGAGTTAGGACTGACAACCCCAATGCCTGTTGGTGGGGCTGGGTGGTCATGGGATGAAAGGGGTGTGGTGACCCTAACGGTGAATGTTCTCACTTTTGTCACTGCAAAAAACCCTAACTGTTGCATTAACACAGTTTTTTACAAAGAATTTCCTTACTTTTTGAGAAAGCATAGTAAAGTACAATGTTGCGCAAGTTGGTGGGAGCGTGGGGCCCGCTCCCACCAACTTGAAACAAACCAAATTTTCATTCATTGGAGTAGCATAATTTTGCACCTGTTTACATTTACACACCTAACCACTGAAAAGTTTCCTCTGTGGTAGTAAGGCTCACTACCCTATAAATTTCAAGCCACTACCACAATACAGAATGCTATCTGCAAAATGTAAACTGTGTCACGCAATGTCTGTGCAGCAAATTAATTTTCTGTACTCCTAAATACCATAATTCATGTCTACAGGACATCCCCTCAACACCCTCCAAATTTCAAGTTAAAAGACCAAACCGTTTCTGAGATATTTAATTTTACAGTTTGAGATTTTCATTCATCAGAGTGACATATTCTGCACCTGTTTACATTTTACACACCTAACCACTGAAAAGTATCTCCGTGGCAGTAAGGCTAGCTACCCTATAAATTTCAAGCCACTACCACAATGCAGAATGCTATCTGCAAAATTTAAACTGCATCATGCAATATGTCCACGGCAAACTAATTTTCCAACACCTAAACACCATACTTCATATCTACAGGACATCCCCTCAACAACCTCCAAATTTCAAGTTTAAAGACCAAACCATTTCTGAGATAGTTAATTTAAGTTTTGTATGCATATTTCATCTAGTTCTGTTGATGTGGCTAATTTCATTTGAATCGCTTCTGTGGTTTCTTAGACACTGCGTCTCAAACATCAATAAATTTAATTTTTTTCCATTTTTTCCATTTTCACAAGCAATCATCCAGTTTTGCATACTTTGCATCTCCCACCTCCCATTCTCTTTCTCTACTGTAACCCCAAATGATGCCCTATGTGCCCTCCTCATCATCAGCCCCTCTAAAGGTGCCTCCCCTGATGGCCTTGACCCAAAACTCCTCTCCCTCTCTGCTTCAGCCATTGCCTACCCCCTCTCAATAATCTTAAATCTCTCATTCTCTACTGCCTCAGTCCCCTCTTCATGGAAACATGCAGTGGTCCTCCCTCTACCCAAAAGGGTGACCCCTCATCCCCTGGCAACTATCACCCCATTTCTCTCCTCCCTACTCTTGCCAAGCTTCAAGAACACATTGCCTCACCCAACTCACCTCTTTTCTATCTGACACCTCCTTTTTCACCCCTTTCTAGTCCAGTTTCAGAAAAAAAAACACTCAACCATCACCTCTCTCCTATGGCTCACAGACTCCATCCTAACCAAGATGGACAATGGCCAAATTACCTGTGACGTTTTTGTTGACCTGGCCAAGGTCTTTGACACTGTCTCCCACCCCCTTCTCTTTGACTCACTCCTGGCTGCTGGCCTATCTCCCCCCACCACAAACTGGTTTAAGGCTTACCTTATTAGCAGAACCCAGTCAGTCAAGATCTTGGATGCCACTTTCCCTTCCCTCCTGATTAGCACTGGAGTTCCCCAGAGCTCTGTATTAGGGCCACTCCTATTCTTCATCTTCTTAAATGACCTTCCCTCTGTTTGCCCCCCATCTTCTGCTATACATATGTATGCTGATGATACAGTCCTGTATGCATCTGGTTCCTGTCCTGATGAGGTTACAACCAGCTTACAGCAAGACTTTGACAAGGTTCAACTCTGGTTTGCAAACTATCAATTTTTCTTCAATGCCAAGAAGACAGTCTCCATGACCTTTGACACAAGGCAGAGACTCTCAAGGCTTCCTTCCCTACCCATTTTTCAAACCCTTGATTGGACTTTACTTGAGGACACATCCTCCTTCACATACTTAGGTGTTTGGTTGGACCAAAACCTAAACTTCTCTGGACATACAGTAGCAGCCACAGATGCTGCCAGATATTTCCCAAAATTTCTGTGATATTTCCAGAAATATCTCCTGCTTTCTGTATTTCCACAGTAGGGGCAGCAGAGAGAAACTCTTCAGAAATTTCTCAAAATATCTGGAAATAGCTGGCAATGTCTCTGGCTACTACTGTATTGGTGCCATCCAGAAAAAGCTGTGCCCCAAGCTTGGTGCCCTGTTCAGGAACTGTAGTTGCATCCCTTCTACTGCTAGGCATGAAGTTGTCCAGAAGATGATACTGCCCATTTTTGACTACTGTGACATAGTGTACGGTGCTGCCCCTAAGTCCTCCCTGGCCAGATTGGACACCATCTTCAATTCCTTCTGCCACTTTGCCTTGGATACCCCCTCCTCACACACACCACTGTGATATTTATTGTGTCCTATCCTTCCCCTCTCTTGCAAATAGGTGGCTCTCCCACTGTGTTAAATTCACCTCCAAGCACTGGTTGGATTAGCTCCCTTCCTACCTCACCTCCTCCTTTATAACACCTCCCCCACCCTTGCATTCCCTTAGATCAACTGACTCTCATACCCTGGTAGTCCCCCCGCAGATCCACCCAAATCGGCCAATCCGGTTACTCTCACTGCCTCCCAAAAATCTAAAATTCCTTTCCCCCTCAGATCCGGCACTCATCTTCTGCCTACTCCATCAGCTCTGCCCTCAATAATTACCTTGCTCCTAGCTGCTCCTGCCATGTCCCTCCCTAACTTTCTAGCTTCCTCCTCTAAGGCCTGGACAAACCCTACTCCTCTACCATCACCTTCATTTTACCCTGCACACATCCACCCAAATTCCTAGCTCTCCTCCCCTTTTCCCAAATAACTCCCCCATTCGGTGTATGCAGATGACATCCTCCTGCAGCTATCTAACCCGGCAGACTCC
The DNA here is from genome assembly GCA_016271365.2 of Neoceratodus forsteri. Classification (NCBI taxonomy): domain Eukaryota; kingdom Metazoa; phylum Chordata; order Ceratodontiformes; family Ceratodontidae; genus Neoceratodus; species Neoceratodus forsteri. Next base: position 1,284,076,380 of record CM057459.1, on the reverse strand, counting down.
CTACAAGTGGTAATGGGAATAATTGCACAATTCGGGGAGGTATCCAATTATAAGCTCAACCTGACAAAGACCGAGATTTTCCGTCTTAACATACACCTGACCCAGGCCTCTATTTCTCATCTGGGTATGAAGTGGGCCCCAACTCACTTAAAATACCTTGGTATTTATTTGGCTCATGACCCTGCTTTGGTTAAGAAACTTAATTTAGATGACCTGATAGACAGAATCAACTCTGATCTGCAAAGATGGAGTAAACTGCCATTGTCAGTGGGTGCCCATGTTAGCATTGTCAAAATGAACGTCCTACCCCATCTCTTCTATCCCCTGAATCTTCTGGATATCTGGTTGCCCAAGCCTTTTTCCAAAAAGATCCACTTGATCCTGTCTGATTTTATATGGAACCATAAACCTCCCAGGCGAGCTTTCTACAAATTATGCCTCCCTAAAGATATGGGGGGTCTCCGCCTGCCCAATTTTGAATTTTATTACTGGTCTAGTCACCTAGTCAAAGCAGGGAAACGGTTAGGAGGGTTAGAGGTTACTTACTCCCCCCTATGGTTAAGCTTCGACCTTGACCTTATTAAACAACATAATATAGATCCTACTAGCCTTTTTTATTGTCATTTTGCATCCCTCCCTAGAGAGATTTGAGACTCCCCAGTAGGTGCCATAGTTAAAGTACTTAATCAACTTTATGTCACTGCCAAAATCAGATATAATAAAGATCCCGGCCAGCCCTTGACCTGTAACCCCAACATTAAAATAGGGGCCAAATCTTTATCTTCCAAGTGGCTACCCCAAATTCAAGGACTTCCAGTTGAAGACTTCTATGTGCAGGGTAGACACGGTTCAATTGCTGACCTCCTGTTAGTCTTAAATATCCCCACTAATGCCCTTTTTAAGATATACCAGTTAAAGCATCTGATTGATAAGGAGTTTGGGATAGCAGTACCCACTTCGATTGTTAAACCGTTATTAACAGTGATCAAAGATTGTGCGGTTAAACCCCATGGGGTGTCTAAACTGTATATTCACCTTCTGAAACTTATCTTCCCAACCCCTTTAACGGGCTCCAAATCTTGGTCCCTATCTCCCCCAGGTTCCTTGTTCGCATGGAGTCAAGTCTGGAATGACTTGTACACATACAATAACTTAGATAAGAATAGGTTAATCCAATATTTTATAGTCAACAATATGTACATTACACCAGTGTTGAAATCGAAATTTGATCACTCCAACTCCCAAAATGTTTTAGATCTGAGGAAGGAACAGGGTAATCTCCCCACATCTTCTGGTATTGCTCTAAGATTGCCCCTCTTTGGAAGGCCATTGAGGACAGTTTAGATCCCATATTAGGTCTGAAAGACCTTTTTACAATAGAGGTCTGTATTCTAGGTGTTTATTCAGGTATCAATGTAAAGGAAAGGAAATACCATATGGCTCTTATTTCAATGGCAGTTAAGAGACTAGTGCTTCGACACTGGACAGATAATCTCGAAATTTCATACCTTGACTGGGTGGAAGAAATGTCTCAATGTTTTAAAATTGAGAAGTTGATTGCTAATACTAGATCTTCTCCACTGGCCTTTCAGAGAAAATGAGGCAAGCTGTGCTCTGTATCTCCACTGATTGGGATCTTAAAAGCTCCCAGAGTAGTTTGGTTTGAAGGAATATTCTCTTTCTCTGATCTCCGATACACCCTTTGGTTTCCTTAATATTAATCCCAGATACCTCTCACATCCCTAGATTGTCTGGTCTGGTTCTTACCTGGCTTGTACTCTGGGTAAATCATCCCTACAATAGTTCAATTATTTATGTAGACCCTATCCTCTCTCTCTCCCTCCTGCAGTGGTGACACCTTCCTGGTGGGGTTGGGGGGGAGAGGGGGGAGGGGTTTATATCTTTTCTCCGGTTTTCATGTAATGGTCGATGTCTGGACTATATTGAAGTTCTGTATCATTTTCATGTGATATTTGTCAATCTGATGTAATAACAGTTGGAAATCAATAAAAGGAGAATTTCAGAAAAAAAAAAATAACTCCCCCATACTGGCCTCCCCTGACCCCTCACAGAATATAAGGGGCCCCAAATGGCCTCCATGGTCCCTTCCCTACCCCCCAAAGGGGCTTGTGTCTCTCATCCACTCCCTTCCCCTACCACCCTGAAAGGGTCTCTCTGGGGCACTTCTTTATCCCCTTTTCTTTGGTCAGTGCAATGCAGGATCCTCACATCCTGAACTAGTCTCCAGGGACACAACTCTTTCCCTTCCCCACACACCTCACCACTGCCTCTCTTTTCTCCCTTTTCTGTCACATAAGCACTTGTTACTTATTAGCCCAGCACTTATTATTGTCCACTGTTTTTACCTGTCACGTGCAACACTGTTGTAACACTGTTTGTAACATCTACCTTATAACTATATGTTAATGTTGAACTTATAACTTGAATGCCAGCATTGTAGGGAAGGGTACAAATTACAGAAATTACAGCCCCTCCTTTGAAGCAGTTGCAAACTCCAGCCAGACTTAGGGGTGCCCAGGAAATCGTTCCTTTATCTTGCAAATTCTGCTTTGCTTCCCCCCAGGTCTGCCCGGCCTCAAGCTGACTGGGACTACTACTAATGGTCCCCTCTTCTGTCTCCTTTAGGGACTCCACTTTGTCAGCTGCAGTACGAGCGGCCACCGGGTGGTCGGTGCTTCTCCAGCCGATGCCCGAGACCACTGCCCCGGGCTCTCTCGGCCAGCAAGGTACGGCAAAGCCGCAAATTTTCACCCACCCTTTCATCCCCCTCCCTGAGTGTTATTTTATAGCCCCATTAGCCATGCCTTCAAATTCCTATTGGTCCTTTCCACTCTGCACAGGAATCTCCACAGTCCCTAGTGAAGAGACAACAAATCACTTGAAACCTACTTATTCTTCTCCACCTTCCTTAGTCTCTTCCTCCCAGGAAGCATTCTGCATTAAGTTAGCGTTGTTTTGACACATGTCACTACCAGGGCCACACTACACCTCCTGTACTGTGTACTAACTCCCAAAAAATTTTTGCAGTAGTACCAACATCTAGAATAAACTTGGGGATACAAAGACACTGGTTAGCAGTTCCCCTCGTAGTATAATCCAATACTGTGCAAAAACAAACATGGGAGGTCTCGGCTGGCTTTACGTACTAGCCCACCTTTTTCTGCTATCTAATATGAATGAGCCTCCAAATGGATCTGATCCAGGTATAGAAGCATGCCCCCAGGTCAGCAATTTATCTACATAACAAGAATATGCACATATCATACTACTTCTGCTTGCCTCTGACTCACTCTAATTATGCTGAATTGCCTAGAAGTGGGACAGCAATTTGCTCGGATATGCATGGTCCCAAACTTCAGCCACATAAACACCGCATAGTCTGGTATTACTCTGCTTGGACCTTAAGCTACACAATATTAGAGCAACACAAGAGGATGAGACGGTATCTGGATCCAAACAACAGAGCCGGCAATAAACACAAAAAGACCCGTGCTTTTAAAAATCTCTTTGCCAACCTGAAAAGAATTCTGCTCCTCCTACTATTATGCTCAGGAGACATTGAACTTAATCCTAGCCCCACAAAGTTGATTTCATCACCATCTGACGTTGCTACTCTAAAAGGTATCAGTTTCATGCATGCTAATGTCTGCAGCCTTCTGAAGAAGCTGTATTCCATCCAGGCATGGATTATTCATACTGCCCCAGACACTCTTGTGATCTCGGAATCTTGGCTACAGGCAACCACACCAGACAGTGAGGTCAACATCCCCAACTACCTCCTCTTCAGAGCAGACAGAAAGACTAGGGGGGAGGAGTAGCCATTTATGTTAAAAATAAATACACAGTATCTGTATTAGATGCTACTTCCATTGCTGGGGGTTTTGAATGCCTGACTCTTAGGGTTGAAGAATCCATAACTGTGGCACGATGAATAATAGGCTGCTATAGACCACCAGCAGCAGGACCACAGCTCCTGACACATCTATCATCCCAAATGGATGAGACACCTCTGGAAACAATTGTACTAGGCGACCTTAACTACGACTGGTTATCTAATGGATCGCTACCCCTAAAACAATTTTGTGACTCCCATGGGTTCTCCCAACTTATATCCGAACCAACTCGCATTAACAATAAAAACCCAGTAAGAAGCACCCTCTTGGATGCCCTCCTTGTCAATAAACTGCACTATTTTTCTCATGCTGGTATCCTCCCAGCGGATGTTAGTGACCACTGCCTTATAGATGGCATAAGAATGATCACTAAACCATTAGCTACATCAAAGTTCTCTACCAGAAGATCTAGATGAAACTTTGACCATCTGGCCTACTTCAATGATCTAAAAAACTCTCTACTCTGTCAGAGTTTCTACCTGGCCAAATCGGTAGATGATGCCTATGATTTTTTCCACAAAATCACAGCCAGTGCCCTGAACAAACATGCTCCATTAACCAAAACTCAAATAAAAACAAGAACCTGCTGTTGGTTCTCACCGGACCTAAAGAAAGCTTTACTCAAAAGAGACCAGCTATGGAAAAAAGCCCGGAAATCGCATGCCATAGCAGACTGGTGTCTCTTTAGGACAGCTAGGAATGCCTGCACGAAACTTGTCAGAGAGGCCAAGGCCAACTTTTACCAAAAGGAATTGCTATCTGCATCCAATAGCCCTGCCAATTTTTGGTCTACCATAAAGGAACTGTCTGGACATTCACCAGGTACTGCATTACCTTCCAAAATTACCATTGACAATGCAACTATTACTAACAAAACCGAGATTCTTCAAGCCTTCAATAACCACTTTGCCACTGCAGACATGGTATTTGATAATGCACCAGTAAGCAGTTTACATCCACAGCTCAAAGCCCAGCTGCCTGAACCAAGTAATAAAAATATGATCTTCTTCTTTTCCCCAACTACCACTAAGGAGGTTGAAGACCTTCTGCTACAGCTAGATATTAGAAAAAGCACAGGAGCTGACTCCTTTGACCCATACTTTCTGAAAATTGCATACTATGTACTTGCTCCACCTATATCATACCTTTTTAACTTGTCCCTAGCTCAAGGTTCTCTCCCCGCAGAATGGAAAACTGCTCATGTCATCCCACTATTTAAAGCGGGAGACCCAAGCGACCTAAACAATTATAGACCTATCTCTCTTTTACCTATACTATCTAAAATGATAGAAAAAATTGTGGATATACAGTTGAGATCATTCCCAGACAATTTCCCATTGCTTAATCCTATGCAGTCCAGCTTTAGAGCAAAGCATAGCACTATTACAGTGCTGGCCAAAGTCACTAATGATTGGCAACGGGAGCTTGACAATAAAAAATTTGTTTGTGCAGTGTTTCTAGATCTCAGCAAGGCTTTTGACACAGTCGACCATTGCCTATTTCTCTCAACCCTAAAATCCATAGGCATGGACTCAATCTCATTGGATTGGTTCGAGGACTACCTCTCCGACAGGCAGCAACAAGTCAGGGCCGAAGGTGAGCTCTCCCCACTCAAACCATTAAAACGAGGAGTCCCACAGGGATCCATACTGGGCCCTCTACTGTTTGCCATCTACATTAATAACTTGGATGTAGGAATCAAGGAAGCCAGTATACACCTGTTTGCCGATGATACGGTGCTCTATCTAAGCCATGATTCTCCTGGAGCCGCATGCTCAGAATTACAAAAGGAATTCGATACACTGCAGAACCAGCTTCTCCATAAGAAACTACTACTAAATGCAAAAAAAATCAAGGCCATGATTTTTTCAATGCATAGCACTGGGGCCTACACTGGGGCCTACACTGCTGCCGCTGGTACATTTCCTCCCATAACCACCTTACTAGGTGAAAAGCTTGAATTTGTACCTAAATTCAAATATCTGAGCATATGGCTTGACAATAAACTCTCCTTTTTGGAGCACACAGAAGTTCTGATAAAAAAATTTAGGCAGAGGCTTGGCCTCTTCTTCAGAATTAAACATCTCCTGACCACAGAAGCTAAAAGACAGCTTTTTCAATCTACATTCCTCTCAATCGACTACGCTGACATTATCTATAGCCAATGCTCCATCTCACACCTTGCAAAACTAGATGTCCTGTACCATAGAGCCTTAAGATGCATAACCAGTCTCCTGTACTCCACACATCATTGCTCTCTATATTCAGCAGTAGGGTGGCCTTCCCTGCAATACAGACGGTGTAGAAATGCAGCCTTCTGGACACTTCGAGCCCTCACCAACAAGCTCCCAGATTACATTGCTGCCTGTCTCCCCTTAAATCCAATGAGTAACTATGACCTACAAAGCCACTCACTAATTTCTTTGAAAATCCCCAGGATCAGTAACCATTTTGGTAGGGCTACCATAAGTCACGCACTGCCCACACTCTGGAATAAGATGCAAAAATCATTGAGACTTAGTTCTCCTGTCAGTATTACCCTTTTTAGGACTATTTATGACAAAGCATTCACCGAAAACTGTGTTTCCATAGTCACTAGCAGACCTGCGGATGGTTACCTCTCTGGTTCCACCATACCCAGTCATGAACCTAGTTCTATCTTTCCCCATTTAACTAATCACTAGTCAGTTGCCATACTGGCCCTCGGAACCTTAGCACCTCTTTTTCTACTCTCTTGCTGCCTCTGAAGCTGGAGATACAGTCCTCACTGTGGGTCCCTCTGTAACCTAGGACCTTCACCCAAGTACATAAACAGTTACTGAGTGCTGAAATGAAAATAATTGTATCCTTCCATGTAGGCAATAATAAACATGATGCCTCAATTTCTATGTATATGAAGGTTGTAAATACTGCAATAATATTATGTAACATATGTAGGTTCTCTGTGAACAATTGGAATGTATATATTGCACCTAACATGTTGCTGTAAGATTTTTTTTCTTCTCTGTTTGTATCCTGTTTATCATTTTATATACTGCACCTTATTGTATGTATGTATATTTGTCCTTGACCACAGCAGGTCCACCTTGTAAATGAGCTTACTCAATGGTGATCACCTGGATAAATAAAGATTTGATTTGATTTGATTTGGATAAATAAAGATTTGATTTGATTTGATTTGAATGTTTAATGTCTCATTCCTAATGTACCCCTTCCCCCCAGGTTGCACTGGGAGACGAGTGACTTGTCGATCAGTGTGCCTTCCTGGTGAAACATTTCAATAAATAAGTAAATGAATAAATAAATAATATCTTTGTAACCCTATAGCATATGTGCATGATATTTTGCAGGGATAATCTCATGGAGTAGTTCCGATGATGTGGCTAATTTGTTTTGACTCACTTGTCTGGTTTCTGAGATACTGTGTCACAAACAACCTTAAATTTACATTTTTTTTTCCATTTTCCCAGTCATCCAGCTTTGCATAATTTTCATCTTAATAACTTTGCAACTGTTACACAGATGTGCATAAAGATTTCTGAGCATAATCTTGTAGTGTATGTCTGTTGATGTGGCTAGTTTTATTTGAATCCCTTGTGAGGTTTTTGAGATACAGACTCATACTTCTTTAAATTTATGTGTTTTTTTTTTTCTGTTTTCACAAACAGGTCATCCTGCTTTGCATAGTGTTTAATAACATTGCAACCACTCAACAGATGTACATGAAATATTTCATGCATAAGCTTGTGTGGTAGATCTGTTGATCTGGCAAATTTAGTTTGAATTGCTTGTGTGGTTTATGAGACACAGAGTCTCAACCATCCTTAAATTTACATGTTTTTTCAATTTTTTGCAAAACTGGTCATCCTGTCCTGCATATTTTGCACCTTAATAACTTTGCCACCATTTAATGACATTTTGCAATCATAATTTCATGGGGTAGGTCTGTTGATCTTTTACATTTCATTTGAATTGCTTGTGTGGTTTCTGTGCTACAGTGTCTCAAAATTCTTACATTTATGTGTTTGTTTGTTTTTTTTTTGCTTTTTCATTGTCCACATGTATCTCAGAAACTATTTTAGGTTGTGTTCTGAAATTTTTATGATGGAAAGCCTTAGTCTCACAGATGTGTCTTTTGAAGGTTTGGTAAAAAAATATTAATCAGTTCTAAAGTTATAAAATTTTGAATTTCCCACTTATTTTCAATGGCAAAAATAGATGTTCAGCATGAATATGGATCCTGTGTCGCAGAAGCTAATCTATTTCTGCAAACAGGTCATCTTGTTTTGCATATGGGAAATCCTTTTTTGATCTGCCACCATTTCATTTTTTCAGTTAGCGAAATAAATCTGCCACCATTTTGATTTTCTAGATAGCGAGGCAAAGAACACTTTCAAAATGTATGGCTTTTAAAAAACAAACATCATAACTTACATAAATGGGATACATTTAGCTGCATTGTGATGTTTGTTTTTTAAATTATTAGGGCAAGAAACACCTTTTCTGGACTCCAAAAATCCCAGGTGCTGAGGTTGGTTGGAGGAGCACTTTTTCCATGTACTCTGTATGAGAATAGCTGGAATTTCATTAGTTCTGCAGCCACAGCTGAAGTTGTGCTGCTGGCTGTAGTGTTAGCTGTGAGCCATCCTTTTCCCTGGTGTCTAGTGGCATCTCCCACCCACAGATCGCTGTAGCTGACTTCCCATAATAAATATATATACAGTATACATATATATATATATACAGTATATATATATATATATATATATATATATATATATATATATATATATATATAGAAGAGAAGACCCTTAGCTCTTCTGGTGCTGTGCGCCTTGTGCTCTATGCTACAGGGGATGTACAGGTAGTAGGGTGTTTTCCTGCACATTTATGAAATGTGGAATGATGTGCATAGCTGGATTGAAAGTGGATGTCCTTTGTGTGAAAACATTCCATGTGCAAAAATGGATAAAGTGTGAATGAAAAAAAGATAAGGTGAGAAAACACTGTGTAAAGGGTAGCTTCGAGCCTGGGACCCTTGGGCCTTGAGTTCCTGTGCTTGTTCCTTTGTGCCACTGAGGAAGTAGGAAGGAGGGCAGCAGAGTGTTTTTTTTTTCATGCTTATGAAATGTAGAATGAAATGCATAGCTTGATCAAACGTTGATGCCATTTGTGCAAAAATGTTCCATGTACTAAAGTGGATGATGCCTGACTGAAAAAAATAGATAAGGGGATGGGCACTGGGTGGGAGGATAGATTTGAGCTGGGGACCCTTGTCTCTTGGGGTCATGTGCCTTGTCCTCTGCACCACAGAGTAGGCAGAGGCAGCAGGGTGTTTTTTTTGCATACTTATGAAATGTGGAATCACGTGCATAGCTGTATCAAAAGTGGATGTCCTATGTATGAAAATGTTCCATATGCAAAAATAGATAAAACCTGATAAAAAAAGATAAGGTGAGAAAAACATTGAGTAGGGGTGGACTCAAGGCTTGGACCCTTGGGCCCTGGCATCCTGGGCCTTGTCCTGTGTGCTACAGAGCAAATAGGGGCAGGAGGGTGCCTTTTTTTGCATACTTATGAAATGTGGAGGGGTGTGCATAGCTTGATTGAAAGTGGATGTACTTTGTGCGAAAATGTTGTCACAGCTGTCACTTTTCAAATCCTGGCCAAAATGTGTTTTTGGATTTGTGGCATGGAATGGCATTGCAGGTTGTGCAGAATTATGTTTTGGTAGAGATTTGACAATTTTCTGTACCAGGACCATGAGATGTAGTAATAAGATGGCTATGCTTACAATTTTGTCTCTGTTGTTCTATAAATGGAAGTGCAGGGCCCACAGCTACATACATATACACACATTTGGAGGGATAATCATATGATTATACTATCTGAAAAAGTAAAGAAATTCATTGCAAAAAACTTTGTTAATGCATCAGTTAGGGTTGCTACTAAAGTGAAAAACCTAGGGAAATGTGGTGTTAGAGTTTCAAACCCTAACACCCCATGCACACCTGCAGACACTGACAGGCATTGGGAGGTGCCTTGGGGTCATCAACCCTAATGCTCACACCATTCCATGAGTACATAAGCTGAGATGGATACAGCATTGAAGAATGGGGTGAGCATTCAGGTTGATGGCCCCAAGGAAACCCCCCAATGCATGTCACTGTCTGCAGGGTGGGGGTGGGGTGTGAGGGTTGGAAACCCTAACAACACATTTCCCTGATTTTGTCACTTTAATAATTCCCCTAACTGATGCACTAAAGCAGTTTTTTTTTGCAAGAATATCTAGATCTAGCTCATATATATATATATATATATATATATATATATATATATGTATGTATATGTATATATATATATATATGTGTGTGCATGTATATGTAATAAAAAAATCACACATACCCCCATAATGCAAAGCATCATGGGCTGTATATGCAAATCACCACAAAATATTATGCTGGTTCAACTTTAAGCAGAAATGCATGGTGCCGAAAGGCCTCTCACACTGTTTGCAAAGGGTGCCAACAGAAGACACAGACACTTGTTTTGTTCTACCAGGACTCATCAGTGTGCCTGATCTATATGACACCCCAGTGGAATGAACCAGCTCCCCTAAGTTGATCTATCTGTGTTGGGTTGTGGTGAGCCTAATAAAAAACAAAAAACAAGCTAAAACACAGAGAACCTTAGTGCACAAGCACTGAGACAATGGATACCCCAAAAGGCATTGACTGTGAAGCAAGTTTCAAAGAAATACAAAATCACACATACCCCCGTAATGCAAAGCATCATTGGCTGTATATGCAAATCACCACAAAATATATATATATATATATATATATATATATATATATTGCAAAAACCTTCATCAATGCATCAGTTATGGTTGAAAGGGAAAATGAGGCATTGGGGTTTTAAACCCTAACACCCCCCACTTCTACCACCCCATCCCCATCCTCCACACACCAACAGACCTCGGGGTGTCACTTGAGGTTGTCGTCCCTAACTCTCACCTCATTTCATGTGTAAGGAAGCTGAGATGGTACAATATAGGAGAATGGGGAAAAAATTAGGCCAGATGACTCCAAAGCACACCCTGACACCTGTTAGTGTGTGGAGGATGGGGTGGTGTTAGGGTTTGAAATCCTAATGCTTCATTTCCCTACTTTTGTTGCTTCAACCCTAACTGATGCATTAATAAGGTTTTTTTTACAATGAATTTCCTTACTTTTTGAAAAAGTATAATCTTACCCACATATGTTTGTGGGAGTGCAAGGCCCTCCAGCCCCTGTGCTTCCATCAGCCTATAGTGTGTTGTGATTGCACTGGATCACAAGTGCAAGTGTATAGACATTGTAATTGGGCCCTACACTCCCAGTATTGCATAGTGGATGGCCCTGCAGACCCCTTACTTCATAATTTTATCCATATAGGCCCCTGCGCTTCCATCTACCTATAATTGTAGAGACACAGCACAGGCCAAGAGACATTCCAAGTAACCCTCATGCTGCAAATGGTGCAATATCTCAGCAACCATGGGAACATTTGAAAAAATTCAACCACAGTTGTAATCAAGGACCAGTAACCTGCATTGTTGCTGTATACACTTTAAGATGTACAAAGCTGTGTTTAGCAAAAAAAAATCTGTATCTTGAACTGTTTTAGAGATGTAGGCATTAAAAGGTACTACGTCTGCCACAATGGTATCCTATGGTAAATTTCCAAACTTTTTGATATATCATAAGTATGGAAGCAATGCAAATTTTATCACCAATCCAACACAATTCACATCTCTGGGGCAAGCCCTTTGTATCCTGAAAATTTCAGCCCAAAAGTCCTAACTGTTTCTTTGCAGTGAAGTGACAAAGAAAATGTAAACTTCAGAAATCCATTTTCATGAGATGTCAAAATCCCTTTTTGTATCATGAAAAGGGAATCAGCTCGCAAAATGGGATTTTGAGAGCTCACAAAAAGGGATTTGAGTCGTCAGACCAGATGGCCCTGTGGGTAAGGGTTTTGACACCTAGCAAAAATGGATTTGGCTCATGAAAAGGGATTTTGACAGTTCATGAGAAGGGATTTGAAAACTTAATCCCTTTTCATGAGGTGTCAAAATCCCTTTTCATGAGCTGAATCCCTTTTCACGAGGTGTCAAAATCCCTTTTTGTGAGGTGTCAAAATCCCTTTTAAGGGATTAGAAGTGAGTTGTGAAAAAGGATTTTAAAAATTCAGAATAAACATTCTGAGGCCACAGTAAAGTAAACCAAAGGCAGAGAACTGTAAAGGAAATCCACATGATCAAAATACACACTTTGATGTCTCCAAAAGACAACTCTGGGTAAAGTTAAAATGTTTTGTTTGGGCTAGACAAATGAAAACAAGATGGCAGCTTGCAAAAAGGTAATTTTTTCTCACAAAGAAGGATTTAATGAATACCTTTTTGTGAGCTGTCAAAATCCCTTTCCATGTGCCCTAAATCCCTTTTCATACCATGCAGCTATCCAAAAGACTGAACTGAGCATACTCAGAAGTTGAAAAATTTAATAACTTTAGAACGGATTACTATTTTTTTACCAAACCAATGCTGGTTTCTCCTTTGAGGCCATCTCTTTCTATCTTGAAAATTGCAGACCAAAATTCCAAACTGTGTGGTCACAGTGCGATGAGGAAAAAACAGCAAAAACAGGTGAGAAAAGTGACTTTTACAGTTTTTCCTTGTGAACAGCACAAAATCTGCAAATCTGATTGAATCGAAACTTGGTACATCAAGAGATCTACCCCACAGAACAGTGCATACCAAATTTTGTACAACTTAATTGAATTGTTGCAATGTTATTTAAGTACAAAATTTGAGGTTTAACATTAAACAGCCTACTCAACCCTATAGTGGAACTACCACGCCACCATAAGATATACACACATATATATATATATATATTCATTGCAAAAAACTTTGTTAGTGCAACAGTTAGAGTTAAAGTGACAAAAGTGGGCAAATGAGACATTAGGGTTGAGACAGTAACACCTACCAACCACCTCAACCCCCCATCCTCCACAGACCAACAGACACCAGGGTGTATCATGGGGTCGTGAGGCCCAACTCTCACCCCATTCCATGTGTAAACAGGTTGACACTTTATATCTCGCAAACCACTACACAGATTCCCACCAAATTAGGCAGGTTAAAAGATCTATACCTAGAACATAAGAATACTGAATTTCATGTAATTCTTTGTAATCACACCAAAGTTATTAACCTTCAAAGTGAACTGTAACATAGATGTGCACTTTCACCCTAAGTATACTGATGATTTTTATGTTATTCAACACTTTATATCTCTGAAACCACTAACCTAATTTCCCCCAAACTTAGCAAGTGAAGAGATCTATACATAGAGAGTAAGTATGTCAAATATCATGCAAATCCATTAAATGGCTCTAAAGGTGTTAAGCCTCAAAGTGTGTGAAAATCAAGTGTGTGTGTGTGTGTGAAATCTTGATTTCTCATATTGGCAATATGTATGAAAATCTGAGTGTCATGCTAAACACTTAACTTTTCCTATAGGAAATAATGGGAAATTAAAAACTTTCATAACTGTTGAATGGATTAATATTTTTTCACCAACTCTTCATAAGAGACATCTGTGACCCAAAGGCTTTCTATCCTAAATATTTCAGCCCACAACACAAAGCCATTTCTGACATACAGGTGAGCAAAGTAATGTCACAAAATCCTGATTGTTCTGTTTTTTTAACACTTTATGGGCCAGATATTAAAACCTTTGCATCTAGTGCAAATCCGTAGCACTGGAATAGCACTGGATTTGTGTGAGGCTGCAGTATTGAAAACCCCCAATTAGCACTGTGTGGTAAAGCCGACACTAATAGGTAATAGTATGCAGGGGCATGGACAGGAGAACACCCATGAAAGCCAGCAGCACGGCATATCCAAATGTATAGTGCTGTGCTACAGGCATTAGCACGATCTGTAGTGCGGCGCTAGATACTGCCTGGAAAAAGCTGGCAGTAATGTGGCATTGCCCCTCCTATGATTCCTGACCCCCCTTCCATGTAAAATATAAGACCTATCCCTGGTAGTGTAGTTCCCCCACCCACCCCACACAACTCCTGACCTGTTTCCTTTTAAACTAAGGTTTATTTCCATGGTAGTCTAGTGTCCCCCCACCCCTGCATGACTCCTGACCCATTTCCTTTTAAATAAGGTTTATTTCCATGGTAGTCTAGTGGACCCCAACCCCCCTGCATAACTCCCGACCCATTTCCTTTTAAAATAAGGTTTATTTTCATGATAGTCTAGTGGTCCCCTACCCCCCTGCATGAATCCCAACCTGTTTCCTTTTAAAATAAGGTTGCAAATGTACCTGTTTTCCCATGGATTACCTAAGTAGGCTCATTTGCATGAGAGCTTTAAATGTAGCTCCTGTTTGCCCTGGGCTAACCAGTTTGCACCGGGCTAATGTGTTAGCACTGTACAATCAGGTTAGCCCCGGGCAAACCTCGCTTCAGCATAGCACAGTTCTCCAGTGTGTGGCTTGCATTGTTGTTTGCAGTCATACCTCTCAACTGTCCTTGAAATTATTTCTGCATACCTGTTTGAATTAGCGATCATAATATACACAGTTGGCGGCTGGCCGTAGAGGTGAGAGGTGGGCTGTGCCAGTCGCCAGCTAGGGAAGGGTGGGGGAGTGCTGGGTGGGCTGGCATAGCTGGGTGGGGGGTGAGGGCCACTAGACTACCAGGAAGTAGCAAATGTTTATTTTTTTCATTATGATGGGGGGGCCGCTAGACAACCAGGGATATGAATAATACTAATAATAATTAAATACAGATTGGGGGGGCCCCTAGACTACCAGAGATATAAACAACAAATATAAATGAATAGACATGGGGGGCACTAGACTACCAGGGATAAAATAATGAGATATTAATAAAATACACATGGGGGGGCCACTAGACTACCAGGGATACAGATATCTTTATGTATATTATCATGATCGGAGGGAAGGGGGGCCACTAGACTACCAGGGAAAATGAAAACTTATGTTTTGTTATTCACATGGGGCAGAACGAAGCCCCCTGACCAAAATCTACCCTCATATAACTGTGCAGGGCACCCCTGGGCTACTGAAAACAACTAAAAATCTGGCCATCTCGTCCCTTACTCTTTGTTTGTGAGCCTGCAAATTCTTTGATCGCGAGCCTGCAAATTCTTTGATCACAAGATTCTTTGATGACGATCATACATTGCGAGCAAGGGATGAGATGGCCATATTAAAAATCAATTTTCTCAGGCCAGGGGTGTCCTAGGAAGACAAATGAGGGTGGGTTTTACTCAAGGGTCTTCGTTTTGTCAAACCATGACAGTGGTATACTGCAATTCCATACATTTTTGGATTTATAAGATTTTAAATTCTTTGTTCGTGAGCCTGAAAAATTCTTTGATTGTGAGCCTGCAAATTCTTTGATCGTGAGATTCTTTGATCACCATCTTCGATCGCGAGATAGGGACAAGATGGCGAGATTTTTTATAATAGAATATATAGGGAATTTTTACCAATCTTTAACATTGAATATCTCGGAAATGGTTTGGTCTTTTTACTTGAAATTTGGAGGGTGTTTACAGCATGTCCTGTAGATGTGAATTACAGTGCTTACATGTTGGAGAAATTTTTTTTGCGGAGATATTGCATGATGCACTTTTGTGTTACGGACAGTGTTTTGCTTGTGACGGTGGCTTGAAATTGATAGGATACCTAGCCTTAGTATCATGGATGTAGTTTTCAGTCACTGTGTGTGTTAAATGCCAACAGGTGCGGAACTGTGCCAGTCCGACGAATAAAAATCTCATACGTTAAAATGTTATATCTCGGACACGGTTTTGTCCTTTCACTTGAAATTTGAAGGGTGTTGATGGCTTGTCCTGTGGATGTAAATTACAGTGTTTCTGTGTCAGAAAATATTTTTTCAGCAGAGATATGGCTTGGTGCAGTTTATGTTCTGTGGACAGTGTTTTGCTTATGGTGGTGGCTTGAAATTGATAGGATACCTAGCCTTAGTGTCATGGATGTAGTTTTCAGTCATTCTGTGTGTTAAATGTCAAGAGGTGCGGAACTGTGCCATTTTGATGAATGAAAATTTCAAATTTTGACATGTTGTATCTTGGGCATGGTTTGGTCTTTTTACTTGAAATTTGGAGGGTGCTGATGGCATGTTCTGTAGATGTTAAAAGAGGTGTTTACGTGTCAGATAATTTTTTTTGCGGAGATATTGTGTGGCGCAGTTAATGTTTTGTGCATAGTGTTTTCTATTGTTCTACTATATTAACATTTGTTTGGTGGCTGGCCTTGCTGCTGTGAATGTACTTTTTAGTTATTGGGTGTGTAATGTGGCCTGGCACTTACAAGTTGGTGGGCCCCGCGCTCCCACCAACTTGCGTAACTTTCTACTTTTCTATTCTTTCTTAAAAAGTAAGGAACTTCTATGCAAAACAACTTCATTAATGCATCATTTAGGGTTCTTTCACAGTGAAAAAAGTGAAGAAATTTGATTTTAGGGTTCCCACCCCTTGCTCCCCACCCCCAGCCCACCTTCACCAACACACATTGTGGTGTGCATTGGGGTTGTCGGCCCTAACTCTCACCCCATCCCATGTGTAAACAAGCTGAGGTGGTACAGTATAGGACAATAGGGTGAGAGTTAGGATTGACAACCCCAAAGCGCACCCCAATGCCTGTTGGTGGGGGCAGGCTGGGGTGGGATGCAAGGGGTGGGAACCCTAAAATCGAATTTCCTCACTTTTTTTCACTGTAGAAGAACCCTAACTGATGCATTAATGAAGGTTTTTGCATATATATATATATATATATATATATATATATTTAGATAGATATATCTATATATATATATATAGGCAAATATATAATACTCGAGAGAGCAAGTATGGTATTCATGATCCAAAAAAAGCTTTCTTTAAATGTCATGACTGTGGATTATTTTGAGAACTTATAAGTGGTAGTTGTTTAATCCAAAATATAAAGTTAGTTCATCAATTCTAAGTTTAAGAAAATAAGATTGAAAAGTATCTGAAGAAAAATTTAACTTGGATAACATGGTGTCCATGATAACTCATTTGCCATTTTTATTATTAACATAAAACTGATATCACAATGTCTGGGTTTTCTGCTTTGGTATAGTAGTTAGCAACTTTTCATAATTTGGTCTCACATCATACCCGTCACCCTTTACTGGACCGTCCATTGTGGGACACCATTAAATCTCAGTTTAGTTTTTTTTCACATCCCTTTGCTTTCCCCAGACCAGCTTTGCTGAAAATATATGTGGTACTATATGCCTAAGACAGAGCCCAACAATTCTTTGAAATGTGCAGGATATTTTCTTTTAACACAATATTTTCTAACACATAACGTGAGTAACAGGGACACCACAACATATAACGTGAGTAACAGGGATATACCACATATGTTTTATCTAACTATACCTTTACCTATCCAGCACTTTATAAATATGACTTACACGTAACAAATATGGAAGATAAAGGTAATCCTAATATACCTCTAATATACAGTAAAAGCAGTTAAACACACTCTTTAATCATCTAATTCACACAGAGTAAATTTCACCTGTGTCAGTAGTAAACAAACTTCTAATCACCACCAATCACTGCATCTGGTCCCAAAGCAGAAGAACAGAGGGAATCCATTAGGTGTACAACTTAGCTAATAGGCTAAATATTAGTGTAGTCCATGTCGGTCATGATAAACAGACCACATCAGGAGAAGACATTTATTTGAAAATTAGTTTAAAACCAGACAGGGTGTGGTTTAATCGAAGAAAGTCATGTTCTGGAAAGTGCAACTATTGAGCCACTGGTGACTTTACAGGGTCACCAAATTTCCAAACAATGTCTTTTAGTGGTTGTGTAGAATATTCAGCCATATCCTCATTAGCTACACTTTAGGTGTATTTTTTATTCTTTAGCAAATATTTGATGGTGACTTGTGTATCTGAAGAAGATACCACCTCAGCAAGGTATATAACACGTGTGTTTTTGTCCCTGTTGTAAACTGCACAGCCACAAAGTTTCCTTTATTCATTTTCCTAAAAAAAAACAGAAATTGAGAAATAAAATAACTATCTCTGATAATTATCTCCAGCTTGGGTGGGGTGGGGGACTACTGCTGAATTGGTTTTATTTATTTTGCTGTTGTTAACCAGGAAAGGAGGAATAGATAATTCTATTACCTCATCCTGGGGTTGGGGGATTTACAGATGGATGCCAGCTGACAGTGAACCCGATTGAGCTGTTGGTGGTATTCTTAGTGTGGTATAACTAGTGGGATACACCTCTGTTCTACCATCCTCACCCTCCCTGAGCCAACTGTGGTTCAACCCCTCCTTCTTGGTGACCTCTGAGGCAGTAGTGGTGGCCCTGGTGGTTCTTGGGTGGGAGATGTCCCCTGTATTCTGGCCAGACTGGAGACTAACAATCAGCAACCTTCTCCTTCAGCCAAGAGAGGTGCCTGCAGATGGGACAACACTGCATTCTCCAGAATGCTTCCTAGAAGACTGCCACTCCACAGTTGCAGTGTAGTGGAAATTTGGTTGGACACCGAGGAAATTCCAATACTGTTTGAGAAGTGCCATGAGATGTTTAATGTCCATCTGAAACAACCACAGTCTATAACTCTGATTAACATCTCCTCCAAATGAGAGCACCTCAGCAGAGCAGCATCCCTCATGCTACACTAGTGCCAGCATTGGGATTTACCCAATTGCCTGGTGTGGGGATAGAACCAACAGCCTTCTGACATTCTGGCCTCAGGAGAGTATGCAACCTGCAGAGCCATGTCCAAAACTTAGAAAGCCCCAAGAAATTAGGGGTTCTCATCAGGAATAAGGTCACCCTGTATTGTAATTGATGCAGTCTCATGTTGTACTTAACACCTACATCCCACCCACTAGAATATATGTGAACACTTACATTAATGCTGAGCTATCCTGTTGCAAGGGCACATCTTCACCCGAAGGAGGTTGTTGCAATTTTCGAGACTTTTATCGTGGCACTGGTAGACTTGCAGACCTCTGCAGCAGTGGAGTCAGGGGCCTCTGCGGTGGTGGAGTCAGGGACCTCGGCCAAGCTGCTAATGGTGAAGGAGATCCAATGTGTGGTGTTCTGTTTGCCAACTCTGCCCCAGATTTCAAACAAAAGAATCTCCAGTCTCCCATAAACTTTACATTGCTGCACTGTCCTTTGTTGCTTATGCAATACATGCAGAAACAGCTCCTTTCTCTTGCAGAAGCAACATATGGTTCAAAGACAAAGAACCTCAATGCGCAAGCACTGAGGCAATGGTTACCCCAAGAGGCACTGTTGAGGAGCCAAGTTTCAAAGAAATACAAAATCACACATACCGTCATAATGCAAAGCACCATGGGCTGTATATGCAAATCACCACAGTATATTATGCTGGTTCAACTTTAAGCAGAAATGCATGGTACTGAAAGGTCTCTCACACAGTCTGCAAATGGTTCAATTTCACTGACACAGTGTGTCATCCATGTGTTTGGCAATGTCTTTACATTGATTCTGTGTGAACGTTTGCGGTTCACTTCCTCCTCCTTGACAAAGAAGAATGTTCTTCTCACACGCACATATTCATGTTGATTTTTTTATTTTCCATAAATGAACAAATCATGAGCATTAGTTATTACGGCTCTTCTTGCAGTTACTGCTGTAAAAGCACTCTTCTTGAGAACATCAACTTCACCATCACATGGTCCTTTTCCATGGCGACAGCTAAAGTTTCTCACAAGGAACTCCCTGGTCAGAAGCTCCAAAAGATGCATCCAAAAGTTGCCTTTATTTTTGTATTGTGTTGGAGTACCATCTGAAAAATGAATCATTTTTGTCATGTTGATCCCTTGATCTTGTAAGTATTTGGTTGCAAATGGATGTACACCGGAGCTTATAGGCTGTGCAATTGCCAGGATAATGTTCATCACAAACGACACACCTGTTTTGGCATCATTTGTAATGAACATTAATGACAACAGCCAAACCAGCCTAAAGTGCACCGAAACACCCAAACTGGTGCAACATGTCTATAACTGAGGGTGACTGGGTGGCAGTCACCACCAGCATCACCCCCCCAGTAAGTAAACATTTCACATCATGTTTACTCCAACAAATGCCATACTGGGCTAAACGTGCAGCACATGGGACCCCAAACAATTAGAAAGATCCACCAGTAATGGCTCAGAAATGAAACATCAGTATACCCTTGACACACAAATGGTGCTTCCATGAGCGCTTGCTGAACCTCATGTTTACTCATGCTGAAGCCATGCTGGTAGAGGTCAACCTTACTCTTAACCTTTTTTGACACTAACCAGCAGGACAAGTTGATTTAAAATTTCCCCTTTAACAAGTCATCTGTGCTTGTATTTGAGAAGGTAACATTGCAATAAGTAAACCAGTTGGGCCAGTGGAAAAGATTGTGGGGCTAGTGAATTTTCCCCACCACAAGCCCTGTGGACTAGTGGCTGGAAAACTAAATTTCAGCCACTGCATTGATTACTATAGTCCATTTAGAAGAGCTCTGGACCACTACACTTGCCAGTAGTGGCAGCTGTGTGTGTACAGATGATCATTTCACAATCTGGTCTGCAGTGGTGTCCAGGGAAAAGGAGACTTGAGAGATGTGGAGGGTAGAGGGAGCAGCCATGGTGATCATGTGATAAAACCAACCACCTGCAGGTATGTATACCTTATCACTTTGTCACTAAAATGTTGAGTACCCATATTCAAAATAATAATTGTAAATAAACATAGGGGCTCTGGTCTTGATGTGGGACAAACCATCAGACTGACACATTCAGAAAACTTGAAGTTAGTGGCTTAACAGCACTCCACCCTTTAACAAAGTCTGGACAAATTTGAATAGTCCTAACAGTGGAGTGATAATGACTCACATTGAGTCTTTTGTGGGATCCCCCTCTTTACCTGCCAGATAGCTGCAGCTATTAATGAGCTATTTATCACATCAGGCCATTTGGAACACTGAGCTAGATTAGCATGAGGATTAGAGCTTGCTAAAATGGAGACTTAAAACTTCATTAACAGCAATGGAAAAGCTGCACTAGACAAGGAAGACAAGCTGGGAATTAGCAGCACTACTCTAGGTTAATATGCACTAGATTTTGGATGAGTAAAGTAATGCTAAAACTGACCCCTATACTGGGCCTACCATTTAGCACATGGCTAAAACAATGAACAAGATTCACTGCAACAGCCAAAAAAGCTCTAAAGTGCAGAAAAAGACCCAAAAGATGCAAAATTACTAAAACCAAGGATGAGACTTTGGCAGTCACCACCAGCATCATCACCAGAAAGAAAAACGAATGTTACTGGATTGCTTGCTGGCAGTGACTGCATAAGAGTCACCCTTGATTCTAGTAATTTTGCATCATTTATGTGTGTTTCTGCACTTCGGGGTTCATTTGGCTGCTGCAGTGAATCTTATTGATTGTTTGGGCACGTGCTGCTTGGTAGGCCCAACACAGCTTCTGTGGTAGTAAACCCAATGCAAAATATTTTTTTCTTATGGGTGGGGGTGGGGTGACGCTGGTGGGCCTACCATTCAGCACATGGCCCAAACAAATTACTAAACATCACTGTCTGCAACAAACAAACAACAAACCAAATGAACAAAAATCAAGCAGAAGTACTAGAACTAAGGGTGATGGTGGTGATCTCCACCATCATCTTGTCCATTAAGAAATTATTACTTTACCTCACATTTACCCCCATGGAAGACATGTTAGGCCCAACATAAAGCACATGGCCCAAACATTCAGTGCAATTCACTGCAACAGCCAAAAGAGCTGAAATGGGCACAAAAAACACCCAGGGCCAACATTACTGACATTAACACACATTACTTACAGTACCTTTTTAAGTGGTAATAACATGTCCCATTCCCATCTCAGTTTCATCTCACGTGCATTAAATGGTATAGAGGACAAAAACCTATACCCAGTAAGACCCCCCACCAATCATGGGCCATAGAGTAGTGCATAAAAAAAGTCAAAAATAGGATTTTTCCCAAAGATTCAACTTGGCAGAGGATCCTACAAGCAGGCAGCTATTGAAGAGTAGTTGTGTTCTAATGCCTCCCATACAAATGAGCCCCATGCAGAACCAGGTCCAGGTCATTTAACCCCCACTACCTGCTGTTTTATTCTCAGCACCAGCTTTGAAAACTACAGGGTTTCTTTTTCTGTGCCAGCTTTGTAAACTTTAGAGACTATGCCCAGTTTATTTAATCAGACAACCTGCTGTTTTGTTTTCAGTACCAGCATTGTAAACTGCAGGGTTTCTTTGAAAACCAGAGCTTAATCAGATAATCTTAGTACTGTACCAGCAAACTACACAATCTGCTGTTTTCCCCACGATAACCAGCCAGGAAACTGAAATGTGCACAAAAACACTCTGTGCCAGCTTTGCAAAATGCAGACTCCTCTTGCCCCTTATTCTCTCAGCACCCATTCCCCTTAATGCTAACTTACAAAATGCAGACTCCTTTGCCTTATTTTTCCCCAGTACTCATTCCCTTTAATACTAAACCTATAAAATGCAGATTCCATTTTTCCCCAGTACCCACCCCTCAGTGCCAGCCTTGTAAAATGCTGACTCTTATTTGCCTTTTTCCCCTCAGTGCCAGTGTTGCAAGTTGCAAACTGCAGCCCCCCCCCCCCAGAGCATCTCGGAACCATGAGGCAACAGCTGGACTTTTTTTTAATATTCTGTCTCTCCAACCCAGATTTGGAGCATACTATACCTTGGAAAAGGCACTCCTCAAAGCCAGGTAGCAAGTAGAAGGGCAGGAGCAAAGGCTAATGTTCCTAACACTGAACTCCTGAATGGACAATGCATCTTCTCAGTACTGCAGGCAGTACTGAAAATAAAACCGAACCACAATCACAACAGATTTCAAGAGCCCTATACTGACGAATTCAGGTGCTGCCATGCACTTCCAGTTCTCCTGATTCTGGACCAACTCACAGGCTGATGCAAACGTGCATCACAAAAGGACACAAGTCTGGGTAGTCAAGCAAACATGTAAACAACATCTAAAAGTTGGGGACATGACTGGCAAGGTTTGGGCAGTAGATAAATAAAAATAAAAGGTCCAATCTCAATTTGTTGCATTAGGACCACTGTGGTTGGCTATCTCACAAACAGGCATGTTAGGGATGTGATAAAAAAAGACACCACATGTAGGGAACATTAAGGAAGTATTAAAGTAAAAAAAAGACAGTTAAAACTTATTTTGCAAATGGAGTTCATGGGGGGGATAGTAAAATTTAGCAATTAGGCAGCAAATTGCACATCAGTTGTGTTTGTGGGGATAAGTAAAGAGCAATAATTAAGTACACTAAATGGGGCTGTCAGTAATGTTACAAAATGGAGCCCTACTTAACAGGATAAATAGATGCTTGTGATAAAATGGAGAGAACATTGTAGGATCAACCCAGGTGATTTTATTATTAATATCTCTCCTATTAGGGAACTACAAATGAGGGGTGTTATTTTAACATTTTGACAATTCAGAAAAAAATTAAAGGGTGTCAATATGCAGAAGGTATAAGTCTCTCGAATACTGTATATTGGCCTATATGTGTGTGTGTATATATATATATATATATATATATATATATATATATTATAGGGCACTTGTATGTTAAAGTCACAATTTTGGACATTAATAACTTTGGACCTGTTCAAAGGATTTGCATGAAATTTGGAATGTGCTGTGGGGCATGGTAGATCTCTTGATCTGCCAAATTTCATTTTGGTCGGACTTACAGTCTTTGCGCATGAAAATGCTGAAAAATACACTTTTCGCCAGTTATGTGGGCAGTTTGGGGAATTTTGCCCATGGCACTGAGCACTCGTCTTGTGACGTGCTGCTCTGTGGCTTGGCTGGTTTGAAAGAGCTTCGCTGGCCAAACATGCCACACTTTTCATTTGATGAAAAAATATTAATCCTTTCAAAAGTTAAAGCACTTTTAAGCTCCTATTATAAGTCAACGGAATAATTTATATGGTTGTTTTGCAAACAAAGAATGGGGTTTTGGGCATCTGGTCTAGTCTCACGATCAAAGGATTTGCAGCCTTGCAGCCAAAGAATCTTTGTTCCCAAGAATTCTTTGATTGTGAGGTCTGCCATCTTGTTTTTCAAATCCAATTGTAAAAAATCAAATATCTCGGCTGACGGGTCACTCCTGAAGTAAAACTTGCATGGGTTTTACTCAGAGGCTTCAATCTATCAACCCATGCCTTTGGTTTCAAGTAAAAGTGTCAAAAAGTAGAGTTATCCACATTTTTATTGTTTGATCATGGCTCGCTAACAATCTTTGATCATGAGCCTGCAAATTCTTTGATTGCGAGATTCTTTGATCACGATCTTTGACCGCAATCGAGGGACGAGATGGCCAAATGGAAAAATGTAAATTTCTCAGCCCAGGGATGGCCTAGGAACACAAATGATGGTGGGTTTTGTTCAGGGGGCTTTGCTTTCTCGAACCATGGTGGTGGTTTGTTGTATTTGTGGCAACATTTTGATTTTGATGATTTTTTTATTCTTTGATCATGAGCCAGCAAAACCTTTGATTGTGAGCCTGCAAATTCTTTAATCGTGAGATTCATTGATTGCAAACTTTGATCGTGAGTGAGGGACAAGATGGCCAAATGAAAAAATGTAATTTCTCAGGCCAGGGGGGCCTAGGAACACAAATGAGAGTCGGTTTTGCTCAGGGGGCTTTGTTCTCTCAAACTATGGTGGTTGTTCACTGTATTTCTGTTACATTTTTGAATTTCAGTATTTTTTAATCTGTGATTGTGAGCCAGCAAAATCTTTGATAGTGAACCTGCAAATTCTTTGATCACGAGATTCTTTGACAGCGATCTTTGATCATGAAATGACGACCAGATGGCCCAATGAAAAAAATACATTTATCAGCCCAGGGGTGACCTAGGAACACAAATGAGAGTGGGTTTTGCTCAGGGGGCTTCATTTTATCAAACCATTGCATTGGTTTGCTTTCCTTCTGTCAAATTTTTGAATTACACCATTTTGTATTCTTTGATTGTGAGCCAGCAAATTCTTTGATCATAAGTCTGCAAATACTTTGATTGCAAGATTCTTTGATTGCCATCTTTGATTGTGAGATAGGGACAAGATGGCCAGATTTTATAATGCATTAGATATGCCAATTTTACCAGTCTTTAACACTATGTATCTCGGAAGCGGTTTGGTCTTTTTACTTGAAATGTGGAGGGTGTTTATGGCATGTCCTTTAGATGTGAATTACTGTGTTTACATGTTGGACAATATTTTTTTGTGGAGATATTGTGTGGCACAGTTTATGTTTTGCAGACAGCATTTTGCATTGTGGTGGTGGCTTGAAATTGATAGGGTACCTAGCCTTAGTGTCATTAATGTAGTTTTCAGTCATTGTGTCTGTAAAATGTCAGCAGGTGTGGAATTCTGCAACTCTGACAAATGAAAATCTCAAACTTTAAAATGTTATATCTTGGAGATGGTTTGGTCTTTTACATTGAAATTTGGAGGGTGGTGATGGTACAGACACATTTACAAGTTGGTGGGAGCTCAGGGCCTGAAGGACCCCTGCTCCCACCAACTTCCTCAAGTTCTTAGTTTTCTAGTCTTTCTTAAAAAGTAAGGAAATTCTATGCAAAAACTGTTTTAATGCATCATTTAGAGTTAGAACACAAAAAGTCAGGAAATGAAAACTCTTTAAGTTTGCCCCTCCCCCCATGGACCCACCAATCATCCCAAGATTAACAGATGATGGGGTGTATCATTGGGGCTGTGAGACCTAAATGTTGCCCCATTCTTCTTCATTGTTGCTTCTGAATATGATTACACAAGGAATGAGGCAACATTTAGGCCTCACAACCCTAATGACACACCCCATCATCTGTCAATCTTGGGATGATTGGTGGGTCCATGAGGGGGGAAGGGCAACCCTAAAGATTTTTCATTTCTTGACTTTTTGTGTTTTAACCCTAAATGATGCATTAACACAGTTGTTTTGCATAGAATATATATATATATATATATATATATATATATATATATATATATATATATTCATATTCATTGCAAAAAACTACATTAATGCATCAGTGACAAAAGCATGGAAATGTGGTGTTAGGGTTACCACTACCCCACCCCACCCTCCACACACCAACAGGCATTGGGATGTGCATTGGGGTCATCGGTGTCACCCCATTTCATGTGTGAACAAGCTTAGGTGGTGCAGGATAGGGGAATGGAGTGAGTGTTAGGCCAGATAACCCCAATGCACACCCTGATGACTGTTGGTGTGTGGAGGGTGGGGGTGGGGATGGGGTGGTGGGGTGGTAACCTTAACACCACATTTCCATGCTTTTGTCACTGTGCTAAGAACTCTAACCAATGCATTAATGGGGTTTTTTGCAATGAATTTCCATTCTTTTTGAGAAAGTGAAACATAACTGGTAACTGGTATGTGATAGTGGGAGTGCAGGCACCCCAGGCCCTGCACTCCCTTCATATTGTTCCATTTTTATGTAATGGTATGCATATGTGGGACAGCAGGCCCTCCGCTCCCACTTACACATAACTACAGAACCATAAAGCAGCCCAATAGGACAAGGAACCTTTGTAACTCTAATTTGCCAATATCTCAGCAACTGTAACAGCAATGAAAAAATGTCAAGTGTTGTAATCATGACAGCAAGACTTCTATGCAAGATACATTGGTCAAATCTGTATGTTGCATCATTTAAAAGATACAGGCACTAAAAAGCACTGAAAAGGCATCCTTGGAACCCTTGTGACACTAATTTGCCAATATCTGTGTAACTGTAGCAAGTAGGAAAAAAAATCCATTGATGGTGTAATCTATGATTTCAAAACTTGTCTCTGCAGCTTAGATCATAGGTGATCTAGACTGCAGAAACAAGTTTGGATATCATAGATTACACCAACAGAGGGATTATTTTCCTACTTGCTAATTCTGAAGACTATTGATACTTTGATGTTACAAAGGGTTCCTAGTGTGCCTTTTCATCACTTTTTAGTGCCTGTATCTTGTAAATGATACAAGACACAGATCTGGATGACCATCTCACTTGAAGGTCTCACTGATATGATTACAACACTTGAATTTTTTTCATAGCTGCTACGGTTGCTGAGATATTGGCAAATTAGTGTTACAAGTGTTCATTGCCCAGTAGGGCTGCTGTATAGCTACATAGTTATATAAGGGTGGAATGGAAGGGGTGGTAACCCCAACACCATATTCCCATGCTTCTGTCACTGTGCTATAAATCCTAAGTGATGCATTAATAGAGATTTTGCATTGAACTTCCCTTCTTTTTGAAAAAGTGTAATATAACTGGTAACTGGTGTGTGGTAGTGGGAGCACTGGCCCTCCAGGCTCTGCACTCCCTTCATATTGCTCATTTTTTATGTAATGGCATGTGTATGTGGGAGCGCGGGCCCTCCAGGTCCTGCATTTCAAATTACACATAACTATGGAGCCATACAGCAGCCTTATAGGGCAAGGAACCCTTGTAATACTAATTTGCCAATATCTCAGCAACCATAGCAGCTACAGAAAAAATTCAAGTGTTGTTGTAATCCTTACAGCAAGACCTTCACAGGAGATATGTCAACCACATCTGTATCTCTCATCATTTACAATATACGGGCATCGAAATGTGCTGATAAGGCACCCTTGGAACCCTTGTGACACTAATTTGCCAATATTTCCGTAACCATAGCAAGTAGGAAACAAATTCCACTGATGGTGTAATCTATGATTTCCAAGCTTGTTTCAACATGTTAGTTTACCTGCAGATGATCTAAGCTGTAGGTAGCAAAAACTCTGTATCTCGCTTCATTTTTGAGATACAGGCACCGTAACGCGTCACGGACACCGTAAAGTTATCCAATGGGAAATTTCTCAACTTTGGAATCCTGTAACTTTGGTCCTGTTCAATGTTTTGGCACCAAAAGGCATATCTGTGGGTCCAGGGCTTGTCATCCTGCAAATTTCAGCCCAAAAGCCCCAACTGTTATGTTGCCAGAGGATGGCAAAGAGTTGCAATTTTTGGGGAAAGTTTTTTCACAAATTGTGAATGTTTCGCAAAAAACAGCAGGACACTTTCATATTTATGAAAGTGTTGCAGCTGTTTCTTTCACAATTTGCAAAAGTACTGGGGCACCAATTTTAAAAATAGCATTTCTGGGGGTTTTATCCCCCAAAAAAGGATAGGACTGGCATCCTCAGGACCCAACTAGGTAAACCCAGCAGTCAGTGTTTACTTAGGGGGTCCCAAATTTAAATGACAGGCATCTTTCTCTCTTGGTAACTGAAAACAAGATGGCAGCAGCATGAAAGTAAAAGGGCCATTTGCAAAAGGAAAATTTACTGATGGCAGCTTTCGTGAGACACTTATATTTTTTCCCCATTGACTATAATGGGAAATTTGTTTTTGAATAACTTTTGAACGGTGTAATATTTTTTCACAAAAACTTCAAAAGGTACATCAGTGTCCCAGACTGCATCTTCTCTGAAGATTTCAGACTAAACAGACACATTGTGCAGGCTGTGGGCATGAGCAAAGAAACACGCAAAAAGTCTGTTTTTTTGGTGTTCTGCAACTCTGCAACCATACATTTGACCATAGCTCAACTTGCCATATCCAGAGCTCTATGGTACCAGACCATGTATGCAAACTTTCATGCAAATCTGTCATATAGTGGCAAAGTTATTAAGATTCAAAATTTGAGGTTTAACATGAAAGTGCTTACTCAACCCTATCTATAATGCCACTACACACATACACATATGTATGTGTGTGTGTGTGTGTGTGTGTGTATACATATATATATATATATATATATATATATATATATATATATATATATATATATATGTAATAGATAACCCAATATAAGGTGTGCAGTTGCACTCTGATATACACACACCCTGGTGTGCATTGTCAGTCACCCGAGGCGTGGGTATATCGGAGTGCGACCACACACCCTAGAGTGGGTAATCTATCTTATAAAATGCAAAATTGTTTTGGTGGGGTGAAAGTGCAGGTGTGCAGTTGTGCTCTGATATATGCATGGTCATGTGATGTGTTTCAACCAATCAGTAAACATGATTCTTCCTACTCATTTTATAAATATACAGTATTTATAAAATGGGCTGAAAAAATCCATCATCCTTATTGGCTACTACATCATCTGAGCCGTGTCCTCATCAGATGATTTAGTAGCCAACAAGCACTACCCTCCAGTCCTGAGCCCCACAACACCACCAAATCAGTGAGCTGTGCCAGCTGAAAATAAAACACAGCCTGGCACAGCTCACAGCGTGACATCCCATCCCTGTCACTGAACTCTGGCTACCCACCCCCTCCTCCTTCACAGCATACAAGATGACCCTGTACATAAAAAAGAACAACAGCAAAACATTTAAAAAAATTGTTTTCCCACATTTCTAATGGACACTCTCACCTCTCCTCCACAAAATAGTCCCCAAAGTCATCAGCACAGCACATGCAGGCACGACGCAATTTCAAAGAAATCTCCAATCTAAAAAAACTTACTCCCTAGAGACACACTTCCATTTAGTCCACATAATGCCACTGTGACATAAGCATGAAACATCATGCTAAGCCCCCACCCAAGCAGGCAATTTACCCAAGCTGTACATCCCGCTTTTCTCCCCAAATCCCACTTCAGTCATAGTGAGCTTGCCCCTTAACAATCACCGTACAGAGCACTTTCCTTCTTCGCATTTCAAAATATAACATGCTCTCTGCTAGCTTCTGAGATTGTTTAGTTTTTTTAAAAAACTTTAGTTAGGGAAGGATGGTGCTGGTGTGAGTATCCTGGACATCAGAGACTGCAAACATTTAAAGCAGAAACAAATTGCAGACCGCAGTTTAAAACAACAGGCATGAGAGCTGTACATCTCCTACAGAGAAAAAACTGGCAGTGAGAAAATAATTACAGATGGAAAGAATTCTTTTACTTTTGTTCTTGGGCATTGGGGGGGCATTGATGTACTAAATACCATGGGTCTATTTGCTGTAATACAGACCAAGCCAAATGCAGTGTACTGTACTGAATTGTAGTGTACAGCACATTACATAGAGGGACTACTTTATCTCCCCAACGAAATAAAAACATTTTTTACATTTTTTCAATTTCAACAGCTTTTTTCTCTTTTTTTTAATCCTCAATCTCTACTTGGAGATCCATTTTATAAGCGCAATAACACACTCTGAGGTGTGGGTTATCGCCTTATAAGAGTACACTCAGAAGCATAAGGCACTCGGCGCAAGCGCTTTGTGCCTTAGTACACCACTGGGTGTGCTCTTATCATGCGATAACCCACACCTTGTCATGTGTTATTGCTTGCATATATACAGTATATACAGTATATATGTGTATATATATATATATATATATATATATATGTGTGTGTATAGTATATATACATACATAAATATACATATATATATATGCATATTTAATATATAAATCATGAAAATGATACTATACAAAAGCATGCAAAAAATTCTCCATAATGCTATCACTCCTAGAGTGATAATAGTACACTTCAGGGGTGATACTACCATCATTCAGGTGCCGTAATACTATCATTTGGGACTTGAACGATACTATTATCACCAAAACACAACCACGCAAGTGGTAGTCTAGCTCCCAGTGTGTTTCCAAGCATGCCTTCCAATTGGCCACTTTTCTTGTGTGGACAGGCAGAACCATTCAGAAAACATGGTGGCCAGTCTCTGGCTTAGCGAGTGTGTTTCTCACCATGAACATTGTAGTGTTTTTGTTTTACAAATTGGAATAATAAGAATATCTGGTTGATCCTGTGTTCCCCAGACAAGCAAAAGGTAGGATCTCCATAACAAAACAAAAAATCAGGTTCCAAACATAAGATACTTATGGGGATGGTGGGAGCACTAAGCAGTAAGACAGTGTGGCGGTTGGCCAGGAAGGAGAGACTCATTCGCTGCAGTGGCCAACTACCTGATACAAATCATCCCAAAAGATCAGAAAATCAGATCCATATACTGTATTTAAAAATATAAAAAATAGGTTCCTGTGAATCACAAGGTTTTAATTCCATTTCGAGGTTCTGGGGCATGGAACCTCTCGAGTTTCACTCTTGAGGTTCCCTATGTCCCCAGAACCTCTCGATGGAATCACTACCTTGTAATGGACAGCAACCTATCTAATATATATATATATATATATATATATATATATATATATATATATATATATATATATATATATTTATACAACATGTGTTTGGAAATAAATTCATGTATAAAAAGTAGTATCTGAGCCAGGTCGTGGAGATATCACTATGGCCGTGAAGATATCATTGACATCTTCATGTTCCTATACGTCATAGTGATATCTCCACGATCCTGTACGTCATTCAATAGAAAGTGAAAGTTTTTTTTTTACATTCCGTTGCGCGAGAATCTCTCTCTCTCTTTCTCTAAAATCTGGCACTCCCCCAACCACAAACACACACATATGCCCCTCTATTTTGTTGATTCTGCCATAATTTTGTTGTAAAAATGAAATGTAAGCACTTATCTGATTGATCCTGCCACTTTGATATTCAACAGAGAACCATAAATTGCACCCGCTCCTCATGTTACGATGTTTCCCCCTTAAAAATAGCATGACCGAGCGGTAGGAAGATTGATAGACTAGGACATCACAACACTGAAACGGTCTCTACACATTTATAAAAAAAAATAAACTCTGCACTTCTGCATTTCTATTCTTGAAGCTGCCGACTGTATCAAAAAGAGAGAGAGCGCGCGAATCGGCAGCTTCACAACTGCTGCAGCACCCCCGAGCATTCGTTGCTGTACCAACACATACTCGTGCACCCTCCTGCTTCTCTAATGCTCTCTCTCTTGAATACAGTCCGCAGCTTCAAGAAAAAAATGCAGAACTGCAGAGTTGTTTTTTTTTTTTAACTAAATGGCTACAGACCTCTTTACTGTGAACTACTGTCATGTCTTAATCGTTCAATCTTCCTGCTGCTTGTCACACTATTTTTAAGGGGTAAACAAAGTAATATGAAGAGCTGGTACAGGATCAACCAGATAAGTGCTTCAATTACATTTTTACATAATAATGGCAGGATCAACCAGATAACATTATCCACATCATTTTAAACTGTCAGAATCTACCATTAAATTTGTTATTTTATATAACATATCATCTTTTGTGTT
Source organism: Neoceratodus forsteri (assembly GCA_016271365.2). NCBI lineage: Eukaryota > Metazoa > Chordata > Ceratodontiformes > Ceratodontidae > Neoceratodus > Neoceratodus forsteri. The sequence goes on along the minus strand of CM057459.1, from coordinate 1,284,044,040 downwards.
CTGTTTTGGGGGGAGGGGTGTTTTAGACTGTGTTCAGGTAGAGTTTCCATTGCAATCTGGCCCAAACACATGTTGTATAAACAGAACATGACATGGCCTGGTGAAGATATCATATTTATCTTCACTTGAGGCCAATGACATCAAGATATCTCACAGCGTGGCTTTGCCACTCGTGAGATATACATATATCGTGGCCTCGTGAAGATAAATATGATATCTTCACTCAGGCTCATATCCTATATAAATATATATATATATATATATATATATATATGTGTGTGTGTTTTTGTATTTCTTTGAAACTTGGCTTCCCAGCCAAATGCCCTTTGGGGTAACCATTGGTTCAGTGCTTGCATGCAGAGGTTCTTTGTCTTTTAAATTGTTTTTTGTTTTAATTGGTTCACCACAACATAATCCAGATAGACCATCTTAGGGTAGCTAGTTCATTCCACTGGGGTGTCAAACAGACAAGGCATACTGATGAGTCCTAGTAGGACAAAACACGTGTCTATGTCTTCTGTTAGCACCCTTTGCAAACTGTGTGAGAGGCCTTTCGGCACCATGCATTTCTGCTTAAAGTTGAACCAGCATAATATTCTGTGGTGATTTACATATGCAGCCCATGATGCTTTGCATTGTGGGGGCATGTGTGATTTTGTATTTCTTTGAAACTTGGCTTCCCAGCCAAATGCCATTTGGGGTAACCATTGCATCAGTGCTTGCTCACAGAGGTTCTTTGTCTTTTAAATTGTGTTTTGTTTTAATTGGTTCACCACAACATAACCCAGATAGACCATCTTAGGGTAGCTGGTTCATTACACTGGGGTGTCACACAGACAAGGCATACTGATGAGTCCTGGTAGGATGAAACACGTGTCTATGTCTTCTGTTGGCACCCTTTGCAAACTGTGTGAGAGGCCTTTTTGCACCATTCATTTCTACTTAAAGTTGAACCAGCATAATATTCTGTGGTGATTTGCATTGTGGGGGCATGTGTGATTTTGTATTTCTTTGAAACTTGGCTTCCCAGCCAAATGCCCTTTAGAGGTAACCATTGCCTCAGTGCTTGTGCACAGAGATTCTTTGTTTTACATATATATATATATATATATATATATATATATATATATATATAATAAGAGCACGGTGGTGCCCTATAGTTAGGGTTGTGCAGCCACTCCTATGTTAAACCCCAAATTTTGCACTTTAAGAACCTTGCAACTGTTTTTCTGATTTGCCTAAACTTTTGCATGCACTGTCTGGTACCACAAATCTCTGAGATCTCTGGATTTGGCAAGTTTTGTTCCAGTCAGATGTGCAGTTGTGGAGATGTGGAGTGCCACAAAATGTGAAAAATACCACTTTTCAGCAAATTCATTACTCAAGGCTACAGCCCAAATGGTTTGGGGGTCTGGTCTTAAATTGTCAGGGTACAGGGGTCTTGGTCACTGTTGTGGCTTTTGAAGATTTGGTAAAAAAGATATTAATCCATTCAAAAGTTATTAAAGTTTGACGTTTCCCATTGTAGCCTATGGGAAAAAATATATGTATGACTCGAAAGGATTTTTTACTTTCACAAAAGTCCATTTTACTTTTGCAAATGGTTTTTTACTTTCTCAAATCCACCATCTTTTTTCAGACAGCAACGGCTAAAATAAGTTGATATTCAAAAAATACTGCCCCTTGGTAAACACCAACAATTGTGTTTACCAAATTGGGGCCTGAGGAACACAATTCTAGCATTAGTTTTTATAAATAATGCCAGGAAATATGTTTTTTCAAGAAAATTTCTCAAATTTGTGAAAGCACACAAGTTTCGCAAAAGTACTTACAAACTTTGTGAAACCTTCCCAAATTTGCAAAAGTACTTTTAGAAAAATTGCTGTTTCTTACACTCTTCACAGCAAATAAATGGTTAGGACTTTTGGCCTAAAATTTAAAGGGTAGCAAGGGCTTGCCTACAGATGTGCCTTTTGCTGGTTTGTGAAAAAAATTATATTGGTTCCATAGTTATAGCATTCTGAACTTTCAAAATCTCCTATAGGATAGCACTGTGGCAGCTGTTCTATATTTTGGTGCCTATATCTCGAAAACGGTTTGAGATACAGATTTTTTGCTTAGCACAGCATAGTGTACTAAGCATGCATGCAAGTTGACAGGTCATGATTACAACTGCAGTGAAATCTTTTCCAAAGTTCTTACTGTTACTGTGATATTGCCACATTTGCAGCACAAGGGGCACTTGGAATGACTGTAGGCCTGCGCTATGTCTCTATGCTTATGCACTCCCACATATGGATCCCATTATGCAATAATGGAATTGCAGAGCCCTCCATTATGCAGTACTGGGATTGCAGGGTCCAGAGGACCCTGTGCTAGCAGATGAAGATGAAAGTTTATTACAATGTATCTACAGTTATGCATAGATGGGAGCGTATGGCCCGGAGGGCCCTACACTCCCTCATAAAAATCAGAGACAATTATATATGCATGCATGATGGGAGCACAGGGACCTCTAGGACCTGCACTTCCATAGGTTCATAGGCAAGAATTACAAGTCAAAATAGCTAAATAAGCCATATGGAGACTTGCCACTAACAGTGGATGTATTCTATTTTTTTATTCCCTACATATAAATCTAACTGATGTTTAAAGGGCACCATACTAGTGGCCCCACTATCATTTAGATGCCTTAATGACCCTCTGGTTAAACCAGTTGCCCCATCTTGTGGTTTTATATAAATCCCCTTCAACTGATGGGGTGAAATCTTGTGGCCCTGTCTAGAGTCACCTTTCTGGTAAGACCAGATGTTTCCCAAATCACTTCATCATGGAAAGCTCTATATACACAACACAGATTCCCTCTTGTTTTTTGATAGGACATTGAATACAATCCTAATTCCCTAAGCCTGTCCCTATATGCCATATCTTTAACCATTTTCACTGTCCTCATCAGTTTCCTCTGCACCCTCTCCACAGCAATTGTACTGCCTACACTTTCAGATGAGCAGACTGGGGCACCATATTCAAGCACTGGTCTCACAAGGGAGCGATAAACGTGCATCAACACCTCCTCTTTCCTACTCTTTATGTTTCTCAATATATTTCCCAGAATCCAAATTGCCTTTTTCACACATTCACTATTGTGTTTCTCAAAGCTCAGGGTGTCAGTTATCCAAACCCCAGGTCTTTTTCATTCACAAAATTATGAATAGGCATATTATTGATATAATACTCTGCCCCTGGATAATTAACATCGAAGTGCATGACCTTACACTTGGTAATATTAAAAACTAGTTTGTGTGCAGTTGCTCTTTTTTCCAAATTATTGAGTAGTTTTTGAAATCTATTTACAGAATCCTGGTTGTTAACTATTACCCCCATTTTTGTGTCATCTGCATACTTACAGAGCCACACCCCATCCTCAAGTTGCATGGAAACAAAAATTCTAAGCAAGATAGGTCCAAAAATTGATCCCTGGGGGACACCACTTGTCACTGCCCCAGTCAGACAAATGTCCACAGATGAACACTCTCTGTCTCCTATCACTCAACCAGTCTCTTATCCATATCAATAAACCTGTGTCCAAATCTACCTCTTGCAAAGTGTCTAACAAGTTGACGTGGGATACAGAGTCAAATGTCTTTGTATAATCTAAGTATATCACATCAACAGGCATACCATTTCATGTGCCAGACTCATGGACTCAAAAAAGTTCAGTAAATTTGTTGTCATGCATGATCTACCCTGCATGAATCTGTGTAATATCTGTGCAATATCCACTCCCCCAATATTTTCCTATCTTCTTCTATCAACTCTTTCATATAACCCTCTATCATTTTACCTACCACCAAAGTGATACTTATAAGGTGGTTGTTCTGCACCTCAGTCCTTATTCCCCCTTTTAATATTGGGGTGATATGTGCCAATTTCCATTCTTTTAAAACTTCCCCCTTTATCAAGGACTGATTGAACAGTAGAGTAAAAGGCCCAACTAACTCCTCCACTACTTCATTTAAAATAAATGGGTGAGTCCCTTCTGGATCACAGGACTTATGTTTTTTTTAGATTTTTTGATTTTTTATATATGTCCCCTCTCCGTGATATTTCTCTGTAGAAAAAGGTCTGTTCTTTTATGCTCTTCTAGGTAATTTTTAGAATCCTGACTCTTAAACACTTCCAAGAAATACTTATTAAATATATTAGCTGTCTCTGTCTCTTCCTGTATCAATCTATCCCCAACTTTAAGTGACATATACTTCTGTGTATGTCTTAAATTCTCAACATAGCTATAGAATTGCCTACAGTTGTCCTTTTTTGTAGTGGCTAATATCAATTCTGCATTCATTTTTGCCTTCCTTATAGCTATTTTACATTGTTTTACCTTCTTTTTGTAATTCTTCATATTGTTTTGTGTCTGATTCATCTTATATTTCTTGTAAGCCTTTTCTTTATTTTTTATCATTGAAAATTTTTACTAAACCACTTAGGAATCCTTCCTTTCCCATTATATTTCAGGACCACTGGCACATATTGCTTGATGCATTCATCAATTTGTTCATGAATTTTTACCCACATTTGATCTAGGGGTAAATCTTTCAGCTCGTGTCTCCAGTTTCACTCTGTTAAGGACTGCCTTATCCCGAAATAGTTTGCCTTTCTATAATTCCTTATTGTTTTTCCTTTTATTTTCCTTGTATTGTCTGATATTACAAATGCACAAATATTATGATCACTGGACCCTAAAACCTGTATCACGGCCATGTCATCCAAAACATCCCCCATATTACTTAAAACCAGATCTAAAACATTCTCTCCTCTGGTGTTCTCTTCAATATATTGCTCCAAATTGTTTAATAGGCAATATTCCAGGAATCTGTTCTCACAATGGTCAGTCACGCATAGCAATTTCCAATTTATTTTTGGAAAATTAAAATCACCTAGTACTATGCAATCACCAGAGAGGTCTTGATTTTCTAATAATTCCGTAAAAGCTGAATTCTGTACTTCACTCAAACTTGGGGAGTGGTAGCATAACCCTAATATAATATCCATCTGCATTCCTTTAATTTTAATCCAAGTTTGTTCTGGTTTACAAGAACTCTCTATGTCCCTGCCTATGTATTGTGCCCTTAAATGTGTAGCCACATAAAACAAAGTTCCTCCCCCATCTCTGTCATTTCTTGTACTCTGAAAAAAGTCATATCCTTGTATTTTGTTTACTCAGTCATCTGTCCTGAGCCACATTTCTGTGATGCCACATATGTCTATCTTTTTTTTAAACATCCTGGGCTGGATATTCAAAAGGGTTGTGCCATGCACAATAGGGTTGCACCTGTGCAAGTCGGAAATTGCGCTATTCTGCCATATTCAGCAGGAGGCAGTTGCACCCCCCCAAGGCAAGCTGAGCAACAGCGCAATGCAAATGAATGCATGCTGAACTGGAGGGGGAGGAACCATGCATAAACTACAGCCCGATATTCAGCGGGCTGTGCAGAGTTGTGCAGGCACAATCCCCAACCTGCACCTGCACAACTTTGAGCCAAAAAAAGGAGTAATTCGAGGGCCACCCACAGGTGAGCTGCCACATTGCAGGGCACAGTAGGTTGAGGGCCAGCCACAGGTGAGCTGCCACATTGCAGGGCACAACACAGCAGCTGCCACCTGTGGCTGGCCCTCAACCTACTCCCTGTGCCCCCTTCCAGCCCGATGGTGGGCAAAAGTGTAAAAATTCCCCCCGACTGGCCCGATCACGGGCAAAAATAAAATCCCCTCCCCTGACTGGCCCGATCACAGGCAAAAGCTTAAATAACCCCCCCACCAGCCCAATCACAGGCAGCAAAGTGTCCTCCCAAAATATATCCCTGGTGGGCCAGTGGACGCTAAGCCCGATCGCGGGCTGCAAAGTTAAACCCCACCCCAGGAAATATCCCTGGTGGTCCAGTGGACCACTAAGCCCGATCATGGGCTGTAAAGTTTAAACCCCCAACTCCCAGGAAATATCCCTAGTGGTCCAGTGGACCAGCCCATCATGAGCTGCAAGAGTTTAAACCCCATCCCAGGAAATAATCCTGGTGGTCCAGTGGACCACTAAGCCCAATCGTGGGTTGCATAATGTGGTGACACACCCCTCAAGACCATATTCCTGGTGATCTGAGTGTTCCCGCAGTTCACCGGCAGTCAGTCGGTGGGTGGTGGGCAGGCGGGTGATGTTGCCCCCCTGCCGCCGGGGAGCGGTGGTGGGGTCGTGGGTGGGGTGGGGACACTAGATCACCAGGATATGGTCTTGGGGGTGTTGCCACATTATGCAGCCTGCGATTGGACTTAGTGGTCCACTGGACCACCAGGGCTATTTTCTTGGGGGTTGGGGTTTAAACCTTTGCAGCCCATGATCAGGCTTAGCGGTCCACTGGACCACCAGGGATATGTCCTGGGGAGTGGGGGTTTAAACTTTTGCAGCCCACGACTGGGCTTAGCGGTCCACTGGACCACCAGGGATATGTTCTGGGGGGGTTAAACTTTGCAGTCCGATGATCAGGCTTAGCGGTCCACTGGACCACCAGTGATATGTTCTGGGGGACACTTTGTCGCCTGGGACACAGGTGGGTTTATTTAAGCTTTTGCCCCGTGATCGGGCCAGCCGGGGGAGGGGGGATTTTATGCTTGTCCAGCAATCAGGCCAGTCGGATGGTGGGGGATTTTTTACACTTTGCCTGTGATTGGGCTGCAGGGGCATCAGTCCCCCACTGCTGCCTGGCAGGGTGCCAGGTGCAAGTCCTTGGGATCAGTGCACCTGCATGCTAATGGCATGCAAATAGGCCATAAATAGATGCAAATAGCCCCCTGTGCCTTGCATGAATTATGCCCCATTTGCATGTCACCTTTTGAATATCGGAAATCCCTGCTATGGCGCGATGGTACTGCATACACGCCTTCGAATGCTCCACTCACGACCACTTGTGGTGGCTAAGTTCACTGCACCGTGCACAGTGGCTGTGGCTGGGGTGATATTCAAGGAGTTGCTCAATCGCAACTCCTTTGAATATTGCCCCAGCCACACCCCAGCGCAACTATTTTGTGCAGCACAAGGGCTTGCGCCACAAAATAACGCAGTTTGAATATCCAGCCTCATGTATTTCCGCTTGTCCATTTTCTTTTTCAGACTTCTACCATTGAGCAACAAAACCCTAATTTTTCCTCCATCCATATTTCCCTTCTTTTTCATCTCCTTACACCTTTCATTAGATTTTGGCTGTTTTACCCCTCTCCCCTTTGTTATTAGTTTAAATGTGTCTTAATTATTGTTTTAAACATTGAACCCAATTCCCTATTTCCTCTTTTGGGCAGATGTAACCTATCATTGCAAAACAGGTTTACGTTGTTACTAAACACTTACCAGGTTCTTACACATTGTAAGCCTTTCATTGGGCACCACCTTCTCATTCAATTGTTTATTCTAATGATTTTCTGGTTTGTTGAAGGACTAGCTCTAGGAATGGGTTGAATTTCTGAAAGGATTACAATTCCATTTACCTTCCTTACTTCCTTCTCAATCTGCATATATTCCAATAGAATCTGAGCCTCTCTACCTTGCACTATATCATTCGTGCCAGCATGTACAAGTACTATTGGTTTATCATTCTGTTTTTTAACAATGTCATGTATAAGTCTACATATGTCAGCTAACTTAGCCCCAGGAAAATGAGAACTTGTAACCCTTTCCTTATCGATTACAGTGGTATTGGTATCTATATACTTAATTATTGAATTACCTAAAATAAAAACCCTATTTCCATCATCATTACTACCAGGAGACCCACTATCTAGGTCCATGGCTTCCATATCTGTCTGTCCTCCATTTTGAACTTGTACCAATGCTTCATCATTCTCTGTAATTGCATGTGCCCTTGTACCACAGTATCACTCTGTTTTATTTTCCCCTATCCTCAGCACCCTCATTGTTTATTAGTACCAGACCTTCCCCAGTAGAGTTTGCATTTTTTCTATGTTCACTGAATCATGCCTTGTCTCTTCTCCTATGATTTATCAGGGGATCAAATCTATTTGAAATCGGTAACTGGAATTCCATAGCTCTTCTGCCTTTTTTACACTTGTTGAAACCATCCTGTTCTTGCCACATGTCTTCTTTTTCCTAAGCTGCCTCTGTCTCTTTTCTGACCTAAGTCTATATTTGTGGACACATTCATACAGTCTTCAACTGTTTTGACCTGCTCTATACACTTTAATTCCATTTCCAGATCAAGAATTTTTACCCTCAGATCCTTTAACTCCAGGCATTTCTTACAAATAAATGCCACTAACCTTGTATACTTATCCAGGATAAATTTCCATCACTCTTTACATTTTACACCTAATTCCCCACTCCTTAAAGAAACAATTTGGCTCTCCATGTTTAGTTCCTTCTCAGCCATTATCTGCTTATTAGAAACTGTCTTATAAACAGAAAACAACCTTCTACCTGTTTGGATACCTTGTTGCTTGTTAATATTGCTTCACCCACTTCACCTGCTTAACACACACTGACTGCACATGTCCCTGCATGCATCTCTGCATGCTCAAGCTTGCAGCGCTCACTCCACTAGTTGGTTTTATGCCTCACTACCCAAAAATGTTGTGGGGGTCACGAGCACCAGTTCACTCCCTAGATCTAATAATTTTTAAAATTTCCCCGGCAAACACCATAAAATAGAAACACAGAGACCTAGCTTTCTCCTATTGGGTCTTCTTTAAAAAATTATTGGTCTGTTCACAATCTGTAGTTCTCCCTACACAGAGTCCAAACTACAGACAGAGGAGTACTTCCTGATTAACTCTCTGCCCTTCAAATTAGCTGTCCCAGCAGATATCAAGTCTCCAGTAAAGCAAAGCACAGTACATCAAGACAGCTGCCCCCTGTCACTCTGCTTTTGGCAGACACACAAGGTTGCAAATGCTCAAAAGTACCAGAGTGCACTCCACAAGCTAGTTTTATGTCTCATGACCCAGAAGTGTTGTGGAGGTCACAAGCACAAGTTCACTCTCTACAGCTTATAATTTTTAAAATTTCCCAGGCACACACCCCACTCTCCACACATGAACAGGTGTTGGGGTGTGCCTTGAGGTCATCAGACCTAACTCTCACCCCATTCTTCTATACTGTACCCTCTCAGCTTCCTTACAAATGGAATGGGGTAAGAGTTAGGCCTGAAGACCCCAAGGCATACCTTGATGCCCATTGGTATATGGAGAGTGGGGGGCCGTGGATGTGGTGGTGGAGTTAGTAACCCTAACATCCATGAGAGCACACACTCAGTGCTTCAAGGTATGGCTAAAGCCACAACCAATCAGAATGTGAGTGCCTCCTGGGCTCCAATTCTGATTGGTCCCTGGGACTGCAGCTCACTTTGTTTTTCCTTTTCCTCTGGGCTTAGCTTTTGGAATGTGAATTTGCAATCTGACTATAAAATGCTTGTCTAGTAATACTGGGAACTGTGTGAAATGTGTGTTCTAAAGGGTAAAAAAAAAAAGAAAAGGTTTAATTTTGAAATCTGCAGAAAGGAGCAAGTAATCACAGACCTTCCATTCTGATTTTGTTGGGACCCAGACCTCTGGGTGCTAAGTTAAATCACTCCCTATTTATTCTCAATTGGACCCCCTGCCTGTGCTATCTACCCCTTTGTTCAGCCAGGATTTAAACCACCATCTCCCTTGCCTCCACAGCTGAGAAGCAGCCTTCCAGGGCTCTCTGCTCCCCATTGAGAGATTCCCAGCCAGCGGGCGGTTGGCACTCCTTCAGTCATTGCTGCCTCCACGAGCATGGACATTCAGTGCTTCAAGGTACGGCTAAAGCCACAACCTTTATGCCCACCCACCCTTCCCTTTCTGAATCTTTATTATATGCACTCCTCTTACACCCCTTATGACACCACGCCCCTCCAGGTCTCACCATCCTATGATACAACAGGTCTGTTTCATATACTCTCCTCCTACTTCTCATTTCTCTCTTTAGGCATGCTTTCTTCTCCCTCTTCTTATATTCTTTGAAGGCGTGCAGCAGGGCAGGTAAAAATCCTGAACATATCAACTTCAGATCACCACTATTTCCTTGCCTGCACTGGTATTCTTTCCTAAATGCTCTTCCTGGTGTTGCCTACATCCAAAGACACCACTTTCTTTAGATAATATTCGTAAATTCATTATTTTAGTCCATACTTCCATTGAAGGGAAATCCCCCCTCTGTTAAAGCTAGTTTATATGCCCCTTGATTCAGCTGGAGGTGTTTCCTCTTCCTGTTAAAACTAGTAGCTGCAACCTTCATTGGGATCCATCATGTAGGGCACTCAGGGTCTTTTGCTTTGGTCCCTCTTACTTTTTGTGTCATGCAGTATCGATCAGGGTTCTCAAGATAATGTTTATAGAGACTATGATGCATTACTATTTTGCCACACAATCAACAAATCACCCCTTGGATATCTTTGCCTCTACAACCTCCCACCTCTCCAGCACTATTCTTTCGGTACTTCCACTGGTGGAACTAGAACCGATTTACCTATGCAATGCATGGCACCCGCCCTCCCTAAGGCTGAACCTGCACTACATATTACAGCCATGGTCCTAGTCCTTGATACACTACTTCAGAAGAGTATCACAAGGGGGGATCCGCCTCCCATAGTTAACAAAATGTGTAGATGAAAAAATACCAGAACTTTTAATCTGACATTTGTTGCCCTAAAAAAGATTATATTCCTCTTATTATTGTGTTGCAGTAATGTAAAACTCAATTCTGCGCCACCACATGCCATCACATCACCTGCAGACCTTGCTAACCTAAAAGGCATGAGTTTCCTTTATGTTAATGTATGCAGCCTATTAAAAAAGATAGCCATGATCCAGGCATGGGTCTGCCACACTACGCCAGACATCTTAGTGATTTCCAAAACATGGTTCAAACCTGCTACTCCTGACAGTGAGGTTAATATTTCAAACTATCTAATATTTAGAGCAGATAGGCACTCTAAAGGAGGTGGGGTAGCCATTTACATCAAAGATAAAGTATCATCATCCTGTATTGACTCCACTTCAGTCATGAATGAATTTGAATGTCTAGCTCTTAAGATTGTGATCTTGTCCAATATGTTAGTGCATATAATAGGGTGCTATAAGCACCCTCAGCAAGTCTACAGCTGCTAATACATCTCAATACTGTCCTGGGGCAAGGGATGTTTGAATCAATTATCCACGGGGACCTCAACCTCGATTGACTATCAAATGCCTCAGCACCCTGTGGTGATGCTGTTAAATTAGGGACATTCAATTTTTTTTTTTATTCCTGTTCCTCTTCTATATTTGTATCCTAAGTTTTGTTTTAGTCTGTTGCAACAGCATAATGCTTTTTTTTTATTTTTCCTTTTTGTTTATGTGTGTTCCTCCCTTTCTAGCTTTACTCCTTAAAAACTTAAAGAATTTGACATTATATGTATATGCCCCTTTAAATATACAGACTGGCCATCTGTATTCAAAGCCTGTACAAATGAAGTTGTAATCCTCTCTTTTGTCTCTTTGTCCCTTCATTCAACCCCAGTATGTAAATCATTAAATTTATCTTCTGAATCATGCCTGGGTATTTAAATTTACCTTAAAACAATAAGAGCGATTTGTTGGTTTCCCTACCCCTCGTCTCGTTGCACTCAGATAAGGTTTGTTGTTTTTGTCGTTTTCAGCAATGCAGTGCACGAATTCGAGGACCGAGGAAGAAAAAGCCTAGGTTGGTCCTAGAATAGCGAGTGTAGAATTTGCAGGAGGATTTTGGCATTTAGGTGGACCTGCAGCATCATAGAAACACTTTCACTGCAGTGACTCCGGCTCGATAATGCACACATTTGAGAGAGCACATTATGCTAAACCCCCATAGCCGATCGGTGATTGTTTAAGCTGCTGGCTTTCCTTAAAACATTCCAGATAGAATTTGAAGAACTGTGTAACAAACAAAACCAGCAAACAAGAATTGTATCTCTAGGTACAGGTTTATTTTGGGGGGGGGTCCTGTTTATTAATCAAAAATATGTTATTTTTGTGCATTTGAAATGGAGTAATTTATAGAAAAAGAAAAGGGATACAAGAGAGAGGGCCAAAATGCCCTGAAACTTTATGTTCCCCTTATAAAGAAACCTGGCAAGGGGTTTACCACTTATTCCAAGAAATAAAAGAATATACAAACAAGAATAAAAGGTATACCTAGGTTTAGGTTGCCAGCACTTGGTGGAAGCCATGCTTATTTCTTCTGCCTTGTTCCTATAGAGCCAGTCGACCCATCTCCAGCATATTTTATAGACTAGAAAAGAGGGGGATAGATTTGCATTGTTGATTCTAAATACATACACCCTGAGTTTTATTTGATAACACTGCTATAATATCATTTGTATTAATATTATAAAGGACATATTGAATGTGAAATATAAAACTGTTTATTTGAATTTTATGGTAAGTTCTAGAAAGTGGGTGGAGCTTCATGGATCACATGATTTGTTTGTATAAAAGGAGATCCTTTTCATTGCTTAGGAAGAGTTTGAAGGGACTAGACCTGCTCTGTCCTACTTAAAGGAGAACACTAGCTTTTTCCTAGTGTATCATTATTTCATTATTCATCATTGTTTTGTCTTTTATTTATTTTCTGTTTATTTTGCCATTCAGTATGTCTTTGTTATGTAAATAAATAATATTTTCTTTATACTCCATTGGAATCTGGTGTCTACCTTATAACCACACCATCACACACCCATATCCTCCTTTTGTGATACACATGGCCTAATGCAACTTATCAACGAACCAACATGTGTCAACAAAAAGTACCCTGGTAATAGCTCACTACTGGATGTCATTTTAGTAAGTAAACCACATCTCTTCTCTCATGCTGGCACCTTCTTCAGTGACATCAATGATCACTACTTCACCGCCTTTGTAAGATAAATCAATATACCAGCATCTTCACTAATATTCTCAGAAAAGAGATCTAGGTGGAATTTTGACTCACTTGCCTACATCAATGAACTCAAATATTCCCTGCGTTGGCAGGATTTCTAGCTGGTAAAAACCATGCAATCAGCGTATGACATCTTCAATGAAATTATCTTAGGGGCCTTAAACAAATATGCTCCCATTAAAAAAGTTTGCATTTCAAAAAAAACTTGTCAGTGGTTCACTTCAGATCTTAAATCTGCACTATTAGAGAGGGACAAGATTTGGAAAAAAAAGCACAAAAATCTCAGACCCCTACAGATTGCTGCCAGTTCAGAAGGAATAGGAATCTACGCACCAAATTGATCAGAGATCCAAAAGTGGCCTATTATCGCATTGAATTTGATGATGCCACCAAAAATTCATATAAATTCTGAAAAACATTTAAGGATCTATTTGGCCACATGCTGGGAAACTCTTTACCAGATAAGAGCACCTCTGGCACTGATATTACTAGTGACAGGTTGAAGATACTGGATTCCTTCAACAACCACTTTGTGACTGCAGGCCTAGCATTTGATAACTCTCCTGCAAACCTACTATGCCTACAGCTTGGCGACCAAGATGAGGAACCTTGTGTCATTCACTCAAGATTCTCCCTGCATTCTACCTCTCTCAAAGAAGTAGAAGATATGCTATTGAAGCTGGATACAAAGAAAAGTGCTGGTGCAGACTCGCTCAATCCCTATTTTTTGAAAGTTGCACTACACGTGATAGCTGTGCCTATTATTCACTTATTTAACCTGTCTTTATCCCAAGGGATCATGCCATCCATTTGGAAAATGGCACATGTCATTCCTCTGTTTAAGTCAGGAAATCCTGATGATCTTAACAACCATAGGCCTATTTCCATTCTTCCCATCCTGTCTAAACTACTGGAAAAAAATGGAAGTAATCAGCTAAGGCTATACCTAGAAGATATGGATCTCCTAAATCCTGTCCAATCAGGCTTCAGAGTGAAACATGGCACTATTACAGCCCTTGCAAAGGTGACAAATGATTGGAAAAGAGAATTGGATAATAGAAATTATGTCTGTGTTGTGTTTTTAGATTTGAGTAAAGCCTTGACACTGTCGATCATAGTCTGCTACTCCCTTCCTTGCAAGCAATAGGATTGGACACACTATCCTTGTGATGGTTTAACAACTACCTCTCAGACCGTCTTCAGCAAGTAAAGGTTGAAGGTGAATTCTCAACCCTCAAACCACTTCTAAGAGGTTTTCCTCAGGGATCTATATTAGGTCTTATTTTGTTTGCCATATACATCAACAACATTGATGTCTTTATAACCAGGGTCAACATTCATCTGTTTGCAGATGATACTGAACTTTATTTGAGCCATTCAACCTCAGAAGCGGCATGTAATGACCTACAAGCTGAATTCAATTTACTACAAAAACAGCTCCTAAACAAAAACCTTTGCTCAATGCTAAGAAAACCAAAGCAATGCATTTCTCTCCTCTGGTTCTTGCAGCTAACCTGGTCGACGTAGGACTAGTGCCACAAATTTCTACAATCCTTGGAGAAAAATTGGAATTTGTTTAAAAATTCAAATATCTAGGAGTCTGGCTGGATCATAGGCTGTCATTTATAGAGCACAAAGAGGACTTACTAAAAAAACTATGACAAAGATTAGGCCTTTTTTTTAGGATCAGCCACTACCAAACAAAGGATGCCAAACTACATTTGGTTCTCGCCTTGATCGACTATGTGGATTTCTTGTACAGTCATTCTCCTGCCTCTCACCTCTCAAAACTGGATATGCTATATCACAGAGCCCTGAGATATATTACAGGGCTTCCCTTCACTATTCACCACTGTGTACTATATGCAGCCATGGGCTGGACTTCCCTGCAGTATAGATGGAATAGAAATGCTGCTCTATGGACTCTTGGAGTGATCTCCAACAAGCTCCCCAAATACATCACTGACTGCCTCCCCATAAACCAGGTAGGTAGGTAAGTATGCCCTGAGGAGTTTTACAACCATCTCCTTGACAATCCCCAAAGTCAAATCACACTTTGGTAGAGTGGCTATAAGCTTTGTGTTCCCTCCCTATGGAACAATCTTCAGAAAGCATTGAAGCTGAATACTCCTGTCAGTGTTATCACTTTCAAGACCCTTTACTCTCGTCTTATTAAGGAGTCTTGTAATTGTCTCCCTTGATCCTAATCCTGCAATGTCTGCCTACTCTGTGTTGTACCTATGCCTATCCCTTCATCCTTCTAGCATAATGCTGCTTGATCCTGGCTCCAGGTTCTGGTCCCCAGAACTTTAACTTCATTTCAATCAGGCTACTACCCTTCGCCCACCATTCTTCCCTTCCCTGCACCCTGATGTATATGTCCTCATGCAGTACTAGAAATGGGCTCCCTTGGATTTCACCCCACTACTTACCTGTATATGGATACTGAATTTGATATATGGTTCTCCCACAATATTCCATTGTGTATGTCTATTATCTGTTGCACCTTGTGCCTTATGTATTGTTAGTGCATTGTGATTATGTATGCTTATATATACACCTATGTATGATTTTTTCCCTTTTTTGTATGTGACCTTGTTATACCCAGGTCCATCCTGTAAATGAGCCTAGCTCAATGATGTTCAACCGGCTAAATAAAGATTTTGATTGATTGATTGATTGAAATTTCCAATCTTTTGTCACTCTAATAGAAACCCTAACTGATGCATTAACAGAGTTTTCTTGCAATGTGTGTGTGTGTGTGTGTGTGTGTATATATATATATGTATATACATACAGTACATATATCATGCCTTTATAGATAGGGTTGAGTAGGCAGTTTAATGTTAAACCCAAAATTTAGCACTTTAATAGCTTTGCATCCGTTCAACAGATTTGCATGAAATTTGGAATACACCATCTCAGTTACATAGATACATAGATGGTGTTGGCAGATAAGGGCCTGTGGCCCACCCACTCTGCCCATTTGAGCATGTAAGTTCAGTTTATGTTTTCCTAGAAGTTCATTACCCTTACCCCTGACCTCCAGAATTCCTTTATGTCTATTCCATGCATTCTTAAATCCTGAGATTGTTTCAGCCCCCACCACTTCCTCTGGCAGGGTGTTCCACTTGTCCACCACCCGTTCTGTGAAGAAATTCTTCCTCACGTTTCCTCTGAATTGTCCTCCCTCCAA
Source organism: Neoceratodus forsteri (assembly GCA_016271365.2). Taxonomy (NCBI): domain Eukaryota; kingdom Metazoa; phylum Chordata; order Ceratodontiformes; family Ceratodontidae; genus Neoceratodus; species Neoceratodus forsteri. The sequence continues at coordinate 1,284,027,865 of CM057459.1, read as the reverse complement.
CTTCATCCCATGCCGTCTAGTCCTGGAAATCTATTTTGCTTAAAAATAGTGTATTCCTGCACCCTGTTCCTCCCTGTAAGATACTTTTATATCTCTATCATATCCCCTCTCTCCCTCTCCTCTCCTCCAGGGAGTACATATTCAGTTCCTTCAACCTGTCCTCATAGGACTTGTGATGCAATCCATGTACCATCTTTGTTGCCCTCCTCTGAACCTTCTCTACCCTGTCTATGTCCTTACATAGGTAAGGTCTCCAGAACTGTACACTGTACTCAGGTGGGGCCTCACTAGTGTCTTGTATAGTGGAATTATGACCTCCTTTTCCTGCTGGTGATGCCTCTGTCATGCATCCCAGCATTCTATTTGCTTACCTGCTGCTTGTCACACTGTTTCCCACCTTGAGGTCACCAGAGATGATAACCCCAAGATCTCTTTCCTGCTTGGTGCATGCTATATCCTCACCCCCAACTGACATATTGTGCCAGGGTTTTTGTGCCCCATATGCATTATCTTGCACTTCTTTGCATTGAATTTCAACTGCCAAACCCTTGACCATTCTTCAAGTTTTGCAGGTCCCTTCTCATTCTGTCTACACCCTCTGGTGTGTCTACTCTGTTACAGAGCTTTGTGTCATCAGCGAACAGTGAAATTCTGCCTTCTAGGTCCTGCGCAATGTCACTGATGAAGATGTTGAATAGGACCGATCCCAGTACTGATCCCTGTGGTACCCCACTGGTCACTCTTCCCTCTGTGGAGTGACAGCCATTTACCACCACCCTCTGTGTCCTGCCACCCAGCCAGTTACCTACTCACCACACTACTGTCCTGCCCACACCCATACTCCCAAGTTTGTGTAATAGTCTTCTGTATGGCACAGTGTCCAAGGCATTGCTGAAATCCAGATAGGCTATGTCCACTGTCCTCCCCTGATCCACTTCCCTAGTCACCCAGTCAAAAAATTCAATGAGGTTGGTCTGACATGACCTCACCTGGTGAAACTATGCTGCCTTGGGTCCCATAGTCCATTGACAACCAGATGTTCGACCAATCTCTCCTTCAGTAGTGATTCCATGATCTTCCCCACTACTGAGGTGAGGCTTACTGGTCTGTAGTTCCCTGCTTCCTCTTTGTTCCCACTTTTGTATGAGGGGACTATATCTGCTGTCCTGCAGTCTTTGGGTACCTCCCTGATTCCAGTGATTGGCTAAACAGGATAGCCAGAGGTTCAGCCACCACCTCTCTTAGTTTTTTAAGGACACTGGGGTGCAGCCAATCTGGCCCCATTGCTTTATCAACTCTTATTACTTCCAGTTCCTTCAGGACCCCTTCTCATGTAAAGGGGCTTGTGTCCATTTCTGCACCATTCTCACCCCTTGCCCTCCCTTCAGACCCATTACCCTCCTCTTCCTCAGTAAAGACTGAGCAGAAATACCTGTTCAATATGTCAGCTTTACTGCTGTCATCCTCCACGTGGCCCCCATCCTCCCCTTCAGTCTCACTATCCCTCCCTTTGCCTTTCTTTTTTCACTTATGTACCTGTAAAAGGTTTTGTCCCCTCTACTCACTGATTTTGCAATGTGTTCTGACTATGACCATATATCCAGTCACCTTTTATTTTTGCTATCAGATAGTCTGTCATTACCTCTTAAACTTTTGTTTGAACAATGCATAAACTCAAATTTTGTTCCTGAACTTTGGAAGACAGCTTATGTCATTCCAATTCATAAAAAAAGGACCATGTAATGATTAGTAAAACTATAGGCCCATCAGCTTAACTTCTCCACTATGCAAAGTATTAGAAAACATTATTAAGGATCTGGTTTCTACCACTTTTGACACTCTGGACAATGACCAACATGGGTTCAAAAAAGGCCACAGTTGCTTAACTAACCTGCAATGCTTTTATGAGGAGGTCAGCCATAAACACGATAATAAATCTCCTTATGATGTTGTTTTCATTGACTTTAGTAAGGCTTTTGATTCTATGCCTCACTGTGCCTTAATAAAAAAATTATACACACTACACATTAACCACAACATTGTGAAATGGATATCCAACTGGTTAACTGATATGACTCAAAGAGTATGAATTAATGGTCAGCTGTCTAATATTGGTTCAGCCACTAGTGGGGAACCACAGGGCTCAGTTCTGGGCCCATGTCTATTTCAAGCTTTTATAGCAGATCTTACATATAATGGTTACTCTACAATTAAATATGCTAATGAAGTAAAAATTGGAGGACCTTGTTCTAACCCTGACCAAACAGCACCTATTCAGAATGATCTTAATTACATTTCACAATGAGTCAAGAAATGGGAGATGAAACTAAATCATAATAAATGTAGGGTTATGCATCTTGGCCCTAATGACCCAAACAACACATATAAGCTGGATGAAAGGTTACTAATAAGCACATCCATGGTAAAAGATCTAGGGGCCTATATCACAGTAGACTTTTTACCCAGTTCCAAGATTAATGAGGCTATTCAAAAAGCAAACACAGTAATTTGGTCTATAAAAAAGAAACATTAAATCAAGAGATGACAAAGTGCTGATGCCTCTATATAGAGCATATGTTCATCCACATCTAGATTATGTGTTACAATTATGGTGCCCATTCAGGAAATATGACATTACACAACTAGAAAATGTACATAGGAAATTCACAAAACTTATTAGAGGCTTGTATGATGTCCTTTATCAATCCAGATTAAAACCGTTGAATTTAATGGCACTATCAACCAGTCATCGGAGGAGGGACGTTCTCTTTATGTACAATATTATGCAGGACCCCTTTTTAATAACTACACTGGGTTTGGAATTTAAAAATAACATTCTTTACACCAGAGGCCACCCTTACAGTTACAAGGCAGAAATTTTAATTTAATGCCACAAAAATATTTTTACAATATTAGAACCATTAATCCCTGGAATGCGTTACTCCTGCAGGTGATTATTAATGATTCTAAGTCAACATTTAAGAGTAGACTGGACACATTCATTCTTTCCTCATGTTAAAATTAGCTATTATTAACTAAAGGAGTAATTATGGGCCTCACAGCCTCCTAGCTCCAGCAAATTCTTAGTATGATTCTTAATATGATTCTTTGTTCTCTCCCTTAGCTATGGGAGAAACCAAAATGCTGTAACTTGCCCTAGGGATGTCTTTTGAAAAAAACAAGACATGGGTTTTAGAGAGGGGGACTACCTCTTCCTGCCCATCCTTCATTTTTTGTATTTAACAAATGGAACGTTAAACTTTAAAATTCCTTTTCACAATCCCTTTTCACCAGCTGATCCCTTTAAGCCAGATCCGCTGGTGAAGAGGGATTGCAAAAAGGGATTGTTAAAGTAACTGTGTTGTTTTCTCTAGTGTTTAGTGGATCCCCTGTCTCCCTTAAAACACTGATTCCTTGGTGTCTAGTGGCCCCCCACCCTCTGATCACCCTTCCCTATTTTGATTTATTTTTGCATTTTCCAACACCAGGATGCCAACCCCCAATGTCAGATAACCCCCCCCCCACAGCCCATTACTTTTGAAATGTGGGGGCAGAGTTTGCCGCCAAGCATGGTGGCAGTGTAATTTTCCAAGGAGACCACCACAGGGTCCGTTTTTGATTTAATCTGATAGATGCACCAGATGTCGTCCCAGTACAGAACTACAGCCTGATTAAGGAATCCCCCAGTTACAGATCAACCCCCAAATTGGAGTTAACAGATTGATATTAAGTGAGCTGTGCATGATATATTGTTCTGATAGCACCACGAGGCACATCGGCTATATATTTTACTTTTTGAAATGTAATAAACTTTATTAAAGGTTTCCAGAAATAACAATAATAACATGAATAACAAACAATCAAAACACATTAGAACAACAAATAACCACATATCAACACAAACCCCCCAACCCTCCCCCACACCCTAATTCTGGAAGTGGAAACGATACACATAAACTAAAATCCCAGATCACACAATAAATACTATAAAGGGACCTAGTAGAACCAGATGAACAAAAACAAATAAGAAAACAAAGAACATAAGAGGGTAACATTATAAACCACATGGTACCTGGTAAGGAAAATACCAGAGGTATGGTGCAGCCCAAACCCAAGTCATTTCAAAGAGAAAAGGTAACCCAGGTCCTATCCATATCCGATGTCATTCAACTATCTATGTATAATCTTATAGAGTGTAAACAGTGTAAAATCTTCCCCACTTTTTGTGAAAACTAGGCATCTATGGTGTATATTAGCAATCATTTTCCCAATGCAAAAGTGATGGAGTAGTTCCTGCAGCCATTTGTGATATGAAATACATGATTGGTCCTTCCAGTGCCTTAATACTACCCTCTTTACCAAAAGGGAAATTAAAGCCATGTGGTATTTCCTTTCCTTGACTGAAACAGTGGAGAAGTCACGAACAAGACAAATCTCAGGGGTGAAAAACTCCTCCAAGCCAAGTAGGGGAACCACATGTGACTTAATATACTCCCACAATGGGGCCACTTTAGGGCATTCCAAAAATATATGTATAACGAGCCTTTTGCCTACCCACACCTAGTGCAGGAAGAAGAGTCCAGTTTCCCCTCTGCAACTAATTTGATAAGTGAAATAAATGTTATGGAGGATATTAAATTAAGTCATATGCAGTCTATCATTGGCAGAATAATGGTACCCTCTCCAAATATGCTCACATTTAAAACTGGCTTGCAGAAAAAACCAAGGACCAATATGCAGAGCTCCTGGAGATATCAGGATCAGGGTAGGAAAAAGTAAAGCATATATATGGGAGACAAAATGAGGCTACATAGCCATTTCTCTAAAGGTCTGCAGAAGCCCCCCCCCCTTTGTTAACTAGACCCTCTTTCCATCCCATCTTATGGCAGAGGAGATGCCTAAGCTGGAACACCTTGAAAATATGTTGTGTTGGCAGATGTAACTGGTGCAAGATATCTGGGGAAGACCTGAGACAGCCATCTGAGAAAAATTCCCCAGACACAAAATTTGAAAGATGAGACAGCCAGGTGTATGATAACAATTTGCCACTCACCATGAAATTGGAATTAGCACACAGTGATTGGGACAGGTCGATGGTGTAATCATACTGCATAAAATGACACAATTGAGCATTCACTCTGATCAAGCTATGGATCACTGTACCAGGAAGGGAGCCAGGGGAGTTGACTGGGAGAGATAAATCCCTGCCGCCTTGCTCAACTCTCACTCCAGATGCAACCAAATGGTTGTGTAAGTGGGCTTAACAGGTGTAGCAGGGGGTTCATGCCATCCGGAGTCTTTGGAGAGATGACTCACCTAGTAATACAACAGAAAATTAGGCAATTTAAGCCCTTCCAATTCCCTAGGAGCCAAAATGTGAGATAAGAGTGTCTCGGATGGTTCTGATTCCACACAAAGGCAGAAATCATGCCATGGACTCTCCAAAACCAGAATAGTGGCAGAAACATATTAAGGGAATGGAAAGGATAGCATAAATGGTGTTCCAACACAAGGTCAACATCACAATGGTGAAGTCCAGCATAGCGACAGATTTCACCTGGATGTGGTGAGTCACTGTGCTGGTACACTGCAGACACCAGCAGTGCAGCTCCCGCTGTTGTGCTCCCCAAGTCCAATTCCAACTTGGAGTTATAAATTTAGAGACCAGGGTTTGGGGGTGGTGCCCCCACATGGGGGTTCAGCAGCACAGCCCACCACTAGAAAAGAGCTGACATCCCCAACAGTACAATGCTGACACTCAGCATTGTGGCTGTCACTGTCGGGGATGTTGGCATGATTGCTGTCGAAGCGCTAAAGTAGAACCAAATAAATGGGGCAAAATATTCATTTTAATGATGCTAATTCTGCAAACAATCAAGAGGGGCAAATGATCCCACCTCAATAAGTCTTGGTGGAGGACTACCAACAGGTTCTCAAGATTCTGCTTCTTCATTTAAGACACCTGCTAGGCCAGCCAGATCCCCCGATATTTAACACAGGGATCCCAAGACAACCTCAAGGCCTTCACATTGCTTTGAAATCAGCAGGTGTAAGGGGCATAACCATAGTTTCATCAAGGTTAAGTTTATAATTTGACAAAAGTCCATACTCCCGAATGAGCTCCAAGGTTGCAGGAATGGAATCCGTAGGGTAGAGTACATGCAGCAAGATATCATCAGCATATGCTGACCTCCTGAGGTCTAATGGACCAATCGGTACTTCACTAATCAGTGTGGAATCTTTGAGCTGGAGAAGTAGGGGTTCTAAGTATAAATTAAACAAGAGATGGGATAAGGGACAACCCTGTCAGTTACCAGAATACAGAGGGAAAGGTGAAGAGAGAAACCCATTATAATAAATCTTCATCATTGGGCACAAGTTGAGGGCCTGTAGCAAGGTGATAAAGGTCTTGGGGAAGCCAAAATGGTGCATGGTGGAAAAAAGAAAGTCTCAATTAACTCTATCAAATGCCTTCTCTGTGTCCAGGGACACCAAGGCAGCCGGCACTGTGGAGTCCCTAAACGTGCAGAAGATGTGTAGAATTTTATGGAGATGGCCTGCAGAAGAACAAGAACGCATGAACCCCACCTACTCCAGGCTTGTCGGAGATTCCGATACCTGCATAAACCTAGAGGCCAATGCCTTGGCAACGATTTTGACATTGTAATTCATAAGTGAAATGGGTCTATAGTTAGTAACCAGGTCTTCTGGCCTCCCCAATTTGGGCAATACCACAATGACAGCCTCCAGTAGCACAGAATCTACAACCAAGGCTTCACAGAGGTAGTTAAACAGTCCCTGCCACAATGGGGCTGGTTCTGTTGCAATCACCTTATACAAGCATGGGGGAAGCCAACTGAGCTGGGGACTTTATCCAGAGGCAAAGATTGAATAGCCTCCCATAACCCAATGTAGGGAAATTGGCTGATTGAGGAGCAGTTTCTTGGTCAAGGTCAGATGAGGAAGGGGGGGTAGCAGCCAGGTAGTTATAGATTGCTGGCCCGGGGGTGGGGTATGGGGTGGCTTGTATAAAGACCAGTAGAAAAGTTTGAACTCCTGAACTATATCCCTGGGAGATGTCTTAAAAGAATCATCCTCCAGAGAATGTATCACTGGCACTAGTCTACAGGCTTCCAATTTACAGAGTCTTAATGTCTGCAGGTGCCCAGCTTTTTTACCTTGATCTGCATAGGAAGCTTGTGTCTGCATGATGGGGTACTCTGCCTTTTCACACAAAAGGTCAGCATACCTTTCTCAGAGAATGAGTAATTCTGGATTACCCAAATGGGTGCCTGCCAGGGGACAAGCCTGTTCAAGAGTGATGATAAGCAATAGTAAATGTAGGGTTTCAGCCTCACACTTATGCTTTCTAGTAGCAGCCATTCTCAGAAGATCCCCATGCAAAAAATACTTAAGGGCAACCCATTCAAGATCAAGTCTAGCAGCACAGCCGGTATTCTGGGAGATAAAAAGATCCATTTGAGAACGTCTCCTTTTGATCACCACCACCTCCTCCTTGAAAAGTTGTATGTTCAACTTCCACATGGTGTTACACTGGGTATTCAGAGAAATAGGTCCAGAGAGTGGTCTGACAGAACATGAGGGGAGTGATACCATAGCACAAGGCACCCAACATAAGATGTTGACTAATCAAGAAGTAGTCTAAATGGGAAGAGAAACCATGTGCTGAGGAGAAAAAAGTGAACTCCTTAACAGATGGGTACAAGGTTCTCCATGAGTCATGCAGTCCAAGTGTCTCCATTATTTCCCATAAAGAGAGTTTCTTTGATCGTGAGCCTGCAAATTCTTTGATAGTGAGGAGGGACCAGATAGCCAAAACCCCATTATTCTTTCGCAAAATAACCATATAAATTTTCCCACAGACTTATAATGGGAACTTAAAACTTTAATAACTTTTGAATGGATTAATATTTTTTCACCAAATGAAAAGCGGCATGTTTCTTGTCCCATGCTCTTTCAGATGAGCCAAGTTGCAGAGCAGCATGCCACACAATGGCCACACAGCACCAAGGACACACTCCAAAAAACTTCCCACGTAACTGGCGAAAAGAGCATTTTTCAGCGTTTTGGTGATAAAAAAACATAAGTCTGACCAAAACAAATTTTGGCAAATCAAGGGAACTACCATGCCTCACCATGCATACCAAATGCCATACAAATCTGTCAAATGGGTCCAAAGTTATTAACGTGCAAAATTTGAGTTTAACATAGAAGTGGCTTCATAACCCTAAATATAGGGGCGCGACTGCAACCCTATAATAGGGTTACCCCATGGCACTATAATTTCCCTTGGGGTGGGCCAACTACTGACTCTAAAGGTTTATTTGTTGGTGTTTTATAATGGGGAGGAGAGGCTGGCCCCCACTCCCCACCAGTGTTGCCTCTAGTGGTGTGCCTGGAAAAACCCTAGGCTGGATATAAATTTAGACCTTGGTGGTGGTGAGTGAACATGGACCAGATGAATCTTAAATATCTGGCAGCTCAAAAAGGGTGCACCCCAGAAATGTAGCCTCTTGCCATTGGTGAAGCAACATGCTGGCAATGCCCAGCTACAATAGGGGACCATACTCTAGGAAATAATGAGAAGCTGCAGGCCTGTAGCACAACAAGAGAGGGGTCACCCCCAGTCACTCAGTGCTATGATAAACACCTTAATTTCTGCCACAAGGTTCATCTTTATCCCTCTGATGTTACTGGAGGACTCCCTGATACCAGTTCTAGGAGTTGTGTACAAGTATGTAAGAAAAGGAAAATGGAAATCTTTGTTAAACACCAAAATGTGGGAAAAAGTATTACAATACATGAAGATGTGATTACAAAAGGGAAGCTGGGGAATGTGGCTCAGGAGGAGAGGAGACATTTAAATAGAGGTGATATAGTCCCAGGAGGAGGGGCAAAGGGGAGACAGAGGTGGAAGGTATTTATATAACATTATAATGGAGTCTCCCACACCGGTAACCCTTACATTGAGAATGTAAGGGGCATGAATGACCCTAGAAAAAGAAAGAAAGTAATGGCCAGACTTAAGAAACTAAAAATGCAGATTGCTATCCTTCAAGAAACAAAGCTTAAGCAGCTGGAGGCCAATAAATCGGTTAGAGAATGGGTAGGGTAGGAGGTGCACAGCTCATCAGGAAAGGTTAGAGGGGGTGTCAGTATTAGGCCACAAGAAACTGAAATGGCTGCTTATGGAGTAGCATGGGGATAAAGAAGGGAGATGGATTCTGGCCAAGGTTAACACACCTAGAGGTCCCTTGATCTTAGGTAATATTTATGCTCCAATTGAAGATAATCCAGACTTTTTTAACCTACTATCCCAAAAACTATTAGAAATGTCCCAAGACTCACCTGAGATTATTTTGGGGGAGATTTTAACATGGCCCTGGATCATCTGCTAGACAGGTCTAATGCTAGACCTGAGCCTCATGGTAAAGCATTATGAACCTTAAAGGAATCTATAAAAGATTTCACATTTTACTCAGAATCATGGCCAGCAGACTTGACTACTGGTTCACTTTGACCAAGCTGAACCCTGTCGCTGCAGATGTGTCCATTGCCCTCATGTACATCTCAGACCATGCCCCAATATAATTACAAGCTTATATGAGCCCAGAGGAAAAAAGGTCACTGACATGGAGATTAGATCCACTTCTGCTGAGCGACCCTAAATTTCAAGAATGGTTAAAGACAAAGGCAGCAAACTACTTTCTGGATAATTCAGAACAATGTGCCTCCCCTTACATGATCTGGGAAGTGTCCAAAGCTACATTGAGGGGCAAGATTATAGCCTATGCAGGGTATAGGAGGCAGCTAAGGGAAGCAGAGGCCCAGCAGTTAGAACAATAATTGGCACAAAAGGAGGCTCTTTACAAAAAGGATCCTACTTGGCTAAAGAATCCTATCCAAAGATATGAATAAACAGCCATTAAGATAAAAACTGAACACCCTGGCCATTTGGAAGGCAAAGCTCCAGATTACTAGATTAAGGCATACAAACTGGGACCATGGAGAAAAAGCAGGCAAACTGCTGTCATGCAGACTGCAGAGCAGAAAACTGAAAGACACATTGAAAAATTAAAAGACAATGCAGGACAGGCTGAGGATTCCCCTAAAGTGATAAACAAGATTATGACACCCTTTTATGAGAACCTGTATAAAACCCAGGCCGCATTCCATAAACCCAGCTTGGACAAATTCCTAGCACAAACTCAACTTCTCAAGCTATCTGATTTGCAAAGGGCCAGTCTGGATGTTCCTATTGAAGCAGTAGATCTGCTAAAGGCCATTGAATCAATGGTCCTTATCTGCCATCAAATTCTATGTTTCTATGTTTCTATTTTTCTATGGCTCCACATAAAGCCCCAGGGAGTGATGGCATTCCAGCAGACTTCTATTGGGTCACTAAGGAGGTAGTGGCTGTCCACTGCTTCAGATGCTGCAGGAAGTTCATGTCACAAAGGTTCTTCCTGAATCTCTGAGGAAGGCAGTGATAACAGTCCTCCCCAAAGAGGGGAAAACACCTCTTGTCTCCTGGGAGCTATAGGCCCATTTCTTTAATTAATGCAGATGCTAAAATTTTGGCTAAAGTATTGGCCTCTCAATTACAAAAGGTATTATCCTATTTAATACATCCATCACAGGTTAGCTTTGTCAAAGGGTGGTCAAGTGCTGATCATTTGAGAGCACTGATCTCTCTCTTTCAAAATGCTGCATCTCTGCTAATGCCAGTAGCTGTCATTACCATTGACTTTGAAAAAGCCTTCGACTCAGTTGAACGGCAATATCTAACTGCAACCTTAGAAGAATTCAATATAGGCCCAGAATTCAATAGATGGGTTAGTACCATATATAATGGCCCTATGATGAAGGTCCTCACCAATGGCCTCCTATCAGATCCCTTTACATTGCAGAGAGGCACGAGGCAGGGATGCCCCCTCTCCCCACTGCTCTTTGTGCTGGCCATTGAGCCTTTGGCTTTGGCTATAAGAGCTCTTAAAAATATATAAGGCCTGCAGATAACTAAACTTTATCCGGATTATTGTCTAATTTTAACCCTTAACATCCATGGTAGTCCAGACACCATCTTAGAACTATTCACACAATTCCAGAAACTGTCAGGCCTAAAGAGCAATAGGTCCAAGTCTGAAATCCTGCCTCTAAATAAACTCTCTACGAGGCATATGGGGAAAATGTCAGGCCTAGCATGGGCAGGAGCAGAAATTATATACCTAGGTATTACTCTATCTCCTGACCTCCACAAACTGGTACTTTTGAATTTCTTGCCTCTGATAAAGTTTCAACTGGAACTAAACAAATGGAGGCATCTAAATCTGTCACTCTCAGGTAAAATTGTTTCTATAAAAATGATGATGGCTCCCATGGTGTACTAACTCTTGGCTCACCTTCCCATACTAGTGCAGGAAAAATTGTTCCAGCCACTTGATTCACTTATAGGGCAATATATGGGGCACCTCACAGCCCAGATACAGTAGGGCTAAATTAAGGGCCCATTGGAGAAGGGGGGCTGGAATCTGCCAAACTTCAGGCACTATATGTATGCATTCCTGGCAGCCAGGTCTATGATAGCCTTTCAGGCCCTGGGTTCCAACATGCCTGCCTGGCTCCAAATAGAACTACTTATTACTGGGGGCCTCCACCCCTCCAATGCCCTGTGCAACCTGCTGCAGACTAAAGATGCGTACTGGGCCACAGTTAAAGTAGCACATACAGCATGATTGCAAGTCACCAAAATATCTGGCAGATGTGTCTGTTCAGGGAACCTCACATATCTTTGGAGTAAATTGGAACTTTGCATTGAAGGGTCCCCTTTTCATTGGAACAGTTGGGCAGATAAATACATTTGCAGAATAGTAGACTTGTTAACATTGGACAAAAATAATCTTGAGTTGTTTCAGAATCTCCAAGAGAAATTTGGCCTACCAAAAACAGAGTTCTGGAGATATTTGCAGATTAGATCACTGTATAACCACTTGAGTAGAAGACCATTGTCCTCTGAATCCTTCAAGAATGGTAGAGGGGGTAGTACCTCCCCTATTCCAATGGTAAGAGGACTGAAAACAAATGCAACCAGAGCCTGTCCCTTTTACCAGTTAATGAGGGATGCCTTACCTGACCCTACCAGGAGAGCAAAAGAAAAGTGGCAGAAAGCCCTAGCAGAGGACTTTCCAGATTCAGATTGGCACAAATGTAGGAGGTTAGCACACCAAGCCTATTCCAAACTACTGTGCAGTCCTATGCTTAAATGTGCATGGGGATACTCTTGAAATATTGAGTGTAAAAATATCTGGAACTTGTGTTTTACTGTACTTTTAACTGTTCCATTGTTTACCCAAGGGAGCCCTGGTTACTAAGTAGTAACCAGAAAAAGAGACTGTAGTCAGGGCTAGTGATCTGTGAACTATTAGTCTGCATAACTTCATTTAATTTAACTTTTAAAACATTCTACCACTGACTCCGAAGGAGTCTCAAACAAGGGGGTCTGTAAATGGGGGGGAAGGGGTTTGGAGCTTTATTCTATTTTTAATTTAATTTCTACACTTGCACCGAGTGTGACCTCTAGCGAGGACTTCTGGGGCACATACCTTCATTTAAGGAGGCGTGCTGCGAGCACACAGTATTAGCTATACCAAAATACTGTGCAGGCCTATACTTAAATGTGCAGGGGATGCTCATTATGAAATACTGAGTGTAAAAATATCTGGAACTTGTACTTTACTTTTAACAGTTCTATTGTTTACCCGAGGAAGCCCTGGTTAATAAGCAGTAACCAGGAAGAGGGACTGTAGTCATGGCTGGTGATCTGTGAACTACTAGTCTGCATAACTTCATTTAATTTAACTTTGAAAACATTCTACCACTAACTCTGGCAGAGTCTCAAATGAGGGGCTCTGTAAAACAGTTTTTTTTTAAGTTTTGTTCTAATTTTAATTTAATTTCTACACTCGCTCTGAGTGTGACCTCTAGCAAGGACCTCCAGGGCACATAGCTTCATTTAAGGCACCCTGCTGTGAGTGGGGCAAGCCAAATGGGGCACGCAATGTGAGCACGGAGATGCACACAGAGACATGTGTGTCTGCTGTGTCCTCTGGGGAAACTGGTGGCATGGGAGGAAATTTACCACCACATCAACACCAGACAATACAAGAAAGGTACTCTGAGGTCTGGGAACACCTAATTGGCAAGCAGACTTTATCTACCACTACAATGTCCCAAGCCAGGGGAAAGTGAGGTAAAAGCAAAAGAAAAACCTGCTCACAGTGTAATATGTTTACAGATTAAGCACTCAGTCAGGACTTTGACTGCAACAAATGTGTTCTGATTAGTACTTTGCAGGGGGAAATTAGTCAACTGCTTCAAAGACTCGAAAACCAGAAAGAAATAAAATAGCTTGAGAATTTCATAAATGAGGTGGTATTTGAAATTAGTGCCAATGCAAATGATATTATAGGTGGTACACTAAAGACCAGTGTACCAGAAGAACTGTTTACTCTTACCGAAAAAGATAAGGAAACATGGGCTGATATACCTCTCATGGATACAGATTCAAAGAACTCTAAACATGATACAACACCCCTAGTATTGCAAAATAAATTTGAAGGCCTTACTCAGGATACAGATGAGCCAGTAGAAATCCCAATCACACAACATGATGAAGCACTTACAGCACCTAACAACCCACTACTTAACCCTACTAACACTGAACAAACTGCAAAACCCCTCCACCTGAACAGGGACATAGTGGCAATCAGGGACTCCATTATAAGGGGGGCTGATACTGCAGTTTGCAATGGGCTTAAAGCTCATACTACAGTCAGTACACTCCCTGGGGTATGTAGTAGTAACATCACAACATTATTGAATGGACTACTAGAAAATGCCACCAACCCTATTGTACTGTTACATGTGGGTACTAATGACCTATCCTCATGTAACATAGATGATATCCAAGCAGATTACATCAACGTTGTTAAACGGATCAAGGAAAAAAATTGGGACATTATACTATATGGGGTGTTATCTACTGTGGGGAGACATTCCTACAAAAACAAGTCTATCCAAAAATTGAATACTCGGTTGTGGTAACTATGTCTCAAAGAAAACATAGGATTTATGGACAACTCCACCACTTTTACTAATAAGGCTTGCTTTAAAAGGGATGGCCTACATTTAAATCAGATTGGTACCAGGATTATGGGGAAGAAAATAAATGAAGTCCTGAAGTTTCATTTAAACTGGAAAATGGGGGAAGGAAACTAGAGCAAGTACTAGTTGCACCAATCTAAACATAAACATGCCTAGCCTTACTAACTATGGATGGTAGGGAGTACTGATCAATGCCAGAAGTTTGGTTAAGAAGTTTGAGGAATTTAAATTATTACTAGCCATTCATGATAATCAATTGGCCTTAGTCATTGAGACCTGGTGGGATGAGAATGATCCATGGGCAAAAACTATACAGGGGTACAACGTGTTTTCAAAACATAGGGAGCATAGGAAGGGTGGAGGTGTGGCCATTTATATCCATGAATCAATTAAATGTGAGGAGATTCTAGGAGACATCGGTGATTTAGAATTACTGTGGGTCAAGTTATCTCCACAGGTTGGTGCATCAATCAAACTGAGTTTAATATACAGTGGCGTGAAAAAGTATTTGCCCCCTTCCTGATTTTCTCTATTATTGCATATTTGTCACACTGGATGTTTTCAGGTCTTTAGACAAAATATAATATTAGATAAAGGGAACCTGAGTGAACAAATAACACTTTTTTTTTTTACTTATTTCATTTATTTAATGAAAAAAGTTAACCAACACCAACTGGTACTGTGTGAAAAGTAATTGCCCCTAGTTAAATCAACCCAATTAAAGGGATAATTAGAGTCAGCTGATTGAACACAGCCAGGCTTGATTACAGCCAGCCCTGCTAAATATAAACCTCACTTATTTTGGCCCTTACCATCAGAGTCACGTTGCCAGCACAAAGATTCAACAAGCACATTATGCCATGATCAAAGGAAGTTCCTGAAAAGATCAGAAAAAAATTTGTTGCCCTCTATCAGTCTGGAAAGGGTTACAAAGATATTTCTAAGGCTCTGGGACTCCATCGAACCACAGTGAGAGCCATAATCTCCAAATGGAGAACACTTGGAACAGTAGTGAACCTTCCCAGGAGTGGGCGGCCTGCCAAAATTACTCCAAGGGCACAGTGTAAAATCATCCAAGAAGTCTCAAAGGATCCTAAAACAACATCCAAAGAACTGCAGGCTACTCTTGCCTCAGCTAAGGTCAGTGTTCATGACTCCACAATCAGAAAGAGACTGGGCAAAAATGGGCTTCATGTGAGAGTAGCAAATGAAACCACTGCTAACCAAGAAGAACACAAATGCTCGTCTCTCATTTGCCAAGAAGCACCTGGATGATCCACAAGCCTTTTGGGAAAATGTTCTATGGACAGATGAGTCCAAAGTGGAACTTTTGGACAACATGGATCCCATAATGTCTTATGTAAGCAAACACAGCATTCCACAATAAGAACACCATACCAACAGTCAAACATGGTGTAGTGATGGTGTGGGATGCTTTGCTGCCTAAGGACCTGGATGACTTGCCATAATTAAAGGAACCATGAATTCTGCTCTGTACCAGAAAATCTTAAGGAGAATGTCCAGTCATCCTTCCGTCAGCTGAAGCTGAAGCGTAGTTGGGTCATGCAGCAAGACAATGATCCAAAACACAAAAGCAAGTCCACATCAGAATGGCTAAAAAGAAGTAAAATTAAAGTTTTGGAGTGGTCTAGTCAAAGTCCAGACTGAAACCTAATAGAGATGCTGTGGCAGGACCTGAAACGAGCAGTTCATGCTCGAAAACCTACCAAATGTTACTGAATTAAAGCAGTTCTGCGAGGAAGAGTGGGTTAAAATTCCTTCACAGCGATGTGAAAGACTGATATTGAATTATAGGAAGTGTTTGGTTGCAGTCATTGCAGCTAAATGTGGCATAACCAGTTATTAAGTGTAAGGGCAATTGCTTTTTCACAGTGCCAGTTGGTGTTGGTTAACTTTTTTTCATTAAATAAGTGAAATTAAAAAAAAAAACAAGTGTTATTTGTTCACTCAGGTTCCCTTTATCTAATATTACATTTTCTCTAAAGACCTGAAAACATCCAGTGTGACAAATATGCAATAATAGAGAAAATCAGGAAGGGGGCAAATACTTTTTCACGCCACTGTACAGGCCTCCCTCAATATCCCTGGGTAATGATGTAAAACTGTTAAACCACATCAGGAATTTGGACCCATCTAGCAAAATTCTATTATTTGGAGATTTTAACTTGTGAAACATAGATTGGATAACGCAGACAGGAACTAGTAAACTGGATTACTCCTATCTATCCGAACAACTTGGGCTCAAACAAAAAGTCCCCTATGCCACTAGAAATGGCAAAACATTTGATATTATTTTAACTAATATGGGAAGTTATGTATCTAATGTAAGCATTAGTGCACCACTGGGTAATAATGACCACCAGAGCGTATTCTTCCAAATTCAAAGGACTCACAGGCAAACTGGGACAGGTGTCACAGAAAACTAACTTTTAATGAAGCTGACTTTAACTCAATGAAGAGTAACCTATCAAATTGGGACTGGGCTAAATAATGTTATGACCTTTCAGAAGAAGCAAAGTAGGACCTACTGCTGTCTAAATTAAAAGATCAGGTTAGAATCAACATCCCAAGCATTAAAAAATAAGGGAAAAAGAATAGTACCTGGCTGGATGAAACCCTCAATAAAAAGACTAATTAACAAAAAAAATAAAATGTTCAAACAAATCAAACATGGCAAACTTCAAGCAATCTCTGTTTATAGAGACCTAGTTAAAAAGGTTAAAGCTGAGATTAAATAGGCAAAAACCCAGCATGAAACAAAGTTGACTACTAGGGTTAAAGATAACAAGAAAGCTTTTTTCTCCTACATTAACAGTCTAAAAGGCAGCACTAACATGATAGGCCCCTTTTTAAATGAATTAGGACAATCAGCTAGTAAAAAAGAGATTGCAGATATGCAGAATAAATACTTTTGCACAGTGTTTAATGGTAACAGCTCCAGTTTATCCAGAGAAGCTGTGATCTCTCATCCAGGGCAGTTAATTATAGAACCAAAAGATGTTCATGACAGATTAAAGAAACTAGACATTAACAAATCACCAGGGCCAGATGAAGTACACCCCAGAATTTGACATGAGCTAGCGGACTATATATACTTTCCCTTAACCCATATATTTCAACATTCACTGGATTCAGGTGAAATACCACAGGGGTGGAAAGTGGCTACCATGGTATCTACTTTAAAAAAAAGGACCAAAACTAACCCAGAAAACGTCAGACCCATTAGTCTGACCTCCCTAATGGGAAAGCTACTCGAGGATATAATAAAAGATCATATGCAAAATTTTTGGGACCAACTCAGGCTTATTGACCCATTACAACATGGATTTATCAAATCTAGGTCCTGTCAGATAACTTTACTGACATTCTATGAGAATGTTAGTAGGGAACTGGATAGGGGAAACTCTGTTGACCTCATATTCTTGGACTTCGCAAAGGCCTTTTATAAACTCCCACACTTTGAACTAATTTAAACATTGGGGGATCTCAAGCTGAAGGCTTATGTTCTAAATTGGATTACTAAATGGCTTGAGGGAAGAAAGCAGAGAGTAACAGTAAATGAGGTGTTCTCCGATTGGGCTCAGGTCACAAGTGGAGTGCCGCAGGGGTCTGTTTTGGGCCCCTGTCTTTTCAGTATTTACATTACTTCACTTAAAATAGAAATACCTAATATATGGCTGCTGAAATTTGAAGCCGGTTGCCATATGGGAACAGTGGTTAATAGCCTTGAGGACACAATTGCCCTTCAACAAGCCTTGGACAGCATATCTAACTGGACTAGCCACAGTAAACTAGCCCTGAATACTAGCAAGTGTAAAGTCATGCACCTGGGTGCACATAACAAACATAAGTATAAACTGAAAAATGAAACCTTACTAGTAACTAACCAAGAAAAAGATCTAGGGATAAAAATCAGTCTCGATCTAAAATTTCTAGCCCATTGTAGAGACCAAGTCAAGAAGGCAAACCAGAATTTGAACTGCATCCTCAGGCACATATCCAGTCTCAGTAAAGAGGTGGTACTCCCATTGTATGTTGCATTGTTTAGAACCCACCTGGAATATTGTGCATAGGGATGGTCCCCCTATATAAAGGAAGCTATCCAAAGGGTCGAGCGAGTACAGTATAGAGCCACTAGATCTATAACTGGGTTGAGGGAAAAGCCCTATGAGAAGAGACTAGGATCTCTTAATCTGTATACACTCCAATATAGGAGATTTAGAAGTGATATGTGCATGTTATACAGAGCAATGGGTGACACCAACCTTAGGGAAGAACTGGGTTTTGTCTTAAGGGATAGGAGAGTCAGTGAGAGAAGATCCAAGCAATTGTTCTTGGCAAGATGGAACATTCTACATAGGAAAAATTGGTTTAGCCAAAGGGTGGTCACAACATGGAATCATCTCCCATTAGAGGTAGTAGATAGCCCAAAAATTGAATTTTTTAAGATAAAACTAGATCAAGTATATGGGGACAGGGAAAAATACAATTTTAAGTAAATCCTAATGGCAAGCATCAAGGACTCAAGTCCATATATGCTTGATACAACCTATGAAACCTATGAGACCTATAAAGCCTGTGTGGACCAAAAGAGCCATTTCATCCAGAACAAGATTCTACATTATTGATACCATAACCCGGTGCAACTATAGCCATTAGACCTGATTGCACAGGATAACTGTTGGAGGTGTGACTCACCAGGAGCTGATCTCCTACATATCCTCTGGTCTTGCCCATCAAGAGCACTCTTTTCGATGCAAGTCATCCATGAATGTGCAGACATTATGGGAGTGGATATCCCCAAGTCTCCCCAGACCCTATTGTTGGGGTCTGGGGAGCCATGGGGGCTTGATATGAATATCACAAGCCTGAAATGGTTAATAGCTGCTTCAGTGGAAGTCAAAAGGTTAATTCTTACTAGATGGAGATCCATAAATATACCAACCATTCAAGAATGGGCAAAGACATTAGAATCTTTGGCAATGAACACCAGACTATCACTTAGGGCCTTCCAAAATGGCAGACAATAACTGGAGCTTTGGGGCCCCCTATTTGAACTATGTGGATCAGAAAATGGGAAAGACTCCATCTGAGACAGGCCACGATGGCACCCACCTTAAGAAGCTTTTACCTCATTCCCTTATGTCAAAGCTGGCAAATAAGAGATATTATAGCCCCCAGCTACATACCAAATGTTGGTACAGTATCTTAATGGAAAGTTAAGAATAACAGAATAAAAGTATAACTGTAACAGGTATCAGGTATATAGCTTCAGTCACTTGGTCCAGATAACAGCTGCCATACTGTAGGTATTAGTATGTGCATATACATTCTTATAGTGATACAGAATATATGTTACATCCCTGATGTGCTTTCCACTGTATGCATGAAATACAAAGATTTTCAATAAAAAGATTAACTGTAAAAAAAATGTTTTTTTTTAAATGTGCCGACATCAGAGGACCCAATCCCTGTGTCAGCTTTTACCCCCTCAACCCCCCAGTAGCTTTGGACACTGGGGAGCCCACCCACAGTGTCTGAAAATGATTTTTTTAATGTACCTGAAAAAAGGAAAAGTCCTCCGACATCTTTTATTTTTGATGCAGAATCCTGCAGTGAAATTTTCAGTGTAGAATCTTGCATCAAACTGCCCCCTATGGCCATTTTTTTTTTTGCTGATATCGGTTGCCCAATCCCCATGTCAGAATTTGTCTCCCCCTCCACTACTGTGGCACACTGGGGGCCTGATTCTAAGACATATGGTGCAACTCGCTGGTGCATGTGAGTTACGACATATGCCCCTATGCTGGGGACCCTGTGCCAGATTCCAGAACAGGCAGGGTCCCAGGCAACTATGACCTGCAACTTGTGGCACCTCCAGCAGTGCACCACTGGAAGGGTGCATCTGACCTGGGTGCCACAAGCCACAAGCTGCTGACATTCCCTATGACAGGGTGCAGCTACCCCAGCCCCAAGCCCCAAGACATGCCCATAAGCTCCTGTGGGTCATGGAGGGGTGTTGGCAGGATCGCATTGACACCAGAGGATGGCATCACTGCAATGCAGTCCTGGGAGCCGGCAGGTGGAGCCTTAGTATTGCCAAGGGTGGGGGGCTTACTATGCGATGGGGGAATCTGTGTGGCATGGCAGTGTGTGGGTCAGGCCCATTCGGGGGGGCATCACTCAACCAGGCACCACAAAAGCCCCTTACATCAGCTAATAGCTGGTCTAACCTTGCAGCACCACAGGGCCTCCTAGAATGGCATTGAGGGGTTACGGCAGCTTTCCTCTAGGAACTGGGTGCAGATGCTCCCGTAATCCCCTTCCTCTGTGCCGTAGAGGCCTTGGGAGGTGTAGGTCCCCCTGCGCACAGGCAGCCTGCACCATGGTGCAGGCCGCCTCTTAGAATCCCATCCGGTGGAACACATGGTGCAAAGTGCAACTTACACCATATGTGTTGGTGCAAGTCACACTGCACCAGGGCATATCCATCTTGGAATCTGGCCCTGGTAGCCCACCACAGTGTGCCAAAATATTTACATTTTTATTATGTTTCCGACACTGGGATGCCCTCTCCCGATGTCGGTTGCCTTCCCCCAAGCCTGAATATTTTCATTGCCGACAGGGTGCCCATTCCCTGTGTTGGCATTTTTTAGTAACCCACCCTCATCCAGTACTCAGGGACACTGGGCAGCCCACTCCCCGTGTCCCAAAATAGTGTTTTTTAAAACCTGTTAAAAAAGAAAACAGTCCCTCTATGTCTTTTTTTGCCCTAAAAAAAAGAAAATGGTTCCTTATTGTCTCCCCAACCCCCTCCCCATCACTACCCTCCCTCTGCTCACCCACCTTCCCGCACCCCTCCTGCACCCCATACTTACACTCCAAGGTCAGTGGCGGCAATCTTCAGTGGGATGGGACATGTCTGTACTCTTCAAAGCTGAACTGTGAACTGAAGGATTCAAGGTAAGCAGTATAACAGATTTCAATAGGGTTTTCAATTTATGTTGATATCTCAGTCATTTTTAGGAATTTTGACCCCACATTTTCAACATGGGGTTCTTGGGACCCTATCTCATGAACACTGGCACTGTCATTTCGTTACTCAGTCCCAAGAAGTGATTTCACGGTCACTGTGCAGAATCACCTTTTGGGACCAAGCAACAATATTACAGTGCCAGTGTTCATCAGGGGAGGTCCCAAAAAGTCCATGTTGAAAATCTGGTGCAAAAAATTCCCACACTGACTGTGTTATGAGCATGCATTGCACAGTTTCTATGCACTTCATCACTTTTTAATATTTTCACTCCAGTTTTTCAACATTGCCATTTTTTCATACCTCCTCATGAACAGTACAGCTGTCATTTCTCACATCCTGCCTGAAATGTGTTTATGCAGCAGTGGCACAGAATGGCGCAGTTGCTGCGTGAAATCACCATTTGGGACTGAGTAATGAAATGACAGTGTCAGTGTTCATGAGGTGTGGTCCTAAAAAGGCCATGCTGACAATTTGGTGCAAAACTTCCTAAAAATGCCTGAGTTATGTGCAGTCATTGGAATTGTCCTATGAATGCACATCATTTTGACAATTTATCATGTTTTCACTCCAAATTTTCAACATTGCCAATTTTTCACACTACCTCATGAATAGTACAGCCATCATTTTTCAACTCCTGTGAAAAATGTTTTTTTCTGCACCTGTGGTACAGAATGGCATTACAATTGCATAGAATTGCATTTTGACTGGGATATGAACATTTTCTGTACTGAGTAAATGTGGTGAGGTGATGAGAAAGTTATCCAGAGCATTTGGGTTGAAAATTATTTAAGATGGCACAGTTATGACTATTTGTTGCAATTTTGCTATGCCTGCTCATAATGTAATGTGTGGAACTGCTGGGCTGGAGACCCCTGTATTTCCACAGCTAGATAAACATGTGCTTCTGTGGAGGGATGATAGTGCAGGGTCTAAATGACCCTGTGCTCCCACAGCAAAATAAAGATAGTATTATACTGTCTCAAAAAGTAAGGAAATAAATTGCAAAAAAACTTAGTTTAAGCAATAATGCATGACACGATGTGTGTCGTGTTGAGTTAAAGTCACACCTGGTGTTGTTTTGTATGAGGCCGCAGGTTGAGTACATCCAGCACCCCAGAAGTGACATTATCCCAGCATGACACACACCCTGGAGAGCATTATTGCTATTATACAATAGCTCCTTTGTACTAAAAGAAAGAAAAAGATTAAAAAAGGCAAATTTTAACTGATTTCCCCTTCATTTATCATTGTGGAGGTGTATGAGGGAGAAAAATAGTTCAATTTTGACCAGTAGGTGGTGCTGCTGGTAAGTGGATTACTCTCCCGGGTTACTCTGTCAATGCAAAGAGATGATCATCACTGTTCCCATTGCAGGTCATCCCCAAGCTGATTCCAAGGGCCCACCATCATCTTGAAGATACTCCCTTCCTTCACCTTGTTAATTCCCCTCAGGTATTTAAAAGTTTTGATCATATCCCCTGTTTCTCACCTGGTTTCCAGCGGTTATAGGTCAGGCTTCTCCATTCTTTCCTCATATGTCCTCTGATGCATACCATGCACCATTTTGGTCATACTCCTCTGGACTCTCTCCACCCTATTAATATCCCTTCTGTAGGTGAGGTCTCCAGAACTGTATCCCATACTCTAGGTGGGATCAAACTATTGACCTGTATAGGGGCATTATTACCTCCCTTCTCTTGCTTTTGATACCCCTTCCTATGCATGCCAGCATACCGCTTGCCTTTCCAACAACTTTGTTGCACTGGTTTGCCACCTTAAGGTTGTCTGAAATAATAATAATCCCCAGATTGCTCTCCTGCTCCATTACCCTAACATTCTCCCCTCTTAGTGTGTATGCTTCCCTTGGGTTCATGTTCCTTATGTGCATTATTCAGCACTTTGTAGCATTAAATCTCATTTGCAAACTCTCTGACCACCCCTCCAGCTTTATCAGGTCCTCTCCACCCCTCCTGGTGTTTCCACTCTATTGCAGATCTTTTGTATCATCTGCAAACAGACACACCTTCCCATTTAGTCCTTCCGCAATATCCCTCTATGTAAATATTAAAGAGTACCAGCCCCAATACTGACCTCTGGGGTATCTCACTTGTCACTCTTTCCTCCCTGGAATGAACCCCATTTACAACCACCCTTTCACTCCTGTCACCAAGCCAGTTTTTCAACCAATTTGTTATTTTCTCCCCTACCCCTAGACTGCCCATCTTGCTCACCAGCCTCCTATGAGGGATGGCATCAAAAGCCTTACTGAAGTCCAGATAAGCCACGTCCACCGCCCCCCCGATCATACTCCCTTGTCACCCAGTTGAAGAATTCGATGAGGTTCATCTGGCATGATCTTTCCTCTGTGCACCTGTGCTACCAGTCATTCTGTAGCCCATTTTCTATAATGTATTCCACTATCCTTTCCTTTAGGGGTGCCTCTATAATCTTTACTATCAGTGAAATAAGACTGACTTAACGATAGTTACTTGACTCCTCCTTTCTTCTGTTTTTGTGCAGTGGCATTGCAACCACCTTTTTCCAGTCCCCTAGCACCCTCCCTATGTCCAATGATAGGTTTAACAACCTTATTAGAGGCTCTGCCAGCTCTTTGCTAAGCTCTTGCAGCACCCTGTGATGCAGGGCATCTGGATCTATTGCCTTGTCCACCCTTAACTTCCCCAATTCCTCCAATACCCTGCACTCCTGGAATGGACTGTTGTCCACCTCCCTACCCTCTTTGCCTCTCCCCTTCAATACCGGTCCATAAACACTGAGCAGAAATATCTGTTTAGCAGGTCTGCTTTTTCTGAGTCCATCTCTACAAGATCTCCTCCCTTCACTTTAAATCCTGTTGTACCTTGCTTGTTTTTCCTTCTCTCACTGATGTATCTGAAGAACTTTTCATCTCCCCTTCTGGCCTCTTTTGCTATCTTCACCTCAGTATCTGCCATTGCCCTCCTGATTATCTGCCCAGCCACCCTTATCTGTTCCCTATATACCTCCCTGTCATCTTTTCCTTGTTTTCTTTTATATGCCTTGATAGCCAATTTTTTCCTCACCTATTGCCCTTGCCACCTCTCTAGAATACCAAGGTGGCCTCCTTGCTTGTTTTCTGTTTCCTACCTTTCTAATGCACTGATCAGCAGCCTCCACAAGTCCTCCCTTAATTGCCCCCCACAGTTCTTCCACCCCATTCCATGAGTAAGTAGGTTGAGATGGGTATGGTATATGAGAATGGGGTGAGCATTATGGCTGACAATGGCAAGGCACACCCCTGTCCTGCTGGTGCCTGCAGGGTGGGGTGGGGTGTGAGGGTTGAAAATCCTAATGTTACATTTCTCTACTTTAGTCACTTTAACCCTAAATAGTGCATAACAAAGTTTTTCACAAAGAAGTTCCTTACCTTTTGAGAAATCATAATTGTATTTTTATTTGCCTGTGAGAGCACAGGGCCCTCTGTGCCCTGCCTCTCCAGGCCCTGCATTCCTATCTGTCCATAATTTTTGATATGGTGTAACCCATCACTCCATAATCATATCCTTATCTGCATGTGGGAGCACAGGGCCCAGTCTATAATGGTATCCTGCATTCCCATCCATGCTTAATTTTTCAGATACAGTAGTGGTATCCTTATTTGCCTGTGGGAGTGCAGGGCACTTTGGGCTCTGCACTCTCATTCCATAGTATACAGCATCAGAAAACACCTCATATTGCAATCTTATCCTATAGAAAACACAACAAAATTTGAAAGCTGTGTAACTTGACTCAGTATTATTACATTTTCTCGAAACTACCAAAAGGCACATCGGTAGCAGAAGCCCCTTCTACCCTGAAAATGTCAGAACAAAATTGCAAACCATTTCTTAACACCATAGTGACAAAAAAATGGCTCCATAAACCTTCCAGTACAATGTTATCCTATGTGAAATCCATCAAAATTCAGATCTGCAGAACTCCATGCCAAAGTCTTATATTTTCACCAGCAAAAAGCACACCTCTGGAGCATGCCCTTTCCACCCTGAAAATTCCAGTCCAACATTCCAAACCATTTCTTTGCTATGAAGTGACAAAGAAACAGCTATATAAAATCTCTTTTTTCACAAATTGTGAAACAGAATCCTGTTTTGCAAATCCTTTTTCGCAGTTTGTAGTAAAAGAAAATCTTTTTCGCAAATTGCAAAAAAGGATCATGTTTCATAGTAAAGGTTTTCAGAGATTTGCAAAATAAAACTTCTGCAGCTAAAAGTAGAAATGCATTTCTCACAAAGTAATCAAAAAAACTAATCCCAGAATGCAATCATATGGACCCCAATTAGGTAAACACAACTGTGGGCATTTACCAAAGCCCTGTATTATTTTGGAAATTTAAGTTTGCTTCCCTTGCTGACAGAAAATAAAATGATGGCAGCATGAACTAGGATTCCACATTTATGATCAAGAATCCTGTTTCACAATCAAGAATCCTGTTTCGAGGCTCACATCTTACCTTTTCCATAGGAAATAATGGGAAACATTAAAATTTAATAACTTTGGATTGGATTATTATTTTTTCATTAAACCTCTAAAAGGCACCCCTGTGACCCAGACCTACATACCATGAACATGTCAGACCACAATTCCACATTGTTTTTGTGCAACATGGCAAAAAAAATTTGACAAAAAATGGTAATTTACTCATTTAAGACTCCATATCTCTGCACATGCACATCCAACCAGAACTAAACTTGTCACATCAAGAGATCTTTGGTTCCTGATGGTGCATGCCATATTTCATGTAAATTGAAACTGCTTGAATAGTTGTGAAGTTATTAAAGACCAAATTGTGATCAAGAATCCTGTTTCATGATCAAGAATCCTGTTCCCAGCCTCACATCTAACTTTTCCTATAGGAAATGATGGAAACTTACAAATTTAATAACTTTGGAAAAGATTAATATTTTTTCACTAAACCTTCAAAAGGCACCACAGTGGCCCAAGACCTAGATACCCTAAACATGACAGATGAAAATTCTGTACTGCTTTTGTGCAATGCGTTGACAAAAAATGTGACAAAAAATGGCAATTTACATATTTTTTGAGACTCCATATCTCTCATCTGCACATCCAACTGGAGAAAAACTTGCAAAATCAAGAGATCTTTTCTCCCTGATTGCGAATGTGAAATGTCATGAAAATCACGTGAACAACTGTGAAGATGTTAATGCACAAATGGTGATCAGGAATCTTGCTTTGTGATCAAGAATCCAGTTTCAAGCCTCACATCTACAGTAAGTTTTCCCATAGGAACTAATGGGAAACTTTGAAATGTAATAACTCTGGAACAGATTAATATTTTTTTCACCAAACCTTCAAAATGCACCACAGTGACCCAAGACCTGTTTACCCTGAAAGTTTAAGACTACAATTCAACACAGTTTTTGTGCAATGGCGTGACAAAGAATTTACACAAAAATGGTAATTTTCACATTTTTTGACACTCTGTATCTCTGCACCCACATATTAGACAGAAGGAAACTTGCCACATCAAGAAATCTTTGGTCCCTGATGAAGCATGCACACTTTTGCATCAATCAGTTGAACAGCTGCAAACTTATTAAAGTGCAAACCTTTGAATTTAACATAGAAGTGGCCATTGAACCCTAAGTAGCAGGGTGTGACCGTGTAACTATAATATAGATATAGCTATAGCTATAGCCATAGATATAGATATAGATATATATATATAGCTATAGATATAGATATAGTATAGGGGCATGTTCACACCCCTATAGATAGGGTTCAATGGTCACTTCTGTTAAATACCAAATTTTGCACTTTAATAACTTGCAACGGTTTGACTGATTGATAGGAAATTTTGCATGCCCCATTAGGCACCAAAGATCTTTGGATGTGGCAACATGTGTTTTGGTTGGATCTGCAGGTGCAGAGATATGGAGTGTCACAAAATCTGAAAATTACCATTTTTGTGTAAATTCTTTGTCACTGCATTTCTCAGAAATGGTGTGGGTGCTTGTTCTGAAAATGTTAAGGTATATATGGTTTATATCACAGATGTACCTTTTGAAGGTTTGGCAAAAGATATTAATCCATTCAAAAGTTATTCAGTTTCATAGTTTTCTAATATTTCCTATGGGAAAAGTTAGATGTCCCACTCAAAACAACTTTTTTTTTGCCACGAATGCATTATTTTTTTCCACAAATGTGGAAAGTTTTTCTGAGCTTCCACCACCTTGTTTTCAGTTAGCAAGGCAAACAAACTTAACTATTTTTAAAAATAATGGGAGTTGGTAAACACCAACAGTTGTGTTTACCTAACTGTGGCCCAAGGAATTGGATTCTGGGGGTCATTTGTCCCTAAACCTGTTCAGACTTCTTTAGCCACAAATTGCAGCAATGTGCTTCAGAAAAACAAAGAGTTTGTGCCATAAATTGTAGGAAAAAGATTTTGTGTTTCTCAAGACACCATTATTTTACTGCAATTTGAAAAACTCCATTTTTTTATATTTCTCTTTATTTGCCACTTCATAGAAAGGAAAGGCTTTGTACTTTTCAGCTGAAATTTTCAGGGTTCAAAGGGCTCCCATCACAGATGTGCCTTTAACTGCTTTGCTGAAAATATATTACTTTGTTCTCCAGTTCTGCGCCTTTACATTATGCTTCCTGACTCCTACAGAAGATGCAGATTGCAGCACGCTACTGTACTGTTGCCCCAAATGCAAGTTGCTTCAGCACCCCCAGTCCCATATTGTTATCTGCAACCCCCCCATCCCGATGTCATTGAGTTTTAAATATAAATTATTGGCGGTGGTCTACAGCTCCTCTCTGCCCAGTCCCTGATATTACTTTTAAATGTATTTTTGTTGGTGGTTAATGGCATCCCCACCCTCCCACCCGTGTCTAAGCTGAAAATAAGTCCATCGATGTCTTGTTTAATTTCCCTGGTGGTCTAGTGCTCCTCCATCCCTGATATTACTATTATTTCACATTTCCTGGTGGTCTAGTGGCCCTCCCTCCCCAACCTTCGATGCAGATTTGTCCATTTGATTGGTGGTTAGTGGCATAACCCCACCCTCGGATGTTGTTTCTAAGATGACTATAAGAAAACCATCCTTTGATGTCAAAATCCATCACTGATCACACTCGCACCCCTCACCCGACCTCTCACTGTGCACTCACCTCTCCACATCCCCTTGACACCCCCATATACCCTCACTCACCTAAAGAGGTCCCAGATTTGAGATCTACTCTCCTGATCAAAGGCATATCTTGCTGCTGGAAACAACAACTGTAATATGAGGAATTAAGGTAAATGTGATTCAATGTATTCCAATAGGGGGTTCAACTTTTATGCATGACTCAGCCATTTTTTGACATTTTGACTTCAAATTTTCAACATTGCCTTTTGGGGACCCCATCTCATGAATAAAATAACTGTTGTTATGCAGCTTCTGCCTGAGAGGTGTTTTCATGGTCATATGGTGAATTTACCCTTCAGGCAGGATTTCTGTAATGACAGTCACATTGTTCATGAAGTGGGGTCTCCAAGAGGACATGTTGACAATTTAGTGTCAAAATGTCAAATAATGCTTAATTATGACCATTCATTGTAATTTCACTACATATGCTCATAACTTTATAAATGTAAAACATTTTGACACCAAATTATAAACATAGACTTTTTATTACCCCACCTCATGTATGTCACAGCTGTCATTTCTCAAATCCTACCCAAATGTGTTTCTGCATCTGTGTGGGGAATAGCATTGCTCTTGTGCAAAATTATGTTTTGGCGGGGATTCAAAAATTTGCTATACAGGGTACATCAGTTGGGGTAATTGCATGGGTATGCTGACAATTTCATCATTGTTCCATATTAATGTAATCCCTGGAGGGCCCTGCACTTACACAGCTACATGCATATACACATGTATGGAGGGATGGGAGCACGCAATGAAATAAGGCTGCAATTCCTCTTTCTCAAAAGCTAAGGAAATGCTTTGCAAAAAATGTTAAGGCAGTAGTTAAGGTTTCACCATCAAAAGTCTGGAAATGTGGTGTTAGGGGGTCCAATCCTAAATCTGTACCTCACACCTACCCTCCACACACCAACAGGGGCAGAGGGCATGCCTTGTGGTTGTCAGCCCTAATACTCACCCCATTCTCCTATACTGTATCATCTCAGCTTCCCTACACATGGAAAAGGGTGGGGTTGGAAACCCTAACACCAACTTTTGATGGTGGAACCCTAACTGCTGCATTAACAAAGTTGTTTGCTATATATTCGCCCACAACCATTTTACAATGATTATGTGTAATCCATTTATTAAACTTTATTAAAAATGCACCCATTTCAATGTTTTAACTTTGAGGTTGAGTAACCTGATTATATATTATGTCCTCAGTGTTTGTAATGTTCTGCTATGTCACTTAATTTGCCAAAAGTGCACTGTCATGTGCAGATTATTATGCTGTGGAAATGTATAGGTGTGGAATATAATTCTGCAGCTAATCTTGTGATTGTTCCAAAACTGCTCATATGGTGCTACATTTTACAGCAAATGCATCCCTGTAACTTCCTGAACTCAGTGCATACATTATTTGGTGGTTGAGTGAGAAGGATCTGTTGCTAAAACTGAAACTGTTCTATAAAGTGAAAAGCATAGGTTTGTTGAGTACTTTCACTACAAGCATGTCATAAAAGTGACAGTGTGGTACTTATTATTTATTAGATTTATTACTATTTTTGTGTCTTTTTTATTTGTTTGTTACAGCTGTATTCCCCTCCCAATCATCGGTGGATGGGCTGTGTTCATCACTGCCAACAGCAGACAGACAACTAGAGATAGTGATTCATTCTAGTCAGAGACAGTCTGACATAAATAAAGCATTTTTGGTAATAGTTTACTTTAAGAATTGACTGGTAGTGTACCACAAAAAACATACTTAAAAGCATGCATTTGCATTTCTGATTATTGGCTGCTTTACTTGATACTCATTTTATTCACTACAGCATTTTTTCTACCCACAATGGAGGCATTTTTGACATAAAAAAATATATTTTCTATCAATATCATAATGAAGAAGTGCAGTTCAGGCCATTGTGCTGCACAGCCTAGTTCCATATTTAACACAGGTAGTAGAAGATCAGGATATTCAACCAGCAGCACAGCAGCAGCATCGCTCAAAATGTATGCTTTGCAGACATCTGTGCTTCAGATGCTGTCTGCTGCTCCAATATGATGAATGGCTTTTGTTGTTCAATCTAATGATGGAGAAGAGAGATCTGCAGTAGTGTGACTGTGACAGAATCACTTCAAAGAAACAGCCAGTCCTATGTCAGCAATCCTTCCAATGTTCCAGTAATGGGGGGGGTGTCATTACTAGATAAGTCTCAGAACCAGACTACTGTTGAATCTGAGGTTCAGTCACCAAATATTTTTTGAGGATTCTCACGGTGAGATGGTAAGGAGGAGGACATACTGGGGGAGGTAGATGAGCAAGTGGAGGAGCTAAAAAAGGAGGAGAAGGAAGATGCAGTTGAGGGAATTGATCTTGGCACCAGTGATTTCTGTTCTGATCTAGACAATCCTGTTCTTGATGTGAATGGAAGCCAGACAGAGGCCCCTTAAATATTATCTGTAGACAAAAAAGGAACCACATGTGTGAAGAAGTGAATGAAGCAGATGTAGGGGCATACTGAAAATTAAACCAAAAACAGTTAACTTGCAGCAAAGCCACCATGCTATTGAACAACAAGGTACTGAATTGGAGGTATGATGTCAGAGGTACTTTTTCACAGAAAGGGTGGTGGATGCATGGAATGGCCTACCTCAGGAAGTGGTGGATATGAATACAGTGCAGGGCTTCAAACAGGCATGGGATAGGCATAAGGGAGCAACCCCACACAGGGGTTGTATACAGACCCCCTTCTCAGGGGGAGGAAATAGACAAGGAAATGATAGAAAGTATACTTAGAATGGCAGAAAAAGGGGAGATATTGCTGATGGGTGATCTGAATATGCCAGATATTAAATGGAGTGCAGCTGCAGCAGCCACTTCGAAGAGTGGGGTTATTCTAGATGCCCTACAGGGGGCATGCCTTAGACAACTAGTATTGAAGCCCACTCGAGAGGGAGCAATCTTAGACCTGGTTCTCTCAAATGGAGATGGAGAGAGGATCACAGATGTAGAAGTGGGTAGCCATCTGGGAACTAGCAACCATCGAACAGTATGGTTCACAATAAACACAGCAATAGAGTCAAGCCATACAAAGGCAAAAGTACTGGACTTTAGGAGGGCTGACTTTGCCAAAATGGTTGAGTGCCTAAGGAATGCACTAGCAAATGGGCAGGAAGGAGGGGTGGAAGAACAATGGGGAATAATAAAAACTGCAATCACAGAGGTAACAAGACTTTGTGTGAAGCAAATAAAACAAAACGATATAAGAAACCACTATGGTTCTCAAAGGAAGTGGCAGTGAAGGTTCAAGAGAAAAAGAAAGCATTCAACAAGTACAAGGAATCACAGAAGGAGCAGGACAGAGAACTGTATCAGTTAAAGCAAAAGGAAGCTGGGAAGGCAGTCAGAACAGCAAAGGCCCAAACCGAGGAAAAGATAGCCAACTCAGTTAAGAAGGGGCATAAAACCTTTTATAGGTACATCAGGGAGCGAAGGAAGACCAAGGGAGGGATAGTGAGGCTTAATAAAGGGGAGGGAGGGTGGGCAGAGGGTGACTGTGAAAAGGCAGAGATACTAAACAAATATTTTTGCTCAGTATTTACAAATGAAGAGGGGGAGGTACCTAAAACAAACAGTAGAAACACTCTAGATACATAAGTTGATACCAGCCCATTTACAGAAGAAAGAGTTCTGAAAGAACTCTTAAAACTGAAGGTGGACAAAGCAATGGGGCCTGATAGGATTCATCCCAGAATTCTAAAAGAACTAAGGGTAGAACTAGTGACACCACTGACTACCCTCTTTAACAAATCATGGGAGGATGGGGTGGTACCCGAGGACTGGAGGAAGGCAGATGTGATTCCCCTTCACAAAAGTGGGAGCAAGGCAGAAGCAGAAAACTACAGACCTGCTAGTTTAACCTCGGTGATAGGGAAAATGATGGAATCACTTCTGAAGGAAAGAACTGTCGAGTATCTAGAGGCCAGAGGGGCACAGGACCCAAGGCAGCATGGATTCACAGTGGGAAGTTCATGTCAGATGAATCTGATAGATTTCTTTGACTGGGTGACCGAAGTAGTACATCAGGGAGGGGCTGTGTACATGGCTACCTAGACTTTAGCAAGGCATTTGACACAGTCCCACACAAAAGATTAATATACAAGTTGGCCAGCCTGGGAGTGGGTCCCAAGATGACAGCCTGGGTAAAGAATTGGCTGAAGAATAGGACACAGAGAGTAATAGTAAATGGAGTCCACTCTGAAGAAAGTGGGGTTACTAGTGGGGTACTGCAGGGTTCAGTATTAGGACCGGTCCTCTTCAATGTCTTTATAAGCGACATTGGAGAGGGACTGGAAGGAAAAGTATGTCTCTTTGCAAATGACACAAAGATCTGCAACAGAGTTGATGCACAAGGTGGGGTGGAAAGGATGAGAAGGGACTTGGCAAGGTTAGAGGAATGGTCAAATGTATGGCAACTTAGATTCAATGCTAAGAAGTGCAAGGTAATGCACCTGGGAAACAAAAACCCAGGGGAAGAGTACACAATGGGGGTGAGATACTAACAACAACAAAAATGGAAAGGGACCTGGGGGTAGTCATATCAGATGACCTAAAGGTGGGCAAGCAATGTGAGAGGGCAGCAAGGAGGGCTGGGGGGATACTGGGATGCATAGGGTGAGGCATCACCAGTAGAAAACAGGAAGTTATTATCCCTCTGTACAGACAGCTGGTGAGACCCCATCTGGAGTACTGCATGCAGTTCTGGAGACCCAATCTCCGCAAAGACATAGGATGGAAGCTGTCCAGAGGAGGGAAACTAAAATGGTGCAAGGTCTGCACTGGAAGACATATGAAGAGAGACTTAAGGAGCTTAATATATATAGCCTCGAGGAAAGGAGGGAGAGGGGGGACATGATAGAAACTTTCAAGTACCTCAAGGGAATCAACAAAGTCCAAGAGGGTAGCATCTTTCCAAAAAAGAGGAGTGCAAGAACAAGGGGGCACATATTGAAGATGGGGGGCAGCTCAGAGGTAATTTAAGGAAGTATTTTTTCACAGAGAGGGTTGTGGATGCATGTAACGGCCTTCCCGGAGGAGGTTGTGGAGTCAAATACAGTGGTGGAATTCAAGCATGCATAGGACAGTCATAAGGCAATTCTAGGGGGTGGGGGTAGGAAGAAGTAGGCTGCTGGTTAACTAGGATATGTAGCTTATCCATTAGGTAGGGAAATGGGCAGACTGGGTGGGCCAAGTGGTCCTTATCTGCCATCAGATTCTATGTTTCAATGTTTCTATGTATGAATAGATGGGCCATTGACAGAGCAAAGGCCTATGGCACATTCATAAGGTAGAAAAGAAATGGGGAGACTGGATGGGCCTTGTGGTCCTTATCTACCATCAACTTCTATGTTTCTATGTAGGTACAGGTCCAGTCATGCCCTTTAATATAAGCAAATGCCACATTTTAGTAAGCAGCAGCCTGTGGCACAAACATGTTTAGAGTGGGATTTCTTTTGTGATAGATCCCACAGATGAGAAGATTGCTGCTTGCCAGATCTGTAAAGCTTGAGTAAGCCATGATACAGCTGGGTCATGTCTTGGGACTGCAGGACAGCATATCCACATAAGAAAAAAACTATTAAGTGGCAGCCTCATGAAAGAGAAGCCCAATTTGGACTTAGATTACCTGTTATTGTTCATGGGAGAAGAGCTGATGATGAAGAATCCTGGAGCAGGGACATTGATAATAGCACTGGTAACACCATCAACACTGCATTGTTTCCTTATACCAGCACCCCTGAAAATAAAAAAAAGGAATAGTTACCTACCATAAGAGTAGATCTTCAACAGAATATACTCCACTGAGCCACATCATTGAGCTGTAAGCTGTTGGTGTCAGTACCACCTGGAAATTGTTGCTAGCTGGGGCCCCCCACATTGACACACCTTGTCCATGTCTATATAACATCAACATCCCCAGCATGCCTCAGTTTCCTGCTGAAGACAAGCTCAGAGGCTCCTCAGAACAGCAGGGAGTGAAGCAACCAGGACCAAACCAGGCACACAGGAGAGGATATGAAAACCAGAATATATATGCTGTATGAGGCAACATAGGAGAAGCAGCTTGTGAGATCTGCAGTATTGATCCCTGTCACCTGGCAAAGGGTGGGGGGAGAAGCTGTGGCTCTGGAGGAGAGTCTTTTAAACATCTACTGTTATGATAGGTAACTATTCTATCTTCTTCAAGGATATCTCCCTCCATTGAACCACATCATAGAATGATTCCCAAGCAGTGCCATACACAGAAGGAACACTGCAGGATCTAATGATTCTGAGTAAGAAGGTCATGCAGAATACTGAGGCAAAAGCAGGCACCTCTATGAGAGATGATGTCCAGATTGTAGTGTTTAGTAAATGTATAAACAGTACTCAAAGTGGCAGCAGCACATATGTCAGCACCGGACACATTCTGGAAACAAGCCATTGAAGTAGTTACCCAGCAAGTGGAATGAGCATGAACAGGACCAGGAAGCTGCTTACCATGCTTCTGGTAACAAAATGTAATACAACTGGCCAGCCATTTGGACAGGCACTGTTTAGAAACTGGGGAGCCCAGCTTTCTGGGGGCAAGGACTACAAACAGTTGTGATGATTTTCTACAATCCTGATACAATCCAAGTGCAATGTACCATCCTTCAGACATCTAGCAAATGTAAATGATGTTCCCCACTATTCATTGTTGATGAAAAATAAACAGGGATGTTGACAGTCTTATTTAGTGGTTTTTCAGACACTACCTTCAAAAGTAAGTAAGTAAGGGTTAGTAAGTAATGTAATCCTATCCTAGTAAAAAATAATAAAAGGATGGTCTGTAAGAAAGGAATCATAGCTCACAAGTAGAAGCTGGCTCAAAGGTAGATGCAATCATGATCTCTAAGACCAAATTAAAGTCCCAACCTGGCTCCAGATTTTGGAATGGGTGGTGCAATAGTAGAATACATCTTAGAAATCTACAGGAAATCTCTATTTGGGCCCCTCTCTTGCCTCTTCATCTCAGCCCCTGTCTTGCCTTCTTTGTGGGCATGAAGCACTGACACTATATCCAGGTGGACCTTAATAGAGGAATAACCCTATCCTGAGTCCATAAGGTACAAGAGGTAGTCCAGCACATTAGGTACTGAACAATGTAAAGGGATCCAGAGCATTTCAAGTACACCAAACCTTAGTGTTTCCATTTTTGTGAGTAGAAGTACCACGTAGATAGCTTCCTACACATGAGTATAACATCATCAACTGCTGGGGAAACCCTAAGCTAGAGAGCTCTGTCTCTTCAGGAGCCAGGCATGGGGTTGATGGGATCAAAGATACAGGTGTGCCAAAGCACCCTGCTTGTGTGTCAGAAGTGTTGGTCACAGGGGGAGTGGGATGGAGGTTTCACTTCTGGTTGCTGGAGTAGAGGGAACCATGTTTGTCTGGGCCAGTAATGGGCCACCAGAATCGAGGTGGCTGGCATGGCCTCTAGCTTGACCAGAACCCTCTGTATTAGCAGAAATGGGGGGAAGCATAAAGGAACCTCTCTTTCCTGGAAATGGACAATGTGTCTTGTCAGAAAACTGCAGGCCCTGGAGAGAGCAAACAGGAATGTGGCAATTTTGCATTATATTGAGATGTAAAAAGGTCTACATATGGTCAACCTAATTTCTTGATGAGGTCATCCACGATGGAGTTTGAGAGTTCTCATTCATGTCAGAACACATGGGATTGACTAAGGTGACCTGCCAGTGTATTCTGGGTACTGGGCAGGAATATTACTGACAGAGATGTGTCACATTCCACCCTCCAATGCTAAACTCTCATCACCTCTCTGCAGAGAGGACATGCATGTGCTCCACCTTGTTGGTTGATGTAGAACATCACTGAAATAGTGTTTCTACAGATCAGAAGCTGTTTCCTCAGAAAGAGGGCAGGGAAGACCTCTATGCCACACAGAACAACCCTCATCTCCAGAGTGTTGCTGTGCAGAACCATATCCAGAGGGGTCCATTGGCATGAGTTCTGAAGAGGCATCAATGGGCACCCCAACCCAAACCTGAGGCATCTGTGTTCATCACTAGGAGAGGGATGGCTGGAGAAATAAGGACCCAGTCTCTGGGTTAGAGCAGCCCAACCACCAGAGCAGGGAGCAACGGAGTAGAGGAGTCACTTCTTTGAGACACTGCAGCTCATCAGAATGCTGTGCCCACTGCATCCTGAGAAGCCATTGAGGTATTTTCATATTTAAGCCATCTAGCAGGACAGTCAGTATGGCAGCTGCCATTAGGCCGATTACTCTTAAAAGGCATCAGGCTGAACCATAGTTGTTGAATGATCCTGGAGCACGAAACATAGGGGTCTCTGTGTCACATTTTGATATGAAAGTATGTGTCTTTCATATCCAGAGAAACCTCTCAATCCTCTTTTTTTGTGGGGGGGCTGCAGAAAGATCATTTGAAACTTTTCGAATTTGATGAATAGATTTGGTCTTTGAAGGTCTAGTATGGTTCTGAGATCCCCAGTTCATTTTGGGATTAGAAAGTACTGGTAATAATAGCCCTGGTTCTTTCTTAAACTGGGACAGGTTCCACAGCCCTCCTGCTGCAATATGTTTTGTATCTATATCACTATTTGTTGTCCATAAAAATATGTTATATGTACAACATACCATAGTTGGTTGTGAAAATGACATTCTTTTTTGCTTAATAAGCTTATCAGTATAATAAATAAAAACAAAGAAACCTGTGGAGGAGG
The DNA here is from genome assembly GCA_016271365.2 of Neoceratodus forsteri. Lineage (NCBI taxonomy): Eukaryota > Metazoa > Chordata > Ceratodontiformes > Ceratodontidae > Neoceratodus > Neoceratodus forsteri. Next base: position 1,283,990,655 of record CM057459.1, on the reverse strand, counting down.
ATTTGAACCTTCTCCAGCAGGAGGGCAAGATGTCTTGGAGAATATATATTGGGTAAAAGGGGGGGTTACTGGAGGAACAGTAAGGAGGTATAGGGAGTGTCCTTGCTGAACGACTTCCACAACCAAGGCATCTGCAGTGATCTCGCTCCACTTTTTTAGGAAGAGGGAGATCTGACTTCCCACTTAAACCTCCTGAGGCAATGAGGCAGGAGGAAGAGAAGTGGGGTCAGAAAATGCCAGGGTCAGTGGGGATGATAGTATTGGTTTGGCTCTTTGTAAGTCTGGCATGGGTATTGGAGGGCAGGTTTGCAGCTTGGAAAATGGAAGGCTGAGGTCTCTGGAAACCACATGCTGGGTCCCTTGAATATCCACAGTCCATACAGGCATATGGCCATTAAAAAGTACCTTTACCCCTTCCACAAGGTTTAGGGGTCAATGTATGCAAGGACCTTCAAGTCATTTTTGAAGACTATAAATCCCTCAATCCATTTTTAACATCATTGCCAAACACTTTAAAGGCAGCATTAAGTGCACATTGTTGCACATCACAAGCAAAACCAGCCACTCTTAGCCAAGAGTGGCAGCAAGGGCAGATTCCAGAGGCAGCACCCTGGCACAGCATCATAGGAATAATATGCAGACCTGGTCAGGTGCTTTCCAGCTCCCTGTCAATTAGAAATAGTCTGCTGGGCCAATATTATGTCTTGGCCCTCTGGCAGTTTATCAGTCAGGAATGCCATAGTCTTCCACGTGCAAGTCTGATAATTTATCATGTAAGCCTGCTAATTTGCTATACTTAAGCCAAGTAAAGCAGAAGCAAAGTTCTTTTTCACCATCACATCCATCTTCTTTGACTCTTTATCAGGAGAAATAGAATGCATGTGTTTGGGTGCTATGGATCTACCATGAGCTGCTGTAATCACCATAGTATTTGTTTTGGGTTTTGATGAATAATTTGACTCAGTTGCTGGGGCTAGATATTGTCTAGCAGCCTTTCTAGGAACTGCAAGCAATTGAGCTGAACTATACTAGGCTGTCAAAGTGACAATTCTAATGCAGAGGCAAGGCAAGGCAAAATTTATTTAAAAGACATCCAATCCCGGAGGCTCTGGGCCCCGTACAAATTTTTAAAACAAAAGTTTGAACATAATAAATATACAAATGTATACATAATAAAAATGCAAAATCTGATAGAATCAGAAACATTTCCATAAATATTAATCTAAACGTCAAATGCTTTAGAAAAAAGAAGTCTTCAACTGAGCCTTAAAAATATCTACTGTGGGGGCTTCCCTGACCATGATTGGCAAAGAGTTCCACAGAACAGGAGCAGTGGCGCTAAATTCTTTATTGCCGGCAGATTTAAGCCTAGTTCTGGGAATGGCCAGGAAGCCACCACTAGAGGAATGAAGAGGGTGGGAGGAGAGGGCAGGTAACTGAAGGTCTGACAGGTAACCAGGGCCCAGCCCATGTAGGGCCTTATAGGTGAGAAGACCCACCTTAAAGAGGACTCTCCTCTTGACTGGCAGCCAGTGCAACTCACATAAGACAGGTGTAATATGACAAGACTTTTGCTGCCCAGTCAGCAACCGGGCAGCTGTGTTTTGCACCAGCTGCAGTCTGCGGAGAGATCCTCCTGTGACCCCGAGATAGAGTGCATTACAGTAATCAAGTCTTGATGTGACTAAGGCATGTATCAAGGTAGGGAGGTCCAGAGGCAGTACAAGGGGCTTAATCCTGTCAATGTTTCTGAGATAATAAAAACAGGTACGAACCGTGGAGGATATTTGAGCCTCCATGGTTAAGTCCCTGTCCAGAATCACTCCCAGATTTCGCACCCAAGAGGAGGCCTTCAATGACACAATTCCAAGAACAAGCCCAGTTTCTGAGTCAGAGGCCATCCTATCATGGGCTCTGTTCAACTCCACTACCAATACCTCCATCTTATCGGGGTTCAGTCGCAACCAGCTGGAGGCCATCCAATCGTTAATCTCAGCCAGACAGATGTTTAGCACATCCACTGCATTTGATGTTCCTGGGGCAAAGGAAAGATATAGCTGAGTATCATCAGCATAGCAATGAAAACTCAGACCATACTTCCTAATGATCCCACCCAGAGGCAGCATGTACACTGCGAACAGCATTGGGGCCAGTACCGATCCTTGAGAGACTCCGCAAAAAAGGAGACTGGGTATAGATGAGGAATTCCCCATCATAACCTGTTGCCTCCTGTTGGTAAGAAAGGACTCAAACCATTTGATGACGATACCGATGAGTCCGCATAGGTCCCTAAGGCGGGCGAGCAACACACAATGGTCCACAGTGTCAAATGCTGAAGAGAGATCTAGGAGAACAAGAATTGTCTTGTCTCCCCGATCTCTAGCCCTGAGGAGATCATTCTGCACCCGAACAAGTGCAGTTTCAGTGCTATGTCTGGCTTGAAAAGCTGACTGGAAGGGTTCGTACAACTTGTGAGATATGAGGTGCTCTTCCAACTGAAGCGCTACCACCTTCTCCACAACCTTCCCCAAAAATGGAAGTTTGAGATAGGACGGTAATTTGCCTTGATCTCCGGGTCCAAAGATGGCTTCTTTAAGAGGGGTCTCACCAGAGCCTCCTTCAAGGCATCCAGAAAGACACCCTCAGAAAGGGAACACTGTACAATCAAGGCAAACACCTGGCCAACAGAGTCAACACATCTCATTAAAAAACGCGTTGGCACTGGGTCCAGTTCACAAAAGGTATGCTTCATATTGGCTGCTACCTCGATAACCTCACTAACTTCCACTGTTCTAAACTCTTCCCAACCAGACGGAGTGCACTCAGAACACATCAGGCGATCACTGCCAGCTATAACATTGCTGGCTGAAGAAGCCACCCACCGGATCGAGGACACCCTGTCCGAAAAGAACTGAGCGAATTCCTCACAATCTATATTGGAAAAAGCCCTCCCAGGCTGTAGACAGGCAGGATGTAAAAGCCTATCCACAGTCCGGAAGAGTGAGGCTGGTCGGTTCTTCCCAGCAGCAATCTCCCTAGACAGAAACACTGTCTTCTTACGGTTGATTGCCTCCTGGTACGCACCATAGTGGGTACGCAGGACCAGTTTATCCGCTTCCAGACGGGATCTCCTCCAGCAGCGCTCCAATCTCCGACCCATTTTCTTCATCTCCCTGAGCTCACCGTCAAATCATGGTGACCTCAGGTATGAAGTTCTGGGTTGTACACGGACGGGTGTGAGGGAGTTAATGGTATTGGATAGCACCCTATTATAGGTGTCGACCCAGACAGCAACACCTACCATGCATGCAGCACCCACACTAGACAATTTTGCTGCACCAAAAAACCCTCAGGGGTCAAACCCCATAAAGGGCAACAGCTAATCATCTCAACAGGGGAAGGGCTTATGGCGGGAGCCCCAAGCGTGAACTGCACCGTGCAATGATCGGACCAAAGGACCTGATCAATCCTGAGATCACTAATCTCAAGTCCCAGTGAGAACACCAGGTCCAACATGTGGCCATCCCGATGAGTCGATGCAGTAACAGCCTGCATCAGACCTAAGGAGGACATAATCTGAGAAAACTCATAGCTGTATCTATGATTCATGTCGTCAACCCAAACATTGAAATCCCCCAGAAAAACACATCTGGGGGATTCCAACGTTCCGTCGGCAATGAAATCTGCGATCTCCTGCAGGAAATCTCCCATCGGCCCAGAAGGGTGATAGATGAGAAAAATCCTGCAGCCCGCATCAGGTCCTCCATGGAAGGCCACACATTCAAAGGAACCCAGAGTTCTCACCGGGTGCACAGTGAAGGTCAGGCTGGATCTAAAACAGATAGCTACACCACCACCCCTGCGTTCCACTCTGGAGCAGTGCACTACGGTATCCCCAGAGTGCACGAGAGAAATAATAACAGTGGGGGAAGCAGAGACATCCAAGAATTCATAGAGATTCACTTGGAGTAATCCTCCTCCTCCTTGGTTTGAAACCACAGTTTAGCCTATACCTGTTTCAGAAAGGCCTGAAATGAGGCATCTTCAGTTGGAGACCTAGCAGTGTTTTTCACACCCTCCTCCAAGGAGGAAGAAAGAATAGAACTTGAGCCTTCTGCATCAGTTACTTCCTCTTCTTCATCAATGTCCTCCTTCTCATCTTCAGTATACTATAGATTACACTCCAGTTCATCCTTGACATCAACCATCATTGGCTGAGGGTGGATGGGACTAGGACACAATGGAGGAGGAGTCATCGACAGGAAGCCCATCAACAGAGTTGGTTCAGGGCCTGCCACAATGGTAGGGACTAAAAGCTGAAATGTCTTTTCCAAGAGTGATGATGGCACAGCTGAGGGCACCACCAGAGTCTATGATGACAGTAGTGGCAGTGGCAATAAATACTCAAAGAGCTCCAACATTGTCTGGTGTAGGAGCTGTACATCAATTGGCCCTGAAGGGGTCATGGACAAAGGAACCATCAATGGAACTGTGCATGAAGGAGGCATGGGCTGTGAATCCCCTGCAGGGAAGGTGAGCCAGCATCAGACCCTGACCTTGGCATCTGAGAGGTGGTCGGGGTGGCAGGTCCCTTGGCTGGAGCCTTGGACCCATTGTTGCCAACATATTTACCTCTTCTTATAGGAGAACTTGAATGATCTGGGGAAGGAGTCTTATTTTTTTCCCCTTATGCTTCTTCTCCTTCTTAGAGAGGCAATGTTTTTCTGCCAACTTTGAGGAATTTTTCTTTTTCTTTGATCAGTCAGTACCAGATGCCATATACCTTGGAGAATGTCAGTTCAACAGTGAACCAGGTTCAACAAAAGTGACTGATGGCAGTATAGCTGCCTTTACTGCAACCTGTCTCTCCATTTCTTTCAGTTTTAGGTGCACTTCTAAAGCCTCATTGCAACACCTCTTGGTTGGCTGGTTAAGGTTCTAGCAGCTTGAGCAGTGTGTAATGTCACAATCTGTGCCAAAGCAATGGATACAAACAAGTGTCATCGTCTTAATAAATATCAATATCTCTGCAGCGGCAATACTGGAACAAAGGTTTCTTTTCTGATGGTGGTGGCTAAAGAGAAGTTTTAAAATAACAAACTTAAATGAGTAGTGACAGTGAACTTTTTCAAGTTCAACAGTATTCTTCAGCAGCAAGGTACAGATGAGCAGTTGATGATGGAAGAAAAAATGGAGGCTTTCTGTAGATGCCCATGTTAAATAGGCATTAATAAGGCACATTGACATGGGCAGTCCCAGCCATCAAAAATATCCGGTTAGTCCTGACACCAAAGGATTACAGTTCCATTATATGGTTTAATGGAGGTAGAGCTCTTTAGAGAAGATCAAGCTACTACCATATCTGGTTATTTTTCAAAGGGAAAAGTGTGCCATACAGCAATATGACATTTTTTCCATGGCAAACAGGCCATGCAATGCAAGTTTTTCACACATTAATGCATAGGCTTCACAAGGTTCCATGGATGCAGAGAAATCATTATACACACACCTCTAACATTGGCCTGTTTCATGCTTTGCCAGTTAAAACAACCATCCGACCTTAGTGCACTCTGCATAACTTATCTGTTTGATAGTGAGTGTCCCTCCTGATGATCAAGAAATTCTCTTTAAAAAGCAGGATAAACAGAAAGTAGTACTTTGCATTAGGTAGATAGGATACCTATGTTAAAGTAAATACAAGTTTAAGATACAAGTTTTTAAGGTCTTGGTGCTTCTTTAGCAGATGGTTTCACAATATAAACGGAACCCCCAATGATAAAGGTTCAGTTCTAAACACAGGATAGGGATTTTAAGCCACTGCAATTACACTTGTCATGGTATTCAGTACTGTGTATTGCATTTGTCACTTTTTGTTTGTAAAATTTCTTCCTACATTGTGATCCCCCGCCACACCTGGAAATGAATTTCAACTCATTGTACATCAAAAACATTAAAATAAATTTATTAAAATAATACAATTTTAAACTATAGAGACAAACAATAATTAAATGAAACTAAAATAATATGCTGTAGAGGCAATAATTAAATATAAAAAATGTAAACTGTAGATACATAACAATAAATAAATAAGATGAAAAATGTTAAACTGTAGAGACATGAACAATAAATATACATAAAGTAGAATGCTATACAGTAGTGACATAAACAATAATTAAATACAAATGAAATGATCAATTGTAAAGATATGAACAATAATTATATGAAAATAAAGTGTTCAGTTGTAAAGATAGAAACAATAATTAAATGAAAATAAAGTGTTCAATTGTAAAGACATAAACAATAATTGAAGAAAAATAAAATGTTAGAACCAGCTTACTGGCACAGTGTCAAGGCATCCACTTCCAACGACAATATTCTGGGTTTGAGAACAGGCCCAGGAGTCAAAGGAACAGCCAGGCAGAGAAGGATTGAGTGCCCGAGGGGTGTCTCTCCTTCTCTGGGGAGGAGGACAGCAAGCATCTGGCCTGGTTACTGACCTCTGGTGGAGGTCAGGGGATCCCTTGGTGAAAGTCAGTGCCAAGTTGCATGTGAGGTGGGACAGACATTGCCATAATTGCACATCCCACCTCCAAGGAGTTACAACATCAACAAAAAAAATCCTTCCCCCTGCAATGTATGATGCCCTGCCCAGCTGCCATTCCCACTGCCACCAGTATCCATGGTGGGGTCCCACTCCCATGGCCCTACCCTGGAGGATAAGCCAGGCTTGTTATCATTGTCTATTGAGGAGGGTGCCTCCCTGGCAGCCCTGCCCAGTGTGGTGGGATGGCATGCAGGGCAGGGGTTGAGCCTCAGCCCAGAATGGGGGAAGGGGCCCAGTCAAAAAAAATTTATAAAATGTTAAACTGACATAAAAAAAACTTCATAGTGCTAATGTACATCAAGCAGGGGAATTACCAATTGGTTTTATGTTTAGTAACTATTTACTGGGGAAGGTATTTAGAACTTTACTCCATGGGTGAGCATGCCAGTTTTCCAGTCTCTCATTTGCAGAGTGGCTGAGTTAAAACCAGCTGACAATATTGCCAGAATTTCATGGAATTTCACAAATAAATTATCTGCCAGATTTTTAGCACAAGTATCTTTCAAATTGCATTCCAGAATTTGATGAAATGTGGCAGGTTATTAGATCCTTAATCCAGGGTTAAGCTACTCATTTTTAGGCTTCTATATTAAAGGATGTCTGGGTTATACTCAGCTCAAAATAAGGGTGCACCTTATGAATTTCTGTGAATACATACTTCTGCTGTGATAGTTGGTTTAACATAAGAACCACTACTGAGAAGAAAACAATGTACAGTACTATAATATAACAGATACACTAATACAGGATGGATAAGGACAGTAAGAAAATTGTCGTTACTGGAGGCAGTGTGTGCTAGTTGTTAGATCACATCCTTGATAACCCATAGGTCACAGATTTAATGCCCACTACTGCCCTATACAGTACTTTCTATATAACTTCAGGCCATACCTGCCAACTGTTATGTATTTCATGTCACACTAACATTTTTACACTCAAATTTACCCAGCTCTGTGAAGGTTTACTGACATTTCTCATAATGTTAGAGTTTAACGCTGAATATATGGGGCCCACAATTGTTTGACATATTATTCTCTAAAATAAGAAAGTGCTACTGTACACAGTCATGCAATTTTCTCTGGATTTTTAAGACTAGTGCTATGCATTTTAATGCTGAGAGGTTGAGAGGTATGCTTTGGGCACATCACTCAACTTCCAAGTGTTCCAGGCCACCCAGCTGCAAAAATGGAATGGAACAGGTACCACTTGGAATTAAATGTTACATTGCCATCGCGTAATCCTGGGAAAATAATTTGTAAAATAAATACATCTACATACTGACATTTGTGATGGAGCAGCACTGTACTGCTGCTTGTTTAATAGCAGAAGGAACATTCTGTGATGGGTCAGTAATGTTTTAGTTAAATTGTCTGGTTTGACTGATTTGTCTGTTTTAATACACCAAGTAATAGACACACCCTGGGTGATCAGTTCTCCAGCTCAATATATGATTTGAAGGGCATGGGAATGGCAGTCTGAAAGGGGAACTTTAATTCACAGAAAGAAAGAAGGGCCCAGTAATTCCAAGACATAAACAATAGGATTTGGTGAAATCAGTAGATTCTGCTTCCCCAAGATGTTCATGAAATTCCACCCATTTTGTGAAAATTGATGGGTTTTCAACAAATGTCACCCATATCACATTTCAAGATATTCAATGGCACAAAATCTGTTGGTACATACTTGAAAATGATCCCCAGGCAGTCGATTTTAATGCTGGGAAAACAAAGAATATTTGTGGCAGTGGTAAGCCAATCAAACTGCAGTCAACTAACCACAGAAATAGACAATGGAGTGAGGTAGCAACCAAATTAATTAGCCAAGCTTCATATGTAAAGTGGAATAATTCAATCTGAAAGCCATGCTAAGGCTCCATATCGAGAAAAATAATGAACCATATATTTGGTTATCGGATTCAAAAATAAGTTAAACTTTACTAAAGCATAGTTTCTTGGTGCAGCACACCCCACAAAATGTTGAATGTTTTTGAGCAATCTCTTGCTCTTTGTCAAGGCATTGCTCAAAAATGTTCAGCATTTTGTGGGATGTGCTGCACCAAGAAAATAAGCTTTAATAAAGTTTAGCTTATTTTTGAATTGGATAATCAAATGTATTGTTTGTGTTTCTGCTGGTGTAGAACCTTATCATGACTTTCAAACTGCTCTTTACTCCTTTAAGTTTTCACAGACCTAAATAATACCATACTCCAACATTTCATGGTAAAACAACTTTTTCAGGGGAAAAGTTGTAGCATTTCCTTGAGCTTCTAAGTTATATGTCCATGTCTTTTTTCCTTCGATTATGTGACGACTTGTATCTGAAACTATGCTGTAATACTGTTCAGTTTTCATGGAGACTGCCTCATTTCCTTGGCTAGATGTAGTTCCTTGGCTAGATATATCTGCAGTCAGTAACCTTCTGACTTCTCAGTTTTGTGAAAAGTCATGGAATTGCACAAAAAGTCAGGTCTAGTTACCTGCCACATTTAATGACACTTAGATATGTAGTTTTGAACTTTCAGTGGCTCAAAAGCTGGCAGTTTATTTCTTTGTGAATTTTCATGATATTGTGCCAACAGTTTTAGCTGGTTATGACTCAGCTGGCCTATAAACTACCTGCCTGCAAGTTGGCATGATTACCCATGAATTAAGGTCCTAAGTGCTTTACAGATTTCTGGACATTTAGTTATGTTCAGGGGATTACATTTTAGCAGTTTATTGATTTCTGAAATTCATCTTTTTTTCTTCTGCATTATCAACTGGACTATCATGGTTACCACATTTCTTTGAAATTCTGACACAATTTGCAAATATGTTTAGCAGATAATAACATAACTGGCCTTTAAGCACAAGGCATGCAAACTGGCATTCCCAACCTTAGTTTACAATTTGAAGTATGCATGCAGTTTCCAGGCATTAATTTTCATGAAACAGGTTACACAGGCTCAAAATCTGGCAGTTTATTTGTTTAAGAAAATGTCCAAATACTGTATTTTGTTGCTTATAACCCAGTCACATTTGGAGCTAAACACCTGAATATTTGCCTTCATAATGTGTTTAGAACTGTACTGGAAACCACTAAATATGGCAACATTTTGTTAAGTTGCCTTTAAGTTACTAGGGATCATTATTTCACAGTTTACTTCTTGGAATTTTGTGAAACTTTCCTAAAAATTTTAATTCTTCTAGCACCACACTTAGAGATATAGAACTGGTATTTATTTTTGCCCAATATCAGTGGGTCCTAAACATTTCAAATCTGGTCAGATTCATTTGAGTACTGTAGATTTAAAGAAATAGCAGAATTATCTTTTACTGCTTGTTGGTAAAATGTTGTGAATATTATAAACATTTTCTCAAACTTTCATGGAAGCTGAATGGGTCATACTGCCACAAGTCCACTTGTGGAATTTTATTTTTTCCAAGCAGTACTCACCACTGCATCTGATGTGGTTACTCTCTTTATTTTCTAAATCAGCTGGACAACAATGCTACTAAGCAGTTCTGAGTCCTTTTGCACACTAGGGGTAACTACTTTTCTCCCTTTTCCCCTAGCTAGACCATCTAGACCCAGCTAGTCTAAGTTGCATTGTTTGTATTCTGATATCTTCCTTGTACTCTATACTGGCACCATCTCTAACAAAAAAAATACTCCTTTTCCTGTTAGATCTATCCCTTCTAAATAGTCTGAATTCATTCTTCTAGTGTCCTAGTCATGTTGCTCCAAGTACTACTAAGCCCTGGACTTGCAGTATGTCAAACTCTCAAGCATGTAGATTTTGGTGGGCATGATTCTTGTGGCACCTGGTGGAAATTGTTGCCCCTGTATGCTTCCTTGATTCCCCTTGAGTTTACTTCTTCTGGTGCTACAAAACTTTACAGTTCTTCTCTTGGTAACACCCTATATCTGATCTTGCTCTTAGTGAACCCATGCAACAGCATTCTCATCTATCCTTTAGTTTAACTCCCAACTGACTACCTTGTCTATTCTCCTAGCAATTATCCCCACCCCCTTCTTGCACAGGTGCAGCCCATCTTAGTGATGCAAGCATCTCTTTTCCAACAATGCCCTCCAGTTAACCAGAAAAAAATCTCCCTCTTGCACCTGACCCATAGAAAGAGTTACAGTAGTAGTCAGAAATACTGTATGTCCTAGTAAAATATCTATATGTATCCAGATATACTGTATCACAGAAATGCAGATGAATGAATGGGGACTTCTTGTGATGTATCTAGACACATCTAGATAAATTGGGACTTATCTCTGCACCACTGTGACCTTCCTAATAACCAAGTAACACATATAAGGGTCTGCACTAGGGTGGTGGTGCTAATGCACACAATTAACACACTTGTAAGAATTCTTCAGTGCTGCACTCACCCCAGTAAGAAAGGACAAAAAATGAATATTCAGTCCAAAGTGACTATTTATTCACCCATCTTAAATGAAAAGTCACCAGAGAAACTGGAAGTTCTTATGCTCCTTACAAGGCTTCATGAAGCCTTTGGGCGGTATAAGAACTCAGACTCTCTGGTGACTTTCATTGAGATGGTGAATAAATAGTCACTTGGACTGAATATTCATTTTTTGTCCTTTCTTACTGGGGATGAGTGCGTCGCTGAAAAATTCTTCCTAATAACCCACTTCCATTCCTCAAAGGCATCCAGAACCAGAGGACCTCAGAATAAATCCTCCTAGATACAGTACTTTTACTTTGAGGAATATCCCTAGTTCTGTGAATGACCTCTTCGTGTCCTGAGGATTTGTGTTTCCTATGTCGTTCATGCCACTAAACACAATGATAGTCTGCTCCCTCCAGTTGTATTGCCTGGCTCTAGATAGCATTCATTCAAATTACTATATTCTGCAGGTAGGTACATTGCCTCCACTCCCCTACCATCATGATTATGCAATACCTCTCCACCTCACCAAATACCCTAACTATAGAGTCCCAAAAGATTATCACATTCTTGCAAGTCAGACCAGCATTTTCCTTCATCTTTCATGGTAGGTCAGGTGCATGGCTGGACAAGATTTAGGAATGCAGCTGTTGTAAAATCATCACAACATTTTTAGATTTTACAAAACCTTACAAAGTTTTGTTTCAAGTACTTCTGTCAATTTGCAAGTTCTGGCTGCTTATACTGTAAATTGACAATATTTTAATCAAAGGATCTGAAAGCTGATAGATCCATACTATATTTCTGGGTGTCTACACCTGCCAAAGCTGGTGACATTTTGTTATCTACTTCAAATCTTTCAGAAATGCAAAATCCCACCATTTACATACTTACAAATGTTTGTAAACATTTTAAGAAGCTTTGGTTGCTCATAACGCAGCCAATGTGTGAATTAGTGACCCTGTTATTGATTCGCACATCCTGTGTTGTAAGGTCAAAGAACTTTTGAAAAGTAATTGTGTTTCAGTTGTTATGATGTTGCAGACAATCACAATGACACAGTTTTCATATACAGAAATGTTTGTGAAAATTTGTGGAATATTTGTTGGCATATAGCTTGACTTCCCTTAGAACTAGAAACCTCAAACATGAGTGCATACTCTTTAGTTATGGTCACTCAAACCTTCCTAATAAAATTAATGTCTATCTAGTTATTTTAGAATTACATGGGGAAAAAATGGCAATTAATATTTTGTGATATTTCATGGAAATTTGTATTTAAAAATATGGAACATGAATCTGTAATTCTGCCCAAATTTCGCTAGTAAAATTTAAACTCCATGCTTGCAGTATAGCCGAGAGATTAGAGTAACTAGCTGTGAATGAGCTTGGTACATCCATCAGACCTGGGCTTGAGTCCCATAACCGACACTTGCATACTGTGTGACTTTGAGGAAGTCAGTTAACTCCCCAGTGCTCCTGGGTAATCCTTGAAAATGGACACTTATGCCTAGTGGACCTTACTTGGTCATCAAAGGATTAAAAAAACACAATCCTAATCAATATCTTTAGCATACTAGAGCCTGGTCTCAGTGGAGACAAATGCTTCATGCCTCACTATCTGAGCCCATCAATGAGCATTTCCTCTGTTATTTTTCTTTTTATTACTATTTTGGAGGGGATGCCAACAGGGAGCTCTGGTCCCTCTCTTGGAGGGAGTCATTCTCCAATCTGGTAGTCAGGTCATCATGGCCCCGGTCAGCACCCAATTTTTTTTGTGCTGATTTAGTTTTGCCCCGGGCCCATGACCATGCAATGGGTGGACCGGCTGTCTCTGCCTCCACAGAGGCAGCCTAATGGGCCTGTTCCCCATTCTTGGTGGTGCACCTGTGCTGACAGCCAGCCATCGCTGGGTTCCAGTCTATAGTGTACTGTGAGATCCCCCTCCTCCAAGGAAGGAGAGCTGTCTATGGATGCTCAATCCTTCCTTGTCTCCCTGATGCCTGAGCAACCTGAACCCATTCCTGAACTTGGGTCACCAGTGTGGTGTGAGATGTGGCATCCAGCACCTCAACCCTCAGTGCCAATGGGCCGGCTCTGTTTCCTCTGTTATTAAACATACAACAATACAAGACTTTTCCATCATAAAAGGCAACATGTATACAGTTACTAATGACTATTTTTCAGCCCATTGGTAGTAATTCACATTTTAATGCTTGCTTGGATCGCTAAGCTTGCAAAAACCCTCTTCTTGTGTTTAGATTTAAATACTTAAAAAAGGAGTTTCAGATTTTGTTACACCCTTGAAGCAAGACACTGAGGCTTCAAGAGCATGTGTCTTAAACTTTTAGGCCAAGATTTACAAAGGACTGGCCACAGGCCAAATTGCATGGTTTGCCCATACCTGCTGTAGCCCAAATGCACCCATAAGACCACTGAATAGACAGTCTTGCACCTAAAGTTGCAGTAGTAGTTCCCAGAGAATAGGCTGGCCCACACAGTTGACTGTAAGAGAGTATGCAATGAATATGAACTAAAATACAGTCTTACTATCAGTTTGCAGTAGGTGTTCAGGTTAAAGATCTACATTGCTCTTACTGGACTACTGTACATTCTGTCCCATAAATTCAATGTTGCATATGGAGGCTTTACAATAAAACCACTTAGGAAGGCTATAACATCCAAATATCTTTCACAACTCGTGTATGGGGTTAAGATAGGGGAAAATATAAATTTTAATAAGCTAACTGCCCCTATGTACAAGCTACTAAGGAAATCTATGGGTCTGGGACACTTCTGCCTAGCAGAACACGTATGTGCCAAATTAGGCATGCAGTGCATAAATGCTGTAATAGATACCAGGAGAATAAGTTATTAGATAAAACTTACCAGAATGCCCCAGGAAAGGCTTCCCTTATAGTGCATTTTGGAACAAAAAGCATGGGCAGAGGCTGCTCAAATCTTTACTGGCACCAGAAACTACTTCAAAGCTTAAGGAAGTATAATTTACTTAAGATTATAGATGATTGGGATAAAAATATCTACATTGGTTTGAAGCACAAAGGCTGTATTAAATTAAGAATATATAATTACTGGGTGAACAAGGTTATGGATAGAATAGCAGTCTCCAAGTATTCACCAAGGTATGCAGTGCATCTTACTACTTTTGGGTATAAGTATTATTTGGATTGTCTGATGGATCCAACTCTTAGAAAAATATTCATTGAATATAAATTTGAATGTTTCAATAGCAATGTTTTAACAGCATGCTTTAATAAACTCCCAGCAACAGCACAAAACTGTTACTGTAAAGGTGCTAAGAGGGAAGATTTAACACATATCTTGTGGAGTTGCTGTTGTACAAGAAGGCCAGACCTTTTTGGCTGGATCCATTCATTGATGATTGGAATAGCATTGATAAACAAACACTTACTGAAATACTTGTGCATACAGAGGATGACTGGTTGATCCACAGATTGGCAAATTATTTTTACAAATTAGTAAGATAAGACAACTTAAAATGAAAAAAATAGATAAAACTGTATTGTAATAACTGGGGGACATTTTTTTCCAGTGGTAGAAGCTGGTTATAATTTGTCAGTATAACCCAGGGGTTATAATGGTGAATATGCACCAGCTTCTCCTCAGCTCTGCTAGTGTTCACTCACCACCTGCTGTCACAACTGCCAATAATTGCAATGAAACTGTTTGGCATTTTTGGTGTCTACCAAAAAATAAAAAAAAAACTGCTATTGAATCACAAATCCACTACATAAATATATAGCCCTCACTAACCTTTGCCACAGCAGTTACAGGCTGTTTTCCAGATAACGTGATTCAACACAGCAGCTCACAACTGTGACTCCCAAGCTCTGATCTCTCCACCTACTTTGCATAGTGCTGTGAAGTTCATGACCCAGACCATAACAAAATATTTTAAATGTGAACAGACAAAACTTTTCTTCAGTGTTCTTAAACATGTTTTCTGACATTTAATACTCTCCTATACTAGGACTTAATTGTTTTAAAGAATATTTCACTAGCTGCAATGTTCACTGTATGAAATTAACGTGAACCCTTTGCCATTCTGAAAGTCAGTAAAGTAAGTGAACCTGCTGTCATTAATAAAAATCTACAAAAGCAGCAAAATACTTATCCTTGATGAGTATGCCATATTTTATTAACTTTCCTAGGTAAACCATTTCATGTTCTGATACAGTAGTAAGTACGTTTGCTGTTTGACAACTAGGTCATTACAAAACAGACACAACACTTTTTTGTAAAACGCTGCATTTATTGAAGGAAATCTGGTTGGAGAAAAAACGTCCCCCAGCAGTTACATTAAACAGTAAATTGGGGAAGTGCAAAACTCAAATTTAATGCACAATCTCAGTGTGGGATGCTGTGATAAACCCATTGAGCTTCACCCTTGGTGTTTATGTAGCATCCCACACCTTGGGCATGCATTTAATTCTCATTATGCACTCCCCCAATATATTACTCTATATATAATACAGCAGTGTCAGTCCTCCTCTCTTTTTAAAACAGAACTCTGAGATTACAGACAAAGGACTGAGTCATCCTCTGTAAACAATACCACCAGGGCTGTACCTTTGTAGGTTGATTTCAGAGGCATGTCAGCCCTGGGTTACTACTTGGTTGAATTACCTTGTGATAGGCAGATTGGATGGGATGAAGCCTTACTAAACATTATTGCCTATTTAATAAATTGTGCAATTGCACATGAATTTCACCCATGTTTATGTATGAAATGTATATATTTTTTCATGTTATAACTGTTTTATAATTGTTTTATGAGAGTTATTTCTGACTGTTGTGTATTTATACATACTTTTGTAATGACCTAGTTGTCAAACAGCAAACATACTTACTACTGTATTCTATCACAGTTCCCAAGCTGCTACAATATACTGTACTGAGGAACTGTAGAATTCACCATATTGGTTTCTCTACATGTTCAGATAACACTAATGCTCCTCTGAACATCATTTGTCCAAGGGAGCCATGGTTCAACTCCCCCAAGGACTCCTACAGCTGACCTCTGTATTGTTCTGCTGGTCTCTCAGTGTAGCTCTCCAATCCCCAAGTGACAGGAGGGTGGGGTCAGAATCCCTGGTCTAGCAGTGGAGCAACAGCTGCTGCCCTGGAAGCCCTTAATGATAAGCCCCCAGAATGGTGGTGATTTACCTACACTGTACAGTAGTACTGCATTCTAACAGGGATATATGCCATGCCATACTGGGTAGCATTTCAGAGACTGCCAGCCCTACATGGTGATGTTGTTGCAGTTGACCATGGCTATGTGTGTCTGATGTCCTGTGTTGCTGTGTACGTCACAGTGTGCTACACTAGAAAGGGTGAAATGCAGCTGGACTGGTGGTATCCACTCACAAGTAATGGCAAGTACCAGACAGTGAGTGGTGTACCACTGGCAGGGTGGGCACCCACTGCCAGCAATATTGTGTGCCAGCTAGCCCATGCAGGTGTGGAAGGAAGATGCTGACTGGTAAGTGCAGTGGCAGCCTATCAGCCATCATGAGACATCATTTACCATCGCATGGTGACTCAGGACAGAGTATCTTGACAGTGCAGTGAAATGGCATCAACTGTGCTGGTCATGTTGAGCCAAAATTGAAAATACAGTTCAGACACAGGTGTCATGTGAGTCCACACATGGAAGCCTCTGAAATTCCAGACTGCTGCCAATAAGATACAGCACTGTGGAAGCCCCCAGACTGCCTAATGAAGTTATGATTGAGGGGATTTTCTGGACATCCATTACCTGTTTTTTTTTCTAAGAGGACCTATGTCCACACTGGTAGACTATCAATTAGATGGTCTACCAGTATTGGCAGGTCACATACAGTAGTGTTCACATGATTGACATTCACATGGACTGATACATGCATTACTTTTAGGATGCAAGCTTCCATGAATAGCTAACAAGCCAAAGCAAGCTGTGGCAAAACCACCAGCTGCACATGGTCTGATGTACTGTAAACCCAGGGGATGCATGCCTGAGCATATGCAAATGTCCCTTTGAAAATACCACCCTCATATCTATGTAACGAAAACATTTGTATTTGTTTTTTTCCATGGTTCTGTGTGGACTAACATTACACATTGCAATGTTTTTACTAAAAAGCAGGAATTATTAACTACTACTGTCTAGGTATTAATAATGCCTTATTAGATAACTGATATACATAGTAATGTTACAAAGATGCAGTGGTTAAAATACATTGACCTCTATACAGTAAATACTCAAACAGTATTGATACATTTCTGGATATCCTATTAAAATGTATGCAGTTTATCTATTATCTTCCACCAAACAAGCAGCTATATTTCATGGCTACATGTTTTTAGTTTGTTTTCTTGTTTTGTATTCTTAGACTTTCTGGCTGGGAAAGGAATGTTAAGATACAGCTCAGCTCCAAGTGAAACCCGGGTGCACAGGGAGGTTTCATAACTTGCATAGGGTCACACAGTATGCATGTGGTGATTGTGGGGTTTGAACCAAGAATGGCTGGATCTCCAGGTTCATAGCCTGGTATTCTACCATCTAGACTACACTGCTTTATATGTTTATTTTCTATGTTGCATGTTTAACGTTTTACTTAACTATCTAGCTTGATAAATTTGAGTTTATAGTCTACTTTTTGCAAAGCTTTTTATTGTCCTTATACAACTTAGGTTGGAATGACATTGTTCAGAACGATATAATAATAAACACAAATAGTAAAAAGTGTTAAGAAGCTCTGTCACTTACCTACCTTTTCCTTCATGAGTACAATTCAGAGAACCACTTTTGCTAGTCCTTAGTATATGATACGGGAGGAACTGAGCCAGTGCTGCAGAATCCCACCATATATATGCTGTAATGAACATCCTCGGAGGGAACCCAAGAGTCACTGAAGTCATGATGGAAGGATGTTAATGTGCTGTGGTATACTTAATTAATGCTAGTGGGAGAACAGTCTCCTGGTATTGGGAAACAACTTTCTTTATATCTTGATGTTGGTTATTGTGTTGTAGAACTGGGACACCTTTGTCATATACACATCTGAAATTCTGAATGATAACATTTCAAGTTCAAGTTCATGTTTATTGGGATAGTAGCCATTAAGACTAGACTCATTTCAGTAATGTCCCAGATAACTTAAAACAGTGTATATAAAAATAATAATTAATAGTTAACATAACACATCATTTACAATTTTGCAATCTTATACTGACAGTAACAATTTCAACTACATAGTTTAAAAAAAGACATTTAACAATACTGGCATTAAGTACCATTTGTCATGAAATGCTCCTTTAACTGTTTGGTTGATGCTAGTGCACCAAGTGCCAGGGACAAGGGGAGGGCACAGATCAGTAGCACAGGGAAGGGCCAAGGCAGGATTCTAGGAGGACACTTCAGGATAAAGGAATGCCAGAACCACAGAGACCAGGAAGGAATAAAGGGAGGAAGTGAAAGATGGTGGGGGTGAATGTAGGGGTGAAGGGGTAAGGTCAGAGAGGTAAGATAGGAGAGATGGGAAAAGTAGCAGAAGGCATTGTGGACAAGGGGAAAAAGACCTCAAAAAGGTTCACAGTATTTCAGGGGTACCAAGGAGAAGGAGGGGAGTTGTGGAAGAAGGGGAAAGCAGAGGAGAAATCAAATAAAGAGGGACAAGGGAGAAGGGGTGGGACAGAAGACTAGAAAGGAAAAAGGGGCAGGGAGGCAGGTGGGTCAGGTGGGGAGGATGAAAGAAAAGTGGATGGGGGATATGGAGGGGAGAGGCATGGGCAAGGAAAGGACATCTTCATAAAAGAAGTCCATGTGGGGGGAGAATTGCCAGATCAAGGGAGGGGGAGACAAAGCAGGAAGTAAGAAAGGGGAAGTGAGAACCTGGGACACAGGAGGGAGATGGAGCACTGGGGGGAGCTATAACAGAGGGAAATATGTGAAGGAGGGGCAACAGGGTAGGCATTATGACAGTGATGGAGAGGAGACAGTTGCGATAGTAGGGGATCCTATTCTGGAGGATGTATGATGGGGCAACATGCACACAAGGAAAAGCAACAGGAGGATGGAGTGCATGCCAGGCATGAAGGTGGGGAGGTGAAGCAGAGGAGGAACTGAATAAAGAGGGACAGGGGAGAAGGGGTGGGACAGAGGATAAGAAAGGAAAAATGGATAGGTAGGCAGGTGGAGGGGAGGATGAGATGAAAGTGGGCTGGGGATATGGAGGGGAGAGGCATGGGCAAGGAAAGGACATCTTCTGGAAATGAATCTGTGGGGGGGACTTGCCAGACCAAGGGGGAGAGGCAAAGCAGGAGGTAAGAATAGGTAATGGAGAACCTAGAATACAAGAGGGAGATGGAGCACTGGGGGGGACATAAAGGAGGGAAATATGTGAAGATGGTGCAACAGGGTAGGCATTATGACAGCAAAGGAGTGGAGACAGTTGTGACAGTAGAAGATCCTATTTTGAAGGGGGTATAATGGGGCAACATGCACACAATGAAGAGCAACAGGAGGGTGGAGTGCATGCCAGGCATGATGGTGGTGGGGAGGGTGTAGACAATTATACCAAAATGTGTGGGGACAGAATCAGGGGAAGCCTCACACTGTGGTTCATTTAGGCATCAATGATCTTGCAGATTGTGAGGTGAAGGTGGTGCATGAAAGTTTCACAAAGCTGGGAAAGATCTGCAGTGAGGGTGAGAAATCAGTTGCTTTTTCAGAGGTACTGCCAGTCCAGAGGGCCAGTACTGTCAGAAAGCTAAGAGTTGAGGAATTCAACTCATGACTGTAGGGATGGTGTGCAGCGAATGGATACAGGTTGGTGGGTCAGTGGAGTAGGACATGGAAAGACAAGGACCTGTATGCACCAGACAGGCTGCATCTAAGTATTGAGGGCATAAGGGTTCTGAAAGGAAACCTGGAGAGATACTTAGAGGACAAGCTAAATTTAAACCAAGGAAGGGGTGCAGCAGAGGGCAAGTCACTCAGCACCAGGTGAGGGGGATCACCCCCTAGTAGGGAAGTAAAAGATAAGGAGAGGGCAAAGGAAAAGGATAGTAGTGATGGGGGGAGAAAAGACACAAAAGGATCAGGAACAAAGAGGGATGGGGTCACGCTGAAAGGTGGTGTTCTCGAATGTAAGGAGTCTAGCGAACAAGACAGCAGACCTAAAGGTGCTGATTGCAGAGAGGGGTGTGGAAACAGCATCCATCACAGAGACATGAGTAACCCAGTACCATGACTGGGACCTCAAGATCCCAGGGCACCAATTGCATAGGAAGGACAGAGAAAAGGGAAGGGGGTAAAGTGGTGTTGTACCTAAGGGAAGGGATGATGTGCACCAGGAAGGAGGGGGGAGGAGGGCACGGCTGAAGCCCTATGGGTTGTGCTCCAGACAACAGCTGGGAGAAGGATTCAGATGAAGGTAGTGTACAGATCATCTTCACAGTGCATAGAATTGGATAGGGAACTGATGGAGCAGATCAGAGGGTAGGGGGAGAGTGAGCACAGTAATACTAGGAGACTTCAATCTACCTGGAGTATACTGGAGCACCATGGCTACCTCCTGTAGCAGAGAACAGGTCCTTCTGGATGCTATTCAGGAGTGTTTCCTGATACAGGGAGTTATGGAGCCAACATGGGAAGGAGTCATACTAAACCTAGTTCTATCAGATGGGGAATATGTCCAGGAAGCTGAAGTGAGGGAACCCCTTGGAGGTAGTGACCACCACATGATGTGGTTTTCCATCAACATGAGGAAGGAAGCAGCTATGTCAAAAATGAAAGTGATAGGAGGGAGGGAAGGAGAAAGATTGAGCAGTCACTTAGCAGCTCTCTTCACCTGGGGAAGGACTTTGTCACCCCGCCCCACAGTCCCACTGCACCCAGGTGGAGGCCTGAGGTAATGCTGGTGGGAAGCATGTAGAAAAGACACTGCTGTGTCATGCATATGCCTCCACATGTGTACATGCAGCCATGGCATGAGTGGAAAGAAAACCTGAAAAATGGAGAGAGCAGGCACCATGAAACTCCCGACCGTGGTCCTGGTGATGGGGTCATGGTTTGGGATGGATGTGATCCCTCCGAGGGAGGGAGGGACAGAGCCTGCCTGCCAGTTCTCTGGGGCATAAAAATATAATAGAAAAAAAACAGGAGTGGTGGACTTCAGGAAGGCGGACTTCATTAGGATGGGGTACATGATGGAGGAACACCTATCAAAGATCCTGCCAGAGATGGATGCAGACCAGAAATTATTCATCCTCAGGAAGTGGTTAATTGAGGCCACTGACACCTGTATGAAAGCTTGTAAAAAAAATTACAGGACCGAGAGACCTAGCTGGTATGGCAGGAAGGTGGCTGAGAGGGTGAAGGAAAAGTAGGTGGTCTTTCTGAGGTGTAAGCATGCTGAGAAGGAGGAGGACAGAGAGATATACACTGAAAAATCTTGAGAAGCAGGGAGAGTGGTCTAAACAGCCAAGGCTGAGAAAGAACTAAGATTGGTGTAGGGGATTAAGGAAAGGGAGAAGGACTTCTTTCAGTACATCAAGGAGAGAAGAAGCAAAAGGGATGAGATAGTTATGATAAAGAGAAAGGGAGGTTGAGCAGAAAAGGGGGAAGACCAAGTGGATGCAATAAATGAGTACTTTTGCTCAGACTTCACTAGGGAGGTGGATGGGCCTATGCCATAGGGGAAGATGGGGGAGCCTTGAGGGGGAAGGAGTATGAGGGGAAGATGGAGGTAGACAAAGTCTTAAGGGGAGTAAGAGAACTGGGGGTGGACAAGGCACCTGGTCCAGATGGCATACACCTGAGGGTACTGAGGGAGATGGCACAGGTACTAGCAGCTGCACTGTCAGACCTGTTTAACACCCAACTGGAGAAAGGGTATGTGCCACAGGACAAGAGGACAGCTCATGTGGTACCTCTACATAACAGTGGTCTCAGGATTGAGCTAAGTAATTACAGGCCAGTTAGCCGAACCTCCATAGTGAGAAAGTTAATGGTGATCATTCTAGAGGAAAGGCTGGTATCCTTCCTTGAGTTGAATGGTCTCAAGGATGACAGGCAGCATTGGTTTGGTGGGGGATGTCTTGCCAAATCAACATGATAGACTTCTTCAGCTTGGTTACGAGGTCAGGGGACAGGCGGTGGACATCATATTCCTGGACTTCAATAAGGTGTTTGATTCAGTGCCACATGGTAGGCTGATTAGCAAGCTGGCAGACCTGGAATACTAAACAAAATTCTGGGGTGGATCAAGAGCTGGCTAAGGGACAGGAACCAGAAAGTGGTGGGGGAGGGACTGTCCAAACCTAGTCCTGTAACTACTGGGGTCCCATACGGCTCAGTACACAGACCTGTGCTGTTCAACATCTTTATTGGTGACATAGCAGAGGGGATCAAAAGTAAGATCTGCCTTTTTGCAGATGATACTAAGATCTGTGGGAGGGTGAACACAGTGGAGGGGATACAGGACTTAAGGGAGGATCTGGTTAGGCTGGAGAAATAGTCGGGCATCTGGCAGTTGGGCTTCAATGCCAAGAAATGCAGGGTCATGCATTTGGGAGCCAGGAATCTAAGGGCCTGTTACTGGCTGGGGGGAATGCAGGTGACAGTCTCAGAGGAGAAGAAGGATCTGGGGTGATGGTCAGGTGTGATATGAAACACTCAGCACAATTCCGATAGGCAGCAGACAAAGCAAATAAAATGCTGGGCTGCATCACCAGGGGAATCACCTCTAGGAGGTAGGAAGTTATTATGCCACTGTACAGGTCACTGGTGACACCACACTTGGAATACTGTGTGCAGTTCTGGTGCTCTTACATGAAGAAGGATATCAAACTACTGGAGGGAGTCCGGTGGAGGGTAACTAAAATGATCTAGGACATGGGGGGGCAGAACATATGTGAAGAGTCTGAAAGAGCTTAACATGTACTCCCTGGAGGACAAAAGAGAGAGAAGGGACATGATAGAAACATTCAAGTACCTTAAGGCCATAAACAGGATTGGCACAGAGGGCATCTTTAACACAAAAAAGGGGATACAACTAGGGGGCATAGCCTGAAACTGGTGGGGGACTGATTCAAGAAATAATTGAGGAGGCACTTTTTCACCGAAAGGTTGGTGAAGGGGTGGAATGAGTTGCCGGAGGAGGTAGTGGCAGCAAAGAAAGTGGCCAGTTTCAAGCAGGGTTGGGACATGGTGAAGAATAAAATTGGGACAGGAGGAGGCATTACTGGGAAGTGGAAGGGGTGGAAAATGGGAGGGAGGCGGATGACTTCAAAAGGAGTAGGGGGCAACTCAAGTGAATTAAAGGAGCTGTGCACTCAAGCACTGTTAAGTGTAATTTTGCGAGCATAATAAAAGTTTGCCTCCCACCATGAAATGCGTACTATATGCACTGCAAACATATATAGTTTTTAGGGACTCACTACCCACTCTACAGCCCTGAGTACCTAGTAATTCCATTGGTAAGCACAAATTTGTCCAGGCTTACACTAAGGCCAATATTGTCTTCATGTCCACTGTCTCCTCTGCTATGCCGGAGACTAGATAGACCATTATGGCCTGTTTCTGCTAGCAAATTCATATGTTTGTATGCTTGTAGATTACCTAAAATTATGGGAATGAGAATGACCAACTGGCCCATGACCCATGTCCAGCACTAGCTGTTTTTTTTACCACCACCATTTAACATCAGGAAATATCTTTATGCAGAAGTCTGAATCTAAACATGCCACTTACATCCATCAATACTATGCACAGAAGATGTTAGGAGTATATTTGTCAATAACATGGCCATTTAAGGTTGGAAGGGACTTCAGGGCCATCATGAATAGTGCTGGGCAAAATTAGATAAAAATCCATTTTGTGCTCTTTTTCTGAGATTTCAACAATTTTCTGTAATCTTGTACAATTTCTTAAAATATAACAATACATTTAATACAAAATCCAATCAAAAACTTTTATTGTTCAACAAAACAGGTTGTCAATACAAATAAAAGAATCTATTAAAACATTATTATAACACTCACAATGCAAAAAAATACAAAATGGCCATAACAGAGAAATATATAAATACTGTATATCCATATACATAAATTGATCACTATTGCATTCATTACATATATTCTTAATAACTACGATACTTCCAAGAGTAGCCCCATTCCCTCTAAACCTGCATTACTGAGGAAGTGATATAATCACATTTTCACCTTCCCATAAGTTTCATTTTGTGGCCATTAAGTACTACTCAGGACCTTGTCCTCTATTCAGCTGGAAAGTGCCATTGTACACATTTCTTTCTAGTATTAACAACTTTTGTCAGGAACACTGCTAGATTATTCAAGACCTCATGGCTCTCTGAGTTAAATAATAGATCCAAGATAGAACTGGCTGGGAAATTCATCCCCCTCAGGTATTGCCCCAGATATTTATGTCTCAAATTAGCATACCAAGGACACTGAAGTATGACATGTACAAGGTCTTCTTCTTTCAGAGTGCAATAGCACTGTGTTCCAATTGTACTTTCTTTTTTGTATCTATTTTCAAGTATATTACTTGGAAAGACCACAAATCTAAACTTAGTATAAATCTGAGATCTGGTTGTTGAATAACATTAAGATATCCAATCCAAACCTTGAGTACTGTGTACAGTATTGGAGACCAATCTTGAAGAGGGACATACAGCTCCTGGAGAGGGTACAGAGGAGGGCAACTAAGATGATACGAGGGCTAGGGGATTTGATGTATGAGGACAGACTTGAGGAGCTCTGCCTGTCTTCATTGGAGGAGAGGAGAGACAGGGGGGACATGATTGAGGTCTTCAAGTACCTCAAGGGAATAAATAGGGTAAAACATTGAGGGGATCTTTAGACTAAAGCAGGGAGGTATCACCAGAGGGCATGGTTTGAAGTTGGAAGGTGGAAGGGTGAGGGGAAGAGGAGGAGGTTTTCACTGAGAGGGTGGTGGACCCTTGGAATGCACTGCCTGGTGAGCTGGTTCAGAGATCCACAGTGGAGGGCTTCAAGAGAGGGTGGGACAGACACAGAAAGTGGATGTATCAGACGATGGCCTGTCCCATGGGGGTGGGGATGGAGGATAGGGGTCTCTGGAACACAAGGGGGGAGGGCCTTGGCACCCAACTAGGGATCTGAGGTTCGAGCAGACTCGATAGACTGTAAGGACTAATCTGCTGGCAAATAGTATGTTAGTATATCATTTCACATTGTGTTCCCTTGTATTTTTAATTAACCACCTGTCCACCTTAAGACTTTTATTTCCCTCCAGATCTATTTCATTTTAATATTTATACACATGTTTTGTAATTTTTTTACAGTAGGTTAGACTCAGTTGTATATTCATTTCAGCCCACATTCTTAAATGACTTAAATCACGTGTCTAGCAAGCCATACACAGATGATAACCATCCCTCTTTATATAGTGGCAGAATTTTTTCCTTTTCCCCTATACTTTTACCAATAATTCAATCTTTATTTTCTGTGGTTAATTTAATCCAGACATTTAACATCCTACCATGTAGTATATGTTCAAATTTTATTTGTCCTATTTCAGTTCTTACTAATGTATTTACAATACATTTAAAATGGGCAATGCTGGTTCAAATTGTGCATTTTTTAAAAACATATTTGAACTGTGCAGTTTAGGAAAATGGTACTATCTTCTGAAATTGCAACGCACTATGTGCTGCATATAGGATACAACATTTGGGTGTAATTGTGGACAGTGGATTGACCCTAGAACAACAGGGGCCATCTGTTTTCTGCAGTGGATTTTACCATCTGTGTATTATCTCCCAAAGCTGAACCTACTTGGGACCCTACAATATGGAAACACCGGTTCATGCAACCTCTAGACTTGATTATTGTCATGTTTTCTACCTAGTGCTACCTGCAGAGTTGGTGCATTGCTTGTAGTTTGTGCAGAACTCAGCAGTCCAGCTGATTGCAGCTACCTCATGGTTCAGGCATATCACACCTATCTTGCAGAAACTGCATTGACTGCCAGTGCAGTGGCGCATCAATTACAGGATCATTTTAATTTAGAAAGTCCTGCACAATTTGGGCACTGGCTGTCTGAAAGACCTTCTGACTGAATATACTCCTGTCTGCCCCCTTTGTTCCTCTGAGACAGGGCTCCTCATGGTCCCATGTTTCCACTTTAAATCATCAGAACACAGGGATTTTAGCATTGCTGCACCTAGCTTGTGGAACTTGTTACCAGCTTGTATTCAGGAAGCCGCTTTGCTGGAACTGTTTAAGAAGTTACTTAAAACTAATTTGTCTGAGCTAGCTTTTGGAACAGCCTAAAATCTTTACTTGCATATTCTCTAGCTGCTTTGTGTATTTTAACCTGTTTTCTGCTCAGTTTGCATTTTAGAGTTCATGTTTGTCTTGTATGACAATAATGTTAACTTCCTATTCTGTAGGGCACCCAGAGCTGTGGATGGTGTCTAACAAATAAATTACCTTGCCTTGCCTTATGAGAGCTCATATTTAAAAAATAAACTGCATAAAAGTAATGGCAAAATTATAGCAAATTTTTGACAAACAGAAATAGATTAGTTGCTGTATTGGTCCTTGTAAGAAGCGATCTAGAAGCAAATGGTCTGATACCTTTTATTGGATCAACATAGATGTTACAAAGAGAAAACAATGTCTAAGCTTTCAGACCAACCAAGTCCTTCCTCTGAGACCACATTTTTGTGCAGTTTTGCAAAAACTGTGTGAATGCAACAATGGCATTTTATGCAATTTTGCAAGCAAAATAAAAGTGTGCCTCCCACCTTGAAATGCGTACTGTATGCTCTGCAAACACATACAGTTTTTAGGGACTCCCTACCCACTCTACAGCCCCAGGCACACAGAAATTCCCTTGGTAAGCACAAATTTGTCCAGGCTTACACTAAGGCCAATACTGTATTCATGTCCACTGTCTCCTCTGGTAGGCTGTTCCACTGGTTTACCATACTCTGGAAGAAATGCCTGCTAGCATTATCCCTACGTTTATGACCTTTAAGCTTCAAGGCCTGTACTGTCTTCATGTCTACTGTCTTCACTGGTGGGCTGTTTCATATATTCACCACTTTGTAGGAGAAAAAGAGCCACCTACTCGTATCCCTGAACGTACCTCCTCTGAACTTCAAGGCATGTTAAGACATTCTGCTGGAGGACACCAATAGAATCTCTTTGGGGATTATAAGAAAAAGGAAACTGTTGACTTGACCATATCGTAACATTTCCACTAGAATCTTGCAAACAAATTAGTCATAGAACTTTAAAATATAACTTTAAATTGGGTGTGACATTGAACTTACCTAGGAATGTGCAGTGTGTTAGTGTGTCTGGAATTCAATATTTTTCAAACTATATTTACATTTAATAAGACACTATAGTGTATGTTAGAAAGTTGCATTGCATCAAAATCTAACTTTATCTAAAGATATTGTACCATCGATGTGACGTCACGATGTTGTTGTACCATCGTGAGTACGTCACATCGATGGTACAACAGCACGGACCTCTGTGCACATGCACAAGTCGCGGTTCATAGAGATGACAAACCAGGCACCGCAATTCATCGGAGCTCAGTAAGTGCCATTTTTTAAGAGAGTGGCCAGCACACAGCAAGACAGCTGTATTTGTTTTTAAATATTTACAATCGCACTGGAGGGAGTGCAGTGTATTTATGGACACGGGCGGGGGGGCGGTGGTCACCAATATCACGGTGCAACTGTGGAGGCAGTCAACAGCTAATTTGTTTAGTGTTGCCCCTACACAATAAGAGGCAGTGGATGGGCAACAGTAAACAACAACACTGTGTTGTACTTCTCGAGGTTTTCATGCCAACCGATAACCTCTCGAGCTTCGCTCTCGAGGTTTTCTTGGTTGTCATGACAACCTCTTGAAGTGAACAACAGTGTTGTTGTTCACTGTTGTCCCT
This sequence comes from Neoceratodus forsteri, assembly GCA_016271365.2. Taxonomy (NCBI): domain Eukaryota; kingdom Metazoa; phylum Chordata; order Ceratodontiformes; family Ceratodontidae; genus Neoceratodus; species Neoceratodus forsteri. The sequence continues at coordinate 1,283,962,652 of CM057459.1, read as the reverse complement.
CCACTATCCTCTATGTTAGTCACTGTTTATGCAAACACTTATTTAAGTACTTAAACAGGATAGCTGCATGAACTTAGCAAGACACATGATCAGAAAGGAGAATAAGGGCAGAATGGGGTGGGCAAATTTCTTGCTTTCATATCACCAAGCATTCCATTTTCTGTGCTCCTGATATATAAAAAGACAGCATGACACCACCAGGCACACACACTCTTAAATCTTGGCACTGTTATGTCCTTTCTTCTGTATATCTTACCCTCACTTTCTAGTTTCTCCAGTACTGTATTCAGCTATCTGATTGTCATTATCTGATGATATTTATCTATGTCCAAGTTGTCTGGTAATTTGAAGCAAGTCCAGCAAGCTGTTATGCATACAAGTAGTGTAAGTTCATGTATCTTATCCAGTGTTAACTGTCAGCCAGTCAGTGTGTGCCACATCATTTGACAGGTGGGCATGGCTTGAATAGACTAATCAGAATCATCCCAATTCTGCACTGGAAGTCCCTCCTCAAACACCAGAAGCCCCTCCTCCAACCCCACAGGTGATGCACTCTCAAACCCAGAAGTGATGCATTCTTGAACCTGGATGTGACACAATATCCCCTTTTCTAAGCTCCTACATCCCTCCTCCTGATGGTTCCTCACTATTTCTACTCATATCCCCATATCCCCTTCTCATGCCTCCCAATTACCCATGCCTCCACCTACCTTGCCACATGCCCCCCTTCTCCTCAGACTTCTTTCCCCATGCCTCCCCTCCTTTTCATTCCCCATCACTACCATCCCTCTCCTCCTCATACTCTCCCTCTCCCTCCAGGTTGTTAGACTTTAGGACTGTTTTTATTCATTCACCTCCTGTCAGTCTGGGGATACAAGGACAGAATGTGTTGGTGCTTTTTACTTGTTTTTTTTTTCCAAGAATGCAGTATTTAGGAGCGTACATCATTTTGCAAAGACTTCCAGTGTCAGAGGCAGGGAAAAGTTATATGTGATAGTACACTTATCCTGTAAAACAAGGTTTTAAATATTTAACTGGAGACAGGAGTCTTTATTTTATCATGTGTGAGCTTATTAAAGGATTTATGAAAAAAATTGTCTCAGTTTGTCATCGGTGGTTAGGCTGATCACGATTCTACCAAAGGATGATACCAAGAATCCCTCTAACATGTTAAAATGATGGGAAAAAATAGAATAAAAATAACATAATAAATTGCATCATACAAAACTATTCATAAAATGTAGTTAAAAGCACTATTCCACGATACCTTCCCTCCTCCGAGTCACCGGTCACATTCAGGCCACTTCAGACCTAGGCCACCTAACAGCTACAATTTTTATAGACTTAACTAATGTTATTGATTTGGTCTCTCATGTCTTACTCCTTGACAAACTCAGGGATGCTGGACTCACCCTACCCCCCTGCCATCCAATGGCTTGGATCCTACCTTGAGAACAGGGTCCAATCTGTAAAGATCACTAACTCCACTTCCTCCTCACTCCTCATTCTTGCAGGTGTCCCTCAAGGTTCAGTTCTGGGCCCCATTCATTTCTCCATATTCGTCAACAACCTCCACTCTGTTTTCTCTATGTCCCTTATCCACATGTATGCAGATGACACCATCATCTTTGCATTCATCTCTACTCTTAGTGACATTCAACCAGTACTACAACATGACTACCAAAATATGCAGTCTTGGTTCTGGGAAAACCAACTCAAGATAAACGCCTCCAAAACGGTCTCTGAGACCTTTGGTTCAGCACCAAAACTCACTATAATATCCTGCATCTCTGCTATCTCATCTCTTGACAGAATAACACTAAATACAGTCTCATAACAAATATTTGGGAGTGTGGCTCGATCCACAATTAAACTACTCAGTACACATTGACGCCATCATTTTGAAACTCTGACCAAAATGCGGTATTCTATATAGACTTAGAGACTCCCTCCACCTCTCAGTAAGACATACACTTGTAACCAAAATGATCACTCCCATATTTGACTATGCAGACATAATGTACTACACTGCCCCTTCTACTTTGCTAACCAGACTTGTCTCTCTTCTCTACACTTTCTGTCATTTTCCACAAATTCCCCCTTCATAATCCATCACTGCACTCTCCTCCTTACCCTTGATATACCTTCTCTGTCCCACCACTGTTTCACCCACTCCATTTCTTTTATATCAAAGTTCTGGTTCAGCCTGCTCCCCTCTTAACTGTCAGAGAGACTTGCCCCAGTAGCTGGGTCACCCTACATGCTGCACTCAATGGACTCCTGTTCCTTCTTCCTACCCAAACCTTCCTCATCTTTTGATAAATATGCTTTCTCCTACAGGCTCCCCTTGATATGGAACAAACAACCACCCCCTCCTTAGAAACTCTCCCTCTCACCATTCTGTCAGACTCCAAATTCACCAGCTCCAACCCTCTATTTGAACCTGCCCCATCCTTCCTTTGTTATGTGGCCCTTCTGACTTCCATACTCACAATGGGCTGCAATCTACCTCCTATGCTTCTTCTCTTCTGAAGTTTATGCATCCAATTTGTAATGTTTCTCCTGCCTCACTATTACCACACTTTCCAGTCTGTACAATTTAGTCTCTAATAGAATCAGCATATAAAGAGGCCTGACTGATTACATTCCTCTGTATAATATGAATTCCATAATTGTTTTTATTTCTATTTATATATTTATAACATGTGCTATTTTAATGTACTTATTTTCATTTTGTATACATTTTTGTGCTTGTATAATTCCCTGTATTCCACTGTCACAATGCACTTTATGTAATGATGTAATCCCTCTGTTTTTACAATGGATGTCTTATTACTTGTTTTTATGTATGATTGTAATGTATATTATTTTATATTGGATGAACAATAAAATTATGATAATGATGATGATGATGTATTCCCCTGTCCCTGGGTTGCACCTGAAAATGAGCCCTGGCTCATTGTGCCTTTCCTGGTTACTAAATGTTTAAATAAATAAAAATAAATAGAAATGTGTGTGAGTGTTTCAGAACCCATCACTTCATACTTTATTTTCCAGAGAGCCAAGTGGAACACAAATCAAGAGAGCATCCAAAAAACTTATAGCTCTGATCATAAGTAGCTATACTGTGAACCTTCAATATTCAGACCACCTAAACCTGAACTATCCAATTCTGACATACATTCTGCTGATGACCTGATGTTGTGTACCCCCTCCCCAAGATGTGTGGGATGATATAGATAAATATATGACAGTCTCTGAGTTGACACTTTTAGAAAATGTAAAACTGATTATACCTATATTCCTAGAAGATCCTGAATGCCTTTGTAGTCATTTTCTAATGGTAGTAGTAGGAATGTGTGTCTCAGCTTTAAAGCTGGGAAGAAAACATGGTATCCCTGAAACTGTGAAAGCAACTTCTCAGATGTTTATGCTGCTCCATGCATTGAAAGGTCATTAATCATCACACTGTATGTTTTTTTCCAGACTAAACAAAATTGTGAAGCGACCTATCAGTGCATCCAATTATGTTTGAGCTATTAAGACACTGATCTAATCAACCTGCTGTCCTTCAAATCTGCCTAAAGGAGAAGCATAATTTCCATTTTTACAAAAAGCAAAGAATTGTTTGACATTATCCCAGGCGGCACCCTGAAAGTAACTACAGACTATTTTAAGGAAATGGGTGCTACTCTTTAGTAAGCAATTAAATCAGTTGCTATAGAGTTTATCCATAGTCCTTACAATGTGCCGTACTTTTTTAGTTTTATTTCTGCCATTGTTGATGTTTTCCTGTTTAGCCTGCAGAATAGTGGGAGTGAGTCTGTCTTCATTCAACTCGCTGAATTTATCACTTATGTTGTGTTCAATAAATGTGATTTAGCAGCCAATTTTCCTAAATGAAAAGTAACACACTAATCTGCAAGGATTATGTGATTATTTTACATAACATGTATTATGAGGTACTTTCAGATTGCATGTGGTAATGACATGTTCCCAATATTGCAGTCAGTTTGGGGTGTACCATGTCCATGTGATAAAGGACATATTAAAGATTCCTGCATTAAATATATTCTCTGAAACTGCATTGAATCCGTTGGCTGAAAAGACAGTTGTTCTGATTAATTGTATACCCCTGTTTTTGTGGCATATGTATATCAATTTAACTGATGCAAAAAAAAAAAACACAGGCATATGTTGTGTGGACAGCATCTTTTATGCTGTGAAAGCATTCCTTGAATATCACCATGCATTTTTGAGTGCTGTATGGCACATGTGTGCATGCTTTGTGCCCACCTCATGTCTAGTGGGAGAGTAGCCAAAGTGCATGTCTATGTGAAACATGCTGCCTAGAAGTTACTGTCTCTGGGTATCTTTAAGGTGGAATGTGCAACAACTCATGTTTAGTGGGGGTTTGGATTCACATAGTTTACCTTAGACTACTAGTGTAGAAACACAATATCATGTTGCAATCATTTGCATGGATTATATTTTGTATAATCATGCCTGCTATGTGTTACATTGCATATAAAATCTCTTCAAAATACTGTTATGACTTTTGTATGTACCCACCATATGTATCAGTTTATGTTTTGTATGATGTGAATAAACTATAAGCATGCATTGCAGTTTGTGGTTGCAATAGAATTTTCAAGGAATAAAAAGCACATACTTCATTTTACTGGTGAGAAGAGGTTTGCTAGCTAACAGATGAATTAGGGTGCTGATAAAGAAGATGACTGATCATCTGCTCCAGAATCTATATCAATCTATATGTATAAATATATAGATAAATAGATTGAAATCTATAAATAGAATAATAGATAGATAAGGATGTATTACAAGGCAGTAAGACCATTGAGAGGTTTTGGGGACTTGGAACCTTGACAGCAAAGCTGGAGAGGTTCACAAAGTCCCCAAAACCTCAAGATGGTCTTACTGCCATGAAATGCACCCTCATCTATTTGTTATTTTTTATAATATATGGATCCATCTAAAAATTCTGTGTTTTTCTGTGGAGCTTCTGACTGTGCGCTGTGCTGACCAGCTGAAAATCTCTCTCTCTCTCTCTCTCTCTCTCTCGCTCTGCCTTGCTCTCGCTCACTCGCCCCTCATGGTGTTACATTTAAATTTGGCAAGTTATGTGAAGTAAGTCCTACCTTTCCCTTTTGTTGTCCTTCAGTGAATGGAGGATGAAGCAGATAACACGGAGATAAAAATAAAAAAATAAACAGAAAAGCAAAGCAATAGGGTGACTGTCCACTAAGCGAGGGTAAACAGTTGCTATGTTTTAAGAGTTGTTCTGCCCACCCCACAGAAGAAAGCTGCCAATAAGAATGCACACCATCACTTTGACTGTGAAGGAAGAAACCTTGGCAACTGGGTCTGTGTGGCAGGCAGAGTTGCACATGCACTGTGTCATTTCTGTGACAATACTATCATTCAGAGCTGAAATGATAGTATTATCACCTCTGAATGATAGTGTTATCAGGGAGCAACAGTGGTATTATCACTGTGGATAGTGTTGTATTACAGGGATTTTTTAATATGGGACAAGATGGTATTATTTGGCCACATCCATATGTTATATATACAGATATACATATATATTTTTTTAATGCAAAGAAAGTGGGCTGCAAAAAAATTTATAAAGGTGTCGCCATGAAAGGTGTTTCAGAATGACTTCTGAGGCAAGATCCTTACACTTTAAAGAAATCTGGCATTAAAGTGTCTGGCAGTATAGCCTAGAGGTTAGAGTAATGATCTGTGGATGCACTTGGTACATCCAGCAGACAGACCTGGATTTGATTCCCACAACTTCCACTTGCATATTGTGCATATTGTCTGACTCAGATGAAGTCTTCTTACTCTGGATTTCTTTAGTGGGGCGTGGTGGGTCCAGATGCAGAGGAATAGGCTAGAGAAAAGATATAGGGCAGAGCTGACATCATTGACTGTAAAGATGGGTTGCTAGTCTGCCTAAGCAAGATCATGTTGGAGGGCAGTGACATCAAGATTGAGGAGGGGACAGGATTATATATATTTAGGGGTGGCACATGGAGAATGAATCTTGTGTATGCAGAAAGTGATTAAATGGTCACTGAGGGCATGAGGTAAGATCCCAGCCACAATGATACAAGGGGTTAGAGGACAACACCCAATCAAGCAATGAGTGATTTTGAGAGCCAGGGATTATACAAGTTGGTTCGTGGATCAAATTTGTAAGGTTTAGGGCTTCTATTTTAAGGAGGTTGGGCTTAAAAGAGGGGGAGAGCAAGTTCAGGTTGATATCCCCTAGAAGCAGCAACTCACCATTTGCTGTGTGGGATGATGTAGAAATAATGATGGAGACTAGAGTGTCAGTTGTTGTTTTAGGTGGAGCATAAAGAGTGCCTTATAGAGTGGGACCAAAGAAGGGAGGAACATTTACACTAGGTTAACTTCATGTGAGGAAGTGTGGGATTTTTTGAAGGTAACAGAGCAGGGGAGAGGTTGTCTAATGTAAAGGGCAATACCACCACCTCACTTGCCTCAGTCTTGTTGGAATAAGTTGAAATTCAGGATAAAGAGGGTAGAGTCAGTGATCCTAGCAGATAACCAGGTTTCTGTAACACGAACAATGTCAGGTGGGTTTTGAGTGATCCAAACTTTAAGATCATCCATTTTGGGGAGGAGGCTGTGAGCATTTACTGTAAATAAAAGGTGCAAAGGCTCTTGGGCAAAGAAGTAAAATTCAAAGCAGTGCCTGAGTGGGATTGGACCAAGTTACAGATAGTAGAGATGGGACCTAGGTTAGGATAAACAACTCTAGAAAGAATTAGAAGGAGTAAATAGGGTAGATAAGAGGGATACCTCTACCTCCAGTGGATTGGGGTGAAGGAAAGAGTAGGAGGGGAAGTGCGGCGAAACAGGGCCTCAAAGTTTAGTAGGCTTGACAGGAACATCCCAGGGTGTATGTGTGGGGAAGGAAAAGGGAGGGTGTAGACAGGGGAATTTGGCAGGCCAGGGTGAGTGGAAGGACAGGAGAGAAGGAGGGGACTAGATAAGGTGGGAAGGATGGGAGGAGAAGTAATGTTTCGGAGGGGGAGAGGGACTGCAGGGGGGAGAAGGGCCAGGGAGGGGAGGATTTGGGGGGCAAGGGAACAAGGGAGTGGAGCACAAGGAGGCTCAAAAGGAAGGAAAAGGTGGTTGGAAACATAGCAGAGGACAAAGGGGGTAGGCAGGAGAGTGGTAGAGAGACGAAGCTCTAACATAGGGAATAAGAAATTAAAAACAGTACCAGAAAGCAGAAAGAAGTGTGCCAAGACTGACAGCTCTTTTTTTCACAAGCCTGATATCTGAGTAGACTCCTTAAAATGCACATGTGGATGCAGTAGAGTGACTGAAATTAATAGGGTAGTCAAAGGATTATGACTGAGTTATGTCATGGAGCCTCTAGTGGCCAGGTAGTATAACATGCAAATGGGAAAATGGATACTTTAAAAAAAAGGCTGATTATATGTGATAAGCAATAAAAATGAACACAAAGCAGCTAGAAAAAAAATTAGCCAATTGCCCCTACATCCGAGACTGTTTCCTTTGCATGTTTCCCTGTGATCTGCTACCCAAGGAGACACTCAGAAATCTACCCATGGCACTAATCATCAATACTAACCTCCATGACCAACCCAGAAATCACTGATTTTCTGTATATAGTACATTTCAGAGATTGGGTCTGGGGAGTTCTTTGACAGCAACAGCTTTCATCCAGACAATTATACAAAAATGATTAGGAACTTTTAAAACAGGAATGCTAAGACTATTATATACCAAAACACACAGCTGAATGATACCTTCTCTACCACCTGTGGGTTTCACTGTGTCTTTTTCTTGCACCACAGATGTAAAGGATTTTCTAATGATCATGTTCTAAAAATGTACTCTAATGACTTGCTAAAAATTATGCAATAGTGACAAGTTTTGTATGTCACCCTTTCAGATACTGAAACATGTCTGGACCTGCCCCTGCTGTCTTTCAATATGTTCAGACTTGTTTGTCTTGTGATGAGATTAAAATATGCAGTAATTTATAACTCAATACAAAACCATAATTTATGAAATCATATATGACCCCTTTTGATTTGTGTGTCTTGTTGTCAATTTTTATGGGGGCTCCATGGTTGAAATTTTCAAATATGTAATTTCTTCTATAATAACACACTATGTAAAATAAAGGCATTTATTGTGAAAACAAAACATGTGCATAAATGAGTCATACATCTGAGGTACTCTAACATGGGATTATACCACACATAAAATCAAGTATCATTTGTAAAAACATGATTACATATTGAATATTAAGTAGATGGGTAATATAGGCTTGTCTATTTAAGCACAACACATGTCAGTAACCAAGGTATATTTATTTATTGAGTTTTCAGAAAGTATCTTTGAATCAGAGACTCCTTTACAAAGGTTTCATGTCACAGAAATCAGATATATAACAGACATTGCATGGCAATTCAATTTTGCCAGGGTACAGAGTAAGCAATGAACATAGAGCGGGGAAAGGCTAACAGTTTGAAACTTGGAATAGTAAGCACAGTTCTTAAACAATGCATTAATACTACTCAACAATCCAGCTGAAACTGATAGATTTAGGCTGGAGACTCAACAGGGTTTGGAAAATAAGCCAGCCAGAGGCCTTAGGGAAGGGAAGGTAATCAGTGACAATCACAGTAGTTAGAGGACTGGGGGTGTTTCTTAAGCTGAGTTTTGAAGGTGCCAATTCGGTTTTCATTAGCAAGGGAGATGGGTAGGCCATTCATCCAAGAGGAGGCTCTTTATCTAAATGACCTTTGGAACTGAGAGGCACAGCAGTGGGGTACTGTGAGGAGTTGTTTAACAGAGCTTCAGGTGTGTTTAAGTGCTGGGGCTGAGTGGATTAGAGGGGTGATCCCGGGGGGGGCAAGGCCAAGGATAACCTTTTTTGCCATGAGGCAAGCATGGTACCTGATTCTATTTTTGAGGTTGAGCCAGTTAGTGTTATTGTATAGCAAGCAAGTGTTGGTGAGATGGTCACAACCCAGGGTAAAGTGGCAGGCTTTATTAAGGGCCAGGCGTAGTCTGGATAGGGCTGAGGTGCTCGCTGTGTTATAGTTAATTAAGCCATAGTGAAGTTGGGAAAGGACCGAAGAGGAGACAGCGAGCCTAAGGGCGTCTTGAGTGAGACAGTGTTTGTAGCGGTGCAGTATCCCAAGACAAATGTTGAGTGTGGTGGATGGTAGGTGTATATGCTGCTGGAAGTTTAGTGCTGGGTCTAAGGTGATGCCCAGGTTTTTAAAAGAGTCCACTAGTTCGAGAGGGAACTGGTTGATTGTTAGTAGAGGGGGCCAGTGATCCCTCTGGGAGTTCTTGGGGTGGGAGAAGACCATAACTTTCATCTTCTTATAGTTCAATAGGAGGCGCTGTGTGGAGCACCAGTTTTCAACATCTTTAAAGGAAGTTTGAAGTGAGTGATGAAGTTGAAGGGGGTTCGAATTGGTGGTGTATAGAACAGCATCATCTGTGTAAAGTAGCAGGTTGTTTGAGCAGGACAGTGGGAGGGAGTTAAGGAAGGGGAAGAACAGCAGTGGCCCGAGGATGGACCCCTGAGGGATGCCAGAGAGAATGGGCCATCTACTGGACAAGGTGTTATCTATTTTGACCTGCTGGGAAGAGTACTTGAGGTAGTCAGTGAACCAGCCGAGGGCATCCCGGGAGAAACAAATGTTGGAAAGTGTGGTTAGTAAGAGGGAGTGGTTGATGGTGTCAAATGCCTTAGTGAGATCAATGAAGACAGCACCAGCGATGTGGCCCCTGTCTAAGGCGGAGTGAATATGGGCAGTGAACTCCAGGAGGGCAGTAGTGGTACTGTGCCCTTTGCGGAAGCCATGTTGCTGTTTGCAGGGAAGGTTGCATTTGTTGAGGTTGTTGGTGAGCTGATCAGACAATCTGCTCTAGGGCCTTAGAGAGGGGAGGGAGGATGGAGATGGGGCGATAGTTGTTGGTGCTGGTACGTTCTCTGCCTTTAAATACCAGTGTAACGGAGGCAGATTTCCAATGGGAGGGGAACTTACCCTGGCACAAGGAGTGATTTAGAATGAGAGTGAGGGGGTAAAGTACCTCCTGTAAGGTGAGTCTTAAGAGTTTCAGGTCTAGGGAGTCACTGCTATAGCAGGAGCAGCTGAGGGCTTTTCTTAGGTATGGCTCTGCAGCCTTTGGAGTAATGCAGTGTAGATGGAAGGGAGGGCTTCTGTGGGGTGAGGGGGGGAAGTTGATGGTGGGTCAAAGAAATTAGGTGGTAGAACCTGGCTGAGGTTAGTGAAAGTGTCATAGAAGGCTGCTGCTATACGTGTAGGATCTGTGGTCAGACACCCATCAACTAGGATCTGGTTGGGAACAGTGTTAGGGACTTTGCCACTGATATTCCTAATGTTGTTCCAGAAATGCTGCCCTGAGCCCCAGGTGGCGGTAAGGGAGGATTTAAAATATTCAGCTTTAGCTCTGCACAGAGCCCATGTGCATTTATTTCTGGCCTCCCTATACTTCTGTCTGTTGGTGGACAGTAGGGACTCATTGGAGAGGTGCCAAAGAGAGTCTCTAGTCTGCATCAGTGCCAGGAGGTGGCTTGTGATCCAAGGTGCGGGGTTCCCTTTGACCTTCCTTTTAGTGAGTGGGGCAAACTTGTCACATATAGTATTGAATGAATGAATGACGAGGTGCTTGGTCAGGGTTCAGGGTATTCATTACAAGGAACCAGTCCATAGTACAGAGTTACACTCTAGGGAGGGCCAGAGTGCCAGGTCCAATTTGGCAAAGATGTATTATTGTGGGAGAAGATTTAGGGGCTTTGTAGGACCAAGTGCTGAGCACTGGGGAGTGGTCACTAAGGGCATTTGGTAGGATGGAACTGCTAGTGACTTTGTGAGGTCAGTTGGTAAAGACCAGGTCCAGCAGTGAGGAAGACCCTGTGCTCTGATTCAGACAGGTGATGGATGTGACTACTTGCGTTAGGTCATGGGCAGAGGCCTCATCAATTAAAGGTGTGGCAGTTTTACCTAGGCAATTAATATTGAAGACTCCAAGTAAGATCTTTTCCATGTGGGATGGGAGGTTGGCCTGGTAGGACAGTACTGAGTGGAAAGCCGCCTTCTGTTCCCTGGGAGGTATGTATAATGCAGTGATGAGAAGGGGTGTTTGTGAGCATCCCAGGAAGAGTTTTAGTGTGAGGGCCTGGGGTTCTGCTTCCTATTGAGGTGGTGGAAGTAGTTCTCCATGTAGGGTGGCCTTAATGTAAATAACGCAGCCTCCCCCGTGCTTACCCTTATGGTCAGTTTGGTGAATGTTGTATTCGGAGAGGGTTACTGATGAGTCCAGAATCATGGGAAAGAGCCAGGTTTCACCCATGGCAATGACGTTGGGCTGATGTTGCAGGACCCAGCCCTAGGAAAAGTCCCACTTTTTCAATAGGCTGCAGACATTAAGGGAGGCGATGTGCAGTCTGCTGGGAGGGGAGTGTGCTGGGGTAGCAGGAGTGTAAGGTCTGGGGTGAGGGTGTATGTTACCAGACATGAGAAGGAGGAGAAGGCACCTGAGGACAGGGTGCCAGGTCAATTTATTGAGTTGGTAGGACTTGTGGGCAAGATGCCCCTTCATGATTAAGAATGTAGGAATTGAGAGGTTGAGTAGCAGAAGGGTAGCTAGGAGAAGGGTCAGAGGAGCATGGGGGGGTGTCTGTGGTTATAAAACTCACATTAATACATCGAGATGGCCTTTAAGTTTATATGGTGAGCCATGCAGGTTTCTTAAACACCTTATGTTTTCTGGGTGTCACCGTTGATACGGTAACAGAAGTGGACTCAGGGACAGCTTTTGCAACTGCTTTCATACTTTCAGCATATCCCCTGTTTGCTGAATTACCAAAGGCAGATGTGAGTATATTATCCTCTGTCATAGCTTTTAAGAAAACATCCCAACCTTTTGGCTTTTTGTGGTCCAGTACTGTGTGTATGGCTGCTGCAGCCCTTACCAAATTGATCATATGACAGCCAGAAACAACATTATCATAATACATCAATTCATCTTTACTATTCCAAAAAAAGAATATCTTTGTTTTGTGCCATCTGATTTAATGATATCTCAGCATTTTTGAGTCCTTTAGAAACACTATTCAAAATGTATTTTTCCATAAGCACTTGTAGCAGAAAGTGTCTCAGTGGGGGCTGCTCAGAAATAGTCTCAGAGTCTGGCATGAATAAAGTCAAACTAGTTTTAGCTTGTTTTTCTTGATGTATCAAAGTGAGGTAATGTCCAAAACAGCAGAGTACAGCTTGGCTCTGTCGTGATCTGATAACATTAGTCCAGGAAAGTATAAATATTTCAGTATCCAAGCTGTAAGATGGAACTTTTCTCATGTCCTCATCAGGACAGTTTGTTCTGATACAGTCCGATTGCTTTTGAGGTACGAGATACATTTTCTGAGTAAAATCCATTATCTGTTAGTGAGCAGTCCTGTGATGAGTGATATGACAATTCCCAATAATGTCCCAATGAACCCGCCTGTCTAATTCACGATCTGTTTGTTTTTTTCTTTTTAAAGACACTTTCCTGTTGCTTATATTTTTTATGACTCTGCTCCTTTTTTGAGAAAAGCTAGCTGTTTAGATGACAATGGGATGTTTCTTTTCAGGGTATTTAAAGCCACTTCTACAATAGCAGACATCAAGTCATCAGAGACTGAACCCAAAATAACTTCTTAAATAGTGAGGTCCAATTACAAGTAACTTTAGAACAGACATGTTTCTCTATAGCCTGTTAGACATAATGACAATACAGCACCTTTTTTTCTGAGGAATTACTTTACAGCATCATGTACTTCTAGAAACAGAATGTTGTTTTTTTAAGATGTATGCCACTGGCCAGTCAGGGGGAAACAACCCACTGTACAGCCTATATTTATTTGATGTATTGGCTCTTAAATCTACCAATAGATAGATGTAAGGTTGTCAAGTGGCATCTTCAAAAGCTTCTATAAAGAATTTTGTCTGGCTGGGGTATATCTGCCTAGCCAGAGTCATGATCTGCAGCATGTCCCAAGAATCTGTAAACAGAACTACAGTATATATTTGGTTTTAGTGTGATAGTTCTGCTTTTTTGCCTTGGCAATACACATCCTGGACAAGATAAAAGGCTGACAAACTGTGGTGGTGGCTGTACTTGGTAAATACATGTTCAATCTCATCATTTTGACTGGGAGATTCCATTAAATCATTGATTACAATCAAATTAATCTTGTCTGGAGGGAACAGATCATCATCCGCTAATGATGCTGGTAGCTCCTCTGTGAATTTAATCTATGCAAACTTTAATATCAGCTTATTATACAAAGGCTGCCAGCAGTTATAAGACCATGCAATATTTTCAGGCATGCATGATAGGGTGGTGTCTGAATGTTCCAATATTTTTTTTATAAAAAACATTTTACCAGAATTGTATGGTCCAGGTATCCAACATAAAAATGGTTGTTGCAATCTAATATCCATTTTCCCTCAATCAGTACCTGTAAGGAAGTGTTGTGAAATTTTCTTGTAAAACTTGTTTGTTAAAAACTATTTTCTGGATCTTGGAGAGTGTTCTTGTTTCATGGACCTCTGCTTTTTCTTTCTAACTATGCTCAGTAGCCTCACAATGATTTCTTTAGATGTCTGTGACCCTGAGTAATCAAACATCAAATGTTTCAAGCTCTCAAAATTAATGTGTTCACTATTACCTACATTAAGGGTAAAGCCTTTCACTTTATTGGCAATTCATCCTCTGGACTGATGGTACCCATACATCTTGGGATCTGCAGACAGAAACTCAGTAATGTGATCATCTGGAGTAAGCTTGCTAGTGAGGTCCCTTAAATAGTCACCTAGAGGGAGATTCCATTCAACTGGTCTGGACACGAAAATAACAGAGTCAGTGTCATGGCATGATAGAGGCACCTGTCCTGTAACCTATCTATCAATTTGTAGTGTTCCAATCTGGCATATACTGTAGTGAAACTAGTTATGACTATGTTGATATTATTAGAATTTGAGTAGTGGTCATTATTATATTTCCAACATAAACATGTGGTTTCATCATTAATGAAACAGCATGAGGCAACATTCTAGTAGGGGGCTGTGGTAGGGTCGGTGAACCCCCCCCCGAACATTGATAAGCTCACATGGATACATAGGTAATTACCTGCCTGTGTTGGAGGTGATTTGAGAACATTGTGGGCTAAAATATTAAAAAAATCTGTTGCAACAGTCTCCTGCTTTTCTAATCTCTTCCTTTTACTATCGCTCCTTCTCTGTCATTCCCCTACTCAAGCTTGGCCACCTTTGAGTAGTCTTACTGTCCCTTTCCTTAATTCCAGCTCGTTTTCATTAAATATTTAAAGCCCCAGTGTTTAAAACATTCTGTGCTTGCAGTACAAGCCGTATAGATTAATTTTTCCTTCACGAATGTGCTACTGTGCGATCGTGCGAATGTGCGAAGACGCCGGAAAAAGAGGTTGTTATGGCGTTTTCATTTTCTGGTGAAATTATGAACAAGTTAACAGTCTTTTTGCTAGGTTTTAGTATGAGAAGCTCAGAGTTATGGTATATCTCAGAATGTTAACTGAGAATCATTTGAAAAGTGGTGTTTGTTTGTTCCTTACATCAAAAGGTTAAACTAGTACTTTTAAAAGGGAGAAGGCAATGCATGCCACATTTAAAAGGAGATAGATAAAAAAAATGTTTAACTTAAAAGGACTAAAGTCTCCTAATGTGGTACAATAAAAACATAAACTAACAACTTACTTGTAAAGTGCTTCCAGCCTCCTCTCAGTCCAAACTCCTTATAGGACTGGGTGACCCTTGTTGACCCACTTTTATGATGCAAGTTGGGGGAGGAGTTAACTAAGTCATGAGCTCCTCCACTTGTATAAAAGGAAGTGAATGTGAAATGTTGAATAAGTGTGTGGTAGGAAGGCAAACCTACCAGATGCCTAGCCAGATTCTAGGTGCCTTTTTGGCAGGAATTTTTATTTCTTGTTAAAGATATGATTTCCTGTGCCTTATGTTTTTTTGAAAGTTATGTACAAGTTCCGCTTTAAGTTCATTTTATTTTTTTCTGCTTCTAATAAATTTTGAAATATCGGATACTGACTGCTCTCTGGACTTTATTGGACACCCCCACATGCACATTTGGTGTCAGAAGTGGGATCATAAGGGAAGGAGAGCCACCTTTCTTGTGAATATTGTCCAGAGTCATTATGGAGGAGCAGAAGAAGATGGAGAAAGTGGAAATGTCTGCACTGGAAGGTACATGGACCAGAACCATGGCGGACAAATTTCAACTACCCCTAGCAGCTGGATTGGGTGATGTCAGAAGGAAAGAGACTGGTAAACCAAAGGCAGCGGAAGAAGCTATTGGGGGTGAAGATGTCAAAGAGGAGGAGGAGGAACCCCTTTCCAAAGTACATGATTTGCTGAGATGGTTATGTGTGAGACAGCTCAATCTGGAGAAGCAGAGAGAGAGAGACCGTCTACAAAATGAGACCAGGTGGGTGGAGGCTCTTAAGGCTATTCAGGCTATTGGAACTACTAGACCTATTCTACCTAGTGGGGGCCAAAAGGACATTAAAATTTCCAGACTAATGGACAATGATGATATTGAAGCATACATTACAACATTTGAAAGAGTGGCAACAGCTTGTGGGTGGCCTAGGGATCAGTGGGTTATTCATTTAGCCCCATATCTCACAGGCAAAGCTCAGCTAGCTTATAGTCATGTAGAACCTGGAAATGTTACCAACTATGATCATGTTAAACAAGCAATATTAAAAAGGTATGACATCAGTACAGAGACTTATCGTCAAAGGTTTCGAGCATTCAGATATCATACTGTTGAGTCCCCACAAGAAGCTTGTGCTCGATTGCAAGACCTATGCACAAAATGGCTACAACCTGCAACTCGTACCATACATCAAGTGGTCGAGTCAGTTGTGTTAGAACAATTTGTAAAAATACTACCTTATGAGGTTCAAATGTGGGTAAGAGAACACCGACCTGACACAGTAGAAAAAGCTATCAGTTTAGCTGAAGATTATATTACAGCTCACCCACAACATCAGAAAGGGTCTCATGGGACAATTACTTCCCAAGTATTAATAAAACATTCACCCACTAGTCCTTGTACTAAGATGAAAGAGGAAAGAAAAAAGTATGAGAACATTTAACCCTGATATAATTTGCCATGAGTGTCAGACCAAGGGACACATCGCTAGATTCTGCCCCAAGAAAAAATTTGATCCTTCTCATCTGGCCTTAGCAAACTGGGGGGCAATATACTGTGTCTGTTAATGTTGGAGGACAGGATGTGATGGCATTGATTGATTCAGGAAGTAAGCAAACCCTGGTACATGCTGATTTACTCAGTGGTGCTCTTATAAAGAAACACTCGGAGAAAACTGGGGTGACTTGTGTTCATGGGGACACTCATTTCTATCCTGTACAGGAAGCTACTATTACTGCATCAGGCATGGCACATCATCTAAAGGTAGGCATGGTTCCTAGACTACCTGTACCTGTGATATTGGGACATGACTTTCCTGTATTTAACAATTTATTGACTGCCTCTTCTTCCATATCTGCTGTGGCTACATGATCTCAAGCATCTCAGGAACAAATAGACAGTGAACTGTTTCCTTTTGATGATACCTTATTTGATGTTCCTGGAAAGACTGTTAAATCAAAAAAACAAAAGAAACTAGAAAAATGGACATGGAATAAAACAAAGGACATAGGTTGTGATGATGCCATGGTAAAAACTGTAAAGTCGGACTCTTTTATCAGTGACCAAAAGAATGACCCTACACTAACCCCTTTGTTTTCCCAGGTTATTGCTGATGGGGTGGAAGGTACACCTCCAATGTATAAGTTGCAACAGGATAAGCTGTATAGAGTTTGCCAAAATTCAAAACTGGGAAATGGTAGATCAACTGGTGGTCCCTAGTCAGTACAGAGAACAGTTAATATTCTTGGCATGATGTACCATGTGGGGGACATGCAGGAAGGATAGGACCTTAAAAGGTTACTATATAGATTCTTTTGGCCCGGCATTCATGATCAAGTGGCTGAATATTACAAAGTTGCAGCCGGTGCCAAAGGGTGGCGCCGGTTACAAAAGGACAAAGTCCTCTTCAACCTTTACCATTGGTTGCTATGCCCTTTGAAAGATTGGCCATGGATATTATAGGACCTCTCCCCAAAAGTACTAAAGGCAACAGGTTTGCCCTTGTGTTGTGTGACTATGCTACAAAATATCCTGAGGCTATTCCTCTATGCACAATAACAGCAGATAAAATAGCAGAGGAGTTGCTCAAGGTATTTAGCAGAGTGGGCATACCAAAAGTTATTTTAATGGATAGGGGAACCAATTTCTGTTCAGCCATTTTGAAACATCTCTACCAATCTCTGGGGGTAGAAGCTGTCTATACATCTCCATACCATCCCCAGACTGATGGCTTGGTCGAGCGTTTCAACAAAACGCTGAGGAAGATGGTACAAAAGTATGTGGAAGATGAGGGTAAACACTGGGATCTATATTTGCCACTGTTACTTTTTGCATATCGTGAGGTACCTCAAGCATCGACTGGGTTCTCACCATTTGAACTATTATATGGTAGGAATCCTAGAGGTCTCCTAGACGTAGTTAAGGAACAATGGGAGAATATTACCACCTGGAAAAATCCTACTATCCTTGATTATGTTACGCAGCTACGTAAAAAATAGCAAAGTATACTCAAGTTGTGCAAGAACAGAATCAAATCAAGCAAGACTATCAGAAATAAAGATATGACATAGGGGTGGGTGAAAAACACTTCAGCTCTGGGGATCGTGTCTTATTGTTACTTCCATCCACTGGAAAAAAGTTAACTATGGAATGGCAAGGGCCCTATGTGATACAGAAACAAATTAGCCCCACTATGTATTTGGTGGAAGTACCAGACAGAAAACAAAAACTAAAAATGTACCATGCCAATTTATTGAAAAGATGGCATGATAGGCCTACTGAAGCCATGTATGTATGTTCCAACCCATTGGACAATGAGATGGAGCTGGCATATGATAGACTATAAGGAGAACAATTTTCTAAAGATTTGACAATAAACCCTTCTTTATTAGACAGTCAAAAACAAGAACTAGCCCACGTTCTAAGTCAGTTTCATGATACCTTTACAACAGTCCCAGGGAAAACTACAGAAATATGTCATCAGAGCCATACATTTCAAAACACACCCATTAGAGTAAAGCCCTATGGGATTCCTGAGAAATTAAAACAGAAGTCATCACAGAGATAGAAAGAATGAAAGCAATGGGTATTATAGAAGAAGCTAATAGCGAATGGCTTTCTATGGTTCTTGTCCCTAAAAAAAGAGGGAGGGATAAAAATTTGTTTAGACTTCCAAAAACTCAACGTAATATCAAAGTTTGATGGATATCCAATACCCCATATAAATGACATCATAGACCAACTTGGGCAAGCGAGATATGTTAGTATACTTGATTTAACTAAAGGATACTGGCAAATTCTGCTTGAGAAAGCATCAAAAGAAAAAAACACTTTTTGCACTCCTTTGGGGTCTTTTCAGTTTACAATGATGCCATTTGGACTTCATGGAGCCCCAGCTAGTTTTCAAAGGTTGATGGATAAACTCCTGAGACCTCACGTTGGATATAACGCAGCTTATTTAGATGACGTAATCATTTTTAGTCCAACATGGGAAGAACATGTTAAACAACTTACTGCTGTTTTAAGGACTATAAAACAAGCTGGTCTCACCATCAACCCCAACAAATGTTCCTTTGCTATGAAGGAAGCCCGGTATTTGGGATTTATAATTGGTAATGGGCAGGTAAAACCGGAGGTAGGGAAGGTGGACGCCGTAGCCAAGAGTCCTCGTCCCCTCACAAAAAAACATGTGCGTTCATTTTTAGGCCTAGCAGGCTACTATAGATGTTTTGTGCCTCAATTTGCTACTTTAGCTAGCCCTCTAATTGAATTAACAAAAAAGAACAAGCCCTCAAAAGTAATCTGGAATTCAGAATGTGAAGAATCATTTCTTGCCATAAAAGCGATACTTTGTTCTTCCCCAGTGTTAAAAAGTCCTGATTTTGATAAACCATTTTTGTTACAGACGGATGCTTCTAATGTCGGTTTGGGGGCTATGTTATCTCAAATCCACCATGGAGAAGAACATCCTGTACTGTATATTAGCCGTAAACTACATGTCAGGGAAACCAAGTACTCCACAATAGAAAAGGAGTGTTTGGCACTCAAATGGGCCATAGAGTCCCTACGATATTATTTATGGGGAACTCAATTTACAGTATGGACAGATCATAATCCATTACGATGGATACATAACATGAAAGATAGCAATCCAAGGGTTATGCGATGGTATCTAACATTGCAACCATATAAATTTACTGTTAGTCATAGAGCTGGGACCGCTTATAGTAATGCTGACTTTATGTCTCGATTTGGAGCAGACATAATGCTAGAACCAAATGTAGACCTCGGGGAATGAATATATTTGTATTTGGGAATGCATTGTATTTAAGTAAAAAGAGATTATTAAAAGGGCCCCGAGGTGGAGCTTTGGGAGTGGGTTGGCTAAAGCTCCATCTCTTTTTGTTTATAAAAAAAGAGATCTACATGCTATGCAAGTAGTGAAAACTACTAGTTTTCATTTTGAGTGGGGAGGAATGTGGTAGGGTCGGTGAACCCCCCCCGAACATTGATATGCTCACATGGATGCAGAGCATATGTAATTATCTGCCTGTGTTGGAGGTGATTTGAGAACATTGTGGGCTAAAATATTAAAAAAATCTGTTGCAACAGTCTCCTGCTTTTCTAATCTCTTCCTTTAACTATCGCTCCTTCTCTGTCATTCCCCTACTCAAGCTTGGCCACCTTTGAGTAGTCTTACTGTCCCTTTCCTTAATTCCAGCTCATTTTCATTAAATATGTAATTCCCAGTGTTTAAAACATTCTGTGCTTGCAGTACAAACCCGTATAGATTAATTTTTCCTTCTTAGATGTGCTACTGTGCGTCTCGCGGCAGAATGTGCGAAG
Source organism: Neoceratodus forsteri (assembly GCA_016271365.2). Classification (NCBI taxonomy): domain Eukaryota; kingdom Metazoa; phylum Chordata; order Ceratodontiformes; family Ceratodontidae; genus Neoceratodus; species Neoceratodus forsteri. The sequence goes on along the minus strand of CM057459.1, from coordinate 1,283,942,477 downwards.
GCAGCCGGAAAAGAGGTTGTTATAGGCTTTCATTTTCTGGTGAAATTATGAACAAGTTAACAGTCTTTTTGCTAGGTTTTAGTATGAGAAGCTCAGAGTTATGGTATATCTCAGAATGTTAACTGAGAATCATTTGAAAAGTGGTGTTTGTTTGTTCCTTACATCAAAAGGTTAAACTAGTACTTTTAAAAGGGAGAAGGCAATGCATGCCACATTTAAAAGGAGATAGATAAAAAAATGTTTGACTTAAAAGGACCAAAGTCTCCTAATGTGGTACAATAAAAACATAGACTAACAACTTCCTTGTAAAAGTGCTTCCAGCCTCCTCTCAGTCCAAACTCCTTATAGGACGGCCCTTGTTGACCCACTTTTATGATGCAAGTTGGGGAGGAGTTAACTAAGTCATGAGCTCCTCCACTTGTATAAAAGGAAGTGAATGTGAAATGTTGAGTCAGTGTGTGGTAGGAAGGCAAACCTACCAGATGCCTAGCCAGATTCCAGGTGCCTTTTTGGCAGGAATTTTTATTTCTTCTTAAAGATATGATTTCCTGTGCCTTATGTTTTTTTGAAAGTTATGTACAAGTTCCGCTTTAAGTTCATTTTATTTTTTTCTGCTTCTAATAAATTTTGAAATATCAGATCCTGACTGCTCTCTGGACTTTATTGGACACCCCCACCTGCACAGGGGCAAACACATATTTTTTATTTTATTTTATTTTATTGAAATCTAGGATTACAAATACCTTTGAGCAGGAACTGCTCGTTTACAATGGTTCCACGTCGAAGGAATGGGGGTATACATACATACATACAAAGGTCAACATAGTAATACATAGTTACACAATAAAAAGTAGTAAGAGACTGAGGCTTAGAAAATTCCAGTAATTCAAAATGTGCCAAATGATTAGGTAGCATGACATACCAGCCAAGGGCAATCTTAGAAATAAGTGCTGCAGGTGAGGGGGGTATGCAGGCAGGAAAGCCATTGTCGGAGGGTAGAGGGTAGAGGGTGAGGTAAGAGCTCTAAAGGGGAGGGAGGGAGGATAAAGTCAGGAAATGCCTGGGGGAGGAAAGGAGAGGGGCAAGGGGTAGGCAGGTAGGAGGGGCAAGGCGGGGAGAAGTAGCTGTCAAGACTGATGTGGAGGGCAGTGAGTGGTGGGCCCCTGATTAGGCGAGGCAGTCACAATGACTAGTTGAAATGAGATGAAGTGGGAGTTGTCTCTTAAAAGGGCCAAGAGCAGCAGCAGCAGTAAGAGTTTCTTTGTTGAGACAGTTTGTTGAGATCTGATACTAAGCTCATGGTCAACAAGTGAGCTCTCTGCCCAGATTTACCCCAAAGAAAATTTAAAAACAGTTTAGATACTTGTCTCTTTGCAGGGTTAACAGCAATGTCAGTAGGATTCAAATGTATATTTTCTCTTCCAAAATACTGCTGTATGTACCTGATTTTATCTGCTTCAACCATTACCCATGTAGGAAAGCCAGATGCCTCTTGCTCCCCTTTCAAATGCATCTTAATGCATTCAGCAAACAGCTCCACTGATGGCTCCCTGAAATGCCACACATCATAAATTGTAATATTTTGTACCTTTTTTCCACTGACAGATTTAGTTCCATGGTACAGTAGGTACCAGTCAGAGCCCACTGTTCATCATTGTGTGTGCACGATGTCTGAACATTGTCTTCAGAGCATGCACAACATAATGTAAACACAAGTTTTGTTTTCCCATTCCTGGATGGCAGCACTAGAACAAACAGACCTCTAGGAGGTAGAACTTTTGCTTTTGCTAAACCAAAGTATTGACTGAGGTTGACAAAAATCTCATAAATGATGACAGTGTGACCAACAGGATACTGTTTTGTTTTGTTCACAAAGGGATAAAGGCTGGTAAAATCATAGTAGCAAATTTGCTCTTCAGACTGCTTCTTATACAGTGATAGTTACATAAACATTGTCCGGAACCCTGGTATAGTGCTTGGTACTGAGACAGTACTGCGGTATAATGTTCTCTATTGAGGTGGTGGAGTGTTAAATGTGGCATTACAGAAGGTGCTTAATGTGCTCCCTCAGTTCCTCACTAGATGGAAATCCCCACGCATTGCAGAGTGACTGCTGTCCTGGATTGTGATTGTGTTGTTGTTTTAAATTAAGGTAGTTATTCACTAGCAGATGGCATTGTAATTAAGAAAAACAGGACTTTCCCTTGTAGTCCCCAATGTCGTCCCAACTATGTAATTAACAAATAAAACTCTCTTCCTGGTAGTCTAGCAGACCCCCCTTCACAATCTCTGATGTTGCCCCAATGATATAATTGATAAAATAAAACACTTTTCCTGGTAGACTAGCAGACTCCTTTCCCCGATCCCTGATGTCACTCCAACTATGTACTTAAAAAACAAAGCACTTTCCCCATTAGTGTAGCGGACCCCCTCCCCAGTCCCCACTGTCACCCCAAGTATGTAATTAATAAAATGAAACACTTTCCCTGGTAGTCTAGTGGACCCCCCTCCCCAAACAGAAACCACAAGTCAAAAGTGTTTTGTTTTGCTTTCTTTTTTAAATACAATGTGCTGAATAAAGTATTAAACAAGACAGCTTGGTGCCAAAAAGCAGCAGGATTCTAAATACATAAATGTAGCATGCTTTTGCCAGAAAAGGCAACATGTCTACAGAAAAACTGCACAAATAGTCTTATTTAGTTCACCTTTTAATAATGAACTCCCCAAATAGGATTGTCTACCCTTGAATGAATTCTGCAAGGTACATACATTCATTTTTACAGTATAACTGATTGATATTCAGTGGGTGTCAGATATTGCAGACACTGGGATAACACATCACTTATGCCAGAAGGGCATGCATTCATGTTGTATCCCTCTGTATTCAGACATTTCCAGCTCAATGCCTACCCTTCTCAGTACTAATTTTCTTTTCCTTATCAATTTTTTTCTATTCCTTTTTTGTCCTCAGTTTGTGATTTTTGTTTCTGATCTTTCTTTACATTGATTCAATAGCCTGCTTAGTATAAGGATGATCAAAGCTGTAGAATTTTGGAAAGACCAAGGGGAATTAGAAGAAACAAGCTGTATAAAATGCACCCTTATAACTGTGCCCAAGTCAACATATTCCTTTTCCATCTCCATGTGAACTCCATTAGTCTATCTTTCAGGCTCCAATAAAACTATGGAGATCAGTAACATACTAATGCTACTACAGTATATTTACTGCACAAATGCTCATAAACTTGTCGGCATACATGCCTGCCCACCTCAATCTGCTGTACATGTAGGTCATCCCATTTTGTGATGTTGAGCTTGCATTGTACTCCACCACAGAAAACTACTTGTGTGACAGTATGCACTCTTGGGGTAGTTTGCCACCAAACTGAACCCACTACTAATCAAGTTAGTTTATTTGTGCCCTGATCCCCACAATGTTGCCCCAACTATGTAATTAATAAAATAAAACACTTTCCCTTGCAGTCTAGCAGACTCCCTCCCTGATCCCCAATGTCACCCCAACTATGTGATTAATAAAAAAAAAACACCACTTTCCCTGGTAGTCTAGTGCCCCCCCCACAATTCTGATGTTGCCCCAGTGATGTAATTAATAAACTAAAACACTTTTTGTGGTAGTCTAATGGACCCCCTTCCCAATACCCAATGTCACCCCAACTAAGTAATTAAAAAATAAAATGCCTTCCCTGGTGGTCTAGTGGACTCCCTCCCAGAGTAGAAATGCTAGCCAAAAATGTTTTTCCTCAAAATAAAATGAGTTTAATAAAGAATTTAGCAAGATGCCTTGGTGCTGAAAAACAGCAAGATTCTAAATATATGAATTTAGCAAGCTTTTGCCAGAGAAGGCAACATGTCTACAGAAAAACTGCACAAATAGTCTTATTTAGTTCAACTTTTAATAAAGAACTCCCCGAATAGGATTGCCTGCCCTTCAATTAATTCTGCAAAGCACATACATTCATTTTTACAGTATAATTGATGGATTCCTAATGGGTTTCAGATCTTGCAGGCACTGAGAAAACACATCACATATGCCAGGAGGACATGCATTCATGTGTTATCCCTCTGTATTTTTAAGTTTTCAGCCCAATGCCTATTTTTCTCAGTTCTGATTTTCTTTTTATTGTCAATTTTTTCCATTTGTTTTTTTGTCCTCAGGTTCTTATTTTTGTTTCTGGTCTTTCATTACATGGATTCAATAGCCTGCTTGGTATAAGGATGATCAGAGCTATAGAATTTTGAGAAGACCTAGAAGAATTAGAAGAACTGTACCTGTAAGTCATCCCATTTTGTGATGCTGAACTTGCATTGTACTCCACCACAGTAAGCTTCTCATGTGACAGTATGCCTGTTTTTGTAAGTGTGTTTCCAAGCTGAGCCCTCTACTAATCAAGTTATCTTATTTGTAGCAAATATGGTTACCAAAGACAAAAATATGGATAAGAGAAAATTCTGGGTAAGCAAATTTGATCATGAGAATGTGACCTGCATTGTCATGTCAATGTTTATTAAGGTGGACCAAAGGTTATCACCAATTTACAAATACACGACAAAAGAAGATTACATTAAAAAAAATATAGCATGGAATTCCATTTTTAGCATTGTTAAGCCACCTGCTCTGGAAGTGTTTTCCATACTTCCACCTTTTGTTCTGTGAAGTAGTCTGTCCTGACATTTCCCTTGAATATTTCCTCTCTTAAATGAAGACAGATAAACTTATCCTTGCTGTGAGTGCATTTCTGGTGCACAAAAGAAATTTCACAACCAGCATCCAGCCATAGCAATTATCTGAAAATGAGTTTCACAGGCAGAGTTCAATCCATGAGAGAGTGTTAAAAGCAAAATATGAACTCAATACTGTACCAACACAGAGAGAGAGAGAGCTGACAGTATCTACCCAATCCTAAAGAGCAGAGACGTTCCTAATAATAATGTAAATACTGGTGAGTATCAATATCCCATGATAATAGTGACTGAATATTGGCAACCATCAAAACAGAATCTCATATTCAGCACTATTGTCATAGGTGACCCACGAGGGTATAGACTACTGCTACTGCGAGGGTAGGGGAAGGTGACCGGAAAGGGGTAATGGTGAAGGGAAGGGGAGGGATAGGGAAGAGGGTTATCTGGATGAAGAGTGCCTGCTGCCACCAAGCCAGCTGTGTGATGTGGTGGAGAGGGAGGCTGGCTCCAACACAGCAGATACTGGGTTTGGGGCTGGGGATGGGAGGATTTGAATTTTGCTGCTGCCTGTGGCTCCCAGACTTAATTTATTTTCAGGCAGATTGTGCTCCCTCCCTGACAAGCACCCCCTGGACTTAAGAGTCCTAATTCAGGAGGGTGTGGGGAGCAAAGCCCCCTGTGCTGGGGGTGTGGGGGAGCACAGCACAGCCACCCCTCAAAAATACTTTATTTTGCTGGATGTTAGTTCACCAGTAAGTGTATATCACCGATTTGCTTTTAGGCTATATAAACTCACAATAATAATGATCGCTGTTTCGCATTCGTTATTATGACAGAACCATGACTATCCATGGTTTGATACTGTGGCTGTACTGATCTTTGTCACTCTTTCACAGATAATATGCTTCTGAAGGTTTTTCACTTTATGCGGAGTTTTGTGGATGGCTTATAGTGAGAATTCATTGAGTGTGCTGAAATGATGTTCCTAGAAAGAAGTCAGGAGTTATGCATTTATTGTAACTTTCACTTGCAATTTTGGAGCTCCCAATTCAGTTTAAAGCACTTGACTCAATGAGATAGGACAGTGAGTAGTATAGCTACACTTTTTTGTTGTACAATAAATCATAAATGTTGACACTTTGCCTGGAAAACCATCATGTTTACATTTTATACAATTTATAGTTGTAATCAGCCCTCTTCAAAAATATATTGCTATACAAGGTTGTGCACCTTTTGCTTCTGTGCATAGTTACTAATATTTTATTTTTACCTAGACTATGCACCTCACACATGCTGCAGTTCTATAGATGTGTTTCATGAAGCAGTTACCTGCCTTTGGAATTAATTACTTTTTATGACAATCAATTTGGGAGAGATGCAATCTTAAAATAAACTGTTGAGAATAACTCTTTTGACCTCAATGTCAAGTAAAAGGAACCCTTTACCCTCCTCAGTGAGATCAATAATTTTGAAATACATTTAACTTTAAAATAATATACAGAATGCAATGGTTATACTAACTTTATGTCAGTGATATAGAAGCGGATGTAAATATACTGTATGTGTATATGTTGAAAACTAATTCCCAGCATTGCATGAAGACTATAGTAAATGTGTGCCCCCCACCACCTCACTGCCACTCAGGTTTAAGTCAGCCTATGAGGACGTGTTTTTTTGTTTGTTTGGTTGGTTGGTTGTGTTTTGTTTGTTTTTTTTGGATACTTTGTTGCATACAGTATTTAATGGTATTGGTAGACTCTCTGTACACTATGCTTTGGTAACATTACAGTCAATATCATATGGTATTCCTGATATGCCATGTCCTTGGTAAATGCCTAAAAAAGTAGGTGGCTGTGGAACAGTGTGCAAAAGACTTTACAGTGAGTACAACCATCTGGACAGTATGAAATAGTATAAATTCTAAAATAAATTAAGTAAGTACATTGTTTTGAGGTTCTTTATCTTTGGATTGATGTGCATTTCATAGACTGCCTTTTTAACAATGTAAGGATTTAAGCTGGCACAACATGTGAGCAATATAAGGATTGTTTTAATTACCACATAGGAAAGAAAACTCTTAATAAAGCAAAGCAAGAATGATAAGCATGAACATGCACATTTTCTTTTACAGTTTTAAGCAAGTCAGTAAAATGCTACCCTGTCAAACCCATTTAATGTTGACTGCAAAAGATGAAATAATTGGGTATTTGTATGCATCTCTTTACATGTAACATTAGGTACCTTCAAGAAATATACCACCAACATATTAGATAACAGATTGCATTAGCCTCAATCAGTAAATCAGTGATCATTAGATTTTTATAACATGTCTGGATCACAGTAAATTGTATAGGCTACTTTTTTCTTACTTAGATTTATTTTATACTATTTTAAGACATAATTGTACTTAAATACTTTTATTGTACCTGAAAGATCTGTCTCAGTATATACATTATTTAAGCTAAAATACCAGGAATGCTATAGATCTTAGCATCTGTCACAGTATTTATTTATGATAACATCCCACGAATGCTATACAGCTTATGATAACCCATTCTCATACTGCAGGCTTTTAGTACTGGAACTTAAAAACTCATAAAAGAGATCTCATTACAAAAAAAATTACACCAAGGCACAGTGATGTTTACTGTTTGCTGGAAAATCATGAACTCTACTTAAAATAAAAAATCTTCCCCCGCTATGTGATGATCTTCTAGACCAACCAAAACTGAGGGTGTATTCCTTAGCTCTCACATCCCTTATAGAAATATAGGTTTCCTGTATACATGCAGAATGCAAGCCACATGCTTAATTGTACAATGTTTGCATGCAATTCGCATACACTAAGTGAATATATGCGAACCAGATCTAAAAGGCAAATCAAGTATGCATGCTGCAAGCTTGACATGTGCCCAGCAGGTAAACTGGTGTGAACATCTTCTAAAAATTATATCAAGTTCATGTGTTCTATACTTGACATGAGTGCAGCAGTTAAGCTAGTGTGAATATCATTTAAACATCACATCGGGTTGCAGCAGCAAAACTGGTGCAAATGTCATCTAAAAAACACATCAGTTTCTATTTCGTATACTACTGCTAGCAATTAGTCATTAAAATACATTTTTATTTGAATTCCCATAAAAATTAGGTAAACTCATTAATTGTGATCCTTTTGCAAGTTTTTTAATGGCTTTTGATTTTTGTCATTAAATTGCCATTAATCTGTAAAGTATTGTTTGCTTATTGCACTAAATGCCTAGGATATAACCAGTCAACAACCCCCATTCCAGATGTATGAAGAGGGGTCTCTGTGTTGTGAAGCCTATCCCTTGTGTTCTGGACTATACAAATCCCTTATGCATATTTAGTGCTACAACTGTGTTTCTCTGTGACTGTTTTATCTCACTTACTTTCCCTTTGTCATTCTATAGTGAGCATATACACTATGGCCATGTTCAGCACTCTTTGTGCTGAGTAGAGTCTTGGAAGCATGCACCATACCTCACATTTTGTCACTGAAATGAGGTACATGGACACTCAAAATAAGGAACAATGAGGGACACTAACCCATTTGATGATCAGGGCACATTATCAAACATAGAGATACGGTACCTCAGAACACAGTGGAAATCATTGTATTAGCAACTGAGAATAAATTTCTACAATTAAACAGGGGTGCCATTTAGGTAGGGCAGAGGGGTACAGCCCCCCCATATGTGTGCCTAGGTTGTTCTAATGATATGGCAGTAATGGCTTTAAATTTGGATTTAATCTTTTGCACAATAAGTGCCCACCTGGCCTGTGTGTGCTCCAGCTGCAGTTACTCTCCAAACTTGACTGTGTTTGTACTGTGTTTTCCACTTTCCCCACCTATTAATGGTTGCACAATCACATGTGATGTGGATGGACTCCAGCCAAGAAAGAGCGCATGAGCCTTGCAAATGTGACACTGTCTTTTCAAGCACAGAGAAGACAGGCTGAACACTACAGCTTGGAGGAGTCAGTGAGCACTGAACTCTCAATAGCAGTGCTGTGGCAGCATATTTTTGTTGTCCTACTCTTAGTGAGTCTCCATCTCCCCTGGTGGCTGAAGGAGTTGAGGGTGAGCTAGAAGCTAATTCAAGACTAGGTTACCTACTTACTCTACTAGGCTCATCTTACAAAAAAAGAGCACAGACCCCATGGTAGCAAGCTAGGCTTAGCAGCAGTGGTGACAGCAGAGTGGGTGACCTTCATAGGCCTTGATCAGTGTAGTGTGGCAGCAGCCACAGCAGCAACCAAGCAAGGAGGAAGAAACCCAGGTTGGGTGGATTCATATGGCAAGGTGACTTGGTCGTGAACTGTGCTGGGGACCTGTGATGGTCAGTTCTAGCATCTAGCTTCTGGTGAAGGAGAGTGGGGGAGTGGACTAAAAACTGGGCTGGAAGCACACTATACCAGGCTGCAGGTTCTGGCCATATGGCTGGGTAAGTAAAAATAAATATATTTTTTTTTTTTAACAAGAGGATTGTGGAAGGAGGAAGGACTGAAATATTGATCTGTTTTCATGTTTCTTCACTTTTAGGTGGCTTCATGACCCATAGGGGATGGGTATTGATTGGTATTGAGTCAGGAAGAAAAATCAGGATAACATTATTTTTGGGGGGAGGGCAAACTTCAGCCAGGAAAAAAATTGGTTAGTAACTGGATAGGTTTAAGCCCAAATCTGATGCACTGCTCTGGGGTATATACAGATAAATCTTATACATTTGAATTTTTCCTGATTTGCATATCATGTTTCAGACAAACCAAATAAGTTGCATCTTTTAGAGATGTTACAGATATTATAGAGCTGTCCCTTGCATTCACAGACAGTTAAACAGTATGGTATGCACAGACTATTGGAGCCCCACTATAGTTAGGCTTATGCCCCCCAAGGAAGCTGCCCTCCACATACCCATGCTCTGGCACATTATGACAAAGGACAAATGAGACTACAGGGGTGTGCACCACTGAAATGAATGTGGGTATTTTTTTAATTACTATTTTATACATTATTAATGAAGAGTTGGAGATTAATGAAGGCAACCACTTGACTAACAAGGGCCTTATTAGTAGAACAGTGGCCTTCTTTATTCTCCAACTCACTGTCATAATGTGTAAAATATTAATAGAAAATAATATCATTCATTTCAAGGGGGTACACCACAGCACTCTGGCTCATGGACATCATCTCTTAAAGACTCCTGTCTCTGGCTCTCTAGTACTTAAGTAAGAGACTTTTTACTTATATCTATACTTGGTGGGTTGTCTGTAGCAGCATGGCTATACCCACTACAGTTTGTGTGCATGGGGGGGGAATGGCCATTTGGGGGTGGGTGTGTGTGTGTGTGTGTGTGTGTGTAGTTATTGCTACATTTGTGTTTGCACCTTTAAGTCTTTTTGCGTGTAAGCATTTAAAACTATGGAGGAAAAATAGTAGAGGTACAGGCCAGACAGAAGTAATTAAGTGGTTTTGTGGATACGTTTGTGTATTGGGGTGGGAAAAACAAGTGTTTCCATTGGAATGTGTGCTATAGTTCAACTGTGAAACTGAGATGAGGGAGACAAGAAATCTGAAAAGCATACACTGGCTACAAGCATGCCACATGCATGCAGATGTATTCAGATACAGTATGTATTGAAGTATAAGTGGGCCATATGTGTGCAGACAGTATGGCTTAGTGGTTAAAGGCACTGAACTGCAAGCCAAGAGACTTGTAGGCATGAAGACCTGGATTTGAATCTCATCAATTCCCACTTGTATATGGTGTGATCCTGAGCAAGTCACTTAACTTTTACGTGTGCAGTTATTAGTGATCACTTGCTTTTTTGCATGAATGCCACATGCATGCAGTCTTTCATAATTGAACATAAAAATCATGGCTTCCACACTTACTTCCTGCATGCATGCTATGTGCATGCAATTGGATCCAATTTAACATTTAAATCATACTTACAGCATGCATATTGCATGGATAGTTTTATGTGTTCAACATGAAAACATTTCATACAATTAGTTCTGTAAAGGATGTGCTTCCCTGTGTTATCCCTGAAATACCGTACACAGTGTAAAATGTCTGTTCATTATAAATTGTTAACATTTTATAGTCTTTGCATAATTTTAATCTCCTACATTATTTTCATTTGTGTTTCTCTTTTAATCTGGCATTTTGAAATGCAAAGTGTAAGAGAGAATCCACAATAAGAAAAAGTGTAAGAGGCATAACGTTGAGCTCAGCACCATAAACACAGGGGGAAAGGAGGTGTGCACTAGTCCCTTCACAAAAGAAAGGGTCCTACAAGAGCCCATTAAGTCAGGGTGGACAAGACAATGGGACCTAATGTCATGCATCCCACAGTACTAAAGGAGATAAGGGAGGAACTAGCAGAGCCATTATCAGAACTGTTTAGTGAGTCTCTGAGCACAGGAGAGGTCACAGCAGACTGGAGAAGGGCTCATGTGATCCCACACCATGAGAGATGTAGCAGTGAGGAGGCAGGGAACTACAGACCAGTCAGTCTTATGTCAGTAGTGGGCAAGATTATGGAGGCACTCCTTAAGGAAAGGGTAGTGCAACACCTGGAATCCATAGGAGCACAGGATCCAAGACAGCATGGGTTTACAACAGGAAGGTCCTGTCAGACTAATCTCATAGATTTCTTTGGCTGTGTAACCAGAGTGGTGGGCCAAGGGGGAGCAGCTGATGTCGCCTACCTTGACTTCAGCAAAGCTTTCGATAATTTTCCACATAGAAGATTGATTAATAAGTTGGGTAGGCTCAGGCTGGGTCAGAAGTTGGTCAACTGGGTGAAAAACTGGTTGGCGGGCAGAAAAGAGAGAGTGGTGGTAAACGGTATACAGTCAGAAGACCTGCAAGTCACAAATGGGGTACCTCAGGGATCAGTCCTGGGGCCCATGCTCTTCAATATCTTCATCAGAGACATTGCAGATGGACTGGAGGGTAAGGTTAGTCTGTTTGCAGATGACTCCAAGATCTGCAACAAAGTAAATGATCCAGATGGGGTGGGCAGAATGAGAAGAGATCTGGATAAACTGGCAAAATAGTCAGAAGAGTGGCAACTGGGGTTTAATGCAAAGAAGTGTAAGAGCATGCACATAGGGAAGAGAAACCCTGAAGCCACCTATAGGTTGGGAGGGGAGTTGCTGGCAATCACAAGGGAAGAAAGAAACTTAGGCATCATCATCTCAGATGACTTGAAATCATCCAAGCAGACCACTAAAGCAGTAGGTAATGCTAGAAAGATGTTGAGATATATTAGTAGGGGTATTACAAGTCATAAGAGGGAGGCAATAATCCCTCTTTACAAGACACTGGTTAGGCCCCATCTGGAGTACTGCGTGCAGTACTGGAGGCCACACCTGCACAAGGACATTAACAAAATGGAGGCAGTCCAGAGAAGGGCAACCAAAATGGTGCAGGGACTGCATCAGAAAACATATGAGGACTTCAGATGGGTCATTTACTTGGGATCTTCTGAAGGCAGTGGATCCGAAGGCAAATGCTCTTTCTCAGATTTATAGGAAGCTGGTGGAGTTTGTTAGTCCACCCTTACCCATGCAGGTGGCGTACTGGGACAAGGTAATGGCTCCCAAGATTCTTGTTTGGGATTCAATTTGGAAAGATCATAGGTATATAACAATTCCTAAGTTTAGGACCATGCAGTATTTTATTGCATCTGATCTCTATTTTACCCCGGCAAAACTATTCGATAGAAAGCTTAGGCAGATGGACCGTTGTTTTAGATGTGGGATGGGAATTGGGGATTTGCTACATGTGATGTGGGAGTGCTGTAAAATCTCCCCTTTGTGGTTTGAAATTAGGCAGCGTATGGACCCACTGATGAACTACTCAGAATATATAACCCCAGAGGTGTGTGTTCTGGGTGATTTCTCAAAGTTCCTGGAGTCTTACCCAAATTCCATTTGGCTTTGATGACTGCACTAGTCAAGTCTTTTTAGTTCAGCATTGGAAAGACGACCAGGAGTATTCCTATGGTCAGTGGGTGCGGACTTGATGGTTATTTTGGTAGGGTAAGGAGACAGCTCTGGAGTGAGGGAATAAAAGGTTATATGCTAAGAGATGGGCATCTTTAGAAGCAATTTATTCACCTCAGAGATTGCTGCAGGTCCATCTGTCTTGTTCTGAGTAGCAAGGGCTTAGTTTTTTCTTCTTTTCAGAAAGGGAATTGGTTGATTAGTACCTTGTTTTTCCTTTTTTTTTTTTTTTTTTTTCCTTTCTTTGACTTGATCGAGTAAGGCGGTCTATATATAGATAACTTGAGATTCTAGTAAGGGCTAAAGGGGAACGGAGTGTAAGCCTTCCAGATGTTAGGTGGGATGGGGACTCTCTCTCTCTCTCTTTCTAGGGGACGTGGCAGGACTCCATCTCTGATTTAACCCAAGGGGTGTTTTGATCTCCACCACTGGATTAGTACCTTGAATTAGTATATATGGTGGCATGGTAGAGTTGGCTCCTGTTTGGATTCTTTCTTATTTTCTCTTTTCTTCTCTCCATGCGGATTGGTGAACTGCTCTTTGTTTATTTGTTTAGATTATATTTTTTGATAATATTTTACTATTTGGCAATGTGGGTTGTAGTTTCTATACAGGGGCCCCTATTGGATACGTGTACTGCTTTGAGATGGACTCCTGCTGGGTATGTATATATGGGACTGTATATAGTTCATACAGCCAGTTTTTGGGCTGTATACCCTGGTTTTTCCAGGCTTTTATTTTTAGTTGTAATGGATGTTGATTGTTAATCAAAATTCAATAAAGATATGTTGAAAAAAAAAAGAAAACATATGAGGACAGATTAACAGAACTTAATATGTATACCCTAGAGCAAAGTAGGGAGAGAGGTGATATGATCGAAACATTCAAACATTTTTAGGGCATTAACAAGGTAAAAGAGTTTAACATGTTTCGATATAATAAAAATTGCAGGACAAGAGGACACAGCACAAGATTAGAGGGAGGCCGATAAAGGGGAGTGTGAAGAAGTTCTTTTTCACAGAAAGGGTGGTGGATGCATGGAACGGCCTACCTCAGGAAGTGATGGATATGAATACAGTGCAGGGCTTCAAACAGGCATGGAACAGGCATAACGGAACAATAAATATGAGTATGAATATATAGGCCATTGACAGATTACAGGCCTACGGCACATTCATAAGGTAGAAAAAATGGGCAGACTGGATGGGCCTTGCGGTACTTATCTGCCATCAACTTCTATGTTTCTATGTTTTTCTAGATAGATAGTTAGATAGACAGACAGAGAGACAGACAGACAAAGTCTGTGATTACTTTTTAAAGAATGTTAAACTGGATAGACAGATTGATAGACAGACAGACAGATAGATAGATCACCACCCACATCATTAGTATATTGCTTTCATTTAAATTGTATTAACTTTATTTACCCCAGACAACCCAGCAGCTTAGATGCAAAATCTCATTTTCAGTGGGATCCTGCTTTTGCCAAGTTCAGCAGCCCAAACCAAAGCTGATACTTATAAACACATTCACAAAATTATTGCAAAAAAAATTTCAAAGTAAAGGGAAACAAGTGTTTGACTTCCTTAAAAGAAAATGAAAATGAGGCAACATCCCATTCTGTAGGCATGAAAGTAAACAGGGATTAAAAGATAAGTAATTTTGCTAGTACTATTTCATATTAACCCCCACAGACTGATCTTTCTTAGCAAGATGTGGGACATGGAAAGTATTATGACTTCCAAAAAAAATGAAATGTGCTCTGAAACTATACCCATGGATTTCTTTTTTGTGGTTATTTCCACCCTCCAAAAATTAACTGAACCTGACTCTAACCAATGTTATTCTTTTTACATATGAAATATATATACATAAAATAAATAATGTCCATATGTTTGACATTCTAATGAAAAGGTAATATTTACAAATCTAACATTCTCCCATAAAATTATCAATATCAGTTGCTTTTGGCCCATTCTAATTAATTGCAGCAGAAAAAAGCCTTAGTGGTCCCTTTACTCTTCCCTTCCCCACCCTTTTCTTAATGTGAGACACCTCTCACACAAGTTTACCAGCAAGTGAAATGGAAAATAACTGAATCATTTACTGTTACAGAAGGTAGGGCCACACTTTTGCCCAGCTTTGCTGTAAGATGCAGAGTGGAAACGATTAGGTTAAGTAGCTGCTAATGGCCTTTATGACCATACTCTACACCTCCCAGGTCAGCTGCATTTACAAAGAAAGGGCTAAACTGACAACAGAACGGGGGCTGGATTCTCAAAACACTTGGAAGAAGAAAAAAATGCACAAGTCCCCAAAAGGTGTGCAGTTGTGGAAAAAATGGGCCTCTGATGAAGCTCAAGAAGTCAAATGAAACATAAGAGGGCAGTAGCCTTATTGCCTGTCCTGCATTGCACTGTCTGGATCTTCAATATGGAGGAATAAAACATTTAAAACACAACCTGTGTTAGATTACATATTGCTTGGTCCCATGCAGGGGGTAAGTGCTCTCCGCCATTCTTTAACACTGTTTTTCTGCAGTTGCAGAAAGAATGTTGCACACATACTGAACCACAGAGAGTGAGGTGTAACTCACCATGAGTGAAAAGCAGTGTAATAACAATTGGGATACAGTTATAATGGGGTTCAGGCACCAGCAACTAAAACCTGTAGACTGTATAGTAATGTCAGTTGTTACAACACAAAAAGCACACATTTATATTGAAAGACAACAAACCACAACCACAGGACCCAATGCAGCCCATAAAGGAGCCCCGCAGGCAGTAGAGGCAGAAGTGGTAACAGCCAGAACTGTGTGCTATAGAGGCAGGAAGAAGAAACACCTCAGAGAGAGACACAACCAACAGATACATATTGCCAGTGGGTGCAAGGTCCTGCTGGTACAGGTAGTGCTACCATGGTCCCAGTTGTGGGACAGGCTGCTTGCCTCACTGGGAGTGCTTCTGCCACAAACTTTGCAAAATTGTGAAAGTTTCCTGCTCCACTTAATATGGAACACCTGCTGTTGTTCTGTCTGCTGGTGGCTGGATTCTCAAAACACATGGAAGGTGCAAAGAAATGGACAAGTCCCCAAAATTTACACAGTTGTGGAAAAAAGGAGTAATTATGCTAACTGGCATACACAAAACCTCTACAGCTGTGGGAAAAATACACTGTGGACTGCAAAAAAAAAGTGCAGCTGTGGACATTCCTGAGCAAAAAAACAGCCATTGAAAAGTATGGCATATCCCTTTAAAAGCTATTCTCAGCCACAGTTTTTCTGAAGTTTCAGAAAGAATGCTGCATACATACTGCACCACAGAGAGTGAGGCATAACTCACCATGAGGAAAAAGCAGTGTAATAACAATTGGGATACAATTATATTGGGGTTTCAGGCACCAGCAACTGCAAACCTGCGGGTGGTATAGTAGTGTCAGTTGTTACAACACAAAAAGCACACATTTCCATTGAAAGGCAACAAACCACAACCACAGGACCCAGTGCAGCCCATAAAGGAGTCCCACAGGCAGTAGAGGCAGAGGTGGCAACGGCCAGAAGTGTGTGCTATAGATGCAGGAGGAAGAAACAGCTCAGAGAGAGACACAACCAGCAGATACTTATTGCCAGTGGGTGCCAGGTCCTGCAGGTATAGGTAGTGCTACCATGATCCCAGTTGTGGGATTGGCTGCTTGTCTCACTGGGAGTGCTTCTGCTGCAACTTTTACAAGATTGTAAAAGTCCCCTGCTCCACTTAATATGGAGCACCCGCTGTTGTTCTGTTGGCTGGGGGCTGGATTCTCAAAACAAATGGGAGGTGCAAAAAGATGTGCAAGTCCTCAAAATTTGCACAGATGTGGAAAAAGGGGGTAATTACTCTGAGTGGTACACACACAACCTCTGCAGCTGTAGAAAAAATACACTGCAGACTGTGGAAAAAGTGCAGCAGGGTAAGTTCCTGAGCAAACAAAAGCCATTAAAAAGTATGGCATCTCCCTTTAAAGGCTATTCTCAGCCACTGTTTTTCCACAGTTAAAGAAAAAAATGTTGTATACATAATGCATCACAGAGAGCGAGGTGTAATGCACCCTGAGCAAAACTCAGTGTGCTAACAGTTAGGATACAATTAAAGTGGGTGTTCAGAAACCAAGCAACTACAAATTTGTGGGCTGTATAGCACTGTCAGTTGTTACAACAAAAGTAGCACACATTTCCACTGAAAGGCAGCAAACCACAACTACATGATCAAGTGCAGCCCATAAAGGATCCCCACAGGCAGTAGAGGTAGAGCTGGTAACAGCCACAAGTGAGTACTAATGAAGCAGGCAACATAAACACCCCAGGGAGAAACACAATCAATTGCTACAGAATGCCACTGTGGTGCACGGTTCTGCTGGTACTCGTGGTGCTGCTGTGGTCCCAGTTGTGGGACTGGCTGCTGGTCTCACTGTGAGTACTTTCTCCTGCATCTATGGCAAGACTGTCGAAGTCTGCATCTCCAATTAATATGATTTACCTGTTGTTCTGTCTGCTGGGCCTTTTCCTCAGCTGCAGATCTGCACTTGTACATTTTCCATAGCTGCAAAATTCCATAGCTTGCCTTTTTTGTGATTTTACAATTGTGGAATTTTGCTTTGTGAATATGCTACACTGAATTGCTGCAGTGCTACAAGCCATTTATCCACAACTGCAGAATTTTTGGCTAGCTTTGAGAATCCAGTCCTTGACCTTTAATATTATTTTTGCAGCTGTGGAAAAAATGTTGAGGATTTTCAGCATTGCAAAATTTCACAACTCACCTGTTTTGTGCCTTTCTGCAACTGCAGAACTTTTGTTTGTGAATATGCCACAACTCAATGTCAGCAGTGCTGCAAGCCATTTTTCTGCAACTATGGAAGTTTTGGCTCTCTTTGAGAACCCAGCCCCTTGTTTGTAACCTGGGCATGCAGCTGTAACAATGAATGATATGACACAATCTGATTTAAGTGTATGTGGGAACTTAAAATGTCTCAAACAACTGATTATCTCTGAGCAAAACTAGATAACCAGTTTGGGACCCTAAAAACTGGATTACCAAGTAAATAACCTGACAGTTTGCAGACCTTCTTGCACTGGCCTCGCACCCTTATATTTCGGGATATATTGGTTTTCTTTTCAATCACTCTTGCATCTTTCTGTTTTGTATTTTATATTCTGAGGTACCTACTGCATTCTTTATTCCCCCTCTTGCACATACCAGGAAACCGGTTTTTAATGAAACATGATTTTTCACACAACAATATGAAACCTGGGCCAATGCAACAGACCTGTTTTCTCTACATAATCAGACTTAGACTAAGTGTTTTATATTTTTTGTTTGTTTCTGTTGTTTCTATACAGTGGGCTGAAATCTCAAAGAGAGACCAAAATTCTGTAGTTGTGGAAAAATGGCCGTGTAGCACTGTGGAAATTTAGTTGTGGCATACTCACAGAGACAACTTATGGCATATCTACAGTCATCTACTGGGTCACTTAAAATTGCCTCTTTTAATATATGCAGCCTCCTCCCCAAAATGGATGTGCTGAATGCATGGATCTTACAACATAACCCTGACATCCTCTCAGTCATAGAAACATGGCTTTCTCCAAAAGTAGCGGATGCTTCAATTTCCATCCCAAGCTACACAGTCTTTAGACAGGATCATCTCTCCAAGCATGGGGGTGGTTGTGTGATCTACCTCTGAAACAACCTTCAAGGTCTCATCCTAACTCTGCTCAAAACTGATGACCATCTGCAAGCCCTTGCCATAAAAGTGCTTCTAGGTGCACACAATAAAACCCTTACTCTGTTTTCAGTCTCTATTTCTCCCAGACAGATGGCCTCCTGCTTTGATTCACTCCTGGAGTGTTTTGTCACTCTGAGTCTTAATTGGGAAATTATAATGTTAGGAGATTTTAATATCAATTGGTTCTCTCCTAACACAAGCCCTTTCAAAGATGCAGTTTCAGCAGTTCACCTCACCCAGCTAGTCAAGTCCCCAACTAGAATTAACTATAAAACTGGGACCAGTACCTTACTGGATTGGGTGCTCTCCAACCACCCTGTTCATATATCAGACACAACCGTACTCCCAGATGCCTTCAGTGACCACTCCCCAGTCTTGTTTCATTGGGTGAACAAATTCTCTAATCCGCCTGCTAGAACAATTACCACCAGGGTACTCATCCATGAGCATCTTGAATCACTAAAAACTGACCTGCATAATCAGGACTGGTCAATGGTTTACACAACTAACAAGGCTGACATTGCCCTCGACCAATTCATTCATCAGTTTGATGCTACTGTATATGTGATAGGCACGCCCCCATAAAAAACATAAAATCAAAGGCCGCTGTAATCCCTGGTTTTCTCCAGATGTCCTTGAGCTTCTGAATGCTAGGGACCATCTATGGCACAGGTCTAGATCCCTGTGTAACCAGGCCAACCTCCAGAGATACAAAGCGCCTAGAAACAACTGCACAAGGGCTATTCGTGCAGCTAAAAATCAATATTATACAGAAATGCTCTCTTGGACCTGGAATGATGGCAGAACAATTTTGACAAACCTTAAAGAGGTCACTGGGAGAGACCTCAGATCTGCCTCTACCATGCTTGACATTGATGGCGGTCCCTCACTCGACCCCAAACTTATTAACACTTTTAATAATGCCTTCATGGACCTGAGTGGTGTCCTGCTATCTGGTTACTTTTCTCACCCCCTCACAAGTGACTACTCTGGGAAAGAGATTCTGCATCCTTCTCATCCTCCTTTCTACTTCAAAACCTTCTCAGCCCATGAAGCCAGGAATTACCTACTCAAGGTATTAGGGAAATCAAGATTTAGTGGTGACACCCTGGATCTTAAGTTTGTAGCCCTTACACTGGATTAAATTCTGTCACCTCTAACACATATTATTAACATGTCACTTAGATACTCTCAATTTCCTCAGAAAACGAAATCTGCCACTGTGACACCAGTTCATAAGTCTGGGGATCACACAATTACTGGGAACTTCAGGCCAATCTTTATTCTGCCCCCTCTCTCAAAAGCTCTTGAGCGTATAGTGGCTAACCAACTGGTTGAATACTTAGAAAAATATCAGCTACAATGCTCGCAACAATACAGGTTCAGAAATAGTCATAGTAACACTACAGCCCTTCTGGAGTTCACAGGCTTTATTCACCACTCCTTAGATTAAGGACATCTGGTTGGTGCTGCTTTCATTGATTTAACCAAAGCTTTCGACACAGTGAATCATGCCCTCCTGGTTGAACAGCTTACCACCATTGGTCTAGCTCATGAGAGCTTAGCCTGTTTTGAAAGTTACCTGCACAACCGTACACAGTAGGTGAAGATTGGTAACACCCTCTTGGATTGCAGACCTGTCCTATCTGGAGTTCTTCAAGGGTCCATCTTGGGTCCTCTTTTATTTAGCATTTTCCTCAACAACCTTCCTTACTCCTGTCAGGATCGTATAATTTTATATGCTGACAATGCTGTCCTGTTTACCAGTGATCCAGACCCTAAGGTTCTTGAATCTAGACTACAGAGTAATTTCATAGTTGTAGAAAGATGGTTCCAAAAGCACAAGTTAGTTATGAACTACAACAAGACTAAAACTATTCTGTTCTCCTGCTCCCAAAATAGGCACAGAACTTACCCTCTTTCTATCACCAATGAAGAGGGCTCTCCCCTTGAGCAAGTTCAGCTCTTTAAATATCTAGGGATTACTATTGACAGTACGATGACCTATGTCTATCACATTGACAACATTGCTAAGGCCGTTAACACCTGCATTGGGCTACCTTATAGGCATAAGCAATGTTTGACCCCAGAGGCTCTTAACCTGGCCATTCAAAGCTCTTTTGTCTTACTTATTGATTATGGCTTACCAATCTATGGATCAGCTACTGAAACAACTCTTCACTGCATCATAGTTGCACTCAACAAAGCATGCCAGCTCCTTACTGGCCCAACCCGTCTGTCCCATACCTGCGACATGTACGCTCAGGCTAACTGGCTCCAATTAAAAAGTAGACTCATGTACAGAACATGTTTACTGTCCAAAAAAGTAAGCTTAGGCAAAATGCCCCCAGGAGTGCAAAAGCTTATTACCCCCACTATCAACAATTGTTGCACCAGTAGCTCTACTAGCCAGATATTTAATATACCCCACTGTCGCACTTCTCTGGGACAAATGTCCTTTGCCTACTGTGCCCTGCTTTATTTCCTCTTGATTCCTTCCACTCTTTCCCCTCACCCCTCTATGGCTTTCCCCCATTCCCCTTCCCCTTTTATATCCCCTAAGCTCCCTTGCTCACTTTAAAATGCTTTGTCCAGTACCTTCTCACCTCTGACAAGGCCCCTGGGCTGATGCAGTCCATTACCTTGTTGATTATTAGATAATAGTCTGAGTCTCTTCTCATTTCCCTGTATAGGGTCATTTCATAAGACCCCACCACCTCTAATATAACCCCTTGAATTCCAGGTTTTAATCAAATATGCACCATGGCATACATTGTACAATGTCACATGTATTGGAAAATCTCTAGCTACATACTCTTGTAATGTCTTGTATAATTCCTTGTTTTGTTTGTACTCCAGCTCATACTTTCCCAATATGTATTGTTCATCTGATGTGAAACCTATGAAATGAGCTAGTTCTCAAAGGTGTTATATGAAATTTCAATAAATAAATACAATTTCCGCAGATGCGGAAAATCGCAAAAGACTAAGTTCATGAAATAGGGGTGCTAATGTGCCCAATAATGTGTATGTTGATTTATAAAAAACTAACAACAGCCACTGCAGTCATGACAAGTAAATTTAAAAGGTAGTTACAAATACAGATACATTTCATAGTTTGAGAGATATAAGTGCACCCATTTGACTTTTACAGTATTCCATGTCCAGCTTCAAAATATCACAGATTTTCCCTAGCAAAATGTGACATGTAAAACCATGGTACATTCCTTTGCTTCTATGAAGACTTTATTTTAGCTGCACTTCAGAAAATTTATGTCAAAAACTGCCTTATGTGTTGATTTTTGTTAATGAAAACATTTTCACCCAAGTTTTTCAATGCATATAAAATATCTGCTTCACTCAATTTCTGTGTGGCATGTGCAAATGTGGTGTCCAAACAAATTGCATTTTTTGCATTTTCCCAAATTTTTAGTGAAAGCATCCAGCTTTTTTTGAGTGGATAATTTTCTTTTGGGATGGGGTTTTAAAAGTATTGCAGGACATTGGTGAGAAATGGGTGTTGGCAATGCTTTTTTTAACTTAAACAGTTGTGTGGTGTCCACTGTTGCATGTGCAACATTTGGTGTCCCCATTGCATGCGCAACACTGAAGGTGCTTTTCTCTCACGTCTGATATGGAGTTATCCCACAACATAGTCCCTTTTTCATTCTTGGGTTATAGTATCTTGAAATGCTTAGCAAAATAAATTAAAAAGAAAAGTACATTTTTTTTTCAAGTTAAACACCTGTTGTGTCCACTGTTGCACGTGCAACGTTTGGTGTCCCCATTGCATGAGCAACACTGAAGGTGCTTTTCTCTCATGTGTGATATAGAGTTATCCCACAACATAGTCCATTTTTCACTCTTGGGTTATAGTATCTTGAAATGCTTACTAAAATAAAGTAAAAAGAAAAATAACTTTTTTTTTCCAAGTTAAACACTAGTTATGTCCACTGTTGCACTTGCAACATTTAGTGTCTCCACTGCACGCACAACACTGAAGGTGATTTTTCACAAATCCCTGCTAGGGAGTTATCTCATAATCTGATTCCTTTTTGACTCTTCATTCAGAGAGTCTTGACAAGCTTATTAAAATTGATCTATTGTGGATTTGAAAAATTCTCCCTCATGTCACACTTTGGTAACCTCTTTTCATGAACTTACCCATAACAGGCAAGTTGCAAAATTCTGCAAGTGCTGAAAATACACAACCTTTTTTCTACAGCTGCTGAAAATTCAGAAGTGCAGATCTGCAGCTGAGGAAAAGGCTCAGTAGGTACAACAACAGGTGATCCATATTAACTGGAGCAGCAGTCTTTGACAGTCTTCCCATAGGCAGCAGAAAGGACTCACAGTGAGACCAGCAGCCAGCCTCTCAACTGGGACCACTGCAGCACCGCTGGTGTCAGCTAGACCATGCACCACAGTGGTTGTCTAGTAATTGAAGATGGAACTGTTGGCTGTGTCTCTCCAAAGGGAGTTTATGCTGCCTGCTTCAGTAGCACTCATTGCATCATGTTACCAGCTCTGTCTATACTGCCTGTGGGGCTCCCTTATGGACTGCACTGGGTCTAGTGGTTGTGGTATGTTGCCTTCAATGAAAATGTGTGCTATTTTTGTTGTAACAACTGACACTACTATGCACTCACTGGTTTGCTGTTGCTTGGTGCCTGAATGTCCACTATAATTGTATCCCAATTGTTGGTACACTGCATCTTGCTCAGGAAGAGTTACACTTCACTCTCTGTGGTGCAGCATGTCTGCAACATTTTTTCTGTGAATGTGAGAAACACGCTGGCTGAGAATAGACTTTAAGGGGATATGCCATACTTTTCAATTACTTTTTTTCCCCCTCAGGAACTTCCGTAGCTGCACTTTTTTGCACAGTCCCCAGTGTATTTTTCCTCAGCTGCAGACGTTTTATGTATACCACTCTTAGGGACTTGCAAATGGTTTTGCACCTTCAGAGTGTTTTGAGAATCCAGCCCTGTATCTGCTCAACCTGTAGCAACTCTAATAGAATTTGTCTTCTGAATGCATATAGAATAGTTTGCTCTGATAATGTTGCCAGTGTCAGGCAGTCAACCAAAGAGACAGGGAGTGGATTACAGTACTTGAAATTCCAATATACACCCTTCCCCCCATACTCTGTAGTCACATCTGAGGGGGAGGGATATCTATAACTGTGTCCATGCTTGAGACTTCCTAATTTAAAGAAAGCTATTCTGGTTTCCACCTGTATCTCCTTGCAGTGCAAAGAATACTGTCATGCCACACACACACACAGTCACACACACACACACACACACACACACACACATAGACACACACACACACACACACACACACACACGCACATACACACATAGACAAACAGGTTTGAATCCCAATAGCACCATCTCAAGCAAGTCACTTGATTTCTCTATGAATTGCCTCTGTCACCATGACCTTTTTTCTGTAATCCCCTTAACTGAACCTCTCTCAACTTCATTTAAGATATGATGTGCTACTTATTGATCATGGGAGATACCAGGACCTGACAACAGATTAGCAAGGAAAACTACCAGCATTGAACCACTACACTGGGAGCTTGTTATGCTCTTTTGATCTTTTACCTTTGATTAGTTATTCTTAGCTGTTCTGTTGTTTTTTTCCCCCTTCAGATATGTTCTGGATTGATTATCTATTGTACTTTAAGCCTGCAGGTAGTAACACAGTCTAATGACATCACCATCTCTGGAATTCCATTACAGGTGTCCACTAATCATTATGTGAAACACACATCTGAGATGGATGATTGGGTGAGGGGAGGGACAACTAGTCACTAAGGATTTTTTTAGATGCCAGGTGGGTGATCAGGTTGGGGGAAGGACCACTAGCCACCAGGGAGTTTGTTTACAGATGGGGCAGATGATCAGGTGAGGGAATGGGACCGCTAGATATCAGGGAATTTTTGTTTCGTATGGGGTAGGTGATCAGGTGGGGGGAAGGACTGCTAGACACCAGGGAATTTTGACAGTGGACATACAGTACTTCTTTTTTAAAACTTGTATCTGGTCCTTTTTGTTTTTGTGAAATTCATTTCTCTTCATTCCCCTAAAACCAATTACTGTATATATCAATTGCCATGTTTTATTTCAGAAACCCTGTCAGAAATGTTCAGTCATGTTCATTTGACGGCAGAGACTATGGCCACTGGGTCAACCAGTATAGCCAGGTCCATTGATCCTGCTATCAAAAAGTTTGAGAAAATATTAGAGGAGGTGTTAGAAGTTTAAAGCTCAATATCCGTGCAGAAAAATGAAATATGAGACTTAACTCTGAGGGTGTTTCACACAGAAAATACACAGTGGCATATAAACATGCAGAACAACTGTAAGGACACTGAACTACATAGCACTGTTGTGGCATATGATTGATGACCTGGAGTGTCAGGGTTTCAGGAGAAACAACCACATTGTTGAAGTGCTGGAGGGGGTAGAAGGGAAAAGTGTTGGTTACTTTGTTTAGCATTTGCTTACAGACCTTTAACATCTCAAAAACCTGCTCTTTGAAATGCAGCTGGCACACTGCACCCTGGCACTGAGACTGTGGACTGGAGAGAAGCTCAGATCTATTCTTGCCCTGTTTCTAAATTTTGTGATAGAGAAAGGTCCCTTAATTTGGTATGAGCATAGAGTTACCAAAATGATTCTGTCAAACTTAATAAAAATAAGGGCTGTGTTTACTGAGGTGTGGTGCTCTGGGGTGGGTAATTGGGTAAGGGGAGGGACAACTAGCCACCAGGGAAATGTTTTAGAGGTTAGGCAGCTGATCAGGTGGGAAGAGGGACCAGTAGACATCAGGGAACACTTGATTGCTTTGTGTTAAATTATGGTGCTTATTTTAGTTAAGCTTTCACTTTGAGAAGGGACATCCTGCCACCTTACATATGGTGTTGACCTGTTCACCAGAAAATAATGTTCAAAGGGGAGAAATAGTTTTTTGAAAAATGACAAATACTGTACTGTCAAACATTACTGTCATATGGCAGCTGCTTAAAGTTGAGACTGGCAGGGATAATAAATCAAAATATGAAAAGTTGTGTAGAACTGAATCATCATAGATAGGAGGCATTTCTCTTTTGGTCATGACGGAAAGCAACTGTCTGGGTGATTTCTTTTTGTGCAGCAGTACTCTTGTTTCCAATACTTTTGTAGTTCTTTTCTGCTTAGAAGAAAAATATAATTCAGCTTTAATGCTTGTAAAAATCTATTTTCCCCCAAGTGAAATGTGTCCTAATGTTAAGAGCTAGACACACAATACTGATTTTGGTTGCAAACATTTTGCATTTAGACTCTTTATCTGAAGGTCACAAGCTTGTATCCTGACTACTAGAAGCCAATTTGCCATAGCTCCAGAGGTAAGAGATTAAAAATCTTGCAATATAACAGGACTTTGATGAGCTATTATGAGACTGCAGGTTCGATTTGGCCCATATATTAATTCACATATTTTTACAACTACAGTAGATTTCAAGTAGTACAGTAGGTATGAAGTATACTTTTAATAGCGCTTCAACTTATTGTCTGCGCTTACTAAAATTAATGCCCACACCTTTTCTTTCTATAAACATGACTGCAGGTGCAGTGTGCGTGTGTGTGTGTATTATACACATACACTGTAAATGCACCTTCCTAAGTTGGTAATCAAAATGACATTACAAATCACACATGATGCACTTATAAAATAGCACATATAAAATTAAAAATCCCAAGGCTGTGCTTTGAAGCAGACTGGATTCTATCAGTGTTTAGCACTTCTAGAATAAAAGTAGTGGTTTGCACCACTGCTTGTCAATATTTGCAATGATCTGTTTGGCTAAATACAGGCATCCCTCCTTTGTTTTCTATATTACTATTATTACATATCACCAGGGATGCTGGAAAATTGCGGGCGTGAATTCTACGCATTTTCCATGGTTTTATCCTCCCTCCGTGACTCTACCGCGATATTGCATGCTCTGGTGGTGGTCTGTGGCTCTCTGGCTCTCTTTCTTTAGCCACATTGTGTTGTCTTGTGCTGCCATCCCCCCCAGTGCTTTGTCCAACTCCATCCCCCTCCAGTAAGACTGTTCCACCCCCCTGTGATGTCATTATGGGGTGGAAACATCACACATCCAGTCAGGGGCTCCTGACTAAAAAGTTCGCGTGCTTTGCCTGCTTTGTGTTCCCCTCAGGTCCACCTAGCCTTTAAAATACAGTGGACTGGGGGACAGAGTGCTTTATTACCTAGCGATTCAGTCCACTGGCGCGAAGACAGAGAGCTAGCTAGCGAGAGGGAGACAGAGTGAGCGAGCGAGCAAGCGAGCGAATGGAGAGGGAAGGAGCAGCGAGTGAACAGAGAAGGAGAGAGCAAGCGTAGCCCTGCATCACAGAGATCCAGCCAAGACCAGAGATCAATCACAGGACCAGCGCTACATAGAAAACGCAAGCTGCAGCTAAATTGCCTTTGGGGACCAACCTGAAGCAAAGAGCACTTCCGGTCCACTAGCAGCTTGGGAGCATAATAAAAATTGCTGTCTGCTTTACCTGTTGCCTGCATTCTGCCATCTGAAGGGGGACAACAGAAAATTCTGCCCAGAAGGCTTTCCCCTGGTTCCCAGTCTGCATCTGGTAAGTGAGTTACTTTGCTGGCTAGTTTGGGATGGGTGGGGTGGGAGGCACATGTTGGGTTTGTTGGCACATTTCTGAAGTGTTCTGTGTAAACAGGCAGGCATGTGCACCAGTCTTCCAGGTCTGTGCCATGCTCCTGTGGTCTGGCATCTAGGGATGGACTGGTAGACTGGCCCACATACTGACCTCAGTGGATGCTGGCACAGAACTAATTTTTCTGCATGTGTACCAGTCTGCCAGAAGTGGCCATACTCCTGTGGTCTGGTCGGTGGAGGGTTGGGCCTGGTGGACTTGGTACACTTGCAGGAAAAAATTGTTCTGGCCTCGGGTGAAGGTGGGCATGGGGCGGACGTGCAGGCTGGCCCAGAACAATTGTTTTCTGCATGTACTGCAGTCCATGAGAGCCCGTGCCAAGCTCCTGTCACTTGTTGTTGATGGTCGGTGGAGGGTCGGCCTGGCGGACTTGGTACACTTGCAGGAAAAAATTGTTCTGTCCTCGGGTGATGGTGGGCATGGGGCGGACATGCAGGCTGGCCCAGAACAATTTTTTTCTGCATGTGTACCAGTCCGCCAGGCCCATGCCAAGCTCCTGTCACTTGTTGTTGATGGTCAGTGGAGGGTCGGGCCTGGCGGACTGGTCCACATGCAGGAAAAAATTGTTCTGGCCTCGGGTAATGGTGGGCATAGGGCGGACGTGCAGGCTGGCCCTGAAAAATTTTTTTCTGCATGTGTATCAGTCCACCAGGCCTGTGCCAAGCTCCTGTCACTTGTTGTTGATGGTCGGTGGAGGGTCGGGCCTGGCGGACTGGTCCACATGCAGAAAAAAATTGTTCTTGCCTCGGGTGATGGTGGGCATGGGGGCGGACATGCAGGCTGGCTGAGACAATTTTTCTGCATGTACCAGTCCACCAGGCCATGCAACTCCTGTCACTTGTTGTTGATGGTCGGTGGAGGGTCGGGCCTGGCGGACTTGGTACACTTACAGGAAAAAATTGTTCTGGCCTCGGGTGATGGTGGGCATGGGGCGGACATGCAGGCTGGCCCAGAACAATTTTTTTCTGCATGTGTACCAGTCCACCAGGCCCATACCAAGCTCCTGTCACTTGTTGTTGATGGTCGGTGGAGGGTCGGGCCTGGCGGACTGGTCCACATGCAGGAAAAAATTGTTCTGGCCTCGGGTGATGGTGGGCATAGGGCGGACGTGCAGGCTGGCCCTGAACAATTTTTTTCTGCATGTGTCAGTCCACCAGGCCCGTGCCAAGCTCCTGTCACTTGTTGTTGATGGTCGGTGGAGGGTCGGGCCTGGAGGACTGGTCCACATGCAGAAAAAATTGTTCTGGCCTCGGTGATGGTGGGCATGGAGGCGGACATGCAGGCTGGCCTCAGAACAATTTTTTCTGCAGTACCAGTCTGCCAGGCCCGTGCCAAGCTCCTGTCACTTGTTGTTGATGGTCGGTGGGGGGTCGGACCTGGCGGACTGGCCCACATGCCAAAAAATAATTGCGGCAAGCATGACTGTGTTGGCAGGGTTGCCATGTACCAGCCCATGACATTACTGCATGTCATGCTGGGGGGAAAGGAACTGGGGAAGAACCCCCCTCTGGAGGATAATGGAGATGATGGGCACTCCTGCGGCATGGGTGGCTCACATCACATCCCACTGCCAGCCCAGCTCACCGTGATCTCCCTAGGTGCCAACACATAGGCTGCACGGATCTCAGTCATGCCAGAGGTCTGGGGTCTGGCTTACAGCACTGCAGGTGGGGAGATCCAGTCAGGGGGTTCAGGCAAGGAGTGAGAGGCCTCCGCCCAGTGAGTACCCTGGAAGGATGCCCTGTCCTCCAGGGTGCATAAAGAGTCTTAAAAAAAAAAAAAAGTCATCCATTTTATTTAATAGCAACAGTGCTTGCAGGAATCAAGAATCAATCATCAATTTTATTTAATGTAACAGTGCTTAAAGAAGTCAAGAATCTATCGTCAGTTTTATTTAATTGTAACAGTGCTTGCATGAATCAAGAATCAATTTTACTTAATGTAACAGTGCTTGCAGGAATCAAGAATCAATCATCAATTTTATTTAATGTAACAGTGCTTGCAGGAATCAAGAATCAATCATCAATTTTATTTAATGTAACGGTGCTTGCAGGAATCAAGAATCAATCATCAATTTTATTTAATGTAACAGTGCTTGCAGGAATCAAGAATCAATTATCAATTTTATTTAATGTAACAATGCTTTAAGAAATCAAGAATCAATCAATTTTATTTAATGTAACAATGCTTTAAGAAATCAAGAATCAATCAATTTTATTTAATGTAACAATGCTTTAAGACATCAAGAATCAATCATCAATTCTATTTAATTTTAACAGTGCTTGCAAGAATCAATCAACATCAATATGTCTCAGCCAAATGCCAAGCGTCTGCGTCTGTCTCACGAGGAGGCCAAACAGCTCCATCTATCCTACACTGTGCGCGCCATTGATCGGGTCGCTCTGTATCCTGGTGATCTGTATGAGGATGGGGGCCAGCTGTTCTGCAAGTTCTGCTGTCAAGCCGTGGATTATCTTCGCAAGCATACAATTGACCTGCACATGAGAACACAAAAACATGTGGATCGGAAAGCTGCAGCAATGAAGAGAAAACAAGATGGTATGTATACAGTATTTATACACAAGTGTCACATTTATCTCTCTGTGCGTGGGTGAGTGTGTGGGTGGGTGTGTGGGTGGGTGAGTGTGAGTGGGTGAGTGTGAGTGGGTGAGTGTGCGGGTGAGTGGGTGAGT
The DNA here is from genome assembly GCA_016271365.2 of Neoceratodus forsteri. Lineage (NCBI taxonomy): Eukaryota > Metazoa > Chordata > Ceratodontiformes > Ceratodontidae > Neoceratodus > Neoceratodus forsteri. The sequence goes on along the minus strand of CM057459.1, from coordinate 1,283,912,532 downwards.
GTGCGGGTGAGTGGGTGAGTGTGCGGGTGAGTGGGTGAGTGTGCGGGTGAGTGGATGAGGGTGCGGGTGAGTGTGAGGGTGAGGATGAGGGTGCAGGTGAGTGTGAGGGTGCGGGTGAGTGTGAGGGTGCAGGTGAGTGTGAGTGTGCAGGTGAGTGTGAGTGTGCGGGTGAGTGTGTGGGAGGGTGTGTGGGTGTCGGGTCTATCACTTTTTTACATTACCTTTTTTTTTCCCACTTTACAGGCAGTACCATACAACGACAGCAGTCACTGGCGTCTTGTTTATCGAGAGCAACATCAGCCGCTGAGGATCGTAAAGAATTTGTCCTGGACTTCGTAAGATGTCTGACACATGCAGACATTCCTCTGGAAAAAGCTCCAGCCTTCGAACAGTTCCTCTACAAATACACAAAACATGGTGGAAGTTTTCCTGGGTCCGCACAGCTACACTCTACATACCTTCAGGAGCTTCGCCCAAAGCATGAGGACTATGTAAGAAAGCTGGTTGAAGACACTGACCTCTACTTAATATTGGATGAAACTACAGATGCCTGTGGACATAGCGTTTTTGGAGTTCTGGCACAGCCTCTGACAAGGGTCAATGAACAGCCGGTGTTGATAGGACTTGAGTTTTTGGATTGTGTGAATCACACCACTGTCTCCCAAGCTGTGCTTCGTATTTTAAATGAGAATGGCATAAATTTTGACAAGGTGTTTGCGATTGCCACAGACAGTGCCAGCTATATGCAGAAAGCATTTAAAACTATTCTTTCCGGCATATTCCCGAACGCTGTGCATGCAACTTGTATTGCACATTTGCTAAATTTGGTTCTGGAACTCTGATCCACAGTATTGGAAGACCTTAATACTGTGGTCAGCTTGATCAAAAGGTTTCTGTCAGGCCCCATGTGGCGCCATCAATATTTAGAATTTCTAGAGGCAAAGGATGGCATTGTTCCAAAGATGCCTGTATATGCTGTGCTGACCGCTGGTGCTCCTGGGTAAAGGCAGTCAATTATCTGGCTGACTATCTGACTCGTGGTGGACTTCATAAACAGTACTTCGTCAGATGCAGCTTCATTTAAAAAACTCAAAATGCTGTTGTCAAGTAGACTTGATGTGCTTGTGGCGCAAGCCACATTTGTGTCGGAACACTCCAGCGAGCTTGTGCAACTCATCAAGAGCTGCAGGCAACAACGGTACCCAAGGGCACAGCATTTTTCATGACTGAATCACCTACACTTATTTTTGATTTCTGTGCCACAGCTGGCATAGGCGATACAGGCCTAAGACTGTGGAAAACTTCAGTGTGCCAAGAGGGCGAGAGAGCTGCCTGTGTTCATCTGTTCCAACAAGTGATGTTGGAGAGCAGTCAAAACTGGACAATGTCATCAAAGGACACCCCTCAATGCATGTTTTCCAGGCAGCCCGTGTCTTTGATCCGCTACAATTTTCTATGCTGGACAAACAAAAAGACAGCTATATCACTGGCATACGGGCTTGCAGACATTTCACCCTTTGGTGGCATGCTTATACAAATGCTGCCGAAGTTAGTACCACCAGACTTTGAAATTGCAGCCTGGTGGAGTCTCAGTCACCATCGGCAGCAAACTGGCAGCCTTGGCAAACACATTACATTTGATGCCTGTCAGCACTGCCGACATAGAAAGAACATTTTCTGTTTACACAGACCTCTGAAGGACAATAGAAGAACTCTAAAAGAAAATAATGTAAAATTGCTGTTAATGCTAAAATACAACAAACATTTTTAAATATTGCTGAATATTATGCTTGCATTATTTCAGTTGGTTGGCAAGCCAAGCAGAAGACCGGGTTTCAGAAGGAGGTTAAGGGAGCAGCCCAGGTTCACACAGTATACTAGTGGAGATTGTGGGAATCCAATCCTTGTCTGCCAGATATACTACACTCGGGGCTATACAGACAGCCCAATATGTACTTTTTAGTAACTGTTTTCTGCTGGTTCAAGATAGGGGGACCTCGGTGACAGCGAAAATTGGGGAACAAATTATGTAACTTTTTGTGCGTGTGTAAACGTGTTCATTTTTTAGGTGTTTGGCTGGGGTTATGCATTTGGGATGGAGTTTCTAATTGTTTGCTTTTATATTTTTTTTGTAATAGTTTTATGGTGGGTGGATTGTGTAAAATGTGGTGTTTGCAAAGAATAAAGTGTGTGTGCTTTTAAAATAATGTGTGGCTTTTTGTATATCAAAATCTGAACTATTTGACTAACATAAGTGGCACTGCGCGTGCTCCGCAACTTTCCGCAGTTTTGACCCCAAAAGTCCAGCAAGTTTGTCCACATTTCTCCGCAATTTTCCAGTGCCCCTGCATATCACCATAACTTATTTTACAGATGTGCCCCATGTGCTGAGCATGAGCAACAGCAGCAATGACAGCATAGAAAGGCACACTGAACCCCACATTCATCATCTGTGTGTTACTGCACCTGTAGACACTGAGCAGATGGAGCAGTTTGCATAAAATATAGAACTGAGGACATGTTCCTTTACAAGACAGTATATAGTAAAGCTATTTGTAAAAGGGTTTATGTTTCAGTCTTTTAATGTTACCCAAACCCCACAAAAAATTGAATGCAACAAAGATATAAATGTAAAAAAAAGTCAAAGGCATTCTAGGAACTTACTAATGGACATTCTGAAGTTAATTTCTGCTTTAGCTGAAGGTTATGTTGCATCGTAAAGGGAGGACATAGATTGCCAGACAGAATTAAAGAATGATACACCGTACCCATATGCCAAGGGAAATAATTGAGAACACAGGAACACTCTGAAGACAGAGTATTCAGTGCTGCAATGTTACAAAATAATGTTACCAGAAAGTTACACAATGTTGTTTTTAATTGCCCAAGCAGGGATACGAAACTGCAGTTGTTTTGTTTTTGCATTTCAGGTATATCCCTAAACAGAGTTCATCATCTTGGTATACATTCTGTACGAGCACAAATAAGTTAGGAATAGGGAAAACATTTCTGTAGTCATCTCTATCGATTTTCACATACTGCAATGAAATGTCACTTCATGGTAGTATTCCTGAAACCACATTTGCAATGCTACTTTGCAGTACAAAGTATTAAGGGAGTCTGATGGATCATTTTCATTGATGTACAGTATGTTCCTCAGCTGCAGACAAACATACTCTCTGATCGGTATATATCAGATAAATGAATGGATTTTTTTCTATGGTAAACCCTCATTGGCAGCCAATTCTGATAAATAGTTCAGATGTCAGCACAGAATCCCCATTTCCCTTGTGATTGCTCAAACATTATAAAACATTTTTAATTTACACTTTTTTGCCATTCTCTCTGTGGCTTGGGGTGCTACCTATGGTTCCCCCAAGTCCAATTAGTCTTGCAGCTCCCTCGCCTTCTCCAAGTCCTGGTGCTCTATCCCTTCCTCTGGTCTGTGCTATGGCCACATCATGGCGGGTACATACCCCACCACTGCAGAAGCCAAGGGTCAGGATACAGATGGAGCAACTTGGAGTCAGTGTGGCAAGGCGCAGTTGGACCGCCATCATACAGTGCACCAAAGAATTATTTTATTAGTACATTCCCTGGTCCCCCTCGGCCCACATATGCAATGGCACCAATGACACTACCATGAGTGCTCCAATGCATCATGCATCAGACGCCACCCATGCTGAGCCTCTATTTGAGCTGCCACATGCCATGACCCTCAACCACCACAAGAAGTCAACACAGCCGTGGCTTCCCCATCCCTTCCTCCCTGGAGAAGGAGAGCAGTCACTAGGATGCTCAATCCTTCTCCCTCCCTGCCAACACCCGACAACCCAGGCCTGCTCCTGAAACCATGTCACTGGTGTGGTGCAAGGTGTGGCATCCAGTGCCTCAACGCTCAGCACCACTGGGCTGGTCCTTATAAAACATTTTAATATAAGTTGACCATATTAACATAACTGCAAAAAGCCTTGCATAAAAAAACACCTTACATGTCACATAGACAAATAAGCTACTACTAGAAACATGTACTTTCCCTTGAGATGTTGATGTTTTGTTCTTTCTAGGGTTTCATTATATGGTGCATTTAGATTTAAAAAAGCCTGGTCTCCTTTTTTGTCTCCACATGTAGTCTTCCCCTCTGTGGGGCAGCTGTTGAAATGCAGTATGTTCTCTGCATCAAATTAATGTTTAGGAGGGATGGGGGGAGAGAGAGAGAGCAAGAATAAACAAATAGTACAATGTAATTCTCCATGAGTTTCTAGACACTCTGAAACTGAGGCATACTGAGTCTTTTCTGGTAAATACTGAATACAGTATATCTCTGAAAATAAATGATTCACTGTTATTAAAGTCAGTTTGGATCTGTTACAAAGGATTTTGTCAAGGCACTGAAATGTGTGGATAAATGCTCTAATTCTGTGAAATGATTTTTTTTTTCAGGCAAGATGTTCCTTGTGGATAACTCACCTTTTTGCTTTACTGTAGGGAGGGACTATTTATTTTTGAGGGGGCAGAGTTGCTCTGAGTTTCAATGTGCAGGGGCATGGATAAGTTCCCAAAGTATCTCTTACTGTAGGAAGGTAGCATGGGGTTCCCTCTTCCATTTTTTTACATTCAAGGGGTTCTCTTTTCTGATGAGAATGAGTTTATCAATAGATAAACTCTTCTTAATGTGAGTCATGCAAAGTAAATTAACCTGGGAATATATATTGGGTTCAAAGACAACAGCACAGAAATTGCAGCCATCTGTTAAAAACACCATTGGGTATAACCACTGATTCATTTTTAAAGTTGACTTTATACTGTACATCTGTAACTGTAAACATTAATTTGCAATGGTACAGTAAATTGATAGTGATAATAGCAAACTGACTTTTTACATTTACAAGCAACAGTTACTAGTGTTCTTTAATCATTATTTTCTTATTATGTAATATTATGATTTCTGTTCTTGATTATATTTTTTTAACACCCAAATATTTATTTTACAAATCTTAGAATCACCTAGGTGGTTGCTTTGTAACCTATAAAAATCCAATATTGTTTTTAGTTATGGTGGCTCAAAATGAAGCTTTATTCTTCCCAAAATGTCTGTAAGATGTAGTTTGCAGTTATCAACAACAAAACTAGGCATAAACCTATTTTTTTTCCATTTCATTTCTTACGGTGAGATCCCTGGTGTTAACATTTTGTTAATAAGCTCTTGACACATCCACGTCAATGAAACTTAAACATCTTGATACATTGCTGTACAGGTTTAGTATCTGACATTTGTTCTAGCAGCCTCCTTAGTCTTGATACAAAAAAATACCATTTGCCAATTTGAAATAAAATAAATTAATGTGTATGTACATACTCTAATAAATTTATGAATGATAATAAGAAAGGATTGTGTGAGTTGATCACCCATCATGCTTTTATAGTTTTTACTTATGTCTGTCATCCTCATTTTAAAATATTAAGCAAAAACTATCCAGCTTCTTATGCATGCTTAACATTCTAAACATAATGGGCTAGATATTCAAAGGCATTGCACCTGGTGCAACTGAGTTGCACCAGCACAGCCCCAGAAATGTGCCTAGGGCAATATTCAACTGAGGGACTTGCACAGTGCAAGTCCCAATGCGCCGAGGCGCAAAGATAATGTATGCGGCACATCCCCAGGGGGCGTGCTCATGCACATGCAGAACATCCCGATATTCAGCTCAGGATGTGTGGTGCATATGCCTGCACAATCCTGGAATGCACTGCATATTGATGCCCACAGTTGAGCCTGAGAAAAATGGCTCAGATGGTGGCCACCCACAGATGAACTGCTGTACTACAAGGTGCAACAAAGCAGTTGCCAGTCATGGGTGGCCACCCACCCACCCAGCGCACCATGTAGAAGCACCCATATCATCCCTGGTAGTCTAGTGGCATCCCCCTTTCCTCCCTCCCTGTAGCCATGATCACTAGGAATAAAATATTAAAATAATCCTAATAGTCTAGTGGCAACCCCTCCCACCCTGTAGCCATGATCGCTAGAAATATAATTGTAAAATAACCCTGATAGTCTAGTGGCATCTCCCTCCAACCCTGTAGCCACAATCTCTTGGAATAAAATAGTACAATAACCCTGGTAGTCTAGTAGCAACCCCCACCCCTCCCAATGCTCAAATCTCTAGCAATGTACAACACTATACATCCCTGGTGGTCCCACCTCCTCTCCCATAACCCCATTCACTGATCCTATATTGATCCCTCCCTGAGTAGTCCAGTGGGAAGCCGCCACCCCCAACCCACAGGACCCCAGTCTGCAGTCCCCCATCAGCAGTGGCAGCAGCATACCCACCCACATACCTCAATTGTTGCCCACCAACTGATAGCTACAGTATGATCCGCAATCCCATTGGTCCACACTGTGCAGTGCATACTGTACTAGTCATTCACAAATATATCAGTGAATCTTCATTCGCATATTTGTGAATGACTAGTACAGTATGCACTGTGAGCCCATTGATCCACACTGTAGACCAATGAGATTCCAGACCATACTGTAGCTGTCAGTTGGCAGGCAGCCATGCAGGTATGTAGGTGGGTATGCTGCTGCACACTACTAATGGGGGGGAGCTGGGTGTACTGGGGGTCCTGTATAGGTGGGGGTGCCACTTGACCACCAGGGAGGGGATCTGAATGTAGGATCGATGAGCAGTGTTACAGGAGTGATTGCTGTACATTGCCGGTGATCAGAACATCAGGAGGGGTTGGGGTGCCACTAGACTACCAGGGTTATTGTACAGTTTTATTTCAAGTGATCAAGGCTACAGTGTGGGAGGTGGGTGCCACTAGACTAGCAGGGTTATTTTAAATTATATTTCTAGTGATTGTAGCTACAGGGAGGGAGGGGGGTACTGATAGACACCCTCTGGCAGCACCACATGCTGTGCAGGGTGCCGTGCACATTTCGCTGGCCAGCCCAGCACAAGTCATACAAATGGGGCCATAATGACATGCAAATAGCCCCATTTGTACCTTGCATACATCACTGCTCTATTTGCATACTGCCAGCTGAATATCAGGAATATGCACACAGTGTAGCTCTGTTGCACTGGTGCAGTTCCCATCCCTGGCATTTGGCCCTGTCTGGGGGGATGCACCAGCACATGGTATTTATGCAGTATGCATTACCTGTTATATTCAGAGGAGATGCAATCTTGCTCGTCTCCTTCAAATATATCCCTGAGTTGCACCAGTGCAACACAGTTGTACTGTGCTACCACATGTGCCATTGCCGGGCACAATTCTGAATATCGAGGCCTCCATGTATTTTAATGGACAAGCAACTATGTATCTGTCAGTATGGTAAAAAGGTGTCTGTTTTGGATCTGGTGCAGGCTGACCACATCATTATGCATACATCACAGATGCTATTAACAGTATCCATATACATTTATGGTGTTTGTGAGGTATGAGGGGTGGGGTTGGGATGGAGGGTGGGGGAGTGGGCAAAGCATCACCAGGTCATCATGTCCCCACATAAGGCCATGTGTACTGAATCGCTATAGATATATATATATATACAGTATACATGTACAGTATACTGTGTGTTATAAAGATGTGTTATAAAGATTTTATCTTGTATCTGAACCATAAATATTAATGTTTATGATAATATCCTACAGGTATTCATGTGAGCTTATAATACATTATTTGATTGCATTATATTCTTTGAAAAATCAGAAACATTTATAAAGAAAAAAAGGAAAAAGAATGAACCCAGCAGAAACTGCTCAGGGATTTGAGTATGTTTGTTTGAAAACTTATGCAGGACTTGTGCATCCCTTCTCTAATCCCTTTATTAAGCGTTATTTTAGGATCTAAAAAGATTCAAAAGGAGCCGGGGCTTGAATTGAGGTGCAGTGGCCCCACTGTGTCAATAGACTTAAGGAGTGTCTCTCAGCTGATTCTTGGGCTCTGGGCTTTGTTGTGTCTGTTCTGACTGGGGGCAGACTTGCCAAGAGCCCCTGATGGAAATCAAACCACACACACCAAGTCTCCAGGACACCAGCAGCTTAGAGGAAATGTCAATTAGTCCAGTTAGATGTTGCTTTTGATTTTCACAGTAACATAGAAGCATAAACTAGATTTATGTGCCTATCCCATCCATGCCAAAATTCTGTTTCTGTCTTGGCATAACAAATGGCAAAAAGATATAGGTTTCAGAGTCAACCTCCAGGATCTCTAAGTTAAATGATGATTTCTAACTACAGTATATGAGTTACAGTGGAATCAATTGGAATAGGTCACTTCATTTAGTTACGTGGGTGTTCTACTACACCCACATTTGACATAGTATAATAATTTCAGAAAGGGCAGGACTTGTGCATCCTTTTTCTAACACCTTTATTAAACTTTATTTTATGACATGTCTGTCTTCCAGGAATATAGACAAGTCAATACTTTCTGCAAAAAGTGAATTTTGTAAATTTGCTCTACTGACATCTGCTAGAGACCCTAGGAGATTTTGATGAAACATTAAAAATATAGTTAGTGGCTCCTCTAAAGGTTATATTACTGATATGCTCATTGGTGATATAAATTGCAGCAGTGTCTTAACAATTGCTAATGCATTTAACACACAGTTCTCTGACCTGACCTGTCTGTTTATACCTCCCTATTTACCTCCCTCCATGGGTAGGATTCATTTGACAGCTCTCAACGTAGATCTGTCTCTCCCCCTCCTCTGTACTTCAAGACAGTGGGCTGGATTATCAAAACACTCTGAAGGTGCAAATCCATCTGTAAGTCCCCAAAAGTTCAGCAGTTGCAGGAAAAAATAGGACATTGCATTGAGTGGTATACACAAAACTTCCACAGCTGTGGAAAAAATATACTGTGGACTGGGGAAAAAAGTGCAGCTGTGGAAGTTCCTGAAGAAAAAAAAAGCCATTGAAAATATGGCATATCCCTTAAAGGTTATTCTCAGCCAGTGTTTTTTTTTTTTTTTTTTGCAGTTGCGGAAAAAATGTTGCACACATGCTGCACCACAAAGGATGAGGAGTAACTCTCCTGAGCAAAATGGAGTGTACCAACAATTGAGATACAATTATAGTGGAGGTTCAGGCATCAAGCGATAGCACACCAGTGGGCATATAGCAGTGTCAGTTGTTACAACAAAAGTAGCACACATTTTCATTGAAAGGCAACAGACCACAACCACTAGACCCAGTGCAGCCCATAAAGGAGCCCCACAGACAGTAGAGGCAGAGCTGCAGAGAGTGCTACTGAAGCAAGCAACATAAACACTCTAGGGAGAGACACAACCATCAGTTACAGAGAGTCACTGTGGTGCATGGTCCTGCTGGTATCAGTGGTTCTGCAGTGGTCCGAGTTGAGGGACTGGCTGCTGATCTCACTGTGAGTACTTTCTGCTGCATCTATAGCAAGACTGTCAAAGTCTGCTGCTCCAGTTAATATGGATTACCTGCTGTTGTGCCTGCTGAGCCTTTTCTACAGCTGTGGATCTGTACTTGTGAATTTTCAGCAGCAGCAGAAAAAATGTTGCTGATTTTCAGCAGTTGTGGAATTTTGTAACTTGCATCTTTTGCAGTTTTCCACAACTGCAGAACTTTTGTTTGTGACTATGCCACAACTAAATTTTTGCAGTGCTACAAGCCATTTTCCTCAACTACAGAATGTTTGGCTCTCTTTGAGAATCCATCCCCATGTCTGCAAGGGAGATACAAAGACTCCTTGCAAGCCTCTCCCCAAACTCCAGTGCTGGGCTTGACAATATGAAGCCCAAACCTATTTGCCTTGGCATCCCTTTTCTTGCCATACCTACTGCACATATATTTAATACATCCCTTATTCATGGATCAATTCCTAACCTATGGAAGGTTGCTAGGGTTGTGCTAGTATTTAAACAAGGCAATCCAAAAAACCTCAAGAACTGCTGACCAGTAGCTATCCTATCAGCTATTAGCAGGCAATTAGAACAAGTGGTAGCATCCCAGCTCTCAGACTATATACAGAGTCATGAACTTCTATCCCCTGCATCACATGGCTTTCTTAAGGGCTCTTGTACCTCCTCTGCCCTTGCTAAGGTTACAGTAAAGCCCACCAGGAAGAAGCACAATGTCACAGGTTTCCTGTATGACAAACGGGATTAACTCCCATTTAAATTGCATTGTTTGCTGCAGTACCGCTAGTGCAGAATTCTGCAGAATTGGGCTTCATCCTGGTGGGCTTCACTGTACATCAGAAGTTAGGGTAGCCATGGAATAAGGTAAATTGACTGAAGCAATTTTCGTAGATCTCGCCAACGCCTTTGATTTGGTTGACCATACCCTCCTGTGCTGTAAACGTCAGTGTTTTGGCTTGTCAGCTCCTGCCCTAGCATGATTTACAAACTGCTTACAAGGGAGGCAGCATCTTGTTAGGTTCAGCAGGGTTTTTCTGAGCCCACTCCTGTCAATACTGGGGTCCCACAGGGATCTATACTGGGTCCCATTCTTTTCTTCTTGTTTCTTAATGATTTACTCCTTGTGCTGGCACATGGTTGTACAATTTTATATGAGGGTGCCTACTGTTCCTATTTAATTCAGATGACATTAGTGTCATTAACTCTCAACTAAAGGCTGACTTTGGTAACATACAGTCTTGGCTACTGGTGAACAAGCTAGCCCTAAATCATAAAAAACACAGGCTAAACCTAAAAAAAAAAAAGAATAGGCTAAAATCAAAGTGTTTCCTGTGCCTCCAAGAGTCACTGATGCTGATGGATCCCTTGTGAGGGTCATTGACTCCTTTAAACACCTGGAAGCCACCAACAACCCTCAGCTTGACTACTGTCTGCACATTCAAAATATGAGCAAGGCTGCTAATAGTAAGCTGGGCTTGGTTTTAACAGGAAAAAAGCAGTCTTACATTAGCAGTGAGTCTTACCCTGGCTAAAGGTATACTCCTCCCTACATTCTATTATGAGCTTTTAGCCTTCACTCAGGCCACCAAATCCAGTCTGTCAAAATGGGATGTTGCCTATATTAACATACGTTGTTTTGCCCTTTCTGTCCTCCCCCCTGACTCACTTATAATTGTGAGCTATATAACAAACTTGAATCTCTCTCTCCAGGAATTCATCAGACTTTTGTGTTGGGCTGCTTCACTGACAAAGTAGTTACAACAGCTACTCCTCCAGTCCTTGTGGAGCTTTTTAAGCTTGCAAGCTTTACATACCTACTAAGGTCAAATGCCTCTTCAGTGTTCCATGTTTCAAAAACCTGTACATTGGTAGGTGATCAGGCATCTGCTGTCTGTACAACTAGGCTATGAAACTTCTTTACTGTACCTATTTGCAGTGCCACCGCCCATACCAGTTTCAGAAACTCCCTCTGGGATCATTTGAGGCTCACCTCAGCCTGCAATTGTGCCTAAGCATTAGTGCCCCCTTTTACAAATGTTGCACTTTATCATTATATCTGGTCTCTATCTAGAGCGCAGCTAGATCATAACTTTAATTTGACTGTTAAGCTGTTTACTTTGTCATTGGATGTTAAGATTGCCTCTCTGTTAAATGCTTCATTGTCTGTATATCCTTTTGAAGTCATGTTAATCTTGCTCTGTCTGTATATTCTTTGTAATCTCCCAGGTCACACATGGAAATAGACATATGTTTGTCTAGTGTGCTCACCTGGTCAACAAAAGCTAAATAAATAAATACATTTAAATTCTGTTTGTAAAACAATTCGTCAACACTTAGGACTTGGCATCAACTGGAGAATTTTTTATCTTATGATACTAGACTTGCAATGCACTTTATTGCCTCATCTTGAGTATTGCTCTTAAATATGTTATAATGCTCCCATGTCTAACTTAAATACGCTAAGTACGCATATAATAACATCTGCCATTCGTGTTAGTTTCTTGGTAATTTTTTTATTTTTATTCTTTTGGATAAAGTGCAAGTGCTATTATTTTGAGTGGAGGGATGACATTTTAGGTATGGAGCATGACTGACAACTGCCGTCTACCTAGAAATTAAAATGTGAGCACTTTTTGTACTGTAAAGTTTAACTTTCTCTTCCAAGGTATTCTAGTTGGAAGTTTCAAGTAGTTTCTTTTCAAATACTTATTAGCTGTGAGATACCATAATCGACTGTCCACTGGAGTTAACTGAGGAGCTCAAGTTGTTTTCTTTTATTGTGCAGTACAATCCATATGCCGAGAATATTGGTTCACTTGGATGTTGACCTTTCATAAATCATAGTCGTGATACAACAGATCACCATTCACAAGTTTTAAATAAATACGTGCATACAGTACATAAGGTACTCCAGCAGTTTTCTCCATTTAAAAATGACATACACAGTACCAACAGGGACAGCCTCACCAAATATTCATCTTGCTCTTGCCAATCTTCAATACTGTATGTCAGGTATAGTTTTTTTGGGGGGGGGGTTGGAGTGAATGATAGAGCAATGATCAGGATCACAGTAAAACACACACACACAGAGAAAACAATACATGTGCACACAAATAAGAACATTTTTAGGCTCCATAATAAAAATAATAGAAAGAATGTCAAATGCATTCAAACCCATTTACTTTATTTCAATAATTCACCTGGAGTGTTATATCATAGTTCGGGAGTACTGACACATCTAAGTTAGTATGTGGCTTTTAAAATCCCACAATATGAGGCCATCAATTTAAAATAAAAGTGTGATACCTCTTAAATGAACAAACAAAAACTTGGCTGGAGGTCTCAGATTTCCTCAAGTTATTACATCAATATTGTATGTAAATCGGCAGGGGAAAATCAAAAAGAAGCATACTGTAACTCCTTTCTCTTTCTGGGAGTCTATTGATTTTATTCCAAACTTGCATAGTTTCCAAAAGTGGTCAGGGTGCCACCAGTACTTCTATGGATATCTCAACTGTTTTCTTTCTACAGAGAAAGTCACTGTAGCAACATTTATATAAAATTAATGGAGGGAAATCACAGCTGTTACGAACAATTAAACGTAGCTCCCTTTTCTTGTTTTTGGAGTCCATTGATTCTTTGACAACTAGCTCCAACAAATTTGAGAACCAGTAAAACTCTGCGGTATATTCTGATAGTGTTCTCTCTGTAACAAAGTTATTACAGAAACATACAACATACAGCATTCCTTCTAGAAAGAAAGTCTCAGCACTGCCAACTCCCAGATATTTTTGACAGCTACTCCAAAGTTCCAGTACAGTCAATTAAAAGTAAAATGTCAGATCCTTTTCCAAAATCTTGGCAGGAGATATGATTTGTTTCTCTTAAGTACCATTGTTTAGACTAGCTAATAAATCACCACTTGGGAGAAAGAAAAAGTGTACTTAACTTTATTGCCTGAATTGCCCCATTAATGATATACATTATCAATGACTGTAACAAATGGGTGCTTCTTAACCTAGACTACTAATTGTACTAAATGTAAATGGAGTGAGAGACTGAAAACAAAACAGCTCTGTTTGGTAATGTAATTGTCAATTACATCAGGAGACAATGGGAAGGCTGTGGGGACACCTGCTGGAAATTTATAACATATAACTGCAAATGTAACTCCAAACAACACTGCCTAGTGCATTCAAGCTGCTGACAGTGAGAAAATCAACTAATACATTCTTGCTGCTAACTGGTGCTAATGAGGCATACCTCAGTACTGTATTCAGTACGAATATATGAAATTTGCCTGCAGATAAAGGCCTAGAGGTCTATCAAGTCTGATCAAATGTGCAGCTAGCACCCTTATTTCCAGCTGCTCCTCCTCCCACCCTTCCCTCCATTGACCCTTCCTCTTGCCCTGTCACAGTCCCTTTTGAAGCAGTCCGCTGTTCTACTGGATACCACTTCTGCCAGTAACACATTCCATGCAGCTACCACCAACTCTGTAAAAAAGTATCTCTTCATCTCCCTCCTGAACCTTCCTCCCTCTACTAACATATCATGGTCCCAGGTGTCCTTCCCCTTCCTTACTTTCAACAGCCCCTCTGTACCTGTCTTGTTTATTCCTTTCATATACTTAAAGATTTCATTCATGTCCCTCCTGTCCCTCCTCTCCTCTAGTGAGTACATGTTCAGCTCCCTGAGCCTCCTCTCATATTTCAAGTCTCCCAGCCCCTTGATCATCCTTGTCACCCTGTGCTGCACCCTCTCCAGTAACTTAATGTCCCTCTTCAGGTACAGGCACCAGTACTGCATGCAGTACTCTAGATACAGTCAAACTAATGACCTATACAGTGGCAGAATCACCTCCCCCCTCTGCAAGGAGATACCCCTTGCAATGCAACCCAGCATTTTGTTGGCCTTTGCAGCTGCCTTCCTACATTGTGCAGAGTTGTTCATTGGTGGAACATCTGGTTGTCAATGGACTACAGGACCCAAGGCAGCATGGTTTCACCAGGGGGAGGTCATGTCAGACCAACCTCATTGAATTTTTGACTGGGTGACTAGGAGGTGGATCAGGGAGGGCAGTGGACATGGCCTATCTGGACTTCAGCAAGGCCTTTGACACTGTGCCACATAGAAGACTATTACACAAACTGGGGAATATGGTGTGGGCAGGACAGTAGTGTGGTGGGTAGGTAACTGGCTGGGTGGCAGGACACAGAGGGTGGTGGTAAATGGCTGTCACCCACAGAGGGAAGAGTAACCAGTGGGTACCACAGGATCAGTGCTGGGACCGGTCCTATTCAACATCTTCATCAGTGACATTGCACAGGATCTAGAAGGCAGAATTTCACTGTTCGCTGATGACACAAAGCTCTGTAACAGAGTAGACACACCAGAGGGTGTAGACAGAATGAGAAGGACCTGCAGAAACTTGAAGAATGGTCAAGGGTTTGGCAGTTGAAATTCAATGCAAAGAAGTGCAAGATAATGCATATGGGGCACAAAACCCTGGCACAATATATCAGTTGGGGGTGAGGATATATATGCACCAAGCAGGAAAGGGATCTTGGGGTTGTCATCTCTGATGACCTCAAGGTAGGGAAACAGTGTGACAAGGCATCAGATAAAGCAAATAGGATGCTGGGATGTATAGGCAGGGGCATCACCAGCAGGAAAAGGGAGGTCATAATTCCGCTATACAAGACACTAGTGAGGCCCCACCTGGAGTACAGTGTACAGTTCTGGAGACCATACCTACATAAGGACATAGACAGGGTAGAAGGTTCAGAGGAGGGCAACAAAGATGGTGCATGGGTTGCATCACAAGTCCTATGAAGACAGGTTGAAGGAACGGAACATGTACTCCCTGGAGGAGAGGAGGAGAGAGGGATATGATAGAGACATACAAGTATCTTACAGGGAGGAACAGGGTGCAGGAAAACACTATTTTTAAGCGAAAAAGATGTTTCAGGACTAGAGGGCATGGGATGAAGTTGGAGGACGATTCAGAGGAAACATGAGAAAGAATTTCTTCACAGAACGGGTGGTGGACAAGTGGAACACCCTGCCAGAGGAAGTGGTGGGGGCTGAAACAATCACAGGATTTAAGAATGCATGGGATAGACATAAAGGAATTCTAGAGGGCAGGGGTAAGGGAAAACAGACTTCTAGGAAAACAAACTGAACTTACAAGCTCAAATGGGCAGACTAGGTGGGCCATAGGCCCTTATCTGCCGACACTGTCTATGTATCTATGTATCTATGTATCTATGTATCTATTAACCCTGTAATGAGCAGCCCCAGATCCTTCTCCTCCTCTGTCTTGGCTAGCGGCACTTCTCCCAGCTGGTAACTCCTCCTTAGGTTCTTCACTTCAAAATGCAACACCTTGCACTTTTTGGCAATAAACCCCAGTTGCCAGGTGTCTGACCAGGTTTCCACGTTTTCCAGATCATCCTGCAACCCTTGCCATCCCTCTAGGTTGTCCACCACTGCTCCCATCTTGGTGTCATCAGCAAACAGACTGATCTTGCTCTTGATGTCCAATTATATATCTGAAATGAATATCCCAAACAACACTGGTCCCAACACCGAGCTCTGTGGAACACCACTCATCACTACCCGTGGGGATGAGAGAGCCCCACCCTCCACCACCATCTATTGCCTTCCCTGAAGCCAGTTCCCTACCCATATTACTAGCTTTGCACTTGCCCCTGTGCATTCTAACTTACTTCCTAGACTCCCATGTGGTACCGAGTTGAATGCCTTACTGAAGTCCAGATACAGGACATCCACTGCATGGCCCCTGTACAACTGCCTAGGTACCCAGTCATAAAACTCCACCCGGTTGGTTTGGCAAGATCTGCCATGTATGAACCCACAAGGACCTCTGCCAGCTCCTTCAGTACCCTGGGGTGGATGCCATCTGGGCCTGGCACCTTGTCCACCCTCAGTGCCCTCAAACCCTCCAGAACTCTGCCCTCCATGATTTCCCTGTCTGTCACCCCCTTCCTCCCTGTTTCTACCATTCCTCTCCTCTTGGGCATCACTCCTCTCTTCTCCTTAGTAAATACTGAGCATAAGTAATCATTTAGTGCTTCTGCCTTATCACCCTCCACTTCCACTCAGCCCCTCTCCTTCCTAATCCTTACTATGGGGTCCTTACAATTCCTTTTCTCCCTGATGTACCTAAATAAGTCCTTCTCACCCTTCTTAATGCCTTGTGCCAGCCTGAGCTCCATAGATGCCTTGGCTCCTCTTACTGCTCGTGTCACCTCCTTAGATTCCTTTAGGTACTCCTCCCTGTCCTTCCCTTCCCCCTTTCTGTTTTCTTGTACCTCCTAAAGGCAACTCTTTTCCTTATTACTTTTTCCATGACCTCCTTGCTTATCCAGCTTGGTATCTTAGCCCTAGTCTTTTTGCTCTGGGCCTTGCTGTAGGTTCTGGTTGCTGGTTTTATGTGATATGGGCACCTCCTGAATGGTGTGGACAGAAATGGTGAGCAAAACATGGCGACTGCTACATGGGTGACCATTCTGGAGTGCTGAATGATCAATAAGTGACCACAGAAGGAGGTGGTCTATAGGGTACCATGCACACAGTGAGAGCTGCAGAGGACAGGGGGTAATGCACACTGTGGCAAGGGCGACAAAGGAAGGGCACCATGGACAGAGCTAGTGGCAGAAGGAGCATGCAATGGGCAGGATACGGCACCAGGTGTGGTGCAGCAGTGGAAGTACAGGGCAGCAGTACCCCAGGACCAGGAGATGCACACCAGAGTGGCCTGTGCACTGGGCATGTGTGAGTGGGAGGCACACGAGAGGGCACAGCCAGAGGCATAGCCCCATGAGGTGGCAATGGCATACAGTGCTGAGCTGCCAGCACATGGGGGGACATGTGCAGGCAGACAGCTTCAATGAAGGGGGGCTGGCCATGGCATGGGAGTCTGGGTCAAAAGGGTGACTTGAGGGATGCGGTGGTTGAGCAGACATCCATGGCAGGGCAACCCCGCAAAGGGTAGGGAGGAGGCCATACACTGCACATGACCATGCAGACATGCAATGGTACGGGCCCACAGGGGGTGGAGCATGCCAGGGGCCACTAGGTGGATGGTCACACATGGAATTCAAAGTTGTGTGTCAGTCCACGCAGGTAGGTGTAGTGGCTCCTGGTGCTGTACTGTGCCACAGTAGCACAGATTCAGATGTCCTGGTCATGGGAATGATGATGGGGCTGTGGTGCTTCTGCCCCCAACACCAGCATCTCTGACCAGATGGCTGTCAGATGCTCCTCCTCCCGGAGGCACTCCAGAAGGTGCCAGATGCTGGGGTAGCATGCACCGACCCGGGTGTTAAAGGCCCTGTGCCACCCCTCTGCCACATTGTTGGTACGTGCCAGGCCCTGGACAGTTGCTTCTTAACAGTTCCACTGTTTGACAGGGAAGCTGGCATGATGGCGCCCTGAGCGCCCGATGGGGCAACCAATCCAGTTGTCTTCTGCATAGTCCAGTATGGGCTGGAGGTCCTCTTCATTGGTGGTCATGTACTCCCACTCCCGCAGGTCATTGAATACCACTGGCACATCCACCGGTGGGAGGAATTCTAGTGCCAGCTGCATCCGCACATGCAGGGCAAAGTCGGGGTCAGTGGAATACCATGCCAGGATGTCAGACAGCTGTTGCACCCTGCACCACTGGGTCTGGGAGTAGTGGAAGAAATATCCCCTGACACGGGCCTCCAAGAAGATGGTGGCAACCCCACACCAGCTGGCATGCTCATAGTCCATCAGGACTGAGGAAGGTGTCATGCCGGGTTGTGCAGCTTGAGCTGGCCAAGCAGCCGGACATAGATCTGTGCCCACCTGGAACATGTCAGGGCATAGATGGCAGGCAAGACCATACCGGACTGAATGGTGTGGACAGTGTAGAGTTGTCTGAACAGGGTGGGCATCCCCTGAATGTGCCATCCATTAACCAGTCCATACTGGTGGCCAGCTGCTGCAGACCATGGTCTGTGCCATACACCATGATGTGGTCCTGTTCCCTCCCACTGTCATACAGGAGGAAGTGTGCTCCATCAGAGGCAAGGGTGTACTCCTCCAGGATTACAAGGTCCTCTACTGATTGTGGGGTGGTTGGCCAGCTCCATGCCACATGCTGAACCCATTGCACCATCCACCGCAGTAGCCGTACTCCTGGAAGGAGACCTGCCATAGTTGCAGGGATGCCTAACATGCTTGCCACAATGATCTGGGATGCACTGTTCATCGACTGCTGTGCCCTGTCCCATAGCATCCTGGGGACCCATTGCACACCCACATCAGCTGCATCAAGGGTGTGACTGTGTTCCCTGATGGTGGCTACCACCGTATCCTCGACAGTGTGCAGGCAGGCTAAGTAGTGGTACCTGCATGCCTCTGCACACCTCCAATAGTCCTTTTCAGGCTCTTTCTTGTCTCATCTGTATACGAATCTGTTGTGGACTTCCATTGGCTTGCCCTTCTGGCTTTGGACATAGCGCACCTCCATGGCTAGCAATGCAGTCCAAACTGACAGGGCTGCTGGGGCCAGCTGTCATATAGGTGCTGTGTTTCCCACCCTGTGTGCACCTGGCCACACCCCTTCCTGCCTGGGGCCAATAACTGGCACTGTAGTGCCGCTCCATGCCCCTCTCTGTCCCTGTGGCCTGTGGACATCACTCGCTGCGGTCCATCATTGATGGCCATGGTGTGGTCTCTACCTGTGTGCTGGCCAGTGGCCCCTGCCAGTCATGTGCCTATAAGGGTGAGTGTGTGCTTCACTTGTAGGCCTTTGTCTGGGGAGTTGTCCACCCATTCAGCTGGTTTTGATATCTGTGTGCCCTGATCTCCCCTGCGTGGTGAAGGGGTGGAGTGGTCTCCCACTGTTGCCCTGTGTCCCTATGTGTGTCCTCCTTCCCTGTGTTTCCACATGCCACCACCTTCGCTGGCTCCCTCTGTTGCCAGATGTCTCTACCTCCCGTGGCCTACTGTTCAGGCTCTCCCAGACTCGCCCTTCTGAGCAGCCTGGTTTGCATACATGCTCCCCCTGGGTGCAGGCCTGCTGGTGCTCGTGGTCTTGCCACCAGTTTCTACTGGAGGCACCCTTACAGTGTGGAAGAGCGTTTCACCCTTCCACTGTGTGTCTGCTGTTCTGTGCGCTCACTCTTTTGGCAGCAGCACTTTGGGATCGCCCCTAGAGACCACGCTGTTGAGTATGCAATCTACCTGGCTGTTACCCTAGAAGTCTCCGCTATTCCTAGCTTTATGAGCTCCCACCTCTGGTTAGTGTCCATGCTAGGTTGAATTTTGGCCAGGTACCCTTTTACCACATCCCCCATCTTCCCAAAGTCGGCCCTCCTGAAGTCCAGCACCCTTGTACCAGATTCCACTCCTTCTTTGCCCATATCCAATGTGAGCCATACTGAGTGGTGGTTACTCCCTGACAGTGGTTTTTCCATACTACGTTCCCTCACAAACTCCCCATTTGCTAGCAAAATGTCTAGGGTATTCCCTAACCTAGTTGGTTCACTGACCATTTGCATCAGGAAGCTGTCCTGGAAGGCATCCAGCAGTACCTGCTCCCTTCTATTGCTGGTTGTTGGGATACTCCAGTCCACTCCTAGCATGTTGAAGTCCCCACAATCACCACACTACCCCTCATGCAGGTCCTTCTGATTTGTACTGGTAGTTCCCTGTCTAACTCCTCTGTCTGAGGGGGTGGCCTGTACACCACTCCCATTCTGAGAGTCCTATTCTTGGAATCCTGGAATTGCATCCAAAGTGACTCCATGCTATCCTCCTCCCCTTCCTCCTTTACACACTTCAATCCTTCCCTCACATATAGTGCCACCCCCCTCCTTTACCAAGCATCCTATCCCTATGAAATAACCTGTACCCTGGTACAGACAGGTCCCAGTCATTTTATTGGGTGACCCATGTTTCTGTGATGGCTGCAGTGTCCACCTCTCCCTCTGCCCTGAGCACCTGTAGGTTTGCAATTTTCCTTCCAAGGCTCCTAGTATTAAGGGTGACCACCTTCCATCCATTCCCCCCTCCCATCCTGCCCTCCTTTACTAGCATCACCAATAGTACTTGCCCTTTGTCTTTTGTCACTGTTATGGTGGGGGTAAGCTCCTGTGACTTCCAACCTGTGGTCTCTGCATATCTCTTCTCCACTTGCCATTCCCTCTCGCTCCTAGTTTAAATTCCCAACTTCCTCTATGTACTCTGCTATCCTCTGTTTCAACACTTTCTTTCCTTCCTCACTCAAGTGTAGTCTGTCTTTGGCATAGAAACTACTGTCCTCCCAGACTGCTTCCCTCCCTCCCCACCAGCCCATACCCTTTATCATAACACCAGGTTCTTAGCCATCCATTAAATTCCTCTATTCTCAGCTTTCTTGTTGTGCTTGCCTTGGGCATGGGGAGTATCTCTGAAAATGTTACTGATCTTCCTGCTCCTTCACATAATTGTCCAAGTTCCTCAAACCTCCTCTGGACTATATCTACTGTCTTGACAGCCAGGTCATTCATCCCCAGATGTATAATCAAATGAGGCTTGTCCCTACCCCTTCTAGCATATTTAAAAACAGATTGTCCCACCCTTTCTGCTGTCATTCCTGGCATGGCCTCCACCCAAATGTGACTATGCCTCTCCCCTTTGCTACCCCAACTGACTCCTCTTAGTATTGCGTTCCCCAGCACTAAGGTTCCACCAATCTTACTTCCTGTTTGATTCCATTCCTCTCCATCTCTCAGTCCTGGCTTCTCTTCTTCCTCCTGCACAGTATTTCTCCCTTCTTCATCCCATTGTAATTCCCCCAGCAGACCTTCCCCACCACTCCAGTTTGGTCTGGGCATTTCCCAGTTACTCCTCCAATTTCATAACCTCCCTTCTCCTCCTTCCCCTCAAGTACTGAAGAACAATTTTCTGAAGGCCCTTCACCACTGATTGTATTGTCTCTCCTCATAGAAAACCTGTTCCCTCCTTTACACTCCATGACTGTTGCCACCTCTCCCCTTACAAGTCCCTATCTCCTCCTTCCATTTGTCCTTTGTCCCCTGACCTGGTTTCCCTGCACCGTGTGCTTCTTGACCTGGGCCCCTCTGTCTCCGCTTCCCTTCTTCTGACCCTCTCCTCACCACTGTTGGCTCAAATTGCCTTCCCTCATCTCCCCTCCTCCCTCCCTCCAGTATTGAGCTATAACCTCCTCCAGTCTGCCTTGTCTGTCTTAGTTCCTTCTGTAGACCTGTGATCTCTTTTCTAAGTTTCCCTATGTGGTTGCACACTAAATATCCCCCACCCTCCAGGCAATTTTTAGAAAGACTGGTGCACCGCAGTTGTTGCAGCCTACCCCCTATCCATTGCTCTTGTTGCCCACCAGCGCCCTCCTACCCTTCCAGAAGAAGGATACCAAACACTCCCCAAGTCTCCCCTCTTCCCCTCTAGCAGGCAAAACATTCTTCTCCTTTTCTGAATTTCTCTTATCCCCTTTGTCATAACCTTCTAGATTGATTGAGCAAGTGCTATTTACATTCCTATCCCTCCTGTCCACACCCAAAGAGAGACTTTAAGCAACTATTGCACAGCTTTTTCAAACTCCTACCCCTTCTTTCCACAATGCAAATACCAATGCAAACAAATAACAATGAAAGCTCCTTGTTTTATACTTACTTCCCTTCCACTGAGATAGCAGTCATCTCTTCACTCACTGCTGTTTCTTTTCTGGATGTCTATTTCTGCTATGACAGGAGCATGTCCTTTGCCCTTCTGGAGAAGTGATGTCATTACCCCGGTATAAAGGAAATCATGGACTTGGGGGTGGGGTGAGGGGGAGGGGGGTGGGACTAGCCTTTGCCTATCAGAAACAATCAGGTAGCTGAGGCCCCTGGCCGGACCATAAGCACCCTTCCCCCACTATGCACTAAACTTTGCAGCTAGCGAAGCCCTACTGCCCTAAAGGCAACAGACTCAAAAGGAGTTTAAAGGTTTACCAGCAACTTAATCCTTACCTCCTGCCCCTAGAGACTTCTCAACAACAGAAGTTCAAACTATCTCTACCAGACCAAGTCTGCTTCTGCACTACTGCTGTGTGAGAGCAGCCCCTGGTATTTAAGCCACAATGAGCTGTAAATTTATCCTAGCTGAGGCTAGAAGGAAGAACTTTCCACAAAGCTACAATGCCTGTTGAAAAAATAAATGAATCTCCAGCACCCACTAGAGATCCCACACACAAAAAACACAATGTATTAAACAAGTCAGCACATCTGCCCTAAAAGCAACAGACTCAGAGGGAGTTTAAAGGTTTACCAGCAACTAAATCCTTACCTCCTGCCCCTAGAAACTTCTCAGCAACAGAAGCTCAAACTATCTCTACCAGACCAAGTCTGTTTCTGCACTACACCTACTGAGGTATGCGTCATTACCAGCAAACTTTTGTATAACTACCACAGTAGTACAGACAGATGGCATTCATTCTCTCCTCAAACAGTGACTCTCTAGGGTCGAGAGGTTGTGGTAGTTGCCTGTACCTCCAGAAATCATTCTGCCCCTGATATGTAGCCAACATTTATTTCCACTTATGTTCCCTCAGTACTCTAACAGCAAACCCCTTGGTTTTTAGAAAATAAAATTTGTGCATGGTATGATTAAATAACTGTCCAAAACTAGTGCCTGTCATATGGTTTCTGTCTTTCTCACAGTAACTGATATTGCAGCCATAAAAAAATACCCATTGAATTCAAATGCTATGGGGATCCCATCTACTACAGCATACGCATCCAGAAAAAGGAACCTACTTTAAATTTAGAGCATGCTAAATAGAAATGTTTTCCTTCTCAGCTACATACATTAACCACTGAATAGCAGGTGTGGAGTACCTCTTTTGTTGACTGTGATCGTTATCAGATGGCAGAACTGCCGGTGTGTTTTCTTTCAAAAGCATGAATCTATGTGTGGCCATACAGACATGCACTATTATGGTGTACTGGAAGGGGTTAAGCAAACAGCTGCATACTTTGATGTGTCTCCACCTGACTGTTTTAAAACTGTCTGGCTGTCATGATCATCACTTCTTGTCTAAATTTGTCACAGGCTTTTTGAAGAATTTCAACATCTAACTGATAATATTAGTGAAGCCCTTTTTTTAGATCAAATTCTGTACATTGGTTGGCTAGGTACCATTGCATGAAATCATCTTTCTCCCCAGGCATCATATAAACTATGTCATAAAATGTAGCATTAGGCAGAGGAGCTATATAATTTCCATTGACCTTGGTGTGAAAAAATGTGGAAAGAGACCTATAGCTTTTCATTCTTGAACCCAGGCCTGGCTAGGCTCTTACTTAATTTCAATGGAATGAAACTAAAAGAATCTATACATCTTAAGTGCAGTGCAGGTACAGTAACACACAACAATTTCCTCTCTTGTGTTAGTAACTTGATATAGATTGTTTCCTTTTCTAGCTGGCTAATAATAAAATAGTTGTCATAACCTTTGGCATTATGGGCTATAAATGTGTAATGTTTGAATGGTGTATCTGTAAAATTCCTTACAAAATCTTTAACACAGTCATCTCCTTCAAACTCCCAGTATCTCTTACTATCTAACTGCATCATATAAACATAGTTGGCAATGTGCTTTACTGTTTCTTAGCTGGCCTCAAAATCAAACACTATATATTTCTCAGATGTCTTCACTTCTATAAGTGAATATTTCTCAGATGTCTTCACTTTTGTAAGTGAAGACATGTAACACAGATGTTTGTCTGCAGCCATAAAAACTCCACATCTAGGACATTTGATCATTTTACATTCATGATTTTCATTCTAAGGCAAAACATTCTTCACATGTTTTTTTTTATTCACAAGTGATTGTATCTAAGGTAGCTTTGGCCATGTGTCTCTCCAGACAAGCTGATGAGCTGCAGGTTTTTTAATACTTTTGGCATTTTTTTTTTTACTTGAAAGCTTTATTCAATTAATAGTACATACTAGACAACTCACAGACAAAAATCACTTGATATAATTATCAAGTTATACAGTTCAAGGGTATACATTACTGTTAATTCAAGGCATAAAGTTTCATGCATCAAATATAATCATTTACCATCTCCAAGTCTCATTTTTCTGATAGGAAGAACTGCTCCATTTGGATGTTCCATATAAGAGTTAATCTCCAGACAATCAGAGTTCTCCAAATACTGGAATTTAGTTCTTTATTTATTTATTGTATAATCAGATTTACAACCTTTGAGCCAGCGGCTTGCTTACAAAGGTGCCTCGTCACATAGAGGACACATATGGTTAACACAATTTACAGAGTACAGTCAAGACAGATAACAGATTTTTTACATATTTACAGAATACAGACATACAGAATAGTCCTTCAATGTGTCCCTCTATCATCAAGAGTATGAACCATACAAATATAAAATCATATTTATAGTGTAGTATCAAACACTAAACTTATGCTCATATAATTTCAGCAGATTGTAAACTACATATTAATAAACAACAGTAACATAACTAAGTCTGCTGTGTATTTATAAATCAACAGAGAGGGGAAAGTTTTCAGTTTCGCTATGGCCCAGATATTCAAAGCCCTTAGAATTGCACAAGGTGCTTGTGTCAAACATGTTGGACGCAACAAGCACCTTGCACCAAGGGCTTTACCTGAGCTATTTTGCAAAGCAGCCTGTATCAATCTGCAGGCTGCTTGCACCAAAGTGTGCTGGCTCCAGCCTTGCACCGCAAAAGTGGCTGTGGCATGGTGCTAGAGGGCTTGTGGCAGATATGGGCTGCCACAACACCGAAAGTTGGATTTTCAAAACCCTTCCCAGGGACAAAGGGCTAAGTACTGTTAGACCAGCCAATGGCTGGTCTAATGGTACTTAGAGATACTCTGGGAGGGCTGGCAATGGTACAGGGCTATTGTTCCCACCTGGCTGCAAGCAGCCAGAACAGGGACACTGCAGACCCAATACCATGGTGATCTAGTGTCCCCCCACCCTCCCTGGTATGCCATGTTGTATGTGGGTACAGAACAATCAGTCCCCCTTGAATTAGCACCCCCCCAAGCCCTGGGTATGCCCCAATGTACAATGATAGATCCCATCAGTCAAAACTGTTGTCGGTATCCCCATGTGCCAGTAATACGAAGTACAACCCTTTCTGGGGCCTCACCCCACAGCCTGATGTACCCTCATACCCAAAAACCATCACCAACCCTACCTGGTGGTCAAGTGGCCCTCCACCTAGCAGGTAGTGCCCACCACCCTGCTCCCTCCTCAGTTCCATACCCTAATCTGGTGGCCGGCACAGCCCTCCTCACACCACCACAGCCGGCCATCTAATGTACTGTCAGAGTGTGTACTGTATATTGTATGTGCTACAACAGTTCATTTGGTGGCCAGACATACTGGTGTGAGAAGAGCTGTGTCGGTCACTGGATCAGGGTACGAAACAGGAGATGGAGCTGGATGGTGGGCACTACCTGCAGGGTATGGGAGTAGGGAGCCACTACACCACCAGGTAGGGTTGGTAATTGCGGTTGCTTAAGGGGACATATCAGGCCAGGGCCCCCAGAGAGGAATTTACTTTGCATTATGGGCATACAGGGTGGATACCAGCGGATAACAGTTTTGACTGGTATGGGGTCTGTGGTACATTGGGGCATACTGGGGCTTGGGGAGGTGTTAATTCAAGGGGGTATGATTGTTCTGTACCTATGTACAGCATGGCAAACTGAGGTGATGGGCACTAGATCACCAGGGCCTGGTTTGGTTGGGTGTGAGGATACCAGTTGTTGGGGGGTGCTAGCCTGTACTGTGCCCCTGTCTGAGGATGCAGCTGCCACCCGCAGCTGTTG
This sequence comes from Neoceratodus forsteri, assembly GCA_016271365.2. Lineage (NCBI taxonomy): Eukaryota > Metazoa > Chordata > Ceratodontiformes > Ceratodontidae > Neoceratodus > Neoceratodus forsteri. The sequence goes on along the minus strand of CM057459.1, from coordinate 1,283,886,238 downwards.
TGGCATACTTTGTGGGTGTGCCATCTGTTTGGCACACTGCTACTCCTGCCACAAGCTATGAAACTTAAGCACCAGGACCCAGTCAGATGGAAAAGTGAGCACAGGGTCCCAGATGTACTGGCACTTGGCGCAAGCTGCCATTGTCACGGCTTGCATCTGAGATTTGAAAATCCAGCCCCATGCCTCACCAAAAGATATAGTATAATATGAGATATGATACTCACCAGATGAAGCTCCCTCCCGAGTATTGTTTCCCTCCACCATCTTCTTAAAAAACTAGATTTCCCTTCTTAACATAAATATTGATCCAGAAAGGGGATGTGTTCCATCTCCTCAATATAAGAAAAAACAGTAATCATCTTACATTATATTTCTTGGTTTGTAGATTGAATTTGGCTGTGATTGCCTCCATGTCTTTAATTCACTTCATTGTGTGCCACCAATGATCAGTCTCTGGTGTTTGTGTTGTCAGCCACTTTTGTGTTATAGTCTTGGTGGTTGCTATTGCCAAATATATAAGAGGTATTTTTGATCTGATTTTCTTAGTTCTGCAGGGGGTCATCTCAAAAACAAATTCTCAGAAGTGGGAGTTATCAAAAGAGAAAGAATTTTCATCAATCTATTCTTGATTTCTTCCCAAAAATCCTCTGAAACAGAACATGACCAGAAAATGTGGTAATGATCACCCCTGGCCCCACAATTCCGCCAGCATAAATCTGCTGAGTATGTTCCATAATGTTTGGAAAAAAACAGGGTAATAACAAATCTGGTACATATTTTCCAGCTATATTCTCGCCAGGTTATAGAGTATGTGGTTTTGTGGATACCCTTCCATATCCTGTTCCAACACTTGGAATGCAAGGAGTGTCCCAATTCCCATTCCCATTTAGCTTGTATAGCTTCTCTAACTACTCTGCCCTCTCCTTCCTGTAGTAAGGAGTATATCTGCATGATAAAATGTTTATTATCCACTACATAACTCCTATTCCTAACCAAAACCAATTCTGGTGGAATCTCCCCAGTAATATTTCCCAAAGTATTATCTTTTGCAATAAAATGCTGACATTGTAAAAATTTATAAAAGTCGGTCTGGAGTAGACCAAAGTCCCCAATCCTAAAGTCAAAAGTTTTTATATTACTTGTTTCATCTACTAGCTGAGATAAGGATGTTAAGCCCTGTCTTTCCCATTGTGTAAGACTAACTCCCCCTGACATACCCAACACTGCTGGTAGAAATTTCAAATGGATATATTTCCATATTCTGTCTGGCACTTCCCAGTGCTGCCTGGACACTTTGGGCATTTTGCACTGTCAGTTTTCTGCTCTGCACGGTTGGGATCTAGACACGTGTTGCAAGAAACGTTACAGGAATTGTGGCTAAAAGATATGGGACAATATTCAAGAGGTATCTTGCCACTATGAATTTCTTCACTTTTAAGACCCCATAGTAATGCTGGCCTGGTGGCACTGAGACTTGAGGTACAGGATGCCACACCTCGCACCACACTGACAACCCAGGTTCGGGAACAGACTTGGGCCATCGGGAGTCGGTGGGAACGGAGGGGATCAAGCTTCTGGAGGACTGCTCTCCCCTCCTGGAGTGGGTATTGGGGTAAGCCTTACTCTTTTGTGGCCCCTGGTGGAGACCAGGAGCCCTACAAGGCAGCAAGGCTCGATGCTATGTTGAGATGGAACAGCGGCTGCACATAGGTGTGCTGCCAGCATTGCACATCCACACTCCAGGGGAAATAATCAAGAGAAAAATCCACCCTGGGACTTGGGTGGTGACAAGGGCTCCAGTGGACTGTGCCCACATCCCCAGCATTGGGCCATCTCCCCCAACAGCTGCCCTAGCCTCTCATCAGATGGACTCTTTAATTCCAGAACAGGCCACCAGGTAGGTGAGGTGGGCCCTCTCCCGGGGGATGATCTGAGGGGCCAGGAAGTCCGATGGGGGAGCTGGAGGGGAGACAGGCTTCAGGCAGAGGAGTACAGGCATTGTCCGAGTGGGAACCTCCAAGAGATGCTCTGATCACAGGGAAGCACTAAAAAGAATTCACAAAAAAAAGAGCCCATAGTAATAAGCATCATGTAATAATACAAACAGTATTTTAGAAAAGAGCCTTAACCAGTACTGAATATTTTCCACTCTCCCTGGTTGTGGCACAATGCTTTGATTGTGACTCCTAAGCATTGCTCAGATTGTGCTGCATCACTGAAAGTGACAGGCATGTGCTCTGACAAACCCAGTTCAGCATGCAGTATTTTAGCCTTTGTGATCAACTGTTCATCTGTGAATGTCTGGGAGTTTAACAGTGATATAAGGCTGCTTGCAAAGCAGAGTGCATTTTATTTTATTTTATTTTATTTTATGACTTCTTGGAGAACACCTGTGAGCGGATGCTCATTTGTAGGTTCCATGTCAGTTACAAGAAGAAATTGAACAGGTGCATAACATTACATGCAAGTACAAAATTGCACTGGTACAAAACAATACATTACAGACTGGGGATGGGACAATGAAGTGCTGTAAAGGTAGGTACACCTAGAATTAGGTGGAACACTAAGTGCTACTGCTTTATGGTGGTCCAAATGTAGGAAAGTTGTTTTGGTTATCATGAATGGCCAATGCAGTCACAATTATCTCTGTTGTTTAAATTACTAGGATATCACCTTTTTTTCTCTATTATTTTACTATACAGGACTGAACTTAATGTGTGCATACCCCCTACACTGCTACCCTCCCTGTTTCTGATGGCTGTTACCGCAAACTGTAAAGCATCATCAGCAACAACTTCTGCATTGCTTTGAAGCATGTCAGCTATGTAACCTAAGAATATAGCAGTGTTAAGCTTTTTGGGGGGCGTTCTCTTTAAGAACGGTGGGTGATTTAAAGAGTTAGCATTCAAACACAATTGCATGAAATCATGGGCACCTAACTGAGGAATAACACAGTCTAAAAGTTTTGGAATTGGCTCATTTATTGCTCTAATGGTTTGACTAAATGATTCTTGCCTGTCAATATTTACAAACCAAAATCTCACATGCTATTCAACAGCTCTAAATGTTTTTAGCACCCTTTCATAATGCAGAATTCTTTCTAGAAAAACAGGAGGGGGCTCCTGATGTTCTAACTCAGAATTTTGCTGAAAATCAGCAGCACGCAGTAATGACCTATGTAATAAGGCTAAGTGCATGAAATGGGGTTACCAATGCTGGTCACAAAAGTCCACACAGACCAAACACAGGGAAAACAATTAAAGACAGTGATAACTATTGCACCCATAAGAAGCCTTTATCAAAAGACAATACAGATAAAATTAATGACATCCTATGCTTCTTTGTGTACACATTTGAATGTTTTCTGTGCAAACTCCTGCTGTAAAGATGGCCAGTTTTGTGACATTTGTACCCATGGCTGCACTTTGTGCATTAATACTGCCTGACAAACTTTGTTGTGCCTAATAAACTGTTTGCACCAGTTGTGTTTGTGTTTATTTATGTTATGAGCATTTAGGGCACTCATCTGACTCCCCCCCACCCTACACCAGATACCCATCAACTTGGGCTCTTGAACACAACTGCTCTGGTCCCCTGCAGTTACATTCAGATGTCTTGGCCAAACCACTATTTAAAAATGTTTTTTTTTTTTTATGTTTTAAGCACTGTGCTCCAGCATTGCAATGTATTGGAGCAACAGTGCTTTTGCTGACCTTGCTTTGGACTTGTAGTGCCCCACTTTCCCTGTGAGGTCATCTGTGACCTCTTCACATTCCGCTCCCGGACGTTCATTATGAGACATTGCAGGATTCTGTCTGTGGTCAAGAAAGGTTACCGGAGTGGTGACATTGCTCCATGCTGGGATGCTTTTTGGGGGGGGTTAAAATGCAGCATCCCGATCAATTTGTTCCCCTTACATTGCCAGGAGTCAAAGAGAGAAGCTTGCTGACCCTATTAGATACATGCCGAGACATCCACCTACAATCTAGATAAGGGCCTGAACAGGCATTCATTGAGAGGGGATTTGCTGAATTTTTGCCAAAATTGTGGGTTTCCCTTACATATATAGGACTTCTGCTTTTGCCGGGGGAAAGTTTTTAGATGTTGGCACATTTTCAGGGCCTGTTCTCGGTGGTGCAAGTTGAAGTTTGTTAGCAGACCAAATCCAGATTGAAGGTTAAATAAAGGGGAAATGATTTTTATTTTTACTTTCTGGACCCTAAGCCTTTCTCTTTGCCACCTGAACCTTGCTGGAGAAGGCGAATGCCGAGTAAATTGGTTATTTTTCCTTTTTTTTTTTACTTTTAGGGACCCCAGGCCTTTCTCGTTACCACCTGAACCTGAATGAAGTTTAAATGGAGAAAATTTATTTTAACATTTTGGGACCCCCAAGCCTTTCTTTTTGAACCTTGCTAGGTAGAACTGTGTAAGTGCAGAGGGGAAAGTAACAAAAGCCCACAGGTCTGATGTGTTTGGGCTGTTTGTGGACTGACTTTCTTTTGTTGGTGTGTGTGTTCTTTTTAGAACTTTTTGGGGAAGGGGTGTTGAGGCATCATATGACTATCATATTATGACTTTTTTGTGCATGTGGGTTGCTTGCTGATTTGTGCCAGGTTGGCTATGAACCTCAACTGTGCCTAATGAAGTGCTGCATGGTGCTTTTAGGGGTGAACTGGTGGGAGTGCACTGCTGGTCTTTTTTTAGATCGTAGATTGCAAGGGGGGAGTCTAACATGCCAAAAGGTTGTTTTTATCATAGTTGATTGGTAAATGTTGCATCGTGTTTGGGGGGACTAACAAGCCACATGGTCTGGGCCTGTGTTTGGAAGCCTGCTGTGGTGTGTAGGCCTCAGCTGGACCATTTGAAAACCAATAGTGATCTATATACTAAAACTGGCTGGCTCCAACTCTCAAATCACATCCAGTACCTAACTTCCACAATGGCCATGAAAATTTTCCTTGGCCTTGCACCACCAGGGGTCACAGCCCTGCTGCACACCAATAAGAATTGCTTACAGGTCACCAGGGGTTCAAAATCTCAACTCCTTCAAGTTCCCAGCTGTAGCACCACCCAGGGTCAACGTTCTTTCACCTACAAAGCTCCTCTTTGGCTGAACAGCCTCAACCCTGCCATCTCGACTGCCCCAACCCTGGGCATCTTTAAATCAAGACTACAGCAGCACCTTACTACTTTCAGCTCCGTGACTGCTCCCCTTAACTGATCCTGTCATGACCCCTAGGTCATGGGGAAATGGATGTACTCTGAAGCATGTGGCAGCAGAGCATTGATGAACTGGGTGAGGAGGTGGAATGTGGCCAACTGGGTGATGCCCATGGTATCACCTGTTGGTCTTTGGAAGGTTCCCATGGTGAGCAGGCACATCACAGCTGTCACCTTAGTCTCCACTGTCATAGCATGACTATGTCTAGTGGATGTCAGCATCTCATCACTGCACAGCTCACAGAGCTGCCCTGTTCAGGTAGTACTGGCCCACAATCTCTGTGTCACTAAAGTTCTCATACATGATCCTGGCATGGTACCACCAGTGTCAGGCATACTGCCGCTGGGCCCTTTTTTGGCCACGCTGCTGATCCTCCTGCATCCTCACTCCCCTCATTATGGAATCCATCAGGAATGGGCCACTGTCCATTGCTCAGTCACTGGGTCTCCCTGGGTGCCACTCTCACTCTGTCAATCCATCCATCGGTCTGTGTCACTCTCTCTCCCTGTATGTCTGTCTCTCTCCCTCTCTGGCTCTCTATCTCTCTCCCTCTCTCTCTCTCTCTCTCACTCCCTCGCTCACTGTGCTCAGTGTTGTGCATCTGCTGTCTGCGTGTTTGAGCCTCTAATTATTGGCTCAAGTCTACCTCGTGCAACTTGAGGTTTGCTCCTGACTTGCGCCATGCTCTCTGGTTGAATATGCCATTGTACCACTTATTCATGGGAACGCCCCCTGCACTTGCACTGCTTACATTATGGTTACACACTGGCACAATGGGATTTGCACTGTGCCAGTGCTCCCTTTCAATATCGCTCAGTGGCTCATGTTCGCACTTGCGCCGGTACAACTCAGTTGCGCCTTGCGCTAGTGTTCTGAATATCTGGGCGTTATTCTTTAAGATATACACTCTTACTAAGCACTTGGTCTGTCAGCCAGTCTCCCATGAACTTTCAACTCTTAACCCACGAACTTTAAGCAGGTAACCCAGGAACTTTCATCTGTTAACCCATGAACTTTCAACTGGTAGCCCCCACCCATCAAAAAGTATAAATGAGTGCATGAAGCTAACTACAGGCTTTCTTCAATTTAGCATTGAGCAGAAAAGGTTGCTCTGACTAAACAGTCACTAGAGCTGCAGGGTTTACATACTTTTAATGGACTAACAACATAATGCTGTTCATTCTGCATGTAACCTATGCTTTCTTTTCTGAATTAAAAAGCTATTTTTTTTTCCTAAAGCTTACGAATAATTTTGTATGATGCAATTTACAATGTTTTTTTTTAATTCTGTTTTCCCCTATTATTATAACATGTTAGAGGGGTTCTTGGGCTCATCCATTGGTAGAATCATGATCAGCCTGACCACCAATGACACTTTTTTCATAAATCCTTTAACAAGCTCACACATGATAAAATAAAGACTCCTGTCTCCAGCAAAATATTTAGAACCTTATTTTAAATGATAAGTCTACTTACACATGTAGCTTTTACCTGCCTCTGAGACTGGCAGTATCAGCATGATAAAGCACACTCCTAAATACTACATTCCAGGAACAAAAACACAAGTAAAAAGCACCAACATATCCTACCCTTATACCTCCAGACCAACAGGGGGAAAATGAATAAAACTAAATAGTCCTAAAGCCTAACAACCTGGAGGAAGGGGAGAGGAGGAGGAGGGGAGGCATGGTGGTGGGGGGTGAGATGGGGAGGCATGATGAGTTATGTCAGAGGAGGAGGAGGAGGAGAGGAAGCATGGGGCAAGGTAGGAGGAGGCATGGATAATTGGGGACATGAGGAGGGGGTATGGGGACATGAGGAGGAGGAGGAGGAGGTGGGGAGGTATCAGGAGGAGGAAATTCCTGCCTAAGGCGATATCTGAACTCATCAGTAACACTTACTGTGCTCTGTCCAAATCATTCCCATCCAGGTGTACAAATATTGCACAGTCTTGACCTGAAACAAGTTCTCTACCTCTATATGTACAGGACAAAAGATGTCAGATCCCAAAACATTGAGCTTTAGGCCAAGTAGCATTGAGGGTTGAACTGCTGGAAGCCACACCTCACACCATGTTGGCAAACTGGACTTGGGAGAGATCTCAGGTTGAAGGGGGTCAGCCAGGGAGGAGAGAAATTAAAATTCAGAGGAATACTCTCTTCTCCTGGGGAGGGGGGCTGTGGATCCCTAGCATCAGCGACTGTCAGTGGAGGCTGGAGTGCTACAGCCAGGGGACACTTCAGAAAGGGATTCAGGAAATAGGTGGCATCTGCAGGATGGGAGTGGGAGTATGCCCACCTCATGCTGGACATCATTGCACATCTGCACCACCAGGGAGTCATGTTCTTGAGCAAGAAAACACTCCAATTCCTGGGAGGATGACGATGAGCCCACAGCAGCCCCACACCCACCACTGGATCCTGCACAGCCAGGTCCCCAATATCCTCAATCCTCACTCCACCTACTGACTGAATTCAAGGAGTGACAAGTTATGTTGATTGCAGCCCCATCTTGGGGGTACAAGCTGTGGGGTTTCTAGCATGACAGGTCTACAGGATAGAGTTCAAAGAGGGACTTGGGCTGGGAGGGTCTTATGCTGTGTGGGAGAGGCTGCCTGTGAAAGACTACATCTGAAGGAGTTCCCAGGGTCTTGTAATTGGAGTGAAAAAGAAGTTAAAAAAAACAAACACAGAGCTTTATGTGGATCACAGTTCTAGCACAAGCTGATAAGGTGGAAGGTGAGCTGGAACAGGATCTGACTACCACAGCAAAGTCAGCCCTGGATGCCACTAAATACCAGTTGCACATGGCTATAGACACTAATGACAGCTTCAAGGGTCTTAGCTCACACAGCATCATTAAAGAGATTATTCTAGGTATGGGTAACCACCCTTTCTCAGGACACTCAGACCAAGAGCATGAATTTTCACTTTTAGGGAAATCACTTTTTGTGACAAAAACAGAGGCATACATGAAAAAAGTGAATGAGTACAGAAACACTTACAAAAACAACAGTGACAAAGAAAAGGCATCCGCATCCCACTGGTCTTACCATAGGGAAGGTAGGGACAGGAGCTACTCTCCCAGACCCTTTCCTCCCTGTGTGTACCAACCCAAAGAGGTTACTACAAAGGCAGAGGCAGGAGGGGTTCAAGGCATGCTGCTGCAGAACCAGCTCCAAGCCACAGCCAAAACAAAACCCTGACAACAGTACTGTAAGAGTATTCAGATTTTTAGAGCACCTCACCTTCCTTTGTCGGTACAGCAGAGCCCCATCCTTGCCTATGGTAACTTGTGGACATCTGCTGATGCTTTAGACACTTTAGGATATCTGCTCCTCTTCTGTGCTGTTCCATTGAAGTGCTGGGACACCAGTGTAATGGGACACTCTGTGCAAGATAGAGTTTTCTAGTGTTCTTGTTAGAGGGCACTAAGCATCTGGCAGCTCTACTCCCCCCAATCACACACTTTAGTAACAGGGCTTTCTGAATCTACTCAGCCCCAGACTTAATCTCCTGAGTTAGGTTCCCCATGGTACCTGTTACAAATTTAAAGACATGTCTCAAAGTGCCCCAAATATTGACTACATATCTCTTTTTTTACCCACTTACCTTCTACTTTCAATGTGGAGAGAAAATAAAAATATGCACATATAGTACCTTTAAGTTAAAGTTGGGTGCTTACTCTCCTCTCTGTCAGCCATTTCTGCACTTCCTACCAATGGTCTAACTTGAATGGAGCTAATGTGCTCTCATCTCCTCTCACTGATCAGCAAACTCTGAGCAGTCTAACCAAGAAAAATGCAAGATACTAATATTGAGAGGAAAGGGTTGGGCAGCTGCAAGTTGAGGGGCTAGATGTGCAACTGGGCAAACTCAGTAGACCGTGAAGCTTGTTTCTGCTGGCATTTTTGTATGTTCGTATATTACTCAACTGAATGAAATAATTGAGAAAGCTAAAATGCAGACTGAAAACAAAAATGAAGATAACATTGATTATTTGAGGTGTACACTCAAGGAGTAGGATTGGATTCTGTCACTCCTCTGGGAAAGAATGGAGCACTTGGAAAACTGGGGCTGATGAAAAAATTTGCATTTCAATGGCTTAACAGCAGTGAGTGTATTGACTGCTGCTGATTTCTGCAATCAGTGCTTCCAGTACTACTAAAATTCCAAAGGTCTGCTGAACTGGACATGGAGTGGCCCCTAGACTGTTGGTGCCAAATACTATACCAAGTAAAATACCATGTTATATTTGGGCCTGCTTCCTTTGGTACCACGTTAGACAGAATGCTGAGGCTAGCATGGGAGAGAGGTCCTTTAATTGAACAATGGCAGATGACTGAAATATTTCAGGCCTTCTCTCAGGAGATGTCACAAAAGCAGAGGGTGTTTACAGGGGTTATGTGCCATTTGTTTCAAGTTGGAGCAGAGTATTGAATTTTAATTTTATTGATAGGGAAAGAACCTTTAGGTGCACGTGTCTATTTTCAAAGATGACTCAATCAAAATACAACACACAACAATTCATACATAATACAAATTTTAGTGCATCACTATAAAACAGCTAAAATGTCTATCTAAGGCATTTACCCATCATAAAATCATTTAGATGCAGTTTTCTAGAGACTTGCAGTGCAATACATTTTACAGAAGAGTATTACAAGTGTTCACTGATCTTCTTTTAAAAGACATTCATCTCAAGTTTTATAACTCGGTATATATACTGTAGGTTCAAGTTTTGTGTTGTTCTAGTATTATATTAGTTGGAATACCTAGGCAGTAGCTCATTTAAATTGATAGTGCTTTGTCCATTTACAGTTTTCCAACTCCAGATACTATCAAAGTACTTGATTATAATGTTCAATGGAAAATAAATAAATTTGAAGTATAGATCACAATGGTGGCAATGACAATATCTATTTGCTTTTAACACAAATTGACAGATTCTGTTATATGCAATTGTATTCTGTCCACTATACTATCAGTTGCCATTACATAAGTAGGCAGACCATAGTCTAGTAGGGAAAAGTAATGAATGTTGCGCCACTAACTTTTAAGCTTCCTGACTGAAATAAATTGTATTCCTATATATAATAATCCCAGTCTCGTATTAATTTTCCTTTTTTCCTTATGGTATGATCAATATGCTTGTCAAATAACAGTATATTACCAAGGTAAACACCTAAATACTGTACTTAATAAAGGGGATTTATTCCAACTCATCAACAGTGATAGTTGTAATTTTAAATTAACCACATTTCTGTATTTTCCTATTATTACAAAATATAGGGTTAGTTTATTTTTTACATTCATACTTAATTAATTTTTATGAACCATTCCTGGACTTTTTTAAATCTTCTTAGAGTGAAATAGTCAAGTTCATAACAGATCTGCCCCTGGTTGCTAGAACTTGCAATCCTTGCAACCAGAAGGCAGATCATTAAGAAAAATGCTTTAGACCAGAGGTCCCAGTATGGTACGCAGATACATAGATGCTGTTGACAGATAAGGACCACTAGATCCATCCAGTCTGCCCATTTAAGCTGCCTAACGAAACATCTAGTGACTCTGTCTGGCCATTGGCTTTAGCTTTTTTCTTCCTATCTCTATTATTCCTTTGTTTCAGTCTCATGTATGTCTAAAGTCCACCACTGTACAGGCTGCCACCACCTCCTGGGGCAGACTATTCCATGCATCCACCACCCTTTCCATAAAAAAAGAACTTCCTGACATTTGCCCTTATGCAGTCACCCCTAAGTCACATGTTGTGTCCTCTTGTCCAGGCACTACTATTAATCAAGACTATGTTGTCCCCTTCTACCTTGTTAATGCCCTTGAGGTACTTGACTGTTTCTTTCATGTCACCTCTCTTCCTCCATTGTTCCAGTGTGTACAAATTGAGGTCCCTCACTCTCTCCTCATAAGGCTTGTGATGTAAGCCCTTCACTATTTTGGTCACTGTCCTCTGCACCATCTCAATTTTGTCAATGTCCTTTCAAAGGTGTGGTCTCCAGAACTGAACACAGTACTCAAGGTGAGGTCTTACCAGGGTCTTCTACAATGGAACTATTACCTCCCTCCTTCAGCTTGTGAGTCCCCTTTTAATACACTGCAACATCCCACTGGCCTTTCCCACCACCTTTGCTGTCTGCCTAGTGGTTGTCAAGTCATCTGTGATTATGACCCTTAAGTCCCTCTCCTCCTTGGTTACTGCCAGAAGCTCCCACCAACCTGTAGCTCACCCCATGGGTCCTGCTCCCCACAGGAATGATTTTGCAATTATTTTCATTAAAATTTAGCTGCCATGCCCCTGACCATCTCTCCAGCAGTTCCAGGTCTGTTCTCATCCTTTCCACCCCTCCGGAGTATCCACCCTGTTTCAGATCTTGGTGTCATCTGCAGACAGGCAAACCTTTCCCTCCAGCCCATCTGCAATGTCACTGATGAAGACATTGAAGATAACTGGCACCAGAACTAGTCACCTCCCTTTCATCTGATTGAGTTCAATTCAATACTACCCTCTGTTTTCTGTACCTTAACCAGTTTCCAATCCAGTTCACTACCCTGTGTCCCAACCCCAGGCTGCCTAGCTTGCTGATCAGTCTCCTATGTGGGACTGTATCAAAGACTTTGCTGAAATTGAGGTAGGCAATATCTACTGCCCCACATCCAGTCTACTGCCTTTGTCACCCAGTCAAAGAAATCTATTAGATTAGTTTGACAGGATCATCCTGCAGAGAACCCATGTGGCCTGGGATCCACCAATCCATTGGCTTCCAGGTGTGCCACTATTCTTTCCTTAAGCAGTGCCTCTATCATCTTTCTGACCACAGAGGCTAGATTGACTGGCCTGTAGGTCCCTGCTTTTTCTTTACTACTGTTCTTGTGAAGAGGAACAATGTTTTCCCTTCTCCAGTCCTCTTGGACCACTTCAGTGTCTAAGGACTCACTGAACAGAGCTTCCAGAGGGGCTGTCAGTCCACTCCTTAGTTCCTTTAGGACCCTGGGATATATGTCCATCTGTACCCATGGCTTTTTCCACCTTTAGCTTCACCAGTTCTTTCTAGGAATCTCTCCTCTGTGAATGGATAGAGAATTGTATCAGTTAAAGCAAAAGGAAGCAGGAAAGGCAGTCAGAACAGCAAAGGCCCAAACCGAGGAAAAGATAGCCAACTCAGTTAAGAAGGGGATAAAACCTTTTATAGGTACATCAGAGAGTGAAGGAAGACCAAGGGAGGGATAGTGAGGCTTAATAAAGGGGAGGGGGTGGGCAGAGGGTGACTGTGAAAAGGCAGAGATACTAAACAAATACTTTTGCTCAGTATTCACAAATGAAGAGGGGGGAGGTACCTAAACCAAACAATAGAAACATGCTGGATATGGGGGTTGATACCAGCTCTTTCACAGAAGAAAGGGTTCTGAAAGAACTCTTAAAACTGAAGGTGGACAAAGCAATGGGGCCTGATGGGATTCATCCCAGAATTCTAAAAGAACTAAAGGTAGAACTAGTGACACCACTGACTACCCTCTTTAATAAATCATGGGAGGATGGGGTAGTACCTGAAAACTGGAGGAGGGCAGATGTGATTCCACTTTACAAAAGTGGGAGCAGGGCAGAAGCAGGAAACTACAGATCTATTAGTTTAACCTCAGTGATTGGGAAAATGATGGAATCACTTCTGAAGGAAAGAATTGTTGAGTACCTAGAGGTCAGAGGAGTGCAGGACCCAAGGCAGCATGAATTCACAGCAGGAAGGTCATGTCAGATGAATCTAATAGATTTCTTTGACTGGGTGACCAAAGTAGTAGATCAGGGAGGGGCTGTAGACATGGCCTACCTAGACTTTAGCAAGGCATTTGACACAGTCCCACACAAAAGATTAATATACAAGTTGGCTAGCCTGGGAGTGGGTCCCAAGATGGTAGCCTGGGTAAAACATTGGCTGGAGAACAGGACACAGAGGGTAATAGTAAACGGAGTCCACTCTGAAGAAAGGGGTTACTAGTGGGGTACACTAGGGTTCAGTACTAGAACCGGTCCTCTTTAATGTCTTTATAAGCGACATTGCAGAGGGACTGGAAGGAAAAATATGTCTCTTTGCAGACGACACAAAGATCTGCAATAGGGTTGATGCACAAGGTGGGGTGGAAAGGATGAGAAGGGACTTGGCAAGGTTGGAGGAATGGTCAAATGTATGGCAGCTTAGATTCAATGCTAAGAAGTGCAAAGTAATGCACCTGGGAAACAAAAACTCAGGGGAAGAGTAAACAATGGGGGGTGAGCTACTAACAACAACAAAAATGGAAAGGGACCTGGGGGTAGTCATATCAGATGACCTAAAGGTGAGCAAGCAATGTGAGAGGGCAGTAAGCAGGATTGGTGGGATACTGGGATGCGTAAGGAGAGGCATCACCAGTAGAAAACAGGAAGTTGTTATCCCTCTGTACAGACAGCTGGTGAGACCCCATCTGGAGTATTGCATGAGGTTCTAGAGACCCAATCTCCACAAAGACATAGACAGGATGGAGGCAGTCCAGAGGAGGGCAACTAAAATGGTGCAGGGTCCACACCAGAAGACATATCAAGAGAGACTTAAGGATCTTAATATGTATAGCCTCGAGGAGAGGGAGGAAGGAAAGGGAGGACATGATTGAAACTTTCAAATACCTCAAGGGAATCAACAAAGTCCAAGAGGGTAGCATCTTTCAGAAAAAGAGGTGTGCAAGAACAAGGGGGCACAATCTGAAGCTAGAGGGGGGACAGCTCAGAGGTAATGCAAGGAAGTAGTTTTTCATGGAGAGGGTTGTGGATGCATGGAACAGCCTTTCTGAAGAGGTTGTGGAGTCAAAAATGGTGGTAGAATTCATGAATGCATGGGACAGACATAACGCAATTCTTGGGGGTGGAGGCTTGAAGAAGTATGCTGTTGGTTAGCTAGGATCTGCAACTTATTCATTAGGTAGGGAAATGGGCAGACTGGATGGGCCAAGCGGTCCTTATCTGCCATCAAATTCTATGCTTCTATGTTTCTATGTTACCTCCTTATCCTTAGCTTCTTTGAAGTCCTGCTGCAGACCCTGCCCATCCCCCTTCCACAGTGAAGACTGAACAGAAATATTCATTCAGAATCTCTACTTTTTCCCAGTCTCCCTCTACTATCTACCCCCTGGCCTCTCTAAGCTGTGCTACCCTTCCTTCTCTCACTGATGTACCTAAAGAATGTCTTATCTCCTTTTCTAACTGATTGAGCTATTCTCTCCTCCATTTGTGCTTTAGCTCTCCTCACTGCCTTTTCCACCTCTCTCAGACACTTCTGGTACATTTCCTTGTCCTCATCTCTTTGTGTCTCCTTATACTTCCTGAAGGAGAGCCTCTTGTCCCTTACTTTTTCTACCACTCCCTCCCCCAAGAACCAAAGTTGTTTTGTTCTCCTTTTACTTTTGTCTATTGGCCCAATGCACTGTTTTGTTACCTCTGCTATAGCCTCCTTAATTTGTGCTCATTTGTCCTCAATATCCCCACATATCCCCCTCTTTTCCAAGGTTTCTTTTAACTGTAGTCCCATACTTGTAAAGTCTGCCCTTCTAAAGTCTAAGACTTTTGCCTTCATATGGGTTGACCGGATCCTTGTGTCCACTTTGAACCACACCATTTTTGGTCACTGGACCCTAACTGACTTTCCACCCAAAGATCTGTTACCCTATTTCCATTGGTCAGCACCAGATCCAGGATTACCCAGTCCCTGGTAGGTTCCTGAACCAGTTGCCTAAGGCCAGCCTCCTCAAGGGAGCCCATGAAGTTTTGTCTCCTAACCGAGGCCCCTGCTGGGATGGACTAGTCTACCTCCGACATATTAAAGTCTCCATTTAGCAGTATCTCCCACTTTGCTGCCATTTCATGCATGTTTTCTAGCAGTTGCTTGTCAGTTTCCTTGGCATAAGCTGGAGGTCTGTAAATGACCTCTGTGTGAATGGTTGTTCCATTGCCTGGCTCACGGATGACCCAAACTTCCTCTATTTGCCCATGCCTGTTTTGAATTTCAGTTGTCTTTATGCTCTCTTTAACATAGAGGGCAACCCCTTCCCCAACTACCCTCCCTATTTGTTTTGAATAGGGCATATCCCAGCTGTTGTTGCTGGTGTACTATGTTTTGGTTATTGCCACTATGCCCAAATCAGCCTCCATCATTGCATCCACCAAGTCTGGGATCTTGTTCTTCAGACTGCGGGCATTTGTGTGCATGACCTTCCATAAAGTGCGTCATCTTTTTGTTCCTTCCTTGTGTTTTGTCCCTTGCATCATCCTACTTTTCCTGGAGTGTTCTATGTGGTGTATTCTTTTTATTACCTTATTGGTTGCTTGTGGTCCAGGTCCTTTTATCAGTGGTAATGTCATTATGTCCTGAGCACAGCCTATTCCACCCTGCATTACCTGTGCATCTGTGCTGGATGGACATCCTGGTCTTGCTTGATCATGTATGCACTAACCTGTGGGGAAGAACTGACTGGCTCTCCCCACTCTTGACTGCTATCCTCCAGTGGCTAGTTTAAATGCTTGCTCAGAAAGTATGTAAAGCTGTCAGTGAGGACAAACATACCATCCTCAGAAGGATGGAGGCTGTCTTTTTTTGTAATGACTTGCATCATCCCAGGTGGTGCCCCCATCCCCAATGTAGCCAAAGTTGCTTTTCCTACACCAATCTTTAAATCATGTGTTAAAGGGTTTGATGCATTGGTTTCTTTTCCCCTCCTTACCCTGACTGGTAGCACCTCTGAGAATGCAACAGAGTCTGCTACCCCACCCCACCCAGAATCCTACCCAAATCCCTAAAATTCTCCTGAACCTTCTCCATACTTGCTCTTTCTTTGGCTAGGTCATTTGTTCCCAGATGGACAACAATGTCCACCCCTCCCAGGCACCCCTGTGGTACTCCTGTATTAATGTTTTTTGGCAAAGAGACAACATCAGCCACTTTTACTTTTTGGGACCTATTCATGAGATAATTTTGAAACCACTGAAATACATTTTTTGATAAGTCCAAGTCATACAGCCTTTAAACAAGTAGATAGTGCTTCACTAAGTCAAATGCTTTTGATAAATCAATATCGCCCAGTCCAGCCATGTCCCCACTGTCCAAGGCATCAAAATGAAAACCTGTGCACTCCAACAAGGCAGACATGGTACAGTGCTACATTTTTTAAGAAAGCCATGTTATGAATCTGTTAAAATGTCACAAATCAAATACACTATATGGCATCAATTGGTCATACAAAATTCTCTGCAATACCTTGCACAGCAGGGACAGGACTGAGATTAGTCAATAGTCACCAGTAACTGAAACATCTCCACATTTACTGTATATATACTGTACTGGGACCCCCCACTGCTTGCTTCCATACTGTAGCTCATTTTCAATCCTATCATGATTTACAGAAATACTAAATTCAGGTTATATGAATGGTCTAAGAAGTGTAATATTGAATGTAGATGTGGATGTTGACCCTATCATAGATTAGGAGAACATCTGTTTCTACATTAAGCCATTCTTTTTTCAAACCTCATTAAAAAATGGCGTATTCAAACATGGTATAACTCTAAGTGTAGGAATGCTAAACGGTAGCTGAACAGTCTGGTCGGGCAGCATAAGAATAACTGTATAAAGGTAACTAATAAAACTCTAAATGAAGCAAGGAAAGCATAGAAGAAAATATTAGAAAACAAAAGATTAACATTTCAGCAGGGAATGTGGGATAAACTAACAAAATCAATACTAAAGAATGATATCAAATAGTTCTGGACATTGGTGAGTAAAGGGTATGATAAGTATTCTAATACCCATTGAAGCAGCTATTACCCCATCTATATGGGAACAACACTTTAAAAAAATGATATTTCTCACAAATGGAAAAATGAGAAACAAAATCATGCTGAATATATTGACAATGTATTATTTCCAAAAGCATTATATATTACACAACTAGAAATTAATGCAGCATTAGACAGGATATCATCAAATAAAGCCCCATGACCAGAAGATGCTATATTAGTAGATATCTTTAAATTATTCAAGGACTGGTGGATACCAATACTATATAAGTTGTTCAATTTCTGCATACAGAGGGGTAAGTTCCCTGAGCCCTGGAAGGGAAGTTTAGGCTGTCCATTCTTTAAAAAAGGAAATACAAAAGATCCTACCATGTATTGATCGATTAGTTTGCTAGACACATCACAAAACATTTTCTTCAGAATAGTTTTAAACAGGCTACAACTTTGGGTCAAAAAGAATAATATATTAGTGGAATATTAAAATGGGTTTCAGACCAATCATTCAACTATTCAGCATAGTTTTGTGTTACAACACCTTATCTGGAAATACATAACAATTAAAAAATCAAAGCTTTATTGCAGTTTCATAGATCTAAAAAAACAGCTTTTGATTCAATTAGTAGGAAAATTCTTTTGGAAAAACTTGAAAACTGTAAGGTTGAAACAGATATTCTAGATGTACTGATAAAATTACATAGTGATACTTGACTTAAAATCAAATATGATTAATAAGAAAATTTAATATCAAACATTAAAACTAATTTAGGAGTCCTCCAAGGCTGTTTGTTAGTCCCATTATTGTTTGATTTATATATAAATGCAATCTTAACACAGTTAAGTAATCCATATTTCCATTCTCCAAATATTCTAACACACAAAGTTTCTTGTCTGGCTCATGCGGATGACATAGTTTTGATTTCTACTTTCTTTATTGACCGCCAACAAAAATTACATATTTTGGGGAACTTTGTAAGAAAGATAAATTGGTGATGAAGTTGAAGAAAATAAATTGAATCATATTTGGTAGTAAAACAAAAAAAATCTAAATCTCTTTATATAGACCAAAAAAAATTGAAACAACTTCTCATTATGATTATCTAGGGCTTAGAGTTTTGAATAATACTCTATGGACAGCACATATAAAACAATGACTCACAAATTAAAAATGGCATTTAATGCCTTCAAAAGGTTTAATTTGAAAATGGGGCAGTCATTGATTAAAGGATTGTTGAATGTAATAATAAAATAAAGTTGAGTGTACATTATGGGGTGGAAATATGGATTCCAGTTAACATAAAATCATTATAAACAGAGATAAATAAAATGCATCATTACATATCAAAAGTGCAACAGTCTGTGCCCTCAGAAATACTAAGGAAAGAATGGACCAATTTTCATTAACAGCATTGGCATTAGAAATAAGGATTATTTTTATGTTAAATCTTTGTCTCCTCCAGGACAATAGATACCCCAGAATGTGCCTCGAGGAACAAATTCAGTACCATCAAAGGAAGTTTCCCTCGAGTTCTATTAGATTAATTAAGGAGAATATTCTCCTCTATGGGTTGGGAAACCTATTGTATGAAATTTATGCTTCGCCCTTTGAGGAAATAGTTACACAGGTGAAAAGGAGGGTAAGAGCTATAGCAATTTCACAAGAGCAGGAAAAAATAAACTGTTTCTGTTATTACATATAGTATAAAGTTATTAAAACAAAACACAATTTAAAACTGTATTTAACTATTCTATCAAAGTCGGAAGAGAGAAGAATCATAACAAGGTTTAGGTTAGAACTTTATACTGTGAATTATATTATATGATCAAAGAAGGGAGGAGATTTCAAGCGCTAAATGTAAATGCTTATATGGTTTCAAGGTTGATTTGAAGCCTGTTGTATTATATTGGTCTCGATATGAGGGTAAAAGGAAAAAGTGGTTGCCACCGATCTTGAGCACCCTTGGTCTCCCCTCCAAAGAGTTAATAACTTTTTTATCTAACACCACTAATATCCATATTTTACAATCACTATATAGATTTCTACAAGCTATAAAACTATGAGATCTAAGATGTTGAATGATTTTATTATTGAATATAAGTATCTCTGGAAATGCTGTAATTGATGAATTATGAAAGGGTCTGCATATGATTTTAATTATGTATATTTATTTATGTATATTGTCTTTTCTATTGTAAAGACTGAAAGTCAATCAATACATATTTACAGTACCTACCTACCGTAGCTCAGGTGTATCCTGGGAGCACAAAGATAGATTACAAATTTTCCTAATGGATACTGCCACTTCATCAATAGCAATTTTCAAGAGCTTAATGCCCACATTATCACTTCTTACACTTGTCTTATTGTTCATTTTATTCAAATATTTTATTATTTCCCTTTCAGAGACTTGCCTAAAGTAAAGTTCCATAGTAACCTTATCTTCCAGACTCACTTTAATACTACTATCAATAGGAGCATTTACTGGGGGCATTAAATAACTAAAAAAAATTATTAGCTATGTCAAAGGTATCAAGATCAACTAGATATCCCTTTCTACAATGTATAAAACTTAGAATTCAGCTTTTTGTTCCTACCCAAAACTTGATTAATACTCTTCAAAAACATTTTAGGATTATTTGTTTACTCCCTTTACATGTGCTGAAAATAATTAACCTTGGCTTTATAAACTAAAAATGTATACTTATTATGTAACTGATTATAAATGGTTTAATCCTTATCCAACACACTACATCTAAATCACGTCAGTGTTTTGTCTGTGTCCCTCATTAATTGTTTAACTTCCCTGGTAACTCCTTACACTGGGAGTCAGCTTGAGCCACGCTACTCTGCACCTCTGGGAGAAGTGTATAAGTGGTAAAACAAGAATGTAAATTTATACAAGGAGAAAAGAATTGCCTCTATTGAGAGAACAAGAACAGTGGACTTGCAGTCTTACATGGAATATAGAACATAGAAAAGCCTAATAAAAAGACCAACACAGTGGGCCTGAGGAAGTGGCGCCAGCCACGAAACTGTTGCCCTAGATACGTGTAGATGAAATAAAGAATATTACAAAGGAACAGTACAGTAGCGTTCGTCCATTTTTTCTTATTTAACTTCTCTGGTAAGTCAATTTAAGGAGCTGCATTTTCCTTTGATTTCTCATATGTGCAAATGTGTTACATAGCTGATTAAATCCAGTAATGAAACAATCTAAAGTCAAGTCTTCTGAAGAGATATAATCCACAAAGGACCCATCAAAATGGTTTAATATCTGTTTAAATATTGTAAGTTTACTATTTTCAATTTCTTCTACAACTAACAGTCTCTGCTTTTAACTTATCTATTTTTACAGCTCATTCATGTAATACAGGGGAATGATCACTAAGATTGCCTTGAAGAACATCTATGTTTTTTTTTTACATTTTTACAGACTGAGCATAGTATGAGCTACCCGGGTGTCCTTAGCATCCCCCACACAGGTGTCCTTCAGAAGTTCATGTTTAAATTGCTGCTGGGGAATTTTGGAAAAAACAAAACAGTGGCCTAGCAGCACTGGAAGCAGGACAAGGTCACACGATTGTCCTAAGTAGGACAGAGACAATCAGAGCTGCTCAAATGGACACTATCCCAGCACCAGCACCAGCAGAACCTGATGAAGCATCAATGAGGGGAGACAGTAGATCACTGTCCCCACCCAGTTCATGGAAAACTTTTAAGAGGAGCAAGAAAAGAAGAAAAATGAAGCCTCAAAGGCACCACATCAACAAGAGATGCTTCAGCTGGAATCCAAGCAGGACTCCTGGATCTTGGCTGAGAAATCTCTGTTACTTACTGGGCAAGACATATCTGTGCTCCTACAGCAACCATCACCAAGCAGATTGTCAGATTTCCTCTTTCAATGGCAACTGCCATTATTCACTCAATTGACCCACCACCTGTTTCTTGAGCTGAGATTATCTGCCACCACTGTTCTCCCATATGTTTTTTTTTAACAATGATGAATCTTAACCTGCAACTTCACTATTAACTGCCAGCACTGCTGTACCTGAAGACTGAAGGCAGTTACTGGACATAAAGCATACCAAGGACTTAAAGTACATTTCTTATTAACGTTGTTCATTATTTGTTTCTCATTGATGCTGTTTAAGAGGTAGCTTTGGTTTGATATTGTGTGTCTAGTGCAATGGTATCAGAGGATGGGGCTAGGCTCATGCATAATGGGTTGCTATCTGCATTATTTATACAAGAGGAGTTAGAAGTCATTAGGACTTACTACATGTATTAGTTTTCAGTCCGCCTCTCTTGCTAATCCACCACTGAACCCTGGTGGTCCTCAGATGAGAGCAAGCAATAGACCCTGGTTTTCTGTCTGAGGCTGGGGCCAGAAGTACTTGATATTACCAGGTGCTGCACATGTGATGGCATCACCCTATAATTGCCCACACACATCCTTAAAGGTTTGACCTGGCTGGGATTCAGTAATTTTCACTGGCAGAGATTAGCCACAACATTACATTTTCAGAAGCAAGGATGTGAATCAGGGATAAGGTGGTGGAAGGAAATACTGGTGTAGTGTATCAAGTACTGCTTCTATGGGCAGAGATGGATGGACATTTTCTTGGGTACTAGACAAACCTATTGTGTCCATCTATACACAATGAGAGCTGCCCCAGCTAAGATCTACACTAAAGGTTCTGTGCAGTGGAAAAGTGGTCAGCAAAATCCCAGTAAGTTACATTTTCTGTCTCCAACATGGGTAACACTGAAGGTAGCACAAGAGGGATGTTCTCAAGGAGGTAGCCACTGGCAGCCTCCAAGGTAGACTTTGTACCAGAATCCTACATGGGCTTGAGAGAACGCAGAGGTAAGGGCAGTTGGCATGGGCAAAACATGATGGTAATAGGGGAATTAATACCCTCTAATATGTCTTTGTTCCTTCCACATTAAGGGGCTCTTCACTGTCCTTTGCATGACTATTGCCTCACCATGAAAGTCCCAGTGCAGTGCAGGCAGAAGAAGAGTGAACCCCAAGATGGATACATTTGGCAGCTTCATGGACCTTAAAAAAGAAGCTACATGTGGTTAATTTTTGTTATCTATTGCATAAAGAGGAACAGTCAGCACAAAGGGCCCCACACTCAAACATGAGGCTTGTCCCAATATGGACTTTGTTTGCAAAAACATATGAGTTTGCTTTCTTTTTACTGTAGTATAGTAGATGACAGCCTAATTTTGTTTTCTTCTAGGCTGAAATCTTCTGTTACTACAAATCCCAGAATCCCCTGCAGCTAGCATCAGAACACTATGCAGCAGTGGGAAATTCAATAGCCTGCACTGCATGTTAGCACTTACGTAAGCTCTGATCTTTTCCTTGCTGGTCCTGCTCCTTCTTGGGCTAACTGCAGTCACAGGGGACTGTACTTCACTCTTGGAGAAAAGCAGAACTGCAACTGATAAAACATCTGATCTGAGATTATAAAAACTTTAACATGCATTACAGGTTACTGAATCTCCCACTGCTACCTACTGCTCTGATGATAGCTGCAAGGGATTCTATTATTTGAAGGAACAGAAGATGTTTGCCTAGAAGTAAACAAAATTAATCTGATACAGTCTAGCATACTATAGTAACCAGTAAGTACAACAAAATGTTTTTGGACACAACGTGCACATTGGGACCAGCCCCAAACTTAAGTATGAGGCCTGGCACTTTACTTCAAAGTGCATCTGAACATTGCAATATTGCATAATCCCTCCCTCGCCAATTGTGAGGTTCTCCATTCCCTCCTACTGCTTGGGGGTGTCAAAAAACTCCATATCTTCTGCATTTACATACCTCTCAGAAACTCTAGGCTAGGGCTCGAGGAGTTCATGGAATACTTGCTATCTGTGACTGGGAAAAATGATATCATCTGCCTCGTGAATTTTAACCTTGACTGGGCTGGACCTATCTCCTCCCTCCTTTCCTCCTTGACAAGTAAGGCCAATCTCCCTCAGCTTATTCAAGAGCCCACTAGGATCTCTAACGGTGGAACCTGTGCCACTCTCCTAGACTGGATCCTGACAAATAGGAAGGAGTTTTTCCCCTTGGCTGGCTTTCTCCCGGATACAATAAGTGATCATTACCCTGTTTACTATATATGTGATACCTTCTCCCCCCCTCCTTCCCATCAGAAGTCTTAACTTTTTACAACCTCTCCAACCTGGATTCAGAAGCTTTCAGTCATGATCTTAACCTGGTTGACTGGTCTCCCCTCTACTATACAGATGATATAAACATCACTACAGGCTATTTCACCTCTTCCCTATTCTCATTACAAAATAAACATATCCCGGTCACCATGAGAAGGGTAAAAGGGAAAGTCACCAAATGGCTCAAGGGTCCCCTGCTCCATCTTCTGAAACTCAGGGATAAACTGTGGTCTACCTGGAAGACCTCCCATCAACTTACTGACTTTGAAGCCTACAGAGCCCTACAGAACACATGCAAAAAAGAAATGTGCCTGTCTAAAAGCTCTTACTACAGGAATCTCCTTAGTTCTTCCACCTCCAACCCTAAGCAGTATTGGTCTCACATCAAAGAGATTCTCAGGAACAATAAGCCTCTGACACCTAATGATATGTACATAGATGATGCCCACTGTGATCACCCATTCACCATTGCTAGTGCTTTCAACTCCCTCTTTTCTACTCTTCCTACCCCTACCCCCTGCTCACACCTCAAAGCCTGGCCTGACTTATCTCCCTGTGCCCCCACTCCTCATACTCTGGATCTGGCTCCAGTCACATACCTTGAAGTGCTAAACCTACTCAAAACTGTTCCTGCTAGTGGGAGAGCAGGCCATGAAGGTATTCATCCTGGGATTCTTAGCAGTTTGCTGCCTGGCTTGCAGTGCCCATAACCAGGCTTTTCAACCTCTCTATCTGCTCTGCCTCCATCCCCTTGGTCTGGAAAATGGCAAGAACTATACCGGTTTTTAAGAAGGGGTCTGTGAAACTACTGTCTAACTACCGCCCCATCTCTCTTCTCCCTACACTCAGTAAGATACTTGAGAAACTAGTCCATCGTCAGGTCTTTGAGTACCTTCTTAAGTTTAATCTTCTATCCCCTATTCAACATGGCTTTAGGGCTGGGCATAGTACTACCACTGCTCTGACCCAGCTCACCAGTGACATCAAAGGTAACATGGATAAGGGCTTACTCACGGAAGCCATGTTTATTGACCTCTCTAAAGTGTTCAATATGGTCCATCATCCTCTACTACTGACTAGACTACAAGTCCTGGGATTCTCTGACTCTACCCTATCCTGGTTCGGTAGCTATCTGGATAACCGCTCTCAGGCTGTTTCCTTCTGTAAGGTTCTCTCCTCCCCCATTCCTATCACCTGCAGTGTTCTGCAGGGATCTATACTTGGTCCTCTACTCTTATCTCTCTTCTTAAATGACATCTCCAGTCCTTCTCTTCACAGTAGCCAACTCATGTATGCTGAAGATCTTGTGCTCTATCATTCTTCCAAGTCTATTGCTGACATAAACCTAAACCTTTCACAAGACTTTCAATCCCTTCCACCCTGGCTCTCGGCCAACCATCAAATACTAAATATAGGTAAAACTCAGGCCATGCTTTTTGGGTCCTCTGAAAATGTGCCCTATGAGTCCCCTAAGCTCCTTGTACACTGCTGGGATGGGACTAATGTCACTAATACCTCTACTTTCAAACACCTCGGGGTAACGCGTGACCCAGCTCTGGACTTTTCAGAGCATGTCAATGAGGTTTGCCGGTCTGTCAATAGCAAAATTGATGCAGCCTATTGATTGCACCACTCACTCACCCCGACAGCCAGGAAATCGGTAGCTAGAGGTGTACTACTCCCTCAACTCCTTTATGCCCTCCCGGTTCTCTACCAAGCCAATGCTAGTGTGCTCTGCAAGTGGGACTCTTCCTATAATAATATCTGTAGGTTCACCTTAGTTCCTCGACTAACTCATCACTGCCTACTCTACTCTACTCTGGATTAAACTGGTTGTATCCCAAAGACCTCTGGTCATACACTCTAGGGTGTCTTGCTGACTCCCTTACTAGAACCCCTCGACCAGCCTCTCTTGGTGACATGCTTACCCCGGTCTCTCACTCCCACTCACTTAGGTCCTCCTCCATCCCAATGCTCTCAGAATGGCCCTGTGCCACCAAAATGGGAGAACAAGCTTTCTTCTAATTTGTCCCTGGGTTCTGGAACTCACTCCCCCCAGGTTAAGAACTCCACCTCCCACCTTTCTTTTAAGTGTTCTCTGTTCTCTCACCTCAATGCCCTAGGTAACTGTTGCTGCACCTAACTGGGAGTGCCACCTAAGTCAACATGCTATTTAGCTGTTAACATATAATTTACTTTGCTGCATCAAATTATGCATCCTCCATTTCCTCTGAGCTTGGCTATAAGACTGATTGAGTGTGCTCTCCCTCAAGCAAATCCTACTTCTGTTGTTACATTATTGTTTACCTTTATTAGTGTATGTATAATTGGCTGTGTGCCCAATCCTCTGTTTTATCTCAACCCAGTCTGTAACGACTCCACCTGAATTGTTGTTTGAACTGTACTGTTGTCATTTCTGTATTCTCAACTTTGTACTCTCCTGGATCGTGCCTGAAAATAGGCAGAATTGTTGCCTAGCGCACTTATCCGGCTACCAAAAGCTAGTAAATAAATAAATTCAGGCTAGCCAACACCCCCCATAAGGACAAGGATACTGGAGGAATGGACAAAGGGATATCCTGGCAAGGGAGTGGCTAGCTTATTGGTGCAGGGTTTTAAAAGGGATTTTAGCCTACAGTGTAAGGGAGATAGAAAATCGACATGGGCAAGGAATTTAAAATTGGTGAAGGGAAAGAAGAGTATCCTGGAGAAAAATATTGCGAAAGAGGTAGCGGCAGGTAGGGTAGAAGGACCATTCCATAGGCCTCTGCTGGCCAACCTGAGGGTGTCCCCATTAGGTTTAGTCCCAAAGAAGCAGCCGGGTGAATTCAGAGTGATCCATCACTTATCATACCTGGAGGGCAATTCTTTTATTGACCAGATTAGTGAGGAGGACAGCAGAGTAACATATGTGACCCTAGAGGAGGCCATGAGGCTCATTAGGGCAACCCTGGGACGTGGCTAGCAAAAACAGACATAGCAGCGGCATTCCGGCTACTGCCGGTCTGTCCGAAGAATTGGGACCTGCTAGGTTTTCAGATTGAGGGAACTTATTATTTTGACAAAGCCATGCCCATGGGTTGTTCAGTGGCTTGTGCAACATTTGAGATGTTTAGCACATGGTTACAATGGGTCTTTCAACAGAAGTATGGTTACAAGTCAGTCGTACACTACCTGGATGACTTCCTTTTGATAGGGGAAGGACAGGTACAGATGCTACAGGAGTTCAGAGATATGTGCAGGGTCCTGGGGGTACTATTAGCCCCAGACAAGATGGAAGTCCCAGCCAAAAGCTGGAATTTTTGGGAATTGAGCTAGATACTAAGGGGGAGCTTTTTCGCCTTCCGGAGCAGAAAGTGAGCAAACTAAAATCCCTGATACTGACAGTAAAAGCCAGGAGGCAGGTGCAGCTGCAGCAGGTTCAACAGCTGATGGGACATCTGAACTTTGCCTACAGGGCCATAACACCAGGTTGGACGTTTACATGTCACCTGACTAGGGCAACAAAAGGGGCAACCAGCCCACATTACTGGGTGGATATTTCAAAAGGGATCAAGGAGGACCTATAAATATAGGAGATCTTCTTATGGACTTACAATGGCAAGACATTTTGGCAGGAGGAGTGGTTGTTTAATACTGATTTACAACTGTATACAGATGCCGCAGGAGGTTTGGGAATGGGGGCCTACTTTAGGGGCAAGTGGTTTGCAGCAGCCTGGCTAGCAGAAAGGTTTAAAGAGGGGGTCACCAAGGACATCACCTTCTTAGAAATTGTTCCCATATGGGTGGTGACAGTGGTATTGGGGGAGGACCTGAGGAACTAAAAGGTCACATTTTGGAGTGACAACCAGGCCGTGGTGGATGTATTAAACAAGAGGGGGGCCATGTCAGAGAGGGTGATGAGGGTCCTGAGACAGCTGGTGTTACGAGGGCTTTTCTTAAACCTATCATTTAGTGCTAGACACATAAATGGCATGGACAATGTAATAGCTGTCTGCCTCTCCTGCCTGCAGATGGACAAGTTTCGTGCCATGGTCCCAAAAGCAGAACACATGCCAAGGGTAGTTCCGGAGGACATGTGGAAGATTGGTTTATAGGAGCAGAGCTGTTATTTCACATCTCTTGGGCCCCCTGGACACTAAAAGCCTATGAGGCCTTGTGGAAGGTGTTTCAGACATTCAGAGGAGATAAGGGTTTTAAGGTAAGTGGGGTGGTGACAGGGGAGCAAGTAGCTAAATTTGTGGTAGCAGGGTGGAAAAATAGAATAGCGCATGTGGCCATGGGAGTTCACCTGGCTGCAATAGGGCAAGTATGCAGCTTGAAGGGATGGGAAGATCCCACCAAGACCAACATGGTTAGGTGCATGATGCAAGAGTGGTTACAGCTGGGGAAGAAGACTAGGGACAACAGGAAGTCCATCACAGAGGCACAGTTGGTTTGTGTCATAGGGGCCCTCCCCAAGTTATACAGATCCAACTCCGAAGCCATATTAA
The DNA here is from genome assembly GCA_016271365.2 of Neoceratodus forsteri. Classification (NCBI taxonomy): domain Eukaryota; kingdom Metazoa; phylum Chordata; order Ceratodontiformes; family Ceratodontidae; genus Neoceratodus; species Neoceratodus forsteri. The sequence continues at coordinate 1,283,858,502 of CM057459.1, read as the reverse complement.
TCAGGACACTATATGCCACAATGTACGAGGGTGCTTTCAGGGTTAGTAAGGTTGTAGGCCACGGAAGAGGGGCAACGTAAACCAGATTATGATGGGAAGATATAGTATGGGGCAGTGACTGGGTGTCAGTAATGTTAAGGTGCTCCAAGACAGACCAAACGGGAGTGGGGGGAGGGTGACATTACAGAGACATAGGATCAGCTCCATCTGTCTGGTGGAGGCACCGTCAGCGTACGCTACAGTGCATTCCAAGGGCACAAGCCCATTACTATTTGTACACAGGAAAGGGTCTTCAGTGTCGGCCACACAGGCAACAGCCATGCTCAAGAAATGTGTGGGGTTCATAGGTGAGGACCGAGCAATTTCTCATCACATTCCTTCAGAATAGGGGCGGCATCAGATTTGGCAGCCTAAGGAGGGTCGGAGGAAGTCATAAAGGCAAAAGGGCGGTGGGCATCTGGTTGTTTTAAAAGATATGTCTGGCATGATGCTTGAAAATGAGACTAACCATGTTTTCTTTTTTCCCCTTACAAGCAGGTGTCCATGGCTCATTTGGAAGAGATGCGGGGGTTGGGGGAGGATAAATTAAAAAAACAGGTGGCCACAACCAAAAAATAGTGGACTAACATGTGTGTTTTTGATTTTGTGGTACTCAAATAGGTCGGACAAAGAGGTTAGAGGTTGGATTTGTGGAGACTCCTTTGTTCACTGGGCCGAAAAGTGGGCATCCAGGAGGCTCGGGGGGTGGCAACTATATTTGGATCCAAAATACATCAAGCTGACATGGAAAGGCAGGAGGGGAATGAGATAGGCACAGCTACTACTGATGTTGTGAGATCAAAAAGGGGAACACAGATGCCCAGACATGCTGGTCATCCACCTAGGAGGGAATGATCTGGGGACTAGGCCTTGGTTGGACATTTTCTTCCAGATAAAGGAGGACTTGATTAAGATTCAGGAATGGTGGCTAGAGGTGGCTCTAGTATGGTCTGAGATAATACCCAGATGAGTATGGAAACATGTGCACAACTACAAGGCAATGGAAAGCACCAGGAGGTGCCTGAATGCCAGGGTTGGGAAGCTACTTGAGGCCTATGGGGGGAAAACAGTACAGTGCATAGAGGAACATGCGGATGAATACTACAGGGGGGATAGAGTGCACCTCTCGGGTTTGGGTTTGGCCCTCTTTAATTCTGAAATGTCAGATGTGATTGAGCCCTGGATGCAGGAAAGATTTGCTTAAAATGAAGGGGGGAGGCCACCGTCTGTCGCTGGTGGAAGGTTGGCTAGTGGGAAATAGGGAGGAGGGAGGTTAGGAAGTGTGGGGGGAGATTAAAGAAATAATAACAAAAGAACATTGACATTACAAGAAGAAGGAGGGGTAAGAGTGTACACTTGGACCCTGGCGAAGAACGAAGAGAAAGCAGACCCCATGATGTACATCTGGGGGCAGAAGAAAATGAATGGTATTAGAAAGAAAAGCGATACAATGTAAAGAGAATGGAAATTGTGGTGAATATGTATGTATGATATATGATGTTGTTATCAAGATGTAAATGGAACTGTGAAATTGATGATAAGCAAATTAATTGCTGAACTGGGCACACACACACACCTTTGTCGGAGTCATCATTTGACGGGATCTGGGGACAAAGTACAACTATACCAACAACGATAACAAGAGCATCATATAACACATATATCTACAACCTACAGGTGATCACGTATATCTCTTAGGCAACTTAATACTGTCTCCTGGTTTTTGAGAACCCATTGGTTGTCTCTCCATCCTTCAGTAACCTCTTTGCAGATATCCTCTACCTCAGCCCAAAGAACAGCAAGGTCAGCCTTAGTGATGGCTCTGCCTGGTGTGCATGGTGGTAAGGTAGCTGAGGTGGATGGAGCAGAAGGTACAGGAGATTTGTCTCCCCTCACACTTGTAGGTCTACTCTCAGTCCTGCTCCTCTTCCTGGCCTGCTTCTGCCGGCTGGCACTGTCGTGTTCTGCTCCAGCCCCTTCCGCAAGAACAGGCATTCTGGTTCCCTCCTGCAGCCTGGCCTCCCACTCTGCATGGCAATGAAAAATAAGGTGGCTTCTTTGCCCACCTGTTCCCAAGTGGCTTCCCAATTTAGTACTCTGGACATTCATCCCACACAATTTACATTGAACAACACTTGAATCCTTCCCATGTATGCTGAAAAATTCCCACGCAAAACAGAGCTTTTTGGTGGACCCAGAAGAGGAGGGCCCAGAATTTGTGGGCTGATCTACAGGTGGGGCATGGGTGCTAGCTGTGGTAGCAGTACAAACATGAGGAGGAGCAGGTACAACAGGCTGCTGCTGCTGTTCTACCTGCTTGGTAATCACCTCTGCAGAGGTGCCACTAATAGAGAGGGAATCTACTGAAACATAGAAACATAGAATTTGATGGCAGATACTGTAAAGATTGCTTGGCCCACCCAGTCTTCCCATTTCCTTACCTAATGGATAAGCTGCAGATTCTAGTTAACCAACAGCCCACTTTCTCCTACCCCACCCCCTAGAATTGCCTCATGTTTGTCCCATGCATTCTTGAATTCTCCCACAGTTTTTGACTCCACAGCCTCCTCAGGAAGGCCGTTCCATGCATCCACAACCCTCTCCATGAAAAAATACTTCCTCACATTACCTCTGAGCCGTCCCCCCTCTATCTTCAAATTGTGCCCCCTTGTTCTTGCACACCTCTTTTTCTGAAAGATGCTACCCTCTTGGACTTTGTTGATTCCCTTGAGGTACTTGAAAGTTTCTATCATGTCCCCCCTCTCCCTCCTTTTCTCAAGGCTATACATCTTAAGGTCCTTAAGTTTCTCTTCATATGTCTTCTGGTGCAGACCCTGCCCCATTTTAGTTGCCCTCCTCTGGACTGCCTCCATCCTGTCTATGTTATTGCAGAGACTGTCTCCAGAACTGCACACAGTACTCCAGACGGGGTTTCACCAGCTGTCTGTGCAGAGGGATAACAACTTTTTGTTTTGTACTGGTGATGCCTCTCCATTTGCATCCCAGCATTCCCCCATCCATCCTTACTGCCCTCTCACATTGCTTGCCCACCTTTAGGTCATCTGATATGACTACCCCAGGTCCCTTTCCATTTTTATTGTTGTTAGTATCTCACCCCCCATTGTGTACTCTTCCCCTGGGTTTTTGTTTCCCAGGTGGATTACTTTGCACTTCTTAGCATTGAATCTAAGCTGTCATACATTTGACTATTCCTCCAACCTTTCCAAGTCCCTTCTCATCCTTTCCACCCCACCTTGTGTATAAACTCTGTTGCAGATCTTTGTGTCGTCTGCAAAAAGACATACTTTTCCTTCCAGTCCCTCTTCAATGTCACTTATAAAGACATTGAAAAGGACCGGTCCTAGTACTGAACCCTGTGGTACCCCACTAGTAATCCCCCTTTTCTTCAGAGTGGACTCTGTTTACTATTACCCTCTGTGTCCTGTTCTCCAGCTAATTTTCTACCCAGGCTACCATCCTGGGACCCACTCCAAGGCTGGCTAACTTGTATATTAATCTTTTGTGTGGGACTGTGTCAAATGCCTTGCTAAAGTCTCGGTAGACCATGTCCACAGCCCCTCCCTGATCTACTACAGTGGTCACCCAGTCAAAGAAATCTATTAGATTTGTCTGACATGACCTTCCCGCTGTGAATCCATGCTGCCTTGGGTCCTGTGTCCCTCTGGCCTCTAGGTACTCAACAATTATTTCCTTCAGAAGTGATTCCATAATTTTCCCTATCAGTGAGGTCAAAATAACAGGTCTGTAGTTTCCTGCCTCTGCCCTACTCCCACTTTTGTGAAGTGGAATAACATCTGCCCTCCTCTAGTCCTCAGGTACCACCCCATCCTCCCATGATTTGTTAAAGAGGGTAGTCAATGGTGTCACTAGTTCTACCCTTAGTTCTTTGCTGCTGCTGCTACTGCTGGAGCATCTACTGCTGCTGCCACTTCAGGTGCATGACCAGAAGAAAGAAAAGGACAGTGGTCAAGCCTTACTGCTCTCCCACCCCATGTCCTTGGGCTTCATTGCCCACTGGTTTTGCCTCTGTGACATCAGTGATTATCCATTACAACTTAAGTTTAACTAGGAAACAAAACAAAAGGGACAGGAAAGAAAAGTAAAAGTTTGTGGAAAAAAGTGTAACTACAGTTACAAACTGAACAAGAGAGAATCAAATAAAAAACCTTACAAAGAAATTACGTTGCCAAAATATAGCTTACTCATTTATAAAAAGTATAAAGTTAAAGGTAAAGCAAGTAAGTTTAGAAAATATATAAGGATAAAGATTTGTTTTCTATAATGCCTCAGATACTCACACAGACAAAGACACACAGTGCTATCCCTGCTGCTGTGAAACTGAAAGTGAGTCACTCACTTCCTGTTTCAGTTACTTCCTACCCATCATGTGACCCGATGAATGGCAGACATGTGATAAGACCTTGTTTTGGCTAATTTTGCTGAGAATACACAACGTGAAATTAGTGGGATAGATGTAAGGCAAAACCTGAACACAAAATCAACATGGTGATTTTTGGGTTCAGTAACACAATTTCGTGAAATGATGCATGGATGCAAAACTGGTAACCTTGCATCAGTTTCACTGGTGAAATTTAACTTCGCTGCATCTCACAAAGTCAGCCCTGTATACCACTAAATACCAGTTCCACATGGCTATAGACACTGATAACTCTGCTTCAAGGGTCTTAGCCCACACAGTATCATTGAGGAGATTTTCCTGGTTAAGGATAATCATTCTTTCCCAAGATACTCACACCAAGGTCATGGATTTCCACTTTGAGGGAAATCACTGTTTGGTGACAAAAACAGAGGCATACATGAAAAAAGCTGACGAATAAAAAAACACTTACAAAAACAGCACTTGTAAAGAAAAGGCATCCACATCCCGCAAGCCTTATCCTAGGGGAGACAGGGGGAGGAGCTTCTATCCCAGACTCTTTGCTCCCTGTGAGTACCAGCTCAGATCATTGGGGGTCAGCTGGGGAAGGGAGGATCGAGCATCCAGAGGACTGCAATCCTTTCCTGGGGAGGGGTGGGATGTGTATCCCTGGCAACAAGTGCCTCCCAGTGGAGACTGGGGGTGTTGCAGCCAGGGAACACCCTTGTAATGGCTGGTGACAATGACAGACGTACTGAGGGCAAGCATAGGGAGCATTCCCATTATGTGCTGTGTGTCATTGCACGTCTGTGCCTCCAGGGGTTTATAGCAGGAAAAAACCCTCTGTGCAAGCAATCAGGAAGCCTACGATGGATTCCCGCTCTCTCCAGCCTGAACAAAGCCTGGCCTAATTTGGATATATGCTGGGGCTCAAAACTGATCTCAGTCTTCCCCCCCTTGTTTTTCTCTGGGGGGGCCCCCACTTTGGCGGGCCAGCCATGGTCCTCCCCATCTCGCAGCCAAAGCACCATGGGTCAGAGGAGTATTGAAGGTTCATGTATCAGGGCCAAAAGGGGACAAGGTACCATCCCCGCTGCACAGAGGTGCACAAAGAGAATTGAAAAAAAAATATATGGGAAAAAATATAAATAAATATATGCATATACCTTTAAGTTAAAGCTGGGTGCTTACTCTCCTCTCTGTCAGCAAATTCTGTACTTCCTACCAATGGCCTAGCTTAAATGCAGCTGATGTTCTCTCAGCTCAGCCTAACCAAGGAAAATGCAAGATGTAATCCAGCTGAATGAAAGACTCAGCAAAGCTAAAAGGCAGATTACAAAACAATGAAGATTATTGATGATTTGCAGTGTACACTCAAGCAGTAGGACTGGATTCTGTGACTCCACTGGGAAAGAATAGAGCACTTGGAAATTGGGGCTAATGAAATAATCTGTATTTCAATGACTTAACAGCAGTGAGTGCATTGACTGTTTCTAATTTTTGCAATCAGTGTCTCCAGTACTACTAAAATTCCAAAGGCCTGCTGAACTGGAAATGGAGTAAGCCTCTAGATTGCTGGTGCCAAACACCATACCAAGTATTTATTTATTAAATTTCGATGACCAGGTAGGCCCACTGAGCCCCGAAGGTCCCTTTTTCAGGGGCTACCCGGAGTAACCTTACAGGGTAATTAACACAGATGCAAGTAGTTACAGAGAGAGTACAGATAATAAGTACAGAATGCATGTGGTTAAGAGAAAATACAGATAATTAGCAGGTTGCAGGCAGATATCATTTATTCTGAGTCATTTGGACATACCAGCAGTAATTGTGTAAGGAAATCCTAGCCTTGTGGTCTTTTAAGTTGACATGAGACAGGTGGAGAACAAGGTGAGAAATTGAGAGGGTTGGCCTAGGCTATGGGGGGGGGAGAGGGGCAGTCAGGTGCTGTGGCAGTGGCAGGTGCTGATCTCTGTCATGTGGACCTTGAGCCTGGTGCGAAAGTTCAAGAGAGAGGGGTGCTTCCTGTAATGAAGGTGGAAGCTTATTCCACAAGGTGGGGGAGGTGTAGGAAAAGGATTTGCCACCAGCATTGGTCCTAACCCTTGGGATTTCCAGCAGAGTCCAACCTGAGGTCCTAAGCCTCCTAGGGTTTTGTTTGAGAGTAATTGTTCCTCTTAGGTTGGGTGGAGCAGCTGGGCTGAGTAACTTAAATACCAGACAGAGTAGAGGGTACTGTAGTCAAGAGGTGAAGGACAGCCACTGTAGTAGGGTAAGTATGTCTTAGTGGTGGCTTCTTGAGTGGCTCTGGGTCGCAAACCAGGCTACCTTGTTGTACAGTATCTGTAGCCAGTTGAACTCCTGCTTGGGCATGCCCTGTAATACTGGGGCTGCATATGTAAGTGTTGGGCGCAGGACACTGGATGCAATTGCAAGCCTAGCTTCTGGGATAAGCTGATCTTTTAGTTGATATAGGGTTCCAAGTTTGCCATAGATGGTCCTAGTGACTGAATCAACATGGGATTTGAAAGTGAGACAGTGGTCAATTGTTAGCCCTAGATATTTTAGGGAGTCCACCACGTTGATACTTTTACCAGAAAGTGACTTGAGCTGTAGAGACTTGGTCCTATTTTGCCCCAGGGACCTGGGACCAAACAGCATGGCTTTAGTTTTGCCTGCACTGAGGACCATCCTATTTGATGTTAGCCAGGCCTCAAGTGTCATAAGGTCAGTTTGGAGGGGAGGCCCCAGAGCACACGGATTATCCAGGGAATGATAAATGACTGCGTCATCTGCATATTAAATGTCTGAGCTTGCCCCACAGTAGAGGTTTAGGTCATTAGTGTACAGAGAGAGAACAGGAGGGGACCTAGGATTGATCCCTGAGGTACACCCTCATTTATGGGTAGTGGGTCCGAAAGTGTGCATCCCCAATTGACCCTCTGTGTATGGCCTGCTAGGTCGCTCATGAACCACTTGAGGGCAAGAGGGTCTAGACCTATTTTGTCTAGCTTTGTAAGCAGGAGACTGTGGTCCACAAGGTCAAATGCTTTGGACAGATCTATAAAAATTGTGCCCGTCAGCTTCCCTGCATCCATTGCACTGAGTACATGCACCGTGAGGTTGGTGAGGGCAGTGTCAGTGCCATGGTTAGTTCAAAAGCCATGCTGGGAGTGGGCTAGGAGCTGGTGGGACTCCAGGTATTCACGGAGTTGACCATATATAAGTCTCTCTTGCATAAAGTTATCAACAGTCCCTATTTTCCCAGAACAGTCCCTATTTTAGACAGCATGTCCCAGTGTCCCTTAAAGTTTTACAAAATGTCTCTTTTGTCCCTGTTTTTGCTTACATGTCCCAGTTTTGTCCCTTTTTTTTTTTTTTTTGCTGACTGCTAATCCATGAGTGTCAGTTATTTCGGCACCACTGTGGCACTGCTCAGGCTGAATAGCAGTTAGCAATTTCAACCCCTGCGTCTATGTTGCACTCCAAGCATGTCAGTGGGAGCACAGTAAAGCATGTTCCTTTCTGTTAGATTAGACTGGGTAGTAGTGCAAACAAGCACATGTGGACATCTGCCTACCAGCAGCTGAAAGGAATGCCAGACAGAGAAGAGACTGGCAGCAGGGAACTAAGGTACCCAAACCTGATCAGCAGTAGGGAAGTGTGTGAAAACAATCTGGTGTGGTGGTGGTAATCATTAAAGTGAAGTTTGCTCAGCAACTGAGGTGAGTGTAGGCAGGTTAGATGGGACTGTCAGGAGGAGCAAGATATGCCACTGGAATTCTGATCACAATTTAACACAGGTTTGCTTCTGATGAACTTTCTGTACATCATGATTTGGAACTTGCTGCAGCAGAATGATGTAGTTTTAATCTGGATGTTTGCTACTGGTGTTACTGTGGGGCGGCATGGCCAGAGCAGGCAGTAACATGTAATTGTAAGCAGCGTTGTCTGCAGTGGTGCCCATGGGAGTGACATGGTGTGGGGGGAGGGAGGGTCATGGTCAGGATGGACTGTCCCAGTTTTAGGCCTTGGAAAGTTGGTAGCTTTACTCTTGCAGTTTTGCAAGGGTACAAAGCAGTGAGATGGGCCTGTAGTTGCTTATGTGTTCCCTCGGTTCACCCTTGTGGATGGGGACCACATTGGCACGTTTCCACTGGTCAGGAAATGTTCCTTCCAGTAGGGATCTGTTAATAAGCCAGGTCAAAGGCCTGGCAAGGGATCGAGCTCCTTCATTTAGTAACCTAGGATTTATCCCATCAGGGCCTCCTGAGCCTTTGATTTTAAGAGCCTTTAGAAGAGTTAAGACCTCTTTTGTCTTGACCAGTCTCAGGTGAAATGAGGATCTATTAGAGCAAGGGGTCTCAGTCATGTTCCGTACCGAAGTAGATGGATGTAATCCGGCCTTGTAACCATCGAGGTTAGTAAAGTGGAGGTTGATAGCTGAGACTATTAGCGGATCATCACTCACTAGCAGACTGTTGACCTCAATTTGACCCAGTTCCTCCTTGGAGTTGCCCTTAAGCAGCTCATTGATGTGAGACCAAAAGAGCTTGGGGTTGCCTAAATTGTTTTTGTGAGATGGGTGACGTACTCCCTCTTTGCAAGTTTGATAGATCTCTTACATTTGTTTCTTAATGATTTATATGCCACAAGATCTGCAGGGAGAGAGGAGTGCCCGAACTTCTTCCAAGCCTTGTCCCGGCTGATCATCAGAGATTTCACAATCGGGGAGATCCACTTGTAGCAGCTTCCCTTTGATCTAAGTTTTTTAAGCGGGGCAAAGAGGGTGGCTGCATTGATAAGTGAGTCATGGAAGTATTCCAAGGCTTCATCCAAGATAGGGAGGAGCCGGATGGGGCTCCAGTACAGGTTACTGAGGTGGTAGTTAAATTGTGTCACAGTGAAGTTTGAGAAGTCTCAGATAGTGAGTGTCCTGGGTTGTACCTTTGGTGCTCTATTCTTCCATATACAGAATATGGTGGAGTGGCCACTCAGAGCATTGGCCATTAAGTCTGCTTTCTGGATATTGTGGGGGTTAGACACCAGAGCCCAGTCCAGGAGGGTGTGGTTCCCCATTTTGTAGTTAAGCCTGGTTGGTTCCGAGATAACCTGTTCCAGGTTAGCCTCTTGTGTCACTGCGGAGAGGCTTTTGTTAGGGTCGAGGGCCCAGTTTAGATTGAAATCTCCCAGGATAAGAAGCTCCATTGAGATTTCTTTGACCATAGTTTTTATGATACCCTCCAGAGCTTGGAAAGTGGCCTTAGGGGACTGTAGACACAGCCAATTATAAGGTGCTCAGCATTGCCAAGGGTAATGCAGACCAAAATTGCTTCATAGTCTTGGCTGTTACCCTGGCTCAGTGCCTGGTACGACACAGTAAGGGTGTCCTTTGCACAGATTAGTACCCCACCACCTCTCTTGTTTACCCTGTCCTTTCAGTAAGTGTTATAACCTAGGACCATGATCTCATGATCAAGGGTATGGGCCTTGAGCCAGGTCTCTGAGATGGCGAGAATATCAGGATTATAGAGGTCAAAACAGGCTTGTGCCTCTTGTATTTTTGGTCTTAGGCTGCAGACATTCATGTGCGCTATCCTCAACTCCTTGGAGGATATCCAGTGTGGGTCCTGGGGAGAAGATATTAAGAGATTGGGAATTGGAGGGCCTCGGTTTGGTTGTATGTCTCCTGCCCGGAGCAGTAGGACTGCCAGCAGACAAAGTAACCTTGAGCAGATCAGTGGGATTGAGTAATTACAGAGCCCCCTGCATGTAAAATGGAGTATCTCATAGTATACGCCCCTTCTTGCCATCTCGTGGGATATGAGAAGGGCATGCATGCTAGGGTGAGGTGTCCAGAGGTAATTGCCCCTTGGGGGGAGTCATAGTGAAAGGGTCCCTTTGAGTCTGAGTAACCATGTCCTATGGTCATATCCACCCAGAGGAGGGACAGTATATATAGTGTAGCCAAGAGTATTCCACTATTTAGGAGAGAGACACTGGGCTTGTTTGCACAGCGTGGCCTGTGGCAGAGTTTGCCAAGAGCTAGGGTGGGTCCCACCGGAGCCATGATTAGGAGGATAATAGCGCCCTGTATAGTTAGCAGGGAAGCTGAAACTATCTGAAGACAATTATTTGGCCAGGGATTAAAACTCTATCTGGTAAAGTCTGATGGACAACCCAGGCTTGTTTCAGCACCTTACAGTATATAGAGATAAATTGGGCTGCACAGCCTTATACTGCTGTGTAAGTCAGCTAAGCATCAAGCGGTTCATGCACTAGAGTTGATGTCTTAGTCTTTTTGTGCTGTCGCTTTGTGAGGTTTAGGAGTGGAACTTGAGGTATCTCTATATTCTATATCCCTGTAACAAGCTTAGTTTGCTATTCTTTGGAGAAACGAGATTAGGTAATTTGAGTTACCTACAGGCCTGCAGGGTAGCTATGGTTAGATGTACGGACGATCACAAGAGAAATTATGCACAGCTTTGCATTGTACATCACAATTATGACATTACACACTAGTTTACTTCCTATTTAGAGAAACACTCCTCAGCCCAGTTAGTTAGTATGGGTTGAGCGTTCTGTTTTAATGGTAGTAGGGCATTCAAGAGGCACAGGGCATGAACTGTCAGCTGGTTTGTTGTGCTTTTGGATGACTAGAGAGGCAGCAGTTTGAGTAGGGAGATGGTTGTGGTTTGTCTTTGCCTACAGCCCAACTTACTGGCAAAGGAAGCAGATCAACATAACTATCGTTGGAACTAAATGAGGCAGGCACAGTACCAAGGTATAGTTGACTGCTAAGGGCTGCATTGATATTAGCAGCAGGACTGAAGGCAATCTCTAGGTACTGTTAGTAAGCTGTTGCTTTAGGCATCGGCTGGCAAGAGGGACTAAGATACTCAATTTGGATGTTTTGGTCATGAAGATACAGCAGGATCTTCAAAGATTGGTCAATCTCCCATTGTCTTTATGGGGTCAAATAAGTATTATAAAAATGAATGTTCTGCCCCGTATTTTTTACCCTTTAAATTTCCTGAACATCTGGCTCCCAATGTCCTATTTTCAGCAACTCCATTCTGCTCTCTCTAAATTCATTTGGCAGGGCAAACACCCTAGACGGGCCGTTTTAAAACTTAATTCACCCAAGGAGAGAGGTGGACTCCGCCTCCCTAATTTTATGTTATATTATTGGGTGAGTCATATGTCCAAAATGGGGAGATGGTTCAATGCCAGGTCTGATGCATATCTTCCTATTTGGCTACAGCTAGAGAGAAGGCTTTTAGATATGTATAGTCTCCACTAACCCAGAGTTTTTTATTACACTATCTCTGCATTACCTCCTCCTTAACAAATTTCGGCTGTAGGGGTCTCCTTAAAGGTTCTGACTCAGTGTTGGAACTTCTTTAACATTTTACCCAAAAAAGATACGGCCCAACCTCTCACCTTAAACTCTAACATCAAAATAGGCGGCTCTCCGCTTTCCGCAGACTGGCTTCCTCAACTACAGGATTCTCTTGTAGAAAGCCTGTTTTCTCAGGATTCCCTCCTCTCCTCAACTAATATAATAGCCAAACTGAATATTCCTCAGAAATATATCTTTAAAGTTTTTCAGCTGAGACACCTTATGGTCTCTGTTTTTGGGACCACGTTCATGCTGTCCCAAGTTAGGCCTTTTTTAGATCAGATACAGGAATATGCAAATAAGCCCCATGGAATCTCTAAGATTTATTCTTTTCTATTGGGTATCAAATACCCTAATGCTCTTACTGGTTCCAAAATTTGGACTTCTCTTCTGCCGAATTCCCCTTTGATTTGGAGTCAGATTTGGGTGGACATGCATAGATATCTCACTCAAGAAAGGCAGAGACTTATTCAATATCATATTTTAAATAATTTGTATTATACACCGGTTAAGTTGGCCAAGCTAGGCAGGTTACCTTCGACTACCTGTACACGGTGTGGCGCAGATGAAGGGAACCTGATACACATTCTTTGGCACTGTGACAAAGTGGCTCCATTATGTAATATAATTCAATCCAATTTAGATCCTCTTTTGGGATTGGGTGAGCAGTTCACTATAGAAATATGTATCCTAGGGATGTTTTCCAACATTAAAGTTCAGGAGCGCAGGTTTCATATGGCTTTAATTTCTATAGCAGTCAAAAGGCTGGTTCTCAAGCACTGGATGGACCAATTGGTCATATTGTATGCTGAATGAATTAAAGAATTGTCTCTTTCTTTTAATACTGAAAGGTTAATAGCAAGCTCCCGGAATCGCATAGCCTCTTTCAACCTGAAATGGGGTAAATTATACGCTTTATATTTGAATTAAGGTCCATGTAATGCATGCCTCTGACTGTTTTGGTTTGTATTATCCTTCTTTTGATGCCTGTTATTGTTGGAATACTATTTACTTTTTGATATCTCTTTGTCATGTTGTTTCTAACAAGGCACACTCCAGGGGTAGGGGGTAGTTTGAGAGGTGGTGGAGGGGGGTTGGGTATAGTAGTATGTTATCTTCTCTTTTGGTTATATTTGAACCAGTGATATTCTGGTGTCATTTCACCATTAATTTACTTTGGTTGTTATTATATTCTGGTTCATTTTCTTTTTGTCATATACCTTCTGTCATTGTATAATCTAATAAAGATGTTGAATTTCAAAAAAAAAAGAGGGACTAAGATTAGAGTAGGGGGTTGGTGGTTGTTAGCCTAGCGTGCCACCCTACGACTGGCTCAGGAATCTTTAGCACCACAGGCTAACTTTAAAATTGTTAAGGGCCATCACAGTAACAGCTATGTTTAAAAAAGGAAAGACTGGTGATATTGAGAAGTGTAGGGTTAGCTATCTGATTCATCAGGGGCTAAAGAGTGTGGCCAATAACCATTTAAGGGGAGGAGGGATGGGGCGAGTGGGTAAGACTGAATTTTAGCCCCTGGTTCCCCGCTCAGAGCTGATTACTCAACAAGTCATATTTAGTCCAATGTCCAGAGTCAAAGGCAGCAACGGGCATCTGCTCAGAAGCAGTGGAAGTTTTCTTCTTTTTTTTTTTTGGCTGGGTAAAAAATTTGGTTTCGACTGACGATCTCCTAAATTCGGTAGACAATCACCTTCTCAGGAGCAGGGGATTAATTTTTCTTGATTGCAAGGGAGGTCCACCTGGCCAAGAGCTGTTAGCTGGTGCCTCAACCCCACCGTTCTTGGAAGTCTGCAGTTCTCGGGGGGGGCACCCACTTCCCTTAGGGTAACCCTCACCTCCCCATTCGGCTTGCAGCAGTCTGCAATTGTGAGCCACAGGGCTCTGAAATCAGTCCTTTGTAGGAGCCTGGTCTGTGGCGTCATGTCCCGGAGGAGTTCAACCAGGTGCTGAGGTTGGGAGTTTGAATTTTGCTCCCAAACTCCCTCGGTCCATAGGAGCTAAAGAGCCCCTGGTTCCCCGCTCAGAGCTGATTACTCTGCAAGTCAAATTTAGTCCAGAGTCAAAGAAGCAACAGGCACCTACTCAGAAGCAAGGGAAGTTTTCTTCTTCTTTTTTTTTTTGTTTTTTTGGCTGGGTAAAAAATTCAGTTTCGAATGACGATCTCCTAAATTCAGAAGACGATCACCTTCTCAGGAGCAGGGGATGAATTCTTCTTGATTGCAAAGGAGGTACGTAAAACAGCATGTTCTATTTTGGCCTGCTTCCTTTGGTACCATGTTAAAGACAGGCTGCTGAGGTTGGCAAGGGAGAAAGTCCCTTTAATTGAACAAGGGCAGATGACATGAACATTTGCAGGCCTTCTCTGAGGAGGTGTCACAAAAGTGGAGGGCTTTCACAGGGGTTAGATGCCATTTGTTTCAAGTTGTAGCAGAGTATTGAATTTGAACTTTATTGATAGGAAAAGAACCTTTTAGGCACGTGCCTATTTTCAAAAGGGACCTGGTCAAAATACAACACACAATAATGCATACCTAATACAAATTTCAGTATAAATATACCATGTTGCTATAAAATAGTTAAAAATGTCTGTATCTTTGGCATTTATGTATCATAAAATCATTTACGTGCAATTTCAGGACATTTTTAAATAGCCCTAGAGACTTGCAGGGCAATTCATTTTGTAGAAGAGTATTCCAATTGTTCATTGATCTTCTTTTAAAAGACATTTATCTCAGGTTTTACAACTCAGTATATCTAGATTCAAGTTGCGTGTTGTTTTAGTATTATATTAGTTGAAGTACCTAGACAGCAGCTCATTTCAATCGATAGTGATTTGTCCATTTACAATTTTCCAACTCCAGATATTATCAAAGTACCTGATTCCAATGTTCAATGGAAAACAATTTGAAGTATAGATCACAATGGTGGCAATGGCAATCTCTATTTGCTTTTAACACAGATTGACAGATTCTGTTATATGCAACTTGTATTCTATCAATTATATTACCAGTTGCTATTACATAAATAGGCAGACCATAATCTATTAGTGAAAGTAATGAACTTTGGGCCACTAACTTTTGAGCTTCCTGTCTAACATTTATTTTATTCCTATATATAATAATAATACCAGTCTTGTATTAATGTTTCACATGGTATGATCAAATGCTTGTCAAGTAACAGTGCATTATCAAGTTAAACACCTAAATATGTAAAAAGGGGATTTGTTCCAACTCCTCACCATTGACAGTTATAATTTTCAATTAACCATATTTCTGTATCTTCCTATTACTACAAAATATATCATTTTGTCTTTTTTTATTTCATAATTAATTTACTTTTATATGAACCATTCCTGGACTGTTTCCAATCTTCTCGGAGTGAACTAGTTTAGTCCATAACAGATCTGCCCCTGGTTGCCACGACTTGCAATCCTGGCAACTTGATAGCAGATCATTAAGAAAAAGGTTGAAAAGCAGAGGTCCCAATATGGCCCCATGTGGTACTCCTGTATTAATGTTTTTTATAACATGGAGTAGAGAGAGGGAGGTAGCTGATTCATGGATTGGTGTCACCTGTCAGTGCATTAATGCCTACTTATCAGCACAGTTGAAGTGATGTAGTCCACTCAATCCAGTATCAGTGGACAACATGGGTCTTCTCTTATCCTGTATGGCTCCAGCATCAGTGGAGCCATTTCTCAGACCCAGTTTAGTGAACACTACAGTATAGGAGATATTACCGAGCACTATAAACTGCCAGGTGTTAGCTTGTTACACAGAGTGTATCATTTCTGTGTATAGATATCTGAATGGATGGTTACTCTCGGTATTACTCTCAGTTTTTAAAAGTGGAAGCAGGCACTAGGCCCATCGGGACCACTTTCCCCACAATAGTGGGGGAAATTACTTTTAACTACCCAACAGTAGCCTATCTAATTTCACTTTAAACTGGTTCCATGATGTCTGCTCAACTATGTACTGTGGCAAAGAATTCCAAAGTACCACGGCTCTCACTGTAAAAAAATATTTCCGCTTGTTGGTAGTTGCCTTTGGTATTTTAATTTGCCTGTTATTACATCTTAATCCATATACTTTATCCAAATATGTTAATCCACTTAGTTCCGTAAAATGTTCATCATTTAGAATATTAAACAATAACAGCAGATCCCCTCTATCACGTCTTGTTTGTAAATCATATAATCCCAATGTTTTTACCCTGTCTGGATATGGTAAGGATTTTATTTCCGGTATTAATTTAGTCATTCTTCTCTGTAAACTTTCTATCATTTTTTTATCTTTTTCCAGATATGGTGCCCAAAAGGAAACAGCATAATCTGTATGTGGTCTAATATATGATTTATACAATTTTATTATACATTCTTTGTTTCGCGTTATAAATGCTCTTTTAATCGCATTAATAATACAATTACCTGTTTGAATTACTTTGTTACATTGGCTACTCCAATCAAATTTAATATTTACTATTACGCCCAAATCTTGTTCATAACATCCCATCCTGATTTGGTTCCCACATAATATATAGTCAACAGTGGGGTTCTTTTTGCCCAAATGCATAACCAGGCACTTGTCAGTATTGAAACACATACTGTTATCTTTTGCCCATTTTTCAATAATCAATAAATCTTTTTTTAATAGGTTGATTTTTATTTCTGAATCCACTTCTGCTGAAATTTTAGTGTCATCTGCAAATCTGCTTATCTGACAAGAAACTCCCAATTGCAGTTCCCCAATAAATAAACCAAACAATGTAGGACCCAGAACCGAACCCTGTGGCACTCCACTTGTTACTAAGATACTAGTAGAAATTGTATTCCCTATTCTTACACTCTGGCTTTTGTCTTTCAACCAGACTTCGACCCATTTAACAGTATAACCATTAATTCCCAGCTTGATCAGTTTCATAACCAATAGGTTATGTGAAACTTTATCAAATGCCTTTTTGAAGTCAAGGAATACAACATCCATTGGAATACCTCTATCTAAACTAATACTTATATTCTCATAAAAAGTAACAAGATTTGTTGTACATGATCTTCCTTTACAAAATCCATGTTGTGCATTGTCTTGTATACCCTTAGTTATTAGTTCTTGATCCATCTTTTGTTTCAATACCCTTTCCATGATTTTACACAAAACAGACATCAAACTAATAGGTCTATAATTATCTACTCTGTTCTTATTTCCCTTCTTATATATTGGTATTATCATGGCCTGCTTCCAGTCATCTGGAACTTCCCCATTCTTATATGATTTATTAAAGATCATATGTAATGGGCACAAAAGTGCATCCAAGGTTTGTTTTATGAAGAATGTATTTATATTATCAGGCCCTGGTGATGATGTTTCTTTTAGAATTCCAGTTGCCTCTTTTATTTCCCCAATAGTTATCTCCTCATATGCACTAGAATATGTATATGCTATATCATTTATGGGATCTTTATTTGGCAACACAGACCCAAAATACTTATTAAATATGTTACTTATGTCTGATCCATTCTCAATTTCTATCCCTTCATTAACAATAGTGGATATTGGTGGATTAGAATTCTTATTTTCATTTATATATGCATAAAAAGTTTTGGGATTATTTTCCATTGTTGATTATTTAAATTCAATCAATTTCTTTTCATTTTTAATAAGGGATTTGGTGATTGTAAGTTCTTTTTTATACTTAATTCTATTTTCTATGCTTGGGTCAACTTTTAGTTTGTTATATGCTTTTTGCCTTTTTTTTAATCTGTTTTTGTATTTTAGGTGTCAACCACATGGGGATTTTGCCTTTATAATTATTTATTTTAATCTTAGGAATGTATCTTTGTTCTAAATCGTATATCATTCCTTTAAGAAGCTGCCAACACTTGTCTACACTCTTGTCTTTATATAATATATTCCAGTTGTTTCTAAACAATACTTCCTTGATTTCTTTGTAGTTACCCTTATAATAATTAAAACAATATTTATTTTCCCTGCAATTATTTTTTAATTGCTTTGTAGAAAATGTGACCGCATTATGATCACTAGATCCTAAAGGTTCAACTATTTCTATACTATTAAGTTTGTCCAGAATATTAGTCAAAACAAGATCCAAAATATTTTTTTCACGAGTTGGTTCCATAACTATTTGTTCTAAACCTAGATTAATAAATATTCCCAAGTAGTTATGTTCAGTGTTGGTAGATGTAGTGAGTTTTTGCCAATCAATACCTGGCAGATTCAAGTCACCTATAATGATGATATCAGATGATTCAGAATGTTCTACTAAGAGTTGTATCAAAGCCAGGTCATATACTAAATCAGTGTTAGAGGGACGATATGTATTTATTAGTAGGAGTTTTTTCTTTAGGAATTGTAACTGTATACAACAACCCTCTATCTCCACCTCATTTTCCATTTATATGGGTAAATCCATTGTTGTAATTGTATTCCTTATATAGAAACATGTCCCTCCACCAGTTCTATTACTTCTATTGTTATAATATAAATTATATCCTGGAATGGCATTGGACCACTGGGAATCATCATTCCACCATGTCTCAGTAAGTGCTACTATATCCAAATTATCTTTTTCCATTCTACCCACTAGCTCTGTTAACTGGTAGAATGGAAAAAGATAATTGGATATAATGCTGAATATGTGATAAGGCGGGTGGCATGCCGAACACCCTTATGCAACCCCCATCACTGAAATTCAATTTCAGCAATGTGGAATCCCAGCGCAAGGCACCACCCCTCACATACCCTCCCACTCCATGTTCAGCAGGCTCGCTCCCACCCCCCCGAATGCGTATATGCATGCGATATCCTGTCACCTTTTCGTGACCCACCCCATCCTGTTGCCAGCCCCACACTCTCACTGTAGGGGCACTAGCCAAAAATTGGGTCACCATTTCAGCAGGCACCCACTAGCTAGTGCCCCATATCATGGTATAACGAGTGGATAGCCACTCACCCAACCACTCTGAGGATCTCCATGCACTGATCGCACAATGTGATCCTGAACACTGTGAAACAAATGGTTTTACTGGCAACTGGTACAGCTGTGTTCCTGACAGAAACAGCTGCAGCACAATAACTTCTTACAGTTGGAGCTGTCTGTATACCCATCCACCCTGCCAATCTCTGTGCAGTGCAGTCTGCAGTGTTGTAACATAAAGTACACACCAGGGACCAAGAAAGAGAGAGAGAGAGACACACACACACACACACACACACACACACACACAGGGGGACCGATTTCAAGAGAGCGAGTAGAGCATGGCGCAACTTGCGCAAGTACGTAAAGTTAAGACCAAACCCTTGCGACATGCGAGCTGCACCCTATTCCAAGACAAATGCCAGTTATGAAATACAAGTGCTGAATTACATATGTCACAAGTTACGCCCATAACACATGGTGTAACAGGCAATAGCAGGTGTAGCAGTTACGCTTGTCGCAACCCTATGACCATATAAAAGTGTGTCAGTAACAGACATGGCATAGGAGCTATGCATGTGAGAAAGATGGCAGGTAGCAGTGTGGCAAGTGTGTCAAAACATAGAATACAGAATTTCACCAATGAGGAAACCGATGTCCTCCTCGATGAACTTGAGGCCCAGGCAGACCTCCTAATGGGCAAGGGCGGGGAATGGGACCTGCACTGCCAGCTCAAGGAGGATTCGGAGGAAGTGGCCAAAAAGATGAATGCAGTGGTCAATGCAAAGTGCACCATGTGTGGCCTCCAGAAGTGGATCAGCAACCTCAAGTGCCATGCAAAGGCCAAGGAGGCCTATAACAGGTGGCAGGCAGTGGCCACAGGAGGTGGGCCACAGGGGAAAAGACCCATCAGTGGCCATGAGGAGAGGATACTGGTTTTCCTGAGCCAGCATGGTGTCCATGTTGATACAGACCTGGATACAATGTGGATGGCCACAGGGATGGGTAAGTGGATGACCAGCGCTGCCCCCAGTGTGTGTGACAGCAATGCAGGGGTGAGTATGGAGGCTTGTATGGAGGGAATGACATGGCAAGGTAACACTGATGCACTGTTGTTCCCCCACAGGTGCAGTAGTGGACACAGGTGCAGGTAAGTGGATGACCAGCATTGCCCCCAGTATGTGGGACAGCAATGTAGGGGTGGGAATGGAGGCATGTACGGTCGGCATGACATGGTGTGGTAGCACTGATGCACTGTCATTCCTCCACAGGTGCAGCAGCAGTGGACACAGGGGCAGGTAAGCTGGTGGTCAGTGCTGCCCCCAGTTTGTGGGACAGCAATGCAGGGGTTGGAATGCAGGCATGTACGGAGGGAATGACATGGTGGGGTAGCACTGATACACTGTTGTCCCCCCCATAGGCATAGCAGCAGTGGATACAGGGGCAGAGGACAGTGGTGGCACAGGCACTGAGCTGGAGCCAGAACACAAGCAGCTGACCAGTCAACAGGCAACTGTGATGGAAACCCCTGGTGGTGCTGATGTGGCGCAGCTGGACACAGCCCTGACACCAGTGATGGGGGAGCAGCAGGCAGTGGAGGAGCAAAAGCAGGAGGAGGAGGAAGAGGGACTGGACCTGAGTGATCTGTTCAGATGTGGCAGCATAGTGGACAATATAGTGCAAGTCCTAAGCCCTGCATCATACAACAGACTGGAGGCGAGCCTGGATGGGGCCACGCCATCCCCTCAGGAGGACCGCACAGCAGCACCCACAGACTATGCCGGGTTCTGTAGGACCCCTGTGACTGCCCACGTGGAATAGACCACAATGCTGGGCTGTATCCATCTCAGTATGGACGCACACCACTCGGCCATGGAGGAGCATATAGGCGCCCTCATGGGGTGCTGGAGACAGGGACACACACCAAAGAGTCAGCCATAGAGTGACTCATGGATGCCATGGTAGCCTTCCAGGCCTGTGTGCAGGCACAGGCATGAATGACCACCCACCTGGCCATGGCTGTGGAGGGGTCAGAGGTCCAGCACACCAGGCAGGCAGACATACTGTCCACGGCACTACAGGGTGCACTCACAGGCCAGCCACTCTGAGGCATCTTGGAGGGATGCCACCATGCAGGCACCACCAGTGGTGCAACTGCCACCAACACCACTGCAACAGCCACCAACAGCTGTGGCAACAACACCGCCACTGCCAGGAGCAGCAGGGCTAGCAGTGGCAACTGCCCCACCACCCCGTCCACCGCCATCACCAACACCACCAGCAACACCAGTGCAACAGTGCCCATCGCCAACACCACCAACACCAGTGGCACAGCCCCACCACCACCACCACCAACACCAGCATCAACACCAGTGCCATAGCCCCCGCCACCCTCACCGCCAACACCACCAGCAGCACTGGCACAACAGCCACCACCACTGATACCACCTGGCAGCAAGACCACAAATGCGAACGGCCATAATGACACCCACTGCCATGGCCATGGAGCATATGGCAGTGGGTACAGGGTACAGCACAAGTGCCAGATAGGGTGGGTTTGCACCAGATGGTGCACCAGGACAGGGCACAACCCAGATGGCAGCGCAACTGCAGGCTGTGGAGGACAGTGGGCCACATGACAAGGGACTGGAGACTGGAGACTGTGCCAGGACAAGCACCAACCACCACAGGGAGGCATGCAAGATGTCAAAGGACGGTGGCACCGATGGGACTGTTGGACAGTGGTGGACCTGTGGGCATACAACAGGGGCAGGGTGGGCCAAGTGATGCCACAGGGGCAGTTGAGCATGCAACACAGTGTGCTGGGCAGGGCATGTGCACCCCCAAGTCCCCAAGTACAGGAGAACTGTGCAGCAGCACAAGGCTGATGAATGACCATGCCACTACAGTGCACTGCAGCAATGAATGTTGGGCAGTGGGCAGACTGACAGGATGGGAGGGCACTGTGTGTGTGGACATGTGGTGTGTGTGTGTGTGTGTGTGTGTGTGTGTGTGTGTGTGTGTGTACTGCATGCAGGTGTGGGTGCAATGTTGAACAGCACATGTTGGGTGTGTATGCCGTGAACTGTCACTGGGTGTGGGTATGTGTATATGGGTATTGTCATGCATGTATTGTAGCACTGCACCATGTCACAACTAAACCAAATACATACTGTGCACTATACAACTGTGCGGCCTCATTCATTCCAACTGCTGTGATAGCAGGTGACACACATAGCATAGAACTGGTGCCTGGGGGGGGCAAGGCCCGTATCACACCTGCACATCTATAACATAGGCCACAAGTGCATATAGGCTGCAACTGTAGCATGCGTTAGCATAGTATGCACTTGCGTGTTGCATGTACACATGCAGCAGGTGCATGTCGGCACAGAAGACCGCACATGTGGCCCGTTCATGTGCCATGTGCAAGGTGGGGCAGTGAAGGTGAGAAACAGGCTGCACAGCCCACACGCTGATCAGGCAGAAGAGAACATCAGAGCTGGGAGACAAAGGGCAGAGCAGGACTTCCACTGAGCTGGACAACTGCAGGGAAATAAGCAAGGGTGTAGGCAGGCATACACCCACTGTACACATTTGTGTACAGTTGTCGTGTGTACCTGTCCCACACCATATGCCTCTCTGTTACCAATATCACTGTACTCTGGGGTACATGTGTTAGTATGGCATGCTGAGCAGTGTCTGTAACTTTGTAAAGTATTAGCAGTTACCACATGCACATGTGTACAACCTGTGTAGGGAGTGAATGGGTCATCTGATTATCTGATACATGTTGCAAGGAGGGAGCAGCAGTCCAAGGGGATGTGTACATATGTGTACTGTAGGGCTGCAACTGGAGGGAGACTGTACAAACCAGACATATCTGGCTACACCCCTGGCCATAGGTAGTGGGACTGTACAATGCCCCCACCAGTGCTTTGCACACATCCCTCTGTCCCCCTTCTGTGGATCAGAGGCTATCAGACTGTGGCACACATGGGCAGACAGTGGAGCACTGCAGCAGACCCTACCCCAGGATGTCAGACTACTGTTTTCTCTGCCTGCCTATCTTTTCAGACAGTCAGTTACAACCTATAGGCTATGGTCTGTGCAGCATGCTACAGAGGACTCTGCCTGTACCTGCTGACAGCACGTGTGGACCTCATCCTCACATTGTGGAACAGGGTGCACTGTTGGCATACACTGTGGACCTGGCATGCACCAATGCCTCACACAGGCAGGGCAGCTATATGTTGGGGGACTGCACAACATCACTGAACATTGCTCTGTGTGCATCTGAGGCCTGACATGTGCTGGTTGCAGTTGCGCTGAGGTTGCACAGCTGTCCTGCCCTCCTGTGGATGCCAACACAGTGCACTGGGAGGTGGCACAGGGTGGGACACCACAGTTGTACCTAACTACTGTGCAGGACAGCACACATTCCTGTGAGGTGCACATGCCCTGACCACTCAGTGGGCACACAGGTCTGTACAAGGGTGTCAGCAGGCATACACACTGTACACAGCTGTGCAGCAGTGTGATGTATGACTGACATACAACATGTGCCATGCTGTGTAGCACTACAGGACAGCCAGGCATCCTGCAGCTGGTCTAGGCCACTGCGTATGGACCCTGTGCAGGCTGCTGTTGTGTAGGGGATGGCCATGTGCCTAGATCCTCCTGTGCATAGGAGTGGCTCCTCAACACTACCCTGATGGGTATGGTGGGTGGCAGTGTGGTGGAGTGAGGTGTGGGCAGCTGTTGTGTGGTCACCCAGTGCACAATGTATGCGCAAGGCACTGCACAGCCCTGTCATGCAAGAGGTGGTGTGTGGGGGTGGCATGTACACCATTGGTAGGGGGTGAGGACCGCAGGGGCATGTGTGTACTGCACAGCACTGTTGTGCTGCACCCCTAGGATGGCACGCAGGATGAAGTGCTGCACCCATTGCCACTGTACCTCAGCTATGTACAGTATGCTGTCTACAGGTGGTGATGCCGGGCAGTATGGTGCCCCACTACCATGTAGTGACATGTTCGACATGACATGCTGTCTTGCAGATCATTACTGCATGTGCCGGTAATACCCCTTGCCAGGGAAAGCTGCGCAGACAACATGCCATGCCACAGCGGACTCAGCCTGAGTGGGAGGTCCCCCAATTTTACCTCAGCTGAGACTGCACAGCTTATCAGTCTTGTGCAGAAGTTGGGGATGACACTCCTCCTACCTGGCTGCAGGGCACACACAGAGTAGGAGCGGGCACGGGTGTGGAGGGTGATAGGGGCAGACCTAGGTGCCAGAAGCGGCGTGCCCCACACCATGTGACAGCTGCAGCACCTCTGGCAAGACATGGCATGGAGGGGCCAAGGGATCCTGCAGTGTCTGCTGGATATGGTGCAGCAGAGGGACATGGAGATGCTCACAGGCCAGGCACAAGGTGCAGGTGGATATTCCATCATCTAGCCACATGGTGTTGTTACATTGCCTCACAGGTCATGGTCAGCACTGGTGCATGCATGTAACTGTGTTCCCCTTCCCCACAGGTGCAGGGCACAGTGACCTGGGTCTGCAGGGGTGGCCGGATGGTGTACAGCAGTGTGCAGAGGGACAGCAGCAGGTGCCGAGGTACCGGAGGTCAGTTAGCTGCATGCACTGTATGCCATGAGCTGTATCCATGCCGTGGTGGTCTGCGGGGTGGGGGTGGTGCCTGTGTGTTGCATGTGCATGCAGTGTGTCCTGGCACAGCACTGACTGCCACCAGAGCTTCCTTACAGGTGTGCAGAGGAGACTAATGCCCCGCCACAGGGCCCTGCTGCAGATGATGGTGGAGATGAAGGCAGAGGACACAGTGGCCTACCGGCACTGCACCCAGCACTGGCTACGCAGGGTTCACCCCATCCCATCATCTCTGGACATGGAGGGGGATCAGTCAGACACTGACACCACAGACAGTGAGCAGCAGGAGACGGTGGAGCAGCCAGAGAAGGAGGCAGCAGCGGACGACCATCCAGCTGCGAAGCCGGGGGGTGCCCTACAGCATGGCAGTGCGACAACATCTGGGCAGCACCAGAGGAGGTGTTAGCAGATGCAGTGCAGGCAACTGAGGGACAGTTGGCAATGAAGCTGCCTGCTGCCAAGTTGGAGTTGGTGGAGTGGCTGGCAGAGGTGCAGGAGGTGGTGGTACTTCCACTGGAGGATCAGTTGGAGGATGAGAACATGCTAGCTGAGGACATTGCAGACCACTGCTTGGACAGCAGTGGTATGGACCAACTGCAGCTAGGTGGACAGGATGCTGGAGCTGGTTCACCTGGAAGACAGACTGGGCCACAGGCTATGATGTACCTGGGGCAGCAGGTGGCAGGCGACCACCTGCTGGTTGTGCTGGTGTCTGCCATTATTGGGTACATGGTGCACCTGCGCAGCTCCCTGAGTGCCCTCCTCACAGAGCTGCAGTGTGGACTGGGGCCATGGACTATGGACCTTTTCAGCCTTTGGCTTGTTGGCTGCTATAGTCCTGGGGTGGGGGACGGCAGCCAGTTGTGTGTATGTGGGGTGGGGGGCCAGTGGACAGTGGTAGGTATACAGCAGGAGAGGCTGCATCACATGTTTGTGGGGTGGGCTGTAGGTGGAGTCATGCCTGGTTAGGGTCCATACATGGGTGGGGGCCATCTGCTGTGTGTTACTGTTGGGTGGGGTGGGCATTGTACACATGTGCTGGAAGGTGGTCTTGTACATTTGGGTTGGGGGCCTTGTACATATGTGATGGTGGAGGGGCATGTACAATTGGGATGGGGTGGGGAGCTGTACAGAGTGGGAGTATTGTGTGGGTGCTGGGGGTAGTGTTGGTTTCTGCTGTTATTGTTTGTACTTTTTATACCCTTGTTCAATAGTGTGTTCTACTGTTTCATTAAATGTGTTTGCACCCCTGGCTCTGCGCATCTGTCTCTGGTATGCATCGGTGTGTGCGTGTCACTGTGCATGTGAGGGCATGCATGTGGTGGAGCTGCGCTGTCTCATGTGCGTCCCCAACGTGCACATGGTATCTGTGTGCTGGCTGTGTACCTCACAGCCTTGGGTGCACACCGGTGGGCATGGTTGCATGGTGCTCTGTGTGCAGCAGTGCACCGTGTAAGGTCTGGTTCACATGCCACAACACCATGCATGTCATGGCTCTGTGGTGGCCATGGGCCAGTACAGCTCCCTTCCACGGAGGGGCATGGTGGTCCCTGTGGGTGGCACCAGTGGCCCAACACAATGGTGCATCCTACCACCATACGTATGCAGGTGTGTGCCAGCCAGTGCTGTGTCCCTGTTGTGGTTACACTGTTTAACTGTATCAGTGGCCATTGCAGGTGCAGTGTGCCTGGTGCAGCCACCATCGTGGTGTTGTTCCACTGCCCTGTGTGTGTCCATCACCCACCTGTGTCTCCATGCCCATTGTCCTTGTGTGATGTGGTCCTCTGTGTGATGCCTGGGATGCTGTACCACAATCGCAGTCATGCCTACCAGATGCTGTACAACACGCATGAGCACTGTTCCAGCTCCAGTGCTGCCACTTGTAACACATGGCACCTGGCAGACAGTATCTCCTTCCCCTGAGGCTTGATGGTGATGGCATGGATGCTGTGCTATTGTCAGGGCTGTGTTGCACCACAGTGTTTCCCCCATACTGCTGCAGGTGCCACCGTGGTGGTGCTGGTGGTGTGGTGGGGAGGTGGTGGTGGCGGCGGTGGTGGTGGTGGCGGCGGTGGTGGTGGTGTTGTTGGTTGTGGTGTCCTTCTGCTGACTCAAAAGAACTGCAAGATCAGCTTCTGTCATGCATGGTTGCCTGCTGTTACACCACTGTGTGCCAGGTGCCCTGCCTTGATGTCCAGATCACTGTCACCCTACTGTGTTGCACCATCCTCCCGGTCGCTGTTGGGCATTGGAACACTGTGGACCAGGGTGATGTTGTGGAGGCTGCAGCAGGCAAGCACTATCCTGCATGCCATTGCATGGCTGTACTGGAGT
This sequence comes from Neoceratodus forsteri, assembly GCA_016271365.2. Lineage (NCBI taxonomy): Eukaryota > Metazoa > Chordata > Ceratodontiformes > Ceratodontidae > Neoceratodus > Neoceratodus forsteri. The sequence continues at coordinate 1,283,831,701 of CM057459.1, read as the reverse complement.
GCACCCCCTGAGGTGTCAAAACATCGGAATCATGACTTCAGTAGTCTGAAGGTGCACTCAATTACCCCTCTCATGCTGGTGTGGGCCTCATTGTAACTGACCTCGGCTGCTGTCTGGGGCGTCCTCACAGGGGTCATCAACCATGGCATCTGGGGATATCCACTGTCACTATTTGGGTGGGGAGAAGTTAGCTGCATGTTGCTGTGGCACCATTGTGTTGGGCCACTGGTGCCACCCACAGGGACCACCATGCCCCTGGGTGGAAGGGAGCTGTACTGGCCCATGGCCACCATGGTCATCAGCATCTCACTATCCTCTGCATGGCATGCACTGCTGCATGCACATGTGCTCACAGGCAGGTGCACGCTCTTAGTCATACGCACATCCATGGTGGTATCCATGCACTGCTTGTACTTCCCTTGACATTGTGTGGTCTTGCCAGGCCCCTGTGTGTTGCACAGTGTTTGTGTCTTGCCCCTGCCCACCTCCCATGTGTGGTGTGCCATGTGTTTGCATGGCCATCGCCCCTGCCCACTGCAGTGCCTGTTCACCCTGTGCCCCATTGTGCCAATGTGTCCCCACACGCCCACATGCACTGTCTGCCACATGCACACATTTGCAGTTGTCATTCCCCATGGTACCTACCTACCTACAAGCCATCCTCCAATGATGTCCCCTCTCTCAAAGGCCTTGTGTAGCCCACAGTTCCTGTAGATGTGAGAGTCATGGCAGGATTCAGGGTACTTGGCCACCACATCTAGGATCTGTCCACCACAGTCAGCGACCACTTCGATATTCATCAAGTGGTACCCCTTCCAGTTGATGTATTTATCCCCATCCTTGCTTGGGGCCCAGATGGCCACAAGTTTGCAGTCAATGGTACCTAGCACACGGGAGAACTGCACCACATTATAGAATGCCTGCTTCACCTGGCACTGCTGTTGGACATCCCACGGGAAGCTGATATGTTGCGGGGTGCACTGTATGAGGGCTGCGAGGAACCTCCTCAGGAGTTTGGACACCATTGGCTGGGAGATTCCCACTTTGTCCCCCTGGGTGTTTGGAAAGTGCCGGTATCGGGGAAGCACAGCACTGCACTCACTTGCATCTCCAGTGGCAGTGGTTATCCCCTATCGCTGGTGCTGTGTAGGTCACCACCCAGGTCCTGGCACAGCTCCCTGATGCAGCTCTTGCTGAGCCTATAGCATGCTAGGCACTGCTGCTCAGTCAGGTCCTTGAAGGTCTTGGGAAGGCATCTTACTCTGTGCACCGGTGGCCTTGGTACCATTGGTGGGTGCTGTGGCTCAGTCACCTGGGTCCTGCCACTGAGCCTGGCATGCTTGTGCTCACGGTACTCTGCTATCATAATTCCCAGTAGGGCTCCAATTGCTGACATTGCTGTGTGTCTCACTACACTGCTGTCTGCTGTCTGCCTATGTGGGGGGGTTGTATAGCCTGTGCTCTGGTTAGACCAGCCATTCCTTGGTCTAACTTATGTAGGCTTCATCTGGCATATTTACTTATGCCATCTGTTCTGGAATAGCAGTTTCATCATCCTGGTGTGTTATGCATGCTGTAAGCTGCATTATGCAGTGGCACAAGCCTTCTTTTGCATAACTGCATCATAACTTGCATTTCACAGAGTGGTTGCGTGTTGCAGCGTGCATGATCTTTTGGAATTGCACATTTCACAAGTCGATGGTATAACTTGCTATTTGTGCCATCGGGACTGGTGTACTGCATTTATACCTGGCATATCTGTCTTGGAATCAGGATCCGAGAGTACAGCATCCACAGAGACAGCATGTGGTGGGAAGAGTCAATGACATGTGGTAGGCATAGTAGCAGAGGATGTTATGCACAGGAAATGTCACAGATCATGTCATTACTGTATCTGTGGCATTTCTATGTGCAAGAAAATGTGGCATTTTTTTCTTAGGGAATATTTTGCAAGGTGGCAAGATACAGTATCTTTTTTTGTAGTGTAAACAGGAAAAAAAAACACCTTTTTAAAGTTTTTGTTGTTGTTGTTTTTCACATACCCTATGTTATAAGTGCAATAACCCACTTCAGGGTGTGCTGTTATTAGGGATTAATGTACACCCAGGTGTGTGACGACACTCGGCCTGCAGCCTCGTGCCTCACAATGCATCCGTGTGTGTGTTAATCCCCAATAACACCACACCCTGCCATGGGTTATTGCTTATTTAGCAAAGAAACAGCATCATCTACTTTTACTTTTTTGGGACCTGTTCATCAGGTAATTTTGAAACCACTGAAATATATTTCTTTCCAAGTCCAAATCATGCAGTCTTTCAACAAGCTGATGGTGCTTCACTAAGTCTAATGCTTTTGAAAGGTTCGTATAGACCAATCCAGCCATATCCCACTGTCCAAGGCATCAACAAGAAAACCTGTGCACTCCAACAAGGCAGCCATGGTACTACATTTTTTGCAAAAACCATGTTGTGCATCTGCCAAAATTTCACACTCCTCAAATATACACCATCAATTGGTCATGCACAATTTTCTCCAATACCTTGCACAGCGGGGCAAGACTGAGTTTGGCCAATAGTTACCAGTAACTGAAAAACCTCCATCTTTATATACTGTGACCACCACTTCTTGATTCCATAGCTCTGTTATATCCTGAGAGCACAAAGACAGATTAAACATTTTCTTAATGGATATTACCACTTAATAGCAATTTCCAATAGTTTAATGCCCCCATTATCACTTCCTACTCTTGTTTCAGTGTTCATTTTATTCAAATATGTTATTACTTCCCTTCCAGAGACTTGCCTAAAGTAAAGTTCCATAGTAGCCTTGTCTTTCTGACTCACTTTATCACTATTATCAACAGGAGCATTTACTGGGGGCATCGATGAGCTAAAAAAAATTCAGTAGCTATGTCATTAACTATGCCAAAGGTATCAGGATCAACTAGATTTCCTCTTCCGCTTTGTACAACCTTTGGATTCAGCTTTTTGTTCTTACCCAAAACTTGATTAATATTCTTCCAAAACAATTTAGGATTGTTTCCTCCTTTTGTTTGTGCAGAAAATAATCAACCTTGGTCTTAGAAACAAAAAATGAATACTTATTACGTAACTGTTTATAAGTTATGTTATCCTTATCCAGCACAATGCATCTAAATCTCATCCATGTTTTGTCTCTGTTCCTCATTAATTGTTTAACTTCCCAAGTAAGTAAGCAATAACCCACAACAGGGTGTGTAGTTACTGAGGATTAATCAACACCCTAGGTGTGTTGTGAGTTATGAGGCCGCAGGCCGAGTGCCCTCATAGCACCCAGGGTGTTGATTAATCCCCTAATAACCGCACACCCTGGACTGGGTTATTGTTCTTATAACTTAGGGTGTACAAGAAGAGAAATCTAATTAACAGAAATGCTTTAATTACTGTTTAAAGTAATGAAATGGTACTGTACTCTGCTGCCTCAGAAAGTAGTTCTCAAGAAATAATGCATGCCACACTTATGAACACGCAAATGGTAGAAATGCACTATTACTGCATTTCTGCCAGTTGTTTTTCATGACATAACTGTGCGCATGACTTTTCTACTGTGGAATACTGTCACAACATGCACAATGCAACTGTGTGCTTCTCCCCCACCCTCATGGTGGCTGTCTTTCGTTGTGGCTATCTCTCTCTCTGTGGAGGACACTGTGCATGAACTACTGTTCTCACCCCTGAAATTATTTTTTAAGAAAGCTGCACAGTCAAACACTTTTGTCTCTCTCCCTCCCCCCCAACCAGAGATGTTCTGATGTCAGGACCACCAGAAACATACTAAGGAGATCTTACTTGTGCTGCTGTGCTCCCTAGCACTGCACTGTACTGTCACTCTGCATATCTTTCTTGGACACCAACCTTCATGTCCAACCATAGAAAGGAAAACTCTGTAGGACTCCAGTTGCTGTATGTCCAGTCACCATACTTTTGTCTTGTCCCACATTTTCAGTCCTGCTGTGTGTGCACCACGGAACAGAGAATACTCTCCGTGTCACAAACTGATGGCCACAAATGATCATCTTACTCACCTGGTGAATTACTGACAGTGAACATTGTCAGGAGTGGGGGCCAGCTACCGAAGGATAATAAACTGTCAGCTTCACTTTGTCTTTTGGTGACCAGAGATCTCTTGGGTGGGTGGGTGGGGTACAGAAAAGGAATGGCACATCTACAAGTGTGTGCTGCTTCTGTCCCTGCTCACACTGTGTGTGGTTGGGGGGAAAGTAACCTGAAGCACTGGAGGCACACTGGCAAGGGGAACCAGCAGTGGCATTCAGGATGACAGAGAGAGAGAGAGAGAGAGAGAGAGAGAGACACACACACACACACACACAGCCCCAGACAGCAGGGAATTGGGAGGTGCTCTGCCTACAATGGAGGAAAAGACTTTGGCAGGAGGGCTTCCTGACAACAGGCACCCACTCTCTTGTCTCAGTTTCTCACTCTCTCTCTCTCTCTGTCTCACTGTCTGGGATGGAGAGGGAATGCTGCATAAGCTGCAGCTGTCCCTGTGTGGCTGCCAAACTTGTGAAATACAGAAATGAGGACTTCTTGCCCTAACGGTGTGAGGACAGTGGATGACACTGCCAGTAGGAGGACTAACAATGAAGTGCTGGAACATTGCGCTCCCTCCTGACTCCAGACACACATGGAGAAAAGTGCACCAAGTTGTTGTCAGAGAATGAGTACTGAGGAGAATGGCTTTCTGTGGGTCATCAGTGTGGGCTCAGTCTCCAGAGACCCACGGGGTAGGTGGGTCAATCAACAGACAGCAAGATATGGAGAGACAGAGAGACAATCTGCCACAGTGGGCACTGGAGTTGGCGATTGCTTGTTGTTTCTGTTGCCTGGAGAGACACACAGAGACAAAGCCTGCATAGTCAGCACACTCTCCACAAAAAGGAGGCAACACAAAGCATATGAGCAAGCAGTAACTGTAACGTAGGAGTAGAGAAGCATATGCAATTTGATAATGCAATGAGATGCTCAGCTGGATAACGTAATGAATGCTCAGGCTTGCATAGCATGATACTTATGATTTGTATTGAGATTAGGGGATCCCCTAAGGAGAGAGGGGATGACAGGACATCCTCCACCCCATCTAACAGCAGAACCTACCTAAAGGAACTAGTGGAAACAACTATGGTAACTAAGTGTCTGAAGGAAAGAATTGTTGAGTACCTAGAGGCCACTGGGGCACAGGACCCAAGGCAGCATGGATTCACAGCAGGAAGGTTATGTCAAACAAATCTAATTGATTTCGTTGACTGGGTGACCAAAGTAGTAGACCAGGGAGGGACTGTGGACATGGCCTACCTAGGCTTTAGCATGGCATTTGACACAGTCCCACACAAAATATTAATAAACAAATTAGCCAGCCTGGAAGTGGATCCCAGGGTGGTAGCCTGGGTAAAACACTGGCTGGGCAACAGGACACAGCGGGTAATAGTAAATGGAGTCCACAGTGAAGAAAGGAGGGTTACTAGTGGGGTACCGCAAGGTTCAGTACTGGGGCCGGTCCTTTTTAATGTCTTTATAAGTGACATTGTGGAGGGACTGGAGGGGAGGGTATGTCTCTTTGCAGATGACACAAAGATCTCCAACAGGGTTTATCCACAAGGTGGGGTGGAAAGGATGAAAACAAGACTTGACAAGGTTGGAGGAATGGTCAAATGTATGGCAGCTTAGATTCAACACAAAGAAGTGCAAAGTAATGCACCTGGGAAACAAAAACTCTGGGTAAGAGTACACAATGGGGGGGTGAGATACTGACAACAAAAAAAATGGAAAGGGATCTGGGGGTAGTCATATCAGATGACCTAAAGATGGGCCCGCATTGTGAGAAGGCAGTAAGGAGGGCTTGGGGGATACTGGGATGCATAGGGAGAGGCATCACCAGTAGAAAACAGAAAGTTGTTGGCCCTCTGTACAGACAGTTGGTTAGACCACATCTGGAGTACTGTGTACAGTTCTGGAGACCCCATCTCCGCAAAGACATAGACAAGGTGGAGGCTGTCCAGAGGAGGGCAACCAAAATGGTGTAGGGTCTGCACCAAAAGGCATATGAAGAAAGACTAAAGGAGCTTAAGATGTATAGCCTTGAGGAAAGGAGGGAGAGGGAGGACATGATAGAAACTTTCAAATACCTCAAGGGAATCAACAAAGTCCAAGAGGGTAGCATCTTTCAAAAAAAAGAGATGTGCAAGAACAAGGGGGCACAATTTGAAGATAGAGGTGGGACGGCTCAGAGGTAATGTGCGGAAGTATTTCTTCACAGAGAGGGTTGTAGATGCATGGAACAGCCTTCCTGAGGAGGTCATAGAGTCAAAAACAGTGGGGGAATTCAAGAATGCATGGGACTGACAGAAGGCAATTCTAGTGGGGGGCAGGAGGAAGTAGGCCTCATGGTTAACTAGGATCTGCAATTTATCCATTAGGTAGGGAAATGGGCAGACTAGGTGGGCCAAGCTGTCCTTATCTGCCATCAAATTCTATGTTTCTATGACCTGAGGCAACAGAGGAGAGAAAAAAAAAAACCCTATGAGGAGGAAATCTCTGGGGATCCAAGGTTTAGGTCACCTTCCCTCCAGGCTTCGGATAGTTTAGTTAGTGACAGCTCTGCAGCTGCAATTTGGAAAACTCAATTAAAGGGAGGTGGAAAATATTCCAATTTGGAGGAAGGCTTTCACTCAAACCCTCTAGCGGGAACGCCGTGGAAGGTTGCGAGAAAACTCTGCAACAATACATGCATCCAAGGTGCAAGAGGAGAGCAATAACTTCTGAGGCACTCACCGCCCTAAATCAAACCAGGTGAACCAGAGGCAGTCATAGAGAGAATGCAGCGAAGGTGCCTCGCTAGAGAAAGCACTAAAGTCAATGGCTAACTGTTATAGTGGAACACTAGAGCCAAAGGAGGTAACTTTTTCCACCCTTTACCGCTAGTCTTAAATTCTACACCAGAAGCTGCTGTCATGTAGCAGGCAGCTAAAGCCAAGCCCGGGTCAAGAACATTCCCAGCTATGGGCCAGATGAGAAGGATACCACCCTGAGTTGGACATGAATGAGATGCGGACTAAATGCAGAGCGAGACAGTCAGCTGAAGGAACCCAGTGCCAGAACAGAATGGCTGGCATACCCCAGAAATTGACTGAGAGCTGAAAAGCTGGTGAGCTGATGGGCACAGCGTGCTGAGATCATAATGAGCAGTGAGTGCTGAGACCATGCAAGGTCGAATGCAGATTGAGTGCAGCAGAATCCCAGAGGTTGAAGCCGAGGGAATGGCAGTAGACATGACACAATGGTTTGCATAAGCAAGGAGCAATGGTTGCATAAGCAAGTGTGGACCTGTACATAGGTCAATAAGCAGTAGTAGTGATAGGTGGACCTGCATTAACATGCTGTATAGCAATTAAACAGTACTGAATTGGGAGCAAGCCAGTCAGACATGAATAGCCAAATCAAGGTGACAAACACTCTGAGGATTTTCGGCGGCGAGGCAAGACTTAATAACAAGCTATATTAACAGCCTCAGCAGGAGCTTAGTTGGCTGACCTCAGAGTTGTAACTGCAAGGAAACATGGAGATGAATGCTTTGAAAGCAGGCATAGCCAGACAATGCAATGAAGCTGCATGTATAATGAGAGCAGGAATGAGCAGCACAGCTAGGGTTAGAGTAAACTGTGTCAGGTGAAAAGAATTGAGTATGCAACATGGAGCAGCTATGGTGGATCTGAAACACACAGATAATGATTGCAGTTGCATTGCAGTAGTTTGAGCGTGGTGAGCACAGTGTAAACACAAGCTCTGGGTACAATAGTAATTAAAGCAAACTGCAGCAGTGGCTGCAGCTGTAGGTAACTTAAAGCAGTAGCAGGAGATCTGAGTATCAGTATGCTAGGAGCTTAGAACAAAGCCCCCCAAAAAGACAAAACTAAAACACAGCAAAGCAGAAAACAGGGAAAGGCCCAAAAACAAGAAACACAAAACACACGGACGCACACAGCCAGAGGAAAGATACAAACAGGAAGCAGGAAAACAAACACCGAAATCCAGCAGAGACACACAGAAACAGCAGGTGGGGGGGTAGGCCCCAGCCAGCTCAGAGGACAAAACAACATAGCCTCTGGCTGCAAAGAAAAAATGCTTCACAGTGAGGCTGAGAAGAACTGCTTATATAGCTCAGGAAGTGGGAGTGGCTGGCTGCTTGACCACTGAACTCCAGGCAAAGCCTTACCAATTTATATGAACCATTCCTGGACTATTTCCAATCTTCTTGGAGTGAACTAGTTAAGTCCATAACAGATCTGCCCCTGGTTGCCATGACTTGCAATCCTGGCAACCTGATAGCAGATCATTAAGAAAAAGGCTGAAAAGCAGAGGTCCCAATATGGCCCCATGTGGTACTCCTGTATTAATGTTTTTTGTAACATGGACTAGAGAGAGAGACAGAGGTAGCTGATTCATGGATCAGTGTCATCTGTCAGTGCATTAATGCCTACTTATCAGCACAGTTGAAGTGATGCAGTCCACTCAATCCAGTATCAGTGGACAACACAGGTCTTCTTTTATCCTGTATGGCTCCAGCATCAATGGAGCCATTTCTCGGACCCAGCTTAGTGAACACTACAGTATAGGAGATGTTACCAAGCACTACAAACTGCCAGGTGTTAGGTTGTTACACAGAGTGTATCATTTCTGTGTACAGATATCTGAATGGATGGTTCTATGTGATAAGGGTGAATTTGGCATGCTGAACACCCTTATTGCAACCCCACATCACCGAAATTCAACATCAGCAATGTGGAATTCCAGTGCAAGGCACTATCCCTCGCATACCCTCCCACCCCACGTTCAGTGGGTTCACTCCCCCCCCCAAATGCGTATACGCATGCGATATCCTGTCGCCTTTTTGTGACCCACCCCATCCAGTCGCCAACCTCGTACCCCCACCATAGGGTACTAGCCAAAAGTGGGTCACCATTTCAGCAGGCGCCCACTTGCTAGTGCCCCATATCACAGTATACCGAGTGGATAGCCACTCACCCAACCACCCTGAGGATCTCCATGCACTGATCACACAATCTGATCCAGAACACTGTGAAACCAGTGGTTTTACTGGCAGCTGGTAGAGCTGTTGTCCTGTCAGAAACAGCTGCAGCACAACAACTTCTTACAGTTGGAGCTGTCTGTATACCCATCCACCCTGCCAATCTCTGTGCAGTGATTGCACAGTGCAATCTGCAGTGTTGTAACATAAAGTGCACACCAAGGACAATGAAAGAGAGAGACACACACACAGGGGGACCGATTTCAAGAGAGCGAGTAGAGCATGGCGCAACTTGCACAAGTATGTAAAGTTATGACCAAACCCTTGTGACATGCGAGCTGCACCCTATTCCAAGACAAATACCAGTTACAACATACAAGTGCTGAATTATGCATGTCGCAAATTACGCCCACAACACACAGCAAAACAGGCGATAGCAGGTGTAGCAGTTACACATGTCACAACCCTACGACCATATAAAAGTGCACAAGTCACAGACATGGCATAGGAGCTACGCATGTGAGAAAGGTGGCAGGTAGCAGTGCAGAGGCAGCAAGTACGTAAAAACAGAGAAAGCAGAATTTCTCCAGCGAGGAAACCTATGTCCTCCTCGATGAACTTGAGTGCCAGGCAGACCTCCTAATGGGAAAGGGCAGGGAATGGGACCTGCGCTGCAAGCTCAAGAAGGCATGGGAGGAGGTGGCCAAAAAGATGAATGTAGTGGCCAATGCAAAGAGCACCATGTGCGACCTCCAGAAGCAGGTCAGCGACCTCAAGTGCCATGCAAAGGCCAAGGAGGCCTATAACAGATGGCAGACAGCGGCCACAGGAGGTGGGCCACAGGAGGGGAGATACCCCTCAGTGGCCATGAGGAGAGGATACTGGTTTTCCTGAGCCAGCACAGTGTCCATAGGGATACAGACCTGGATACAATGTGGATGACAGCAGGGACAGGTAAGTGGATGACCAGCGCTGCCGCCAGTGTGTGTGACAGCAATGCAGGGGTGGGTATGGAGGCTTGTATGGAGGGAATGACATGGCGGGGTAGCACTGATGCACTGTTGTTCCCCCACAGGTGCAGCAGTGGACACAGGGGCAGGTAAGTGGATGACCAGTGTTGCCCCCAGTGCGTGGGACAGCAATGTAGGGGTGGGAATGAAGGCGTGAACAGAGGGAATGACATGGCAGGATAGCACTGATACACTGATGTCCCCCCACAGGAATAGCAGCAGTGGATACAGGGGCAGAGGACAGTGGTGGCACAGGCACTGAGCTGGAGCCAGAACGCAAGCAGCTGACCACTCAACAGGCCACTGTGATGGACACCCCTGGTGGTGCTGATGTGGTGCAGCCAGACACAGCCCCAACACCAGTGATGGGGGAGCAGCAGGCAGTGGAGGAGCAACAGCGGGATGAGGAAGAGGGACTGAACCTGAGTGATCTGTACAGCTGTGGCAGCATAGTGGACAATATAGTACAGGACCTAATCCCTGCATCATACGACAGACTGGCGGCGAGCCTGGATGGAGCCATGCCATCCCTGCAGGAGGACTGCACAGCAGCACCCACAGACTATGCCGGGTTCTGTAGGACCCTTGTGACTGCCCACATGGAACAGACCACAGTGCTGGGCAGTATCCATCTCAGTATGGATGCACACCACTCAGCCTTGGAGGAGCACATAGGCACTCTCATAGGGGTGCTGGAGACAGGGACACACACCACAGAGTCAGCCATAGAGTGACTCATGGATGCCATGGTCACCTCCCAGGCCTGTGTGTAGATGTAGGCACCAGCGATCACCCACATGGCCATGGCTGTGGAGGGGTCGGTGGCCCAGCTCCAGGCAGGCAGACATACTGTCCATGGCACTACAGGGTGCACTCACAGGCCAGCCGCTGTGAGGCACATCTTGGAGGGACACCACCACGCAGGTGCCACAGGTGGTGCAACTGCCACCAACACCACTGCAGCAGCCACCAACAGCTGCGTCAAAAACACTGCCACCACCAGGGGAACCAGGGCCAGCAGTGGCAACTGCCCCACCACCCCGTCCACCGCCATCACCAACACCACCAGCGCAACAGTCCCACCACTAGCACCACCAACACCAGCACCACACCCCCACCACCCTCACCGCCAACACCACCAGCAGTACTGGCACAACAGCCACCACCACCGACACAACCTGTGGCACCACTGGCAGCAAGACCACAAATGCGAACGGCCAGAATGACACCCACTGCCATGGCCATGGGGCATGTGGCAGTGGGTACAGGGCACACGACAAGTGCCAGATGGGGCGGGTTTGCCCCGGACGGTGTACCAGGACAGGGCACAACCCAGATGGCAGTACAACTGCTGGCTACAGATGACAGTGGACCACATGACAAGGGACTGGAGACTGTGCCAGGACAAGCACCAACCGCCCCAGGTAGGCATGCAAGACGTCGGAGGACTGCGGCGCCGATGGGACCGTTGGACAGTGATGGACCTGCGGGCATACAACAGGGGCAGGGTGGGCCCAGTGATGTCACATGGGCAATTGAGCATGCAACACAGGGTGCTGAGCAGGGCATTGTGCACCACCAAGCACAGGAGAACTGTGCTGCTGCACAAGGCTGATGACTCACCATGCCACTATGGTGAGCTGCAGCAATGGGTGTTGGGCAGTGGGCGGACAGACAGGATGGGAGGGCACTGTGTGTGTGGATGTGTGGTGTGTGTGTGTGTGTGTACTGCATGCAGGTGTGGGTGCAATGCTGAACAGCACATGTTGGTTGTGTATGCTGTGAACTGTCACTGGGTTTGGGTATCTATATATGGGTATTGTCACAAATGCATTGTAGCACTGCATCATGTCACAACTAAACTGAATACACACTGTGCACTATACAATTGTGTGGCCTCACTCATTCCAGCTGCTGTGATAGCGGGTGACACATGTAGCATAGAACTGGTGCCTGGGATGGGTGCAAGGCCCATATCGCACCTGCACATCCATAACATAGGCCGTAAGTGCATATAGGCCACAACTGCAACATGCGTTAGCATAGATTGCACTTGCATGTTGCATGTACGCAGGCAGCAACTGCGTATCGGCACAGTAGACCACATGTCTGGCCCGTACGTGTGCCATGTGCAAGGTGGGGCCATGAATGCGAGAAACAGGCTGCACAGCCCACATGCTGATCAGGCAGAAGAGAACATCAGAGCTGGGAGGCAAAGGGAAGAGCAGGACTTCCACTGAGCTGGACAACTGCAGGTAAATAAGCAAGGGTGTAGGCAGGCATACCCACTGCACACATTTGTGTACAGTTGTGGTGTGTACCTGTCCCACGCAATATGCCTCTGTGTTACCAATATCACAGTACTCTGGGGTATACGTGTTAGTGTGGCATGCTGAGCAGTGTCTGTAACTGTGTAAAGTACTAGTAGGTACCACATGCACATGTGTACAACCTGTGTAGGCAGTGCATGGGTCATCTGATCGTCTGATACGTGTAGCAAGGGGGGAGCAGCAGTCCGAGGGGATATGTACATATGTGTACTGTGGGACTGCAGTTGGAGGGAGAGTGTACAAACCGGACGTATCTGGCTACACCACTGGCGGTAGGTAGTGGTACTGTACAATGCCCCCACCAGTGCTTTGTACACATCCCTTTGTCCCTCTTCTGTGGATCGGAGGCTATCAGACTGTGGCACACATGGGCAGACCGTGGAGCACTGCAGCAGACCCTACCCCAGGATGCCAGACCACTGTTTACTCTGCCTGCCTATCTTTTCAGACAGTCGGTTATGACCTGTAGGCTATGGCCTGTGCAGCATGCTACAGAGGACTTTGTCTGCAGCTGCTGACAGTGCATGTGGACCTCATCCTCACATTGTGGAACAGGGCGCACTTTTGGCGTACACTGTGGACCCAGCATGCAGCAATGCATCACACAGGCAGGGCAGCTATATGTAGGGGGGCTGCACAACATCACTGAACAGTGTCCTGGATGCATGTGAGGCCTGACATGTGCTGGTTGCAGTTGAGCAGAGGTTGCACAGCTGTCCTGCCCTCCTGTGGATGCTGACACAGTGAGCTGGGAGGCGGCACAAGGTGGGACACCACAATTGTACCTAACCACTGTGTAGGACAGCACACATTCCTGTGAGGTGCACCTGCCCTGACCACTCAGTAGGCATACAGGTCTGTACAGTGCTTTCAGCAGGCATACGCACTGTACACAGCTGTGCAGCGGTGTGATGTATGACTGACACACAATATGTGCCATGCTGTGTAGCACTACAGGACAGCCAGGCATCCTGCAGCTGGTCTAGGCCACTGTGCAAGGGCCCTGTGCAGGCTGCTGTTGTGTAGGGGACGGCCATGTTCCTAGACCCTCCTGTGCACATGAATGACTCCACAACACTATCCTGATAGGTATGGTGGGTGGCAGTGTGGGACAGTGAGGTGTGGGCAGCTGTTGTGGGGTCACCCAGTGCACAATATATGCGCATGGTACTGCACAGCCCTGTCATGCAGGGGGTGGTGTGTGGGGGTGGTGTGTACACCATTGGTAGGGAGTGGGAACTGCAGGGGCATGTGTGTACAGCACAGCACTGTTGTGCTGCACCCCTAGGATGGCACGTGGGATGCAGTGCTGCACCCACTGCCACTGTATACCAGCCATGTACAGTATACTGTCTACAGGAGGTGATGCTGGGCAGCATGTAGGGGGAATGAAACAGTATAGTGCCCCACTACCATGTAATGACATGTTCGACATGACATGTTGCCTTGCAGGTCATTACTGCACATGCCGGGAATCCCTCGTGCCAGGTGCAGCTGTGCAGACAACATGCCACGTCACAGCGGACTCAGCCTGAGTGGGAGGTCCCCCAATTTTACCCCAGCTGAGACTGCACAGCTCATCAATCTTGTTCAGAAGTTGGGGATGAAACTCTTCCTACCTGGCTGCAGGGCACACACAGCGCAGGAGCAGGCACAGGTGTGGAGGGTGATAGGGGCATGCCTAGGTGCCAGAAGCAATGTGCCCTGCACCATGCGACAGCTGCAGCACCTCTGGCAAGACATGGCATGGAGGGACCAAGGGATCCTGCAGCAACCACTGGATATGGCACAGCAGAGGGACATGGAGATGCGCACAGGCCAGGCACAAGGTGCAGGTCGGTATTCCATCATCTAGCCACATGGTGTTGCTACATTGCCACACAGGTCATGGCCAGCACTGGTGCATGCATGTAACTGTATTCCCCTTCCCCACAGGTGCAGGAAGCGGTGACCCGGGTCTGCAGGGGTGGTCAGATGGTGTACAGCAGTGTACTGAGGGACAGCAGCAGGTGCTGAGGCACCAGAGGTCAGGTAGGTGCATGCACTGTATGCCATGTGTTGTGTCCATGCTGTGGTGGTCCGTGGGGGCAGGGGAGGTGACTGTGTGTTGCATGTGCATGCAGTGTGTCCCGGCACAGCAATGACTGCCACCAGAGCTTCCTTACAGGTGTGCAGAGCAGACTGATGCCCCACCACAGGGCCCTGCTGCAGGTGATGGTGGAGGTGAAGGCAGAGGACACAGCGGCCTACCAGCTCTGCACCCAGCACCACCTATGCAGGGTTCACCCCATCCCATCCCATCATTGCCGGAGGTGGAGGGGGATCAGTCAGACACCGACACTTCAGACAGTGGGCAGCAGGAGACAGTGGAGCAGCCAGAGGAGGAGGCGGCTGTGGACGACCATCCAGCTGCGGAGCCGGGGGTGCCCCTACAGCATGGCGGTGTGGCAAAGGCTAGGGCAGCACCAGCGGAGGTGTTAGTGGATGCAGTGCAGGCAACTGAGGGACAGGTGGCAATGGAGCTGCTTGCTCCAAGCTGGAGGGGGTGGAGTGGCTGGCAGAGGTGCAGGAGATGGTGACGTTTCCAGCGGAGGATCAGGTGGAGGATGAGGACATGCTGGCCGAGGACGTTGCAGACCACTGGTCGGACAGCAGTGGCATGGACCAACTGCAGCTGGGTGGACAGGATGCTGGAGCTGGTTCTCCTGGAGGAGAGCCTGGGCCACAGTCTATGATGTACCTGGGGCAGCAGGTGGCAGACAGCAGGTGACCAGCTGCTGGTTATGCTGGTGTCCGACATTATGGAGGACATGGTGCACCTGCACGGTTCCCTGAGTGCCCTCCTCACAGAGCTGCACAGTGTGGACTGGGGCCATGGACTATGGACTTTTTCAGCCTTTGGCTTGTTGGCTGCTATATGCCTTGGGGAGGAGAGACTGTTGTGTGTATGTGGGGTTGGGGGCCGGTGGGCAGTGGTAGGTGTACAACAGAGGAGACTGCATCACATGTGTGTGGGGGGGCTGTGGGTGGAGTCATGCCTGGGTGTGATCCATACATGGGGAGGCCATCTGCTGTGTGTTACTGATGGGTGGGGTGAGATTGTACACATGTGCTGGGGGGTGGTCTTGTACATTTGGGATGGGGGCCTTGTACATACGTGATGGTGGGGGGCATGTATACTTGAGATGGGGTGGAGGCCTGTTCAGAGCAGGAGTATTTTGTGGGTGCTGGGGGTAGTGTTGGTTTCTGCTGTTGTTGTTGTTTGTACTTTTTATACCATTATTCAATAGTGTGTTTTACTGTTTCATTAAATGTTGCATTTGCACCCCTGGCTCTGGGCGTCTGTCTCTGGCATGCATGGACGTGTGTGTGTCACTGTGCACATGAGGGCACGCATGTGGTGGAGCTGTGCCATCTCATGTGCGTCCCCAATGTGCACATGGTATCTGTGTTCTGGCTGTATACCTCACAGACTTGGGTGCACACCGGTGGGCATGGCTGCATGGTGCTCTATGTGTAGCAGTGCACCGTGCCAGGTCCGGTTCACATGCCACCACACCATGCATGTCATGGCTCTGTGGCAGCCATGGGCCAGTACAACTCCCTTCCACCAAGGGGCATGGTGATCCCTGTGGGTGGCACCAGTGGCACAACACAGTGGTGCATCCTACCACCATACGTATGCAGGTTTGTGCCACCCAGTGCTGTGTCCCGGTTGTGGTTACACTGTTTACATGTATCAGTGGCCACTGCAGGTGCAGTGAACCTGGTGGCACCATCATCACGGCATTGTTCCTCTGCCCTGTGAGTGTCAATCACCCACCTATGCCTCCATATCCATTGTCCATGTTTGATGTGGTCCTCTCTGTGATGCCCGGGATGCCATACCACAATCCCGGTCATGCCTACCAGATGCTGTACAACACGCATGGGCACTGTTCCAGCTCCAGTGCTGCCACTTGTAACACATGGCACCTGGCAGGCAGTATGTCCTTCCCCTGAGGCATGATGGTAATGACATGGGTGCTATGTCATTTTCAGTGCTGTGTTGCACCACAGTATGTCCCCTGTACTGCTACAGGTGCCACCATGGTGGTGCTGGTGGTGTGGTGGGGGGGTGTTGGTGGCGGCGGTGGTGGTGGTGTTGTCGGTTGTGGTGTCCTTCTGCCTACTCAAAAGAACTGCTGGATCAGCTTTTGTCATGCACGGTGGCCCGCTGTTGTACCACTATGTGCCAGGTGTCCTTCCATGATGTCCAGATCACTGTCACCCTCCTATGTTGCACCATCCTCCCGGTCGCTGTTGGGCATTGGAAAACTGTGGGCCAGGGTGATGTTGTGGAGGCTGCAGCAGGCAAGCACTATCCTGCATGCCATTGCAGGGCTGTACTGGAGTGCACCGCCGAGGTGTCAAAGCATCGGAATCGGGACTTCAGTAGTCTGAAGATGCACTCAATTACCCCTCTCATGCTGGTGTGGGCCTCATTGTAACTGACCTCAGCTGCTGTCTGGGCGTCCTCACAGGGGTCATCAACCATGGCATCTGGGGATATCCACTGTCATTATTTTTTGGGGGGAGAGAAGTTAGTTGCATGTTGCTGTGGCACCCCTGTCATCAGCATCTCACTATCCTGTGCATAGCATGCACTGCTGCATACACATACATTCATATGCAGGCGCACACTCTCAATCATATGCACATCCTTGGCTGTATCCATGCACTGCTTGTGCATTCCTTGACATCGTGTGGCCTTCCCAGGCCCCTGTGTGTTGCACAGTGTTTGTGTCTTGCCCATGCCTGCCTCCCGTGTGTGACGTGCCAGGTGTTTGCATGGCCTTCACTCCTGCCCACTGCAGTGCCTGTCCACTCTGTGCCCCTGTTGTGCCAATGTGTCCCCACACACCCAAATGCACTGTCTGCCACATGCACGCACACTGCCACATGCACACCTTTGCAGTTGTCATTCCCCATGGTACATACCTACAAGCCATCCTCCAGTGATGTCCCCTCTCTCAAAGGCCTTGTGTAGCCCACAGTTCCTGTAGATGTGACAGTCATGGCAGGACTCGGGGTACTTGGCCACCACATACAGGATCTGTCCACCACTGTTAGCGACCACTTGGATATTCATCAAGTGGTAGCAATTCCTGTTGATGTATACATCCCCATCCTCGCTTGGAGCCCTGATAGCCACAAGTGTGCAGTCAATGGCACCTAGCACACAGGGGAACTGCACCTCATTATAGAATGCCTGCTTCACCTGGCACTGCTGTTCGGCATCCCGCGGGAGGCTGATATGTTGTGGGGTGCACTGTATGAGGGCTATGAGGAACCTCCTCAGGAGTTTGGACACCACCGGCTGGGAGATTCCCACTGTGTCCCCTGTGGGTGTTTGGAAAGTGTCGGTGGTGAGGAAGCACAGCACTGCACTCACTCGCATCTCCAGTGGCAGTGGGTAGCCCCTATTGCTGGTGCTGCATAGGTCACCACCCAGGTCCTGGCACAGCTCCCTGATGCAGCTCTTGCTGAACCTATATCATGCTAGGCACTGCTGCTCAGTCAGGTCCATGAAGATCTTGTGACTGCATCTTACTCTATGCACCAGTGGCCTTGGTACTATTGGTGGGTGCTGTGGCTCAGTCACCTGGGTGCTGCCTTTGAGCCTGGCATGCCTGTGCTCACGGTACTCTGCTATCATAATTCCCAGTAGGGCTCCAATTGCTGACATTGCTGTGTGTCTCACTACACTGCTGTCTGCTGTCAGGCTATGTGGGGGGATATAGCCTGTGCTCTGGTTAGAACAGCCATTCCTTGGTCTAACTTATGTTGGCTTCATCTGGCATATTTACTTATGGCACCTGTTCTGGAATAGCAGTTTTGTCATCCTGGCGTGTTACGCATGTCGCAAGCTGCATTATGCAGTGGCACAAGCCATCTTTTGCATAACTGCATCATAACTTGCGTTTGGCATAGCGGTTGCGTGTTGTAGTATGCATGATCTTTTGGACTGTGCATTTCACAAGTCACTGGTGTAACTTGCGATTTGCACCATCGGGACTGGCATACTGAGTTTATGCCTGGCGTAGCTGTCTTGGAATCAGGCTTCGAGAGTACAGCATCCACAGAGACAGCATGTGGCTGGGGAGTCAATGACATGTGGTAGGCATGGTAGCAGAGGATGTTATGCACAGGAAATGTCACAGATCATGTCATTACTGTATCTGTGGCATTTCTATGTGCAAGCAAATGTGGCTTTTTTTCTTAGGGAATATTTTGCAAGGTGGTAGGATACAGTATCTTTTTTGCAGTATAAACAGTTAAAAAAAACTCTTTTTGATATCTTTTTGTTATTTTTCACATACCCTATGTTATAAGTGCAAAAACCCACTTCAGGGTGTGCTGTTATTAGGGATTAATGCACACCCAGGTGCATGAGTACACTCGGCCTGCAGCCTCGTGCCTCACAACACACCCGCGTGTGTGTTAATCCCCAATAACAGCACACCCTGCCATGGGTTATTGCTTACTTAGCAAAGAAACAGCATCATCTACATTTACTTTTTGGGACCTGCTCATCAGGTAATTTTGAAACCACTAAAATACATTTCTTTCCAAGTCCAAAGCATACAGTCTTTCAACAAGCAGATGGTGCTTCACTAAGTCAAAATGCTTTTGAAAGGTCAGTATAGACCAATCCAGCCATATCCCCACTGTCCATGGCATCAACAAGAAAACCTGTGCACTCCAACAAGGCAGCCATGGTACTACTTTTTTTGTGAAAACCATGTTGTGCATCTGCCAAAATTTCACACTCCTCAAATATACACCATCAATTGGTCATGCACAGTTCTCTCCAACACCTTGCACTGCGGGACAAGATTGAGCTCGGCCAATACTTACCAGTAACTGAAAAACCTCCATCTTTATATACTGTGACCACCACTTCTTGATTCCATAGCTCTGTTATATCCTGAGAGCACAAAGACAGATTAAACATTTTCCTAATAGATATTACCACTTAATAGCAATTTCCAAGAGCGTAATGCCTCCATTATAACTTCCTACTCTTGTTTCAGTGTTCATTTTATTCAAATATTTTATTACTTCCCTTCCAGAGACTTGCCTAAAGTAAAGTTCTCTAATAGTCTTGTCTTTCTGACTCACTTTATCACTATTATCAACAGGAGCATTTACTGTCAGCATCAATGAACTAAAAAAAATCATTAGCTATGTCATTAACTATGCCAAAGGTATCACGATCAACTAGATTTCCTCTTCCACTTTGTACAACCTTTGGATTCAGCTTTTTGTTCTTACCCAAAACTTGATTAATATTCTTCCAAAACAATTTAGGATTGTTTCCTCCCTTTTCTTGTGCAGAAAATAATCAACCTTGGTCTTAGAAACAAAAAATGAATACTTATTACGTAACTGTTTATAATTTATTTTATCCTTATCCAGCACAATGCATCTAAATCTCATCCATGTTTTGTCTCTGTTCCTCATTAATTGTTTAACTTCCCAAGTAAGTAAGCAATAACCCACAACAGGGTGTGCGGTTATTGGGGATTAATCAACACCCTGGGTGTGTTGTGAGGTACGAGGCTGCAGGCAGAGTGCCCTCATAGCACCCGGCATGTTGATTAATCCCCCAATAACCACATACCCTGGAGTGGGTTATTGTGCTTATAACTTGGAGTGTACAAGAAGAGAACAGGGTTGGACTTGGGTACAGAGGGCCCACCTAGAAAATCAAGAGGAGGGCCCAGGTTGACACACTCATATCAATATTTCACTTCAATCTCATACACTATCTCTGTGTTTGCATCTTACATTTATCAACAGTGTCCCAGATACCCCATTTAATTAGAAAAAAGAACATAAATGCAAAAGCTTTCAGAGTTCAGAAGATAACTACTTACCCAACTGAGGGGGACCCACCTGGAAATTTCCAGGTATCCAGGTGGACCAGTCTGACCCTGGAAGAGAAATCTAATTAACAGAAATGCTTTAATTACTGTTTAAAGTAATGAAATGGTACTGTACTCTGCTGCCTCAGAAAGTAGTTCTCAAGAAATAATGCATGCCACACTTATGTTATGAACACACAAATGGTAGAAATGCACTATTACTGCATTTCTGCCAGCTGTTTTTCATGACATAACTGTGCGCATGACTTTTCCACTGTGGAATACTCTCTCAACATGCACAATGCAACTGTGTGCTTCTCCCCCACCTTCATGGTGGCAGTTTTTCATTGTGGCTGTCTCTCTGTGGAGGACACTGTGCATGAACTACTGTTCTCACCCCTGAAATTATTGTTTAAGAAAGCTGCACAGTCAAACACTTTTGTCTCTTTCCCTCCCCCCCAAACCAGAGATGTCCTGATGTCAAGACCACCACAAACATACTAATGAGATCTTACTTCTGTTAGACACCAACCTTCATGTCCAACCATAGAAAGGAAAACTCTGTAGACTCCAGTTGCTGGGTGTCCGGTCGCCATACTTTTGCCTTGTCCCAAATTCTCAGTCCTGCTGTGTGTGCACCGCAGAACAGAGAATACTCTCCATGTCACAAACTGATGGCCATAAATGATCATCTTCCTCACCTGGTGAGTAACTGGCAGTGAGCATCGTCAGAAGCGGGGGCCAGCTACCAAAGGATAATAAATTGTCAGCTTCAATTTGTTCTTGGTGACCAGAGATCTCTTGGGTGGGTGGGTGGGGGCACAGAAAAGGAATGGCACAGCTACAAGTGTGTGCTGCTTCTGTCTCTGCTTGCACTGTGTCTGGTTGGGGGGAAGTAACCTGAAGCGCTGGGGACACACTGCCATGGGGGACCAGCAGTGGCATTCAGGATGACAGAGAGAGAGAGACACACACACACACACACACACAGCCCCAGACTGCAGGGACTTGGGAGGTGCTCTGCCTACGATGGAGGAACAGACTTTGGCAGGAGGACTCACTGACAACAGGCACCCACTCTCTTGTCTCACTCACTCTCTCTCTCTCTCTCTCTGTCTCACTGTCTGGGATGGACAGGGAATGCTGCATAAGCTGCAGCTGCTCCTGTGTAGCTGCCAAACTTGTGAAATACAGAAGTGAGGACTTATTGCCCTAACGGTGCAAGGATGGTGGATGACACTGCCAGTAGGAGGACTAACACTGAAGTGCTGGAATATTGCGCTCTCTCCTGACTCCAGACACACACGGGGGAAAGTGCACCAAGTTGTTGTCAGAGAACAAGTACTGAGGAGAATGGCTTTCTGTGGGTCATCAGTGTGAGCTCAGACTCCAGAGACCCACAGGGTGGGTGGATCAGTCAACAGACAACAAGATATGGAGAGACAGAGAGACAATCTGCCACACTGGCACTGGAGTTGGCAATTGCCTGTGGTTTCTGTTGCCTGGAGAGACACAGAGAGACAAAGCCTACATAGTCAGCATACTCTCCACAAGGACATAGACAGGATGGAGGCAGTCCAGAAGAGGGCAACTAAAATGGTGAAGGGTCTGCAGCAGAAGACATATGAAGAGAGACTTAAGGAGCTTAATATGTATACCCTCAAGGAAAGGAGGGAGAGGGGGGACATGATAGAAACTTTCAAGAACCTCAAGGGAATCAACATAGTCCAAGAGGGTAGCACCTTTCAGAAAAAGAGATGTGCAAGAATAAGGAGGCACAATTTGTAGATAGAGGGGGGACAGCTCAGAGGTAATGTGAGGAAGTATTTTTTCATGGAGAGGGTTGTGGATGCATGGAACAGCTTTCCTGAAGAGGTTGCGGAGTTGAAAACAGTGGGGGAATTCAAGAATGCATGGGACAGACATAAGGCAATTCTAGGGGGTGGGGGTAGGAGAAAGTAGGCTGTTGGTTAACTAGGATCTGCAGCTTATCCATTAGATAGGAAAATGGGCAGACTGGGTGGGCCAAGTGGTCCTTATCTGCATTCAAATTCTATGTTTCTATGTTTCTACTTTCTCCCAATAGAGTGCGCAATCAGACCTCAGAGATCCATGAGGCAGGTGGGTGGGGAGGACAGTAACTGCCACTAGCCTGCCAAACACAAATGGCTACTGCTCTGACTGCATTTTTGGAACAATAATGAGATCTGGACTGCTCACACTGATCACTCAGGGCAAACACTTCACCACTTGCTGTGCATATATCGTGGATTAATAAACGGTCACCTGATGGCTCTGTACCACTCAGGTACTTGTCCTTCTCTTCCTCATGTTATAAGCCAATTTAAGGATCTCCTTTTTACATTTGATTCCTCACAGGAGCAATTCTGTTACATAGCTGATTAAATCCAGTTGTGAAATAATCTAAAGCCAAGTCTACTGAAGAGATATAATCAACAAAGGAACAATCAAAATCTCATAATATCTGTTTAAATGCTGTAATTTTATTATTTGCATTTTTTCTGAAACTGAAAGTCTCTGGTTTTAACTTATCTTTTTTTACAGCTCATTTAGATAATATGGGGGAATGATCACTAAGATCAACTGGAAGAACTTCAAGTGTTTTTTTTTTTCACATTTTTACAGATTGAGCTTAGTATGAGCTACATAGCTGTCCTTAGGGTCTACCACAAAGGTGTCCTTCAGAAGTTTCATGCTTAAACTGCTGATGGGGAATTTTTGGAAAAACACTGGCCTAGCAACACTGGGAGCAGTACAAGATGACACGATTCTCCTCAGTAGGACAGAGACAATCAGGACTGTTCAAATGGACACTATCTCAGCACCAGGAGAACCTGATGAAGCATTGATGAGGGGAGAGAGCAGATCACTGTCCCCAACCAATTCATCAAAAACTGTAAAGAGGGGCAAGAAAAGAAGAAAAATGAAGACCGGAAGGAACATCAACTAGAGGAGCATCAATCCCCTGAAGTGGTAGTCAAGAGCTGGAATCCAAGCAGGACTCCTGGGTCTTGCCTGAGAAATCTCTGCTACTTATTGGGCAAGACATATTTGTGCTCCTTCAGTAACCATCACCAAACAGATTGTCAGATTTCCTCTTTCAAAGGCAACTGCCATTATTCAGCCAATTGATCCACCACCTGTTTCTTGTGCTGAGATTATCTGCCACCACCATTCTCCCATGTTGTTTTTTTTTTGGGGGGGGCTAATGAATCTTGAGCTGCAACATCACTACAGATTTACAGCAATGCTGTACCTGAAAACTGATTGGAGTTACTGGACATAAAACTTACCAAGGACCTAAAGTACATTGCTTATTAACTAGATCATTATTTGTTTCTCATAGATGCTATGTAGGGACAGCTTTGACTTGATATTGTGGATCTAGTGCAATGGGATCAGAGAATAGGGTCATGGCTCATGCATAATGGGTTGCTGTCTGCATTATTTGATGAAGGGGAGTTAGAAGTCATTAGGACTTACTGCTACGTGTAGTAAGGTCCAGTCCGCCTCCCTTGCTAATCCATCATTGAACACTGGTAGTCTACAGATGAGAGCAAGACATAGACCCTGGTTTGCTCTGTCAGGATGGGGCCAGTAAGTAGTTGATATCACCAGGTACTGCACATGTCATGGCATCCCTTATGATTTCCCACATATTTCCAGAAAGGTTTAACTTGGCTAAGGTTCAGTAATGCTCACTGGCAGAGCTCAGCCACACCATTACATTGGCAGAAGCAAGGATGTGAACCAGGAATAAGGTGGTGGAAGGAAATACTGGTGTAGTGCATCAAGCACTACTTCAACAGGCAGAGATGGATGGACATTTGCTTGAGTATTAGACATGCCTTTTGTGTCAATCTATATACAGTGAGAGCTGCCCCAGTCAATTTTTGGGATACTTTATGTGTTCAGTACCTGACCATGCTCACAGTAGAGGGGCCCAGCTAAGATCTACACTAAAGGTTCTGTGCACTGCAGAGGTAAGGGCAGTGTGAATGAGCAAAAACTTGTGGTAATAGGGGGAATCTCTAGCCTGTAATATGTCTTTATTCTGTCCACAGTAGGGGGCTCTTCACTGTCCATTGCATGACTATTGGCTCACCATGCAAGTCCCAGTGCAGTGGGGACAGAAGAAGAGCGAACCCCAAAATGGATACATTTCACAGGTTCATGGACCTTAAAAAAGAGACTGCATGTGTCAATTCTTGTTATCTATTTCTTAAAGAGAAACAGTCAGCACAAATGGCCCCATACCCAAGTGTGGGGCTGGTCCTAATATGGACTTTGTGCACAAAAACATTTGGGTTTGCTTGCTTTTTACTGTAGTACAGTAGATAACATCAGCCTAATTTTGTTTAGAACATAAGAACATGAGAAAAGCATTGGCAGATGGGGACCGTGCAATCCATCTAGTCTGCCCTAGAAACTACCCCCCATGCAGCCTTCATCCTAACTTGTCCTTTATGTCTGTCCCATGTGAGTTTGAACTCCCTGATTGTCTTTGATGCTACCACCTCCTGGGGCAGGCTGTTCCATGATTCTATCACTCTCTCTGTGAAGAAATACTTCCTGAGGTTGCTTTTGAACCTTCCTCCTACCAGTCTCATATAATACCCTTCTTGTGCATGCTGCTGTGTTCTGTTGAAATAGATTGCCTGTCTGAGTTGTGTTAAATCCCATTAGTACTTAAATGTTTCAATTGTCTAGGCTGACATCTTCTGTTACTGAAAATGCCAGAATCCCCTGCAGCTGGGATCACAACAGTAGGCAGCAGTGGGAGGTTCAGTCATCTACACTGCATGTTAGAGTTTATCTAAACTCTGATCTTTTGCTTGCTGGTCCCAATGCTTTCCTGAGCAAGTACAGTCACAGAGGACTGTATTTAGCCCCTGGAGAAAATGCAGAACTGCAAAACATCTGATCAGAGATTATAAAAACTCTAACATGCACAGCAAGCTACTGAATCTCCCACTGCTGCCTCCCACTGCTGCCTACTGCTCTGATGTTCACTGCAAGGGATTCTATTATTTGTAGGAACAGAAGATGTCAGCCTAGAAGTAAACAAAATTAATCTGATACAATCCAGTATGCTACAGTAAACAGTAAGTAAACCAAAACATTTTTTTGCACACAAAGTGCACATTGGGACCAGACCCACACTTGAGGACAGGGCCCGATGTGCTGACTATTCATCTTTAGAGGATGTCCATGTTATAAGGTTACAAAAACTGACTTCACTGCTTAAGGTCATGTTCCATGAGACTTTGTGAAAATTGTGGAATTTCATGATAGTTCAGTAGAAGCAATATCCATGAATATTGCCCAGTCAAACACCTGATCTGCCAAACAGGAGAAAAAAAAGCTGGTGAAAGTAGTAATAAGATTGGATTCATAGGGACTCCATTGTAAAACAGGAGTTGGAATGGCATTGCACACAGGGCCTTTATGCTAATGCAGGTAAGGCAATTTTCTGACCTGCACTGCAGGTCAAATTACTATGATCCATAGCTAAGCCCTGTATGAAGAGGGAGTAGCTGGTTGTTATGTACATTGTAATAAGGAGTACTATCCAAAATCTGAAGACATAAGGAGGCCACTTATTGAATTAGAGATGTTCATAATGGGCAAGAGTCCAAGAGTGATCTTCTCCAAGGCCCTCATGGTTCTGGGACCAGTGATGAATGACAGTGGCATAAAACAGGCAAGCTAACTTTTGCTAAGACTCTGTTGAAAGATGAAGGATCCTCTTTTCTGGTAAGTTAGATGGTGTTCTGGGGCAAGAAATGCCTGCATGATCAGGCTGTGCTGTAGTTGTACCAAGACAGAAGGGAAAGCGATATTGTTAAGGGACATAAAGTCTGGCACATTAAAGTTAAAGGATAGGGTTACGGAGGCAAGTACTGCTGGGGGTTATGCTTTGCAAGAGTTAGATACTTGTGCTCAGAACTAAATGGACAGCTGAGCTGGATGGCACCAGAATGATAAACCCTGAATTAGAGCAAGGAATCACAAAGTGACAATAAATTCCAAACTAAATGCAGGTTATAGAAGAATCACACCCAGTAGAAGTGACAATCTTTGGAAAGCCTGCTGTATATGCAAGCCTGTGACACTGAGGAACCAAGAAAGTTGTAGTGCGGGAAGAAAATTTCTGAGGTACCAAGAAAGAGGAATTCTGCCTATTAAAGCAAAATAGGTCT
The DNA here is from genome assembly GCA_016271365.2 of Neoceratodus forsteri. Classification (NCBI taxonomy): domain Eukaryota; kingdom Metazoa; phylum Chordata; order Ceratodontiformes; family Ceratodontidae; genus Neoceratodus; species Neoceratodus forsteri. Next base: position 1,283,805,146 of record CM057459.1, on the reverse strand, counting down.
GATAAGAAAGGGAGTAGGTTACTCTCTTTTTAAGAAAGTGCATCACTAGGTGACTCTCTGTTTAAGGAATTGTGTCACTGTAAAGAACAAATAAGAAGTCATTGGGGCCAGCAGTTCCTTTGAATCTATGGTCAAGCTAAGAGAAAAAATTGAGGTAGACAAAATAGTCACCCAGAAAGGAACTACAGGACTGCAAACAGCTTTGCGTGGCTTATTAGATGATATAATGATATAATATGTACTTTGTAAATGTTAAATGCCGCAGATTGCTACAAGCCCTTGATCGGACATCTCTGCCTAGGCAGTGCGGCATTTCCAGGTAGCCACGCCCGCCTGCTCCCCAACAGAAAGCAGCCTCCAGATTACTACAAGCACTTGATCGGGCATCTCTGCCTAGTTGGTGCGGCGTTTCCAGGTTGCTGTGCCCCCCTGCTCCCCACCAGAAAGCAGCCTCCAGGTACAGTATTCTGGCAAACAGCTGAACATTTCAACTTTCAGAGCTTTTTTTCTTCTAGCACCAATTAGCTGCTTTTTGACCAACTCTGCCAGCCGATTGGTCAGCTGCCTAGCCGGGGACGACTGAACCTCCAGCCGGCTCCCTTGCATACCGCTCTGATTTCTACAACTGTATTTGTAATTGTGAAATGTATCTGCTTAGAGGAATTCAGGTTTTTATTGTAAATGCTTAATGTTACTGTTAGGCACCACTGTAAATTGTGTTGGGCCCTGCTTGAAAGGGCACTGTTATCTGCTGCTAGTTAAACATCTGCATATCTCTTGTTATTTTTTTTATATTTTTTATTTTTACTTTTCTGATGCTGTATTGCTATCTTTCCCTGTCCCTAGTCTGCACACACCGCCTCTCAGACTACTGTGCTCCACTACAGAAGAATACCCCCCCATACCTCTATTATTTCCAAACAGAGCTCGACGTGACTTGCCCTGCCCTCGATTTTAGCTCTTTGTTTTATTTGTGACTCTGTCTTTCCTGTGACTGCCCGCCCCTCAATTAAGTTAATTGTTCCCAGACACAGTTGGTGCCCCGCCGATCTCTCCCAGTTTGCTTTGCCTCCTCTCTGCCAGTGAGCAGTCTGTTAAATAAATCCCTTTACATTTCTGTCCTGCAGATTGCTAAAAGCCCTTGAGCGGGCATCTCTGCCTAGGTGGTGCGGTGTTTCCAGGTCACCACGCCCACCTGCTCCCTACCAGAATGGAGCCTCCAGGTACGGTGCTCCGGCGAACAGCCGAAAATTTCAGCTTTCAGCGCATTTTTTCTTCTTGTCGGCACCCAATTAGCTGCTTTTCAGCCAACTCGCCAGCTGATAGGTCAGCTGCCTAGCCGGGATGACTGAAGCTCCAGCTGGCTCCCTTGCATACCGCTCTGATTTCTACAACTGTATTTTCTTCCCACAAGCCTGGCCCGACCTTGGCCTCTATTAAATACATAGTGACTCCTCCCCTCTCACTCCTTGCACCAATGGACTGGCCATATGTCTCACAGTAGTTAGGATTTAACTTCAGCCCTATTGGCCTGGGTACTAGCCAGTACTCAACCTAGCTTGTAACATGGCAATAATCAGAATGCTGGAATGGGCACCCGGCGATTGGTGAAACGGCATCACGGGGTCCAACTTGGAGTGGGTATTAATCCACGATAGATGCCGTGTTCAAAATCGTAGTACCAAAGTGAGCCAGACAGCTAGCTTAGCAGCACTGGGCACAGGTGGGGAGCGAGTGTTAGAGGGGCAAGACTGGTACAGCGACAGGGAGACCAGCAGCACGCTGATGGAAACGGGGAGGGGGACAAGAACCAGGGGCGTACAGTAGGGACAGATAGCACAGTGCGAAAAAGATACAGCATACAGGCAAGTGGCATATGGTTCTCAGTTACAGGAGATGTTCCAATGCAACAGTGGGTTGATCAGCAGTTTGCAGGAGCCACGGGCACTGAGGGAGAAGGAGGGGCGAGGCAGAGCAGCGACAAAGGCAAGACACAGCACCAGCAGTCAACGGGAGCAGGAGAGAAGGGCACCAGCATGGTCAGATGACTCCGCAAAAAGCAAGGGGAAGTGACTGGGAATCCATGTAAATGTGGATGCAATCGCACACCGCGGCGAGTGAGCAGTGCACCGGGGACCTCCAGCGCCTGGTATGAAGCAAATTCCCGCGCAGATCGGCAGAATTTCTGGACTGTGATATGATCCGCACTATGTTCTTTACTTACACGTACTCACTATGTTCACCGCATCAGTATGTTAGTGTTGGTTTGTAGGAAGATTTCAAAGTGCAGTAAACATGTTTCCTCACAGCTGCGACTCCCTGTGTTATGTTGTTCACCGTACACTAGGCAGGCTCCTGGCGACGCTATCGTCGCATGGCCCATGTTACAAGTGCATTAAGTCACTCCGGTGGTGGCATATAATGTGATTAATGCATTGTTGGGCAGTTTTTGGCCCTTTCAACCATGCATTAATCCAGCATTAGATGCCACCTTCATGGTGGCTTAATGCTTGCTTAACCTAGGCTTGAAACTCTCTAGGTTTGAAAATCTCCCTTCCTGTTCCTTGCACCAGGACTGCCTATATATTCTCGTTTATCTTTACCCCACTTTTGTTTTAATATATACTGTAGACCTAACTCTTGCTTATCCTCCTCTGGTCCTTCCACTGCAGGATAACCTTAGTTGCTAGTAATTTCATGGCCTTCTAACAGTTCTCTATATCTCCACAAACTACACCCAAACAACAGCAATGCTTCTGAGGGTGCTCACCTTACGGCTCTCCATACTTGTCTGTGTTTTGCTGCAGGACTTTAAACAGCATCCCGCCGACTCCCCTAAACTCCCTGCAGGCCTCCGTTACAATGCTAACATTAATGTGTCTGTGCCCAGTGCCAATATCACACAATTGTTTCCATATTTTTCTGGCACGCTGTCTCACCTACACTTGTCTCCCTTCTTTACCCCCTTGCAACCTTATTATGCCCATGCCCTGCTCCTTCTATCTATTCTTCTCATTTCTTCCACCACTTACCCTAACCCAGCACCTGACGTGCCCAGTGCCACCCATCCTTTAACAAAGAGGTGTTGAGTTCTAGCCACCAGGCTGTTACTCAATTCACTCAAAAAATTACTGTTTATTATGCTAATCTGTGCTGGTTATGTTGAACTTAATCCAGGTCCACCATTGCCTGTCTTATCCCCCCTCTGACCTTGTCAACTCAAAAGGCCTGAGATTCATCCACATTAATGCCTGCAGTCTCCTTAGCAAAACTGACTCAGTCCAAGCTTGGATTTGCCACACCAAACCAGACGTGCTGGTCATACCCAAAACCCGGCTGAAACAAGCCACCCCTGATCATGAAATAAATCTCCCCTCATACAATGTGTACAGAGCAAATAGATGGTCCAGTGGGGTCACTATCTTGACGGATTCACCGTCTCACTTATCGACTCCACCACTGTTCCCAAGCAATTTGAGTGTCTCTCACTAAGGTTACAGCTCTCGCCCTCCGAGTCACTGACTATAGTTGGATGTTATAGACCTCCCTCTGGGGGGCTCAACCTGCTAAAAACCCTTCAAAATCTATTTGAAACAAAGCCAACAGAAGTGATCATTATGGGGGACTTAAACCTTAACTGGCTATCTCCCACCTCAAAACCCCTAAAAGACTTATGCGATGAGTACAGTCTTGCTCAGCTCATTTCTGAACCTATCGTCCCAATGACAAAACCCCACAAAATAGCTCACTTCTTGAAATAATTATAGCAAACAAAGCACATAATACCTCACATACTGCTGTGTTCTTGAAGGATATAAGTGAGCATAGCACCATTGCTTGCATACGGACTACACGTAAACTCACTTCAAACTCCAAGTACCTGTTCAAAAGGCATCGTAGGAACTTTGACAGTAGTAGCTTCCCTTCAGATCTTCATAGCATAAGATGGCAAGATTTTTTCCTTGCAATGGTTATGGAGGCCTTCACCCTATTCCATGATCTCCTATCTCAGGTAATAAACAAACATGCACCTCTAACCAAAGTCAGGACTAAGAAAAGGTCTTATCCATGGTTCAATGATGCCATCAAATCAGCCCTCCCTCATAGGGACCACCTCTGGAAATGTGCCCACAAATCTAGGACACCTTCCAATTGGGTGGCCTTTTGAATGGCAAGAAGTCAGTGAACCAAATTAGTTAGGACTGAGAAATCCAAATTCTTCAGATCCAAGCTGGACTCTTCCTCCAATAATCCTACCTTATTCTGTAACGCAATATGAGACATTGAAGGTCATCAACATTCTTCCTCCCTTCCTCCCAGCTAAGATTATCACCGGTGATACGACCTTCTCAGACAAACTTAGCATATTGGATGCATTTAACAATCACTTTGTGACAGCTGGTCTAGCATTCAACACTTTGCCTGCTAGTAGACTGCTCCACAACTGTAGTGCCTTGGACATGACAGAACAAGCGACTAAATCTACTCCTCTCGAGGACAGGTTCAGTTTCTGTCCAGCATCCTTCAAAGATGTTGAGGACTGCTACTTGCTCTCGATCCTAAGAAAAGTGCTGTAGCAGATCAAGTTGATCCTTTTTACTTGAAACTAGGCTACTAAGTACTCACCGATCCTTTTACCCACTTGTTTAACTTGTCCCTCGGGCAAGGCATCCTCCTTGATCTATGGAAAACAGCACATGTCGTTCCACTCCACAAATCAGGAGACCCATGCAATCTCAATAACTATAGACCTGTAGCCCTCTTACCTATACTATCTAAACTCCTCAAAAAAATCGTTAACACTCAGCTCCACGATTACCTTGAATCCTCTAGAAAACTCAACCCTATAGAATCAGGCTTCCAACCCAATGATAGCACAATAACAGCTCTTGCAAATGTAACCAACAATTGACATCTAGCCTGGGACTCCAAAAGGCACGTGGGCGCTGTATTCCTAGACCTGAGCAAGGCCTTCGATACAGTAGACCATGATCTATTACTAAATGAGATACATAATATAGGCCTGGAGGAATTAGCCTTGAGTTGGTTCCGGTGTTACTTAACTGGCCATCAGCAGCAAGTAAGAGCCGCAGGTGACCTTCCCCCCTCAAGCCACTATTGAGGGGAGTCCCTCAAGGGTCTATACTGGGGTCACTCTTTTTCGCAATTTACGTGAACAACTTTAATGCTGGTATACCTAATGCAAATGTTCATCTTTTTGCAGATAACACAGTGATATATGTCTCCAGGCCTACCATTCAACAAACTTGTACTGCCTTGCAGCATGATTTCAATATCCTACAGTGTAATCTCCTATAACTAAAACTGCTGCTTAATGCTAAGAAAACCAAGGCTATGTTCCTATCTCTGCAATCTAACCATATCTTACACCACTCTGCAGCATCTAAACCACAGATCTCTATGGCTGTAGGAGAAATTTTGGAATCCATGGAAAATTTAAAATATCTGGGTTTCTGAATTGATTCCAAACTTACCTTCTCTGTGCATATTGATGAGCTTGTGAAAAAACTAAAGCAAAGATTGGGTCTTTTTTTCTGAATCAAACACCTCCTCACCTATGACACCAAAGTCAGGTTGGTACAATCAACCTTTCTACTGCTCCTGGACTACACTGACCTCATATACTGTCACAGCCCTAGTTCTGCCTTGGCTAAATTAGACACCTTGTACCACAGGGCTCTTATGTTCATAACCAACGCTCCTTATAGCTCTCTCCATTACTCCCTCTACTCCCTGTTGGGTTGGCATTCACTAAAGACAAGAAGACTAAAAAACGCAGCCATCTGGACATTCAGAGCCCTGATCAATAAACTCCCTGAATACCTCTGCAATCTCTTAGCCACTGTGCGAGGGATCTACTCTCTCAGGAGATACACATACATCTCACCAGAAGTTCCCCGAGTCAGAACACACATTGGATCACATTCACTAAGTCATGTCCTCCCCACTTTATGGAATCACCTCCAAAAGTTCCTTAAACTCTCTAATCTCACCAGCTTAACTTCTTTCAAAACACACCTCAGGCAAGTCATCCAGGATCCTTGCAATTGCTACACCTAAACCCCCGCCGCTCTGGCTTCTGCCACCCCTACCCCCTCTCCCACCCTGACCATGCCTGCATCTCCGCTTAGCACAATTTACTAGACTCTACTCCCCTAGGTCAGGTAGATTACTCTACTTCAGCCATCCGTTGTGCAGCCCTGCCTATCCATTGAGCTTTGAGGTTGCACCTAGTTTCTACTCCCTGCACCATGTTTTCACACAGCCTCTTGTGACTTGTAGTTGCACCTACACTTTTATTTCCTGTACCCTGCCTCCACTCAGTATCTAGCTTTGTCAGCCAGCTCTAACCTGAGGGATTAGTCCTTCAAGCACCCTATGCATCTCTAATGTCTGATATTTATTGTTGACTTCATTATCATTGTTGCTTCAACATGTGTACACCTCTAAAAATATTGTATACTTCTTTTCTCCTTCTATCTATATGTATCTTTATACATTGAATGTTCTCGCAGTACTCTGTTCATGTATGAAATTCTACAACTACCTATGGCTCTTATTATACATATCTTCGTGCATGTTTTATATTGTAAGTCCTTATATGACTGTTTTTGTATGTTAATGTTTTATTGTACTACTGTCCAGGTCCATCTTATAAATGAGCATTTCTCAGTGATGTCTCCAACTGGTAAAATAAAGATTGATTGATTGATTGGTTGACTGACTGATTGATGTGGAATCCTGGAGACATTACATATTATGCCAAAATAACTATTTGAGAAAATGTTGACAATAATATTTTTTGCTTTTACAATTGCAATTTAATAACTACTAAACAATTTTTTTTCCAGTTTTGTTAGATATCAGGATACACTGGTATTGGTGATGAAAGAGAAATGTTAGATATATACCAGCAAGAGCAGAAAAGTTACAAATATCCACAATTAAAAAATGTTTCCAAAAAAGCTCACAAACACATAGTGAAATTTTGAACCCCAGTAAATTAAACATTTCTAAACCAAATGTTTCCATATTTTGTGAATGGTATGACCCTTAAAAAGGACATGCATATTATTTTTCACATATCTAGCTACAAAGATGGCCAAGTAATAAGCAGATAAATATTTTCATTAAGTTCCCCAAAAAAAAAAAAATACAGTTCCAGAACTGAACCCATATATGTTTAAAACAAATCATCCAAATGCATAATATTTTCCATTTCTTTAGGACACGTATCAGCAAGTAATCATGTTACACTCTAGGTCTGTAGTTAAATAGATGGCATTCTCACCAAATAAAATCATTTTCAAAATTCCTTTAATTCCACGGAATTTTATAGAATTTGGAATTTTCTAGTTCTGCACTGCTCTGCAATATGTTTAAAATTTATATTATGCCAAGTTATTATTTTTTTAAACCCGTCACATAAAATAGCAAAAAAATTCTCTTAAGAATGGGAAAAATATTTTGCCGATTACTCTGGAGCAATTCCTAGTCACCAATTTTCAAATAAATAAATTCAACACTAAGAAAAAGTTTAGATACTGTATATATATATATATATATATATATATATATATATATATATCCCCAGGTGGCGCTATTCCAAGGGCTACTACCCCTGCCTGCTTGCTAGTAGTAGGTTAAGGGGCCTGAGTTCTGAAATGGGTGCCTCCAGGGTTAGTAGTGGTCAAGCTAACCTGGGAACAGCCCTTTGGGACACTATAACCCCCTTCTTTCCCCTCTAGTGGCCTAAACACTGTACAATAATCACTTTCACAATACCTCTGGTACACCACACAAGTACCCACACTGTTTTCACTTACCACCAGGGCTGGTTCCTCTGGCTTGACCCTGGGGACCACCTGTAAAACAAGGTTATGCACAGCAAATACCAACAGTACAGTACTTTGAGCACAAACTGGAACCATAGTCAGATTACATGCAGAAAAAGTTAGATCTGATTTATTCAGGGGACTTGAATGAGGGAGGTGCAAAATCAGGTTAATTAGCTTAAGGTTATATCAATCAAGCAGTTAAGCATGTGCTTTGAGTCTCCCCACACAGTCCACCTCTGGGTACCCAGGTGGAGAAGAGATGGGCTATCCAGGACCATTGCCCAGGGTTGCAGCTGGTTCGGGCCCTGTGATGGAAAACACAACATGCACAATACATAATATTTGTAATTCGGAGCCAGAGGGCTCAGTTCATAAAGGAAATGAAACAACAAAACAATCAGATGACACACTCAGATTAGTTTAGTTTAGTTTAGTTTATTAGTCTAGGAATTAATACCTTTGAGCCAGGGCTCTTTTACAAAGGTTCCATGTCACAAAGAACATTTAACAAAGCACGATACACATTACAGGTAAAACCAGACAGGAAAGTTACATCATAAATTTGCTATTAACAGTTTAAGGCAGTAACGTTTTTAAGTTTCATAGAAAAACAAGCTATAACAGGTTCAAGCAAGTAGACAATTTCGAGGTTAAGGAAAACTTCCAGGGAGAGGGTGATCATTAGGCACCAAAAGGACTTTAAGGACAGATTAAGCTGTTGTTGCATGGAGCCACCCTGGTATTTACTCACAATACCCAAGTCTGAACGCAGGCTGGATGAAAATCGAGACTGCAGGTGGTTGATCTGGAATGCCAGGAGAAGCAGGGCCCACATGAGTCGCAAAGGCATCTTTCCTGTTCAAGCGTGGATCAGGGGGCTGATCCTCAGGCAGATCTCTCGTCGATGGCTTCTCTGTGCAGTGCGAAGTCTGACTGGGCCAGTCTGGCAAGGCCCAGACTGCATGGAGACAAATTCAGATGCAGCCCATTTTGGGCTGGATACAGCTTCCAGCAAGCAGAACACAGTTCACACAGTGGGGAACTAACTCACCACCCACTAGCAGCAAATAACACATTTACATGTAAGGGATTTCTACTGTACCAGGCAAAGCGTTCCCCGGTCATAATCGCAAAGTCTCTGCACACACCAGGAGCTATGGGGTAGCTGTAACTCCTGACAGGCAGATCGCATTCAGAAAATTCTTCAGTCTTCTTCAGGTTGAGCCTGGCCCACTTCAGTAGCTTACTTTAGTCACACAAACTTGGATTTAGTCCAAAATAATTCGCTTCTCTCCCTCTGAGGAGCAGTAGGCAGACATGCAAGCCAAAACCTCAGCCTTTTCACAATTCTCCCATGCAAATCCACTCAGGATTGCTGCTCAGAATCACTTCAGCTCCTCTCATTTCACTTCCCAGCTCAGAACTAACTGAAAACTGCAAGTAGTCCGGGTCTTCCCCAAGATCCAAAAGATTCAGTTGGCTGATTTGGCTGTCAGTCAAAGCAAGAGCTGCCCCTTCAGTTGCAAAAAAGGTGAACCTCCCCCCAAACTACAGTTCCTACAGATTTTGAATTCAGACAGCTCCTGTAGTCTGGCTACATTTTAGGTCCCACCAGAACTGATTAGTCCAATTTGCAGTCCAGGACCAAGATGGTGGAGACAAACAAAACAGTCCTTGCTACAAAGAAAGCAGGTTAGACAAACTACATTATCATGATCACTCTAAATGATTTTCAGTAAATAGTGGCATCTTTCAACAGAGCTCCATCACAGATTACTTATGCTGAAATCAGGCAGCTCTTAAAGAGACAGCACACAGAGGCCACACAGGCTCTGGCAATCACTTTTAAACTGCTAAAATGCAGGACACCAGCCTGGCAGTGGGCATTTAGGCAAGCTCAAGGAAGACTTTTTGAGAACCCCCATTTGTAGGGGTTACATATATATATATATATATATATATATATATATATATATATATATATATTTAGAAAAAGTACAATTTTGCCCTACCAAACCTGTATTGGTATTACTTGGCTGCTCAGTTGGAACAGACATGCATAATTCACCCAAAGAAGCACCCATTAATGGTTAGAAATAAAAACTTGGTTAGTCCCACTTGAGAATTTTAAAAACTCCCTCTTTATTAATACCCACACTAACTGACATTACAGTTCTGCCACTTCCTTTATTGAATGACAGTTTATTGCTGGTAAGAGGGATTCCATCAATGAGGCTATTGCCTCGCAGATGCCAGACTAGGAGGAACAGAGGCACTGTGCTGATCTGGGAGGAGTTTAGGCCAGTGTAGGTGGCTGAGGTCACTGGGGTGATCTTACAGCTGAAGCACACATACTGTGAACTGGACCCAACCCCAACACATTTCTTAATGGGATGCACTGAGGCTGTTGGCCCAGTGTTCGCTGGGATTGCCAGGTGTTCGATGGTGAAGTGGGTGTTCCCAGTGGCTCTGAAAGAAGTGCTGGTGAGACACCACCTTAAGAAACATTCTCTCAACCCAGATGTCCTGGTCAATTACCATCCGATCTCCAACCTGCCATTTTTGAGAAAGTTTGTTGAGAAACTTGTGGCACAACAACTCAAGGATCACCTCATGTCCTTTGACATCTATGAGCCATTTCAGTCAGGTTTTTGGGCCAGACACAGCATGGAAACAGCACTAGTTAGGGTGCATAATGATCTGCTCAGGGTTTGAGATAGCGGAGACAAGTTAATTCTTGTGCCCCTTGGTCTCTTTTCGACCTTTGACACTGTGGACCACTTCATGCTTCTTGATTGGCTCTGTGAGTTTTGTGGACTCACCGGTGGTGTCATCAGATGGTTTGAGTCCTAGCTATCTGGTAGAGTGCAGCAGGTGGTCATGGGGAATTTCTTCTCCTCCTCCTCAATGACCCTGTCATGTGGAGTACCACAAGGCTCTATCTTGTCATTGATTCTGTTCCCAATGTATATGCTGCCCCTGGTTGAGATCATTTGGCAGTTCAATGTGGAGTTTCACTGCTATGCAGATGACACCTAGCTGTGTTTGTCATTTGTATCCAGAACATCCAATGCTGTAGATGTGCTTAACACCTGTCTGGCTAAAATCAATGACTGGATAGCTTCCAGTTGGCTGTGACTAAACCTGGATAAGACAGAGGTGCTGGCGATTGAGCCAGGTCATGGGCATGATGGGTTGCCACCTGGAGCTAACACAAGTCTTTTCCTGGGATCTGCTCCATTAGTGGCCTCCCCGAGGGTGCGCAATCTTGCTGTAATCCTAGACAGCATACCGACCTTTGAAGATCAGGTATTGTTTGTGTCCCTTGTGGAACATTGCCAGGATTAAGCCCCTCATTCCACTCAAGGACCTGCAGACTCTGCTACACACCTTTGTTACCTCTAGCCTCTACTACTGCAACTCTCTATACTTCAGGGCCATGGGAAGGACCATCCACAGACTGCAGCTGTTGCAGAACACAGCAGCCCGGTTGCTAACAGGCCTGTCTAGGTCAACTCATGTAACCCCAGTCCTGCATTATCTGTCTATCGGGTGGAGAGTCCTTTTCAAGGTGGGCTTGCTCACCTATAAGGCCCTATATGGACTAAGTCCTGACTACCTGTCAGCGCTCCTGATACCTGTGACCTCTGCTTGCTCCCTCTGGACATTCCTAGGGTTCAATCAAGACAATGGGTGAGAGTGCCTTTAGTGTCATTGGGCTGAACCTGTGGAACTCACTACCACCTGCAGTCCAGGAGGCCCCCTCAATAAGGGGGTTCAAACTGAGGCTGAAGGCCCACCTCTTCAGCCTGGCCTTTATGGATTAATTCTCCAACAGAACAATTTAAAGTATCTGATGTTTTTCCTAAAGCAGCAGTTCTGAATTTTATTCATTTTAAAATTTTATCTAATTTATTTTTTGTTTTATTCTTGATGTGTTCTATTATTAGGTACCCAGAGCCCCTGGAAATGGGTGCCTATAAATAAAACTTGCCTTACCTTTATTTTACATTTGTTTTTTTCTAAGAATTTCCATCCTTTTCTTTTACTTTACTTCATTTTTTAAAAGCACATTAGATTGCCTCAGTTCCCCTTCTGCACATACTACAGAAAGGGCAAACGGATATGCATTTTTCATCCAAGCACATGGAACTGGACTGACTTACCCCACACAGTAAGGTCAGCCAACCACAATGGAGTTCAAGAAGAGATATCGGATGAGTCGAACATCAGAGGTGTAAGCTAAATAGTGTATTGCAGAGTGCTGCAGCAGTTAAAAATAAAACAACCCCCAAAAATATCAAATTACAGAAAAGTAGATGAACACCACACCAGCAGGTAAACCCATTGGATCCTCCAGAAGGGAGTAAAGTGATTCTCCAACTTTGTGTACATAAACCACTACTCACATATTAGGATAGCTGATGCTGGCAATAGTCTTTTCAGATACTGTTTAGAATATTATTATCAGTCAGTATTTCTGTAGAAGGGGTTATAGTTTCACCCTAATGAGGTGGCAAGCATATCCGTTCTACTTCCCAATTGCTCTGACACACCCCTGAATTCAGGCACAAAAGTATGCATCACCAGGGAGAACACACAGGTGGGTCCCATTGCAGTCAATGGAACTCCATTTCAATGAAATTGTTATACATAATAATGGACAGTTGAAGATTAATGAAAGCCACCACTCAACTAAGAAGGCCCTTGTTACCTTAACTTCAATGGGGTGTGCTCCCATGGTCTCCCTAGCCACAAGTAATTACATACCTGACTGTGGGGGCATGTCAGACCATTCAGGAAGTGGAAGAGATCAGCTGGCCACCTCATTGGGCCAAATTATAATCCCTTTCACAGATATAGTGACTGATAATAAAATTCTATAAAAGTAGCTGGAATGACTAATGCCGATATCAGCTATGATTATATCTGAATAGGGGGAATCCTTGTAAATCCCTTTAATCAAGGCAGATACAAATCATATGGATGGAATGGGCATGTCAGTGGTGCAGGCAAATAGATGAAATTAATTATTGTAAAAAAATATTACATCGATTTTTATGTAGCAAACAAACTCCTCCTAGCCACACACAGCCATACCATGACTGCATTGATTTTGTGGTTCTTTCCAGTTAAAGGACACATGGTGTATCATGTGACATCATGGGATGGACACTATACTAGTAGATGGCTAGTACATCATTAAACATCTCCCACCCCAAATTGTAACACTACATTGTCTATAGCTTGCTGAAGACATTACACAAAAAAAATACATGTTGACTACTATACAATGTTATTTGTTCATATAACATTGGACATTTTGTTATATTGTACATCAAATATCTGCTTCATCCTCCCCATTACAACCCCCTCCCCAGCCACTAACACACACACACACGCACACACACACACACACACACACATATATACACACACACACACACACACACACGCGCAAGCTTGGTATATTCTATTGAATTGATGATGTAATCATTTGGTTGTTCCTTTACTTCCCAACGAAATATTGATCTATTTTTCCCTAATGATATTGGTCCCTCCACCCGCCAGTCAAGTTAACTTTTATGCATGCCAATTCTGACACGGCTCATGCTCTGCCTGCTACTCACTTATTTTGTCTCATTCTATCTGCTATGTATACATAACCTGGCCTACATAACGGTTCAGTCCCTAGTCAATGATAGGATCTGTATGAAGAACCCAGGAGTGTTTATCAAAATGTTATCCAAAAATACTTACAATACATATAGGATAAAGCATGGGGTGCAGTGTGTTATGAGAATTTAACACACACCCTCATTGTTGGATGGCACATAAACCCCGAGGGCGAAGCTCGAAGGGTTTATGATAGCCATCCAACAACAAGGGTGTGTGTTAAATTCTCATAATACACTGCACCCCATACTTTGTTATATATAATTGAAGGGGTTTAGTTTTTTTTCTGGTAGATTTTGAAATGCAAAAAAAAAAAAAAAGAAACTGGAGTCTTACCTCGTGGTGAGTAAATGGTTTAATAAGGAACAGAGAACTGCAGATTTAACAAGTAACTATAAATATTTAATTACTGAAGAAGAAAAGTAATGAAAAAATAACTGTCCTGATCGTTGTTGTCCTTTTTCATGAAGCAACTGTTTTCAAGTGGTGGTGTCATTTGACCTGCAGAGGAAAGGTGAGGGTTGAAAGGAAGTGTGATTAGGGAACATGGTAAAATTGAAGAGTGTAGCAGTCTGTTGTATTTTTTTTTTAATTTTGTTTAGGTTGTTGGACTGTGATGGAGACAGTTTAGTACCACGCGAATGCAAGTGAGGAGGTGAGTTGTTATGGACACTGATTTCTGTGAGAAAACGGACACTGTTACGGTGGCACTGACTTTCTCTTTCTGTCTTGAGTGCTTTAGGATTGGAAGAAGCCGCATGAATGCCGTAACACCTACTCAGGTGTTACAGTATTTAACACACAACTTTTTTCCATTGAAAAAAATGGAACCCAGTAATTATAGCACAATAACATATAAGAACCTATAGGCCTGGGGTAGTGAGGGTTTTTTTTTGTTACTTTTTTTCTCAGCTCAGTGCAGTAGGTGCAGAAGACTAGAAATAACTGCTGTCTACATTGCAATGCATCTGTAGCACTCAGAAGAGAAAAATGCATAACATTAAAAAAATACACTAACCCAGGCTTGTTGGTTTTCTATGTTGTCATTTTAAAAAACATTTTGATACATTTTACAGCTTTGGACTGGATCCAGTTCCTATCACCAGCCACTAAGATCTGTGAGCACAATGACAGTAGCGGTGACAGTAGACAGTAGTGGTGGCATGTGTCATCACATGCACTCAGTGCGACCATGGATAGTGGTAGCCTGGTATCCTTTTTGGCAGAATGTCATGCAGTCCCACTACCTCCAGGCCCAGACTTGTTTTGCCAAGGTCCAGACTCCATCAGTCACCTTAACAACACAACAGTCCAGTAGTCCACTCAAATAACATCTAAAAGGAATAATTACTACTATCAGCATCAATGAACATATACTCCCACTCAATGTGATGCGTGAATTGAACATTTTTAACAGACAGGGTAGGTGAGGGTGACATCAACATCAGCAGCAATCATGAACACACCACACAAATTTATTTAACCAGCATGACTGAAAAACAAAGCAGGCCTGTTTGGAGTCAAGAGGCTGGATGCTAGGGCACAACACACAAGTGACAACTCAGAAATTGTACTGAACATCTGACACTAAGTATTGTTCATCATCCATGGCAGGTCCAACTGTCCCTGGTATGATGAACAGCCGCAAGCACAGCATTCATTTATTTATTTTTAAACTGCAATCTCTCATTCTTACCGTGGCAGGAACTGGAAGTGAAAATTGGTGTGGGCCAGGAAGAAAGAGACCACCAGAAACAATCTTATCTGCACTCCAGAGCTGATGGTCACTGGATCAGGCTCACTGCACCCATTGAAATTCCAAGTATTTGTGTGACCACTGCTGACTCCAAGAATGCCTGGAGTCTGGGAAAGACAGGAGCAACTTGCTGGGTACTAGAGTATCTTTTCAATTGAGACAGATGCAAAACAAACAGGCAAGCATGCAAATTTATTCAAGTAAAACAAAAAAATCATTTCTACCAGGTGCCAGCAGTTAGGTATTCATCGAAGGACTCAGTCACAGTTTGCCTCACAGCAAGTCAATAATGTTTGAAGTGTTGAGCTGCACACCTACACACTTCACAGGAAGGGAGAGAAAGAGATTGTGCCTTCACAGTTTCTACAATAAACCCACTCCCTGTTACTCATAATTGGCCAGAGGAATTACAGTTCAAGGCACTCACACTGACCAGCAGCTCTGTCTATCATTGCAAGTCACCCACATGAACATTAGGTAGGAGGATCTCCCAGGAAAGGTGTGAAAACAGCTGTTTCAAGGAAAATATATTTTCATTAATTATACTGACATGGTTTACTATGATGGGCGGTAATCACAGTTTTCAAAATAGGTTGTGGTTTCAAAACCATGTGGTGTGTGAACCACAGAATACCTACATACTGGTATATTGTGACACCCCTATTTGCAACACCTAGAGGATTCACAAAATGTATTAAATATTTTAATAGTTAAAATGCATAAGATAATTCTTGAACACTTAGAAGACCAATCACCACTATCAATCAATCAATCAATCAAAATCTTTATTTATCCAGGTGAACATCGTTGAGTAAAGCTCATTTACAAGATGGACCTAGTTAAGGCCAGTCAAAACAGAGTTACATACAACAGTGACAATATATCATTAAGGCAACAAATAAATACAGAACTCATTTACAGGATGGGCCTGGTTAATACCAATACACAATAGATTTATATACAACAGTGACAGTACATCATATTACACAAATAATACAAGGCAGGTGCTCAATGCAGTAGCAGAAATAAAACAGAAGGGAATAGTGAGGGTGGGGAGCTGGTAGGTCATGGCGGGTATGAGAGAGCATAAGGGAGGGAGGGAGGTAGAGGACCTAAGCTGGAAAACAGGTAGATAGCGTGAAATTGCAACCTAATTGGGCAGAGAGAAATTAAAGGGTTTGCTCACATGAGATGGATCCATAGGGTCAGCAGCACTCTAGTCTGCACTGAAGGCAGCTGAGAGCTGGGTGCCTAGGACTCAGGATAGGTTATGGAGTGAGGGAAACAGTTACAGTGTTCCCTCACAGTTCAGGCAAATAAGGTCTTGAAGGAATCCAAGCTGATGGGTAGGCTCAATTTCAGAGATTTTTGCTATTTATTCTATAAGGTGGGCAGTACAAAGCTAAATGCTGCTCTACCAAAGCATGAAGAGACCTTGAGAATACAAAGTGTGAAAAATGAGGTGCTTCTTAAGGCATAAGTTCCTGGCGTGCTTAGCGGGAGACAGTCAAAAATATATTGGGGAAGCATTTTAGTGACAGCTCTAAGAGCCCAAAATGCTGCATTTCTATTTCTTCAAAACATAATGGAGGACCACCCCACGGAAGCATACAGCAAGCAGTGGTGGGTAGAAAGAGGAAGGACTGTTAGAAATCTGATAACCCTGTGATAAAGCGTGTTCAGTTTAACAAGGGAAGCTTTTGGGCACTGACTGTATAAGAAGTCTGCATAGTCAACCAGTGATAGGAATGTTGATTGGACCAAGCACTTTTTAGCATCTGTAGTCAAGAACCAGTTAATCCTAAAGAAGAGGCCCAGCCTCTGCCTTAGTTTCTTTAGCAAGTCCTCAATATGCTCTGAAAATGAAAGATTTTGGTCCAATCACATTCCCAGGTATTTGAATTTCATGAAGAACTCCAGGTTTTCTCCAAGGACAGTAGTGATGTGAGGTAATGCTCCGGTACTAACCAGGTTCACAGCATGACTGTAGGATCAGAAAAGCATCGCTTTTGTTTTTTTGGCATTTAACAGGAGTTTTTCAAAGAGAAGCTGATTCTGAAGACAGTTGAATCCCTCCTGGAGGTCTGCACTGGTGGCTTCAGGAGTCGGGTGACTAAGGTACAGAACTTTGTCATCTGCAAACAGGTGTATATTTGCCTTGGATATGCTATCATCAATATTATTAATATAGACAGCAAATAGTAGGGGGCCAAGTATTGACCACTGTAACACTCCCCTCTGGAGAGGTTTTAGTAGGGAGAGCTCACCCTCACCCTCAGCCTTAATCTGTTGGAACCATCCTGAGAGGTAATCAGTGAACCAATGCAGTGATACTGTGTCCAGACCTATGCTCCTCAATGATGAGAGAAGTAAGCTGTGATCCACAGTGTCAAAAGCCTTGCTTAGGTCTAAGAATATGGCACAGATGGATTTTTTACTATCCAGATCACTGTACCAATCATTGGTCACTTTAGCAAGTGCTGAAATAGTACTATGTCTTGTTCTGAAACCAGATTGCAAGGGATTATCTATCTCATCAAGAGTGGTAAACATTTTATTAGATTTTTCAAACTGTAAAGTAATGATTATTATGTCTAATTAATTATTTATGAGCTAAACTAATGCTGTGATTGGTTACTGTGGTGGGCATTAATCTCGAAATGCCTAGCATAGCTGCCACACTCAAATGATCACACATCATATGTTGAAATAAAACTCATCTTCTACGGATTAAATTTCATTCTAGTTCCTTGCAGTTTTTAATTCTTACTCTAATTTGTTGCATTTTGCTGAGTGAACATGAAGGCGCGCTCAGGTGGAACAGTGAGAGAGAGCGGCAGTGAGTGGACAGCACTAGCATGAGAGAAAAAACAGGAAGTTTAAAGACTTTATGTGTACTAGCTTATTATTGGAATTAGACTTAGGCTGCCAGATGTCCCAGAGACTACCCCACAACTGACAGTAGTGGAGACAGTGAGTGGTAGGGAGCCATGAAAAAACAGAGCTCAGGCCCCACTGCACATGTGCTTGGCTCCATGGAGGGATGCCACATGAGCTGTGCTGCTTGAAGAGAGACCCACACTACAGAGGAAAAAACGTGTCCAGAACATTGTATTTCCTGTAAAAAACACTTATTGTGATTAGACTTATAATTGCAATAACGACCAAGAAGCCGGTCATTTCCTTAGATTAATGACTGGCTGGAGGGAAGTGACCCAGAGCTGCACATTGAGCCACCCATACCACCAACTGGTCATTAATCCCATGGAAATTATTGACTTCTCAGTTGTTATTGCTTGATTCAAGCCAGTTTGCTGGTGCAGCAGTATTTCTACCACTTGAGATGCCAATGACCCAGGATGAGGAATGAGCCCGGAGCTTTGGAGGGATGGCTGGTGGAAGAGGGTGGATCATCTGAAGAACAGCTCATCTTCATGGGGGAGGGAGGGACATGAGACTCAGGAATAGGGTGCCTCCTGGCAGTGGCAGGGAGGCACTAAGTCTCGGGACCTCTCTAAAACAGGGGTTTGTGGGATGTGGTAAGTGTTGGCATGTCATGCAGAGAGCACATGTGATGCTCCATGACATCACTGCACATCTGTTTCCTCAAGGGGCAAGCAACACAGAAAAACTGAAAATATGTCACTGACTGGGAAGCCCCTCCTTGCCCACTGCATCCAACTTCAGACTCTGCCCACCTGGACACTTTGGATTCTGGCCTTCACCTCTACCTGCAGTTTACAGGATTATATAGTACAATCACCAGAGGAGAAGAATGGCACCCCACCTCAAGAGGTACACCAAGGTGGCCAAGCTTGCAGGTGAGACCAGGGCTCCAGATAGGGGGTTCAAGAGGATACAGCATGGGTGATGGAGTGAGGTAGAAGAAGATCCTGGTCAGTAGGACCTTCAGAATAAATTGAGTAAAAAAAGAACTAATAAAAAATGAATGATTTTACAATTGAGAAAGAAATGCATTAGGTTAATCATCTTGATGCTCTATAATTAAATTACTTAAAGTCTAATAAGAGTAGCAATGAAAAACACAATCTTTGGCCCAACCATCAGATATAGAAATTGCAATATTTATATGTTAAGGCTCCAGACACGCACATGCCAGGGGAATGTGGTGATATGACTTTTCTTAATATACAAGAAAAATAAATCCTGTCATGAAGTTGTGTCATGAATATATATTATCAATACATATTTTTGAAATAACTTCATTTTACTTAACCATTACTGCAGTTGTTCCTCTTTCTCTTCCACTGCATAAGTGACAGAATGGCCTAATTTCTACTTATATCACCATAAAATAAATCTCTTTTAAGATGGAGAGAGATCCCATAATTATTGTTTTATGTTGAAGATATTACTTTTTTTGTGTAAACCTTATTTTTTTTTATATTTTGCTTAAAATTTATTATTGTGATTATTTATTTTAAAGTGTCAAATCCTAAATTGTGATATGCAAAACCATCTATGGATTTTATTGCTATTACATGCTCTTAAGACCCTGGACAAATCATGGTCAAACATGGAGAACCATGCTTTACCATTGATGACCATGGTATTTCCAGATCATTCAGAATACATGTTGGAAAAGGCCATAATTCAGAGAGATTAACTGTGAAGAATTCTATATCAGATTTGTTTTTCTTTTTGTTTTGTTTTTTCCTCCACAGAACTGAAGGTAGCTCCGGCCCTCCCTTGGAGGGACATGTACTCCGACCCGAATGTGTCAGGTAATCATGGACCCTGTCAGCTCCCTGCCTTTTTCCCCCTTTTCTCTCATTTGCACCTGAACTGTGCAATGGGTGAGGCAGTTGCCCCTGCCTCCATGGAAGTAGCCATATGCCCTGGACAGGTGCCCTCTCTTCTTCTGGGCAACACCCCTGTGCTGACACCCAGTCACCGCTGGGTATCAGTCTGCAACACATTGCACTATTCCCCTCCCTGAGGAAGGAGAGCTGTCTATAGATGCTCAGTCTTTCCTCCCCCTGCTGACCCTGAGTGACCTAAATCTGTTCCCAATCCTGGGTCACTGGGGTGACGCAAGGTGTGGCATCCAGTGCCTCAACCCTCAGTGCCACCAGGCTGGCCTGTATATCAAATTTCACCAAGAATAGTATCCAAATGGAAACACTAATTATTCATTAAATAAATTGCTCAATTGAAAAATGATAGAATTTAGTAATGCAGCAAGATTTTGTATATTACATGCTCAGAAATCCAGCACTCACCACCAATACTAAAAGACATTGCTATTTTTTTTTTTTTAGTTTTTGTTGACCGGGTAAGTGCACTAGACAAATCCTGCCTATTTTCAGGCACGACCCAGGAGAGGGGGATACAGATGAATGCCAACTGACCTTGAACCAGATTAAGCTGTTGGTGGTATTTTTTTTAGTGAATGAGGGAAATTTGGCCAGGACACCGTGGAAATTCCCCTACTCTTCCAGCAGGGGGTTTGACTTCCTGAGAGCAGAGTGGAGGAGCACAGTTTGGAGTCAGACAGCAGAGGAGGAGGAAGTGCTGATGTGGCAGGGGAGAGTGCCTCCTCCCCTGTCTTGTATACCACTAGAGGCCTGAAAATGAATTCAGATACTTTTATGGATCAAGAAGATTGAAGTGAGGAGCTGGAAAGGACAAAGAAGGAATAAAGAGAGAAAACTTCTTCCATGGAGATGGAGGGAGGAGATGTTGCAAGCGTGAGTAAAAAAAATGTTTTGGAAAATAATCAGCAAAAGAGTAAAGAAACAGGAGGTCTTATAGAGCTAGATATTTCTGTTGGCGAAAGCAAAGAAAATAGGCTGGACTCCTATCAGGCTAAATTGAGAAGCAATGATGTGGCAGTATCAAAGCAAGCTGCATCAGGAAAAATAAGTGACAGTATCAGCACAGAAAGGAAAGGTGAAATTAAGTCAGAAATGGCTTGGCCTGAATAGGATTGTAGAAAGCAAGACAGAAAGTAAAGAAAGAGCTAAAATAAATAAAGAAAACACAGATTTTGAAGATATTGAGGAAGTCACAGAAAAAAGGGCCCATTAGGAAACAGTAAAGGAGAAAAAAAGGAGGTTTAGGATTCAGAAGAGAACTTTTAGAGACTTTGCAGACACACCTGAATGGGTAACAGAAGTTTATTACAAGCAGGTTGGAAAAGAAAGGGGATGTGGGTCTAGGTGGAATCCAAACAGGCCCAGTACATCAGGAATTAGTAAAAAACAAAAAAACGCAGGGATGTAGAAAATAAATTTGAGGAAAAAGTGGATGAGTTGAAAACAGAAAGATGTAACATCAGAGGCAGATAAAACAAAAGAGATAATTTTTGATGGACTTGATAGCAATAATGAAGAGTCATCTATGGGCTTGAGCAGAAAACAATATTAACAGATAAAGAAATGCAGGAGGAAGGGAAGGCCAGAAGGAGAAACCCTGTGGTGGGAATACTAAAGAAAGATTATTTCCTAAAGATATAAAACCACAGCAAGCTAAAAGAAGAAACGCAGTACGCCTGAGATTTAGAGGGTCCTCTGAGGATGAGCCCAACAGAATTTTTATTGGGAAAGAACTCTTAATGAATAAAATGAAGTTTTATCCATATGAAATATATGCCCTTATTCATGTACCAGGAAGTACAGAATTTAACATAAGTTTTAAACATGGAGGAGGGTTGGACAGCTTTTAGAAATTATATCAGCAAATGAAATATATAGACTTATGGAAGGATTTCTCAGTTATTCCCTTATCAAAACCTGCTTTTAAGATAGTGACTGTGTTATTTCGAAATGAAGGTGTCAATGTGGTCAACATTAATTTTGGGATCAAGCAGAGGGGTGTAATGCATGGGCCACTGGAACCAATATTGGATGAAAATGGTCTGTGGATAGGTGGATGGAAATATAAACTAACACTTAAACAAGTAGATGGAGAAATTCAACATTTGCTGAACTGTTTCTTTCTAGGTCAAGATAGAGGCATTGTTTTTTATGCAGGCCAAGTGCAGGCCTGCTACAAATGTGGAGAGTGAGGTCACTTAAGTAATGTCTGTGGTAAAGTCAAGTGTGGCCTATGTGGGGGTTGTCAGGCAATTTGAGGCAGAATGCACAAACCAAGTTAAATGTAGTTTGTGTGAAGAGGAAGGGCACACCTTTGCAAAATGTCCCTGGGTTTCCTGTAACAGCCCAGAAACTGGAGAAAGAGCAGAGTAAGATGTCTACCTGACTGTGGCACAGAAAGAGAAAGAGAAGCAAGATAAGGTAATAAGGGAAGCCATTATCAGAGAGGACATGGAAAAAGGAATAAAGGTACAACCTCAGACTAAAGGGTTGGTAATACCAGAGCAAAAAGAATCAAAAGAAAAAACAGGGACTTTTAAAATGGAAGGGAAGACAGAAAAAGAAACTAGATTTACTGTGGTTACAAGATCTAAAAACAAAAAGAAGAGTACAACAAAACAGATAATTTCATTGGAAAAAGATTGTGAACGTGTAGAGTTAACAAATAAATACACCTTATTACAGACAAGGAATGGTCCACTATGGAGGAGGGCTCTGATCGGTCCAACATGGATCTTTCTGAAGGTGCAGGAGAGGAAGATGGAGACACAAGAGACACGCAGGTGTCAAAGAAAAGGAAAAAATCTAACGAGACAGGGTAAAAGTGAGGGGAAAACAAAATGGGAAGTTTAAAATGCCTCACTCATAATACAAATAGTATTAAAAATAAAAGGAAGAGGCTGGTAACTTTTAAAATACTATATGACTTGACAAGTGACTTATATGTATTCCAAGACACAAGGTTACACACTATAGATGAAATTCAACAAACTCAGAAAGACTGGACATGGGGACCATCCTTATGGTCCTTTGGGATAGATAGGTGTACAGGGGTGGGGATAGCTTTTTCTTCTCATGATGTCCAAATTTTAAAAGTAATAGATTTGGTACCTGGAAGAGCTATGATTATTGATGTTATCTTAAAAAAGAATTCTGTGAGAATTATTGTAATTTGTAATCCACAAAGGAAAAAAGAAAGGAATATGTTAATAGATCAAATAGAGGCTTATTTGCATACTTCAAAACTTGTGGTGTGGAGGGGAGACTGTAACTGTGGGTTATCTAGAGCAGATTTGGGAGGACAACATCAAAACATTTTCGTGACATGACTCACTTGAAAAGAATGTTAGATAAAGCTGGGATGGAGGATGGATATAAGTTAAAAGGGAAAAAAGGAGAACACACATATTTCAAGGGTTCACATTCCACTCGTATAGATTTCTGGATGGTACAAAAAAAAGTGGAGGTAGTTGATATTAAGAGTATACCAATTGAGACATCAGATCATATGGCAGTAGAAGTTGAAATTAACTTGGGGAATAGGATGAGAATAGGAAAAGGCTATTGGAGGATGAATACAGCTAAGCTACAAGAAGATACTTGTATAGAAAAGATTAAAATAATACTGGAAGATAAGTTAAAAGTTATGGAATTATATGATAGTGGAACAGAATGGTGGGAAGATACTAAAAATGAAATCAAACAATATATGATTGAAGAAGGACAGAAAGTAGAGGCAACAAATTATGGGAAGTATTTAAAATTAAGGGCTAGATTATTTAAACTTATGACAAGGCAGGTTAAAGATAAGGTGGATGAATCTAAGCAAATTGAAGAAATTAAGGTTAAAATGAAATAATACCAATATATTAGGGTCACACCTTTAATTATGGAACAAAAAAGTGGTACCCGGGGAACAAAATATCATACAATTCCTGATGATAGTAGTAAAGAAAGAATAGAAAATTGAGTTATGTACAAATTACAGGAAGGACAAGGGAGGATACATACAGACATAGAAAATATTACATGTACAATACAAGAGTTTTTGAAGGAAAAATACCAGCAACAAAGAAGTAGGAAAAGTGAGGATTTTTTTTCTGACAATTGAGATGCCAGAGTTGGAGGAAGATGTGGCAGAGGCGATAAAGGGGGAAATTAAAGAAGAAGAAGAAGAAGTGAAAGAGGCAATAACATTTTTGTCAAATAACATGGCACCTGGGGTGGATGGGATTCCGAATATGTTCTATAAAATTTTGGAAAAACAAATAGCTCCAATTTTAACAACAGTATACAATGGTATAATGAATGGAGACAGTTTGGCAGAAAGCATGAAAAAAGGAATAAAGATTTTTTTGCATAAAAAAGGAGAAAAAACACAACTTAAAAATTGGAGGCCCATTAGTTTATTGACTTCAGATTACAAACTTTTAGCCAAGGTAATAAATAATAGGTTAAGGACTTTTTCAGAGAAATTGATAATGCAGTCTCAAATGTGTGCTATTCCTGGATGGAGCATACAACAAAATTAAATTTATATTAGAGAAGTCATAAAGGACAGGAGGATTCTTTGCAAGGGTATTTGTATGCCTTGGATCAAGAAATGGCATTTGATGTTGTAAAGCATCAGTATGTATGGGATACCTTAGAAAAGTTTAAAATTCCAACAGAATTAATTAGTTTAATAAAAGCAATATATAAGGAAGCACAAATTTGTCCTATGGTTAATGGGCATCTAGGGACTTCAATGTATATAAGGAATGAGGTTCGGCAAGGGTGACCATTAAGTCCCTTACTATATGTATTTTGTCTAGACCCACTTCTGAGGAGAATAGAGGTGGAGAAAGAGATTAAAAGTATTGTATGGCAAAATAGGGAACTGAATAAAACTGTGCTTATGCAGATGATTGCTTAGTTTTAGTAAAGATCAGAGTTCAGAGGATAAGTTAATAGAGACAGTAGAGAAGTATTGCCAATTATTCAGGGATTAAGATAAATAAAGGGAAAAGTAGAATTTATCCATTGGGAGCAGTGGAGAAAAAGAAAAGAGGAGATTTGGAGATAACAGAAGGATGCATTAAGGTGCTGGGAATAAGATTTGGAGGGGATGATGCAATACAACAAAACTGGGAAGAAAAGTATCAAATAGCCCAAATAAAAGTACATAAATGGAAACAATAGAGTATGACACGAGAGAAGAGAATGTACTTATTAAAAACGTCTATTGTCCCAATATTTTTATTTTTAGCATACATTTTTCCAGTACCATTTCAAATGCAATCCAAAATCCAAAGTCTTTTTTTTCAGTTATTGTGGGGTAGCAAGTTAAATCCTATTAAAAGGGGGATAATGTATAGAACCATAAAAGATGGGGGTTTAAACATGATAAATCAATTGTTTTTTATATTAATATTTTGTGTTTTCAAATATTGTACCATTAGTAAAGGTGAGAACAAAGCTTGGTCTTGGTTAACACAGCAATGGAATTTACCTTTCTTTAAATGTATTGGGAAGAAAGGGAGTATAGTAGGAGGTAAAGTGTGGCCAATATATATGGAAATTGGAAGGAAGTATTTAACCCAGTGGGGGTAACAGTGGATGCTCTAATTAGGGGTAACAGAAAACAGGTGTATAAAGAAATTATGGAGAGGAATTTCTGGGAAAAACAAGTTTTTAAGGTAGAAAAAGGAATTATACAATGGCAAGAAAGAATCCTGGCTCCTGATTGGTCAGTTGGCCATCACAGCAGGGATGTTATCCTGGCATAACATCCCTGCTGATGATCTGGCTGAGCAGCATATTGATTGTTTGCATCTTTTTTAAAAAAAATATTTTTAAACACTAAATAAAATTCTTTAATATGATTTTTTTCTGTACAAAACTACGAGCCATTGTATAATAGGAATAATGCCCTCCAGGGTGGGTGTTATGCTGGGATAACATCCCTTCTCGGGTGTTGGACACCCTCGGCCGGTGGCCTCGGGCCCAACCACCCAAAGTGGGATGTTATCCCACATAACACCCACCCTGTCAGGCATTATTCCTTTATTAAAGACCAGGAAATTTTAGCTGTTACATTAAAAAAAAGAATTCCGGGAAAATTGAAAGATGTAGTATGCATGTGTAGTCATGGGAAGTTAAACGTAAGCAGTAACCATAAACATAAAAGAATGGAGGAAAGGACATGTGGAGAAAGAGATTGTGGGACAAAAGAGGAAAGCATGCAGCATTTATTTTTTGATTGTGATTTTATTAAACCTTTTTGGGGTATGGTAGCCAGTTATTGGGGGATGCAAGCTTTTAAAAATATGACATAAGAGATTTTGATCTATGGTCAGTTAACAAAAGAATGGGAAAAAGTTAATAAAAATATAGTCTATGTTATTTTGGCAGTTTTGAAATGGTCTATATGGCAAAACAGATGATCAAGATTTTTGCAGAATAAGGATTTGACTGTACAGGATTTTTTTTTTAAGTTTCATGATGAAGTAGATAACATTTTTCAAGATGAATGTAAATTATGGGGAGAAGAGAAAGCAAGAGAGCTGCAGAAAAATGTTATTGGAATTGGGTAGATAATATGGATATCATAATGACTGTGTGATTTGTTTTTGTTTTGGAAAAAAAGTGTGTTTTTGTTTTAATAATAACTTCCCCTACTCTTTTCAATAAGTGCCATGGGATCATCAACATCCACCTGAACTACCACCATTCCAGGCAGATGGGACCTCGGTTTAGTGTCTCATCCGAAAGATGGCACCTCAGAAGTGCAACACCCCTCTCATGCTGCACTACAGTGTCAGTACTGGGATATTAACCCAAGTGCCAGATGTGGGAACTGAACCCACAGCCCTCTGATCTCCCAGCCTCAGAGGTGAGTGTGCTACCTACTGAACCACTGACACTGCTAAAGTAAAAGTCGGCTTTACTAAAGTGCAAAAGTATTCAAAACATGTTGTAATTCATTTGGGATCAAAATCCTTTATTAAAAAGGATGCCTTTTGATAAAGGATTTTGATCCAAAATGCATAAAGGTGGTGAGTACTGGATTTCTGAGCATATAACATTGTATATCTATCTACAAGCACCCCACCCAAGTGCATATCCCATCTGTGAGTAATAACACTGTATATATTTTGAGGAGCTGGATTTTTCTTTGAAAAACAAAAAAAGACATTCTAGGTAACTACCAGTTACAGTAAGGTCCTAGAATAAAATACAACATAAACTAAAAAAATAGGCCAAAGAGAAAAACAGCAAATCATAACTGTCATATCTTTAAATCTAATCTTCACACTTGTGGTTAATACAGATGTTGCAGCTTCAGATTATCTAGAACCCATAAAGTGTTTAACTGGGCACATATGAAATATTTGGCTAAACTGGCAACTGCAAATATTTCATATGGGATCAGAATGCATATACCATGAGTAGCCTGAATGAGGAAACTGCCAATGTGATTATTACAATGTGTATATTTTTACTGGGATAGAATCCATGATATAATCTTAATCAGAGCACAATGGGGGCTATTCTCCAAGGTGCAGAGTGGCTATGCACCATGTATCTGTGGCACATAGACACTTTATGGCTGCTACATCCCCTGCACCCAATGCACCACAGGGGCATGGGGCAGATATGCACTGGATCCCCTGGCCAGCCGGTGAGCTCGGCAAGGGGACAGGCTGGGTCAAGGTGCAGGGGGGTGTGCCCACACTCCATGCCATTCGCAAAAGCAAGATGTGCCAGGCAAGGGAGGGCACAAGCTACACATTCCAGGATGAAAAATCCCACAGGTGCACTGAGACCAGCAGACAAATGGGTTGGAGCATACCAAAACGGAGTGGCCTGCCACTTAAAAATTAAGTAAACAAACAGGAAAGGTAACACATGGAGCTATATGAAAAATAAGGCAGTCACTGAATATGCAGTTAAAGCAATGCCAATTAATGCAGAAGCTCAATAGCACAGCAGGGCATCTTAGGAGCAGATCCCAGTGCTTCGACTCCACATGAGTCTTCCTCAGGGGATGGAGTTAGAGGAAGACATGTGCTCCTTTTATACCTAATGCATAATGATTCATTTAGTGCAATTCACAAAATTAGCTCATTGTGGTATTAGGCAAAAACATAGTTTTTAACAACATTTCTGAGTGTTTCCTAAATAAAAATGTAAGCCTTTGGTCAAACCATATAAGATACAAAGCAAATATAAAATATGAACATCTCTACAATTATATGTCCTCAATCATATAATCAACACTTTAGTAACTGCATATTTGTGCTAACATTATTAAACTGCATAAGGGTAGAAATGTATAGAGTAGATGCTCTAAAATGTAAGGGTTTGGAATGGGTCCCCCTTCCAGGATGGGGGACAACAGGAGTGAGATCTTACATCAGAAAGAAAGTAGATGGATTTGCCATCTACACAGTGTGAGACCTAATGGTCTCAAAGAGCAATGGGACTTAAAGCCATTTCTAGAAAAGTAAATCTGGATTATTACTGTTCTAGATGTCAGAACTGTACTTCGGAAATGTTGTTTACGCTCACTTGTTTCCCCTTTTCCATTTCCCTTGAACATTTTCTTCTATGGTTATAATGTGCCCTTTGTCATTTCTGTTCCTCCAAATGATGTGAATTAAAAATCATACAACATGGACTCTGGGGTTAGCTTACTCTTACGCTTCTCGTTTTCACTATACATTTCCTCCCTTATGCAGTTGAATAATGTTAGCACAACTATGCAGTTTCTAAATTGTCGATTATATGATAGAGGAAATATGATTGCAGAGATGCTTATATTTTATATTTGCTTTGTATCTTATATGGTTTGACCAAAGGCTTACATTTTTACTTAGGAAACACTCAGAAAATGTATTTAAAAATATGTTTTTGCCTAGACCACAATGAGTTAATTTTGTGAATTGCATTTAATGAATTGTTATGCACTGGGTATATAAAAGGAGCACATGCCTTGTTCTAGCTCCACACCCTGAGGAAGACTCATGTGGAGTCGAAGCACTGGGGCCTGCTGCTAAGACACCCTGCTGTGCTAGTGAGCATCTGCATTAAATGGCATTGATTTGCTTGCATATGCTGTGACTGCCTTATATTTTCATATAGCTCCACGTACTATCTTTCCTGTTTGTTTGCTACATGTTCCAGGTACAGCCATAGCCGCTGTGCACCCCCCGACAGTATGCTGCCAGCAGTGGCAAATACCATAGGGCCCCACCGACATGCTGTCTGAGCCCTGCTAGACCACTGGGAGGGGAGGGGGAGGCTGCCCTGTCGTACTACTCATGGATGCAAGCAATGACAGGGGAGTCAGATGACTGGGCTGGGCCAGCTCACCTCTTTAAGTCTGCAGTGCAACAAGACACAGTTAGGTCTGGATGATCATGATAGGACAGACATGGTCACAGAGGAAGGATGACTGGGAGATTGAGCTGCTGTCAGCACGCTGTGCCTGTTTCATTCACGTGAGGATTTAGACTCAGGACTTGAGTCAGGTGGGGGTCAGGGGATAGAAGGACAAACTAAACTAACAGAAATATAAATATATACATATATTATGGTAGCACGGTAATGCTACCATAGTTAGGGTTGAGGAGCCATTTACATGTTAAACCCAAAATGTTGCACCTTAATAACTTTGCAACTGTTTGACAGATTTGCCTGAAATTTGGAATATGTGATCAAGACCCATACGCCTTGGGACCTGCCAAGTTTTGTACTGGTTGGATACACGGCTGTGGAGTTATTAAGCGTGATCTGCGCATGCGTTTACGCTTTTTCTGGAATTCTACGGTCGCACCTACAGGTTGCACAGTTTGCGCGACCAGCCCAAAATCTTCAGGGAATGTGCTGGCGGGGTCCCCGATGTGCCTTTTGAAGATTTCATGAAAAATATTAAACTGTTCAAAAGTTATGGAAGTCGAACTTCTGTTTTCCCATAGGATAACATTCACGAGGCGTTAAATCGCGCCTACCGAAGTCCGATATCTCGAAAATGGGTGCAAAGATACGGAGTTTCTGTCAAAAGATTATAGCCCCCTTATGGGGCTACATATAAAACTAGCCAGGAAAGTGATAATTCATATGACTTTTAAATTTTTTTCTATGTAAATGCAGTTACTGAGATATAAGCAATTTACTATTACAACTACTGATTTTTGTGTTCCGAGAGTCATTATTTTGCATACATTCTTTATACTCACTGTCTTTCTCTATACAGCTGTTGGGGAAAACCAGCCTGTGCGCTTACATTACTCTTACCATTACCGTTTCTGCTTGCGGTTCCATACCCGTTTCACTTACCGTTCACGTTTACACCACCATGTGCATTACCCTTTGCCTTTTCATTTGCGGTTGCATTTCCATTGTTTTTAACATTTCTGTCTACAGTACTGTTCCTCTTTCTGTTTCGCTTTGCGTCACCATGCGCATTACGATTTGCGTTTGCGGGCACAATGTTACAATGCGACAAGACATCACCCCCATGCTCCCGCCGCTGCATTACATTCACTATTTATCATTATCATTCTCAAAAAGAAGGGAAATTAGAGGCAAAAAACTCCATTTAATGCATCAGTTAGGGTTGTTCCACAGCAACAAAGCGAGGAAATTCGATGTTAGGGTTGAAACCCTTTGCACCCTCAGCCCACCCCAACTGGAATCAGGTGTGCATTGGGGTCATCAGTCCTAACTGTCAACCCATTCTCCTATTCCTCAGCTTCTTTCCACATGTGGTGGGGTGACACTTAGGGCCGATGTTAATGTTACATGTTAAACCCAAAATTTTGCACCTTAATAACATTGCAACTGTTTGATGGATTTGTCTGAAATTTGGAATACACGATCAAGACCCATACACCTTGGGATCTGCCAAGTTTCGTACTGGCCGGATATACAGCTATGGAGTTATTAAGCATGATCTGCGCGTGCGTTTACCCTTTTTCTGGAATTCTACAGTCGCACCTACAGGTCGCACGGTTTGAGCGACCAGCCCAAAATCTTCAGAGAACGTGTGGCCAGGTCCCCGATGTGCCTTTCGAAGATTACGTGAAAAAATATTAAACAGTTCAAAAGTTATTCAAAAAACAATTTCCCATTATAAGTCAATGGGAAAAGTTAACAAAAAGTTCGACAGTGTCGCAAATGCATTTTTACTTTCACAAATGGCCCTCTTACTTTCGCAAATCTGCCATCTTGTTTTCAGTTAATGATCAGAAAAATGCTTGCCATTTAAATTTAGGACCCTCTAGCAACCTAATTCTTTTGTATTCACCTAGTCGGACCCTGAGTATGCTAGCCATGTCTTTATCTTGAGGTAAAACACCCCAGAAATATGTTTTCAAATTTCTGGAAAAAGTACTTTCACAAAGTACTTTCATGCTCATGAAAGTGTCGCAAATTTTTGTGAAAGTTTTCACAAATTGCGACAGTACTTTTCTAGTCTGTGGGAAAATGACAGCAATTCTTTGGCACTCCGCTGCAAAAGAACGGTTTGGTGTTTTGGGCTGAAATTTGGAAGAAATGCAGCTGACATCTCACAGATGTGCCTTTCAGTGTTTCATTGAAAAAATATTACACAGTTGCATAGTTACAATACTGCAAAGTTGACACTTTTTCCCATAGGATAACATTACGGCATATGACGCATTGCAGCAATTGTTTGGCGCCCTGCTGCAAAATAACAGTTTGGTCTTTTGGGCTGAAATTTGCAGGAAACACAGCCAACATACCACAGATGTGCCTTTCAGTGGTTTGGTGAAAATATATTACAGGGAGGCAAAGTTATGGCAGTCCGAACTTCTGTTTTTTTTCCATAGGATAACATTACAGCGTTCACCGCGCCTTTCAGGGCCCGTATCTCGAAAACAGTGTGACATACGGACTTTTTGTCAAAAATGTTCTTAGCCCCCACATGGGAACTAAGTACAAAACTAGCCAGGAAAGTGATAATTCATAGGACTTTTAAATTTTTTTTCTGTGCCATATGGTTACTGAGATATAAGCAATTTACTATTCCAAGTCCTCATTTTTGTGTTCTGAGAGTGTCATTATTTTGCTTACATTCTTTGTGCTCACTTTTTTTCTCTATGCAGCTTTCGGGGAAAACCAGCCTATGTGCTTATGTTACTGTTACCATTACTGTTTCTGCTTGCGGTTCCATACCCGTTTCACTTACCGCTCACGTTTATGCCACCATGTGTGTTACACTTTGCATTTTCATTTGCGGTTGCGTTTCCGTTGTTTTTAACATTTCTGTCTACAGTACTGTTTCTCTTTCTGTTTTGCTTTGTGTCACCATGCGCATTGCGATTTGCATTTGCTGGCACAATGTTACTATGTGACAAGACATCATGTGGTGGGAGCACGGGGCCCACAGGGCCCGGTGGTCCCGCTGCCATATTACATTCACTATTTCTCATTATCATTCTCAAAGAAGGAAATTAGAGGCAAAAAACTCCATTTATTGCATCAGTTAGGGTTGCTCCACAGCAACAAAAGTGAGAAATTTGGTGTTAGGGTTGAAAACCCCTTGGATCCCCAGCTCACCCCCAACTGGCATTGGGGTGCACATTGGGGTGTTCAGTCCTAACTCTCACCCTATTCTCCTATACTTCTGCAGCTTTACACATGTGATGGGGTGAGATTAGGGCCAATGACCCAATGCACGCCCCAATGCCAGTTGGGGAGTGGGCTGGGGGTCCAAGGGGTTTTCAACCCAACACCAAATTTCTCACTTTTGTTGCTGTGAACAACCCTAACTGATGCATTAAACAGAGTTTTGCCTCTAATATATATATATATATATATATATATATATATATAAGATACAGCAGCACCCACTGCCTGAGTGAGCAAGTGAGCATCTGTTTTTTCAGCCAACACCCAGACCATTTCATGGTTGCATTAAATAAACACAACACTCTTGAAGGACATGTAATGGGAGGAACAGGACCAGGTTCACCTACCCATGCATGCCCAGCTCCCTGGGCACTCACCAGGTGTTGGTGTGTGTGGCCCTATCGACCATCCCTGTAGCCATGGTGCTGAGCAGTGCAAGTGATCCAGTGCTGGACCGGGTCTGGGCATCCTATTGGATGCTGACCCATGTTTGCTGGACTGCCCCCAAGCACCTGCATGCCAGGGGTTTGTGGCCATGGAAGGGACCATGCGGTGGCCATGAATACAGCCACCATGCATCGCTCTGTGGGTGCAGACTTATGTGGGCAGGATACATGCCTTAGGCACATACATCACTCCCCTTGGAGAATTGCCCCCCAAATGAATACATTTGATTAATATCATAATTAAATAAGCCATGAAAACCATTATATTATTTATTTATTTATATTTCATTTTTTTTGTTGACCAGGTAGGTGCACTAGACAATAACGATGCTTATTTGAGGCACAACCTGAGAGAATTACAAAGACATTAAAAATGGATATGGTTATAACATCACATGAGAGCAGGGAAGGAGCAACTTTCAATAGTGCAATACAGGGGGAGAAAAGTATAAATTGTCATACAGTCAAACAAGAACATTCAACAAAGTTAAACAGTGAAAGTTCAAATTGCTGTACACTCCAAAGAGACTATGTAGGGTCACATGAATAATAAGAGCATTAATACAGTTGGCTTTACAAAGCATCCAGCAACAAGAATAGATACTGAAAACCATTGTCAGGTCTTGGACAATAATAACTATAACCTGAAATAATTTCACATTTTGTAGGCATCTATTTCTTTCCTGTTCAGACCTTTTACACACCATTAGGAATATCTTGCAGGGGTGATTTGGATGTGCTCATAGAAATTGTAATAGTGAAACTATCTTCAATTGAGAAAGGGGCTGCTATCCTGACATTATTATTGAGAGCAGAAATTTAGCAGCACCTAAGCTGCATTCAGGTCAATCAATCAATTTACTGGCAAGCAAAACTGAGAGGAAACTTCTCTTTTACAGCTGCAACCAAGATAGTTGTACATACAGAGATATAGAAAAAATATATAGCATTTCAGTAAAATATGTTTTAGAAACATATAAAAATGTATCAATCGCATTCACAGTGGCTGTATAATAAAGAAGTTAACAAGGCTTTAAAATATCTTCTCTATAACAAGAGTGTTAAAGATTTGAATAATATCTTGCATTTAAAGCTGAATATATAATTAAGAAAAACATGGAATATTCTGCGTGCAGATCATTATCATAAGGTGGTTATTATGGAACCAACCCTTAAGGTTTACAAGTACTGTATGTTAGAAACCTAGGGACTACCTAATCAGTAGTTTCTTAACAACAGAATTACACTATGCTTGATTAGCAACACCCCAACTGGTTGTTTTAATTGTGGCCAGTGTGTCCAATGTGATCATACTATCAACACTAAGATTTCTGCACCATGCAACTGGTAAAGAATTTATCATATGTTAGTTCATGTAGTGTACTCTATATGATTATATGTTATTGGGGATGTTATTACACAGAAAAAAAAAAATGTATGTTGGAGGAAGTATCTTGGAGTAAAGAATGGAGACCTATGCCTTTGCAAAACATTAGAACAACTCTGGGCATAATCTCATAATGATACAAATTGAAAATGTTAGGAGGAACCTGCAAGGGGGTTAGAAAAACTGTTAAATCCGAGGGACAGTGTTTGGGTTTGGAATCTTGATGCTTTAAGATGGCAGGGACTTAATGATAGAGTGGAGCTTGTTCCAGTCTTGTGACACTAATAGTTATTTTTTTGCTTTTTAGATGTCTTGCCTATCTAACCCTCATGTCTCTCTTTTGTGGTGTGGTATTAACATTTCTCCACTATTTTGGCATCCTTGAAAATGCCTGTAACCATTTTAATTCTGTCTGACTGCCATACAGTACTGTAGGAGTCATTGTTTTTTACCATTGTCTGGATTTAATAATTATGTGCATCTGTGCATCTCTTTAGTTACTTGTTTTGTCTGTTTATTTGTTTTTTGAGTTGTCTCTGTCATTGTTTTTTGGTTTTCTTCTTCTGCTTCTTTTTTCTTCTTAACAGGGATATAATGCCACCTTCAGGACATAAGAAAATGTGTTTTATGTTTAAGTATTGCAGACTGCATTAACTAATAAGACTCTGGTATTGCAGTATGCATTATCAAATTAGACTCTAATTAGGTTTTGTTTTTTAAGCAGATGTCATTTGTGCTGCTCATGTTGGCAGTTTTTGTTGCCAAAGTATCACATGTAGAACTGGAATACACTTTGCCAGTTTGGAAGACAAACGTTGGAAGTTCCTCATGTTTTTTTTTTTATCAAAGACCTGTGATCTGGAACTTGGTCCTGCAGTATTTAAGACCAAACTCAGACCCAATGGTTTTTACTAAATTCAAATGTTAGGTCATGAATCAAGCATCTACAACATTACCTTGCTGCATGAATTATGATTCAGGCTAATAATATTTCAACTAATTTGAATTTGTCCTATACATTAATAAAACAATGATTGTCTACTTTGGAAGTGAATTTTTATTGTCTCTAATGCCATTATTATTATTATTGTTATTATTATTATTACTACTACCTTTGTAACTATGATGCACTGTGCTATTGTTTTTTACTTATATGGCCTCTGTTGCTGCATTTTATATCATTATGATGATCTTGGCACTGTTTAAGTAAGTCCTCTATTAACAGAAGAGAGAGAAAGAAATAAATGCCTTAGCTGGGACTTGAATCCAGGCCATGTGGAATACTGTTCAAGTTGCACTGCTAGATGCACCATCAAGACAAATGGAAACCTATGACTCCCAGAACCACCTTACTCTTTCCCCAGTGTACAGCCTGGTACTGCACAGTTAATTGCATTTTTATATACAAGAGTGCGGTGTGCACATATACAGAATTCAAACAAACATGAGAGAGAAAGAAATAAATGCCTTATCTAGGATTTGAACCCAGAATACCATTCCAGTTATGCTACCATCTGTGTCACCAAGGCAACTGGAAAATGTAAGACTCCCAGAAGTACCTTAATGTTTCTTTAATGCACAGCCTGGTGCTGCTCAAATAATTACATTTTCATACATAAGGGTGTGGTGTACACATATGCGGACACCAAACAAACAAGAGAGAGACAGAAATAAGTGCCTTTGCTGAGATTTGAACCCATGCCACCTGGAATACCATTCTATATGTGCTACCAGCTGTGCCACCAAGGCAACTGGAAACCTAGAACTCCCAGAAGCACCTCACGCTTTCTCTAGGTAAAAGAACTTTTTTCTCTTCTGTTTGTTTGGTGTCCATATACGGTACATGCATACTGCACCTTTGTGCATGAAAATGTAATTATCTGTGCAGCCCAAGGCTGTACATTAGAAAAAGAGCATGGTGGTTCTGGGATTCCAGGTTTCCAGTTGCCTTGGTGGCTCAGCTGGTAGCACAAGCAAAACAGTATTCCAGGCAGCCTGGGTTCAAATCCTAGCTAAGGGATGTATTTCTTTTTTCTTCTGCTTGTTTGGTTTGCATATAAGTGAAATGTTCTATTCAATGTGTAGCAATTTATTTGACAAGATATATTGATTGCCTTCTATGCATTTTAAGTGATAAATTTCATTGTATTAAGTTTGTATCTACCATAGCTAAATGTAGTAAGTACCCTATTGAAAAAGGACATCTGCTCAACTGGACAATCCTTGTTCACATACAGTATTACATGAATAAAATATATACAACTACTACTACCACTACATGTTTTTGTCTGTTATGTGTATTAGACTGAAATTCTGTGATGTTTAAACTGTGTTCTATTAATCCCATTTCACTATTTTCACTTGAACTTGTGTTGTGCATGTTTAATACCAGGACTAGGATTGCTAGGGCCAGTAAATAATTATAATGTGTATATCTCTTTAAGTCCTGGTAATATAAGGGAACCTTGTACTAACCTATAGTATCTCAGAAGAAGCCCCGTCCAGGGGTGAAACATTAGATGTAATGCATCTGTTCATTTGCTTCTTGTCACAATTGTTTGCTGCATAGGAATAAAGTTTCACTTTAGCTCTATTTTCTTTCTGAATTTCTGTTCTTGAGTCAATATGTTCATTTCTGTCATCTCTCCACTGTTTTACATCAACATTATTAGAAAACTAGGTTAGCAAGTGCCTATTTTCACCCTTACTGTGAAATTAAAATGTATTAAATAGCTCAGATTACTTGAATACTTGGAATTTATATCAATTACCATAGCTTATATGTGAAAGACAAACATTATAAAATCCTTACATTCTCAGGACTTGAATGCAAAGATGGTGGTCAAAATATTCAAGCTTTTTTTTCTATTTCTTTTTCTCTCATTGTTGCCGTGGCCCTTCTATCTTCCGAAGGGAGCCCCCTGACCTGTCCTCCAGCATCCACCATCTGGCACTGGCGCATACCCCCAGGCTTACCCCCCGGTGGGGCTGTTGGGGTTCCCTAACCCCCACAGGAGACCAGATCCAGTGTGGCCAGTGCAGTGGCTAGCCAGGAGAAGAGCCTGTGAGGTGCCCTCCATCATTCAACCATGGCAACTGTGTTTCCTGTTTTTTTTTCTCCCAGGAAACAAAGGGTGCAATGATGCCTGTGGAGTGATTGTGCACACATCCT
Organism: Neoceratodus forsteri; assembly: GCA_016271365.2. Classification (NCBI taxonomy): domain Eukaryota; kingdom Metazoa; phylum Chordata; order Ceratodontiformes; family Ceratodontidae; genus Neoceratodus; species Neoceratodus forsteri. The sequence goes on along the minus strand of CM057459.1, from coordinate 1,283,767,373 downwards.
TATACTCGCCATCCTAGAGTTTTCCCCTCTCTACCCCCCTTTTCTACAGTGTTGGTGCACTGTCCCCCAGCCTCCTCTAGTGGCTAGTCAAACACTGACCACTGGCAACCCCCCTCCTCCCTGGAGAAGGACAGCAGTCCCTCGGATGCTTGATCCTTCTCCTCCCCTGCTGACCCCCTGCAGCCTGTTCTCATTCCCAAACACAGGTCATTGGTGTGGCATGAGGTAAGGCATCCAGTGCCTCAGCCCTCAGTGCCACCAGGCTGGCTAAAGTGTTCAAGCTTTTAAATCTATTTTAAAGGCTATTACAACCTTTTTAACTGCATCTTTGACTTCCTTGTTTCTTAGAGCATAAATGATGGGATTTAGTGCAGGGGCTAGAATAGCATGGAAAATAAAAACCAGGGCATGGAATTCATCAAAACCACTGCTTATGCCATATGTTGTATATCCAGTAATAATTGATAGGTAAAACATAGTTACTACCATCAAGTGAGAGCTACATGTAGAGAAAGCCTTCTGACGTCCCTCTGCAGAACTGATCTTCATCACAGACTTGAGGATTTTAATGTATGAAAACAACACTAGACAAAAAGGTATACATATAGATATAGTGGTCGTGCACATTACCAAGAATGTAATGGATGTGATATCTGCACAGATTAATTTGGCTATGAAATAGTGATCACAAAAGAATTGATTGATTTTATTGGGTCCACAGAAGGGAAACTGTGCTGTAAAAATAACTACTGGTACAATTACCATGCAAGATACTGCAAAACTGCCTACTGTTAATTGAATATTGAACCTTTTGGTCATAATGGACATGTAACGAAGAGGGTTACAGATTGCTATGTAACGATCATATGCCATTGCTACAAGAAGAAAAGATTCAAAAACACCCACAGTATAGTAACTAAACTGCTGAAAAAAACATGCACTGAGAGAAATAGAATTAGCTTTAATCAGAAATATTGCCAACATCTTTGGAATAGTGGTAGTTGTAAACAGTATATCTAAACTAGCCAGGTTACCAATGAAAAAGTACATGGGTTTGTGTAGCTTCTGATCTGTCACCACTGCAACCAGGAGGGAAGCATTTCCTAGAAGTATTATCAGGTAGAGAATCAGAAGCACAAAAAATAGCTCAAACTGGTAATCTTGAAGGTATGGAAATCCAAGGAGTATAAACTCTGTCACACGGGTCTCGCTGTCATTGTAAATCACCATGGCCCACTTGTGTTGTTTCTTAATCTAGATAAAAGAAAAAAGTCAGTGTTTTAGCAGCTTTATTCTATTTAACAGAGTCATGAATCTAATAATTCTATATCCTTCCTTTGTTATACAGTGGTAACCAGTGACAGGATGCAGGCTTTCCAGATATATCATGGTACAGGTATATCACAGTAAATCTCCATTCAGTTTATTAGGCTTTCTTATATTTCCCACTATATCCAAATATGTAGTGTATCTTTGTCACTAGCTGCTATTGCATACCTGTATTTTACTGTGACCCTGATCTTGATTTTTAAGAAATTTGAATCTACAATACTGAAATGTTTAGAGTTGCTTTGCTTAGTGATAGCCATAAAGTTGAAACACATTTGCCATTAGTCCTTTCACACCCAAATACAATCCAGGAATTGTTGTAAAATGACCACATTATCCTCTCTTCATTATTCCTGAAGTGCCTGGTGCCACATTCACATTTGCAGTTTAGTGACACAAAGTGGTGAAGATGACCACTTAGTGCCTCTATTCTTATTCCCATCCCTTTGTTCCACATACAGAAGGACTACAATCCTTTCCCTGTGCTGCTGAAATAGGTGTTATGCTAGTACAGGCAAAGGGAGTCACTAGGTAAATGAAGTACTGTGCTATGGACAGACAACTCCCAGCCTCCTAACAGCTACCTACTCTACATGCCACAGTGCTTCCTATTTCTATACTGCAGATTGCGTATAGTACTTTGATTTTAGAAGAAGACAAAGAAGGAGAAGAAAAAGGATAAGCATTTATGTATTACTTTTCATACACATTGTATATTAAAGTGCTTCACAAGCAATTGGAAACTGTAAATGTGTAGTGGCAGTCATTTTGCACATTAACACCCACACACAGCCTAGAACAATTGCATGAACTGGTTTTATGGGAAGTGGAACGTTGGCTAGGACATTGGGGAAAATCCCCTACTGTTGTGAAAAATGTCTAGGGTTATTTTATTTCCACCTGGAAACCCATCTGGACAGCACAGAAGGTGGGCAGAAGGGACTGCAATTTAGCAACTCATCTGAAGGAAGGCACACCCAACAGTACACCATCTCCCCAGTACTGCACTCAGGTGCCAGCATTTTTTATTGTTTCAAAAGAGTAACATAGACAAATCAAGAAGAATAAGACCATTAGTCCATCTAGTCTGCACTGTTACACCCTATCCTTCCCAGAGATCCACTATCTAGATGGGGTTTCCTCCCCCTTCTCCCCCTTATCCCTTACCACTCCCCCATGAGTAATTATTAAAGAGCTACAAATACCTCAAAGAAAACTTTAAAAAGCATAATAATTAGGTGCAAGTCTGCCTGCATTCTATTTATATTTTATATATTTCTCCTCCCCATTATTTATTACTAAGGAAATTTGCATGAATATAGCTTGTAATTCCAATTCTTTCAATAAAAAAATAAATCTTTGTCCCATAGAGTTTCTTTAGAGTCCATCTGTCTATAGCTTACTCCCTACAGAGGAGGGGAGGTGAGGGCGACCTGTACCTGGCAGGTCCCCCGAGCAGCGATACTACTACCCCAAGTTAGAGGTGCAGTTAGCTCTCCACAGTACAGCGGGCCTCCTCAGCGTGAAACCTATAGGCTCCCCTGGTCTCTGCCTCAGTATATCATAGCTCACAATGGAGGCTGTGAGAACAGAGTTGAAGCTCAACAGCCTTTAGTTATACTCCCTTTGACTTCTCGGCCCATATTACTACCTTGATATTTCACCCCACTTGGTGTTCCGTATCAGAATCCAGTCAACAAAAACTAAATATAAAATAAATAAAAATCAAGACTGACCCTTACCACTTGTTGCACGAAAGGCACTTGTTTCTGAGATGATATAGAACATGCCAGAGGGGGGTAAGGTACCAGAAGACAGCAAGCAGGAGGCAGGCTTTCTGAATGATTACTTCTGCTCAGTATTTGCAAGGGAGAATAATGGGCCTTTGCCAGAAAGTGGTACAAAGGCATCTCAAAAGAGGATCCCAGAAATCAGGCAGAAAGTATTTACAAGTGTTAGGGTCAGAAGAGGGCTTGTAGCCTTGAAGATAGATAAGGCCCAGGGGCTGGATGGGATGCACCTCAGGACAGAGTATTAGATGGGAAGGGTTAGGCTGGATACTACATCTGAGTGAAAGACCTAGGCATCATTATAAGGGACTCCCTTAAACAGTCTAGCCAATGTAACAATGCCTACTGTAAGGCAACCAGGATGTTGGAGTTTAGTGGTTGGGTGAGTGCAGTAATGTGCCCAGTTCTTGAGTCCTTACCTATGGAACAACAAAGACAGGCTGGAGACTGTATAGTCTATAGTAAACAAAATGATTCAGGGCAAGCAGGGCAGATCCTATGAGAACTGACTTCACGCATTGAACATGTATTTGTGGGAGGCCAAACAACACAGAGGCAATGTGACTGAGATCTTCACATTCCTGAAAGTAAAGAACAAAGTAAACGGTGACAAACTATTCAACAGATAAAACTAATGTAGAACTTGAGGACAAGAGTGGAGACTGGTGGGAGAAGATTTAGGAGGGACGTGATGAGGTTTTATTTTATGACAGAGTGGATGAGCCATGGAACAGTCTGCCAGTTGAGGTGATGGGTACCTAAACCTTCAATGCTTTCAAGCAAAGCACGGGCAGAGTAAAGAGCTTATTAGTTACTCGAGGGGATAGCAGTAAGACAGGAAATATGGGGTGGTAGTGCAGACAAAAACCCTGTATAGAAATCAGTATCAGGGTAAGATAGGGTATTGGGGACAGACTGGATGGACCAATGGTCTTTTTCTGCTATCATTGTGTATGTTTCTATGACCCTCCCCTACTTGATTATGGAGACATCATCTAGGGGTTGACCACAAGTCTCAACCAGTTAGACAGGACCCTTTACTTAGCTCCTTCTATAGATTCTTCCTCATCTAGCCACCTCAAACAAACTACTGCAACCTCTACAGTCACATTGGTTGGCCTTCCCTTAAGACTTGCTGCATCTTCCACTTCTTAACAGTTTTCTACAAGTGCTGGTGTGTGCTTTCAAGTTATCTCTCTGATCTCTTATGCCCACCCAAAACTTTGCCTTCTCCCTCAGAGCCCACATAGTCCAGTATTTGAAGAAGTCTGGGTATTTTAGATCTGATGGTCAAAGGCTTTCTTTGCTTACTGATTCCCAAACAAGTAGAACAACCTTTCTCACATGATAAGAGTTGTAGTGTCTGCTATTATACTAAATAAAGGTACTACTCAAATCTCACAATGCCCAAAGCTGCACTTGTTAGCCATATGAGTGGGGCAAAGTCTTCCTTACCTAGGACTCTTAATTTGCTTATCAGCCTAGCTTCAGTACTCCAGATGGTTATTAAGTACTGGTTTTAGAAGGCACTGGACAGTAGAGCAAAAGCAAAACATGAAGCTGCAAAATAAATGCAATTGTACAAGTCACATCAATAAATACAAATACGGTAATTCTAGTTACAGAGAATTACTAAAGAAAGTTAACTTGTCAGTAGTATCTGCATGAGTAAATCCATATTAGCATGCAAAAAGAATACTGACACCACAATAATGGACACATGTTGCTACAACAACCATGACATTTTAAAAAGTACTACATTTCCAAGGCAAAAACATCCTCTTGAAATAAATCAGTGTTGTCATTTGCAACAGCCTGTACGACAAGCATTGGCCACTGCCAGATGTTCATTTGTTTGTATGTGCTGTGTAGTTGTTGGGCATAGATCATGCAGCAGTTACAACTAACAAATTAATAATGTGAGTTATAATAGTGAAATAATGACTGGGAAATGAAGAGGTTCACACAATGTTGCTGTTTTCTTAGATTGTGATTTGTGTGCCTTGTGACTAGGCAAGGACTTCAAAGCAAAAAGGAGGAGAAAGGTTGAGAATCAGCAGAATTAGGGAGGAAATCCAGTACAGTATTCAGATGTTATGATACTGTAGGTGAAGAAGGGGCATGCCTCCAAAAAGTCATTTTACACTACAGTTTGATACCAATTTATCAACATGCTTTACAAGCAATCATATTCACTCAGTTTCTGGGGAGTGTTTGAGCCTTGTTAATCTATACTGTAATGGCCAGAATGTTAGTGTTCATGATGCAGGTAAGCAGAGTAACACAGCTCCTTACCTAAAGTGATCAATGAGTGTAGGAACATATTAGAGCATGTTTTACTTGCTTATTATCACAGTGTGAGAGTACATTTAATTCCTTGAGTTGTAAACACAGCATCATATGTATGCAAATGATATGGGTTGTCTAACTCCTCTGCCATTTCCTCAAAACAAATGCCTAAACAATATCACATATGATTGAATTACACATACTGTATGTGGCTGAAAAACAGGTAAGATTTCAAGCAGCAGCCCCATAAATATAAGTTCATAGGTTCATAAGTTATATACGAGTTAGGAGGTCAAAGACCTATAACAACTCATCACTATTCAGTGGTAATACTCACATCTGTCACTGCCCATATAGTCATCCAAAGATTTTTTGAATGCTTCCATGGAATGGCTTGTCACAACACTTTCTGGCAAGGAGTTTCATTCTGAAACCACCCTTTGGCTGTACCATTTATTTCTTTTTACAGTTCTAACAGCATCACCTTTTATTTTTAAACTGTGATCTTGTTGTCCTGTTATTATAGTGCCTCCATAATCCCATGCTTTCCCATGTTATTTCATTGTTTATAGCACTGAATATGAGTCATAGGTCACCTGTCATTCTTCTGTATTTCAATGAGTGCAGCCCTAATTCCTTTATCCTGTCCCCATATGTTTTATACTGCATATTTTACATTTTATTTAGTTGTTTTCCGTTGCACCCTCTCTATCAGTTTTGTACCACCTATACTTTAAGAAGCACAAAAAAGCGAACAATATTTCAGGTGGGGCCTAACCAACGATGAGTACAGTGGCATAATCACAGATGGATCCCTACTTTTGATATTTTCAAGTATTCACTTTGTGACCCTACTATACTTTTTAACTATATTCCTGGGGTGGGCTCAGACCGTACCATACTACATAGTCCAGATATGTGAATGAATCCATTCACATATCTGGACTGTGTAGTAAGGTACGGTGTGCATACCCATTGGCCCATGCTGTTATTTGCTAAAAGGACCTATGTCCACACTGATAGACTATCAATTAGATGGTTAACCAGCACTGGCAGGTCAGATGCAGCAGTGTTCGCGTGCTTAGCATTCACATATGTAGGACTGATGCATGCATTACTTTTCTGATGCAAGCTGCCATGAATAACATGCAAGCTGATGTAAGCTGCAGCAAAACAACCAGCTGCATGTGATCTGATGTACTATAAACCCTGGTGAGGCATGCCTGAGCATATGTGACTGCACTTTTAAAAATGTCTACACAATAAAAACATTTGTAGTTGGTTTTTCCATGGTTTTGTGTAGACTAACATTGCACACTTCAATGTTTTTGTCAAAAAAAGCAGGAATTATCTAGTACTACTGTACAGGTATACTGCACTGTCAGTATAGCCTAGAGCAGGGGTTCTCAAATGGTGAGGCCAGCCTCCCTTGGGAGGCCCCAACCTGTTCCAGGGGAGGCTCAAGCACGTCTGAAAAAGTGCAGTATTTAAATTTTGAGTTTTATATAGTTTGTGTGAAAAGATGACGCAAACTGAAAGGGGATAATAGTAGGTGAAATTTATGTATTTATTTACTAATAGGTGACAGGAAGGTGAATGAGCCAAGGCTCATTTCAGGAAAACCGAGAAAGTAAGTATGACCATTAAGGGACTGCAACAACGGTAACAATGGTTCAAGAATGAAAATAGTGGAGCAAGTAGGCTGGCCTGTTGGGGGTTACAATAAGCTGAAAATAATATTTATTTTATTTGTTATTCAGTTAATACCTTTGAGCACATGAGCTCTTTTTCAAAGGTTCCATGTCAAGTACTGCGAAAAGTACAGTATGTTATTTTTCTTTGGGGAGGCCCAAGATTATTTCTGTTTTTTTGGGGAGGCTCAAATTCTTTTCCATGGATTTGGGGAGGCTCACTGTGACAAAGTCTGAGAACTATTGGCCTAGAGGTTAGAGGAATGAGGTGTGAATGAGCTTGGTACATCCAGCAGATCAGACCTGAGTTTGATTCTCACAACCTCTATTTGCATACTGTGTGACTCTGAGTAAGTCAGTTAACCACCCAGTGCTCCCATGCCACCCCTGAAAACAGGCACTTGTGCCTAGTGGGCCTTACCAGGTTACCAAAGACTGAAAAAAAATGCCTTCATAGATAACTGAAATAAAAGGAATGTTACAATGATGCAGTGGTTAAATTAAATCAACCTCTACAAATACTCAAAGGGTATTGGTACATTTCTGGAAATGCCTGCTGTTTCTCTTTTGGCTTCTACCGAACAAGTAGCTAATTTCATGGCTACATGTTTTTAGTTTTTTTTTCTTGTTTTGTGTTTTTAGACTTTTTGGCATGGAAGAGAACAGTAAGATAAAGCTAATTTCCAAGTGCAACCTGGGAGCATAGAGGGGTTTCATGACTTGCACAGGGTCACACAGTATGCATGTGGTGATTGTGGGTTTCAAACCCAGGATGGCTGGGTCTCCAGGTCCACAGCCTGGTATGCCAGACTCTATGCTACAATGCTTTATCTGTTTAATTATTTCCTAGGTTGCATGTTTAACGTTTTAGTTAACTATCCACCTTGATACATTCTAGTTTATATTCTATTCTTGCAAAACTTTCTGTACTTATATAACTTAGGTTGGAATGGCATTGTTCAGATTGATATAATAATAAACAGCAGTAGTGAAAAAAATGCAAAGGGGGTCTATCATGTACCTACCTTTTCCTTCATGAATGTAGTTTACAGAACCACTTTTGCACTCCGTAGTATACGATACAAGAAGAACTAAACCAGTGGTGCAAAAGCCCTCCATATATATATATATATTGTGATGAATGTCCTTGGAGGGAAAGTAAGAGTCATTAATGTCATGATGGAAGGATGGTAATGTGTTGTGGTATACTTAATTAATATCAGTGGGAGAACAGTCTCCAGGTATTGGGAAATAACTTTGTATATTGATGTTGATTACTGTATTGTAAGACTGGGACACCTTTGTCATATACTGTACACATTTGAAATTCTGAATGAGAACATTTTAGATAGATAGATAGATAGATAGATAGATAGATAGATAGAGAGAGTGAGCGCTCCTTCCTGGAGGCTGGGAGTGCTTAACCAAATCATTAAAGCAATACATACATAATATCAGACAACAACCCTAATGAACAAACAACAAAGCATGCAATAGTACAATAAAAAGTATATCATTCATATAAAATACTACAGTAACATACTACACTAAAGTAATGGTCACTCAGTCAATTCTGCTCTTAGGTATCAAAAGCCTGGTTAAATAGGAATGTTTTTAATCCTTTTCTGAAGTTTTCCACTGAGGGTGCCTCCCTTGGATGTCTAGGTAGTGAGTTCCACAGGGTTGGTGGCACAACTGCAAATGCTCAATTGCCCAACTGTCTCAACCTTATCTTGGGAACTGCAAGGAGGTAACCCTTGGAGAAATGTAGAGCCCGGGTCAGGCAAAGGGGAACAAGAAGGTCTTGGGGGTAGGCTGGTCCCCCCTCATGCAAGGCTTTATAGGTCATTAATCTGACCTTGAAGGCAATCCTCCACCTAAGTGGCAGTCAGTGCAGTCCATGGAGGACAGGCATAATATGCTCCAATCTTGCAACACCTGTCAGCAATATAGCTACCGCATTCTACACCAGCTATAGTTGGTGGAGATGGCCTCCAGGGAGCCCCAGGAACCAGGAATTGCAGTAATCCAGTCTGGATGTAACAAAGGCATGTACCTGGGTGGTCAGGTCCTCAGCTGGAACAAGGGCCAGATCCAAGCAATGTTCCTCATGTGGTAAAAAACATGTTTGATGATGGCTGACATCTGCGCATCAAGTGTCAAACAGTCATTGAGAATCACGCTCAGATCCTTAACCCAAGTGGAGAGAGTCAGCGGAGCACCCCTCAAGATTAAATCAGGGGGATCTCCAAGTCCCCCCCATCCTTTCAACAACCCACATCCACCACCAGTACCTCTGACTTGTCTGGAATGAGACATAGCCAATTGTGAGTTATCCAGTTATCCAGTTCTGTATGTCCTCCAGGCAGGACGCCATCTGGTTTCTAGCTGCACAGGACCGGTATAGCTGGATGTCATCGGCATAGCAATGAAAACCCAGCCAATACTGCCTGATAATGTCTCCCAATGGCAACATGTGCACTGTGAACAACAAGGGTGACAGGACCAACTCACATGGAACTCCATAGAGCAGAGGTATCGAGTTAGATGAGGCTAACTCCATCGTCACCTTTTGCACTCTGCCCCATGAGGTAGGACCTAAACCAGTTGATGACATTACTGGTTAGGTCACACTGGTACTGCAGGCAGTCCAGCAGCACCTCACAGTCCACAGTGTCTAACACCACCAAGAGATCAAGAAGAACCAAGATGGTACATTCTCCCCTGGCTCTCGCCATTAGGAGATCATTTAGCACCATCACCAGAGTGGTCTCCATGCTATGCCTGGCCTAAATCTAGATTGGAAGCACTAATAAGTGGCAGAGGAGGCAAGACACATCTCGAGCTGCATGGCCACCACATTCTCTAAAACCTTCCTTATAAATAGGAGGCTTGAGATCTGTCTGTAGTTGCTGAGACACTTCGGGTTCATTGAGGGTTTCTTCAATAGGGGTCTGATCAAGGCCTCCTTCAGTGCCATAGGAAAGACCCCACTCCCCAAGGAGCTCCAGACAGTCTCAGCCACCACAGAATCTATCAGGTCCACACATCCAACCAAAAGTCGGGTTGGACCTGGATCAAGGTCTCAATGTGTTGGTCACAGCCTCAAGACTATCTCAGCCAGCCCAGTAGCACTAAGGGTTGAGGTGCTGGATGCCACACCTCACACCACACTGGCAACCTGAGTTCGGGGAGTGAGCTCAGGTGCTGAGGGTTGGCAGGGGTGGGTAGAGGATTGAGTGCATGTAGGGTGACTCTCCTCCCCGGGGGGAGGACAAGGGGTAGCCTGGCATACCAGCGGTGCCAGGTGGAGATCAGGAATGCTGCAGTGTGTTGGGCTGCACATTGTACAGTGTGGCTGATGCAGGTGGGGTTGACATGCACCATTGCATCAGACATGCCCATGCAAGGGGGGAGAGTACCACCAGAACAAGGAAAATACTGGATCCATGGAGCAGGCGATGACACCTGTCCCCATGCCCTCTTCTGGGTTCACCTCCACTGCTATTTCAGTTCCCCCACTGTCCCTCACCCACAGCCAGAGACTGCCTTAGAAGAGTACCCAAGAGGAGGGATGACCCACCCTGGATGGATTAAACTGGGGGCGCTGGCTGCGGGGAAGGGGGAGAGAGAAGGCACAGTTTGAGGAGCCTCAGGTGGGCAAAACATGGGTAGGATGCCCAAGAGAGGGTCCACAGGGCCATGACCAGAGTGAAATAAAGTCAACAAAAAAAATAAGACTATCTCAGCCACCTCCTCTCCAACCAGATCGAACTTAACCAATCCGAGACGGGTGCCTGGCACATTTCAGGCTGAACCCCACAAGTCCTTTGAGTGACACTGGACAAAATCCTCACCCCCCCATCAAACCAAGGGGGCCTCCAGCAAGTAGATAAGGGTCAGACATGAACAGCTATGATCAAATCGAAGGTGGCACTGATGGACCTATTAGAGGCTGCCACTACCTCCTCCAGCCTGGTCACACATGCAGCCCCAACACTCAATAGGTCCAGCACCACCAAGAGTCCAGCTGAGGACAATCCCTGTAAAGGGCGATACCAGACCATCTCCACATCTCCGTAAAGGGTGATACCAGCCCATCTTCACAGAGGAAGAACCCTCAGGGGGGCTCCAAACATGAACTTCATGGTGCTATGATCCAACCAAATGACTGGATCAATCCTTAGGTCATAGACCCCAAGACCCAATGTTAACTCCAGGTCCAACATGTGACCATGTGAGTGGGTTGCTGAGGTAATGACCTGTAACATCCCAGAGTTTCCATACTCTACAGGAGATCATGTTAAAAAAATGAGAGTCCATCGTCAACCCAGGCATTGAAGTCCCCCAGAATTAACTATCTGGAGGACTCCAACAACAGGCTGGTGGTAAAGTCGCCAACCTACTGCAGGAATTCCCTCTCCCCAACTGGAGGGTGGTAAAGAAGAATCAAGTAATCCTCACCAGGACCACCTTGTATGGCAACACTCTCAAACAACCTGGTAGGATCCAACAGTAGCACAGTAAGGCCCAGGCTGGCTTTAAAAGAAATGGCCACTCCACCTCCTCTGTGATCCTTCCTTGGGGTGTGTATCACGGAGTACCCAGCCAGCACAGCTGCCTCAAGAATGGGGGCAGCATTCTCATCCAACCAGGTCTCTGTGAGTTCAAGTTCAAGTCATGTTATTGGGATATTAGCCATTTAGCCTAGGCTCATTTCAGTAACGTCCCAGATAGATTAAAACAGTGTGTGTAATAATAAATAAATAATAAATAAATAATAATAAATAGTAAATATAACACATCAGTTACAATTTTGCAATCTCATACTGACAATAACAATTTCAATTACATAACAGTTAAAATAACATGTAACAATACTGGCATCAAATACCATTTGTCTCAAAGTGCTCCTTGAACTGTTTGGTTGATAATAGTGTACCAGGTGATGTAAAATTATGGGAACGAGAATGACCAAGTGGTCCATGACCCATGTCCAAAACTAGCTGTTTTTTCACTGCAACCATTTAACAACAGTAAATATCATTATGCAGAGGCCTGAATCCTTAAATGCCATCTACATCCATCAATACCTTCCACAGAAGATGTTAGTGTTACATTTGTTAGTAACATGTAAGTAATAAGACACAAAGGGGTGTGCATTAAACATTTCTAACACATGCCCAGGGGCATAGTGATGGCCAAGGGCCTTTAGCCCCTGACAGTGCATTTGAAGTGTCTAAAGCATACCCCAGGAGTGTCTTATTGTGCTTATAAAATGGGAATCTATAATTAATATTTATGTTCAAATTAAAACTGATATGTTGTAATAATAAATAAGTAAATTATTTGTCTATATTTGAAATACAATAGTTCCTCCTCCTTCTAGAGGAGCTGGATGCATTTTTTTATTAAGGACTTTTGTCTTACTATGGCATCCCCAGTTGTAGTTTTCATGAGTCCCACCCCAATACAGACACATCAACAGAACAGACTGCTTTTTATGTTTGCTTGCCATGCAGGCAAAAGAAACATATTGAGGTAGTACAGCACTGCAGAGGTGTGGCAGTGTTGTGGCCAATACAGCAGATGTTTTAAGGGACGCATCCATCAGCCATCAATCAACAAGGAACCTGCCAGTGTCAGCAGTTTCAGAGCAAGCACCGCACTTCAAATAAATATGCTGCAGCAACAGGGGAAGTTTTGTTATTGCAGCAGCAGTCCCCCCTCCCTCCCAACCAGTCATGCAGCAGCACAACACATTAGCTCCCTCCCACTGCTGCTACTGCCCACCCTGCACCTTCTGTGAAATCTGCTGCTGCAATCAGGGGCAGTTTTGTCATTGCAGTGGCAGTCCCAACTCCCTCCCAACCAGTCACACCAGTAAGAGAACAAATTAGCTCCCTCCTACTGCTTCTGCCCACCCCATGCCCTCCATTTTCCTTCCCCTGCCAACATCGAGGTTGCTCAATCCCAATGTCAGCATGTATATCCCCTCCCCCCATTAATGTGACACACTAGGTGGAAGACTAGGTTTGCTGGCCAAGGCACCTAGCTTCACCTGAGCTCTTTTCTTCTAGGCTGCTTGAAAGGATAGAGCAAAGAACCTTACCAGAGCAAGGGAAAGGATTAAGACTTCTTTTGGCTAGGCAGATTTGCTATGTGTTATTATTTTTAATTTGTACTAACAGGGCTTGTTACTGTTTGTTGCTAATATTTTATTGCTTTATTTTTCTCTGATTCAAATTGTTGTTGCTGGGCATACCTTCTGCTGCATTATTACAAGGTGTGCCTACAGGTGTGTGCTAATGGATTACTGCTGTAATCTTTAATTCAAATTGTCTTTTGCAAGGTATATCTTCTGTTACTGCTTTGTTTTTTCTCTGTAGCAAATTGTTTCTTACAGGGTATATCTTCTGTGAAATTAATACAGGTGGTGCTTTACAGGTTTTACCATTTTATCTATTATTAGGATAAGCTTTCAGGGTTACTGCATTTGTTGCTGACTGATTGTTTCTGCTCTTACCTCCTTGTTTCTTTCATCCATGGTTCTTCTTTCTCGGCACGGGAAGGGTCCAGCCACCCTCCCCATCCTCAACCAGCCCACACTACACTCCTTTTATAGGGTAGCACAGTCATGACATTTCCTGTGGCAAAGCAGGAAGGGGTGGATCAGTGGGGTATCCACACGGTGACCTCATTTACAGGGGACTAGTAATTTAACTTGTTATAACAAGTTATATAAAAACAAACAAACAAAACACAAAATCAAACTTTTGCTTTCATTTTCTTCCTTAGAATTACTCTGGCCAGGTTATAAACCCAGCAACTTATCTGGAATGGATATCATTAACTGCAGGTAATGCGGAACACTTTTCAGAAGGGCAGTTTTACAAGATTTAGGACACTGTCCTACATGCTGGGTCATTGGAGATCTTAAGGCTCAGCTCTAGGCAGCATGAGCAGAGATTGCATACCTCAAGTTTCATATTCAAGAGAAAATATATTATAAGAACCAACCACCATTTCCCCAACATCCAACAGAAACACCTTGACTGCAGAGGGTAGTTGGTCTGGGAGGTTGGAAGGTGTTTAAGAGGGGCAAATTGGGTGCCCCATCACTCGGTGCTCTCCAACATATTACCTGCACAAACCATATAAAAACTACTAACAGGTATCTGCCGCTATCTCTGAAATCAAACAAAGGAGCACAGGACACCACAGAGCAGGACACTGCAGTGCAGGAACTAGCACAACAAAACTCTCCCCAAACAGGAACCAAAGCAAAAAAAGCAAAAAGGAAATTCAAAACTCTTCTGATCATAGGAGACTACATGATTCGGGAAGTTGATACCTATCTCCAGCCAGGGGTAATGGTCAGATGTCTCCCAGGTACATCAGCATGGAGAGACACTGACCGCATTGCTAAAATTGTTCAGAAAGCAGGAGAAAACACTGATGTCCTGGTACACATAGGGACTAATGATCTCACCAGCTGGTCAGTTGTAGAGACCAAGGAACACTTGACCAGGCTGGGTAACAAACTATCATCAATTTCATCCAGCATCTGTTTCTCTCAGATCCTGCCAGTCTGGGAGAGGGGGCAGATGGACAGAAGGTGAGAGAAAGGGAGATAGGGGAGCTAAATATGTGGCTCAAGGACTGGTGCCAGGAAAAAGGACACAAATTTGTAGGGAACTGGCAACAGTTTTGGGAGCAAAAGTTCTTTAAATTTGATGGATTGCATCTGACTAAGGAGGGAGTCAGTGCATTGGGGGCAGAAGTTTGATGTCTTTGCAGAATATTTAAACTAGCAAATGGGGAGAGGGGTGCAGTACCCCATAAATCGAATGGGAAGAACACCCCTCCACCCTCAGCTAGTGGTCAAACAGGAGTTCAGCATATTTGCAGTTCATTTGCATCACCAGGTAAGGAAAAAGGTCCAGCTCCCCATACGATGCACAGGGAAAATGCCAGACCTCACCCAACAACTAACACACTGAAATCTGGCCAATGGAAAGTCATGTACACAAATGCTCGCGGTCTGGGAAACAAGGTCCCAGACCTTCAGGTAATAATGACAGAGGCTAAACTGGACATAGTAGCAATTAGCAAGATGTGGTTTACCAGTTACCACACTTGGGAGACTTCAGTACCTAGCTATGTACTGTTCAGAAGAGACCGAAGTGCAAAAAGAGGGGTGGAGTGGCCCTGTATGTCAATGAAAATATCAAAGCTACAGAAATTCAGAATACACATAAGGAGCCAAAAGAACTGTGGGTCACCCTGGAAACAGGAAATGGGACAACCATAAGAACTGGGTTATCTACAGGCCCCCAGACCAGGGGGAGGACAGAGACACATTACTGTTAGAAGAGATACAAAACTTAACAGCTAAAGGGGAGGGTCTGATAATGAGAGATTTCAACATGCCGGATACAAACTGGTCAATAATAGCAAGAAATATCTGCCAGAACTAGACACATGGTGGATTCCCAGCAGGGGGAAGGCCTCAAACAACTGGTACAACAACCCGCAAGAGACAGGGCTATCCTAGAGCTAGCACGGACCAACAGGGAAAGGATCACAGATCTCCAGGTAGAAGGTTATCTGGGGGCCAGTGACCATCACATGGTATAGTTCAATTTGGCAACTACAAATAAATCAACCAATTCTAAGGCAAAAATATGGGACTTCAGAGGAGCTGACTTTGATAAGATGGCCAACAGAGTTAAGCTAGCCATGGCAAAAAGAAATACAGGTGAGGGGGTACAGGCAAAGTGGGAAAGCACTAAAGATGCAATACTTGAAGCAACATCCCATTGTGTTAGAGAGAAAAGGAAGTGCAAAAGAAGAAGTAACCACTTTGGTTCTCAAAAACAGTAGCAGAAAAGGTCAGAGCCAAAAGGCTGGCCTTCAGGAAATATAAGGGAACACAGTGGGATGAAGATAGGGAGGCTTACCAAACTTCCCTAATGGAAGCAGGGAAGGCAATAAGGTAGGCAAAGGCCCAAGCCAAGGAAACACTAGCACAAACAGTAAAAGAAGGTGACAAGACTTTCTATAGATACATTAGTGAAAGGAGAAAGTCCAGAGGGGGTATTGCTAAGATCAAAGGAGATAACGGGGTGTGTGAAGAGGAGGCTCATGTAAAAGCATCTATCCTAAATAGATACTTCTGCTCAGTATTTACTGAAGAGAAGGTAGGGCAGGACCCACATGGACACAGGGGGGAGGGAGGTGAGCAGTAGTATCTTCACAAAAGAAAGGGTCCTACAAGAGTTCAATAAGCTCAGGGTGGACAAGGCAATGGGACCTGATGGCATACATCCCAGGGTACTAAAGGAGCTAAGGGTGGAACTAGCAGAGCCATTAACAGAACTGTTTAGTGAGTCTCTGAGCATAGGAGAGGTCCCAGAAGACTGGAGAAGGGCTCATGTGATCCTG
The DNA here is from genome assembly GCA_016271365.2 of Neoceratodus forsteri. Taxonomy (NCBI): domain Eukaryota; kingdom Metazoa; phylum Chordata; order Ceratodontiformes; family Ceratodontidae; genus Neoceratodus; species Neoceratodus forsteri. The sequence continues at coordinate 1,283,750,827 of CM057459.1, read as the reverse complement.
CTCCACAAGAGTGGTAGCAGAGAGGAGGCAGGGAACTACAGACCAGTCAGTCTTACCTCAGTAGTGGGCAAGATTATGGAGGCACTCCTTAAGGAAAGGATAGTGCAACACCTGGAATCCATAGGAGCACAGGATCCAAGACAGCATGGGTTTACAAAGAAAGTCCTGTCAAACTAATCTCATTGATTTCTTTGACTGGGTAACCAGAGTGATGGACCAAAGGGGAACAGTTGATGTCTCGTACCTTGACTTCAGCAAAGCTTTCGATACTGTTCCACATATAAGATTGATTAATAAGCTGGGTAGGCTCAGGATGGGTCAGAAGTTGGTCAACTGGGTGGCAAACTGTTGATGGGCAGAAAACAGAAAGTGGTGGAAAATGGTATACAGTCAGAATAGATGCAAGTCACAAGTGAGGTACCTCAGGGATCAGTGATATTGCAGATGGACTAGACAGTAAGGTTTGTCAGTTTGCAGATGACACCAAGATCTGCAACAGAGTAGATTATCCAGATGGGGTGGGCAGAATGAGAAGAGATCTGGATAAACTAGCAAAATGATCGGAAGAGTGGCAACTGGGGTTTAATGCAAAGAAGTGCAAGATCATGCACATAGGGAAGAGAAACCCTAAAGCCACCTATAGACTGGGAGGGGAGGTGCTGGCAGTCACAAGGGAAGAAAAAGACTTGGACATCATCATCGCTGATGACCAGAAATCATCCAAGCAGACCACTAAAGCAGTAGGTAAGGCTAGGTGGATGTTAGGGTATATTAACAGGGGTATCACAAGTCAGAAGAGGGAGATGATAATCCCTCTTTACAAGACACTGGTTAGGCCCCATCCGGAGTACTGCGTGCAGTACTGGAGGCCACACCTTCACAAGGACATTAACCAAATTGAGGCAGTCCAGAGAAGGGCAACCAAAATGCTGCAGGGACTGCATCAGAAAACATATGAGGACAGATTAATGAAGCTCAGTATGTATACCCTAGAGCAAAGGAGGGAGAGAGGTGATATGATTGAAACATTCAAACACCTTAAGGGCATTAACAAGGTGAAAGAGTCTAACATGTTTCAATATAAGAAAAATAGCAGGACAATAGGACACAGCATGAGATTTGAGGAAGGCCGATTAAGGAGTAATGTGAGGAAGTTCTTTTTCACAGAAAGGGTGGTGGATGCATGGAACAGCCTACTTCAGGAAGTGGTGGATATAAATACAGTGCAGGGCTTCAGGCATGCATGGGATAGGCATAAGGGAGCAATACAGATGAGTATGACTAAATAGGCCATAGACAGAGCAAAGGCCAATGGCACATTTATAAGGTAGAAAAATAAATGGGCAGACTGGATGGGCCTTGCAGTCCTTATCTGCCATCAACTTCTATGTTTCTATGTTTCACACTGAGAGCCCACCCCAGTGTGCCATAAGATACTTCTTTGATGTTTCTGACACTGGGATGCCCACTCCCAGTGTAGGATGCATGGCCCCCCCACGCCCCTATGTTCTCAGCTGACCTTAGGTTGCCCAGTCATAGGTCAGCATTGATTCCCCAGTACTCTGACACACTGAGAGCCCACCCCAGTGTGCCAAAATCCATTTGGTAATATTTCACCTGCACAAAAAGAAAACAGTCCCTCAACATATTATTTTTAAAACCAGAAAAAAAAAGAAAACGGTCCCTTGTCATTCCCACTGGCCCCCCTTCCCAACTCTCACCCTCCCTCTGCACACCCCACCTCTCTGCACACCCCACTTACCCATACTTACCTCTGGAGGTCAGGAGCAGTGATCTTCTGGTGACCAGAAACACGTCTTCACTCTTCAAAGACCAACCGGAAACTGAAGAAATGACGGTGAGCCCTATAATGGCAGTCAATGGGGGTTTTTCAATGTAGGTTGATATCTCAGCCAGTTTTTGGCATTTTGTCCCAAATTTTCAACATGGGGTTCTTGTCACCTCACCTTGTAAACACTGTCACTGGCATTTCGTTTCTCAGTCCCGAAAGGTGATTTTTCAGTCGTTGTGCGGAATCACCTTTTGGGACCAATTAACGAAATATTAGTGCCACTGTTCATGAGGTGGGGTCCCAAAAAGCCCTTGTTGCAAATTTGATGAAAAACTCAAAAAAATCACTGCGTTACAAGAGTTTGTTTTGCAGTTTCTACCCACGCTCGTAACTTCATCAATTTTTAATATTTTCACTCCAAATTTCTAACATTGCCATTTATTCATATCCCCTTATAAACTGTATAGCTGTCATTTTTTGCATCCTTCCTGAAATGTGTTTTTGCACCTGTGGCACAGAATGGCATGGTCACTCTGTAAAATCAACTTTTGGGACAGATTAACAAAATCCCAGTGCCACTGTTCATGAGGGGAGATCCCAAAAAGGCCATGTTGAAAATTTGGTGAAAACATTCCAAAACACAACTGCATTATGAGCGTGCGTTGCACAGTTTCTACACACACTCATAACTTCACCACTTTTTCATATTTTCACTCCAGATTTTCAGCATTGCCATTTCTTCAAACCTCCTCATGAACAGTACAGCTGTCATTTTTCACATCATGCCTGAAATGCTTTTTCGCACCTGTGGTGCCAAATGGCACACTCGCTGTATGAAATCACCTTTTGGGTTTGAGTAATGAAATGATACTGCTGCTGTTCATGAGGTAGGGTCCCAGAAAGCCCATGTTAACAATTTGCAGCAGAAATACCAACAAATGCCCAGGGTATTAGGGTTTCCAACTGTAACACCCACCCTGTACCTACTGACAGGTGTCAGGGGTGTGACTTGGGGTCATCAGCCATAATGCTCACCCCATTCCACCGCCACCCTGCAGCCACTGACAGGCATTAAGGTGTGCCTTGTGGTCTTTGGCCCTAACGTTCACCCCATTCTCTTATACTGCACCCATCTCAGCTTATTTCCTTATGGAATGGGGTGAGTGTAAGGGCTGAAGACCTCAAGGAACACAGAGATACCTGTCGGTGCCTGCCGGGTGGGGTGAGGTGGAATGGCGTGATTGTTATATACAATGACCTGAAAGACACACCTCAATGCCCGTCAGCTTTGCAGGGTGGGGTAGGGTTTAGCGTTACTTCAATACTTCACTGTCATTCCTATTATGCATCTCTCTAACTCCTGCACTGCCAATGCCAATGCCAGCAAGCAAACATTTGGCACTGGTAAATGCTTGCTAGTTAGTGTGCTGTCCAGCAATACGTAGATAGCTTAGAAAATGTGTTTACATAGAAATATAGAAACATAGAAGTTGATGGCAGATAAGAACTGCAAGACCCATCCAGTCTGCCCATTTTTTCTACCTTATGAATGTGCCATAGGTCTTTACTCTGTCAATGGGCTATCTATTCCTACTCATCAGTATTGCTCCCTTATGCCTATCCCATGCATGTTTGAAGCCCTGCACTGTATTCATATCCACAACTTCCTGAGGTAGGCAGTTCCATGTATCCACCACTCTTTTTGTGAAAAAGAACTTCCTCACATTACCTCTTAATCGGTCTCCCTCTAATCTCATGCTGTATCCTGTTGTCCTACTATTTTTCTTAAATTGAAACATGTTAGACTCTTTCACCTTGTTAATGCCCTTAAGATATTTAAATGTTTCAATCATATCACCTCTCGCCCTCCTTTGCTCTAGGGTATACATATTGAGTTCCGTTAGTCTGCCCTCATATGTTTTCTGATGCAGCCTCTGCACCATTTTGGTTGCCCTTCTCTGGACTGCTTTCATTTTGTTAATGTCCTTGTGAAGGTGCAGCCTCCAGTACTGCATGCAGTACTCCAGATGGGGCCTAATCAGTGTCTTGTAAAGAGGGATTATTACCTCCTTCTTATGACTTGCGATACCCTTAGCAAGCTCTTGTAGGACCCTTTATTTTGTGAAGAGACTAGTGCACACCTCCCTCCCCCCATGTCCATAGTGCTGCACTGTGGGCCCTGCCCTACCTTCTCTTCAGTAAATACTGAGCAGAAGTATCTATTTAGGATAGATGTTTTTCCTTGGTCCTCCTCTTCACACTCCCCCTTATACACTATGATCCTAGCAATACCCCCTCTGAACTTTCTCCTTCCACTAATGTATCTATAGAAAGTCTTGCCACCTTTTTTTACTGTTCTTGCTCATGTTTCCTTGGTTTGGGCCTTTGCCTGCCTTACTGCCTTCCCTGCTTCCCTTAGGGAAGTTTGGTATCTTCATCCCGCTGTGTTCCCTTATATTTCCTGAAGGCCAGCCTTTTGGCTCTGTCCTTTTCTGCTACTGTTTTTGAGAATCAAAGTGGTTTCCTTCTTCTTTTGGTCTTGCTTTTCTCTCTGACACAATGGGACATTGCTTCAAGCATTGCATCCTTAATGGTTGCCCACTTTACCTGTACCCCCTCACCTGTGTTTCTTCTTGCCACGGCTAGCTTAACTCTGTTGGCCATCTTATCAAAGTCAGCTCCTCTGAAGTCCCATATTTTTGTCTTGGAATGGAATGATTTAGTTGTAGTGGCCAAATTGAACCATAGCATGTGATGGTCACCGGCCCCCAGGTGACCTTCTACCTGGAGATCTGTGATCCTTTCCCCGTTAGACAGTGCTAGCTCTAGGATAGTCCTGTCTCTTGTGGGTTGTTCTACCAGTTGTTTGAGGCCTTCCTCCTGAAAGCCAGAGATCTCATGAAGAGTTCATGACTGTTGGGCCACTAGGGAGAAGTGGGAGCACTAGTGTGACAGTAAGTGTTGTGGCTGTAACAAAAAAAGTTTGCTGGCAGCTCTTTTGTTGTTTTTAAATGTTTACTGGCTGTTTAACGGTAGGATAAAGGGCAGTGCATGGGGACTGCAGGGGAGGTAGAAGATGCGGGATCAGGTGCAAGCTGGGAGAGATCTCAACTGAAGAAAAAAGTTCAGAAAAAGAGAGAGAGAGAGAGAGAGATCAAACAGACTGGCATCCCAAGCCAATTTCTTCAGCGTGACCACAGCTGCAGAAAAAAGCAGGGAGTAGAATAGTTTTCAGATGGACTGAAGAACAAAAACAATAGTGCTTGGCTGAGTATAGGAGAGACTACAGAGCCTGCAATCATGTGAGCAGTTTAGATGCGGTTTAAAACTTGTGAATATCGAGTGATCTGACAACTTGATTTAGTTTTCTGGCACAGCGCAGGTGTAAGTGAGCAAGTAATGGGGCGGTTCCTGGACACTGGTATCATGAATTGGAGTGCGAGTATGGTCTTTCAAACTGAAGAAGAAATGCTGCTTTTTAAATCCAGCTCAACAGTTCTACTCATGCCATCCCTTCCATTTTGTTTTATGTAGAAGGGGAGTATTCTTGCATACCATGGGTATGAGCAAATTAGTGAGGTGGTGGTGGAGGGGAGTTGTGGCTGCTCACATCTGGAGTTGGGATTGAGGTGTAGAGTGGGTGAGCAGAGTTACAGTGGTCAGTCTGGCGGCGGGGCTGTGGAACAATCAGAAAGGCACATGAAGTGTACTCTGCTTTCTAAGGTGGTTCAGTGTTAGCATGAATACGTCTGTCCATTTTTACATGTAAATCTGTTGAAGAGTGTCTTGTCATGAGTGGGCAAGTTGGGGGTGGAGCATCGGGTGCCACAACTGTGGTCGGGATTGTGGCTCTAACGGTGATTGCAGCTCAAGCAGCAGACAGCAGATCATACTAAAGCTGTCATCAACAAATTAAATATCTGAGTTATATGTGACAGAAAGTCATTTCATTTTAATGAATTCAGCCAATATCCATTTTCACTGTGTGCTCCTAAGTCTCTCCATTGACATATGTGAGCTAAGTTACGTGGAAAAATGGCGTCTATAATTTTTTGAAAATTCTACTGGCACACAGATATAATTGCAGTCCTGCATCCAGCTGGCCAGTACTTGCTTTTAGCCATGCATTAGATACTTCTAATGTACAGCTAAGTACCAGTCAGGTTGCAGGATTTTGTCTCCCCATTTTATAATGCCATTTATGGTTGGAAAGGACTTTAGGGCCATCACGACTAGTGCTAGGCAAAATTAGATAAAAATCTATTTTATGCTCTTTTCATGAGATTTCACCAGTTTTCTGTAATTTTGTACAATTTCTCAAACTATAACAGTATGCTTAAAATGGACAATGCTGGTTAAAATTGGGCATTTTTTTAACCCTTGCAATGCCATGGACTTACATATAAATCCAGATTTCCCGTATGTTCTAGTTCTGTCAGCAGTCTAAGGGTTAAAACAAATTTTTTAAACTGTGCAATTGGGAAAATGGCACTGTCTACTGAAATTGCACTACACTATGAGCTGCATATAGGGTAAAAAATCTGTATGTAATTGTGGATAGTGGATTGACCCTAGAACAGCAGATGTCATCTGCTATCTGCAGTGGTTTTTACCATCTATGTATTATCACCAAAATTCGAACCTGCCTGGAGCCCTCCAGTCTGGAAACACTGGTTCTCACATTTGTTACAATACATCTAGACTGATTATAGTAAAGCTCTCTCCTAGGGCAATCTGCAGAGTTGGTACATTGCTTGCAGTTTTGTGGAACTCAGCAGCACAGCTGATTGCAAGGACCTCACAATCTGGGCATAAGACACCTGTCTTGCAGGAACTCCATTGGCTGCCAGTGTGGTGGCTCATCAGTTTCAAGATAATTTCAATTTAGAAAGCCCTGCACAATTTGGGTCCTGGCTGTGCAAAAGACCTTCTGACTGAATACACAACTGGAGGAGTGGTCTGCAGCATGGCAGCTAAATTTTAACACCAAAAAATGCAAAGTCATGCATATAGGGAGAGGAAACCCAAGAAGGGAATATTTCTTGGGGGGGCCGGGGAGTAAAACTATCAACTACCAGCCAAGAATGAGATCTGGGGGTGTTAATATCAGATGACTTGAAAGGCAGTAGACAATGACAGAATGCAGCACTCAAGGCCAGTGGCATGCTGTGACACACTGGGAGAGGAATCACAAGTCAGAGGAGGGAGGAGGTGCTTTCACTGTACAGGACACATGTCCATCCCCACCTGTAATACTGTGTCCAGTTCTGGAGACTACACCATGGAAAGGACATTGACAGGATAGAGACAGTACAAAGGAAGGCAACAAAAATGATACAGTGAGTACAACAAATGTGATATGAGGACATGTTGAGGTAATTAAACATGTACTCTCTGGAACAAATGGGAGAGAGGGGAGACATGATTGTGGACTTCAAGTACATTAAGGATACAAATAAGATGCAGGTCCAAGAACTTTTCAATTTTAAGGAGGGTAGCAAAATGTGAGGTTACGATCTCAGACTAAAGGGGGAAACTTTCTGGACCAACGTTAGAAAGTTCTTCTTCACAGGGAGGGTGGTGGATGCCTGGAATAGCCTATCCTCAGAGGCTGTGGGGCTAAAACAGTAGAGAGGTTCAAACACACTTGGGTTAGGCATAAAGGGATCATTCAAATAGGGGGTAACAGGGAAAGGAGTAGCATACAGTACCATGGGCAGATTAAATGGACATTTAGGTCCCCTTCTGCTGACACATTCTATGTTTCTATGTTTGAGAATTTCTAAACTCTCTTTCTGTGTGCATAACAGCTTCCTGTACCAGCTTCAAATTAACAGACAACTTGGTCACGAATAAATAACATCAGATAAAGACACAGGTATAGCAGAATACAGTACTGGAGAATCTAGAACGTGAGTGTAAGATATAGATAAGTAATGGCAGGGTCAACATTTAAGAGTGTGCATGCCTGGAGGTAGCATGCTGTCTTTTTATATAGCAGGAGCACAGAAAATGAAAGGTTTGGTGTTATGAAAGCAAGGAGGAAATGTGAAAGGAAAAGTGTGACTCCAAGTGGGACTTGAACCCAGGCCCCTGGCATACAATACCAGTGCTCTAATCCTTAAACTATGGGAGGCTCAGTGATTATAAAGCTTCTGGACTTCCCTTGAGACACACATTCATTTCTAAGTGTTGCATAGCCAGTACTTAGGTATACTGTATGTCAGAAACACCAACCAACTTTTCTCAGTGAACTCTTTTCAGTGTCCATCTTGAAATGTAGTCAATGAATGAACGAATGAATGAATGGTGAATGCTTTGCTCCTAGTGAAACCTGAGTGAATTTTTACCCAGTCAGGTTTTACTAGGTATAAAGACATACCTACTCATTGATTCATGCAGTTAAGGAACAGACAAGAAACAGAGAAGATGATCTGCACCAGGGAACCATTTTCTTTATTGCAGGTTACTTTTGTGTGTGCTGGTGGGGGTGGAAAGGACCAGGAGGGATTTGATGGGGCACTGGATGTGTTTGATAAAGACAGTAGGATTCAATGGGGGGAGGTGAGGGGAGTGTGTTTGGTGCACAAGTGAGGGGAAGGATTATTTTTGAATGTACTCTGTGAGAGTAGCATGCAATTCACATGAGGCAGGGAGGAGGAGGGTGCCAACAGAGGGGATGGGAGGTGGGATCATGGCTTCTATTATTTTTGGGCTGGGGTGTAGGTTTATAGCACAGTGGGGGGGTTGTTTTAAAGTTTCAATAATTCAATAATTTAAAAATCTGCTAGTGAAGATAATACATTTGCTGTGGAATTCTCGAATTTCATGAACTGCAAATGTATGAGGATTTGCCCAATTTCGGAGGCAGATTAAAAATTAACTACAGTATATCTTTAGTTGCAATGCACAAAACAATATACAATAGTAGTCTGAACTGCTATAGGATGCTCTTGCCATGTAGTTTGTATTTTATGCTGGTGGTGAGAACCTTTTTAATACCTAAACATGTCCTTCTCAATCATTTTTCTATATGCAGTAAGAAAACATGTTATGCATAGTGCTGTGCAACATTTAAATTTGGGTAGTGGAATTTTTATGTATTTATAGTTTTGTGGAGTTTTGGTGAAATGTTGCCAAAATTAAAAGCTTTGTATTTTCCATAAGTACTTGATGAAAATCTGCAACATGTTGCAGGAGGGAAGGGCTACATATATATATATTTAGTGCTAATAGTAGCTGGGTTCTTTATTATGCCACTAAATATTTCTCATGTTTTCACAAACAATTTGCAGACAAGTAGATGGCAGTACTGTGAGCCTCAGAAACTTTGTAACAGCTAAATAAAATGTCATTGCATTTGGAAGGTTCTTTGTAACTGCAACAAAAGGTGTATGTGTGTGTGTCAATAAGCAGATCACTAACTCTGTGGGTGGCTGTATTACAGCCAAAAATATTCTTAAAACTGGTACAAAATTAAGGAGACTAACTGTTGCAAAGTGTCTGTTGCAAGAGGTAGAGTCTTCATTTTTGGCAAACTGGGAGGACATTCTTGAACAAGAGGTCTTTACAGGCTCAAGACAGGCTAAAGCTGCACCATTATAGAGTAGGGTACTTGAAATGAGACTGGACAAGAGAGTCAAGGGGGTATTAACCTAAGCATAGATGAGGGAGCCAGTGCAGGCATTTACTAAAGGGAGTCACAAAGGAACGGATAGTACCGGAAGATAAAACACCTTAGGTGGAACAGTGGAGCATAGAAGAGCAACCATTTTGGCATGCCCCCTGTATGGTGACACCAACACAATGAACTACGCTCCTGTCAGCAAAATCGACCTTTTGCCGACAGGTCACTATGATTGTGTGCCTGAGTCAGGGGAATGCTGTCTCCCGGTGCTGCAGCCCCACCCCAAGTTAACTCCGACTGAAGTTAGCAATCCTTTAGTCGGGGTGGCAGGGGGGTGGCATAGGAGGTTTGGGGGGTGAAGCCTACCATTAGAAAGACAGGACAGGGAGTCTGCAAGGAATCATGCCAACCGCGATTTGCGGTCGACATGATTCCTGTCACTGTAATGCTGATCAACACTAAAGATGTCGAACCAGTGTGGTACAGCCAACCATTTTATTTTGAGTGCAAGACAGCAAGAAAATGACACACAACAAAACCAGTATGCTCAAGAGCCTGCTATACATGGAAGGCCAGGACTTAATGGTATGCACAAGACCTGATGGAGGAAAATGACTGGCTATTGTTAAGGGATAGTTGTGACAGAAAAGGGAATGGGTGACTCTTTGTAAATCATCATGCCAATGCAGAACTTACTGATGCAGAGTTTCTTTAGAAGAGTATAAGGGACAGTTCTGGATAAAGTCCAAGCAGGTTACCAGGAAAATAATGTTAATCACTACTAATAGCTTAAGTGAAAAATAAGTCCTTTTATTGCATAGCTAGCAAATGGGCAGACCAAATGAACCATGAATTTGTTTCAGTCTATAACCATCTATGAATCTATGTATTTATTAAGTAGATGTTTTAATCTCTATACTATGCTTGTCTTTTAAAAGCATATTTCATTAATTTTAGAAATGAACAGTGCCATACAGCAATCCTTTATAGACACAATGTAAATGATCTCTATTACAAATTCTTATAGACTGACCCTCATGTTACATCCGTAGGGATATCAACATCCAGTAAAACTGTGATACTGCTTGTGGGGTACCACACAAAGTTCATAAATCTCCAAAGAGACTAATACATTTGCAAGAAGACTAGCTATGCCAAGACCTGTGGGCAGAAAAAAAAACATAAGGAGAACAACATACATTGGTAGATTTACATGACTATAAATGCATGACTGTGCTATGCTTGTTTAATGCAAGAAATATCTTTTGTAACACATTTTTGGCATCTGTTTTTTTACATTGCTGTATACTATTTGAAAAATAGATCTTTTTAAAATGAGTAGTGATATGTCATGTAAGATACCTGCTACTAGCTCATACAGCTCATGTATATTCATATCCCAGTTTTTAGATACTGGTCAAAGAACTGTGTTGGACTTTTCCCATTCTTCATGTTTCTGATTAGACATATTGATTTCAATTGAGAATTGATATGTTGTGATTCTAACAAGTATTTTAAAAAGGTGAGCAATAGTGTTTGTATTTACTTTTTTGTCAAATTAAACTATTGGGCCTTGTTGATGGTTTTCTTTCTATCTGGATTTTCAGAACTGAACTGTTTCTAGAGATACCACTGGAAGCTTCACGAGAAATTTACTGTCTGCATACTCTACTTTGTGGATGCTTGAGGTCTTCTTTGATGATGTTGCCCACAACAGAACCACACCTTTGAAACTGAAAGCCATCAAGGTCAGGACCACTCAAAATGTTTGTCTAGCTGGAGCTACCCACGATGACACACATCATCAGTGCCTTTATATTCTGGGTGGATTCCTACTTCCTCAGTTTTATACTTCTCTGACTTCAGATCAGACCTAAGAAACACACATTTGTCTTATTGAACTGTAAAGTTTTCTGCTTTTCCTCAACACCCTGTGGTGTGTAGCCTTAGCTGGTGATACTTCTTAGATCAGGTTTACGACTTCTTGTAACTATCTCTAGTCACTGGGCCATAGAAACATCTCCTTGCTCCCTTCAAGTGGTATCGGCACCTATATCCCTTTTCAGACCCCGTGGTGTGTAGCTTTACCTGGTGATACCTTGCCCAGATTAAGCCCTTACAACTGTTTCTCTTTCTGAGCCCCCAGACTTTAACCATGGAACTTGCAATTTGGCTCTACCTATTTACTGCCTTATGCACCCTACCCTTATTAGGGTACACGCCAGATGGAATTTACCCCAAAGAGGACTCGTATCACCTACCACAAGAATGTCTACTCATGGAATCCCTATACAACTTGTGCTATGCCCCCAAGTTGTCGTACCCACTTTCAGCTGAGTCTCCCTCTCAGACAGCCACTGGCATCTCATTACCTACCCAAGGAATGTTACCTACTCGGCCCAGTACCTGCATCTACTGGTGTCATATGGCTAGGGTCTTAGCATGTGTATCACTAGGACTAAACAGTACTAAGAATAGGTCCTTGCATTCCTACGCCAATACTTCAACTAGCCAAAGAAGGTTTAGTTCTTCCAAATTACCACTTGTTGACCTGAGAAAAGTTGTACTTCTCCTGTTGCTATGCTCAGGTAATGTTAAACTTAACCCTGGTCCTATACAAGCAATTCCTTCACCGTCTGAAGTCACGAAGTATAAAGGTATCAGCTTTATGCATGCTAACGTGTGTAGCCTCTTAAAGAAACTTACCTCAATACAGGCTTGGGTTATCCACATGGAGCCAGATGTGCTTGTCATATCTGAATCCTGGCTTCATCCATCCATGCCAGACAAAGAGGTCAATATCCCCAACTATCTGTTATTCAGAGTCAATTGACTAACCAGAGGCAGTGGTGTAGCCATCTATGTTAAGGACAAGTTTACGGTCGCTATCTTCGACACTACATCAATTGGCAATGCCTTTGAATGCCTGTCCTTAAAAATTGAAATATCTACATCAATGGCCTCCATGTCATAGGATGTTATAGATCCCCATCCTCAGGGGCACAGCTCTTGTCCCACCTATCATCTGCTATGAGTACCGACACAATGGAAACAATTATACTAGGGGACCTTAACTACGACTGGCTGTCAAGCGCATCTCTTCCACTTAAATCCTTCTGTGACTCTCATGGGCTCACTCTACTTATTAATGAACCTACTCATATCAATAAGAAAAACACTACGAAAAGTACACTATTAGATGTTCTTCTAGTAAGCAAACCCCATTTCTTCTCCCATGCTGGGATCTTTTCTGCCGATGTTAGTGACCATTGCTTTACTGGTGGCATTAGAGCAGTCCCTAAACCAACAACCTCAGCAAAGTTCTCTACCAAAAGATCAAAATGGAATTTTGACTCGCTTGCATATATCAATGACCTGAAAGCCTCCTTGCTTTGGCAGACCTTTTATTTAGCCAAATCAGTAGAAACAGCATATGCCATTTTCCACAAAATTGTATCCAGCGCTCTTAACACGCATGTACCCTTAGTCAAAACCCGCATAAAGGCTAGCAAGTGCTGTTGGTTTACAGCAGACATCAAGGAAGTACTATTAAAAAGAGACACACTCTGGAAGCTAGCATGCAAATCCCACAAAGCCGAAGACTGGCATCTTTTCAGAACAGCCAGAAACCACTGTACAAAGCTAATTTGGAAAACCAAGTCCAACTTCTATCACTCTGAACTTGACACTGCCTCCAACTGCCCTACCAAGTTCTGGTCCACAATAAAAGAACTTTCTGGTAATACCACAGGAAACACTCTCCCCTCAAAAATTATTTCTGACAATGTAACTATCAACAACAATAAAGAGATACTACAAGCCTTTAACAATCACTTTGCTACTGCAGGGCTAGCTTTTGATAACTCACCTACATGCAACCTATGCTCCCAGCTTACCATGCAACCTTCAGAATCTAGTCCCTCAGATGCAGTCTTTTCATTCTCTCCTGCCTCACTAAAAGAGGTAGAAGATCTCCTCCTCCGGATGGACACCAGAAAAAGTGTTGGTGCTGACACCTTTGATCCATACTACCTAAAGATTGCCAATCATGTCTTGGCCATACCTATTATGCATCTATTTAACTTGTCCCTTTGTCAAGGGACCCTTCCCAAACTGTGGAAGACTGCACATGTTATTCCATTGCTTAAATCCGGAGACCCCTGTGATCTAAACAACTACAGGCCCATCTCCCTTCTCCGGGTACTATCAAAACTTCTGGAAAAAATCATGAATGCCCAGCTGAAATCTTTCATAGATGACACTAATCTGCTAAACCTAATGCGATCTGGTTTCAGAACTTAACATAGTACAATCACGGCCCTGGCCAAGGTGACAAATGACTGGCAGCGCAAGCTAGAGAACAAAAAATTTGTCTGCGCCATTTTTCTAGACATAAGTAAGGCCTTCGACACTGTTGACCACAGCCTCCTTCTTTCTTCATTAAAAGCTATTGGTCTAGATTCTACCTCCTTGTGTTGGTTCCACAACTACCTTTCTGATAGGCACCAACAGGTCAAGGCTGAAGGTGAACTCTCCCCCTCAAATCTGTTAAAAAGAGGCATCCCGCAGGGATCCATCCTGGGGCCACTCCTATTTGCCATCTACATCAACAATATAGACTCATTCATCAATGAGGTGAAAATTCATCTGTTCACAGATGAAACAGTGATCTTCCTAAGCTATACAACTCCTGAAACTGTCTGTAGCAACCTGCAAGCTGACTTCAACATACTTCAATACCAGCTCCTTAGTAAAAAAATTGCTATTTAATGCCAAAAAGACAAAGGCAATGCTATTTTCACTTATTAACCATGCAGCCTACCCTGCTCTACCCCAATCACCACCCTCCTAGGAGACACCCTGGAATTTGTGCTGAAATTCAAATACCTGGCGGTCTGGCTAGACTTCAAACTCTCCTTTGCAGACCACCTGGAGGATTTGTTAAAAAAACTGAGTCAGAGACTAGGTCTCTTCTTCAGGTTAAACCGCCTACTAACTACAGAGGACAAGAGACAGCTAGTTCAGTCTACGTTCCTTTCCCTAATTGATTATGATGACTTTATATACAGCCAATATGCTGCTTCATACCTTGGTAAATTGGACATACTTTACCATAGAGCTCTGCGCTTCATCACTGGTCTCCCCTTCTCCACCCATCACTGCTCTTTATATGTGGCTGTAGGTTGGACCTCCCTACACTACAGATGAAATAAAAATGCAGCTCTCTGGACATACAGAGCTATCATTGGCAAACTTCTACAGTACATTGTTGATTGCCTGACTCTCAATATTCCTGGAACCTATGCCCTAAGAAGCTGTTCACTGATTTCTTTGAAAGTGCCCAAAGCCCTAACGCATTTTGGGAGAGCTGCCATTGGATCCATTCTACCGTCACTCTGGAATATGCTACAGAAATCACTTAAACTGAGGACTCCTGTTAGTATTACTGTGTTTATGTCCTGATACTCAAAATACATTACAGAAGCCTGCAACTGCTGCCAATAATCCTAGCTCTGGAATGTGCTACAGAAATCACTGAAACTGAGGACTCCTGTTAGTCTCACTGTGTTTAAGACCTTATACTCAAAATACATTACAGAAGCCTGCAACTGCTTCCAATTATCCTAGCTTACTTACACACCCCTTCCACATCCTCCCTGCTTTTCCCATCCTCCTTCCTTCTTGTATCAGTGCATAACTTGTCCCTGAGCCACCTACTTATCTACCACCCTATAATCTCACCCTCCCTCACCCACCTATTCCTTATGTACCCACAGCATCTCATTCCTTCGCTCCTAGTATTATCCCTGTTCCAGACCCCCCCCCCACTGGCTGCCTACTTCTCCAGACACACGTCTCCCCCTTGATCTGCCTGGATCTTTTTAAACTGACTATGTATGTCTCTTTGTTGTAGCATCCACTTCAACTAATCTCTTCGCAGGACTATAATGCCTTTACCTTACAGGAATACTAAACCATGTATGTTGTTGTATCTGGTATAAGTTTTTACAGACTTGCTACCCTATTGTTTTGTATACCCTTACCGACTGTCGTTTACCTGAACCCAAATGTATTTTTACTTATCCTGTCTATTGCAGGCCTACCTGTACTGTTGTACTCTTGCATCTACTCTCTATTTGTCTGTATATAAATGCATTGTTACTTGACTTGTATGATGCAGGTCCACCTTGTAAATTCCAGCTCTCTGATTTTAAACCTTAAAACTGTTTATGTTGGGACAAATGTTGGGTCTAATGTTAAAAAACTGATGTGCTAACTCTGTCTGTATTTGAAAGGACTTGAATTGTGTTTTTTTTAAGCGATCTAGTGTTACAGCCCTTTCTCTGCTTACGTGCACTGGTCCCAGACACTTTTGGGCGCCAAAGCAATACACGTCCTTTGTCCTGCTAATTTTTGGACTCCCCACTGTTCTGTCTGACCCCTTGTATTAAACCTCTTTATTATTCCTCACTCTCCTTATCTCCCTCAGTCAAGGAACTGCCACAGAGGCTCCTAGCTCCCAAGCCATGGGATTCCCAGCTACCAGGCAGTCGGCGCCTCTCCAGCTGATGCTCGAGACCTCAGACTTGGACCTGAAGCCCTGCAAGGTACGGCAACTCACGCAACTTTTATGCCTGTCCCCCCACCTCTGCTGATTATTAAATACAGTAGCTCCTGCCAAAATATTAGCCCACGACTCCTGGCCCAGTGCCCCATCAATAAAGACTTAGCTTGTGATTACCCTCTTCTCTGTCCAGCCCATGGGATCCAACTTGCAGGGACACACCTTACTAATACACATAGACTCTCCTTGGCTGTGCCTTCACCACTAAATATTTTTATTGCTATCAAATTCGGGCTGACCTGAATCAGAAAGTTACTAATAGGCTGCATTAATCCAGCAACCCCACTGGTCTTTGGGCTACTTGAGTGGCTCATTTTTGAAGTACTATCATGTTGAGCACTATATGGCTCCTTATACTGCCCATTCTTCTGCTGATACCAGCTGCCCAGCATTGGACATCTGAACTACCAGCATGTTTGGTCCACAACGGCACCTTGTGTTGTGTACCACATGGCAACCAATCCTTTAATTGTTTCCGTGACTCCAAATACCAATACCTCGAACCCTGCTCCTGGACCACAATACCAGTAGTATTTATAACACTCCCCTACCACAAGGCCCACCTCCCACCACGCTGACCTCTATCTCCCCCCTGCCTATTGCAGTAGGGGGAACTAGCTCTTGCTACAACAGGTCAGCCCTTCTATGGTGGCTACTCTCCAGTCCCTAAACATACCAGATCTACTAGGCAAGAGAAAGGCAGAAATTACAAGCTTATAATTAGCGCTCTCAGAAAAATTCTACTTATCCTCCTGCTATGTTCAGGCAACATTGAACTCAACCCTGGCCCCCAGAAGCTATTGCTTCACCAGCAGAACTAGCAAACCTAAAATGAATAAGCTTCCTGCATATCAACATATGTAGCCTCCTTAAAAAGATAACCCCAATACAAACCTGGGTAAATCACACCTCTCCTGATATACTTGTGATTTCCAAAACTTGGCTTAGACCCAGCACCACTGATAGAGAAGTAAACATCCCCAACTATGCCCTGTTCAGAGCTGATAGGCATACCAGAGGAAGAGGGGTAGCTATCTACATTAAAGACAAATTCTCTGCTTTCTGCTTATACTCGGCATCTGTCACCAGTGAATTCAAATGCCTAATTCTCAAAGTGGAAATTACACAGACTACTGCACCTTGTGTAGTAGGATGCTACAGACCACCGTCTGCGGGACTCCAGCTTGTGTCATATCTAAGTGACAAGCTGGGACAGGGGCTGCCTGAAACTATTATTTTAGGAGACCTCAACTTTGACTGGCTCTCCAACACAGCTGCTCCCATTGCATCCTTCTGTGATGAACATGGGCTGACGCAACTTATTACTGATCCAACACACCCAAACGTGAAGAACCCCAGTAAAAGTACACTTCTGGATGTACTAACAGTGAGCAAACCCCATCTCTTCTCCCACGCCAGTGTCTTTTTCTCTGACACTAGCGACCACTGCTTTATTGCAGGAGTAAGAGCCACCAACAACCCAGCACCTGTCAGTAAGTTCTCCATGAAGAGATCCAGGCACCATTTCAATGAACATGCCTACCTAAACGAGCTTAAGTACTCCCCTCAGTGGCAAGATTTCTATCTGGCCAAAATGATCACGTCAGCTTACAATATCTTCCACGACATTCTATCGAGGGCCCTTAATAAATATGCTCCCCTGATTAAAGTTCGAACTAGGACCAAAACCTTTTAAATGGTTCACCCCTCAGATCAAGTCCTTGCTTCTAAAAAGAGATAAGCTCTGGAAAAAAGTGTGCAGACTGAACACTGCAGAGGACTGGAACCAGTTCAGGAGACTATGAAAACTATGTACCAAAACAATCAGAGAATCGAAGGCCACCTTCTTTAAATCCGAACTTGACTCTGCCTCAAAGAACCCAATCAAGCTCTGGAACACAATCAACAATCTGCTAGGTCACCCCCAAGGAAATTCACTTCTGACCAAGATTACCTCTGGCAATTCGACTTTAACTGAAAAGATGGACATACTTGACGCATTCAGTAACCACTTTGCTACTGCAGGCATGGCATTTGATAACTTCCCTGGAAACATACTTCGCTACCAGACTGCCAGCCAACTGCCTGAAACTCTGATAGCTTTGCTGCCCTTCTCACTTCAACCTGCCTCACTAAAAGAGGTAAAGGACCTCTTGCTTCAGTTGGATACTAGAAAAAGTGCTGGGGCCGACACCCTTGACCCCTACTTCCTAAAAACTGCCTACCATGTACTAGCAATACCCGACACCCACCTCTTTAACTTATCCCTGTCTCAGGGCACCTTACCACCTATATGGAAGACAGCACATGTCATACCACTGTTCAAATCAGGTGACCCCAGCAATCTCAATAACTACAGGCCAATTTATCTCCTTCCGGTCCTGTCCAAGCTCCTAGAGAAAATTGTAAATGCACAGCTGAGGACTCACCTTGAGTCTAGGGAATTGTTAAACCCTATGCAGTCTGGATTCAGAGCTAAACATAGCACTGTCTCAGCCCTCACCAAAGTTACTAATGACTGGCAGTGCAACCTTGAGAACACGTTATTTGCACTGTCTTCCTTGATCTAAGCAAGGCCTTCGACACCATTGACCACAGTCTGCTCCTCTTCTCCCTTCATACCATAGGTGTTGATCCATCCTCCCTGCGTTGGTTTGCTGACTATCTTACAGGGTGCCTTCAACAAATTAAAGCCAAAGGAGGCCTGTCTCCCTTAAAAACTCTGCAAAGAGGGGTACCTCAAGATTCTATATTAGGGCCCTTACTCTTTGCAATCTATATCAATAACATCGACTACTGTATAAAAGAAGCCAACATCCATCTGTTTGCAGATGATACAGTTCGCTACGTGTGTCGCCCAACTCCTGAAGCTGCCTGCAATGATCTACAGTCAGAATTCAACCTTTTGCAAAGCCAACTCCTCCAAAAAAAGCTACTCCTTAACTCCAAAAAAACTAAAGCGATGATCCTCTCCCCTTTCATCCGTACAGCTAACCCTGTGTCCAGTGGGACAGTTCCACAAATTACCACAGTTCTAGGTGAAAAACTAGAATTTGTTACAAAATTCAAGTATCTGGGAGTTTGGATAGACCAAAGACTCTCCTTCATTGAACACATTAAGGACCTGCTAAAATGACTCTGGCAAAGGCTTGGCCTGTTTTTTAGAATCAACCAATTTCTCACCAAAGATGCCAAGAAACAACTGGTCCAATCCATTTACTTATCCTTGGTTGATTATGCTGATTTCCTCTACAGCCAATGCCCCAACTCTTAAATGGCTAAACTGGACACACCCACCCCTATGTGGAGATCTGCAATCAGCCGGGGGATTGGGTGTGTAGGGGGGCTTATCCCCATCATGAATAGGGCAGAGGGGGTGCAGTGAGTACAGGCAGCTGTGCAGTGGCTATGCACCCTAATTACATGGTGCATAACCTTTGTGAATAGAGCCCATTATGAACATGCTGTTTTTTTACCAGGTGGTAAGGCCAGTTCCCTGTTGGTGTATGCCATCTTTGTTGTTTTTGTTCAGCAGGGATGGGGCTATATATCAGTGTGTGGCCCTGCCCCTGCTGAACGTGTTGTGTTTCTGACTTTGTTGTCAATTGGCATGTGCCATCATTGCCCATTTATGTGGCTTTCTACATTTGAACTGGATACCAGGGTGCCCAATCCTCAGTGATGGCTAAGCATCCTTATTATTTTTATGTATACTGACACAAAGGTGTCCACCCCTGGTGCTGGTTCATCTCCACCCTTTTGTTTTGTTTTCAACCCCTCACCTCCAGCCACATTTATCTGCCAATGCCAGGTTTCCCAATGGCTGGAGTCAGGGTACTCCAATACTCCCCACCCTGTCAGCAATGTGGGACATTGGGTGCTAAATCCCCAGTGTTGGAGGTACAATATGTTAATGCCCCCAACTCCCCTACTTTCAACTTGCTGACATGAGGGTGCCCAATCCCCAGTGTTGGTGTACACAACCTCCCTCCTGACCTCGACCCAACAGTCTGGGACATTGGGTGTCCACCCCCAGTGCCCCCAAGTGTCATGCTGACACTGGGGTGCCCAATCCCCAGTGTTGGAGTGAGGTACCAAGGAAAAAGAAAAATGTCTGGTACCATCTTTTTTTTTTATTTATCCTGACATAATGAAAATGGTCTGTCATTTTCTCCTGCTGAGCCCATCCCCCAACCTGACCACCCCATTCAGCACCTACCATCCCATCCCCCCTTACCCTATATTTACCTAGACCAGGTCTAACACTGTAATCCTTTCTATACTAGAGACACATCTTCACTCTCAGTGCCAGACCAGGAATTGAGAAAAACAGGTAAGCCCCATATGATATATTCCAATGTGTTTTTGAACTTTTCTTCATAACATGGTCATTTTGTTATATTTTTTGCCCAAATTTTCAACACGCCCTTTTTAGGACCCCACCTAATGAACAATGACAGTGAAATTATGTAAATCCAGCCTGATAGGTGATTTCACCTAGCTACATGGAACCACCATTCAGGATGGATTTACATAATTTTACCACCATTGTTCAAGAGGTGGGGTCCCAAAAAGACCATGTTGAAATTGTGGGCAAACAATATTAACAAGCATTTGTCAATGCTGAACGTTCACTTGCAGGTATTTGCAGTGGTGTTTGGCATGTATGGTGCTTTACCCTAATGCCCTGTGAGATTGCTGGTATTTGCACAATAAATTGTCAGCATGACCTTGTTGTTACCCCCATTGTGCGCTACATAGGCGGAAACACGTTTTGGACAGGATGTGAAAAATGACAGCTGTACTGCTCATAAGGAAGTGTGGTAAAATGGCAATGTTGAAAATCTGGAGTGGAAATATTGAAAATCAGAAACCTACGAATGTGGAACTGTGCAACGCACGCTCGTAAAACAGTTATTTTTAGGATTTTTTTCACCAAATTTTCAACATTGTCATTTTAAAGCCTCTGCTAATGAACAGTGTCACTGTGATTTTCTTACTGTGTCCCATACATTGATTTCACACACCGACTGCGCCATTGTGCACTTCATGGGCGGAAAGACATTTTGGGCAGGATGTGAAAAATGACAGCTGTACTGCTCATAAGCAGGTGTGGTAAAATGGCAATGTTGAAAATCTGGAGTGAAAATATTGGAAATTGGCAAACTTACGAGCGTGTGTAGGAACTGCACAACGCACGCTCGTAAAACAGTTATTTGTAGGAATTTGTTTGTCAAATTTTCAACATAGCCATTTTAAGATCTCTGCTCAGGAACAGTGACACTGTGATTTTCTTAATGTGTCCCATACACTGAGTTCGCACACCGACTGTGCCATTGTGCGCCACATGGGCAGAAACACATTTTGGGCAGGATGTGAAAAATGACAGCTGTACTGCTCATGAGGAGGTGTGGTAAAATGGCAATGTTGAAAATCTGGAGTACAATATTGAAAATCTAGGCCGCATGAAAGCATGAGAACTCAAAAATAACGACGAAACAAAGTCATTTCTAGGAATTTTAACCAAATCTTCAACATAGCCATTTTAAGACCTCTGCTCATGAACAGTGTCACTGTGATTTTCTTAATGTGTTCCATACATTGATTTTGCACACCGACTGCGCCATTGTGTTCTAAATGGGCGGAAACACGTTTTGGGTGAGATGTTAAAAATGACAGCTGTACAACTCATAAGAAGGTGTGATAAAATGGGAATGTTGAAAATCTGGAGTGAAAATATTGAAAATTCACGAACTTACGAGCCTGCATATGAAACCGTGCAACGCACGCCAGAACAGTTTATTTTGGAGCATCACCAACATGGGTTTTAGACCTTCTCGATGACGATGTCACTGTCATGGCATTATCTCGAGGCCGAAGGGTGATTTTGTGCAGTGACTGCACAGTGCCTGTGAAATCACCTTGGGCCTGAATAATGCCATGACAGTGACATCATTCATGAGAGGGGTCCCAAAACCTATGTTGAAAATTTGGTGCAAAATCCAAAAAATGACTGAGATATGCACAGCTGAAACCCCTATGTAGCCCATTATACAGCCTACCGCATTTCCAGTTCGCGGTCGGCTTTAAGAGTGCAGATGTGTTCCCGGTCCACCAAAGATCATCGCCTGGAGTCCAGAGGTAAGTATGGGGTGAGGTGTGTTTGGGGAGGCTGGGTGCGCAGTGGGTGGGTGCAGGTTGTGGGAGGGGCTGGGAGATGCGCCACGGACCGCTTTTGTTTTACAGGTAAAAATAAAAAAAGATGATGGAAGTTTGCACACTGGGGTGGCCCCCAGTGAGGCAGAAGATGGCTGGGGCCGCAGGGAGCCAACGGGGATTGGGCCTCCATTGGCAAACTAACTGAATGTTTGCCACGCTGGGGTGGGCTCCCAGTGTGTGCAGCAGGATGGTTTGGGGGGCCGTGGAGCCGACGGGATTGGGTACCTGGGTCGGCAAATCATTTGCCACACTGGGGTGGGCTCCAGCGTGGCACCAAAGCTTGGGGGGGCATGATGCATGCTGGGGCAGCGTGTGACAGGAGGGGCAGCACTCAGTACGCATCGGTGCTTTCCTTTGAAGCAGAGGAACACCTCTGTCACACTGAGCTCCTGCACCCATTGGTGCAGGACCACCACGCCTGCTCAAGGGAGCAGTGCATTGGATGGGTGAGGCACACCTCCAAGTGTGCTACTCTCCCAAAACGTTCCTTGCGCATGCGCGCAAGCGAACGTAAAAATGACCAGGTTAAAAGCATATATTGAAATTTCTCTATGCTCACTCATAACATTAGTAATGTTTAATATTTTTACCCCAAATCTGCTACATAGCCATTTTTCACACCACCTCATGAATGTTACAGCTGTCATTTTTCATATCCTGACTGAAATGTGTTTTGACATCTGTGGCACAAAATGGCATTTTGGCTGTGATTTGAAAATTTTTGCCTACCTACCAGGTTCATGAGGTGAGGTCATAAGAATACTATGTTGAACATCTGGGGCCAAAATATAGAAATAAAACAGTTATGAAGGTATTGTATTGTTATTTTTCATGCACGCTCATAACTTTGGTAATTTTCAATATTAAAACACAAATTTTCAGCATAGCTATTTTGTCTCACTACCTCATGAACGGGACAACTGTTGTTTTTCAAATCCTGGCCAACATGTCATTTCACACTGCTTGTGCTAAGTTATGCTTTGTCCAGCATGTTACTAAATGACACCTGTCATGTTCAGAAGGTGGTGTAAAAAAGACTCTGTTGAAGTTTTGGGGTCAAAATATCACAAAATAAATTATGAAATAACATTGTTTGCAGGAATATCCCCAGTGGGGACCATGTTGCCTTCCTGTGCCAGTGACCTGAGTTCAGGTGTGAGCTCAGTGAACTGGTAAAATGGGACAAGGCTGGTGGGGAAGGTACTGCAATGTGCAGCACCAGCACCAGCCTGGGGAGGGACAAAGCAGTGCAGGTCTACTTGAAAACGCTTCTGCTGCCCTACTGCCCTAAGCGATCACTCCACTCAATGGACGAGGGGTTGCTAGAGGTTCCAAGGGTTTCTTTGAAATCTTTGAGGGCCCATGCTTTTATGCACGTGGCCCCAACCCTCTGGAATTCTCTACCTTGTCCGCTTTGGGACTGCACATCTGTGGAGAAATTTAAGTGTGCCTTAAAATCCCACCTGTGTTTAGCAGTGTTTTCTGATTGATGTTTTAATGATGATGTTTTAACATATTTTATGTATTAGTATCATGTATTTGTGCTCTATTTATTGTTTTAACAAGTATATTGTTAATGCGACTTGACTTTAGAACGGCCCAATATAAATAAAGTATTATTATTATTTTAGACATGCACAACACCTTCTGGTGGGCTGTGGAGCCTTCTCTCACAAGGTATTGTGTGTTGATGCCTGATGGGCCCATGCACTATGTCAGAACTGTTTCCAATATTGCATTTATTTAATATGGTGCAAGTCCCAAAGGGAACTCTGCAAGGGAGGATGCAATTCTGGTATCAGAAAGAGAAGAGAAATTAATTGCACAAAACTAGGCAGGGAAATAAAAAAAATAGGGTTTTGGGTCTCCATTGCATTGGTGAACCAGTGCTGGAGTATTCCTTGGGATTGTCAAACATAGTGCCCACCCTTGCCCTGAGCAAACAAGGTCACATCTGATCTCTTTTCTTCATGCAGAGCCCACAGGGCCCTGTATGAGACCCCACCACTGATTTGTCAATACTCAGGAGACCCAAAATCCTAATGTTTTTAATTTCCCTATTTTGTGCACATTGTATTTTTCAATCCTAACTTCTGTATTAATGTAGTTTTTTACAATTAATATATATATAATACAGGCACAGTAGCACCTGCATGTTAGAACTGAGTAAGCACTTTAATATTAAACCCCAGTTTCTGTGCCTTATCAACTCTGCCCCCATTCAACTGATTTATTTAAAATTTGACAGTCACTGAATGGGTGTCAGAACCTGTGGATTCTGATAATTTCTAGGCAATTGGTTCAGTGGAGCAAAGTTATACAGATGCAACAATACAACAAATGTTGAATTGGCCAAAATTAAGACCTTTATGTGCTCACCTATAACTAAAAATCTAGAAGGATTTCATATCTGAAACTTGCAGGTCTACTTTGTACCAAGGTATGTGCATCTTAAGTCCCTAACTTGACCTGTTTTTTTTTTTTTTAAAAAGGAAAAAACACATGTGCTCAGTTTAAAAACTGAAAACTTTGAGGATAACTGATTTTTTATAACCACATTTCTAAATTTTCTTGTTTGGGGAAAATTCATGCATGTCTGTGAGGGTGTGGCTGACCTGATGCTATATACAGTGTCTGTATGCTTTCAACAGTGTTCATTCAGCAGAAGCGGGGCTACATATCAGTGTGCAGCCTCCCCCAGTGATTGACTGCGCATGCATTTGTTGAAATATGGTCTTTTGCGGCTATTTGCCATGTCGGCAACCACATTTCTTTGCACCGGACACCAGGTTACCCAATCCCCAGTGTCAGCTAAATGGTAAAACTTTCTGATTTTGACACTGTGTTGTCAACCCCCAGTACCAATAAAGTCCCTCCCATCCTTTATTGTTTAATTAACCCCTACCCTCCACACCAAGATCCCAACACCAGGGTGCATAATCCCCAGTGCCAGCTCAGACCACCCCTTCCCTCAACCCAGCTGTATGTGACACCAAGGTGCCCATTCCCAGTGTAAAAAAACATCAAGCCAACACTGGGGTGCCCAATCCCCAGTGCCAGTATGTGCAAAATAAAAACAGT
Source organism: Neoceratodus forsteri (assembly GCA_016271365.2). Taxonomy (NCBI): domain Eukaryota; kingdom Metazoa; phylum Chordata; order Ceratodontiformes; family Ceratodontidae; genus Neoceratodus; species Neoceratodus forsteri. Next base: position 1,283,725,483 of record CM057459.1, on the reverse strand, counting down.
CCCTCATCATTTTCATGCTTTTAAAACCTGCAACAGCATAAAAATCCATCAGTGTGTATGTTGTGCCAGTCACCACCTCCATCCCCTCCCCAACCCACCCACACTGACCCTCCCATTCAGCAGCCATCACTCTCACTCCCCTACCCCTCACTCACCTAAAAATGGTCCACCACCATAGATCCAGTCTCTAGAAATATGTCCTCCTCCTGAGACCACAACTGTGAACTGAGGAGTGCAATTAATGCATTTCCAGTGCATTTTTGATCTTTTACTCATGACTTAAGCATTTTTTTATATTTTTGTCTAAAATATTCGACACAGCCTTTCTGGGACCCCACATGATTAACAAAGTAGGGGACATTTTTTTAATGCACCCTGAAGTTGATTTCAAAGTTGCACTGCAAAATCAACATTCTGGCAGGATTTGAAAATGTTCACCTATTGAAGTCGTGAGGTGAGGTCCTAAGAAGACTATGTTGAAAATGTGGGGTCAAAACATTAAAAAACAACAAAGTTATGAGGTGCATTGACATTTTACAAAGCCAGCTAATGAATTTTGTAATTTTGAATATTTTGACCCCAAATTTTCAACATAGCCATTTTTCACCCCTGTCATGAATGTGGCAACAGTTGTGTTTCAAAGCCTGCCAAAAACCTGTTTTCACACTTGCGGTGCGAAATGACATTTGGGTCAGTATATTTCCTGTCATGTTCAGAAGAGGGTGGGTCATAAAAAGACAACTTTGGAAATTTGTGGTCAAAATATGAAAAAAAAGAAAAAGTTATGATGAAACATTGTGAACAGGGCCAGCCACTGGCCTAGCAGGTAGTGGTCTGTGTTCCCATGCCAGTGACTCAGGTTCTGGGATGAGTTCAGGGAGCCAGCTGCACAAGGATGGGAGCCACACTGTTATGTATCACTGCTCCTATCTGGGGTAGGGCTTATGCAGTGTTCTGTCATACAGATGACACCATGTGGCAGGCTGGGGATCCTTCCCTCACAAGGAGATGACTTCATGTCAAGGCCTGACACTGACACTTTCTGCACTGGAAGAAGATGAGTTAACATGGAAAAATGGGCCTTGAAATATTTCCACTAATCTGTTTATTCTGGCCCCAAAGGGACCTGCACAAATGAGGATGTGATTCCACAGTCACATAAAGAAGAGAAATTCAGTGCAAAAAGCTATGTTAATGTGGACATTAGGGTTGAAAAATGCAAAGCGCTCAAAGTAAATCAATGAGACAACATTAGGGTTTTGGGTCTCTAAAGTTATGGTGAACCACGCATGGGGTGTTCCTTGGGGTTATCAACACTAATGCCCACCCTTCCTTTAGCAAACAAGGCCAGACATATAAGAAAGTTATGGCTGATTCTGTTGGCAACATGTGGCAAGTCATACTTCTCTACCCCTGAAGAGTATATCACTATGAAGTACCTGCTCAGAGCTGTACCTTATGCTTTGGTCAGGATGCTACTGGCTGGGGGGTGGGCATTAGGATTGACAACCCCAAGAAACACTCCACCAATAATTTTCCAAGACTCTAGAGGCCCAAAATAATAGTGTTTCAAAATGTTCATGTTTTGTCCACTTTCCGTTCTTCAACCCTAATGTCTGCATTAAAGTAGTAGTTTTTTTTTTTTTGCAATGAATAGATATATTCTTTGCAAAAAAAACAGCATTAATGCACTAGCTAGGGTATAATTTAGGGAAATATGGCATTACAGTTTCCAACCCTAACTCCCCACCCCCAGTTCCCAAGCAGCAGAAGGAAAAAAATTAGGGTTTGGGGCCTCTGACATCTTGGCAAATCAGTTGTGGGGTTTTGGCAAATATTTAGTAGGGCCCTGTATGAAGACAGAAGATCAGGTCTGACCTTGTTTGTTCAGGGGAGAGGGTAAGCATTAGAGCTGCAACCTCAAGAAAGACCCCACCTCGGATTTGCCATGACTCTGAAGACCCAAACCCTAATGTTTTTTTCTTTGTGCTGCTTGGGAGTTGGCAGTGGGGAGTTAGGGTTGGAAACTCTAATGCCACATTTCCCTACTTTGGTTGAGTTAAGCTGAACCCTAACTGGTGCATTAACACAGTTTTTTTTGTAAAGAATTTCCTTTCTTTTTTGAGATAGTGGAGTTGTATCCTCATTCATGCAAGACCCTTTGGGAACTGCATTGACAGAAGCAGACATGCAGGGCACTCTGGTCCCTGCACCAAGGGAAGACTCCATCTGCCTATGGAAGTGCAGCAACAGATGTCAAGAATTCATGGGACTGTCTGGTGGACTACATAAGAGCAGGGCCCTCTAGGCTCTGTGCTTCTGTGTAGTCACAGATACAGATGCACAGGGCGAAGAGTCCATGTCTCAGCCAATGTGCAGCACCTTCTGCCACCCATAGCTGCAGAGGTGCAGAACCCTATGCCAAGAGAAGTGTTGTCTTCACTACACGGTACCTGGCCTGGTATGGGCAACCCTGCACCTTTCCTTCTCTGGCTGGAGAGTGGTAAGCATAACAGCACAATCCCCAGCCTCTCCCCATCCAGTTGGCTCACTGAGCCTACCCTCCAAACTCAACTCACTGGCACAGGATGAGAAAACACTACTCACTGGAGTAAAGGCTGGCACTACGCAGATTTCCACAGGACCCAGTACAGCCCATAAAGGAGCCCCATAAGCAGTAGGAAGGGAAGGAGAAATTGTTTAACCTAGAAAGGCACACTAAGCCAAAGCTTGTTTCCAGGTGTGACCTGGTAGCACAAGAACATTAAGTGACTTGCTCAGGGTCACACAGTATGCAAGTGGGGGCCATGGGATTCAAACAGAGGTCTCCAGATTTGCAGCTCAGAGCTTTTGGAAGACAGAAATCTTGCTTGTAGATCGGAAAGCAGCTAACTGAAAAAGCTACTATTTTTCTTACTAATTTAACACTTGTATCGCAGCAGGAGTCAGTGCCTGTTGAGATTAAGCAAACAGATACTTTATTAGAAGTAGAGGGGGTCTCATTTAAGGTTAGAAAAAGGAAAGAAAGAAAGTCAGTGCGTGTTTCTGTGTTGGGAAGGGTTCTGTATCAACTTACTTTGCTAAATCAGTAGGAGGGGAGAGAGAGGTTAATGGGGTGTGGTTGGGCAGTATAAAAGCAGATGACTCAAATTACAACTTCTTACTGCAAGCTTTTGGAAGACAGAAATCTTGCTTGTAGAGCAGAAAGCAGCTAACTAAAAAAGCTACTGTTTTTCTTACTAATTGCCCTCCATTCCACCCTTCCACCCTCCCACCCTAAGCCAGTTCTACTTTTATAGCCACTGGATTTGACTGACAATAGGAACTTCCTGTTTGGCAGTAAGAAGGGAAGGATCATAGAGAAACATTAGTTTTGTCAACCCTAAAGGAAAAAAGTAGCTCCCCCCCAGCTGCTGGAGGTCTGACTCTGAGCAAGGAAGAAGGAGTCTACTGAAGAATACAGGAAGTTGCTGTCCCAGAACAGGAAGGGTGAGAGTTGTAAGGAGAGGAGAGAGTAAGTATACAGAGAAACAGGAGAGGGGACACAAAATAAGACATGATGGGAGTGGTGCAGTGCAATGGCTGTGGGGCAGCAGTGTTCCAGGAGACATTCTGGAGGCTGCAGTGCTGCCCTATTTTCAGGCACCTCTCTGGTCTGAGGGAGAAGGTTGCCCATCTCCAGGCTGACCTGGCCAGGATTTGAGAAACCTCCTCCCACACCCAGGGACCACCAAGGCCACTGCCGCTACCTCAGAGGTTACCAAGAAAGAGGAGTGACTGGACCAAGGTGGGTTCAGGGAGGGAGAGGGTGGTGTAACAGAGGTGCATCCCTTCAGTTGTACTGCTCCACAATTCATACGCTGTTCTGGTGGCTAGTGGTTCCTCTATGGAGTCACCTGCAGTGGAGACCAAGCAGGATGCTGGGAAGCTTCACAAAGGAGACTCACAGGAGGGTGGCATGGGACCCCATAGGGGAAGGAAATGACTCCTGGTGGGGGACTCAATCATTAGTGGGTAGAAATGGGGGAGGGAGGAAGGAGAGAGGGAGGTAAGGTGTCTGCCTGGGGCCACGGCTTGGAGAGAGATAGGAAGTGAATCCTCAGGATCATTGTAGCAGCTGCACGAGGGAGGGAGCTGGATGTTATTGTCCATCTAGGGACAAATGGTCTAGCTAGGAATGGGATCAGAGCAGTGCAAGATGAGTATGTAAAGTAGCGCATACGGTGACCTTCTTGGAGGTGCTGCCTGTCTATGGCAAGGGTGATGCTAGGGTACTCCTCACCATGGAATTCAATGAATGGTTGAAAAACTGATGTGGTGCTCAGGGTTTTGGCTTCATTGGGAACTGGGGAGCCACCTGGAGGGATACAGGCCTATACTAGGGCTGTGCAATGACCTTTTTTGAATATTAGGCTGAATATTCGGAATTCCAAGCCCATGCATCTGAATACTCAGCCGAATATTCGGTATTTGGGCACTTTTGCCACTTTTCCATAAAAATAACATCGTCCTCACACCCTGCTCCCTTACCCAGATCTGGCAAGATAAGAAATACCCCCTTCCCTCCACCCTCAGATAGCACCCTAAACCCTTCTCCCACCCAACCAAGTCATAATAAAAAAAAGAAAAGATTCAAAATCCAATGGGCAACCGGCACAACCCCACTCACCTCCATGGCCAGCTGCCTGCCAAGTTTTAATACTGTCCCCCCCACATACACATACACACACACACCCCATCCCCACCCCAGTAGCCAGTAGTGGCATGCACCCCACAGCTTGCAGCTAAATCAAGTTAAAAAAAAAGGCAGCCAGCACACCCCTCTCTCCTCCTCAGCCAGCTGCCTTCTTGTGAATGAAATCATTCACTTATTTGCGCTTATATAGTAGAACAGCTGATCATGTGATGATCAACTCATTCTACTATATAAGCACAAACAAGAATGATTTCATTCACAAGAAGGCTGCCGGACGAGGAGGAAGGCGGGCTGCACCGGCTGCCTTTTTTTTTCTTCGCTTTAACTGCAGGGTGCAGGGTACATGCTGCTACTGGCTACTGGGGTGGGGATGTGTGTGTGTGTGTGTGTGTGTGTGTGCATGTGTGTGTGTGTGGAGGCACAGTATTAAAACTTGACGGCCGGCCGTGGAGGTGGGTGGGGTTAAGTCGGTCAGCCATTAGATTTTAAATCTTTTCTTTTTTATTATGACTTGGTTGGGGAAGGGGTTTGGGGTGCTATCTGAGGGTGGGGAAAGGGGTTCTTTCTTATCTTGCCAGATCTAGCTGGGGAGGAGGGTGGGGGTGATTTTAGCTTTTTTGGAAGTGGTTCCCGAATACCAGATGAATAGTGTACTATTCGTTATTCAGAATCTGAATAACGTATAGCTCATTATTCATAGTATTTCGGAAATAATATTTGTTATTCACACAGCCCTAGCCTATACTGCTGTGATGGTCTGCATCTGTCCGGGGATCCAGGACCCTAGGTGATAGGTTTAAATGCTTCATTGGCAAGCATTTAAACTAGCCAAGGGAGGAGGCACTGAAAAGGAGCAGGGAAATCCCAGCTTCCCCCCACAAAACACGGTAATTAGTGAGTTAAACACCAAGGCAGAGAAGTAATTAGAGAGCAGGACAGAGGTAAATGCATAAAAAGGCAAAGGCAGTAAGGACAGGGATGGGGCAGAAAAGGGTAAGGCCATCAAAAAATGGAGGGTGATGATTACCAATGCCCGTATTCTGTGTAACAAGATCCCTGAACTAGTGGCCTTGATGGAAGAGGGTTGCCTGGATATTGTGTCAGTCACTGAAACATGGTACAAAGAGAACCATGACTGGGTTGTCAACATACCAGGATACACAATCTACAGAAGGGATAGCGAGGGTAAAAGAGGATGAAGAGTAGCTCTCTACGTAAGGGAAGGGATCAAAGCAACAGAACTAAAGAATAAACAGGGAACAGATGAGGCACTCTTGGTCACCCTGGAGACAGAAAATGGCATCACAATCTGCATGGGGGTTGTATACTGACCCCCATCTCAGGGGGAGGGAATGGACAAGGAAATGATAGAATGCATCCTTAGAATGGCAGAAAAGGGGAGATATTGTTGATGGGGAGCCTGAATATGCCAGATGTTAACTAGAGCAACTTTGCTGCAGGCATATCCAAGAGCAGGTCATTCTTGATGCCCTACAAGGGGCATGCCTCAGACAGCTAGCACTGGAACCTACTCAGGAGGGAACAATCTTAGACCTGGTAGTCTCAAACAAGGACAGAGAAAGAATCTCAGATTTAGAACTGGGTAGCCATCTGGGAACAAGCAACCACCAAACAGTGTGGTTCATGATAAAAACAGTCATAGAGTCAAGCCATACAAAAGCAAGAGTATTGGACTTTAGGAAGGCTGACTTTGGGAAAATGGGAGAGTGCCTCAGAAAAGCACTAGCAAACAGGCAAGAAGGAGGGGTGAAAGAACAATGGGGAGTAATCAAAACTGCCATCAGAGAGGCAACAAGCCTTTGCATGAAGCAAATCAACAAAAACAATGAAGGAAAAAATGCTATGGTTCTCAAAAGGGGTGGCAGGGAAGGTTAAGAAGAAAAGGATAGCATTCAGGAAATATAAGGAAACACAGAAGGAGCAGGACAGAGAACTTTATCAGTTAAAGCAGAAAGAGGCAGGGAAGGCAGTAAAAATAGCGAAGGCCCAAACCAAGGAAAGGATAGCCAACTATGTTAAGAAGTGGGATAAGATCTTTTATAGGTACATTAGGGAGTGAAGAAAGACCAAGGGAAGGATACTGAATCTTAATAAAGGGGAGGGAATGTGGGCTGAGGGTGGAAGTGAAAAAACAGGGATACTGAATGAATATTTCTGCTCAATATTCACAAAGGAAGAGGAGGGAGAGGTACCTAAACCAAACAAGAGAAATGTTCTGGAGATGGGGGTCGATACCAGTCCATTTACAGAAGAAAGGATTCTGAAAGAACTAGTAAAATTGAAGGTGGAAAAAGCAATGGGGCCTGATAGGATTCACCCAAGAATTCTAAAAGAACTAAGGGTAGAACTAGTGACACCACTGACTACTCTCTTTAACAAATCATGGGAGGATGGGGTGGTACCTGAGGACTGGAGAAGAGCAGATGTGAGTCCTCTTCACAAAAGTGGGAGCAGGGAAGAGGCAGGAAACTACAAACCAGTTAGTTTGAGCTCAGTGGTAGGGAAAATAATGGAATCACTTCTGAAGGAATGAGTTGTTGAGTACCTAGAGGCCAGTGTGGCACAGGACCCAAGGCAGCATGGCTTCACAGTGGGAAGGTCATGTCAAAATAATCTAATAGATTTCTTTGACTGGGTGACCAAAGTAGTAGACCAGGGAGGGGCTGTGAACATGGCCTACCTAGATTTAAGCAAGGCATTTGATACAGTCCCACACAAAAGATTAATAAACAAGTTAGCCAGCCTTGGAGTGGGTCCCAAGGTGGTAGCCTGGATAAAAAAATTGGCTGGACAACAGGACACAAAGGGTAGTAGTAAACAGAGTCCACAGTGAAGAAAGGAGGGTTACTAGCAGGGTACCACAGGGTTCAGTACTTGGACTGGTCCTTTTTAATATCTTTATAAGTGACATTTCAGAGGAACTGGAAGGAAAAGTATGTCTCTTTGCAGACAACACAAAGATCTGCAACAGGGTTGATACACAAGATGGAGTGGAAAGGATGAGAAGGGACTTGGTAAGGTTGGAGAAATGGTCCAATGTATGGCAATTTAGATTCAATGCAAAGAAGTGCAAGATAATGCACCTGGGAAACAAAAAACCCAGGGGAGGAGTACACAATGTGGGGGTGAGATACTGATAACAATAAAAATGGAAAGGGACCTGGGGGTAATTATATCAGATGACCTAAAGGTGGGCAAGCAATGTGAGCAGGCAGTAAGAAAGGCTGGGGGGATACTGGGATGCATAGGGAGAGGCATCAACAGTACAAAACAGGAAGTTGTTATCCCAGTGTACAGACAGTTGATGAGACCCCACCTGGAGTACTGTGTGCAGTTCTAGAGACCCCATCTCTGCAAAGACATAGACAGAGTGGAGGCTGTCCAGAGGAAGGCAACCAAAATAGTGTTTGGTCTGCACTAGAAGACATACAAAGAGAGACTAAAGGAGCTTCTGGGTACATTTTTGGCTATATCAGTTGGCATTGCGGCAAGCAGGGCGAGCCTGGGTAGGGCAAGTGCATGGTGTCACATGTGAAGATGCACATAACGACATGCACATCAGCATGTGTTTGCTGTATTCAGCATTGAGAAGGTCAGATAAAAGGTATCCCCCGAGAATGTTCAAGTATCTATGAGATAGGGTACTACATTGAACAACTATCCTCGTTTAATTCAGTTTACATTCAGATTGCACAATGGAGTCTGTTATTACAAAGATAGATGGGAGATAGGGCATTTTACATGTTTTATGTAATTTGTACAGCTTTGAACAAAGTGTTCTAATCAGCTCAGCATATACATGCAATAAATGTATTAAGAACAGGGATTTGGAACATGAAATAAAGTTATTCGATAACAGACTACAGGCACTGGAACTAAGTCAGAGGGAAACCTCAAAAAGACTTCAAATGACTACCAGTTCAGATCATAATCATGAGACAGGAGGGAACTCCTCAAATATAAATGTTGATAGTTGTATGGCGCATAGAAAAAGACCAAGAAGAGAAGTAGAAACACTAGACAAAGAAGAGAAGTGGTTCAATACACAAAACAGTAAACCTGCTAAGAAAGGTAGAAAAGCTGGTTGTTTTTCAATACCAACATATAATAGTTTCGATCCACTCTTAAGCATAAATGAGGAATCAAATGTTGAGGATGAAGATACTGCAGTCTGTGATTCATTAGCAATGTCTCATCAATCACTACAACCTGAAATTAATGTGGGTTCTCCTTCCTTTAATAATATCATACATCAGAGACAAGTCGATCTACTTAGTACCTCCATTGCCTGTGACTTACATGATGAACACCATAATACTGAGGTTGGAAGAGCAAAGAACAGCTCAAACCAGATATTTGTATTAGGAGACTCAATGATATCTCATTTGGACAGGCAGGTCTGTGATATAAATAAAGCAACCCACACATTATCCTGTTTTCATGGAGCCAAGATACAGGACATAACCAGAATGATCAGACCAATTTTGAAAAACAGTGGTCCGGACCCCCTGGTTATTGTACACGTTGGGGTAAATAATATTAGAAATCAGAGTTTACAATAGATAAAGGAAGCATATGTTGGACTTATAAATGCATTATCAGAGACAGGAGCAAACATAATATTATCGGAAATATTACCTGTACCAAGAGCAAATGATTTTATGGAAGGTAAAATTAAACAGGTGAATGATTGGCTTAGGGGCTGGTGTCTGAAACAAGACCTTAAATGCTTAATGCACTGGGAATTATTTCATGGAAAAGGGGAATTCTTTTCTAAAGATGGTCCGCATCTAAACAAGAAGGGCTCTAATGTGTTGGGTAAAAACAATTATGCGCACATAGATGCAAATTTAAACTAATAGAGAGAGGAGAGCCCAGATTTGTACACTTTAGTCCAGATCTTACTATACCGCAAATGTCCTTACCTAATGTCCATAAGAATCAGAATCCTAATGTACATTGCTCTAAGCTTAAATTTTTATTATTAAATGCTAGAAGTTTACTCAGTAAGATAAATAAGCTACAACTGGTATTAATCAATAGTGATATAGATGTCTGTGGGGTCACAGAAACTTGGTTTACAGATAATCAATGGGGTCAAGATATACAAAGATATACAGTATTTAAAAAAATCATATATTTTCTAGAGGAGGTGGGGTAGCCGTATACATAAAGAACAGTATAGATTGTCTAGAGGTGAAGAGCGATATGCCAGACCCTGATGGCATCGAGATAATATGGATAAAATTGAAATACGAACATGTTCCCACTACCTTAGGACTTTGCTATCGACCACCTTCATTAAATACTCATAATTATTCCTTACTTATGGACTATTTAATAAATATTCGGAAAACAGTATACTTATGGGGGACTCTAATTATCCAGGGATCAACTGGAACAGTTTAGTAGCGACTAACCATCAAGAAACTAGATTCTTAGAAATAATACTATAGTTAGGACTTGATCAGTTGGTAAATCAGCCAACTAGACATGACAACACTCTAGACCTAATATTAACAAATATTTGTGATCAGGTAGAACCTCCCATTTTATTAGAACCCTTAGGTGATAGTGACCACTCTATGATACTCTGGACACTTAAGTACTTTAAAGTGCAAAATAAAGGTATAACAAAGATGCAGAACTTTGAAAGGGCAAATTATGAGGCAATAAAGAACTATTTAATAGAGTGGAATTGGGATCAGGAATTATGTGATCTTGAATTAGAACAAATATGGGAAAAAATAAAAGATAAACTTGAGTATTGTATTAACAAATGGGTTCCTGAATGAATAAAGTATAAAAAACAAAGGAGGCTCCTCCTTTGGTATACTACAGAGATCAGAAAACTTGTGTGGGCAAAAAAAAATGCCTATAATGAATATAGGAAGCAAAGTTCAGACCTTAATTGGCACAGGTTTAAACAGAAAATTAAAAAAGTAAAGTTTGCCATAAGAAAAGCTAAGAAACAGCTAGAATACAAATTAGCAACAGTTAAAAAGGATAGCAATACACAGTTTTTTAATTATATTTGCTCCCTCAAAAGCAATGCTCCCAAGGTGGGTGCCCTAAAGATAAATAATAACTTGGTATCAGAGGAACAAACTATGGTTAATGAATTTAATCAGTATTTCACTAGCATATTTAAAATTAAAGAAAAGGTGGATTATCCTGATTATGAATCCCTCGATATCTGTGAAGAATTTACTCTTGCTGAAATTTTTCAGCTTTAAAATCTTTTAAACCCACATCCTCAGCAGGACTGGACAACAATCCTTTCAGTTTCTTAAAAGAAATTTCTTATGAGCTTGACAGTGCTCTTACTTCCTTGTTTAATAAATCTCTAGCAAAGGGGGTAGCACTACAAGTATGGAAGGAAGCATTAGTGATCCCCATCCATAAGGGAGGTGAAAAACAAAATATTAAGAACTACAGACCAATCAGCTTGACCTCCTGTATAGGCAAAGTAATGGAGAAACTTCTTTTGCATAAAATAAATGCCCATATAACTAGTAATGGTTTGCTTGACATAACTCAGTATGGGTTTACATCTGGTTCATCATGAGAAAGCAACTTAATAAACTTCTTTGAACCCATTAGTGAAGCCTTGGATGCTGGTTTACTGGTGGATGTAATCTTTCTGGACTATGAAAAGGCCTTCGACTCTGTGTCACACAAAATCTTAATTGAATGCCTAATTGATATAAAGCTTCATAGTAACATCATTAAGTGGCTCACGTCTTGGTTGGAAGCTAGGAAGCAACAAATTACTGTTAGGGGATATAGTCATCTTGGAGCAAAGTCACCAGTGGAGTCCCACAGGGTTCGGTACTGGCTCTGATCTTATTTAATATTCTTATTTCCTCTATGAAAACCACTCAGGGAGTATGGCTAAATAAACAGGCCGATGATGCCAAAATGGGGTGCATTGAGAATAATATCAGGTCAGCAGAAATTATGCAAGATAATCTAAATACTTTGTATATCTGGGCAAATCAAAGTAAATTAACTTTTAACATCTCTAAATGTAAACGTATGCATTTAGGTAAAAGAAACCAGCACGGTGATTATCATATTAATAACATCCTATTAAGCACAGTTAAACTCTGAGAAAGATTTGGGAATACATATTACTAACAACTTAAAGTTTTCTGAACACGTAAATAAAACTGTTACAAAATGTCATAGATTGATAAATTGTGTTCTAAAAAATATTACAAGCACAGAACCTGAAGTATTAATACCTATATATTGTAGTATAATAAGATCACACCTAGATTATTGCTCATCCTTCTGTACTCCAACATTATTCAAATATAAGGTATTGGTGGAGAAAATCCAAAGAAGGTTTACCAGCTATATCGGTCATCTGAAATCACATACATATGACATTAGAATGAAAGCCTTGGGTCTTTATTCCCTCGAGTATCGGACATTAAGAGGAGATTTATGTCTGATCTATAAGGCAACATGGGATGAGGCATTGTTCAAAACCTTATGCATGAACTGGTTTGTTTCTAGAAATAACAGTAGGTCACATAATTTAAAGTTAAGAGCAGGTATTAATAGGACTATTAGAAGAAATCAATTCTTCACACAAAGAGTAGTTCCAGCTTGAATCTCTTTACCCATGACTGTGGTACAGAGTATTAACTTAATTAAGTTCAAAATGAACCTAGACTTGTATATGGGTGATTCCAAATATAACTTCCGCCCAGGCTAAGGGTGGCAGATTCTTCATGGGCTTGTCCCTCGAACTCGTACAAACCTACGAACCTATGAACATTTATAAACATAACATCACTTCCATCCTACAATACAATAATACACATTTTAAGTCTTGTTACATTTAACATACAAATCAACATCAACATTCAGTAGTAAATATAGATTTCTTCAACTACGGAACTACTGAGCCTTTTCCTCAGATGTGGATCTGCACTTGTGCATTTTCCATGGCTGTGAAATTCCATAACTTGCATTTGTTTGCAATTTTCCATAACTGTAGAACTTTTCTTTGTGAAAATGCCACAACTGAATTTCCACAGTGCTGCAAGCAATTTTTCTGCAACTGCAGAATTTTTGGCTAGCTTTGAGAATCCAGCCCTTGGTCTTTAATATTATTTTTTGCAGCTGCATGAAAAATGCTGCAGATTTTCAGCACTTGCAAAATTTCACAACTCACCTGTTTTGTGCTTTTCTGCAACTGCAGAACTTTTCTTTGTGAATATGCCACAACTCAATTTCATCAGTGTTGCAAGCCATTTTCCACAAAGATGGAATTTTTGGCTCTTTTTGAGAACCCATCCCCTTGCTTGTAACCTGGGCATGCAGCTGGAACAATGAATGGATTGTCACAATCTGATTTAAGAGTATGTGGGTACTCAAAATGGCTCAAAAACCTTACTATCTCTGAACAAAACTGGATAACCAGGGACCCTAAAAACTGAATTATTAAGTAAAAATATCTAGCAGGTGGCAACTGGCCTCACACCCTCATATTCCCAGATATACTGGTTTTCTTTTCAATCACTCTTGCACCTTGCTGTTTGGTATTTTATATCCTGGTGCACCTATTGCATTGTTTACTCCCCCGCACACATCAGGAAACCAACTTTTAATGAAACATGATTTTTAGCAGGACAATATGAAACCTGGACCAATGCAACAGACTTGTTTTCTGTATATAATCAAACTTTAGACTAAGGGCCAGATATTCAAAACTTTTCCCCGGGCTAAATTAGCACTTCCCAGTGGGAAAACTTAGCCCAGAGCACAAAGCAAGCCATATTCAAAAGGAATAGCCGAGGGAAAAACAGCCTCTGAATATAGCATGGGAATGAGGCCTGGCAAACTGGGCTAGGAGTGCAGGGCAAACTTAGCCCTGGAATAAGACACCTCTGAATATGGCAACCAGGAAGTGCAAACCACAACAGCAACACAGTGCACAGCGATGTGAAGGTAGGTAGAGTTGAACTATGTGGCCAATGTGTGTGCCAGCAAATGCGTGGACCCCAGTACAGCTGCAGGCAGCAGCATATATGAAAGTACAGTGTGCAAAACTGTAAAATATTCCCCAAACTGTTTGCGCAGCGCTAACACGTTTGCACTGGTTTAGCACAGGGCTAAACCGTTAGCCCGGTGCAAACATGTTTGCCCGGCGCTAAACTTTGCCATACTCAAAAGTGACATGCAAATGAGCCTACATAGGTAGTCTGTGGGCAAATATCCAGATTAGCACCTCATTATACAATGATTTGCTTGCAGTTTGCACCGGGCTAACTGTTTAGTCCTGCGCTAAACCCGTGCAAAGGTGTTAGTGCTGCGCAAACAGCTTGGGGAATATTATACAGTTTTGAACACTACTTCCACATGGACTGCTGCCTGCAGCTGTACTGGGACAATACAGCATAGGCACAGATGGTGGTGGTGCTACATGCAACTGTCACACTGTAGGTCATGCTACAGTGCACAGCAGACACTACAGTAGCAAGGGGACCAGTAGTGTGTGGACACAGCAATGCATATGGTGTGTAGGGCAGTGATGATGACTGCACTATACACAGTGAGAGGCCCAACCTGCAGGTGTTTACTGACAGTAGACATTACTGTTATACTATTGTGTGACCCAGAGATGCTGCACCTCTGGCATGGGATGCTCACAATGACATATACATGTCTGGCTTTGTGTGCTGTGGCAGTTGTACAACTGTGCAGTATGTGACTGGGGGGCATATATCATCTAAAAGGCACTGAACAAGCTAAGGGAATTAGAGGTTAAATTTTCTTCGACTTCCTCTATAAAGGATCTTAAGGATCTTTTGTTAACTAGGAATGAATACTTGGACCTCTTGAAAGAAAAAATGGAATACTGCTTGATAAAAACCCAGGCCAAGTATCTGGATCTTGGTGAAAAATCTGGCAAACTTCTGGCTCTGCGTCTGCGTACATTGGAGAGCTCAAGGATCATCCCCTCTTTGTCTTCCCCATCTGGTTGGGTTGTTTCCTCTCCCAGAGATATTGCGCATGTTTTCAAGGAGTATTATTCGGATCTTTATAGCCAGTCCTCACTATCTTATCCCATTTCGGATGTTAAGGAGTATTTGAAGGAAATAGATATCCCCTGTCTATCAGAAGCCCAACAAGCTAGTCTGCTAGTCCCTATCTCAGCTAAGGAAATAAGGAGTACTATCGCTTCCTTGGTTCCGGATAAGGCACTGGGTCCGGACGGTTTCCCTGCAAACTTTTATAAGGTCTTTGCTAATGATCTGGTACCTATTCTCCTCAAACTATATAATTATCTTTCGGTTTCTCCTGAGATTGACCCTGCTCTGTTTGAGGCTACTATAGTTTTAATCCCCAAAGCTGATAAAACTCTTACTGATCCGGCTAATTACCGACCCATTTCTCTCCAAAACTATGACATGAAAATTCTTGCTAAAATATTTGTGGAAAGAATCAAGAGGGTCTGGTCGGGGCTGCTGAGTCCTGAGCAGGTTGGTTTTGTACCGGGGAGGTCGGCAGCAGATCATTTGAGGATGTTGTCGCACATTTCTCAATATGCTCAAGCAGCTTTATATCCGGTTGCTCTGGTCTCTCTTGATGCTGAAAAAGCCTTTGACCGGGTTGATTGGTCCTTCCTTTGGTCAGTAATGGAGAGAATGGGCTTTCCGTCTTCTTTTCTGAATATTATTCAGATGTTCTACAGTTGCCCTTCTGCTAGGATTTACTGCAATGGGGTCTTATCTTCTTCTTTTCGTTTATTTGCTGGTACCAGGCAGGGATGCCCTCTTTCTCCTTTATTATTTAACTTATTTCTGGAGCCATTGCTGATTAAACTTAAGGCGTCCCCCCAGGTGAGAGGTGTCAAGCTACAGAAACAGGAACTGGTTCTCTCTGCATATGCAGATGATGTTTAGTTGCACGTAACGGATCCGGCAGCATCTTTAAAGGCCGCTATTGATATTATTACGCAGTTCGGCATTTTCTCTCGTTATAAGTTGAATATTTCTAAATGTGAGATTTTCCTCTAAACAAGTATACTAATAAACAGGACTTCCTTTCTTTTGGAATGAGGTGAACCTCCAGATCAATCAAGTATCTGGGGATCCACTTTTCTACTGATCTTTCCCTCTTGAAAAAGCTGAATCTGGACAGAGTTAGAGACCTGATTAGTCAGGTTTTGCAGCGTTGGTCAACCCTCCCTATTTCGCTTTGGGGCCGAATCAATATTATTAAAATGAATGTTCTTCCCCGGATTTTCTATCCATTGAATCTGACTAATCTCTGGATCCCTCTTTCCTATTTTCAGCAGCTTCATCGGCTGTTCTCTAGTTTTATCTGGCGGGGGAAGGGGGTACAGCGTTCCTATACCAAGCTATCGCTCCCCAAGGAAAAGGGTGGTCTACGGTTGCCTAATCTCCTGTTGTACTATTGGGCGACTCACCTTTCCAAGTTAGGGAGATGGTTTTCCACGGGTTCGGAGATCTCTTGTCCAATTTGGCTTCAGCTTGAACGGGCCTTTCTTTCTGAACTTAGACTGGATATGTCTGCTTTATTTTATGTGCTCCCGGAGGCTCTCTCACAGCTGGTGTCGGATAACACAGTGATGGGTGCTATTAGGTCATGGGCACAATGTCTTAAGTTCTTTCGGATCTCTAGTGGGTTGGACTTGGGACAGCCGGTGGTCCTCAATCCTAGCATTAGGGTAGGGAACTCTTGGATCACGCCGAATTGACTCCCACAACTTAAGGATGCCAGAGCTGAACATTTGTTCAATCAAGAATCGCTTCTTTCTTCAGGTGATATTCTAGAGAAATTTGACATACCAAGTAAAGGGATTTTCAAGGTCTATCAGCTTAGGCACTTAATTGGTAGTAAATTCGGCACTACTTTCAGGGAATCGGTTGTTCACCCCTTTCTCTTTAATATTATTAGTCTTGCCTCTCAGTCTCACTCTATCTCGTTGATCTATTCTTATCTTCTGAATTTCAGCTCTCAGGAGGGCGTTGAGGGCTCTTCGGTCTGGACACATCTTTTCCCTGACACTCCTCCGGCTTGGAATCGTATATGGAGGGATTTGCATAGATATCATACCCAGGATAGGTTGTGGTTAACACAATATTATATTGTGAATAATCTTTACTATACTCCCGTCAAACTCTTTCAGCGTAAGATGATCTCCTGTCCGGATTGTTTTAGGTGCTCACAAGCTGAGGGTAATTTAATTCATATTTTTTGGGATTGCCCTAAAGTTGCCCCATTGTGGTCCTTGATCCGGGAGAACCTTGATCCCCTTCTGGGTCTGAATAGGTTTTTTTGTCTGGAGGTTTGTGTTTTGGGCGATTTTCCTGTGTAGATAGTGTTGGCGCCCGATATCATATGGCCTTGGTGTCCATGAGTTAAGAAGCTGGTCTAAGACATTGGATGGACCAGTTGGTCTTATCCTTTGCCGACTGGTTGAAGGAGGTAGTGTTGTATCTTCAATCAGAGAGGCTGATAGCCAGTTTTAAAGATCGTATGGACTTGTTTCGCAAGAGATGGGATAAGCTCCAGGCCTTATGTTTGCTTTAACACTGTGGCTCGGTGACCCGATCCTTCTTGCCCTTTTGTACTATACGTCTATTTTTAGACCCTTGATTTCCTTTGTTATCATGTGATTTAAGATGTTAAAGTTATGACATTTTATTATAAGTATACAGTGATATCCAGATCTAATGGTTTCTTCTGTCCCTTGTTGGTGCACCCAGCTGGGAGGGAGGGTGGTTTGAGGGGACTTTATGTTTTGATGGGTATGTGTTTTATTCGTTTTTGGGTGATTGGACGGGGGGGTGGTTTTGGGGGGGATATGGGATTTCTTTGGGGGGAGGAGGGGATGGATTTGGGTATTTTGGTTGTACTATATATATACTATTTCTTTGCCTACATTTATGGATTGTTCTGTTCCTGTTTTGTGTTTTGGTGTTTTTGTGTTTTTCATTTGTCTTTTTGGAAACCAATAAACTTAAATTTCAAAAAAAAAAAATCCAAAAGGCACACTGGTGTTGGGGTATTCCCAATACTGGCCCATGTGCACTGCATGATGTGTTCCAGCCTTGTGGCCACACCTGGTCTGTGGCACAGCCTGGCCACCCATACACTCTCCCCTCAATATCCTCCATGCCCCCAGTGCTGCATGTGTGTGCTGGCATCTGTAGATGTCCACAGAAGTGTAGCCCACAGGTGTGTGCTGTATGCCCACACTGCCATGCTGTCCACTAGCAGTAGGGTCACCACCTACTGCCTGGCATGGCTGGGACTGGTGGCAGATGATAGAAGCATTGTGATACCATCAGTTAGCAGCATGCTTCCTCTATGTTTAGCTCTATGTGTCATATTTATTTGTTAGGGTCCGCAAAACCCACGCAAACACCGCGCAAAGCCATAGTGTCACACAAAGCTGATTGCCCAGGGTTAAGACAAGCTTTTCCTAGGCAGTAATGTGCACCGTGCTAAGTGTCGTGCTAAGTCATGCAAAATCACTTTGCATGGCACTAGTCATTGAATATAGCATTGCGACTGTACTCATGTCAGTTTGCCCCTTGCATACATTATGATTTTGCCCAGCACTAATGCAGTTTGCCACACTATTTGGCCTTTTGAATATAGCAGACCCGCACTAATCTCACGCTAAACCTGTGAAAATGGTTTTTGCCAGGCGCAAAGTTTTGAATATCTGTCCCTAACGGTTGTATTATTTTAGTTGTTTCTGTCGTTTCTAGACAGTGGGCTGGATTCTCAAAGAGAGCCCAAAATTCCATAGTTGCAGAAAAATGGCTTATAGCACTGCTGAAATTTAGTTGCAGCATATTCACAGAGAAAATTTCTGCAGTTGCAGAAAATAGCAAAACAGGCATGTTGCAAAATTCTGCAAGTGCTGAAAATACAATTTTTTTTCTGCAGCTGCAGAAAATTCATAAGTGTGGATCTGTAGCTGAAAAAAAGTCTCAGCAGGCACAACAGGTGATCCATATTAACTGGAGCAGCAGTCTTTGACAGTCTTGCCATAGATGCAGCAGAAAGTACTCACAGAGACCACGAGACCCTTAACTGTGGCCACTGCAGCACCATTGATACCAGCAAGACTATGCACCACCGTGGCTGTCTGCAACTGATGGTTGTGTCTCTTTCTGGAGTGTTTATGTTGCCTGCTTCAGTAGCACTCACTGCAGCCTGTTACCAGCTCTTCCTCCACTTCCTGTAGGGCTCCATTATGGGCTGCACTGGATCTAGTGGTTGTGGTATGTTGCCTTCAATGAAAATGTGTGCTATTTTTGTTGTAACAACTGACACTACTATACATCCACTGGTTTGCTGTTGCTTGGTGCCTGAACTTCCACTATAATTGTATCCCAATTGTTGGTACGCTACATTTTGCTCAGGGAGAGTTACGCCTCATTCCCTGTGGTGCAGCATGTGTGCAGCATTTTTTCTGTGAATGTGAAAAAACACTGGCTGAGAATAACCTTTAAGGGGGTATGCCATACTTTTCAATTACTTTTTTTTTCCTCAGGAACTTCCACAGCCACATGTTTTTCTACAGTCCCCAGTGTATTTTTTCCACAGCTGCAGAAGTTTTGTGCATACCACTCAGTGCAATTTCCCCTTTTTTTTGGTGACTGCAGAACTTTTGGGGACTTGCAGATGATTTTGCACCTTCAGAGTGTTTTGAGAATCCAGCCCCGTATCTGCCCAACCTGTAGCAACTCTAATAGAATTTGTCTTCTGAATGCATATAGAATAGTTTACACTGATAATGTTGCCATCCAGTCAACCAAAGAGTCAGGAGTGAACTACAGTACTTGAAGATCCTACAAAACCCCTCCTCCCATGCTCATTGATCTGATTTGTTTGTACATTTTTACATGTCGCATTACTATTTTGTGTTTTTAATTATTTTGCAACTAATAATTCTATTTCTGAAGATGTGTTCATTTGTTTGTACAGCACACAGAGCCTCTGGGAATGGGTGTTTTTAAGTAAATCTTGCCTTGCCTTGTACTCACATCTGTGGGGGAGGGGTGGTTGAGGGGGAGGGTGTCTCTAACTGTGTCTATGCTTGCAATTTCCTAATTTAAAGGAAGCTATTCTGGTTTTACCTATATCTCCTTGCAGTGAAAAGAATACTGTCATGCTGCACACACACACACACACACACACACACACACACATGTTTGAATCCCTGTATCACCACCTTGAGCAAGTCACTTGATTTCTGTGTGTTAATAGTTTCTCTGTCTCTCTGACCCTTTTCTGTAATCCCCCTTAACTGAACCTCTCTCAACTTCATTTAAGATATTATGTGCTGCTTATTGAATGTGGGAGATACCCGGACCTGACATCATATTAGCAAGGAAAACTAACAGCACTGAACCACTACACTGGGAGCTTGTTATGCTGTTTTGCGCCTCTACCCTTCTTTAGTTATCCTTAGTTGTTCTGCTGTTTTTTTTTTCCCTTTGGATATGTTCTGGATTGATTATCTATTGTACAGTAAGCCTGCAGGTAGAAACACAGTCTAATGACATCACTGTCTCTGGAATTCTGTTACAGGTGTCCACTAATCGTTATGTGAAACACACATCTGGGGTGGGTGATAGGATGGGGGGAAGGACAACTAGTCACTAGGGACTTTTTTTACATGCCGGGTGGGTGATTAGGTTGGGGGAGGGACCGCTAGCCACCAGGGAATTTCTTTACAGATTGAGTGGATGATCAGGTGGGGGGGCAGGACCACTAGATACCAGAGAATTTTTGTTTCATATTGGGCAGGTGATTGGGTGGGGGGAGGGATCACTAGACACCAGGGAATTATAATAGTGGACGTACAGTAAATCCTTTTTAAAACTCGTATCAGGTCCTTTATGTTTTTGTAAAATTCTTTTCTCTTCATTTCCCTAAAACCAATTACTGTATATATCAATTGCCTGGTTTTATTTCAAAAAGCCTGTCAGAAATGTTCAGTCATGTTCATTTGATGGCAGAGACTATGGCCACTTGGTCATCCAGTATAGCCAGGCCCATTGATCCCGCTATCAAAGTTTGAGAAAATATTATAGGAGGTTTCAGAAGTTAAAAGCTCAATATCTGCACAGAAAAATGAAATGGGAGCCTTAACTCTGATGGTGTTTCACACAGAAAATACACACTGTATGGACACTAAACTTCATGCCCTTAAGAACTACATAGCACTGTTGTGGCATAAGAGTGATGACCTGTAGTGTCAAAGTTTCAGGAGAAACATCCATATTGTTGGAGTGCTGGTGGGGCAGAAGGGAAGAGTGTTAGTCACTTTGTTCAGCATTTGCTTACAGACCTTTAACATCTCAAAAACCTGCCCCTTGAAATACAGCAGGCACACCACACCCTGGCACTAAGACTGTGGACCACAGAGAAGCCCAGCTCTATTCTTACCCTGTTTCTAAGTTTTATGAGAGAGAAGGTCCCTTAATTTGGTATGAGCATAATGTGGATTTACTAAACTTAATCTGTCAAACTTAATAAAAAAAGGGCTGTGTTTACTGAGGTGTGATGCTCTGGGGTGGGTAATTTGGTGGAGGGAGGGACAACTAGCCACCAGGATTAATTTTTTTGTACAAGTGGGTTGGATGATCAGGTGGGGGAAGGGACCATTAGCCACCAGGGAAATCTTTTAGAGGTTGGTCGGCTGATCAGGTGGGGGGAGGGACTGCTAGACATCAGAAAACACTTAACTTCTTTGTGTTAAATTATGATGCTTATTGTTTGTTAAGCTTTCACTTGGTGAAGGGACATCATGCCACCTTACATTTGGAGTTGACCTGTTCACCAGACAATAATGTCCACAGGGCAGAAATAGCTTTTTAAAAAATGACAAATACTGAACTGTCAAACATTACTGTCATATTGCAGCTGCTTAAAGTTGGGACTGGCATGGATAATAAATCAAAATATGAAAAGCTGTGTAAAGTAGAAATGAAACATCATTAGGTAGGAGGCATTTCTCTTTGGTCATCACTAAAATCAACTGTCTGGGTGATTTCTGTTGTGCAGCAGTACTATTGGTTCTAATATTTTTGTAGTTCTTTGCTACTTAGAAGAAAAATAAATTCAAAGTTAACACCTGTAGAAAGCTATTTTCCCCAAGTGAAATGTTTCCTAATATTAAGGGATAGACACACAATACTGTTGTTGGTTGTGAACACTGTTGTCTGAAGGTCAAAAGTTTGTATCCTGACTACTGAAAGCCAATTTGCCATAGCTTCAGAGGTAACACATTAAAAATATTGCAATGTAACAGGACTGTGATGAGCTATTGTGAGACTGCAGGTTCAATTTTGACCCATATATTAATTCACTTATCTTTACAATTACAGTAGATTTAAAGTAGTACAGTAGTAGCAGTAGTAGTAGTAAACACTTTATTTTTATACAGGAAAACAAATCTTTAAGCTGGTTGGCCTAGTTTACAAGATTGTCCTGTTTTTTACAAGTTGCCTAAATATTTAAAAACATTAAGTACAAAACACAAAACAGGTACTAACATTAACAATAAATATGTAAATCACTCATCACAATTCAATAACATTCTCCAGGCTTCTAGTTGATCATCCAAAGCATTTACAAGAAACATAACTTGGTTTAGTTAATTCCTGCATAAACTGGCTATACGGTGGAAATGTGCGAGCTAGGTAGGGTAGGATGTTCCAATATTTAGCTGCTTGGTTACGTAATATCTTTTTCCATGTTTGTTTTTAGAAGCCACAATAGTGATCTTGTTTTGGTAGCTTGATATCTTTAATCTTAAGTCAAGTTGATAGCACCCTCCAAAGAAATTGTTATTTATATAGTGCTCAGGACTACCTATATGATATTATAGATCAGTTTTTTCCATTTCATGGCACATCTTTTATCAATAGGTAACCATTTCAAAGAGGTCAACAAACTACAGTGATGTGTTCTCGGACTGCACCGCAAGACATACCTTGCGATCCTGTAGTACACCCTATTTAAGTTATTTAATAATATCTTATTTGTGGTATGATATAAATGGTCCCCATAGGTCAATACCAGAAAAATCAATTGTTCAGCAACTCTTTTTCTACTATTTTCTGTTAAGCACTTAGTTGTTCTTCTATAGGCTCCCACCCTTTTATTTAACCTTTCCATCAACACTCCTATATGTTTCACAAAAGTCATATTTTGATCAAAAATGATACGCAAATAGGTGTATTCAGTCACTTGTTCTAAAAATACATCATTTTTCACTTTTATTTGTAACTGTTTGTTACCCTTTGAGTTAGACCCGAAGTATAACAATTTTGTTTTCTTAGTGTTCATCACTAGGCCCAACCTGGTGAACCACCCCCTCATACTGTCAAAATCCAACTGTATTTTGAATTCAAGTTCACTATTATTTCTACATGTTGCTATTAAAGTGGTGTCATCTGCATACAACCAACTGTATGTACATAGGTATGAAGTATCATTTTAATAGGGCTTCAACTTATTGTCTACGCTTACCAAAATGAACTCCTACACCTTTTCTTTATATAGACATGACTGCAGGTACATTTTGTGTGTGTGTGTCGTGTGTGTGTGTGTGTGTGTGTGTGTGTGTGTGTGTGTGTGTACATTACACACATATGCTGTATAAGTGCCTCTCTAAGTCGGTAATCAAAATGACATTGCAAATCACACATGATGCACTTAGAAAATAGCATGTATGAAAATAAAAATCCTAAGGCTGTGCTTTGAAGCATATTTGATTCCACCAGTGTTTATTAGCACTTCTAGAATAGAGGTGGTAGTTCACACCCGTGCCTGTCAATATTTGTAAAAGATTTGTTTGGCTAAATGCAGGTGTCACTCCTTTGTTTTCTGTATTACTATTATTATATATCACCATACTTTATTTTATAGATGTACCCCATATGCTGAGCATGAGCAACAGAAGCAATGACAGCACAGAAAGGCACATTGAAACTCACATTCATCATTTGTGTGCTAGTGTACCTGTAGACACTGAGCAGATGGAGCAGTTTGCAGAAAATATAGAACTCAGTACATGTTCCTTTACAAGATGGCATATAGTAAAGCTCTTTGTAAAGGGGTTTATGTTTTAGTCTTTAAATGTTACCCAAACCCCACAAAAAATCAAATGTAACAAAGATATAAATGTTAAAAAAAAAGAGTCAGAAGCATTTTAGGAACTTACTAATGGACATTCTCCAGTTGATATGTGCTTTAGCTGAAGGTTGTGTTGTATCATAAAGGGAGGACATAGATTGCCAGACGGACTTAGAGAATGATGCACTGTACCCATATGCCAAGGGAAATAACTGAGATTACAGGAACACTCTGAAGACAGAGTAGTCAATGCTACAATGTTACAAAATAATGTTATCAAAAAGTTATATAATGTTGTTTTTAATTGCCCAAGCAGGGATATGAAACTGTAGTTTTTTTTGTTTGTTTTTGTTTTTCAAGTATGTCCCTAAACAGTGTTCATCAGCTTGTTACACATTCTGTACTGGGCACAAAGAAGTTAGGAATGAGGAAAACTTTTCTGTAGTCATTTCTGACAATTTCCATATACTGCAATGAAATGCCACTTCCTGGTCGTGTTCCTGAAACCACATTTGCAATGCTACTTTGCAGTACAAAGTATTAAGAGGGACTGATGGATCATTTTCATTGATGTACAGTATGTTCCCCAGCTGCAGACAAACATACTGTCTGATCGGAATGTATCAGATGAATGAATGGCATTTTTTTTCTATCATAAAACCTCAGTGGCAGCCAATTCCCATACATAGTTCAGATGTTAGCACAGAATCAGCATTTCCCTTGTGATTGCTTAAACATTTTAAAACATTTTAATATAAGTTATATAAGTTGACCATATTAACATAGCTACAAAAATTCTTGAGTAAAAAAACACTTTACATGCTACGTAGATAAATAAACTACTACTAGAAACATATACTTTCCCTTGAGATATTGATGCATTGTTCTTTTTAGGGTTTATGATATGATGAATCAGATTTAGGAAAGCCTGGTCTCCTATTTTGTCTCCACATGTAGTCTTCCCCTCTGTGGAGCAGCTGTTGAAATGCAGCATGTTCACTGCATCATATTAATGTTTGGGGAGAGAGAGAGAGAGAAGGAGAAAGAGCATAAATAAATGAATAATACAGTGTAATTCT
This sequence comes from Neoceratodus forsteri, assembly GCA_016271365.2. NCBI lineage: Eukaryota > Metazoa > Chordata > Ceratodontiformes > Ceratodontidae > Neoceratodus > Neoceratodus forsteri. The sequence continues at coordinate 1,283,700,538 of CM057459.1, read as the reverse complement.
CCAAGTGTCCCCAGACACTCTGAAACTGAGGTTTACTGAGTCTTTTCTGGTAAATACTGAATACAGTATGTCTCTGAAAATAAATGGATCACTATTATTAAAGTCAGTTTGGATCCATTACAAAGGGTTTTGTAAAGGCACTGAAATGTGTGGATAAATGCTCTACTTCTGTGAAAGGATTTTTTTCGAGCAAGATGTGCATTGTGGGTAATTCATCTTTTTGCATTACTGTATGGAGGGATTATTTTATTTTTTAATTTTTTGAGGGGGTGAAGTTGCTCTGAGTCCCAATGTGCAGGGGCATGGATAATTTCCCAAAGTATCCCTTACTGTAGGAAGGTAGCATGGGGATTCCCCTGTGCTATTGTTATTACATTCATGGGGTTCTCTTTTATGATGAGAATGTGTTTATCAATAGATAAACTCTTCTTAAAGTGAGTCATACAGAGGAAATTAACCAGGGGCTATAACTAGGTTTCAAAGAAACAGCACAGAAATTGCAGCCATCTGTTAATAACACAATTGGGTATAACTATTGATTCATTTTTTAAAGTTGACTTATACTGTACATCTGTAACTGTAAAAGTTAATTTGCAAAGATACAGTAAATTGCTAGTAATAATAGCAAACTGGATTTTTACATCTACAAGCAACAGGCACTAGTGTGCTTTAATCATTGTTTTCTTATTATACAATATTATTATTTCTATTATTGATTATAATTTTCTTAACATCTAAAACATTTTTTTACAAATCTTAGAATCACCCAGGTGGTTGCTTTGTAGCCTAGAAAAATTCAATACTGATTTTAGTTATGATGGCTCTAAATGAAGCTTTATTCTTCCCAAAAAGTCTATGAGATGTAGTCTGTAGTTATCAACAACAAAACTAGGCATAAACCTATTTTTTTTTCCATTTCATTTATTTCCTACAGTAAGATCCCTTGTGTTAACATTTTGTTAATAAGCTCTTGAAACTTCCATGTTAATGAAACTTAAACATATTGATACACTACTGTGCAGGTTTACCATCAGACATTTGTTCCAGCAGCCTCCCTTGTGTTGATACAAAAAAAACACCATTTACCAATTTTAAATAAATAAATACATACACACATACGCTAATACATTTATGAATGATAATAAGAAAGGAATGTGTAAGTTGATCACCCCAAAGTGTGTGCTTTTGCAGTTTTTACTTCTGTCTTTCATCCTCATTTTAAAATATTAAGCAAAAACTATTCATTTTTTTACACATGCTTAACGTTGTAAACATAACATGTATTTTTATGGACAAATAACTGTGTATTTGTCAGTTTGGTATAAAGGTGTCTGTTTTGGATTGGGTGCAGCCTGACCACATCATTATGCATACATCATAGATACTAGTAACAGTATCCATACACATTTATGGTCTTTGTGAGGCATGAGGGGTGGGGTTCTGATGGGGGTTGGGGGGGAGTGGGCAATGCATCACCAGGTCAGTATGTCTACACATAAGGCCATATGTACTGTATAGATATAGATAGATATATATACAGTATATACATGCACAGTATACTATGTGTTATAAAGATGTGTTATAAAGATGATATCATGTAACTGAACCATAAATATTAATGTTCATGATAATATCCTACAGGTATTCATGTGAACTTATAATATACATTATTTGATTGCATTTTATTCTTTGAAAATTCAGAAACATTTATAAAGAAAAAAGGAAACGAATGAACCCAGCAGAAACTGTTCAGGGATTTGAGTTTGTTTGTTTGAAAACGTGTACAGGACTTGTGCATCCTTTCTCTAACCCCTTTATTAAGCTTTATTTTAGGATTTGAAAAGATCCAAAAGGGCCCGGGGCTTGGGCTGAGCTGCAGTGGCTCCACTATGTCAGTAGACTTAAGGGATGACTCTCAGCTGGTTCTTGGGCTCTGGCCTTTGTAGTGTCTGTTCTGCCTGGTGGCAGACTTGCTAAGAGCCCTTACTGGAAATCAAACCACAGATGCCAAGTCTCCAAGACACTAGCAGCTAAGGGGAAATGTCCATTAGTCCAGTTAGACGTTGCTTTTGATTTTCACAGTAACACAGAAGCATAGACTAGATTTATATGCCTATCCCACCCATGTTGAAATTCTGTTTCTCTCTTGGCATACCAAATGGCAAAAAGACCAAAACTACTGTAGGTTTGGGGGTCAAACTCTAGGATATCTAAGTTAAATAATGATTTCTAACTACAGTGTATGAGCTACAGTGGAATCAATTGGAATAGGTCACTTCATTTAGTTACTTGAGTGACCTGCTACACCCACATTTGACATAGTATGATCATTTCAAAAAGGGCAGGACTTGTATATCCATTCTCTAACCCCTTTATTAAACTTTATTTTATGACATGCCTGTCTTCCAGGAATATAGACAACTATATAGACAACTCCAGAATGCTTGTAAAAAAGCAATACATTCTGCAAAGAGTGACTTTTTTTAAGTCTGCTCTGTTAACATCTGCAAGAGACCCTAGGAGTTTTTGAAGAAACATTAAAAATATAGTTAGTGGCTCATCTAAAGGTTATATTACTGATATGCTCAATGGTGATATATATTACAATAATGCCTTAACAGTTGCTAATGCATTTAACTCACAGTTGTTTGACCTGTCTGTTTATACCTCCCTATTTACCTCCTCCCCCCAACCCATGGGCAGGATCCACTTGACTGCTCCCAACATGGATTTGCCTCTCACCCTCCTCTGTACTTCAAGACTGTAGGCTGGATTATCAAAACACTCTGAAGGTTCAAAACCATCTGCTAGTCCCCAAAAGTTCAGCAGTTGTGGAAAAAAGGTGAAATTGCACTGAGTTATATACACAAAACTTCCACAGCTGTGAACAAATACACTGAGGACTGTGGAAAAAAGTGCAGCTGTGGAAAAAATACATTGTGGACTGTGGAAAAAAGTGCAGCTGCAGAAGTTCCTGAGGGGGAAAAAAAGCCTTTGAAAAGTATGGCACATCTCCTTAAAGGCCATTCTCAGCCAGTGTTTTTCCCAGTTGTGGAAAAATGTTGCACATATGCTGCACCACAAAGAGTGAGGCATAACTCTCCCTGAGCAAAATGCAGTGTACCAACAATTGATATACAATTTTAGTGGAGGTTCAGGCACCAAGCAACAGCACACCAGTGGGTGTATAGTAGTGTCAGTTGTTACAACAAAAATAGCACACATTTTCATTAAAAAGCAACAGACCACAACCACTAGACTCAGTGTGGCCCATAAAGGAGCCCCACAGATAGTAGAGGCAGAGCTGCAGTGAGTGCTACTGACGAAGGCAGCATAAACTCTCCAGGGAGAGACACAATCATCAGTTACAGACAGCCACTGTGGTGCATGGTCCTGCTGGTACCAATGGTGCTGCAGTGCTCCCAGTTGAGGGATTGGCTGCTGGTCTCCCTGTATTTTCTGCTGCATCTATGGAAAGACTGTCAAAGTCTGCTGCTATATTTAATATGGATCACCTCTTGTGCCTGCTGAGCTTTTTCCACAGCTGTGGATCTGTACTTGCAGATTTTCAGCAGCTGCAGAAAAATGTTTCAGATTTTTAGCACTTGTAGATAGAGATGTAGTGAAATTAAATTCCACTGGCAAAGTGAACATGAAGTGGTCACTTTGTGTTGTCACTCCACTACATGGAGTGTCCAAAGCAAAAGGCTCACTTTACCTTGTAATTATTACCTTGCGTTGTCATGCCACCTTAACTCAAAATAAGGCAGAGTGACAACAATATTGGCAGCCCCTCACACACACAGTCACCAGAATTAATGTGCATCCCCAAAACGCTAATGTCTTGTGTCCAGAAAACTCCCCAGTGCTGACGAAGTGAAATGATAGCTCAACAAGAAATGCAAAATCTCCCAGAATTAATGATGCATTCACTCATGTGTGCTGTGGTCACACCCAGTCACCAGAATTAATGTGCATCCCCAAAATGCTACTGTCTTGTGTCTAGAAAATTCCCCAGTGCTGATGAAGTAAAATGATAGCACAACAAGGAATGCAAGTTCTCCCAGGAATTAATGGTGCACTCAGTCATGCATGCAGTGGTCACACAGAGTTATCAGAATTAATGTGCATCTTCAAAATGCTACTGTCTTGTGTCCAGAAAATTCCCCAGTGCTGACAAAGTGAAATGATAACACAACAAGAAATGCAAAGTCTCCCAGACTTAATGGTGCACTCAGGCATGTGTGCAGTGGTCACACCCAGTCACCAGAATTAATGTGCATCCCCAAAATGCTACTATCTTGTGTCCAGAAAATTCCCCAGTGCTGATGAAGTGAAATGAGGGCGTAACAAGAAATGCAGTCTCCCAGAATTAATGGTGTACTGCAAAGTGCAAATGCACAGGAAAATTAAGATTGCACTGTGCACTCAAGAGATGCAGATGTAAAGGCACAAAAAAGCCTAACCAGTGCTCACAATCACAAATCCAAATCTGGAAAAGAATACCTTTTGCCATTTGAGGGGGTAGTGTACGGCAGTAACAGTCCACTACCATTAAAGATACCACAAAGCAGTATAGCAAATTCATGTAGGTGTGGAGGATAGCAGGTTCACACTGCTGCAGCTACTCTGTGGCACAATAAAAGGTGTCTGATTTAATGACACGCATTGCACACACACACACACACACACACACACACACTACAAGTAATGCATAGGAAATTGAAAACCTTTAGTAATATAACCAAATATTTTAAACAAACTGAAATTATACACTGCTGCACCACAACAATCAGCAAAAGATGTCAAGAATTACTGAAAATATTACTGTGTACATTATACAAGAAAAATATAACCAAAACAGAAAGATTGTCTTTTTCTCCCAGTTAATCTACCTACACCCCAGACACCCCTTCCCTGAAGCACACTTCACAGTACACAGGCTGACTGTTCTAAATTAAATATGAGCACAGGAGGGTTTCCTACAATCGATGTACTAAATTTTGAGCAAAACATATGGCTCAAAAAGGCTTTTTTTAACAGCTTTTAGAGGATTTGAATCGCAGAGCTCTGAGAGGAAACTGTCTTCATCTTCCACTACACACACACTACACAGAACTGAGGCTGTGCAGAACAATCTAAAGCTGATGTGACCTTCACAATCCCATGAAGCACTGCAAAATTCACCTTGGAGCTCAATTACAAGGTGAAGTGATACGAAGTACATTGATTTCAATGTACTTTGCCTTAAAATTGGTGGAGCAGTGATTTGGGGAAGGCGTAATAGCGCTAAGTCATTGGTTTCAATGGAGTTCACGTTCCTCATTATAATGGGAAGTGCTCCGCTTCACATTGCGGGCACTTCGCTGATTCCGCGTTACTCCACGAATCACTCCACGGAGCGAATTTTAGACACTTTGCCCACCACTTCTTGTGGAATTTAGTAACTTGCATGTTTTGCAATTTTCTGCAACTGCAGAAATTTTCTTTGTCAATATGCCACAACTAAATTTCTGCAGTGCTACAAGCCAGCTTTCCTCAACTATGGAATTTTTGGCTCTCTTTGAGAATCCATCCCTGTATCCGTAAGGGAGATACAGAAACTCCTTGCAAGCCTTCCCCCCCATGCCAGTGTTGGGCATGACAATATGGAGCCTAAACCTATCTACCTTGGCACCACTTTCCTTGCCGTACCTACTACACATATATTTAATACATCCCTTATTCATGGACCAATTCCTGAACTATGGAAGGTTGCTAGGATTGTACCAATATTTAAACAAGGTGATCCAAAAAGGCCCGAGAACTACTGACCAATAGTTATCCTATCAGCTATTAGAATAATTGGTAGCGTTCTAGCTGTTAGACTATATTCACAGTCATGAACTTCTATACCCTGCATAACATGGCTTTCTTTAGGGGTTTTTTACCTCCTCTGCCCTTGCCAAGGTCACAGTGAAGCCCAACAGGAAGAAGCACAGTGTCATAGGTTTTCTGTATGACAAAAGGGATTAACTCCTATTGAAATTGCATTGTTTGCTGCAGTAACTCTACTGCAGAATTCTGCAGAGTTGGGCTTCATCCTGGTGGGCTTCATTGTACATGAGAGGTTAGGGTAGCCATGGATAAAGGCAAACTGACTGGAGCAATCTTTGTAGATCTCTCCAAGGCCTTTGATTTGGTTGACCATACCTTTCTGTGCTCTAAACTCCAGTGTTTTGGCTCATCAGCTCCTACCCTTGCATGATTTACAAACTACTTACAAGGGAGACGGCAACATGTTAAGTTCAATAGGATTTTTTATGAGCCCACTTCTGTCAAATACTGGGGTTCCACAGGGATCCATACCAGGTCCCATTCTTTTCTCCTTGTTTGTTAATGGATGTAACCCTGGTGTCAGCCCATGGTTGTGTAACTTTATATGTGGATGACCTAGTGCTCCTAATTAATTCTCATGACATTAGTGTCATTAACTTTCACCTAAAGGCTGACATTGATAACATACAATCTTGGCTACTGGCCAACAAGTTAACCCTAAACCTAAAAAAAAAACACAGGCAAAACCTCAAAAAATAAAACCACAGGCTAAAATCAAAGTGTGTCCTGTGCCCCTAAAAATTACTGGTGCTGATGGGTCCCTTGTGAGGGTCTCTGACTCCTTTAAATACTTGGGAGTCACCCTCAAATCTCAGGTTGACTTCTCTTTGCATACTCTTTGCATATTCAAAATATGAGCAAGGCTGCTAATAGTAAGCTGGGCTTGGCTTAAGGAGCAAAAAGCAGTCTTACATTAGCAGCACATCTTGCCCTGGCTAAAGGTATTCTCCTCCCTACATTCTTGTATGAGCTCATAGACTTCACCCATGCCATCAAATCCAGTCTGTCAAAATGGGATGTTGCCTATAATAACATACAGTATGTTGTTTTGCCCTTTCTACCCCCCCGACACACTCATCATTGTGAGCTATATAACAAACTTGAATGTCTCTCTCCAGGAAATCATCTGACTTTTGTGTTGAGCTGTTTCACTGACAAAGTAGTTAGAACAGCCACTCCTCAGTTCTTGTGGAGCTTTTTAAGCCTACAGGCTCTGCATACCCGCTAAGGTCAAATGGCTTGTCAGTGTTGCATGTTCCAGAAACCTGTACATTGATAGGTGATTGGGCATCTGCTGTCACTGTACATAGGCTATGGAACTCCCTTACTGTACTGTTTGCTGTGCCATCTCCCATACCAGTTTCAGAAACTCCCTCTGGGATCATTTGAGTCTCACCTCAGCCTTCCACTGTACCTAACAATTAGTGCCCGCTTTTACAAGTGTTGCACTTTATCATTCTATCTGGTCTCTATCGAGAGCCCAGCTAGATCATAGCTTTAATTTGACTGTTAAGCTGTTTTCTTTGTCATGCGATGTTAAGATTACCTCTCCATTAAACCCTGCATTGTCTGTATATTCTTTTGAAATCATGTTAACCTTGCTCTGTCTGTATATTCTTTGTACTCTCCTGGGTCGCATCAGAAAATAGGCATATGTTTGACTAGTGTGCTTACCTGGTCAACAAAAGCTAAATAAATAAATAGATGTAAATTATATTTGTAAAACAATTCATCAACACTTTTGGGACTTTGTATAAACTGAATAATTTTTTATCTTATGATACTAGACTTGCAATTGCAGTGCACTTTATTGCCGCATCCTGAGAATTGTTCTCAAATATGTTATAATGCTCCCACATCTAACTTAAGTATGCTAAGTATGCATATAATAACATTTGTCCATTCATGTTACTTTCTTGGTAATTTTCTTATTTTTATTATTTTGGATAAAGTGCAAATGCTATTATTTTGAGTGGAGGGATGCTGTTTCAGGTACAGAGCATGACTGACAACTGCCCTCTGCCTAGAAATCAATATGTGAACACTTTTTGTATTGAAAGTTTAACTTTCTCTTCTATTGTATTCTAATTGGAAGTTTTAAGTAATTTCTTTTCAGATGCTGATTTGCTGTGAGATACCATAATCAACTGTCCACGGGAGTTAATTGAGGAGCATAAGCTGTGTTTTTTTTTTGTACAGTGCAATATGCTGAGAAAGTTGGCTAACTTGGATGTGGACCTTTTCTAATTCATAGTCGTGATACAACAGCTCACTATTCACCAGTTTTAAATAAACAAATACAGTATGTACATACAGTACATACAACACTCCAACAGTTTTCTCCATTTAAAAATTACATATACAGTACCAACAGGGACAGCCTCATCAAATATTCATCTTGCTCTTGCCAATCTTCAATACTGTATGTCAGGTACAGGTTTTTCTTGGGGGGGTTGGGGTGAGGTTGGAGTGAAAGAAACACAGAGTGATGATTCAGATTACAGTAAAAAAAAATACACACACACACATATAGATAGAAAACAATACCTGTGCACACAAATAAATTTAGGTTCCATAATAAAAAATCATAGAAAGAATGTCAAATGCATTCAAACCCATTTACTTTGTTTCAGTAATTCATCTGGAGTGTTAAATCATAGTTCAGGAGTACTGGCACATCCAAGTTACTACGTGGCTTTTAAAACCCCACAGTTTGAGGCCATCAATATAAAACAAAAGTGTGATACCTCTTAAATGAAAAAAAAATTTGGCTGGAGGGCTTAGATTTCCTCAAGTCATTACGTCTATATGTTATGTAAATTGCAGGGGAACATTAAAATTAAGCATACTGTAACTACTTTCTCTTTCTAGGACTCTATTGATTTTATTCCAAACTTTCATAGTTTCCAAAAGAGGTCAGGGTGCCACTAGTACTTCTATGGATATCTCAACTGTTTTCTTTCTACAGAGATAGTCACTGCAACAACATTTATATAACATTAATGGAGGGAAATTACAGCTTTTATGAACAATCAAATGTAGCTCCCTTTTCTTGTTTTGGGAGTCCATTGCTATATTGACAACTAGCTTCAACAAATTTGAGAACCAGTAAAACTCTGGGGTATATTCTGGTAGTGTTCTCTCTATAAGAAAGTTATTAAAGCAGTACTCAACATATAGCATTCTTTCTAGAAAGAAAGTTTCAGCACTGCCAACTCCCAGATATTTTTGGCAGCTACTGCAAAGTTCCAAAACCGTCAATTAAAATTCAAATTCCAGTTCCTCTTCCAAAATCTTGACAGAAGATATGATTTTTTTTTCTTAAGCAGCATTATTTAGACTAGCTAATAAATCACCACCTGGGAGAAAGGAAAAATGTAAAATTAACTTTATTGTCCAAATCACCCCATTAAAGATATACATTATCAATGTCTGTAACAAATGGGTGCTTCTTAACCTAGACTACTAAATGAACTAAATGCAAATATTAAGTGGAGTGAGAGACTGAAAACACAACAGCTCTGTTTGGTAACGTAATTGCCAATTACAACAGGAGAGAATGGGAAGATTGTGGGGTCACCTGATGTAAATTTATAACACACAGCTTAAAATGCAACTCCAAACAGCACCACCTAGTGCATTCAAGCTGATGACAATGACAAAATCAACTAATTACTGACTCAGCATACCACTAACACCTTCTTACTACTTACTGATGCTAACGAGGCATACCTCGGTACTGTACTCAGTACTGCACCTACCGAGGTATTCCTTGTTACCAGTACACTTTTATATAACTACCACTGTAGTACAGACATATGGCAGTTGTTCTCCCCTCAAACAGTGACTTTCTAGGGTTGAGAGGTTGTGGTAATTGCCTGTCCATCAATAAATCATTCAGCCCCTGCTCTGTAGTCAACATTTCTTTCCACTCATGTTCCCACAGTACTCTAACAGCAAATTCCTTGCTTTTTAGAAAATGAAATTTGTGCATGGTCCAATTAAATAACTGCCCAAAACTAATGCCTGTCATATTGTTTCTATGTTTCTCATGGTACTGCATATTGCAGCCATGAAAAAAAAAACACCCATTTTATTCAAAGGCTATGGGGATCCCATCTACTACAGCATACCCATTAAGAAAAAGGAACCTACTTTAAATTTAGAGTGTGCTGAATATAAATGTTTTTCTTCTCAGCTATGTACATTTACCACTGAATAGCAGGTGTTGGCGTACCTCTTTTGTTGACTGTAATAGTTATCAGATGGCAGAACTGCAAGTGGGTTTTCTTTCAAAAGCATGAACCTATACGTGGCCATGCAGACAGACACTATTGTGGTGTACTGGAAGGGGTTAAACAAACAGCTGCATACTTTGATGTGTCTCCACCTGACTGTTTTAAAACTGTCTGGCTATCATGATCATCACTTCTTGCCTAAATTTGTCACAGGCTTTTAGAAGAATTTCAACATCTAACTGATACTATTACTGAAGCTCTTTTTTAAGGTCAATTTCATATATCTTGGTTGGCTAGGTACCATCACATCAAATCATCTTTCTCCCCAGGCATCATATAAACTATGCCATAAAATTTAACATCAGGCAGGGGAACTATAAAATTTGTATTGGCCTTGGTGAGAAAAAAATGTGGAACAGGTCTATAGCTTTACGTTCTTGAACCCAAGCCTGGCTGGGTCCTTACTTAATTTCAATGGAAATTGAAATTGGATGTTCCAAAAAAGTGCTAATCTCCAGATAATTAGAGTTTTCCAAATACTGGAATAGTCCTTCAACATGTCCATGTATCATCTAGCATCTGAACCATAAAAATACAGTGGCGTGAAAAAGTATTTGCCCCCTTCCTGATTTTCTCTATTATTGCATATTTGTCACACTGGATGTTTTCAGGTCTTTAGACAAAATATAATATTAGATAAAGGGAACCTGAGTGGACAAATAACACTTTTTTTTTTTTTACTTATTTCATTTATTTAATGAAAAAAGTTAACCAACACCAACTGGCACTGTGTGAAAAAGTAATTGCCCCCTAGTTAAATCAACCCAATTAAAGGGATAATTAGAGTCAGCTGATTGAACACAGCCAGGCTTGATTACAGCCAGCCCTGCTCAATATAAACCTCACTTATTTTGGCCCTTACCATCAGAGTCACATTGCCAGGACAAAGATTCAACAAGCACATTATGCCATGATCAAAGGAAGTTCCTGAAAAGATCAGAAAAACATTTTGTTGCCCTCTATCAGTCTGGAAAGGGTTACAAAGCTATTTCTAAGGCTCTGGGACTCCATCAGACACGCAGTGAGGCCATAATCTCAAATGGAGAACACTTGGAACAGTAGTGAACCTTCCCAGGAGTGGGCGGCCTGCCAAAATTACTCCAAGGACGCGTGTAAAATCATCCAATAAGTCTCAAAGGATCCTAAAACAACATCCAAAGAACTGCAGGCTTCTCTTGCCTCAGCTAAGGTCAGTGTTCATGACTCCACAATCAGAAAGAGACTGGGCAAAATGGGCTTCATGTGAGAGTAGCAAGGCGAAACCACTGCTAACCAAGAAGGACATAAATGCTCGTCTCTCATTTGCCAAGAAACACCTGGATGATCCACAAGCCTTTTGGGAAAATGTTCTATGGACAGATGAGTCCAAAGTGGAACTTTTGGACAACATGGATCCCATAATGTCTCGCGTAAAGCAAACACAGCATTCCACAGTAAGAACACCATACCAACAGTCAAACATGGTGGTGGTAGTGTGATGGTGTGGGGATGCTTTGCTGCCCTAAGGACCTGGATGACTTGCCATAATTAAAGAAACTATGAATCTGCTCTGTGCCAGAAAATTCTTAAGGAGAATGTCAGTCATCCTTCCGTCAGCTGAAGCTGAAGCGTAGTTAGGTCATGCAGCAAGACAATGATCCAAAACACAAAAGCAAGTCCACATCAGAATGGTGAAAAGAAGTAAAATTAAAGTTTTGGAGTGGCCTAGTCAAAGTCCAGACTTAAACCCAATAGAGATGCTGTGGCAGGACCTGAAACGAGCAGTTCATGCTCGAAAACCTACCAAATGTTACTGAATTAAAGCAGTTCTGCGAGGAAGAGTGGGTTAAAATTCCTCCACAGCGATGTGAAAGACTGATATTGAATAATAGGAAGTGTTTGGTTGCAGTCATTGCAGCTAAATGTGGCATAACCAGTTATTAAGTGTAAGGGGCAATTACTTTTCACACAGTGCCAATTGGTGTTGGTTAACTTTTTTTCATTATATAAGTGAAATAAAAAAAAAAAAGTGTTATTTGTTCACTCAGGTTCCCTTTATCTAATATTACATTTTGTCTAAAGACCTGAAAACATCCAGTGTGACAAATATGCAATAATAGAGAAAATCAGGAAGGGGGCAAATACTTTTTCACACCACTGTATAAAAACATGTTTATAGTGTAGTATCAAACATTAAACTTATGCTCATATAATTTCAGCACATTGTAAACTACAAATTAATAAAAAACAGTAACATAACTAAGTCTGCCATGTATTTATTAATTAATAGAGAGGGGAAGTTCTCATTTTCACTATGGGCTAGATTTTCAAAGCAAACATGTTGGATGCAACAAGCACCTTGCACAAAGGGCTGCACCTGAGCTATTTTGCAAAGCAGCCTGTATCAATCAGCAGGCTGCTTGCAGCAAAGTGTGGTTGCACCAGCCTTGCACCACAAAACTGGCTGCAGCATGGCACTAGGGGGCTTGCAGCAGATGCAGGCTGTCACAACCCCAAAAGTCAGATTTTCAAAACCCTTCCCAGGGGCAAAGGGCTAAGTACTGTTAGACCAGCCAAGGGCTGGGCTAGTGGTACTTAGAGATCATCTGGGAGGGATGGAAATGGTAGGCTATTGTCCTCCCCCCAGCCATGAGCAGCCAGGACCCGGACACTGTAGACCCAATACCCTGGTGATCTAGTGACCCCACCCACCCTGATATGCCATGCTGTACATAGGCATAGAACAATCAGTCCCCCTTGAATTAGCACCCCCCAAGCCATGGTATGCCCCTAATGTACCATGATAGATCCCACACCAGTCCAAACTGTTATACCCTGGTATCTCCCCCCTCCCATATGCCTGTAATGCAAAGTAAACCCCTAACAGGGCCCCACCCCCAGTGAGATATCCCCCCAAATCCATCAGCAAATACCAACCCTACCTGGTGGTCAAGTGGCCCCCAACCTAGCAGGCAATGCCCACCACCCTGCTCCCTTCCTCATTCCATTCCCCAGTCTGGTGACCAGCACAGCCCTCCTCACGTCACCATGACCGGCTATTGAATTAACTGTTGGAGTGTGTACTGTATATTGTATGTGCTCCAACAGTTCATTCAGTGGCCAGCCATAGTGGTGTGGGGAGGGCTTATGATGGTCACTGGATTGAGGTACAAAATGGGGGAAGCGTGTGGAATGAAGGGTACTATCTACTGGGTGTGGGGGTGGGGCCACTAGTCCACCAAAGAGGGTTGGTAATTGCTGTCAGGGATGGGGGCATATTGGGCAGAGGTAGTGCCCAGGACAGGGGTTTACTTTGTATTATGGGCATATGGGGTAGATACCAGTGGACAATAGTTTTGGCTGGTGTGGGGTCTATCGTGGTACATTAAGGGAATACCAGGGCTTTGGGGCACTAAATCAAGGGGGACTGATTGTTCTGTACCTTTGTACAGCATGGCAAACCAGGGTGGGGGGGCACTAGATCACCAGGGTCCTGGTTTGTTCAGATGTGAAGGCTCTGTGGTGTTGGGGGGCACTAGCCTGTACTGCATTCCTGTCTGAGGGTGCAGCTGCCACCACACAGCTGTTGCGGCATACCTGGTGGGCATGCCATCTGTTTGGCACACTGCCACTGTTTGCCACAAGCTGTGGGACTTAGGTACTGGGACCCTGTCAGATATAAAATTGGGAGCAGGTTCCCAGATGTACCAACACTCAACACAAGCTGCCATTGTCACAACTTGCATCTGAGATTTGAAAATCCAGCCCCATGCAGCACCAAAAGGTATGGTATAATATGTGATATGATAACAAATATATCCACTAGCCAGATGAATGTCTCTCCACTAATATGTTTCCTTCCACCATCTTCTTAAAAAACTAGATTTCCTTTCTTCACATAAATATTGATCCAGAATGGGGTTGTGTTCTGTCTCCTCAATATAAGAAAAAAAAACAGTAACCATATTACATTATATTTATTGGTTTGCAGATTTAACTAAGCTGTGATTGCCTCCATGTCTTTAATTCACTTCATTGTGTGCCACCAATGTTCAGTTTCTGGTGTTTGCGTTGTCATTCACTTTTGTGTTATAGTTTTGGTGGTTGCTATTGCCAAAATAAATAAGAGGTATTCTTGATCTGATTTTCTTAATTCTGCAGGGGGTAATCCCAAAACCAAATTCTCAAAAGTGGGAGTTATCAAAAGGGAAAGAATTTTCATCGATGTATCCTTGATTCCTTCCCAAAAATCTTCCAAAATAGAACATGACCAGAACATGTGGTAATGATCACCCCTGGCCCCACAATTCCATCAGCATAAATCTGTAGAGTATGTCCCATAATGCCTGGAAAAAAACTGGGTAATAAAGAATCTGGTACAGATTTTCCAGTGATATTCTCACCAGGTTATAGAGTATGTGGTTTTGAGGATACCTTTCCACATCTTCTCCCAACACTTGGAATGCAAGGAATGTCCCAATTCTCATTCCCATTTAGCTTGTAAAGCTTGTCTAACTACTTCACCCTCCTCTTCCTGTAGTAAGGAGTATATCTGCATGATAAAATGCTTATTATCCACCACATAAATCTGATTCCTAACCAAAACCACCCATGTAGGGATCTCCCCAGTAATATTTCCCAAAGTAATATCTTTCCAATAAAATGCCAACATTGTAAAAATTTATAAAAGTCAGTCCGGGGTAGACCAAAGTCCCCAATCAAAGTGTCAAAGGTTTTTATATTATCTGTTTCATCCACTAGCTGAGATAAGGATGTTAAGCCCTGTCTTTCCCATTGTGTCATACTAACTCCCCCTGGCAAACCCAACACTGCTGGTAGAAATTTCAAAGGGATATACTTCCATATTCTATCTGGCACTTCCCAGTGCTGCCTGGACACTTTGGGCATTTTGCACTGTCAGTTTTCTCTTCTGCACAGTTGGGCTCTAGACACGTGTTGCAAAAAGGGCACAGGAATCATTATTATTGTGGCTAAAAGGTATGTGACAGTATTCGCAGAAGTATCTTGCCCCATGAATGTCTTCACTTTTAAGACCCCATAGTAATCCATGTCATGCAATAGTACAAACAGTGTTTTCAGAAAGCCCCCTAATCTAGTACTGCATGTTTTCCACTCTCCCTGGTTGTGGTACAACTCTTTGATGGTGACTCCTAAGCATTGCTCAGATTGTGCCACATCACTGAAAGTGACAGCTATGTGCTCTGACAAACCCAGTTCAGCTTGAAGTATTTTAGCCTTTTTGATCAACTGTTCATCTGTGATTTCCTGAGGTTTTACACAGCACTATAAGGCTACCTGCAAAGCAGAGTGCATGATCTCTGTTGCTTAAATTAATTAGATATCGCCTTTTTTTCTCTATTATTTTACTACACAGGACAGAATTTAGTGTGTGCCTACATAGAAACATAGAAACATAGAAGCTGATGGCAGATAAGAACCACAAAGCCCATCCAGTCTGCCCATTTCTTTTTCTGCCTTATGAATGTGCCATCAGTCTTTGCTCTGTCAATGGCCTATCTATCCATACTCATCTGTATTGCTCCCTTATGCCTATTTCATGTCTGTTTGAAGCCCTGCACTGTATTCATATCCACCACTTACTGAGGTAGACCTTTTCATGCATCCACCACCCTTTCTGTGAAAAATAACTTCCTCACATTACCCCTTAATTGGCCTCCCTCAAATCTCATGCTGTGTCTTCTTGTCCAGCTATTTTTCATATATTGAAACATGTTAGACTTTTTCACCTTGTTAATGCCCTTAAGGTGTTTGAATTTTTAGATCATATCACCTCTCTCCCTCCTTTGCTCTAGGGTATACATCTTGAGCTCTGTTAATCTGTCCTCATATGTTTTCTGATGCAGTCCCTGCACCATTTTGTTTGCCCTTCTCTAGACTGCCTTAGTTAGGTTAATGTCATTGTGAAAGTGCAGCCTCCAGTACTGCATGCAGTACTCCAGATGGGGCCTAACCAGTGTCTTGTAAAGAGGGATTATTACCTCCCTCTTCTGACTTGTGATACCCCTACTAATACACCCCAACATCCCTCTAGCCTTACCTACTGCTTTAGTGGTCTGCTTGGATGATTTCAGGCCATCAGTGATGATGACGCCCAAGTCTCTTTCTTCCCTTGTGACTGCCAGCAACTCCCCTCCCAGCCTATAGGTGGCTTCAGGGTTTCTCTTCCCTATGTGCATGATCTTGCACTTCTTTGCATTAAACACCAGTTGCTACTCTTCTGACTATTTTGCTAGTTTATCCAGATCTCTTCTCATTCTGCCCACCCCATTTGGCTCATCTACTCTGTTGCAGATCTTGGTGTCATCTGCAAACAGACAAACCTTACCCTCCAGTCCATCTGCAATGTCACTGATGAAGATATTGAAGAGGACTGGCCCCAGGACTGATCCCTGAGGTACCATACTTTTAACCTGCATCTCTTCTGACTGTATACCATTTACCACCACACTCTGTTTTCTGCCCAACAAGTTTGCCACCCAGTTGAAAAATGTCTGACCCACCCTGAGCCTACCCAGCTTATTAATCAATCTTCTATGTGGAATAATATTGAAATCTTTGTTGAAGTCAGGGTAGGAGACATCAACTGCTCCCCCTTGGTCCACCACTCTGGTTACCCAGTCAAAGAAATCTATGAGATTAGTTTGACAGGACCTTCCTTTTGTAAATCCATGCTGTCTTGGATCCTGTGCTCCTATGGATTCCAGGTGTTGCACTATCCTTTCCTTAAGGAGTGCCTCCATTATCTTGCCCACTACTGAGGTAAGATTGACTGGTCTGTAGTTCCCTGCCTCCTCCCTGCTACTACTGTTGTGGAACAGGATCACATGAGCTCTTCTCCAGTCTTCTGGGACCTCTCCTGTGCTCAGAGACTCACTAAACAGTTCTGATAGTGGCTTTGCCAGTTCCACTTTTGGCTCCTTTAGTACCCTGGGATGTATGCCATCAGGTCCCATTGCCTTGTCCACCCTGAGCTTATAGAGCTCTTGTAGGAGCCTTTCTTTTGTGAAGGGACTAGTGCAAACCTCCCTTCCCCCTGTGTCCATGGTGCTGAGCTGTGGGCCCTGCTCTACCTTCTCTTCAGTAAATACTGATCAGAAGTATCTATTTAGGATAGATGCTTTTCCTTGGTCCTTCTCCTCACATGTCCCCTTATCCCCTTCAATCTTAGCAATACCCCCTCTGGACTTTCTCCTTTCACAACTGTATCTATAGAAAGTCTTGTCACCTTCTTTTACTGTTTGTGCTAGAGTTTCCTCAGTTTGGGCCTTTGTCTGCCTTACTGCCTTCCCTGCCTTCCCTGCTTCCCCTAGGGAAGTTTGGTATGCCTCCCTATCTTCATCCTGCTGCATTCCCTTATATTTTCTGAAGGTCAGCCTTTTGGTTCTGACCTTTTCTGCTACTGTCTTTGAGAACCAAAGTGGTTTCCTTCTTCTTTTGCACTTCCTTTTCTCTTTAACACAATGGGATGTTGCTTCAAGTATTGCATCTTTAATGCTTTCCCACTTTGCCTGTACCCCCTCACCTGTATTTCTTTTTGCCAGGGCTAGCTTAACTCTGTTGGCCATCTTATCAAAGTCAACTCCTCTGAAGTCCCATATTTTTGCCTTGGAATGTGATGATTTAGTTCTAGTGGCCAAATTGAACCATACCATGTGATGGTCACTGGCCCCCGGGTGACCTTCTACCTGAAGATCTGGAAATTTTTTCCTGTTAGTCAGTACTAGATCTAGGATAGCCCTGTCTCTTCTGTTTTTTTTTATTTAGTTGTTTAACCAGGTATAGCACACTAAGCTGAAAGCTTTTTTACAGGAGCGACCTGGGAGCACAAGGAGGTTAAGTGACTTGCTGAGGGTCACACAGTATGCAAGTAGAAGCTGCTGGATGTCACCATTTTTGCAGCTCAGAGCCTTAGACCACTGCACTATACTGTCTCCAGTTGAATTCCAGGTGTACAGGCCTCCTGTTGTACAAGTTGTTTGAGTCCCTCCCCTGCAGGGTATCCACCATGTGTCTAGTTCTGGCAGTTGTTCCTGCTGGTATTGATCAAACTGTATCTGGCATGTTGAAGTCTCCCATTATCAGAACCTCCCCTTTAGCTGTCATGTTTTGTATATCTAATGGTAATGTGTCTACATCCTCCCCTTGGTCTGGAGGCTTATACACTACCCCTTTACCTCGCTACCCTCCCTGTTTTTGATGATTGTTACTGCAAACTGTAAAGCATCATCAGCAATGACTTCTGCATTGCTTTGAAGCATGTCAGCTATGTAATCTAAGAATGTAGCAGTGTTAAGTTTTTTGGGGGTGTTCTCTTTGAGGTCCTTTTGTTTTTCTGTCCTTTCACACTTTATTATCAATGAGTGCGAAAGAGCCTTTTCTCACACATTTTCTTTTTAACAGCTTCTGTTACACACACACATATGCACTGAATTTAATTATAAACGTCAGAAATTTTCAGCTGCGGTCATCAAGCTGCCATGGACTATGCTGCCATTTTCTCCCTTTTTTCCCCCAATGGGAGCATGGATGTGCAATGGCATCCATACATAACATGCGAACATCTGCCGTGCTCTCCCCCCACTTGGCACCAGTGCATCCGCAGCACCTCCTGGCATCCCCAGGGACCACCAGAGTGCGGTGTGAAACCACCCCTTTCTCCAGGACTAGGAGAGCTGTCATCAGACGCTCAATCTTAGTCCTTCCCTACTGGCCCCCAATGACCCATGCTCATTCCCAAACCCAGGTCGCTGACGTGGAGCAAGATGAGGCATCCAGCACCTCAACCCTCAGGTCACTGGGCCGGCCTGATATGTCTTTTCTTAATATAGCAGAAAAATAAGTCCTATCATGAGGTTCTGTCATAAATGTATATTTTCAACACACATTTTTAAAATAGTTTCATTTTACTTACCCATTACTGCTGTTGTTCCTCTTTCTCTTCTGATGCATAAGTGACAAAATGGCTGAATTCCTACTTATACCACCATAAAATAAATCCCTTTTAAAATGGAGAAAGATCCCATAATTATTGTTTTCTGTTCAATGAATTACGTTTCTTGTGAAAACCTTGTTTTCTTCATATATTGCAAAAATATATATATTTTTGTGATTATTTATTTTAAAGTGTCAAGCCCTAAATTCTGATATGCAAAAGCATATGCAGATTTGGTTGCTATTACATGCTCTTATGGCCCTGGACAAGTCACTGTCAAACATGGGGAACAATACTATACCTTTGATGACCATGGTATTTCCAGATCATTCAGAATACATGTTGGAAATTATCATAAATCAGAGATTAATCTTGAAGAATTCTATATCAAATTTGACCAAGAACAGTATCCAGATGGAAACAAAAATGATTCATTAAATAAATTGCTCAACTGAAAAATGATACAGTTTAGGAATGCAGTAACATTTGGTATATAATCTGAGGAATTGGATTTTACTGTGAAAAACCAAAAAGATATACTAGGTAACTACCAGTTACAGTAAAGTTCTACAATAAAAGACAGCATAAACTGAAAAAAATGGTTACATAGAAAAACAACAAATCACAGCTGTCATATCTTTCAATCTAATCTTCACACTTGTGTCTCATACAGTCACCATAGCTGCAAATTACCTAGAATCAGTAAAGTGCTTAACTGGGCATGTATTAAATACTTGATTGAATTGGCAACTGGAAATATTTTATATCGGAACAGAGGTTATATTATGAGTAACTTAAATAAGGAAACTGCTAATGTGATTAATGAAATGTTTATTTTTTTAATGCAATATCATCCATGATATACTCTTAAGCAGAACACAATATGAATGCATTCGATCAATACCATAATTTAAAGAAGCCATGAAAACCATTATCAAGAACTGGCACTAAAAACCATTGTCAGATCATGGACAATAATGGCAGTGACCTAAAATAATTTAAAATGTTAGCAGCATCTATATTCTTTCATGTTCAGACTTTTTACACACCATTAGGAAGACCCTGATTGGACCATTTTGATGTGCTTCTAGTGAAGCTATCTGCAACTGAGAGAGAGGCTACAATCTTGACCCTATTAGTGAGTGCAGAAATTTTGCAGAAACTAAGCAGCATTCATAGCAATCAATCAATTTATTGTCAAGTATAATTGAGAGGAAACCTTTCTTTTACGATTGTGACCAAAAAAGTTGTACATACATACACAGATGTACTGTAGAAAAAAACATACAGCATTTCAACAAAAGATGTGTCAGAAACATATATAAATGTATCCATAGAATTCACAGTGGCTTTATAACAGCCAAGTTAACAAGGCTTTAAAATGAGATCTTCTCTATAATGCATGTTAAACATCGAAGTAATAGCCTGCATTTTATTACTTCATACAGGCCTCAGACATTTAAAGTTGAACATATAATTAAGAAAACCTGGAATTGTCAGTGTGCTGATAATTGTCACAAAGTGGTTATTAAACAACCACCTTTTAAGATTTACAAACATGTTAGAAACCATGGAGCTACCTAGACAGTAGATTCCAAAAATGAAGAATCAAACTCTTCTTGATTGCCAGCACCCCCTATTGGTTGCTTTAATTGTGACCACTATATCCAGTGTGAGCATGTTAACAAAACTAAGAGTTTCCTGACCCCTACAACTGGTAAAGAATGTGCAATATGTAATTTAATGTGCTGTAGTCTATATGATTACATGTGAATGTGCATGTTATTAAATAAAAAACACAAAACAATTCTTAGTATGTGTTGGGGGAAGTATCTGAGCGGTCATTAAAGGGACACTGCCAACCCTTTTTGCATCATGTTATTTCTAGTAGAAACTCCACATTTTATGGTTGTTTACCTTCTCTAAGATTCATTTATGTTGCTGTTTGTTTTTTACACTTCCTCTATTAGTAGAACTGAAATGCATGGTAATGGTATAATTATACCCTACCTAGGTTTGTTGTTAATCCTTGATCAGCTCTTATTGCATACGTCTAGAACATTATGAACACCTCCAAACAGTGCAGCCACTTATCATGCATTTGTCTCCCCTTGTCCCACTGCACTGTGGCTGATTAGAATGTGTTAGGTGCGTTCCCATGTCCAGAAAAGGTATAGTGGAAGTTGATCAAAGAATGTAAACAAAAATATTTTTGTGTGATAACACCAATATGGTACTCAGTCTGTATTTCACCTTTAAAAAGAAAAATTGAATCAGAATCAACCGACCAGCTACATCAGCAATCTTTACAGAACCGAGCAATCATAAAATGTGTTTTTTTTCCAGCTAGGGGCAATTTGAGGCCTGAGGGGGTTGACAGTGTCCCTTTAAGAATGGGGACATTAACCTACACTTTTACAAAACATTTATGGACATCAGAACAAGTTTGGGTACAGTTTCAAAATGATACACGTTGAAAAAGGTTAGGATGAACCCACAGGTTGGGATTTTAAAACTGTTAACCAGAGGGAAAAGTTGTGGGTTTGGAATTTTGATGCACTGAGATGGCATGGACTTAATGATAGACTGGAACTTGTTTCATTCTTGTGATAATAAGTTATTTTTTGTCTTTCAGATATCTTGCTGTGTATCTGAAGAAGACTAAATAAGCCCAGAGGTCAGATATTCAAAACTTTGCTTTGAACACAGACTGTTTGTGTGGGGATTGTGCCCTGTTTGAGCAGGTCCGCTATATTCAAAAGGCCAAATAGCACCATGCAAAAAGGTTAGCACCAGGGCTAACAGATAATATATGTGTGGTGCAAAGTGAAGGGCTGGGATATGAATACGGATGCAACAGTATATTCAGCATCACAGTGCCATGCAATGTGTGTTAGCACGACATGCAGCACGGAGCAAATTACTGCCCATAAAAAGGCAGTCTTAATCCTGGGCAAAACAAGTAGGGGGGCATAGACACAACAGCAACAGGTGACATGGCTGTAGGAAACAACAGCATCATGGTGTATCTGATGGCTTCAGTCATCAAGGGAAGAAGGCCACCCCGGGCCACTCTGTAGGCCAAGGAAGAGATATGCTGCAAGCAGAATGTACCAGACCCTAGTGTCCTTTGAGCCACTCATAGATGACCACCTTGTGGGCTGGTATTGATTCAGTAGGGCTCTGCTGAGGCAGCTCTGTGAGCTCCTGCATGAGCAGCTGCAGTCTACCACCCAGTGCAGCCAAGCCATGTCAGTAGAAGAAAAGGTGACAGCTGTGATGTGTTTCCTAATCACTGGGATCTTCCAGACACCAGTTGGGGAAACCATCTGCATGTTGCAATTTGCTACTGCATGCCTCCTGGCCCATTTCCTAGATGCCCTGCTGTCACATTCTGGTGAATTCATTGTATTCCCCGGCATGGCAGTGGAGTGCAGAGAAACGATGCAACATCCTATCAGGTTTTGCTCCTACCTGCGGTAGTTGGTGCCATTGATTACACCCACGTTGCCATCCTGGCACACCCTGGTGAAGTGGGAGACACCTTCCTAAACAGGAAGGTGTACCACTCCATTATTGCCAGGTGGTGTGTGATGCAACTGGGTGCATCATAAATGTCCTAGCATGGTACCCCAGCAGTGTCCATGATGTCTTCATCTACCACCCCACAGTTGGGCCAGGCATTTGAGGGCAGCCAAATATTCAGTGGACATCTTGTCAGTGAGTATCTGCAGCAGGCACAACCAGAATCCCCCTCAATGGCAGGACACTGCCACAATACATCACACACAAGAGGTATAGATGGGAGGGTGGGAAGGTGAGGATGTACAGGTACACAGGACAACCAACACAGTAGTGACTGCTGAGTGGATGGGTTGTGACACAGTATACAGCTGTTAACTTGTGCTAATGTTTCCTACAGGGGACAGTGCCTATCACATGTGACCCTGGCTCCTTACCCCAGTACTTTGGCCAGCAAAAGTGGCTGTGGAGACATACAGTGAGGGTGATTCCATGATCAGGGGGATCAAATGGGATAGGGAGGGAGAAGTCTGCCTGGTTAGAACAAAATGCTTCCCTGGACTAACAGTGCACAAGGCCAAGCATGAGTTATATCAGCTGGCAAAGGATTGTGGAGGTTCTCCGGACATACTGGTCCACCTGGGTACCAATAACATTGAGATAAATAGTGAGCTAGAGATACAGGCAAGGTTCAGGGAGCTTGCCAGGGTCTGTCATGATATAGGATGCACAATTTCCTTCTCAGAAATCCTGCCGGTGCCAAGGGCTAGTGGGGAACACAAGAGGAAGATTAGGGTGATATACCAGTGGCTCAGGGAGGGGTGTGGGGCCAGAGGGTATGGGTTGGTGGGGGGCTGGGGGAGACCTTGGAGGATAAGGGGCTGTATGCTAAAGATAGGGGCCATCTCAATTCGGAGAGGAAGGAAATCCTTAAGTTGAAAATAGAGGGGTTCATTGGTGAAAGGTGGGGTTTTAACTTGTAAAGGGGGATGGGAGAAAAGGCTGTCGAGGGGGGTCCAATAAAGGAGGTACTCTGTCTCCAACCCCTGAGAAGCTGGAGGAACACAGAAAAAGGCCGACTGGTAAGGTGTGGACCAGGGAAAGACAGAATCCCCATGGAAACATGAGCAGGGGAAATGGAAGTATAGGGGAAAAGTGGAAGGTAGTCCTGCTAAATGCCAGGAGCTTGGGCAATAAAATGCCTGAGCTCCAGGCGATGCTAACTGAGGGAGAGGTGGATGTGGCAGTGGTCACTGAAACCTGGGCCACTACAGAGCATGACTGGGACCTGAACCTAGAGGGTTACACCATGTTCCAGAAGGACAGGGGGAAAGAAGGGGGGAGGAGGGGTAGTAATAATAGTCAAAAACTGCATTGCCAAAGGAGGAGTGGAGGAGGCAGAGGGAACTGTGAAGGCAATTTGGGTCACCTTGATAACAAGGGGGGCCAAGAGAGTGAAAATAGGTATGGTGTATAGACCCCCTGCGTTGGTAGAGGAACTGGAGGAGAGTCTGGTGGCAGATGTTGGGAGACACTGCAGATTGGGAAGGGGAAGGGTGGTGGTGTTGGGGGACTTAAACATGCCAGAAACAGACTGGGAGACTATGCCATCCTCAGTGACCAGGAAACAGAGGTTGTTGGATGTCTTTCAGGACATGTTCCTAACTCAGCAGGTGGGGGAACCGACCAGTGAGGAGCAGATACTGGATGTGGTCCTGGTAGACAGTGACCAGATTGGGGGCCTGGAGGTAAGGGACCCGTTGGTGGGGAGCGACCATGCCACGGTCTGGTTCTGCTGAACCTAGGAGGGGTAGAAGGCTGCACAAAGATGGAGGTAACTGACTTCAGGGGGGCAGATTTCAAGGAAATGGGAAGGATCCTTAAGGAGCACTTGGATGGGATTGGGCCAGACATGGACGCTGACAGTAGGTGGGAAATCATCAGGAGGGGGGTGCAGGATGCTATCAGCACCTGAGCAAGAGTAAGACAAAAATGCGGTAGGGACCAAAAGCCCTGCTGGTGGAGAAGGAGGTTCAGGGGGTGGTGAGGGGAAAGAAGGCAGCCTATAGGCAGTTCAAGTGCTCAAGGAGAGAAAGGAACCAAGAGGAGTACAAGCTGATGGCCAGAAGGGCCACTAGGGTGGTGAGGGAGGCTAAGGCAAGGAAGGAGCAGAACCTGGCCAGGGAAATTAGGAAAGGGAACAAGGGGTTCTTTAGATACACTTGGGAAAAATGAAGGGTGAAGGGGCAGATTAGCAGGATTCAAACAGGGGAAGGATGGGCACAAGACCCAGGGGAGCAGGCTGAGGTACTAAATAAGTACTTCACCCCAGTTTCACCAAGGAAAAATGGGGGCTGCATCATACATGGGAGGAGACAGTGAAACTGAGGAGGGGGACTCTTACCGATCGGCGGGTCCGGGGAGGGGGGCATCACTGGCAGGTGGGGGGAAGGCAAAGCAGGGGGATAAGGTAGCGGAGGTGGAAATCATGGCAGAGAGAGTGAGGGAAGCCCTCAGGTCCCTTAAGATGGAGAAAGCACCAGGGCCAAATAAAATTACATCCCAGAGTGCTGAAGGAACTGACGGATATCCTGGCAAAACCCCTGGTGGAGCTCTTCAGCATCTCTCTGAGGACAGGGTGGGTGCCCCATGACTGGAAGGTGGCACATATAGTGCCTATCCACAATGAGGGATCAACGGAGGTGGCAGGGAACTACAGGCCCATCAGCCTGACATCGGTGGTGGGCAAGGTGATGGAGGGCATTGTCAAGGAGAAGCTGGGGGGGACCTGGAAAGTTGGGGTGCCTGGAAGATAGACAGCATGGATTCGTCCCAGGGAAATCATGTCAGACAAACCTTGTGGAGTTCTGTGACTGGGTGACAAGTGCCTTGGACCTGGATAGACCAGTGGATGTCCTCTTTCTTGACTTCAGCAAGGCGTTTGACTCTGTTCCTCATGGGGGCCTGTTGGATAATCTGGGAGAAATGGGGGTGGGGAACCAGATGATCAGATGGATAGGAAATTGGCTCCAGAGCCAAACTCAGAGGGCTGTGGTTGGTGGGATAGTCTCATCCCCAAGGAGGATCATTAGTGGAGTCCCTCAGGGATCGGTCCTTGGTCCCCTCCTGTTTAATGCCTACATCTGTGACATAAGGAAGGGTATCAGGAGTGAGATGAGTCTCTTTGCGGATGACTCAAAACTGGGGGTAGTGGTGGATGGGGAGGAGGGGAGGGTGACCCTACAGGGGCACCTGGAGGCTCTGGAAAGGTGGTCTAGAAAGTGGATGTTGAGATTCAATGCAGGGAAATGCAAGGTACTACACCTTGGAGCCAGAAACCCGGGCCAAGTGTACACCTGGGGGGGGGGATGCTGCAAGTCTCAATGGCAGAGATGGACCTGGGGGTGGTGGTGGATGTCAAGATGAACAACTCGGAGACTTGTAGGAGGGCAGCGGCAAAGGCCAACAGGATGCTTGGATACATCGCTAGGGGGCTCACCTCCAGAAGGAGGGAAGTCATACTCCCACTGTACAACTGCTTGGTGAGGCTGCACCTCGAGTACTGCGTGCAGTTTTGGAGGCCACATTTAAAGAGGGACATTGAACTCCTGAAGAGGGTCCAGAGGAGGTCAACCAAAATGATTTGGGGCTTGGGGGGACAGGACCTCTGGGGAGAGGCTCGAAGAGCTAAATATGAACACATTGGAAGAGAGAAGGGACCTGGGGGACATGGTAGAGGTCTTCAGTACATGAAGGGGGTAAATAGGGGAGGAGCAGTCAGGATGCTCCGAAGGAAGGAGGGGAGGGCAACTAGAGGGTATGGTTGGAAGCTGGAGGGGGGAGATTCAGGGGAGAAAGGAGGAGGCGGTGCTACTTCACTGAGAGGGCAGTGGAGCCATGGAATGTGTTGCCCAGGGGGCTGGTGGAGGCAGAAATGGTGGAGGGGTTCAAGAGGGGGTGGGACAGGTACAGGGGAAGGGTTCTGGAAGCAAAAACCAGTGCAGTGAGAATATATGGGACTGGGAAGGGAGAAGCCAGAGAGGGGCAGTAAGGTCAGCTCCCAGGGTGGGGGCTGACCAAGTGAGCAGACACAAAAGACCGTTAGGCCTATTCTGCTGGCATTTTAGTATGTTAGTACATAACGCAACATGGAACATCACTGATCATGTCTTTGGCATGCTGAAAATGAGATTCAGATGCCTGGACCATTCCAGCAGTGTCCTACAATATACCCCTGTGAAAGCATGTTGCATATTCCTCACCTGTTGTATGTTACACAACGTGGCACTCAACCATGGAATACACCCACCAGAACCTGAGGAACATGCCAACAGTGACATGGAGCCAGAGGTGCATGCGATCATGGAGCAGCTCAATAGACATTGCTCACGTGTGGCCAGGATGTCCCAGGAACATCGCCAGAACATCACTGGAACAATGACAGGGATGAGAAGGTGAGTGAAAACAGCACAGACAACAAGACATGCTTGAAACAGTGTATTTACATAATATGTACAAAGAAACAACTGTGATAGGATGCACAAAAAAAAAAAAAGTATGGCACAGTGGTGATACAGGGATAGGAGTGGGGTGTGGGCATGTACAACAAGGTGCATGGGAAGGGTGCAAGTAAGAAAGGGGAATGTAAAGTGCAGCACACAACATTATCGCCTGCTCCCACCATGGGTCCAGGCAGAAGCCCTACCGCAAGGCTGTGTAGGTGGGGTCACGTGTACTGAAGAGCTGTAGGATGAAGTTTGAGGGGATGGTGACACCCTGGAATGGCCATACCCATGCCTCGGGTAGGGTGAAGCCAGGACCATGCACTGCCCCATGGCATGGGGAGTGCCCAAGGATGATAGAAACATAGAATGTGATGGCAGATAAGGACCACTTGACCCACCTAGTCTGCCCATTTTCCTACCTAACAGATAAGCTGCAGATTCTAGCTAACAACAGCTTACTTCCTCATATCCCCCACTAGGACTGCCTTATGTCTGTCCCATGCATTCTTGAATTCCCCCACTGTTCTTGACTCCACAACCTCCTCAGGGAGGCTGTTCCATGCATCCACAACCCTCTCTGTGAAAAAATACTTCACACATTACCTCTGAGCGTCCCCTCAATCTTCAAATTGTGCCCCTTGTTCTTGCGCATCTCTTTTTCTGAAAGATGCTACTCTCTTGGACTTTTTTGATTCCCTTGAGGTACTTGAAAGTTTCTATCATGTCCCCTCTCTCCCTTCTTTCCTCAAGGGTATACATATTAAGCTCCTTTAGTCTTTCTTCATATGTCTTCTGGTGCAGACCATGCACCACTTTGGTTGCCCTCCTCTGGACAGCCTCCACTCTGTCTATGTCTTTGCAGAGATGGGGTCTCCAGAACTGCACATAGTACTCCAGATGGGGTCTCACCAACTGTCTGTACAGAGGGATAAAAACTTCCTGTTTTCTACTATTGTTGCCTCTCCCTGTGCATCCCAGTATCCCCTCAGCCTTCCTTACTGCCTTCTCACATTGCTTGCCCACCTTTAGGTCATCTGAAATAATTACCCCCAGGTCTCTTTCCATTTTTACTGTTGTCAGTATCTCACCCCCCATTGTGTACACTTCCCCTGGGTTTTGGTTTCCCAGGTGCATTACCTTGCACTACTTTGCATTGAATCTGAGCTGCCATACATTTGACCATTCCTCCAACCTTGCCAAGTTCCTTCTCATCCTTTCCACTCCATCTTGTGAATCAACCCTGTTGCAGATCTTTGTGTCATCTGCAAAGAGACATACTTTTCCTTCCAGTTCCTCTGCAATGTCACTTATAAAGGAATTAAAAAGGACCGGTCCTAGTACTGAACCCTGCAGTACCCCACTAGTAACTCTCCTTTCTTCACTGTTGACTCCATTTACTACTACTACCCTTTGTGTCCTGTTGTCTAGCTAATTTTTTATCCAGGCTACCACCTTTGGACCCACTCCAACGCTAGCTAACTTGTTTATTAATTTTTTGTGTGGGACTGTATCAAATGCCTTCCTAAAATCTAGGTAGGTCATTTCCACAGCCCCTCCCTGGTCTACTACTTTGGTCACCCAGTCAAAGAAATCTATTAGATTCATCTGACATGACCTTCCCATCGTGAATCCATGCTGCCTTGGGTTCTGTGCCCCACTGGCCTCTAGGTACTCAACAATTCTTTCCTTCAGTAGTGATTCTATCATTTTCCCTACCACAGAGGTCAAACTAACTGGTCTGTAGTTTCCTGCCTCTGTCTTGCTCCCACTTTTGTGAAGAGGAATCACATCTGCCCTCCTCCAGTCCTCAGGTACCACCCCATCCTCCCATGATTTGTTAAAGAGATTAGTCAGTGATGTCACTAGTTCTACCTTAATTTCTTTAGAATTCTTGGGTGAATCCCATCAGGCCCAATTGCTTTGTCCACTTTCAATTTTATTAGTTCTATCAGAACCCTTTCTTCTGTAAATGGACTGGTATCAACCCCCGTCTTCAGAGTGTTTCTCTTGTTTGGTTTAGGTACCTCCCCCTCCTCTTCCTTTGTGAATACTGAGCATAAATATTCATTTAACATCCCTGCTTTTTCACTGTCACGCTCTACCCACATTCCCTCCCCTTTATTAAGCCTCAGTATCCCTCCTTTGGTCTTTCTTCGTTCCCTAATGTACCTATAAAAGGTCTTATTCCCCTTCTTAACAGAGTCGGCTATCCTTTCCTCAGTTTGGGCCTTTGCTATTCTGACTGCCTTTTCAGCCTCTTTCTGCTTTAACTGATAAAGTTCTCTGTCCTGCTTCTTCTGTGTTTCCTTGTATTTCCTGAATGCTATCCTTTTCTCCTTAACCTTCCCTGCCACCTCTTTTGAGAACCATAGCAGTTTTTTTTCCTTTGTTGTGTTTTGTTGATTTGCTTTACACAAAGGCTTGTTGCCTCTGTGATGGCTGTTTTGATTACTCCCCATTGTTTCTCCACCCCTCTTTCTTGCCTGTTTGCTAGTGCTTTTCTGAGGCACTTTCTCATTTTCCCCAAGTCAGCCCTCCTAAAGTCCAATACTCTTGCTTTTGTATGGCTTGATTGTATGGCTGTGTTTATCGTGAACCACACCGTTTGGTGGTCGCTTGTTCCCAGATGGCTACCCACTTCTAAATCTGAGATTCTTTCTCCATCCCCATTTGAGAGTACCAGGTCTAAGATTTCTCCCTCCTGAGTGGGTTCCAGTACTAGCTGTCTGAGGCATGCCCCCTGTAGAACATCAAGAATGACCATGCTCTTGGATGTGCCTGCAGCAAAGGTGCTCCAGTTAACATCTGGCATATTCAGGTCACCCATCAACACTATCTCCCCTTTTTCTACCATTCTAAGCAAGCCTTCTATCATTCCCTTGCCCATTCCCTACCCCTGAGATGGGGGTCTGTATGTAACTCCCATGTAGATTGTGGTGCCATTTCCTGTCTTCAGGGTGACCCAGAGTGCCTCATCTGCTCCCTGTTTACTCTTTAGTTCTGTTGCTTTGATCCCTTCCTTTACATAGAGAGCTACTCCTCTTCCTCTTTTAACCTCCCTGACCCTCCTGTAGATTGTGTGTCCTGGTATGTAGACATCCCAGTCATGGTTCTCTGTGTACCATGTTTCTGTAGCTGCCACAATATCCAGGCAACCCTCTTCCATCAAGGCCACTAGTTCAGGGAGCTTGTTACACAGACTATGGGCGTTGGTACTCATCACCCTCCACTTTTGATGGCCTTACCCTTGCCTCATTCTCTGTCCTTACTATGCTTGCCTTTTTACATTTACCTCGTCCTTCTCCCCTAATGACTTCTCTACCTTGGTGTTTACCTTACTAATCACCTGTTTTGTGGGGGAGGCTGGGATTTCCTGCTCCTTTCAGTGTCTCCCCTTGGCTAGTTAAATGCTTGCCAATGAAGCATTTAAACCTCTCACCTAGGATCCTGGTCCCCCCCCCGGACAGATGCAGACCATTGCACCAGTATAGGTCTGCATCCCTCCAGGTGGCTCCCCAGTCCCCAATGAAGCCAAAACCCTGAGCTCCACACCAGTTTTTCAACCATTTATTGAATTCCCTGGTGACAAGTACCCTAGCATCACCCTTATCATAGACAGGCAGCACCTCCGAGAAGGTTACCGTATGCGCTACTTGTCTAAGGCCCCTCCCCAACACTATAAACTCCTCTTGCACTGCTCTGATCCCATTCCTAGCCAAGTCATTTGTCCCTAGGTGGACAATGACATCCAGCTCCCTCCCTCATGCAGCTGCTCTCATGATCCTGAGGATTCGCTTCATGTCCCTCCAAGCTGTGGCACCAGGCAGGCACCTTACCTCCCTCACCCCTTCCTCCCCCATTTCTACCCCCTAATGATTGAGTCCCCCACCAGGAGTTATTTCTTTCACCTGTGGGGTCCCATACCACCCTCCTGTGGGTCTCCTTTGTGAAGGTTCCCAGCATCCTCCTTTATCTCCACTGCAGGTGCCTCCGTAGAGGAACCTCTATCCACCAGAAGAGTGAATGAATTGTGGAGAGGTACAGCTGGAGGGATGCAACTCTGTTCCACCACCCTCTTCCTCCCTGAGTCCACCCTGGTCCAGCCTCTCCTCTTTCTTGGCAACCTCTGAGATAGCGGCATTGGCCCTGGTGGTCCCTGCGTGGGGGAGGAGGTTTCATGAATCCTAGCTAGGTCAGCCTGGAGATAGGCAACCTCCTCCCTCAGACCAGAGAGGTGCCTGCAAATAGATGCCATTGCAGCAGTGCTGGCAGACCCTGACTTGTCACTTCATGCCGATAACACATGCTGAGGGACAGTACTCGCATGCCGATGGCTCATGGTGGTGTGCCATTGCTGCCTAGCCAGCCCAACCTCCCTCACCATGGCAATGAGCTCCCTCACAGCCCCAGTGAGGTCACCAAACAGCTGGTGGAAGGCATCTAGGAAATGTGCCTCATGGTCCTCTGCACACTTTTCTGCATGCAGAACGTTGGAGGGCAGGGTCTCCCAGAGGTGGGAAAATTCCTGCCGCATTTCCCTCCAGAATGCATGCAGCTCCCTTTGTGCAGCAGACTGGGAGTTCACCACAGGCCAGAGGAGCTGCTGGGCCTATAAACTACCCTATCTCTGGGGGGCATGGTCACCTGGGACAGTGGGTGGAAGTGGGAATTAGTTATATATGGGGTGTGTATGCCCCACACTCTGTGTGGATGTTGTTGCCAGCTGCGGGGCCAAGCATGTTACGGCAGTGGTTAGGTGGGGCAACATTATGGATACCCCCAGACACCTGTGTTGTGGGCTGTGTGGCATCAGAACTGGCGGGTGTGGTAGTCACACCTGTGACAATGGTGTAGAGGGTGGTGGTGGCAGTTGTGGAAGAGAAGGCATCACCCTCCAGGGACCCTAAAAGCACAGATGGCACTGTGTGCCTGGTAGGTGACTGTGATGTGTTCATGATGGCCCCTTTGCATTGGCACCTGCTTGGTCGGGAATGTCAAGGGACACCTCTGATAGTAAGAACCTCCCCATTGCAGCAACGATGGCTAAATACTCCCCAGGAGGAAAGTAGGTGTCCTTGACAGTGTCACACTGTTCAAAAATAAGATGTCCAAGGAATGCCCCTCTGCTTCCTGTGCCACCAGCTGCTGGACACCTGATGTGGATGGCCTAGTGTCCTCCTCAAGGTCATCTACCTCAGCAGTGCCATCTCCCTGCACTGTGGACAGAGAAGAATACTGTCAATGTGTTGCACAATACACAGTGGTCCTGTACTAGTGCCGGCACATGCAGACCCTACCATTGCTGTCTATGTCATCTAGTGACAGCACAAAACAGGTGACTACAGCCGATACAACCACGCATTCAGGGTGCACACACTCCCATGGGTGGAATGTAGATCCTACAGGCATTCCTGTACCTAACACCAATGTATCCCACACACCCCACACACATCAAGATTGCCACCCACAGGGATGGCATAGGTAATGTACCCAGTGGCACATGTGGCAGCATGCAACACCGCACGCAGAAGGAACACCTGCTAATGTGATACACACTATGTGCATAGGCATAGGGCATCTGTGTGCAGAGTACAACAACACTGTGTTAGTGTGGCACATGCTGTAAGGCTGGTAGTGCAGTACACACAGTGGCAGACAGTGCCATACTGAACACAGGTCATGTATGCACTAACCAGGACAGTATTGTGCAAAACACAAGCACAGCTACACATGTATCTATGCATGCCATGCTGATATACAGCCATGTACTCACATGTCCTGTGATATGACACCTGTATCTCGCAAACCACCATCGACACCTTCCATGGCCACAGTCCTGAGAGTTGATACTACCACCTCCATCACAGGGTCAACAAGTCTCGCAATCTCTGCCGGCCATGGCCCACAACCCATGCCGAGCAGTGCATGGTAGCATGCTACCAGGTCATCATTTTTACACCACTGTAGATCATGCCACCATTTCTGGACAGCGTCCATTGAGCGTCCCCTTCCACCAACAATGTTCACCTTCTCAATGATCACACCCCACAAGACACTTACTGTGGCATCAGTAGTCTTTTAGAACCATATGTTATGCTCCCTGGCTTTGAATGCATCAACCAAGACCTTCAGCGCCTCCCTAGAGTATTTATGACTTTGGAGGTATTCATGGCCACCAGAGGCACCTGTGTGGGGGTGGAAATGATCCAATGGACAGTAGTTATTCTGTAAGCGGTGTGTGAGCATGCATGCATGTGTGTGTGACTCCCCACATAAATGGGCCACAACGTGGCATCGGTTGTGGCCATGCATCACAGGGATGTAGGGGTTTGTCCCACACACCCTGCTGTCACTGCCCATCATAAACCCCTGCATAACCATCTGTGGGTGGTGGCCACATAACGGTATATATGTGCCGCATAATACAAACCAGCAGTAGCCTGGATTGTGCAGGTTGCACTAGGTCCTGTGTTGTGTTGCTACACCAGCAGGTGTGGTACGTGTGTTGGATACAGGGAACTGTGGCGATGGCCGAGTGCACACTGTGTCTAGGTCAATGCACATGATGGTGTCACAGAGACTGGCAACCTAAACAGTATGCCTGTGTTGTGTGTTGTGTGTTGTGACTGGTCCCCCCCCGGGACATGTGCAGCATACCTGTGGATGCACATGGGCATCTGTATGCGTGTCGTAATGTGAGACTCCAGTGCCACTGTTACAGTATATACAGTACATATGCAAGGACAGTACAACAGGGCAGCGCAACTTTAGTCCACATCTGCCAGCTGGTCCTGGTGCATGTGTGACAGCATCATTCGGCAGTAACTGACACAATACACTTCACATTCATTCCCCATTCAATACTGTAGCCACAGGTCACTGTAGCAGAATTCACACACTGTTGCACACCATGATAGCTGTGAATTGCCTGAAGAACATCTGCCTGTTCCTGCAGAACTCGTCTTCTCTGACATGTTGAGGACTACTGTGTAAAACGAAGATGTCAGCCTACTGCTTGCAATTCCAGTGCGCTGTGATGGTGGTGCTGTCTCCCCACTTAAATAGCCTGGGCAATTCACATGTGGTAATGCATGCAAATTAGGCCATAATGACATACGAATGTGGTGGTTTGTACTCCAACTGTTTTCATAGTTCTTCTGAAAATTGCAGTCAATAGCAACGGGCAATTGTGTTTGCTCTGGGCAAACAATTACCGCTGTGGCACAGCACTACCTGGCTTTTGCGGTTAATATGCATTAGCACCACATGTAGGACACATGTATTGATGATGTTATCACTGGGAAGGTCATGAAAAGGTTGTGCATGCTCAGTGAGACCATTCTGCGTTAACTTGGTGCTGTACTGTTGTCCAGAGCGCCTTCCTTTGCCAATGCCACACTATGATACTCGTATTTCCAGTTGTGTTCTGGACAGCATTTCTATACATGTTTGTGTTATGGTGTTGCTTCTCCCAGAGTAGAAACAACTATGGCAAACAGGAGAAGGCTCAGGGCAGTGGCTCAGAGGGACCAAAGGAGGGGGAGGTGGAGGTGGAGCTGGTCAATATGGTTCAGCTGCTGCAGGCCAGGGAGCACCAGTTCTTTGGAGAGGTGTGTGAGGGGGATAGGCCTCAGCGTGAGGTGTGCGCATCTGTGGCACACCACCACACTGCCCACATAGGCATCCAATGCACTGGGGAGCAGTCCAAGTACCATTTTGTTGACCTGCAGCACAGAGAGAGGCAGAGACTGGACAGGTTCCGGTGCAAGGTAAGTGGCCACGTTACGCGTAGCCCAACTTTATGCATGTCAAAGGGTATGGGTAGGCGTGTACACAGTACACATGTGGGTACTTATTTGTAGGACAGGTCACTGGACACATGCTTGTCATGTTGCAGAATCATTCTAATGCATTGCTGTGTGAACACCACAATGGGTACAGTGATGTCTGTGTGTGGGTCAACAGTGCCTGTGTATGTGGTAGTACATGCGATGCGCACAGTTGTGTCATGTAACAGGTATCAGTATACTCCGTCATTGGTTGTGTAGCACGTTGCACATGTGCACATATATGTCACAGTGGTTGTGCTGTTTGATGGTGGGTATACCACACCGAAATGTCCAGCCACACCTCTGTACATTGCCATGGTCTAAAGTGGGGGAGGGGCTAATGGCCACACACTGTCCATACATGTGAGTGGGTTACAGACACACTGCTGCCTGTGTTCCTGGCATAGTGGTAATGGACCCTCCCTACAGGTGGATATGGTGCATACTATGCAACCAGGCCAGGACTGTTCCTGACCACTGCCAAATATGTCGATAACACCCTCCAGTAGTGGGAAAATATATGCCTGTGAGTTTCGGATAGCAGCCAGCAAGGTTCTTTGAGTTCACCGCGGTGTGGCCATGTGCTCCACCACCAACGTGATATTGGGCCTTGCAGTGTCCAGTTGTCCAGACACACATGTCCATCACAGTGCTGGGCACTATTGTTGCACTGTCTGTGTGGGTGTGCTAACCACAACTGTGCTCCATATCCCTGGCTGCTATGGTCATACAGTGATACCAAACTTATAGGCTCATCACTGGGCCACTACTGATACATATTGACAGTGTAGTATGGGCCATGGAGGGGGCACAGTCGGGTCACAGGTGTGGCCCGTTCATGCTGTGCATCAGAGGTATACTGTCAGGTGTGACATTCGGTTGTCTGTCACTCACAGGACATTTGTGCTGGCTGCATACAGATGTGTACACATTTGTCTCACTGTTGTCTGTGCATTGCTTCTCCAGTTGATGCCAGATGGTCTAGCATGTGTGCTGTACATGGACTACTACAGAAAAATGTACCGACATTGCACGTCTCACATCTGCCTTTTGCTGGTTGAGGGGGGACATAGTACACTGTTTGACAGTTGCACACAGCATAACTGGCACAGTTGGGGGGGGTTGGGGTCCCTGACAATACCGACACTGATCTAGTCCCTTCACTCTGCAGACCACACTGCCAGAGAACAGCAGTAAGGGCAAAGCCGTGGGATCATGGTTCACAGCTAGCAGGCCAGGGAACGGCAGTGACGGGCAGCAGGATGCCGCACATGAGTATGTTCCTTTGTGGTTTGCGCATGTTACATACCTTGCTGGGTGGGGCATGTTTGGTAACCCTTTACAGCACAGTGTCACCATCAAATTTGCATTTGTCCTGTGTCATGTCACTGGTCCCAGGGGTATGTGGCCATGGGGTGCACATGTTGCTGTGTTGCTGGGCAGGGCATCACACACACACCTACTTCAGCCTGTGGTACTGTGCACCTGGCCACTGCTTAGACTGGCCACACAGCCTGTGGGCATGTGTTGTGACAGCACATGGCTGCCCACAGTCCTGCACCGCTGCATCATGGAGTGACATACATTCCTGGACCATGCAGTAGTTGCACTCTGCACATAGCACTTGCCTACATTGGGCTCACACCTTCCTTGTTGCTGCTGTCCTGCATCTGCACCCTGGGTGTTGCAAGTCAGTCATTTAGTGGCCCTGTCTCACATATGTGTCTGTGACAGGCTGGCATGGAAATGTCTACCTCCTTGCACCTTGCATATCAGGCTACACGTGGTCACCTATGGTCCACCATTTGCACATCAGTCAACACCAATGAGTCATGCAAAGGGTGCTGCTTTCCAACTGTGTTCTCCATGTGTGCTGTGCATGGACCATCTGCTATGATTCCACAGTAGTATTGTACCATTGATTGTAGCTGACTCCTCCTGTGGCATGCGGTGTACTTCTCCAGTACATCTGCCATGGGCATGTTTGCATTGTACACATTGTCCGGCAGACATGTGCTGTGTGGTCTTCATGACTGTGACATGATGGGTGGCTGTGGTGGCTGGTTCCTGTGGTTGTGTGTATTCCCACAGTATGTATCTTTCACATGCCATGCCTATGGCCTGGACGTAGACTATTCAGACATTGTGTACTCACAGTGGTGGTTTGGATCCAGGCCCTCCCCCCCTTTTAGTGGGGAGTGTAGATGTTATCTGCCCCATCCTAGCTGAAATTGTATGGTGATCCTTGGAGAGGGGGATCTTTGAGACCCCCTAAAGGAGGCTGTCATTTGACCACTCTTTAAAAGACCCTCCCTGGATCCCGACTATCCAGCTAGCTACTGACCTGTCTCTAACCTTCCCTTTGTGGGGAAGGTTATTGAGAAGGTAGCTGTTTTGCAACTGGATGATCACCTTGTAACTCACAATGTCAATGATGCTCTTTAGTCTAGTTTCAGGAAAAGGCATAGCATGGAGACTGCTCTTGTTCAGGTACTAAATGATCTCCTAATGGTGAGAAATTGAAAGTCTTGTACCATCTTGGTCTTTCTTGACCTCTCAGCAGCCCTTGACACTGTGGACCATGGAGTGCTTTTTGAAAGGCACTATAATAATAAAGATTTGCTTGCTTGCCTGATTTACTGGTGTGGGCATGTGTGCACCATCCACATCAGGCATGCTTACCAGTGACAATACACTGTGTTGTTACAGTGTGCCAGCAAGACTGGGCTGCACTGCACACTGTGGCCACCGACCCAACATCTGTCCAAGGAGGAAAGTTGCTACTGCTGTATTGTTCAGTGGTGTGTCATGACCTAGGGTACTGTGGCCAATACACTGCCACACAGCACACATATGCCATGGACAGTGGGTGTGGTTGTCTGGGGGAGTGTGGGAGCACTTGCACTGGGTCTGCTTTACAGCCCTGTGCTATGAAACACAGGCCACAGTATGCTGACCCTGTGGAGTGGGTGGTGTGGTATCTGATAGTGATTTTGCAATGCTTCATAGGGCTACGTTATCTTCCAGTGGGCAGCATTTCATGAACATTATGATGCTCCAGTTTATTTGTTCATGCTGTGGGTCTGACTGGGGCTTGCCTCAGGGTGCTGTGTGGCATTACTTTGTCATGAGCAGCATTGGGTATGCATGGGGCAGCATCCCATTGGCAGTGGGGAGGGGGAATGGCCATACCAGCCTTCACATCTGCAAGCTGTGGGCATGTGGGTGCCATGGGGTTCTGTGATACTGCATAGTGGCATATGTCTGGTGGTGTCTGCACTGTTCCCATTGATGGGTACATGGGCTTACTGTTTGGGACATGCTGTCCTTCTCTGAGATCACATTCTGGGTTATACATTACTACACAGTGTCAACACACCATACATATAGGGGCATCCTTCGCCCCCATAGGTACACATTGCTCGTCAGCAAGAGCAAGACTGCCAGAGCAGAGTAAGGGCTGGGATGACTTGCTTTGGAGGCTCGTTAGACAGTAGAGGGTCATGATGGAGCAACAGGCCCAGTTGATCTGCCATGGTACATGCACTGTGGAGCTCCTGGAGGAGCTGCTGCAAGGGCAATGACCAGCAGCAGAGCTGTAGCCTCCCCATTCCCCTGCTATTTTACCTCTTCTCTGTTCCCCCTCCCCACCTTGTTAGTTATTTGACATACAACACCATGTATATGTGTATAGTTGCCAATATCCATGTCCACCCACCCCTGTTAGTCATTTGTTATTCAACATTTTTTACATGTATATAGTTACTGATATCCCTGTTCCCCCCTACCCTTGTTAGTCATATGCTATACAAAACTGTTCACGTGTATATAGTGGCTGATGTCCTTGTTCCCTCCCCTCATGCTTGTTGTTCATTTGTTTGTATACAGGTGTCAGTTGTATATAGTTTCCTATGGCGTTTTTTCATGAATACACTTTTGAATGTTATAACTCTGTGTCCTGCATCTTTATTGGTTATCTCTAGTCTGTTTCTCTGCTTTGCAGTGTTGCACCTACTGAGCACCAGCATCACCCTGGTGGCTGCCAGCCTTGTGTATCCTGTGGCACAGGGTTTCCCATTGCTCTCCCTACAGTGTCTGTGGCTGTGCATCTGCCTGTACAGTGTTCTGGACATGGTGGGTATGTCAGCCTGTTGGCTGCCACATTCTGTTCTCCATTTACACACTGCAAGTCCTGTCTGCATGCCAGACATCATCTGGATTATGACTGTCCATGGACATAGTCTGGTCCCTGTTCCTTGGGGTGACCCCCACTGGTGTTACCTGGCTGGGGGCCTTGATCTGCAGGCCTGTGTGTGACTTTGTCCTTATTGCCATGGCTGCCATCCATCCCGCCATGTCTTCATGCTGCATGTCATTTGGTGTGCTGTCTCCTGCTGTGTGTCAGGGTCCCTTGTCTTCTCCCCCTGTTTACAGTGGGCATGAGTTGGGGTCATACTGGCATACCAGTATGAATGGTTATTTGTTCATACTCATACTGAGGTTCGTACTGAAGTCAAAATAGGAAAACTGAAGGCAATATGCCCATGAAGTTTTCTATCCAATATCCCTTATCTGAGAGTGGAACTACCGTTTAGCAGCCACTTATTAAGTTTGTTCTTAAAGGCCATCTTGCTTTTACTAAGGATTATTTCCAAGGGTAGGGTATTCCAAGCTCCTATCACTCTTTGTGAATAGTAATATTTCAGGTTAGTAGTGTTGTTCTTCAATATGTGCAATTGAAGAGGATGTCCCCTAGTTTCTATCTGGTTCTGTTTATAAGCAAATCCCATTTCTGTAAAAAAGTAGGAGTCATTCATGACATCCCACAATAACAATAGATCCCCTTTATATCTCTTTTATTCTAATGACATTAAGTGTAATGCTTCAAGATGGGTTTTGTATTCCATGTGCTTAAGTCCATGGATTTGTTTAGTGAACCTTCTTTGTATTCTTTTAATGTACAGTGTATCAGTTTTTTTGTGAGGTGTCCAGAACTGTGAGCAATAGTCCATACGTGGCCTGACGTAAGATCTATAGAGGGAGAGAAGTACCTTTGCATCCCTGGAGGTTATGTTTCTTTTTATATTCCATATAATTCTATTAGCCTTGCCTATAACTTTGTTAGCATGTTTGGAAAAACTTAAGTCTTCTGCGATTATAATTTTTCATTACTATGTTGGTTAGCAGAATGTTTCCTAAACTATATTGATGTTTTTTATTCTTTGAGTCTAAATGCCTAACTTTGCACTTTTCTATATTCAGTTTCATGCCCCAGGTTAGTGTCCAGGTGATGATATTCTGCAGATCCTTTTGCAAAGTACTAATATTTTCAACGGTTTCACATTTTCCCCCCAGTTTAAGATTGTCTGCAAATTTTATGTCATTACTAATTATGTTATCTGTCAAGTTTGCCACTAAAACCTGAAATATGCAGGGGACCAGCACTGACCCCTGAGGGACCCCATTTGTAACTGCTGATGTTTTGAAATATTGGCCATTTATGACCACTCTGTGTTCTTTCCTCAAGCCAGTTTTGGATACAGTTAATGAAGTGTGGATCAACCTTTCTTTTTGTTAATTTTACAGCTATGTGTTCATGAGGTACTTTATCAAAAGCTTTGCTGAAATCAATGAAGATTATATCATAAGGTGTCTAGATGTTTACTAACTTGTTCATAAAAGCAAAGCAGGCTTGTTACACATGACTTGCCTCTCACAGAACCATGCTGGGAGCTGTCAGTGTTTCCCAACTGCAGTTTGATCCTGTCTTTTATAATGCCCTCCCATGCCTTTCCAATTAGAGATGTCAGGCTGATTGGCCTAGAATTCCCTGGTTTGGATTTATCATCTTTTTTAAAGATAGGCGTGATATTTGTGATTCTCCAGTCCTTTGGTACAACACGAAAGTTTATGCTCTCTTCAAAAAGTTTTTTAAAGGGTAAAGTATTTGTTTTGACATTAATTTAATGATTTTGCCCATGATGTTATCAGGGCCAGGTGAGCAGTCTTCTTTTATTTTATTGATCTTTTGACTTATTTCATCTTTACTAATCCTGACAAAATCACCCCCAGGTATTTCTGACTTACTGTGTATTGTGTGTTTGGCAGCATAGACACTGCAAAAGTAGGTATTTAGAATGTTTGCCATATTTTCAGATTCATATATAATCTTATCTTTACATTGTAATGGTCCTACTTTGCAGGTTGAAGTTTTTAATTAGTTTATGTACCAATAGAAGCATTTAGTTATTTTTGGCATCACTTTTTGCTAGATTTATTCCAGTCAGCCTTTTAGTTTTACTTATTTCTATTTTACATTTTTTTCAAGTTTTTTATATTTATCCCAGAACAGAGGGATGAGTGTTTTTTTTTACTTTTTATAAGCTCTCTGTTTTTGCCTTAAAAGTTACCTGATTTTGCAATTTAACCACTTCGTCTGTGTTTGTTATTGTTGATATTTTTTTTTGTCTTAGGTATATATTTGTTAGATATTGTAAGTATATGCTTTTTTAGATTATTCCACATATTTTCAACATCATAGCCATCCAATAAACTATCCCAGGTTGTACTTTGGAGTGTGTTATTAATTTTGATTAGGTTTGCCTTTTTATAGTCATAGAAGACACTATTGTTAAGTTGTAAATTGTGGGAGAAATTTATATCCAGAGTTACCACATTGTGATCACTAGGACCAAGAGGAGATCCCACCCTACAATTTTTAATTTCTAAACCCTCCGTACCTAACACTATATCCAAGATGTATTCACCTCTCGTTGGTTTTGTTACATACTGGTTTAGCATAATCTTCTCAGTGGCTTTCAGAAAAAGTTTGCTTTGTTCTGTGTTTGCCACAGTTTTATTCCAGTTTACATTTCCCATATTCATATTCCCCAAAAATATTTTCTCCGGTTCTTGACATGTGAGGCCTAGTTCACTAATAATAAATGTTGTGTCTTCTAAACTAGCATCAGGTGGTCTATACCCAAGGCCTATAATGAAACTAGTGTTTTTGTTGAGTAGTACTTTAATCCACAAAGTTTCAGTGGTATCATTGTTTGGCTTAATTTAGAGTGAATAATAAACAGAGGTTTTAGTAAGCTGTTGATAAACAGCACGATTCCTCCCCCCTTTTGTTTTTTTCTATTTCTATAAAATGTGTCATACCCCGATATACAAGTGCTCCAGGTGTTGTCTTCGTTCTACCAACTTTCAGTGATAGCAATGATGGGTGTATGAAAATGTACTAAAGATAGCAGTTCATCCATTTTATTGTTAAGACTCCTTGTATTGGCTAGATATATTTTGACTCTTTTATTTTCTGGCTTTTCTGTTTTTTTGGTTTTTCTTTTGGTATCTCTGCATAGAGTTTAATGGGATTTGTATGGTCTATCATTTTTCCCTGAGTTTTCAGTTTAATGTTAGTTGGTTTAGTGCTCGGCTAAAACTTTGACACAATAAAAATGCCCCTTTTAACTAAGATGAAGGCCATCTTTGGAGTACAGACTGGTGTTGAGTTTATAGCTTTCCCAAATTGTCTATGAACATGATGCCCTCCTGTTAGCACCAGTTTGAAAGTCTAGCATTTATCCTCTCAATCATGTTGTTTTTCTCTCTGTGAGCCCTCGGTATTGGGAGGATGCATAATATAGCCACATTATACCCTCTTGCCTGGATTTCTTTATCCAAGTTTGTTATATCCTGGCAAATATCCTTCTCATGTGCCTTGCCTATGTTATTTGTGCCTATGTGAACTATAACTGCATCTAATTTTTTCAATTTTCAATTTATCTAATGAGTCATACATATCTTTGACTCTTGCACCTGGTAAGCAGATTACTGTACAGTTGTCTTTTTCATTTTTACAAGCTACTGAGTTGGAGTACTTGATGATTGAGTAACCCACTATAAGTTTATATTTTATTAATCCATTGTGAGTTTAAGTGGAATAATCATTTTGAGAATGACTAGTTTTTTGTTATGACTCATTTTCTAGTAGAGAGTACTTATTTTGAAGTGCTATATCACTAGGGCCAAATGCACATTTGCCTTTTTTAGTTTTAGTGTTATGTACTTGGGTCCATTCCATATGTTTTTCTAAGTGATCTTCTGCCCCTTCCACTTGTTTTCTGTGAGGATATGACTTGCTATCTAGGTTGTTCAGTATGGGTAGACCTCTATTTTTTAATGTTTCTTTATCCTTATATGTAATACTAGATAACTGAGTTCTCAGTGTCGCAATTTCTTCTGTTTGTATTACATAATTTAAACATTCATTGCAAGTGAATTTAGTTGGACTGTAACCCTTGTACTCCTTGTTCTCTTTTTCTAATATGCAGTACATCTTACAGGTAAAACATTTCAAAATGGACCCATCCTGGGTAAATATATCCATGATGTTTTCAGGAAAGATATTAGCAGCTGCCATTTTTTTCTGTACTACACAAGGTAATATTAACAAGGTCACATGCTCATATGTTTTTTAAAAAGAAAAAACATAGAATGTTAACCTAGGGCAAGGTGGGCTGTCTACTCTTGAAGTTTTGTGTTTCAAACATTACATGCAGTTTAATATAACAGTAGTGCTCCAACATGGCCCCTGTTCCGGACCAACTTACCCCCTTCAATTAACTGGACTAGTGTGAGAATTACAGTAAGAGACTTCTGTTTCCCTGATCCCTTGGTCCCTCTGTACACATCTCCATGTGCTAGCCTGCTCATGCTCACCCTGCTCACATGGCAAGCGTATCTTTATAACCCCAAATGCAGAAGTTGCTCTGCTGTCCTGTGACTGTCTGGTGTTGCCAGGTAGCACAGGTCTACATTAGTGCACAGGTTTACAACTCCCTATATTCAGGAGCTCACAAAGGTGCAAATAAAACAAAAACTACTGTTTTAAAGTATTGCAGACAGCACCTCATGCAGCGCTTCTGCCTTTTACACTACTGACATACACTGGTCTGCTTGCACAGCGAGTGTGTCTTTACACCCCTGAATGCAGAAATTTCTCCATTGTCCCATGACTGTCTGGTGTTGCTAGGCAGCACAGGTCAAAATTAGTACACTTCCACACTGTCCTGTCTCTGCTGTTTTTCCACAGTTCACATCTGAACAGTGTTGCTACATTTTGTGTTGTACACTGCTTTTTTGCACAGGATTTCTTAAACTATGCACCACTTCTTTGCTAGCGCCCCAGTGGACATGTGGTTCACCTGTGCCTGACTACACCTCTGTGTGCACTGTGCTGCTTTTGTTGTTTGCACTGCCCGGTTGCTATATTCAGAGCTTTCTTCTGTGCTATACTCAGAACTGTCTTCTTTTCTGTACTGTCTTTGCACTGCACTCTCAGCCATGTTTGCCCACCTTTGTTTACCCGCTGTATTTAACTGTGTTTGCCACAAGGCTATTCGTTTGAACATTGTGTGCAATTGGATGTGGGCTATTTTTGCCAGCTGGGCAATGTACATTTTGCCCATAGGAAAAGTGAATATTGAATATTGACTATTGAGCCCCATATTTTTTTTCTATCTACCCCTCATTTCTCTCTTTTGTGGTGTGGTATTAACTTTACTCCATTAATTGGGCTTCCTTGAAAATGTCTGTTTGTAACCATTTTAATTCTGCCTGGCTGCCAGATGGGGCAAGGCATCATAATGTCATGGAGAAAAAAGTGCA
This sequence comes from Neoceratodus forsteri, assembly GCA_016271365.2. Classification (NCBI taxonomy): domain Eukaryota; kingdom Metazoa; phylum Chordata; order Ceratodontiformes; family Ceratodontidae; genus Neoceratodus; species Neoceratodus forsteri. The sequence goes on along the minus strand of CM057459.1, from coordinate 1,283,655,882 downwards.
TACACACTACAGTGCAGACACAACATTGTGCGCTCTAACAGCATTGAGACAAAATCCCAACCGAATTAACATAAGCGCATGCTGTTGTAAAAACAGCACCTGTCTTTCTTCACCCTCATCCACACCCCTGGACTTATAATAATCAACTCGAGGGGCCAGACTTGTGGGGAAAGGAAAACTCAAAGCAGGGACAAAGTTTATTTCTGCAAAAAAAATGGCATTATAGTGGGACCTGGGGGAGAAATGAAACACAACCCCAGGTCCCCAATGCTGCTGGAGCCAGATGATCTAGCCAATCCACCATGGGAGCAGTTCAGCCAAGCACTGCCCCAACATCATCCTTGATGTTCCCTCATGGCAGCCTACAGTGACAGGGGTAGCAGCTCTTACCGCGTGCTGAAACAACCCCTGTCACTGTAGTGCCATTTGTGCTTCATGCAGTGCATTATTCCATGTGCAGTTTTGCTGGACAGAGAAAGGATTCTGGGAGCTCACAGTCTACCTGGACCAAGCAGATAGTGAAGGATGTGGAAGAAGCAGGTTGTGCCACTGCATGCTACCCATTTGGGAATCGGGGAAGCAGGAACACTGCAAAGCCTTTTCCTAGGCTATAACAGGTATGCCACCATTGCCTGTGCCTAGAGTGCAGTGATTTATTTCCAGACCAACTTGTATGGCTGTACACTTCTCTTGTTTTACTGTTTCTGACTCAGCCCTCTACCCTTGGGAGCCTGAAGTACTAGGTAAAGCAGCCCAGTCCCCTGAGTGAGGACTGAGGTGTCATGCGGAGGACTACAGCAGCAGCTTTTATATTTTACTTAAGGAAAATACTTTCAGGATTTTTAGACTTTTTATTTTTTTCTCCCTTTTCTCCTGCCTTTTTCTTCTACTTCATATCAAAATTCATTCCTTCTATTTTGTTGGTGACAACTGGCTTATTGGCTTGGGACACTAAGTCAGAGCCCGTTACAGACAGAGCAAGCACTGAAATAGCAGACAATCTCCAAGATTTGGAAAATCTTGAAATATTTAACATGTCTTTCTTTTAAAGAGTTTACATTTAATCTGTAAAGTTATAGTGCTCACTGTAGAATTGTGAAATTGTCCATGTGTTTTTGTCTGATCGATCTGATTTGATTTGATTTCATTCTGATTTGCATTACATGTTTGTAAGCTTTGAGTGCTATAAGTGTATAGAGTCTTTGCTATAATCTTGTCTATACGGTAAACTATAAAATGAATTTCCTGGGGGCAATTTAGAACACAAAACTTCTAGAAATTGTTCTTCTGATATTAATATGTAATTATAGTCACAGCCATAGCCATAGGTGAAAGGCAGTGAGTCTGGATAACATATTTAAATTTTAAAATTTAAGGTTATATGTTTAAGGTTATAGTTACTATAGGTATAGCCATTGTTTAAAGCTCTGTAATGTTATTAAATTTACTAGTTCATGTAAGTTTCTGTTATTGCTTGTGGTTTACCGTCCAGCTGATTATGAATTGGATTGATTAGGACCAGCTTGCTATTATTTAGACATCTAGCAATTAATAGCCAGCCACATTAAAAGTGCAATAGGAACTCATTATAAGCCTGATTGTGCCTCTTTTAAAATTAATTAGTTAAACATGTGTCATTATTAAGCACTAAATTGATTGATTAATTGAGCAATCTACTGACTGAATGGATACTTACTCTGATTAGTCTGATTGGCTAATTTATCATTTCCACGTGTCTTAGTGCATTGATGCACCTAACGTAATTGGAGACAATTAAAGAGCATACTGATAGGGTAATATAAATGGAGAAAAAAAGCCCTTGATATAGATATTGTCTGGGCTTCTTACTAGCCATAGCTTTGTTTGTTTTACAAACAAGTTCACTGGTATTCTGATGCTGTCATTGCTCCTCAATTTAAAATTAAACTCTAAAACTCCTTTAAAAATGTCCTTAAATTGTTATAGTAAGAGTAACAGCTACCAGGGTTTTTGATTACTAGTGACCTGATCTGATATGATATCCACTTGAAGCACCAGTCTTAGCACATAAATATTCTCAGAGTCAGCTTGAGATAAATATGAAAATGGATTGGTAAGCTTAAATACAACATAATACATAAAAACTGCTGTTAATAATTGTATATTTTTTTTCCTGGGAAGCTGAGTTTTTTAAGATATACTGATTTGTTAAATCTCCTAAATTCTCTAAATCTGTGTGACAAAAAGGGCTAAAAGAGGTAAATAGATAGAAAAGGGAATTTTACCTGGCTGTATACTTGCTCTGCCTATTGTTTGTTTTCTCAGCCTCATGATAGTTGCCTACCAGGATATTTGCACCTCGAAGGCCTGTGGCAGCTTGAGTCAAAAGGTGTATGGTGGTACAAGTAAAAAGAGCAAAATAACTAACACCAGGATAAATTTTAGCCCTCCTGTATTGACTCTTCAAAAGGAAGATTGCAACAGAATGGGACGGCGGACAAACAATAGACTGCCACTTCTCTTCACCTTAGGAAAGTTTATTGACTACAAGTATTACTTGTCTTTATCTTAGTTCTAATTTCAAGAGATTGGCCATTTGATATTTTGGGATAAAACTGAATAGTGGACTTTCTGGGACTTGAATTTTGCTCATTATAAAGCATTGACTATTGTTTTAGCTGGCACTTTAGAACTTTGCAATTTGAGTTTTTTTCTAATTGTACAATTATACTTTTCTCTATTGTTCATTGCATTCTTAAACATTTACTACTACTGAATTTATTATTGAACTTTCAACGTATTAATATTTTACTACTGCTTTTTTTTTTGCACAATAGTAGGTGATACCAGATGATAATAGGTGATACTAAAGGATTGGAGAGTGACACTAAATTTGAATATTCTACCATTTGTTAACTGGCAAACTGTCAATTATAAATGTAAAGCTGTCTGATCTCCAGGCTTACTTGACTTAATTCCCTATTCCCACAAACTTGTTGCTTCTGAATTGCAGTACAGAAACAACTTATACTGATTGATTATAAAAAATATTAATTCTAGTCTCACTTCAGACTATAACTAAATAACACCATATTTGAATATAATGTATAATATAGTGTGACTGATGTAACTAGAATTGGGAAGATGTTGTTATCAAAAGGAAAAAAGGGGAAAAACTAATGGGTGTGTTCTTAATGAGCCACTCCTTATAACAAAATCTACCCCCACTAATGCTAAAATGGGGAATAAGACTATATTTTCCTATGCTGAAGTGGTGAAGTTGGATCAAAAAGGAAATTTATCTCAGGAGAAGGAAAAGGAAAAGATTAAGGAAAAGGTTAAGGTGAACACGGAGCACACAAAACATAACAGCCGGGGAGGACAGAGATTAGAGACCAGCATGATGATATAGAGGCTAAATATAAGGTCGATGATCCTGATAAACTTCCTCCAGGAACATCTACAAACAAAATTAAAAAGAAGGGTAAAAGTAAAAAACAGGATCACGTGGAACCTTTAAAATTTCCTCAAAAAATTACAGAATTTTTTGTCCCAAAACAAATAAATAGTAATATATTGCATAACTCTCCCACTCAGGAAAGGTCCCAAAACCTCCTGCAGTCTCCTTGTAATCACTCTCAGAGCACCAAATTGGAAATGTTTAGCCTATTAGAATTATCTTCACGTCTCTTAGATCTAATCAAACAAGATTCAATGTTGGAAAAAGAGGGAAAAGAGGAAAACACACCAGCTCAATTTTAGCAGGGTCACCTAATTCTGACTTTCCCAGATTATATAAGGAAGTGGAACAAAGAGAATTAGCTGATGAATCTTATGCTCAGTGCCCTGACACAATGTCTAAATATACAATTACAGCACTGGCCCCTTCAGTTAAGGCTAACATTGTTTTACTTGAAGCTGTGAGAGATTTAAAAACTAGCATGGAGGGTTTTATAAATTCTACTTTTCTTAAAATTCAAATGTTAGATAACAAATTAGAAACCCCCAAAGAACAAGCTAGCATAAATAAACTATCCTTCTCCTCAATCTACATCCCTGAGACTCCTAAAAAGCAATCTGGAAAAAATAGGGCTTCCCGGCCCCAAAAATTAAAGTAAAAGGGGGAAACAAAAGAAAAAATCACCAAATCACCCTCTAGGGCCCAAAATCATGATGCAGTGGAAAAATTAAAAAACAGGGATATGCTGAACCCCTCAAAAGTGATTCCCAGATTAATATCCAGCAGAAACAGAAAGTGCAGCCCAGAAAAGAGTCTGACATTAAAGAAATATAAGAGGCTAATTCAAATGAAGCCCTCCTCCAGAAAGAAAAAAAAGGATAGTAGTTTTCTCCCTGAATAAATAAAAGAGACAAAAAGTTGGTCTCTCACAGGTAGTGAGGTGTGCTTCGGGATTGATGGCATATTTAAAAAAGACTCTGAGTCTCCTGAAACTTTAAGGGACCTGATTGAATATTTAATAACAGTAGAACTGGGCATTGCTCAAGCAAAATGACAGATCATTATGACCTGCAGAGATCCTAGTAACCAATCCAAAACAGTGTATGCCCTACCTCCTAACATGAATTTAGCAAAATAAATCTGGGCAAAATCATCCAGATTAGAACTATTGGGTCTAGAGTTATGGGCCCCAGTTACGTGGAAAACAAAACAATTTCTGCACAATCCCATAAGGGTAAAAATACATATCTGAAATTAGATCAAAGTATTTTTTACAAATACTCTTCTTATCCTGAAATGGGACTTTAAGACACAAGTAACTTACCAGGGGGATGATGATCAAAATTCTCTCCCTGTTTGGATTTGATAGAATTCCAGGAGAGAATGATGCTATTCTGAGTACATATGTTAACTCCCTTATTTTGTCAAAGCTAAAACTAGAACCTGGGAGACAATACATCAGTTCATCTAAAAGGGTATTTAAGGATAATGCAGGGACCCAGATAAACTTTGTATGCTCAAACACCCACACATACAATCAGTTGAAAATAGATTAGAGGAATTTAATAGTGAGGGTATCTTAATTGTTAATATGGCTCACCAACAAGGGGATAGAAATTTAGACACTTCAGTAAGGCAACCACTGGATCCAGATTCCAATAATGCTATAGAAAGCCTGAGAAGTATGTCCTCTAGTGAACAGTCTCCCATTGGTTATAATTTTTTGTCTTGGAATCTTGCAGGACTGGCTAGTAAAATGGCTGATCATGAATTATTGACATTTATTACATCACATGAATTGATTTATTTACAAGAAACATGGCCTACTGAAGTCATAAACATTAATGGTTATTAGGTGACATCAAATTCTGCATGTAAATTAAAATAGTGAGGCAGACCAATAGGAGGTCTGGCTATTTATACTAAGATTGGACAAGCTATTTTGCAAATTGAGGTTTTAAAAAAACGTGCCTAATTACATAATTTTGGTCATTTTATGGAATGAGTCCCTTTTTGTACTTCTTAATGTGTCCATCCCCCCAAAAAATTCTATTCAAAATGTAGATCAGCTTGGGATTCACTGAATGCAAACATTGACTTTGTCTTCCAGAAATACCCTACAGGCATTTTTCTGATAGCTGGTAATTCTAATGCCCGTATTGAAACCTTCGACAATTTATCTATTTTGGAGATACAAAATGGCCTCAAAAATTGTAAACCCAGGAAAAGTAAAGACAAAGGGGTTAATGAGCAAGGAAAGGAGCTGAAAAAACTTACTGAAGAGAATGCATTGTTGATTTTGAATAGGAGGTTAGAGGGGGATGAAGATGGAGAAACCACTTTTTTTCTGCAGTGGCACAAAGTATAATTGACTATGCTTGTTTCAATCCAGAAAATTTTGAAATGTTTGTTGCACTTAAAGATGAGAACAGAAAGTGATCATGCTTTGTTGAATTTATAAATTAAAACAAAAAGAGACAGTGTGGAATCAATGGTGGAAATTATAAATCCCTTGTCACGTTTAACTACTGAGGGCAAACAGCCACTAAAACATAATTAAAGGTACAGAGCTGAGAAAGATACTCTTCACACAAGGAGGTACCCCCATCTTAAGGGAAGAAAATTATCCAACAGCCACTCAACAATTTGATAACAGACTTTCACAAATAAATCAGGAAATAAAAAAAGAAATATATACTTCTTGTAACAGCAATTTGCATTTCATGGCTAAAACTTGGTTTGACCTTGAATGCAAAAAAGAAAAAAAGAATCTAGGGAGATTAATAAGGCGGACTAAAAATTATCCAACTAGAATAAATCATAATATCTTAATAAAGCCAGAAAACACTACCGAAGGTTTTTACAAATAAAAAAAATTAATTATCAGCAACTACTATGGGATGAAATGTATCAAATCATTGTTATTAAAGACACTAAGGCCTTCTGGAAAATGATAGCCAAAGGGACTAATCAGTATCAACCGTCCTTGGCAGTTTATGTTCCCAAAGAATCTTGGGTAAAACATTTTAGTGATTTTTTCAAAGTTTCTCCTCTTTCCCTGGATATGAGTACTCAGGTGTCTAGAGGGATAGTGTAGGGAAAACATATAGGGTTTACTAAGAAAGAAGTCGAGTCAGCAATCCTTAAATTAAAAAAATAATAAAGCTACAGGTCCTGACTTTATTTCCCCTGAAGTATATAAAAAATCATATGGATTTTTGGATCCCAGTTCTAAGAACCTTTTTTAACTTGTGTTCATCTCAAAATTATATCCTAAGTTCCTGGACCCAGAATATAATAGTCCCTATCTACAAGAAAGGTTCTGTTTATGGCCCTAATAATTTTCACCCCATCAGCTGACTAGACATAAGCTCAAAGCTCTTTGCCAGACTACTGATAAACAGGCTAATTCAATGGTTTGATTCTACTAAAATTTTACAATACCAAGTCAGTTTTAGGGAAAGTTTTTCAGTGGCTGATAATATATTCTGTCTTTCTCACCTTATTGAAAAACATGTTTATCTTAGAAAATCTAAACTTTTTGCACTATTTGTAGATTTCTCCTCAGCTTTTGATTCTATCAATCAATCAAAATCTTTATTTATCCAGGTGGGCACCATGGAGCAAGGCTCATTTGCAAGGTGGACCTGGCCATGAATACATCAAAGTACAGTTCAGAAGCAGGTATACAAAAAAACAATAATATACAAGGAAGAAAAAGTATATATAGTGTATACAGTACAGTACAAGGTTGAAATAAATTAAAAAAAAACAGCATTATTTTACAATTGAAGAAATCAGCAGATGTACAATCAACCATAGGCATACAGGGGTTATAAGCAAATATCTTTTGAGTGAGGCAGCAGCAACTACACATTTAGGGGAAAGAGGCTGTGTATGGGGTGGAAGGTTAAAGAGGTAAAGAAGAGGAGGGATATATTACTGATGACTGGGGGAAAAATTGGGCTAAAACCACAGAAAGTGATGATGGCTGTCATGTACTTGTTTATTATGATAATGATGGAAAGGGGTAGATAATTGGGACACTACTATGGATGGGGTGGGACTTTAGCCAGGCTGGAGTGGACAGGGAAGGGTGGGTGCAGCAGGAAGAGTTAATAGGGAAAGAGTGAGAGCCAGGGGCAGAAACATGATGAGCGTCAGGATGGAAAGGGGGAGTTGCAGAATTAGTGGGCTAGCAGTAAGGAAAACATTTGCAACGCTTTCATGTAGCAATCATAGAGTGCCTTGAAGATATTCAGGATAACAGGGCAGCTCAGCTTCAAGTTCCTTTGTAAACCATTCCACAATGTGGGTAAAGAGAAGCTTTGAGCAGTTTTGCCAAAATGAGTGTTGACCCTTGGAACTTGGAGGGCAATTACGAAATAGCTCCTTAGAGCGTAGGTGCCTGACACACTCCGGGGAATACAACCTGAGACATATGATGGGAGATTGTTGGTTACCACTCTGAAGGCCCATAGGGCAGTGTTTCTATTCCTCCTATAGTGAAGGGAAGTCCAGCCTAACGATGAGTACAGGGAGCAGTGGTGTGTGGAAAGTGGAAGGCCAGTAATGAACCTGATAGCTCTGTGGTAGAGGGTGTACAACTTAGCCAGTGCAGAGGCAGTGCAGTGGCTGTACAGAAGGTCCACGTAATCTATTAAAGATAGGAAGGTAGCTTGAACCAGTTGAATCTTGGCCTCCTTTGTGAGCAGGTGGTTAATTCTATAGAATAATCCTAATCTTTGCCTTATTTTCTTGTGTAGTTCTTCGAGATGGTCGGCAAAGGAAAGTTTATGATTGAGCCAAACTCCTAGATATTTGAATTTAGCTACATACTCTAGTGTTTCTCCAAGAACAGTGGTAATATGTGGGGTAGCCCCCCTCCAGCAGGAATTGCCACATGCAAGGAGGGGGAGAACAGCATGGCTTTTGTCTTTTTTGCATTGAGCAAAAGCTTTTTGTTCATGAGCTAGTATTGTAGAAGGTTAAATTCAGCTTGGAGGTCTTCACAGGCTGCTTCCGGCGTGGGACGACTCAAGTACAGTACAGTGTCATCCGCTAATAAGTGGATGTTGGCTTTTGATGGGGTCATTGATGTTGTTAATGTAGGCTGCAAAGAGGAGGGGACCAATGATATTCGGGTACACCCCTTAGCATAGGTTTTAATGGAGAAAGATCACCTTCAGCTTTAACCTGCTGTTTCCATTCTCCCCGTAGTCTGCAAACCAGCACATAGATTTATGGTCCAGGCCTAAGGTGCTTAGGGAGGAAAGAAGCAGACTGTAATCGACTGTGTTGAATGCCTTACTAAGATCCAAGAAAACAGCACAGACATGCTTCTTGTTGTCAAGGTCTAGGAGCCAATCATTGGACACCTTAGCTAGGGCTGTTATGGTGCTGTGCTTTGCTCTGAATCCAGACTGAACCAGGTTTAATATGCTTCTGGCTTCTATCAACAGAGATAAGTTATGGCAAATATTTTTGGGTCGTAGCATTGATCCTTCATTACTTAAATTAATTAAAGTGATGTATTCCAATACTACCACTGCAATTAGATGTTGATAATAAGGAAACATTAACTGAATATTTTGAAACAAACAGGGGGTAAAGAAGAGTTGTCTCTTGGCCCCTGCATTATTTAATTTTTGAATTAATGACCTGCTAGAATACCCTGATAAGGATACTTATGACTCCCCTAAAATTGACATGCTCCTCCTCCATTCTCTGGCTTATGCTGATGACCTTGTAATAGTTTTATTAACAAAGAATGGCTTACAAAAAAAGGATCGAGAGCTTTTTCCAAAAATGCACTAGCTTGGAGTTTATTTATTTAGTTTTTGTTGACCGGGTAAGTGCACTAGACAAATACTGCCTATTTTCAGGCACGACCTGGGGGAAGGGGATACAGATGAATGCCAACTGACCTTGAACCAGATTAAGCTGTTGGTGGTATTTCTAGTGAATGAGGGAAATTTGGCCAGGACACCTGGGAAATTCCCCTGCTCTTTTCGATAAGTGCCATGGGATCTTTAACATCCACCTGAACTACCACCAATCCAGGCAGATGGGACCTCAGTTTAACATCTCATCCGAAAGACGGCACCTCAGAAGTGCAGCACCCCTCTCATGCTGCACTACAGTGTCAGTACTGGGATATTAACCCAAGTGCCAGATGTGGGAACTGAACCCACAGCCCTCTGATCTCCCAGCCTCAGAGGCGAGTGTGCTACCTACTGAGCCACTGACACTGACATAGGTAGACATAGTTAAAGGTAGATATAAAAAAAAGTATTGATTATCGGAAAAAACTAGGAAATTATAATAAACTTAGATTTACCATTGGTGCTAAAAATATTTATGTAATTACTGAATATTGCTACCTAGGGGTAACATTTGCATCCTCCACAGTTTGGACAAATCATATCAAAGAACAGTTAATCGAGGTAAAAATGGTTACCAAGGTGTTAATAAGATTTAACTATCAATATGGTGGTAATTAAATTTACCCAGCCCTAAAAGCAAGTGAAGCCAAATTACACCCTCTTCTTCTTCATGGGGCTGAAGCCTGGGGTTATGTGAACAATAACAATTTAGAGCAACCATTGTCCTTTTTTTATTAAACTATTTTAAAAGTTCCAAACTCAACATCTAATGCCATGTCTAGAGCTGAATTGGGGAGGATTCCTATCAATTACTTCAAAACCCTTACTCTCATATCCTATTGGCTTAAAATAATAAATGCAAATAAAAATACCACCCCTAGGAGATGTCTTAATGAGAAAATGAAATGGCAACATAATGGCCTTCAATCACCCTGGCTTGACTTTTTGATAAGAATTCTAAATAAAATAAAGATGGGCCATCTATGGTCCGATATTGAAAAGGGGATTTTGATTTTAAATTCATCCCGAGACAGAATCAAAAATAAGCTATGCCACTTAGGAAAAAGTGTTGATATGGCCACTGCCCCTACTCTCCAGAGCACTATGAACATACATTGCCTCGTTCAATGTCTCGCACTGCCTACCTTGCATGCTGCCTCTGCTCAGCCAGCCCCGGCAATCTGGCCGGGACAGGTGTCTCCACCTAGTCCTCTTTGAAAGCAGTCTGACCAGCTCAAACTGCTACTTATGCTTAACTTATGAAACTGTTTTAGCTGCTTTGTGTATATACTTAAACAAATTATCCCCTGCATTCTAGGCCTGTATTTCCTTGTCTCATGTTTTGTTATCTGTATGCCTGTAAACATTATAAAACTGATGACTGTTATTACTGTCCTAATGTTGTTGTGACCACCTTACACTTCAGTGTGAATTTGAATCTACTCCTGTAATTCGTATTTCCCTGTACTGCCACCTTGTGGCCCAGGTCGTGACTGAAAATGGTCCACTGGATCAGTACACTTACCTGGTTACCAAAAACATAAATACATAAATAAATATGGATTCCATAAAGGTGCAGAGATGTGTGCAATGGTTCATGACTAATAAAGCAGACTATTCATTTAAAACTTACCTGAATCTCCCTATAAAACCAGAACAAAGGACATTGATTACTTGGGCAAAATTTGACATTTTGAATTCAAAATGTTTGTAGTTCAATCTTTAAACATAAAATTGAAACTTATAAAAATGAACAATCTCAATGCGCTTGTAACAGAGGTTTTGCTGAATCTGTCAGACATAAAATTATGACATGTCCACTATGTGAAAAAATAAGGAATCAGTTTCTGCTGAATCACTTGAAAATTTACACAGACCTAAACTACGACTTAGTTTTTATTTTATTACATCCTCAAACCAAACAAGATGCTGAAATAATCTCAAATTTTCTTGCCTCAGTTATTAAACTCAAAAAGAAAAACTACTGTATTCTAAAGAACAAGAACTCCAGAACTTAACATGATAGGATCCCCAGGAAATTATTTTCAATCACAGCCATTTTGCTAGGAATAACTTATTGTACACTTGTTGAACTATTGCCTGTGAAGTTCTTTGCAAGTTGCTGCTAATATTGTTGTGATTTTAAATAATTCTGTGTATAACTGTCATTTTTTTGTAATTATTTAAAAAAAAATTCCTGTACTTTTTTATTTTCTTCTTGATTTTAATTTTGAAAAAAAACATGGTACTCGCCTAGTATGGTTGATCAAATAAAAGAACTGATTGACATGTGCAGTTTTGTCACGTTATATTGACCCGATACCACCAGATGGTACTGGAATAGTCACTGTTTTGTACCAATGTCTGGATTCAATAATCATGTATATCTCTTGTAGGTTTTTTTTTTTCTTGAGTTGCCTCTGACATTTATTTCTTCATTTTGACATGGTTATACTACCTCTATTAAGACATAAGCAATTTTGTTTTATGTTCAGGTTTTACAATGTGCATTAACTAATAAGGCTCTGGTATTCTGGTATGATTATCTAATTAGGCTTTGTTGTTTAAGCAGATATAGTTTGTCCTGCTTATATTACCACTTTCAGTTGCCAAAGTGTCACGTACAGAAATAGAATACACTTTGCCAGTATGGAAGACACATATTGGAAGGTCTTCTTTATTTATCAAGGACCTATGATCTGGAACTCGGTCCTGCAGTTTGTAAGACCAGATTCAGGCCTGATTGTTTTTAATAAATTCAAATGTTGGGCCATGGATCATAAAATCATAGAAACATAGACAATGATGGCAGATAAAGACTCTTAGTCCATCTAGTCTGCCCAGGTTCCCTAAATCCCCAGGCTAATTCTTGGAACCTAATGTTCCCTCAGGATACTAACCCTCTCAGACTTTACTCTAGTTACTTTCCCTGGTCATGTCGGCCCTGGTAATCACTATTCCCTTCATTCTATCCCAGGCCTGTTTGAACCCCCTTACTGTGCTCACTCCCACCACCTCGGCTGAAAGACTGTTCCAGGGCTCCAACACCCTTTCTGCAAAGAAATACTTCCTCACATCCCTCCTGAACCTCCCACCTGCCAACTTCCACTCATGACTCCATGACCTGGAGTTTGTACTCAGGTTAAATAATTCCCTGCAGCCTTTTTTTTACTCCTTTGAGAAATTTGAAGGTCACAATCATATCACCCCTCTCCCTTTTGGTTTCCAGTAAGTATAAATTAAGTGGCCTGAGGTGCTCCTCATAGGATTTACCCTGCTGTCCCTAAATCATTTTGGTCACTCTTCATTGCACTGTCTCTAACCTACCATTGTCTTTCCTGAGGTAAGGTCTCCACAACTGGGTACAGTACTCCAGGTGAGGCCTCACCAGGGTTCTGTAGAGGAGTAGTATCAAGCACAACTCCCCTGGGTCATGACTGAAAATAGGTAGAATTTGTCTAGTGCACTTACTGTACATGGTCAACAAAAACTAAATAAATAAAATCCAAAACATTACCATGTTGCATGAATTATGATCCAAGCTAATGATATTTAAACTAATTCATTTTTCCTCCTAAATTACTAAAACAATTATTTTCTACTTTGGTAAAGTGTATTATTATTATCTCTAATGTGTGTATTATTACTACTACATTTATAAATACGATGTATTGTTCTAGTGTTTTTGACTTGTATGGCCTCTATTGCTATATTTTATATCATTATGGTGATTTTGGCATTGTGTAAGTATGCCTTCTATTATCAGAAGAGAGAAAGAAACAAGTGTTTTAGCTGGAATTTGACTCCAGGCCACCTGGAATACTGTTCCAGTTACACTACTAGCAGCATCACTAAGGCAACTGGAAACTCCCAGAAGCACCTTATTCTTTCCCTAATGCACAACCTGGTCCTGCACAGATAATTACATTTTCATACAAAAGGGTGCAGTCTGCACGTATATGGAATCCAAACAAATAGGAGAGAAAAGGAATTTTAAGTGCTTAGCTAGGATTTGAACCCATACTGCCTGGAATACTATTCTGGATGTGCTACCAGCTGTGCCACCATGGCAACTGGAAATCTGGGACTCCCAGAAGCAGTTTATTCCTTCTTTAATGCACAACCTGGTGCTGCACAACTACATTTTCATACACAAGGTTGTGGTATGCACATATACGGACACCAAATAAACAGAAGAGAGAAAGAAAGAAGTGCCTTAGCTGGGATTTGGAGTCAGGCCACCCAGAATACCATGCACATATCACAGAATCATAGAACTTGATGGCAGATAAGGACCTCTTGGCTCATCTAGTCTGCCCCTATCCCCCCATTATTCTTCACTCCCCCCTCTGAAAGCACCAATCCCACCTCTCTGTAATCTCATGTGCCTGTCCCATGCTATCTTAAAACATGACACTGTCTCAGACTCCACCAGGCTTCCGCCGCCCTCTTAGTGAAGAACCATCCTCTCACATTGCCTCTGTAGTCCCCTCCTGTAAACTTAAAAAATGCCCCTTCATTATGGTGCCTTCCTTCTTGTGAAATAAACACCCTGAGTCCACTTTATTTATCCCTTTGATATATTTAAAGGTCTCTATCGTGTCTCCTCTCTCCTTTCTAGTCTCCAATGTGTAAAAGCCCCAATTCCCTACATCTCTGTTCATACAGTTTGTCCTTCATCCCGTGCACCATTTTGGTTGCTCTTCTCTGAATCCTTTCAATCACGTCTATGTCTTTGCGCAGGTATGGCCTCCAGAATTGGACTCTGTACTCAAAGTGTGGTCCTGCAATGACTTGGTATAGGGGCATCAGGACCTCCCTCCTTCTAGTGATTCCCCTGCCTATACACACCAGCATCCCATACACTCTCCCCACCACCTTGGTACACTGCTTCCCCACATTGAGATCACTGGACACTATTATCCCCAGATCCCTCTCCTGCTCTGTGATCCTGACTTCCTCACACCTAAGTGTGTATCCTCCCTTCAGGTTCCTGTGCCCCAGGTGCATGATTGCACACTTTTTGATATTAAATTTTAGTTGTCAGGTCTCTGTCCACCCTTCTAGTGCCCTCAGGTCCTGCCTCATGTCCTCAACACCCCCTGCAGACTCTACTCTATTGCAGATTTTGGTATCATCTGCAAAAAGGACCACTCAACCCTTCAGCCCATCCACTATATTGTTTATGTGGATATTGAAAAGGAGCAGTCCCAGCACTGACCCCTGTGGGGACCCCACTCATCACCTTCCCAGTCCTGGAGTGCACCCCATTCACTACCACCCTCTGACTTCTGTCCGCCAACCAGTTTTCTATCCATCTAGCTATTTTGTCCCCCACCCCCTACTTTACAGCTTGTTGACTAGCCTTCATGGGATATAGTGTTAAAGGCCTTGCTGAAATTCAGATAAGCCACATCCACCGCTCTCCCACCCTGGTAGATTACCTGAATCACCTAGTCAAAGAACTCAATTAAATTGGACTGGCATGACTTCCCTTTTGTAAACCCATGCTGCCTGTTGTCCAACAACCCATTTGTCTCCATATAGTCCGTCACTCTCTCCATGATGACTGCCTCCATGACCTTCCCCACCACTGCAGTGAGGCTGACCGGGCAGTAGTTTTCTCTCAACTCCCTGCTTCTCCTCTTCTGTATTGGTACCACGGTCACCCTCCTCCAGTCCTCCGGCACCCTTCTAGAATCCAGAGACAGGTTGAACAGCCTCGCCAGTAGGGCAGCCAACTCTTTTCTCAGTTCCCAGATCACTCTCAGATGCAGCCTGGCAGGCTCCATGGCCTTGTCTTCCCACAACCTGCCTAGTTCCTCCCTAACTCTCTTTGCATTGAAAGGACTCATGTCCACCCCTATGGTCTCCCCTCCACCTTAACTCTGGTCCCTGCCCTCCCCTTCCTTCATAAATACCAAGCAAAAGTACCTATTTAGTTCTTCTGCTTTATCTCAGTCCTTTTCTAATGGCCTCCTTCCTTCCCAGCACAGCCTTGCGATCCCCTGTTCTGCCTTCCTCCTTTCTCCCACATATTTGAAAGGCTATGCCTGTAGTTCAATGGCCAAGCAGCCAGCCACTCCCCCTTCTTGAGCTATATAAGCAGTTCCTCCCAGCCTCTTTCTAAAGCACTTTTATCTTTGCCCCACCATCCTCCCTTTCTCCTCCAGTGGCTTGCCTCTCTCTTGGGGGGATTCTTACTAAGGTATCTTTAGCCAAGGGAAACTTCCCACGGCACCTGTAGGGGTGTAACCCTCTTTGAGGGTTCCTTGCCTTTGGCACCCCTACAGGGTGGTATTTCCTCATGGAATAGAGAGTGCAAACAGCCAAAGTAACAAAGGTGCACAAGCATAACACTAAACTGGATGTGGAGGCCATTGAACTAAAGAATGTTTTGCCTCCTCTCTTGACCTGTTTTGCTATCCTTTCCTCAGTGTTGGCCTTTTCCCTCCTAATTACCTTCCCTGCTAACCTCTTCATTTAGAAACATAGACACATAGAATTTGAAGGCAGATAAGGACCACTTGGCCCACCCAGTGTGCCCATTTCCCTACCTAATGGATAAGCTGCAGATCCTAGTTAACCAGCAGCCTACTTCTTCCTACCCCCAACCCCTAGAATTGCCTTATGACTGTCCCATGCATGCTTGAATTCTACCACTGTTTTTGACTCCACAACCTCCTCCGGAAGGCCGTTCCATGCATCCACAACCCTCTCTGTGAAAAAATACTTCCTTAAATTACCTCTGAGCCACACCCCCCATTTACCTATAAGCCTCCGTGTCTGCTTCCTTTGGTGTTCTCTTGCATTCCCTGAAAGCCCTCCTTCTGCCCCCGACCACCATTGTCACTTTCCTAGTGAACCAGAGTGGTCTCCTGCATCTTGTACCCTTCTAACCCTCCTAATACACATTTGCATGTCCTCCCTCACCCAGTCTCTAATAGCACCCCGTAACTCTTCCACATCATTTATCTTCCCCATGCCTTCCATCGCCTCCCTCACTGTTCTTCTCATCATGTCAAAGTCTGTGCACCTGAAGTACAGCACCATTGTGTTGGTTTAGTGCACCTCCCTCCCTGCTCTCACCTTGAACCTGATGGTCCAATGGCTACTGTTTCCCAGCGTCTCCCCCACCATCACCTCCTCCAAATTCTCCTCATTCATTAAGACCATGTCCAGCAGGTTGTTTGCCCTAGTAGGATCATTGACCAACTGCTGTAGGAACATCCCCTGCAGTCCCTCCAGAATCCTTCTGCTTCTGTCCAAAGCTGCATCTGGAATGGTCCAGTCTACATCTGGGAGGTTTAGATCCCCCCACCAGAAGTGTTTCCCCTTGAAAGCCATCCTCGTGACCAGCTTTGACATTAACCTGCCCTGTTCTATCCCTTGTGTAGGTGATCTGTAAGCTACTCCTAGTCTCAAGGATTCCCCTGTCCTTCTGCCAAGTGTTACCCAAAGGAGTTCAGTTTCCCCATCCCCCTCCTGCCCTTCCACAACTTTTATGTCCTCCCTGATGTATAGAGCCACTCCCCCTTCTTGTGTCACCTGTCCTTCCTAAACAATCTGTAGCCAGGGATTGCTGTCTCTCACATATGATATTCCACCCACTAAGTTTCTGTGATTGCAATTATGTCCAGTCTGTCATGCACAATGATGGCTATCAATTTCTCCATCTTATTTGTTGAGCTCCTAGTGTTTACCACTAAACTCCTCCACCATAGTCCCCCTCCCTTTGCTCTCCCCAAGGGCATGCCAGAACCTAACACTTCATCCCTTCCCGGGGGGGGCATAGGGCCCCTCATCTTAGCTGTAGTAAGGTGTGGTTTTATTCCAAGCCCCCCCCATTTAGTTTAAATTATATGCTTTTCCAAAGAACTCCTCCAGCCTACATTTCAGTATCGCTACACCTTCTCTGTTAAGGTGTAGCCTGTCGGGGGCAAAGAGACTCTCATCATCCCACATTGCGCCCCCAGTCCCCTACCAGCCCATACTCCATCTGCTTACACTATCTTACTAGCCAACTATTGAGCTCCTCTATCCTTAGTTTTCTCTCTGTACTAGCTCTGGGTGCTGGCAAAACTTCTGAAAAGGCTAGATATTTGAAACATAGACCACCACAAAATCTAACCAGGGCCTTAAATCTCACCTGTACCTCCTAGAGACTATTTCCTTCCAGGTTGTTTGCTCCCAAGTGGAACTGCAGATGTCATTTCCTATCCTGTTATTTGACCCATGCAGGAATATGGTGGATTACCTCCAGTGCTGTCATGCCCAGCATGTACTCCACCCAAACTGCACTATTTCTGCCCCCCCCCATTTGATACCCTTTATAATAGAGTCACCAATCAGTAGCACCTTGCCCCCTTTTTCCTTCTGGCTTACCTGCATCACAGTAATAATAAAACACTTTACAACTGCTCTTGGTTTTCCTATGCTTCCTGACCTGTGCCTCAGTGACACCTACATTATCATCTGTTGATCATTCTTGAAGTACCTGGGCCCGATGCACAGTTGCAATTTAGTGGTGCAAAGTGATCAAAATGATGACATAGTGCCACTGTTCTAACTTGTATCTCTTTTTGCCGCATACAAAAGGATTACAAGCCTTTCCTTGTGCTGCTGTAATAGATATTGTGTTGGTACCAGCACAGGATTGCAACTTTGTAAATGAAACACTGTGTTATGGACAGACAACTCCCACCCTACAAACAGCTACCTGCATGCAACAGTGCTTTCTATTTCTTTACTGACACTGGGTACAGTACATTGGTTTTAGAAGAAGAAGAAGAAGGAGGAGGAGGAGGAGGAAAAGTAGAATTAGCATTTATATATTACTTTTCATACACATTGTATATTAAAGTGCTTCATAAGCAATGAAAGAACGGTAGCGAAGTAACTGTAAACATGTAGTGGCAGCTATTTTGCACATTAACACCAACACCCCACCTTGATCAATTGCATGAACTGGTTTTATGGGAAGGGGAATGTTTACTAGGACACTGGGTAAAATCCCCTACTGGTGTGAAAAATGCCTTGGGTTCTTTTATTTCTACCTGGACACCCACCTGGACAGAACAAGAGGTGGGCTGAAAAGAACTCAGTTTATCCACTCATCTGAAGGAAGGCACACCCAACAGTACATTCTCTCCCAAGTACTGCACTCAATTGCCAATTTTTTTTTATTATATCAACATAGAAACATAGACAATGTAAAAAGAAAAAGTCCCTTAGTCCATTCAGTCTGCCCTGTTACACCCTAACCTACCCCAAGAAGTGTTGTCTACGTGGGGTTTCCTCCCCATCCTCCCCCACTTTTTCCTTACCTTACCAGTCTCCCGAGTAATTGTTAAGACCTTAACTTGGTCAAAGCCTTGTTGAAAACCATTAATGGTTTTGATGCCCACGACCTCTGCCAGCAGGCTGTTCCACTGCTCAACCACCCTCTCTGTAAAATTAAACTTTCTCATGTAACTCCTAAATCTCCTCTTCTCTTTCTTACACTCATGTCCCAGTGTCATTGACTCATTATTCCTGCTGAACAGTTTCTCACAGTTTATCCTGTTCATTCCTTTCAGGAAGCTGTAGGTCACTGTCAAATTGCCCCACTCCCTTCTGGCTTCCAGTGAGTACATGTTCAGTGTCCTAAACTAATTCTCATGGACTCTGCCCTGTCGGCCTTGGATCAGTTTAGTTACTCTACACTGCACTGGCTTCTGCCTGTGTTTGTCTTTCCTTAGCTCAGGATTCCAGAACTGGGCACAATATTCTAGATGGGGCCTTACTAAGGATATATATAGAACAATAGTGAGTATAAGCTCAGTCCAGGTGTAGGACTATAACCCATGACCTTCCGGCCAAGACATGTACTGTATGTGCTATCAGCTGAACCACACCGACGCCTAACCATCAGGGAAACAATTATCATTATTATTTTTACAGTTTCAATAATCATCATCATCATCATCACTGAACTTTGAAATAGAATTCAGTATACACATGACCTGTGGAAGATACAGAGGTAGTTTCTGATTAACCAGTTCATACTTAACTGCAAAAAAAAAGTAACCATGCTTGTTGGATCAAAGCAAACTCTACCTAAAGGCCTCCCTCTCCCCCGGTCTCTGCTTCAGTACTACAGTATATCATGGCCCACTATGGATGTTGTGAACAAGTTAAAGTAACTTGGCCTTTGATTATACTCCCTTCTTGACTTCTCTGTCTATATTGACCACCTTATGTCAATGTATCACCCCAAACTGGGTGGTCTCTACCCCTTATCCACTGCTGTATGAAAGGAGCTAGTTTCTAAAATGATAAACAGTTTGTTAGAGGGGGCATGGTAACAGAAGAGGGCAAGCAGAAGACAGCCTTTCCAAATGACTGTTTTTGGTCAGTATTCATAAGGGAGCATAAAGGCACCTGAAAGGAATATCCCAGAAATGAGACAGAAGGTATTTGCAAGTGATAGAGTTAGCTTGCAGCCCTGAAGATGGATAAGGTCCAGGGACTGGATGAAGTGTACCCCAGAATAGAGTATTGGATGGGTGGGGGTCAGGTTGGACACTACTTCTGAGGAAAGGACCTATGCATCATTATAAGGGACTCCCTTAAACAATCTAGCCAGTGTAACAATGTCTACTGTAAGGCAACCAGGATGTTGGGATGTATCGGGTGGAATACTTTACCCAATTCTGGATTCCTCACCTGTGGAGCAACAAAAACAGGCTGGAGACAGTACAGCCTACAGTAACCAAAATGATTCAGGGGAAGCAGGGCAGATATTACAAAGATCAGCTTAGGGAACTGAACATGTACTTGCTGGAGGCCAGACAAGAGAAAGGCAATATGATTAAGATCTTCAAGTTCCTGAAAGGAAAGAACAAGGTAAACAGCGAGGAACTATTCAGCAAGAATAGCTAATGCAGAATATGAGGAAATGAGTGAAAGCTGGTGGGGCAGGAGATTAAGGAGGGAAGTGAAGAGGTTTTATTTTACAGATAGAGTTGTTGAGCAGTGGAACAATCTGCCATCTGAGGTGGTGGGTACCAACATCTTGAATGGTTTCAAACACAGCAGGGATAGAGTAAAGGGCTTATTAGTTACTTGAAGAGATAGCAGTAAGACAGGGAACATGGGGTGGGGGGGTAGTACAGACAAACACCCTGTACAGAAAATGGTATCAGGGTAAGATAGGGTATTATGGACAGACTGGATGGACCAACAGTTTTCTTTCTGCCATCATTGCCTATGTATCACCCTGTCCATACTCAGTTATGCAGACACTGTCTATGGAGCTGACTGCAAGTCTCAATTAGTCAAACAGGACTCCTTACTTTGCCCCATCTATAGATTCTTCAACTGCCCACCTCAGACAAACCACTGCAACCTCTGTAGTCAGCTTGGTTGGCCCTCCATTGAGGCCTACTGCATCTTCCATTGCTTAATGTTTCTCTACAAGATCTGGCTTGTTATACTTTCCTGTTACCTCTCTTGCATCTTATGCCCCACCCAAAACTCTGCCGACTCCCTCAGAGCCCACAAAGTCCAGTGTCTGAAGAAGCCTGGGTGTTTTGCTTTTGATGATCAAGCTTTCTTTGCTTACCAGTTCCCAAATCTGTAGAACTGCTATCTGCTGTTACACTAAATGAAGATACTGTTCGCTCAAATCTCATGATGCCCAAAACTGCACTTATTTATTATTTATTTATTTAGATTTTAGTAACCAGGTAAGCCCACTGAGACCTGGAGTCCCTTTTTCAGGGGCGACCCAGAATTAGTTACGGAGAATACAAACTTAGGAACATTTACAGTTGTTATAACAGACATAAAAAATACATCATACATCAATAATCAAACTCAGGCTCATACATACAGGTAAGAGACTACATGATACAACAAATTTAAACGGAATTGAGGAATGATAAGCAGTCAGTTCAACAGCCTAGCACAGGAGTTAATCATACTAGCAGGGCAAAGTTTCCCTTACCTGGAATTCTTATTTTGCTTATCAGTGTAGTTGGAGCACTCAAGATGGTTATGAACCATTGGTTTTAGAAGGCACTGGACAGTAGATCAAGAGCCAAATATGAAGCTGTAACATAAAAGCAATTATACAAGGCATGCCAATAAATACAAATACAATGATTCTAGTTACTGATAAATACTAAAGAGAGTTAACTTGTCAGTAGTAAGCACATGAGTAAATCCATGTCAACATGCAAAAAGAATACTGACATCACAATAATGGACATGTGTTGCTACAACTACCAAGACATTTGAAAAAGTAACACATTTCCAATGCAAAAACATCCCCTTGAACCAGTCAACCAATGAGCATGTACTGTTTACTGTATGCACTCCTATTCTGTTCAGTTGGTGGCTGGCGATGGTGGTGTGAGGAAGGCTGTGGTAGTCACCGGCTCTGGTCAGTTTCCAAGGGGAGAATGGGGTAGTGGGTCACTGCCTTCTGGAGTGGGGAGCCACTAGCCCACCAGAAATGTGGGTATTTATATCTGCTGATTGGGATTAGGGCTTGGGGAGGGGGGACCACTAGACTACCAGGGAATGGGGAATATTGTTTATTATAACACAGATCAGGGCTCAAGGAGGGTGGACCACTAGACTACCAGGGAATAGGGAATGTTTTTATTATAACATGGATCAGGGCTCAGAGCGGGGCGACCACTAGACTACCAGGGAGAATAGGACATTTTCTATGTATTGCACTAATCGGGGGAGGGATGCATACTCAGCCCAGGATTCACATGCAGATGAGCACATAATGGGCATGTAAATGGTCCTATAGTGCTGTGCATGCCCAATGGGCTGATCTGTATGTTTGGGCTGAATATTGCCCATTGGGGCCGCAATGTTAACCAGTATCCACTGTACTGTACTGTACTGTACCCCTATGGGTTGTCTTCAGCCCTGCACCCTAGAAGCGCTCTGCCAAACATGGTGACCACTTGCTGTGCACTGTGCTACCAAGATTCGATATTCAATCAGATAGCACAGTCAGTTTGGATCATGCTATCTGTTTGAATATGATGCCAGAGCTGGATAGCCATAATCTTTCACATGGTGCACCTTTTTGCATTCACAGTTGGCCATCTCTGAATATGGGGGCCTTGGTACCCAGAGTATTTGTAAATCTTTTTAGTATATGTTGTAATGACTCAAAAATGTTAATTTCAGTGTTCAAAACACAGGTAAGCGGAGTAATGCAGCTCTTTTTCTAAAATGATCAGTTAGTGTAGAAACAGGTTGGAACATCTGTTTTAATTGCTTTTTGTTACATATGAGAATACATTAGTTCCGTTAGTTGGAAGTACTTCACCAGGGGTTTGCAAATAATATGGAATCTGCAACATCTCTACCATTCCCTAAGAAAGGAACATTTAAACAGCAGAGCATATGAAAGTAGTAGTAAACAGTGGAATATGTGGAATAAAAAAGCCGAAGTAAGATTTCAAGCAGAAATTAGGAGTTACACATGAAAACCCTTTATCTTGCATTTTCTAAACTTGTGATAGGGCAAGGATTTCAAAAGGTAGAGGAGAAAGGCAGAGAGTGGGTGGAATAAAGGAGGAGAAAGATTTAATATTCTTGAGCAGTGATAGGTAGAGGAATGGTACAGCACCAAAAGCCCTCTCACAGTTCAGAATGATACCAATATGTTTAGCCTTCCTTTAGTGATCCACCAAGCACCCTCCCATAACACCTTTAAAAGGAGCATCATAACTACCTCATCTCCCTTAATTGATGCCCTTGCTTCAACCCCTCCCTTAGCACCACTACTACTCTCATCGCTGTGCACTTGATCTGTTTTCTACCTAATGCCTTGCACGTAATCCTCCCCCTGCCTGTCTACTTGTCTCCCCTCCTAACTTGATGTGCTTCTCCTCTTTGGCTTGTTATTTCAAACTCCTTGTCCAGTCCTACTATAACTAATTCTCAACTCCTTAGATCTTTGTAATCACTGCCGAAAAGCTCCTACTGTGCCCTATCTCCCAAACCGTGTGAATGTTTCTCCCCTAAGGATCTGCCTGCTGTATGTTATTTTATAATTTTCCCTGTTCGTTATACCTGATAGTTCATTGAAAGTATGTGGTTGTTTGTTTTCAGAGAACTTCTTGCCAAACGCTGCATCATGATAATTCCTTGCAAATATGTGAGGTATGTCCTGCACCTGCAAACAAATTGCCTTATTGCATGTTTTGTCATTAATCACTCTGTTTTGTACCTTGCTTTCATCACCCTGCTCGTATTTTTACTGTAAAACCTTGTTTTGTTTCATTGTTTTATGTAATTCCACTCTGTAACCTCCTGAGTCTTGCCTGAAATTAGTAATTTCTATGGCTAGTGCACCTACCTGATAAACAATAACTAAATAAAAAAATGTTTGCATGCTTTACAAGTGAAAATAAAAACATAGAAACATAGAATTTGACGGCAGATAAGGACCGCTTGGCCCACCTAGTCTGCCCATTTTCCTACCTAACAGATAAGCTGCAAATCCTAGTTAACCAACAGCTTACTTCCTCCTACCCCCACTAGGACTGCCTTATGTCTGTCCCATGCATTCTTGATTTCCCCCACTGTTCTTGACTCCACAACCTCCTCAGGGAGGCTGTTCCATGCATCCACAACCCTCTCCATGAAAAAATACTTCCTCATATTACCTCTGAGCCGTCCCCCTCTATCTTCAAATTGTGCCCCCTTGTTCTTGCACATCTCTTTTTCTGAGAGATGCTGCCCTCTTGGACTTTGTTGATTCCCTTGAGGTACTTGAAAGTTTCTATCATGTCCCCTCTCTCCCTTCTTTCCTCAAGGGTATACATATTAAGCACCTTTAGTCTTTCTTCATATGTCTTCTGGTGCAGACCCTGCACCATTTTGGTTGCCCTCCTCTGGACAGCCTCCACTCTGTCTATGTCTTTGCGGAGATGGGGTCTCCAGAACAGCACACAGTACTCCAGATGGGGTCTCACCAACTGTCTGTACAGAGGAATGACAACTTCCTGTTTTCTACTATTGATGCATCTTCCTATGCATCCCAGTATCCCCCCAGCCTTCCTTACTACCTTCTCACATTGCTTGCCCACCTTTAAGTCATCTGATATAATTACCCCAGGTCCCTTTCCATTTTTACTGTTGTTAGTATCTTACCCCCCCATTGTACACTCTTCCCCTGGGTTTTTGTTTCCTAGGTGCATTACCTTGCACTTCTTTGTATTGAATCTGAGCTGCCATACATTTGACCATTCCTCCAACCTTGACAAGTCCTTCTTATCCTTTCCACTCCATCTTGTGTATCAACCCTGTTGCAGATCTTTGTGTCGTCTGCAAAGAGACATACTTTTCCTTCCAGTTCCTCTGCAATGTCATTTATAAAGACATTAAAAAGAACCGGTCCCAGTACTGAACCCTGCGGTACCCCGCTAGTAACCCTCCTTTCTTCACTGTGCACTCCATTTACTACTACCCTTTGCGTCCTGTTGTCTAGCCAATTTTTTATCCAGGCTACCACCTTGGGGCCCACTCCAAGGCTGGCTAACTTGTGTATTAATCTTTTGTGTGGGACTGTATCAAATGCCTTGATAAAATCTATGTAGGCCATGTCCACAGCCCCTCCGTGGTCTACTACTTTGGTCACCCAGTCAAAGAAATCTATTAGATTTGTCTGACATGACCTTCCCATCGTGAACCCATGCTGCCTTGGGTCCTGTGCCCCACTGGCCTCTAGGTACTCAACAATTGTTTCCTTCAGAAGTGATTCCATCATTTTCCCTATGACTGAGGTCAAACTAACTGGTCTGTAGTTTCCTGCCTCTGTCCTGCTCCCACTTTTGTGAAGAGGAATCACATCTGCCCTTCTCCAGTCCTCAGGTACCAACCCATCCTCCCATGATTTGTTAAAGAGAGTAGTCAGCGGTGTCACTAGTTCTACCCTTAGTTCTTCTAGAATTCGTGGGTGAATCCCATCAGGCCCCATTGCTTTGTCCACCTTCAATTTTATTAGAGACGCATAATAGGAATGGCAGTGAAATATTGAAGTGATGCCAACCCCACTCTGTAGAGACCGAAAGGCATTGGGGGTCTGCTTTTGAGTCGTCAGCTATAACGCTCATGCCATTGTACCTTAATCTACCCTGTAGACATTGACAAGTGTTGTAGTGTGCTTTGGGGTCTTTGGGTGTTATATTTACCCCATTCCATAAGGAAATACACTGTGGTGGGCACAGTATAGGAGAATGGGGTGAACTCTGTGGCTGAACACTGCAAGGCACACCACGATGCCTGTCACTGGCTGCAGGGTGGGGGTGGGGGTGGAATGGCATGAGCATTACAGCCAATGCTCTCAAGTCACACCCCTGACACCTGTCAGACTGTAAAGGGTGGGGTGCCACAGTTGGAAACCGTAACACCATAGTCGTGTGTTGGTGCTTTCACTCCAAATTTTCAACATGGGCTTTTTGTGACCCCACCTCATGAAGAGAGGCACAATCAGTTTGTAAGCTGAAAGATGGTTTTGCACAGTGGCCATGCCATTTGGCGACACAGGGACAAAAACACATTTTGGGCAGGAATGTGGAACATGACAACTGTATTGTTCATGAGGAGGTGTAAAAAATGGCAACATTGAAAATCTAGAGTGAAAAAATGAAAAATTGGTGAAGTCATGAACATGCATAGAAACTGCACAACACACATCCGTAACCCAATTATTTGTGGGAGTTTTTTAGCCACATTTTCAACATATGTAGTTTGGGACCTCCCCTCAAGAACAGTAGTGCTGTGATTTTGTTAATGTGTCCCAAAAGGTGATTTCCCACTGTGACCATGCCATTGTGCACCACAGCTGTGGAAACACATTTTGGGCAGGCTGTGAAAAATGACAGCTGTACTGTTGATAAGGAGGTGTGGAAAAATGCCACTGTTGAAAATCTGGCATGAAAATATTGCAAATTTGCAAAGTTCCAAGGGTGTGTGCAAACTGCACAATGCACGCTTGCAACACAGTCATTTTATGGACTTTTGGCACCAAATTTTCAACATAGATATTTTAGGACCTCTGCTCATGAACAGTGTCACTGTTATTTCCTCAAACTGTCCCAAAAACTGATTACGCACAGCGACCGTGCAATTCTGCGCCGGATGTGCAAAAACATATTTTGGCCAGGATATATAAAATGACAGCTGTACTGTTCATAAGGAGGTGTGGCAAAATGCCAATTTTGAAAATCTGGAGTGAAAATATTACAAATTCATGAAGTTACGAGCATGCGTGGAAGCTGTGCAATGCACACTCGTAAAACACTCATTTTATGAACTTTCGTCACCAAATTTTCAACATAGGCATTTTAGGACCTCTGCTAATGAGCAGTGTCACTGTCATTTTCATAATGAGGCTCAAACATGGATATCCCACAGCGACTGCGCTATTCTGCGCCAGAACTGCAAAAACACATTTCGGTCAGGATGTGAAAAATGACAGCTGCACTGCTCATAAAAAAGTGCAGAACAATGGCAATATTGAAAATCTGGAGAGAAAATATTATAAATTTGTGAATTTACAAGCATGCAAACTGCGCAACGCATGCTCGTAACAGTCATTTTATGGAGTATCGTCACCAAATTTTCAACATAGGCATTTTAGGACCTCTGCTTATGAACAGTGTCACTGTCATTTTCATAAACTGTCCCAAACACTGATTTCCCACAGCAACCATGCTATTCTGTGCCGGAAGTGCAAAAGAACATTTCGGCCAGGATGTGAAAAATGACAGCTGTACTCTTCACAAGGAGGTGTGGAAAAATGCCAATTTTGAAAATCTGCGGTGAAAATTTATGATTTTTTCCACCAAATTTGAAACATAGGCTTTTTTAGAGCCCACCTCATGAACACTTGCACTGTTGTTTCATTAATCGGTCCCAAAAGGTGATTCCACGCAGTGACCACAAAATCACCTTTCGGAGCTGATTAACACCACGACAGTGGCAGAATTCCTGAGGAGGGGTCCCAAAAACCCCATGTTGAAAATGTGGTGCCAAAATTCCCCAAAATGCCTGAAATATGCATCAAAGTTGAAAAAAACCCTATTAATTCCATTATACAGCTTACCAGCATTTCCTCAGTTCGCGGTCGGCTTTGAAGGGTGCAGATGTGTTCCTGGTCCACCGGAAATTGTCACACAAGACTCCACAGATAAGTATGGGGTGAGGGGGGTGTGGGGAGACAGGATGTGCAGTGTGTGGGCGCGGGTTGTGGGAGGGGACACGGAGACCGCCCAGGGACCGTTTTCTTTTCCCACATGTTAAAAAAAAAAAAGTGTTTTTCTTTGACAGGGGCATGTGGCATGCTGGGGTGGGCTCCTGGTGTGCCACCAGAGTCACCAGAGTCCTTTTTGAGGGAGCAGCTGTAGCCGACAAGGATTGTGCACCCCATCAGCATACAATAAAAGGGGGGGTGACATGATGACAATGGGGGATTGGACACCCCCGTCAGCACACAACAAAAGCGGGAAGGGGTTACTTAATGCTGATGGGGAGTTGGCTCCCCTATCAGCATTGTGACAGCTGGTGGTGGCGGCAGTCACTGCCGCCATGTTGCCTGCATGTCAGGAGGTGTGTTGTGGTCAAGCTGTATGAGAGTTTTGCTCTCATTGCAGTGGACCTTTTCTCAGATCCGGTGGCCACATTAGGTATGCAGGATGTCGGTCCCTGCTTCTGGCTGATTGGGGAATGAGGGACTCACCTACAGATGCATGCCCTGCATTTGCCCAACAGTGACCATGCCTCCAAATTTGCTAGTACCACAGTATGTTGGCTGGGCATGCACGCGAGCCAACATAAAAACAGTAGCAGACACCACCAAGTTTGGCTGAAGTGGTACAGCACACAGTGGACTTCGAGTCGGGGCTGACTGACATGGTTGTGACAGTTGAGAAACAGGACACAGCTCTGCAATTCTTGTTAAAAAGGAAGAAAGAACTTGCAGACAAGTTGGATGATCTGGAACTTTGCTCCAGGAGAGACAATTTAAGAATTTATGGATTCCTGGAAGACACTGAAACAGGGTGAATGGAGGAATTTCTCATGTCCTTCTTAAAAGAAATCATGGGCCTACCAGTCGACCAGACCCATAATACTGTCCATGCACACAGGACCCTTGTGAAGAAACCAATGGACCCTTAAGCGACCCCTCACTCCATCGCACACAAATTCCTAGACTACAGGGTGCAAAATAGGTATTGCTATGAAAGCCCAAAATTGACAATCCCGACATTTGAAATATTGAGACCTACATCACAATTAGTTAATTGCACAACCAAGTGCCAGCCCAACAAACAAAAGACCAACACAGCAACTTGCCAGGACTCAGAGTTGGTTATATTATTTTAGAGGGTGCGGAGGGTGAATGCCCCTCCAACCTACAAAGATAGCATAAGTGTAGTGTCGGGTTTTTGTTTGTTGGGATGGCGCTTGGTCAGGCAATCGGTGAGTCGGGATGTCAAATGTTGGAATTGTGATTTTTGGGATATAGTCATATATCCGTAAAATATTATACTGCAAACATCATGTTTCAAAATAGAGATCACTTTTGGGGACAAGCACCTTTTTTTCGATCACGACTACACTCTAGTTACTCAGCAGTAAAGGCAGGCACTACTGGTGATTAAAAACACCTGGCCACCACAAACATCAAAATGTACCTCATAGAACCAGCCCAGCTGAAGATTTTTCTCCCAGAAAGGCCAGATTTCTGTTGGAGTCTTGCTGAATCCAGACCTACACTCTGAAACTCAGAGTACCTCAGGCCCTGCTAACCAGTCCAAACCCCACAGCACCAGAATACCAGTTGAATGAGGAGTCATGATCCAGGATCGCCAGACTATGGAAACATGACCAACCTGCTGCTCCAGCAAACCAGGGACGTCTGCAGATAGGGTCTTATGCTGGCTCAAACTCTTCCAGACCACATCAGTCCAGGAGGAATGTGGACACCTGAACAGATTCTCTATGTGCCAGTTCCGTATGACAGAGTGACAAGTTCTCCTTTGCTGACTGTCTTCATGGAGTCCTAGAGGATGGTAAGGGACCCAGGCAAAGTGCTGGACTGCTGTGTGCAGATGCAGGCCCATCTTCGTATGTGATCCTCGTGTTGCTCTCTCTCCCTCCACTGGAAGGTTTGGTCATCATGTTAGCCTGATTGCCAAGGCCACAGAAGTTGTCTGTTCTGGCAGACACAGCAGCGATGTGACCACTGAGCTGAGGTAAGTCATTGCCTTTCTTTGCCAGCATAAATGGACCCCAGGACAGGTAAGGGAATTAACATGCCATGGGTCTTGGGGGGGGGACAAATGGAAAAAAATTGTCTTCAGCTCCATCAAGGAATATCTACATGGGGGGGTGGTAATGTGTTAACAGTATATCACTACCAGAGATGCCCCCACCCTTCATCCCCTGCTGGGACTGGTACAGAAACATTGTGAGGAATGTGGAGGGCCTAAGCTTCAGTCATAAAGCAGATGCCTCACAATGCAACCTTCCTAACTCTCTGAGAACCCCAAAGAAGCATATTTTTCAAATACCGTAGGCCACTATGGCACATCTTGTCAGTGCTGGCAGGGGGAGGAGGACTCCTTAGAAGGTCTGATCATGTTCTGCCTCCTGTGGTGACTCCTCCTCTCCAGTGGTGAAGGGGGCCTGTTCTTGGGCTCCTGACTTTGGTGCCCTAGACCTAATGTGTGTTGCAGGGGGTGGAGACAAAACCTCAGAGTTACTGGTCAAGCCAGACCTGGTTGATGGGAGGAATGGGTGTGGGTCCTGGCCCTCTGCTTAGCATGAAGGATAAGTCAAGAACCACACTCTCCAGCTGTCTGAACTCAGAGTGGCCTCCCATTGGACAGTTGGGAGAGGGCTTGACTGAAGGTTGACCGGAGTTAAAGGGGAGACTTTTCACCAAGATAGGCATACATGCACTCCTGACTTGTGCAGTTTAACAAATGCAACTGAAAGTTAGCTGGTGGAGACATGGGGCACCACAGCAAACCCAGGGTATAGCATTCTGCAATGAAAATGAATGTACCACATGCAGTGTTTTTAAATAGATTCAGTGGTTATAAAAAAAAGTCTCTCAGCCTTCAATAGTTCAATGGATCAATGCTCTACTGGAGTGTTTTTAACAAGAGTGGATATTTGTTGCTGAGGGGCAGGAGATGTTATGCCAGACCGGCTTTGAGGAGCACGCCCCCAAGCCCTGCATCATGGAGAAAGGATTGGCTCACTTCTGGTTGGTATACTGAGATTGTGATCTGGAGATGCCCATGGTCCAGGGCCTGCTGCCCGAAGGGGTTGACATCAGAAATGATATCATCTGACCGAGGCTTTCCCTCTGCCTTCACAGACATGGTTGGCCTTCCTGAGATTCTGAGGCCACATAACTGAGTACCATGATGACATGGTGTAGCAGACTCAGGGGGGTTGTTGAGGAGGGTTGCATGATAGTTAAACTCCACTGCAATGTCTTCTAAAGAGCTGATATGGTCTGTCTCATGTATGCTACATGAAGAGGTGTTACAAGTGGAAACAAAATACTGGTTGCTTTAGGGCAGGACTGTAGCACCCTCACCTCAGCACCAGGGCTGGAATACAAGGTGCTATTATGACCTTGAGGTTTTGTGGGAGTTTTTGAGGTGTATTCTGTGGCCAGGAATGGGTCCTCATTTCATGTGGTACAGTCGCCCGGAACATATAGACAAGGAAAGGATGGAGAGGGCTGGTAAATGGATACAGAGATCGCAGGGGTCCCACGCAATGAGGCACAGGCCCACAGACACTCCATGTGGAAGTTCAGCCATAGAATCTGTGTCACAAGGAAGACATATGCTTGGGCAGGATGGCGATGATGCAGTGGGCAAGGGTAGTGCTATGACCCCAGACAAAGGGGGGATGAAAAACCTGAAAATGAGGGCATGTCAACTAACTGTACACCACTTACTTTTAGCCCTGGTGGTCTGACATACTAAGCCATCAGAGGGAGGGGGCCTGAGGGACTGGAACAAAAAGGAACTCCCCGGTCCGAGGCAGTAAAGACAGTATAAAAGAAGTGATTCCCTGCAGGACAGGCTAGTACAAAGGGGCATTGCCCTAAGAGGAGGAAGTTGGCCAGAAACCTAGGGGGTAAACAGAGTGGGAGAGGATGGAGCCAAGCCAGAAGATAGGTGAAGTGGAACCCACGGGGCGGTGAAGCATGAAGTGTTGGGCTCACCAACCCCCAGCCATAAGCTAATCCCGGGGGGAGGACTGGGTTACAGGGTGGTGCCCACAACTTAGGAAGTGCAGCATATAGGGGCACTGTCAGGATCATTGAGCACTTAAAGGCTGACTGTTAGAACTGCCAAGGTAGGCATAATGTGCTGGGCAATTCAAATGCACATATTTAGCACAAGGACCCTATATAGGGAGCCTCACCCTGTCTGTTCTTGGACATCTGGCGAACAGATGGGGTGTTCACTAAACCATGAAAGTACAAATTATTTGCATATAGTTTGTTGTGGGCATGTAACACAATTCAGAACCTACTCTTGGACAAATCTGGGACCTCAGCATGCTCACACTCTAAAGCAGCTAAATGTTTGGGTAAGTTAACACAGGAATTGGGCCTGCTGGAAGTATGGTGTCACATAGACCCCAGGATAAGAGATTATATTTTGTAGTTTGCCCCTCACCAAACATACTCACGACTCGACCTTCTTTTTATCTCATCAGACTGACTCCCCGAGGTACACACTGCTGTCTACCCTAGAACACTATTGGATCATAACATGGTAGTTGTGAACCTACTTGCAATCCCGAGGGTAAAGAACTCTTGGATACTTAATATCTCTCTCCCCTAAATAAAGAAGATTACAAGGAAATAGACAGGGAAAGTATCAGGGATTACATTGCCCTCAACCCACTTCAAGGCACAACTTCCACAATTTGGTGGATGGCTTCAAGGCAGTAGTCATGGGTAAAACTATCAGCTATGCCTTGGGCCTCAAAAAGGTGAGACCAAAGTAGCAGGAAGAGCTCAAGATATGACTCTGACCTGGAAGCAGAACACAAAATCATTCTGAATGAGGAGGTTCAAGCTCAACTCAAGTTATGTAGGAGTAAATTAAATAAACTTCCACATGAGAAAATTGTGGGACAGTTTAGTTATTCACGCCAAAGGTTCTCTGAGGCAGGGAACTGAGTAGGGAGACTCTTGGCGTACCAGCTCCGGAAAGAGGCTGCAGGTAGAATGGTCTTCCATCTAAGGAGCAATCCAGGTTCTACCCAATTTGTCACAGACCCCATAAAGATAACAAAGAGGTTTTGGGAGTTCTATAAAATGCTCGGGGCCCGATTCTCAAATGAGACTTGGAGTGGTGGAAGCTGCAGAAATAAAACAGCTTGCACTTATGCCCCAGCGCTCTGTTCTTTATTGGACAGGGTCCCGGTGGCTAAGTCCTGTCCACGCTGGGAAAGTGGCCGACTCCACAATCCCTGATTTTACCATTATCAGTAGTGTATAAACATTATCATGCCCCCCTACCTGATCCCCAATTGTGCCAGTAACATCATTGAATACAAATTATCATGGCCCCCTTCCCGATCCCCGATTGTGCCAGTAACATCACTAAATAAAAATATCATGCCCCCTCCCAGATCCCCGATTTTGCCTTTTTCAGAATTGAAGAAACTTTATTATGCCCCCCATCTCTGATGCCGCCATTGTCACTATAAAACTGAATATTCCCTTAACCTGTGATCTAGTGGCCCCCCACCCCCACAGGTAGTGTCCATGACCCAGTTCCCCACCCATCCCATAATAGTACCAACACCGGCACAAGCCTCCTCTCACTTCAGCAGCCGGTGTCAACTGAACTGTCATAATGATAGCTGTACTGTATAGTGTACATGCATTGCACACACACTACAGTACAGCAATCAAAATGATAGTGCAGTTTGCACCAGCCACGGAGGTGAGAGGTGGGCTGTGCTGGTGCCAGCTCTATTACAGGATGGGGGAGCTGTGTGGTGGGCACAACCTACTGAGATGGGGTGTGGGGGGCCACTAGATCACCAGGTTAAGGGGGTCTTCAGTTCTATAGTGACAATGGCAGTATCGGGGATTCGGGATCGGGGGGCTTGATAATGTTTATTCAGTACTAATAAAGGCACAATCGGAGATTGGGAAGGGTGGCTTGATGATATATATTTGATATTGATAATGGCACGATCTTGGCTGGGGATGGGGGCCCAAGGGACAATGCTGCATAGGGGTCAGCTCTCCAAGAGGGAGATTTTCTAAATACCCTTAGACCAGCCCTAGCTAGTCTAAGGGTACTTAGAATTTCTCCCTCTGTGTAAGTTCTGAGAATCCTGATATCAGAGATATAGCAGCTTGCATTTGCCACATGCATCCTTGTGCCATGTCACAGTCCTTTGGTAGGTACATGGGCAGCGTAAGCCCTGTTTGGGGCAGGCAGCCTGCAGTTGACACAGACTGCCTTTGAGAATAGCTCTGGGGACAACATATGACACAAGGTGTGACTTGTGCCCAATATGTTTGGTGCAGACACCTTGCATCACTCTCAGCACTTTGAGAATCGGGCCCTCTATCTCCAAGAACTGATAGAGAACCACTGGAGAAAACTGAATGATTTCTTCACAAAAATCAGGGTTCACAGGCTTTTACAGGAAGAAATGGAAAACCTGGATGCCCCAAAAACCCAGGATGAATTCAGCAGTGTAGTAGTGAAACTTAAAACAGGAAGGCACCAGATCCAGACTGAGTCTACAAGATGTTTAGGGCAGCATTATCACCTCTATTGAGTCAGGTCTTCCGAGGAATTAAAGAGGAAGAGGGCCCCCCTCCCCCAACCTAACAATATACTAAAATTTTCGATCATACACACACCAGGGAAAGATCCCACATTGTGCGGTTCTTATAGGTCAATCTCCCTATTAAATGTTGACCAAAAAATGTACACCTTAATTCCAGCATGCAGACAACAGCTCTGTGTGTGGAGGCTGGTCCACCCAGCTCAAACCAGCTTCATCAATGAAAGATTAATCCATGACAACATAAGACACCTCCTCAGTCTCATCTCCTGCCAGCAACTTTCCCATGAGCCAGTGCTAACAATTTTTATGGATGCAGAAAAGGCCTTTGACTGGGTGGACTGGAGGTCTCTACACAGAAATCTGGAAGAGATGGGGATATGACCTAATTTCAAAGAAAGTGTTAACACCCTATATGCCTCCCCTCAGGCAACAGTTAGGGTCAAGAGAGTAGCAACAGACAGGTTCCACTTGACCAGAGGAACCAGGCAGGGCTTCCCTTATCATCCCTGTTGTTTGCACTCTGCATTGCATCATTAGCAAATGCAGTTAGAGGCAATAAAAACATACAAGGCATCTTGGAGTGGAATAGATCCCACAAGATATCTCTATACGCAGATGATGCCCTCTTTTTCTTAATGTCTCCCCAAACATCTCAACCAGCCCTTTTGGAAGAGCTCAAGAGCTATGGACAAAATCCCGGGTATAAAATAAACCTGGTCAAATCAGAAGCTGTCAGGCTGGGGGCTCTCTTTCCCGAGATGTATTAGCGAACTTTCTCTTCAAGTGGGCCCCAAGCAATACCATGAGATACCTGAGAGTTAGAATTTCCTCACATCTCTCCTCTCTTTTCAGACTTAATTATAATAAATTGTGGTCAGAAACAAAGGTAGACATTTCATCCTGGAAGCTACTCCCCCTCTTCTTGGGGAAGAAGGATAGATGCCATCAAGATGAATGTCCTCCCCTGATTCCTGTTCCTGTTTCAGGCCCTTCCCATCAAAGTACCAGAGCTCTTTTGGAAATGTGTGAACAACACCTTCATGACTTTCGTGTGGAAGTAAGGCAGGTGCAGGCTCTGCAAGAACACACTTGCCCAACCCAATGGGTGAGGGGGTTTGGCATTGCCTGAGCTCAAACTTTATTACATCTCTTCCTAGTTGGCACTGGTCATCTCCTGGGTCAAGCAAAGAGGTGATATAGGGTCACTATTGATAGAGACACACCAAGCTTGACTCATCCCTCTTTCTTTGCTCCCACATGCCCCTTTCACACCTGAGTTCTGGAACAGCATAGCAAATCCATGGACCCTGTACACTCTAAAATCCCTGGTAAAGGATAGACAGCTCATGCAGACCCCTGAAGGGGGAGGCCTCCCTCACTTCTATCATTGGTGATCCAAATGTCATACCACCATGAAACGTCCACAGTTTCCAAAGATGGAATATGCGTTCCTTGGTGTGCTACCAGACCCTAATTCACAATGATAAGATTATTTCCTTCAAAGACCTCCAGGTAAAGCTTGTCCTTCCCCAAGCAGACTTTCATAGATACCTCAGAGTAAGACATTACTTGCAGTCCAACTACTTAATCAAAAAAACAGTAGAGAACTAACACAGCTGGAGAATGTTTTATACTGGGTGGTCCATTTGGTTGGAAGGGGCCACCGGTGTCAGGGGCATATGAGTTTCTACAAGGTAAATATTGCCCAAACCTAAACAGCTGTTAGGGTAAAATGGGAAAACAAGCCATGGGTCTCCATCACAGAAAATAGG
This sequence comes from Neoceratodus forsteri, assembly GCA_016271365.2. Classification (NCBI taxonomy): domain Eukaryota; kingdom Metazoa; phylum Chordata; order Ceratodontiformes; family Ceratodontidae; genus Neoceratodus; species Neoceratodus forsteri. The sequence goes on along the minus strand of CM057459.1, from coordinate 1,283,619,904 downwards.
TGGAAGCTGGCCTGTGAAAGGGGGTGGAAAATCCCAGCCTCACCAAGCTAGAAGGAGTTTAAGTGGATGTGCATGTCCCCGTTCTTCCACACACCCTGAATCACCAAACATTTCCTGAGAGGCAACTCAGACCTATGTTGGAGGGTGTGCAGCCAGACTGGAACTCATTTCCACATTTTCTGGGCATGCAGAGGGACTGCGGATTTTTGGTCTAAGATCCACAAGTAGCTCAACAAAGTGGGGGGGGTCCTAATCCCCTTCAACTTCAATACAGTGATTCTAGGAATTAAGGTACCAGAGATTGGAAACAATAGACAACAGGGACTGCTCCAGACCCTCTGTTTAGTGACCCAGAAAGAGGTGACAGCTAACTGGCTCAGGGCCACCCCCAACCCCAACTCTTTTAAATCTTGGATTTCAAGAGTTGAAAATATTAAAAGAATGAAGGACCGGACAGAGAAATGAAGGCTCACTATAGAAAAGTACAGAGAACTGTGGACTAGATTGGACTTAATGGGCACTTCAGATGGCGTGCATGCAGCAGAGGAGGAGGGGTACTCAGACACATAGGACCCTTGGGGGAGGAGGAATTAAATTCTAGACATCTCTCATTGATAGAGAAAAGCACCTGTAGCCATAGCCTTCTGTATCATGAAATTCTATTACTAGACATATCAGTCCTAACACTGTAGGATCCATTGCCGAAGGAAGTCTTCACTTGAATAACAACAATGCCTGTACAGGTTGAGACTCCTGCTGAGTCCAAAATCCCATTTACTGTGTTTCTGTTATCTTCCCTTAAGAGGGTATTAGGCTTAATATAGTAAGGCCACACTTCTTAAGTGGTTTATAAATTAAAGAAATGTTGAAATTCTTATTTTACATTGCTTGGGAATTAGACACCACCAGGGAAGACTGGTTACAGATGTATGAATAGAATTATTTTGATCTAATAACCCCCAAGAGGGACATATTCATGTAATACTGTATAACATGCACATTGAAATACATTGCACAGTAATGTATCTTTTTGTCTACAATAAAACAAAGTTTTAAAAAAAGTAACAGATACACCAGTACTGGATGGATAGTGACAGTAAAAATGCTGCAGCTATTGGAGGCAGAGTGTGTTAGTTGATAGATCAGCTGCTTTGTAACCAAGAGAACACAGGTTCAATATCCACTACAGCCCATATATTGCACTCTCTATATTACTGTGGATCATGCCTTTCAACTGCTATGAATTTTTCATCACGCTTTAATTTTACACTCAAATTTACACTGCTCTATGAAGGTTTACTGATGTTAGAAACATAGAAACATAGACTTTGATGGCAGATAAGGACCGCTAGGCCCATCTAGTCTGCCCATTTCCCTACCTATGGATAGGCCGCAGATCCTAGTTAACCAACAGCCTATATCTTCCTGCCCCCCACAAGAATTGCCTTATGTCTGTCCCATGCATTCTTGAATTCTCCCACAGTTTTAGACCCACAACTTCCTCAGAAAGGCTGTTCCATGCATCCACTACCCTCTCTGTGAAATAATAATTCCTCACATTGCCCTAGACACGCCCTCCTTCTATTTTTAAATTGTGTCCTCTTGTTCTTGCAAGTCTCTTTTTCTGAAAGATGCTACCCTCTTGGACTTTGTTGATTCCTTGAGTGCTTAAAGTTTCTATCATGTCCCCCTCTCCTTCTTTTCTCAAGGGTATACATATTAAGCTCCTTTAGTCTCTCCTAATACGGCTTCTCTTGCAGACCCTGCACCATTTTAGTTGCCCTCCTCTGGACTGCCTCTATCCTGTCTATGTCCTTGCGGAGATGGGGTCTCCAGAACTGGACACAGTATTCCAGATGGGGTCTCACCAACTGTCTGTACAGAGGATAACAACTTCCTGTTTTCTGCTGCTGATGCCTCTCCCTATACATCCCAGTATACCCCCGGCCCTCCCTACTGCCTTCTCACATTGCTTGCTAACCTTAAGGTCATCTGATATGATTACCCCCAGGTCCTTTTCTTGTTTTGTTGTTGTTACTACCTCCCCACCCATTGTGTATTCTTCCCCTGGGTTCTTGTTTCCCAGGTGCATTATTTTGCACTTTTTTGCATTGAATCCTAGCTGCCATACGTCTGACCATTCCTCCAACCTTGCCAAGTCCCTTTTCATCCTTTCCACGCCTCCTTGTGTATCAACCCTGTTGCAGATCTTTGTGTCATCTGCAAAAAGGCATACTTTTCCTTCCAGTCCCTCTGCAATGTCACTGATGAAGACATTAAAAGGACTGGACCAATCTGAACCCTGCAATTTACTAGTAACCACCCTTTCTTCAGGTAGACTCCATTTACAATTACCTTCTGTGTCCTGTTGTCCAGCCAATGTTTTACCCAGGCTACCACCCTGGGACCCACTCCCAGGCTGGTTAGTTTGACTATCAATCTTTTGTGTGAGACTGTATCAAATGCCTTGCTAAACTCTAGGTAGGCCATGTCCACAGCCCTCCTGGTCTACTACTTGGTCACCCAGTCAAAGAAATCTATTAGATTCGTCTGACATGACCTTCCCACTGTGAACCCATGCTGCCTTGGATCCTGTGCTCCACTGACCTCTAGGTACTCAACTATTCTTTCCTTCAGAAGTGACTCCATCACTTTCCCTACCACAGAGGTCAGACTGACAGGTCTGTAGTTTCCTGCCTCTGTCTTGGTCCCACTTTTGTGAAGGGGAATCACATCCGCCTTCCTCCAGTCCTCGGGTACCACACCATCCTCCCATGATTTATTAAAAAGAGTAGCCAGTGGTTTCACTAGTTCCTTCCTTAATTCTTTTAGAAGTCTGGGGTGAATTCATCAGGACCCATTGCTTTGTCCACCTTCAGTTTTAGGGTTCTTGCAGAACCCTTTCTTCTGTGAAAGGTCTGGGATCGACCCCCTATCAAGAGTGCTTCTGTTAATTGGATTAAGCACTTCCCCTCCTCTTTTGTGAATACTGAGCAGAAATATTCATTCAGTATTCCTGCTTTTTCACTGTCCCCTCTGCCCACCACCGTTCATTCTATTCAGCCTCCTGTCCCTCCCTTTGTCTTTCTACGCTCGCTGATGTACCTATAAAGTTTATCCCCTTCTTAACTGAGTTGGCTATCTTTTCCTCAGTTTGGGCCTTTGCTATTCTGACTTCCTCCTGCTTCTTTCTGCCTTAACTGGTACAGCTCTCTGTCCTGCTCCTTCTGTGTTTCCTTATACTTCTGGAATGCTATCTTTTCTTCCTGACTTTCACAGCCACCTCTCTTGAGAACTATAGTGGCTTTTCTTTCGTTTTGATTTGTTTATTTGCTTCACACAAGGCTTGTTGCCTCTGTGATGGCAGTTTTGATAATTCCCATTGTTGCTCCACACTCCTTCTACTGTTTGCTAGTGCTTTTCTGAGGCACTCTCCATCTTGCAAAGTCAGCCCTCCTAAAGTCCAGTACCCTCACTTTTGTATGGCTTGACTCTGTAGCTGAGTTTAATGTGAACCACACTGTTTGATGGTCACTTGTCCCCAGATGGCAACCTACTTCTAGATCTGAGATCCTCTCACTGCCCCCGTTTGAGAGTTCAAGGTCTAAGATTGCTCCCTCACGAGTGGGTTCCGAAACTAGCTGTCTAATGCCTGCCACCTGTAGGGCATCAAGAATGGCCCTGCTCTTGGATGTGGCTGCAGCAAATGTGCTCCAGTTAACATCTGGCATATTCAGGTCTCCCATCAACAGTATCTCCCCTTTCTCTGCCATTCTAAGAATGCCTTCTATCATATCCTTGTCCATTCCTTCCCCCTGACATGGGGTCTGTACACAACCCTGTGCAGATTGTGGTGCCTTTCCAGTCTCCAAGGTGACCCACAGTGCCTCCTCTCCTCCCTGTTTACTCTTTTGTTCAGTTGCTTTTATCCCTTCCTTTACATAGAGAGCTACTCCTCCCCTCTTCTCCCCTGCCTGTCTCTCCTGTAAGTTATGTACCCTGTATGTTAACATCCCAGTCATGGTTCTCTGTGTACCATGTTTCTGTGACTGCTACGATATCCAGGCATCCCTCTTCCATTAAGACCACCAGCCTAGGGAGCTTGTTGCCCAGACTACAGGCATTGGTACTCATTACCTCCATTTCCTGATGGCCTTACCCCCTTTGCCCCATCCCTGTCCTTCTTGCTTTTGTCACTTTCTCCATTTACCCCTGCCCTTCTCCCTATCAGACACCTCCATGTTGGTGTTTGCCACACTACTACCGTGATTGTTTGGGGGCTAGGATTTTCCTGCTCCTTTCTAGTGCCTCCCCTTGGCTAGTTTAAAAGCTTGCCAATGAAGCATTTAAACCTATCACCTAGGAGCCCGCTCCCTCCCGGACAGATGCAGCCCATCATGCCAGTATAGGCTTGCATCACTCCAGGTGGACCCCAGTCCCAATGAAGCCAAATCCCTTGAGCTCCACACCAGTTTTTCAACGACTTATTGAACTCTATAGTACGAACACCCTAGCCTCTCCTATGCCATAGATGTAGCACCTCTGAGAAGGTTACCGTGCATGCTACTTGACTAAGGCCCCTCCCCAATTCCACAAACTCTTCCTGCACTTCTCTAATCCCTTTTTTAGCCAGGTCATTTGTCCCTAGGTGGACAATGACATCCAGCTCCCTCCCCTGTGCAGCTGCTCTGGCAATCCTGAGGATTCGCTCCTGGTTCCTCCAAGCCATGGCGCCAGACAGGCACCTTACCCCCTCTCCCCTTCCTTGCCCAGTTCTACCTTCCTAACAATGGAGTCCCCCACCAGGAGTTGTTTCCTTCCCCTGCAGGGTCCCCTGCCACCCTCCTGTGGGTCTCCTTTGTGGAGGTTCCCAGCATCCTCCTTGGTCTCCACTGTAGGTGCCTCCATAGAGGAACCACACTTTGCCAGAATGGCATAGGAATTGTGGAGAGGTACAACTGGAGAGATGTGCCTCTGTTCCACCACCCTCACCCTCCCTGAGCCCATTGTGGTCCAACCACTCCTCTTTCTTGGCAACCTCTGAGGCAACGGCAATGTTCCTCATATTGTTACAGCTTAACAATGAACATATGGTGCCCACTATTGTTTGACATATTGTTCTCTAAAAATAGGAAAGTGCTATACATTCTGGCACTTTGCTTTGAATTTTGAAGACTGGTGCCATGCACTTTCCTGCGCAGAACTTTCTACTGTTCCAGGCCACCCAGCTGCAAAAATGGGCAGGATCAGGTCCCACTTGAAATGAAATGTTACATCTCTGTTAGGTAATCATGGGAAAATAATTTGTAAAATAAATACATCTATATCCTGATTTTTGTGATGAAGCTTCACTGTACTGCTGCTTGTCTAATAGCAGAAGAAAAAAATTATGTGATGGGTCAGTAACATTTTATTTAAATTGTCTGGTTTGACAGATTTGTCTATTTTAATACACCAAGTAATAGATACACCCCTGGGTGGTCAGTTCTCCAGCTCAGCATATGATTTGAAGGGCATAGGAATGGCAGTCTGAAAGGGGAACTTTAAATCACAGAAAGAAAGAAGGGCCTGCAAATTCCAACACATGAATAATAGGGCTTGGTGAAATCAATAGATTCTACTTGGCAGAAGACACCAGGAGAAAGGACTGCTGTGTGACTGAACTTCTCTGCTGGGACTAAAGTAGAAGAACTTTTGTATTTGGACCTTTAATTTAGGGTAAAAAAACTAACATACAAAACAAAAAAAAAGTGTGTGTTTGGGTTAACTGAACTGAATGGGTAACTGAAAAGTCATCTAGGTGTAAATCTCAGGTGACTGAAAGGACTTAACTGCTGTGAGGTTTAAATTACTTGTAGAAAGATCTGGTAAGTAGGGGGTTGGCTTAGCTAGAAGGAAGCTACATTTAAAGACTGCCTTAGAAAGATTCTGCTAATAGCTTGGCAGAAGACACCAGGAGAAAGGACTGCTGTGTGACTTAACTTCTCTACTGGGACTATATTGCCCTCCTTCCTCCCCACCCAAAGCTAGTTCTATTTTTATAGGCACAGGATTTGACTGACAACAGGAACTTCCTGTTTAGGGGCAGGAAGTGAGTGATCACAGAACCACCAAGGACCCACCATCCTAGAAGGGCAAGAATAGCTCTCCGGCCCCCTCTAGCTGCTGGAGGTCTGCCTCTGAACAAGTAAGTGGTCTACTGAGAAATATAGGATATTCTTGTCTCAGAACAGGACAATCAGGAGCTTAAAGGGCACACAGGCAGAAAGTAAGGAGAGAGAGAAAAACAGAGGAAAGAGTAAGGATTGCAAGCAGTTAAGGGGCCAGAAATAAGACATGATTGAGTGGTGCAGTGCAGTGGCTGTGGAGCAGCAGTCTTCCGGGAGATGTTCTGGAGGATGTGGTGTTGTCCCATCTGCAGGCACCTCTCTGGGCTGAGGGAGGAGGTTGCTCATCTCCAGGCTGAGTTGGCCAGGATTTGTGGGACCTCCTCTTCCATCCAGAGACCACCAGTGCCACTGCCGTTGCCTCAGAGTTTGCCAAGAAAGAGGAGCAGTTGGACCACAGTGGGCTCAGGGAGGGTGAGGGTGGTGGAACAGAGGCACATCCCTCCAGTTGTACCTCTCCATAATTCCTATGCCATTCTGGCAAAGTGTGGTTCCTCTATGGAGGCACCGACAGTGGAGACCAAGGAGGACACTGGGAACCTCTACAAAGGAGACCCACAGGAGGGTGGCAGGGGACCCTGCAGGGGAATGAAACAACTCCTGGTGGGGGACTCCATTGTTAGGAAGGTAGAACTGGGCAAGGAAGGGGAGAGGGAGGTAAGGTGCCTGCCTGGCGCCATGGCTTGGAGGGACCAGGAGCGAATCCTCAGGATTGCCGGAGCAGCTGCACAGGGGAGGGAGCTGGATGTCATTTTCCACCTAGAGACAAATGACCTGGCTAAGAAAGGGATTAGAGAAGTGCAGGAAGAGTATGTGGAATTGGGGAAGGGCCTTAGTCAAATAGCATGCATGGTAACCTTCTCGGAGGTGCTACCCATCTATGGCATAGGAGAGGCTAGGGTGTTCCGTACCATGGGATTCAATCAGTGGTTGAAAAACTGGTGTGGAGCTCAGGGATTTGGCTTCATTGGGGACTGGGGTCCGCCTGGAGTGATGCAAGCCTATACTGGCATGATGGGCTGCATCTGTCCGGGAGGGCAGGCTCCTAGGTGATAGGTTTAATGCTTCATTGGAAAGCTTTTAAACTAGCCAAGGGGGGAGGCACTGGAAAGGAGCAGGAAAATCCTAGCCCCCCCAAACAATCACGGTAGTAAGTGTGGCAAACACCAACATGGAGGTGTCGAAAGGAGAAGGGCAGGGGTAAATGGAGAAAGTGACAAAGGCAAGAAGGACAGGGATGGGGCAAAAGGGGGTAAGGCCATCAGGAAATGGAGGGTAATGAGTACCAATGCCCGTAGTCTGGGCAACAAGCTCCCTGAGCTGGTGGCCTTAATGGAAGAGGGATGCCTGGATATCGTAGCAGTCACAGAAACATGGTACAAGAGAACCATGACTGGGATGTTAACATACCAGGGTACATAACCTACAAGAGAGACAGGCAGGGGAGAAGAGGGGAGGGTAGCTCTCTATGTAAAGGAAGGGATAAAGCAACTGAACAAAAGAGTAAACAGGGAGGAGAGGAGGCACTGTGGGTCACCTTGGAGACTGGAAAGGGCACCACAATCCACACAGGGTTGTGTACAGACCCCCATGTCAGGGGAAGGAATGGACAAGGATATGATGGAAGGCATTCTTAGAATGGCAGAAAGGGAGATACTGTTGATGGGAGACCTGAATATGCCAGATGTTAACTGGAGCACATTTGCTGCAGCCACATCCAAGAGCAGGGCCATTCTTGATGCCCTACAGGTGGCAGGCATTAGACAGCTAGTTTTGGAACCCACTCGTGAGGGAGCAATCTTAGACCTCGTACTCTCAAACGGGGGCAGTGAGAGGATCTCAGATCTAGAAGTGGGTTGCCATCTGGGGACAAGTGACCATCAAACAGTGTGGTTCACGTTAAACTCAGCTACAGAGTCAAGCCATACAAAAGTGAGGGTACTGGACTTTAGGAGGGCTGACTTTGGCAAGATGGGAGAGTGCCTCAGAAAAGCACTAGCAAACAGGCTAGAAGGAGGTGTGGAGCAACAATGGGGAATTATCAAAACTGCCATCACAGAGGCAACAAGCCTTTGTGTGAAGCAAATAAACAAATCAAAATGAAAGAAAAAGCCACTATGGTTCTCAAAAGAGGTGGCTGTGAAAGTCAGGAAGAAAAATGGCGTTCCAGAAGTATAAGGAAACACAGAAGGAGCAGGACAGAGAGCTGTACCAGTTAAGGCAGAAAGAAGCAGGGAGGAAGTCAGAATAGCAAAGGCCCAAACTGAGGAAAAGATAGCCAACTTAGTTAAGAAGGGGATAAAACCTTTATAGGTACATCAGCGAGCGAGAAAGACAAAGGGAGGATAGTGAGGCTGAATAGAATGAGACGGTGGGTGGGCAGAGGGGACAGTGAAAAGCAGGAATACTGAACGAATATTTCTGCTCAGTATTCACAAAAGAGGAGGGGGAAGTGCCTAATCCAATTAACAGAAGCACTCTTGATAGGGGGGTCGATCCCAGTCCTTTCACAGAAGAAAGGGTTCTGCAAGAACTCCTAAAACTGAAGGTGGACAAAGCAATGGATCCTGATGGAATTCACCCCAGAATTCTAAAAGAATTAAGGGAGGAACTAGTGAAACCACTGGCTACTCTTTTTAATAAATCATGGGAGGATGGTGTGGTACCCGAGGACTGGAGGAAGGCAGATGTGATTCCCCTTCACAAAAGTGGGACCAAGACAGAGGCAGGAAACTACAGACCTGTCAGTCTGACCTCTGTGGTAGGGAAAGTGACTGAGTCACTTCTGAAGGAAAGAATAGTTGAGTACCTAGAGGTCAGTGGAGCACAGGATCCAAGGCAGCATGGGTTCACAGCGGGAAGGTCATGTCAGACGAATCTAATAGATTTCTTTGACTGGGTGACCAAAGTAGTAGACCAGGGAGGGGCTGTGGACATGGCCTACCTAGACTTTAGCAAGGCATTTGACACAGTCCCACACAAAAGATTATTGGTCAAATTAACCAGCCTGGGAGTGGGTCCCAGGGTGGTAGCCTGGATAAAACATTGGCTGGACAACAGGACACAGAAGGTAATTGTAAATGGAGTCCACTCTGAAGAAAGGGCGTACATTAGTGGGGTACCGTGAGGGGTCTAGATTGGGTCCAGTCCTTTTAATGTCTTCATCAGTGACATTGCAGAGGGACTGGAAGGAAAAGTACGCCTTTTGCAGATGACACAAAGATCTGCAACAGGGTTGATACACAAGGGCGTGGAAAGGATGAAAAGGGACTTGGCAAGGTTGGAGGAATGGTCAGACGTATGGCAGCTAGGATTCAATGCAAAAAGTGCAAAATAATGCACCTGGGAAACAAGAACCCAGGGGAAGAATACACAATGGGTGGGGAGGTAGTAACAACAACAAAACAGGAAAGGGACCTGGGGGTAATCATATCAGATGACCTTAAGGTTAGCAAGCAATGTGAGAAGGCAGTAGGGAGGGCCGAGGGTATACTGGGATGTATAGGGAGAGGCATCAGCAGCAGAAAACAGGAAGTTGTTATCCCTCTGTACAGACAGTTGGTGAGACCCCATCTGGAATACTGTGTCCAGTTCTGGAGACCCCATCTCCCAAGGACATAGACAGGATAGAGGCAGTCCAGAGGAGGGCAACTAAAATGGTGCAGGGTCTGCAAGAGAAGTCGTATGAGGAGAGACTAAAGGAGCTTAATATGTATACCCTTGAGGAAAGAAGGGAGAGGGGGACATGATAGAAACTTTCAAGTACCTCAAGGGAATCAACAAAGTCCAAGAGGGTAGCATCTTTCAGAAAAAGAGACTTGCAAGAACAAGGGGACACAATTTAAAGATAGAAGGAGGGCAGTTCAGGGGCAATGTGAGGAAGTATTATTTAACAGAGAGGGTAGTGGATGCATGGAACAGCCTTCCTGAGGAAGTTGTGGGGTCTAAAACTGTGGGAGAATTCAAGAATGCATGGGACAGACATAAGGCAATTCTTGTGGGGGGCAGGAAGATATAGGCTGTTGGTTAACTAGGATCTGCGGCCTATCCTGTACGTAGGGAATGGGCAGACTAGATGGGCCTAGAGGTCCTTATCTGCCATCAAAGTCTATGTTTCTATGTTTCTACTACCATAATATGTTCATTAAATTCCACACATTTAATGAAAATTTATGTTTTTTTAATGGATATTACACATATCACATTTCATGATATTCAGATATGTAGTTTTAAATGTTCAGTGGCTCAGAATCTGGCAGTTTTATTTCTTTGTGAATTTACATAGCTGAAAATGATTCCAAGGCAATCCATTTTACTGTTGAGAAAACAAAGAATATTTGTGGCGGTAGTAAGCCAATCAAACTGCAGTCAACTAACCATGGAAATAATCATTCTCTTTCTCTCTTTCTTGCTGAACAACTAATGTACAAAATCTCTTTACTCTTTTCAATTTTCAGAGGCCTAAACAATATCATGCTTCAACATTTCATGGTAAAACAACTTCCACAAGAGAAAGATTGCAGCATTCCTTTGAGCTTTAGTGCTGTACTTGCATGTCTTTTTATGGCTGCATGGGCAGAGCCATGCTGATGTATTGCTATTAGTGGAGAGAGAGAAGGGATGGTGGAAGAATGTAATCTGAATCCTTTCCTGCTTGCTTTCACAGTGCTGCAGTCATGTTCCACACTGCCTCGGTTACTGCTGTAGTGTTGTGTCTCCACCACCACTCCTCTCCATGGCTACAGTAGCCCCCCCCCTCTGCAGGTGAACTATTGCATTTCTACCAGTCACTTCCCCCATGGCCAAATAAAAAGAGACAACTAAGAAGGGCACCTGAGCTCCATGCACATGTGCAGCTTCACGTTCGCAGTTGCGCATGAGTGAGTTCACTCCTGCAGTTGCAGTGAAGTCATATATATGTATTGAGCCCTGGAGGCCATCTTGGGCATGGCAGACTGTTCTGTCATGGGCTTATTGAGGGCTCTTAAAGTGCCGATGTAGCCACGTCAACTCTGACCAGAGATTGTTTTCCTTCTGTTATGTCATGCCTTGTATCTGAAACTATGCTCTCAAACCATTCAGTTTTCATGGAGACTGCATCATTTCCTTGGCTGGATATATCTGCAATCTGTTACCTGCTGGCTTCTCAATTTTGTGAAAATTCATGAAATTTCACAAAAAGTCACCCTAGTGAATAGCGCAACCTTCAGTTACTGGTCTAAGTACCTGCCACTGTTCATAGCACCCAGATATGTAGTTCTGAGCTTTCAATAGAATAAAAGCTGACAGTTTATTTCTTTGTGAATTTTCATGACATTTTGCCAATAGTTTCAGCTGGTTATAACTCAGCTGGCTTGTAAACTGCTTGCCTGAAAATTGGCATGCTTACCCATGAATTAAGGTCCTAAGTACCCGACAGAGTTTCAGACATTTGGTTATGTAAAGGGGATTACATTTTAGCAGTTTATTGATTTCTGAAATTCTGTTTTTTACTTCTGCATCATCAGCTGGACTAGCGTGGCTACCACAAATCTTTAAAATTCTGAGATGATTTGCAAATATGTTCAGCAGATAATAACATAGCTGACCTTTAGCCCTTAGGCTGCCGGAAGATTTAGAACGCAGAGGTTTTTAGGACAAGATATCTTGTCGGCGGCAGCCTAAGGGCATGTATACTGGCATTACCACCCTTAGATTGTTACTCAAAGTACATATACCATTTCCAGACATGAATTTATGTAACACTAAAGGCACATGGGTTCAAAATCTGGCAGTTTGTTTGAGAAAATGTCCAAACTATTTTATTGCTTATAACCCAGCCACATGTGGAGCTAAATACCTGCACATTTGCCTTCATCATGATTTTAGAAGGGTATTGGAAACTGCTAAATGTGGTAACATTTTTTCAAGTTGCCTTTAGGTTACTGGGGAGCATAATTTCATAATTTACTTATTCTTGGAATTTTGTGAAACTTTCCTAACAATTTAAGTTCTTCTAACACCATTGCACTTAGAGGTATAGAACTGGTATTTGGCATGTTTGCCCAGAATCAATGGACCGTAAACATTTCAAATCTAGTGAGATTCATTTGCATACTGTAGTTTTCAAGAAACAGGGGAGTTATCACAGACTACTGGTTAGGGACTGTGGAGGGAAACCAGATTTCCTGGTGCATTTGGGAACTAACGATCTAGAGGGAAATAGTGTCTTGGAAATCCAAGCAAGGTTCCAAGAACTTGCCAGAGTCTGTTGGGATAATGGATGCAACATTTCCTTTTCGGAGATATTGCCAGTACCAAAGGCCTCAGTGGAGAAAAAAATGAAGATCACAGAGGTTAATGACTGGCTCAGGAAGTGGGGTGAAGAGAGGGGTGGGGGTGTTAGGGAACTGGAAAGGAGTTTGGGAGGATAAGGGACTGTATGCCAAGGACAGGCTTCATCTTACCCCATTAGGGAAGGAAGTCCTTAAACAGGGGATGGCTGACTACATTCAAGAAAGGTGGGGTTTAAACTTGTGAGGGGGAAGGATGAGAGGGATGACCAGAAGCCCTCTCCTCCAGATGAGGGAGTAGCCTTCATACCCAAGGGGAGGGAAACAGACTGGGGGTGGAGGTTTCAGGAGGAGCAGAAGGAGGATGGAAGTATAAGGAACCTGGTTGGGGTTCGAGCAAAGGATCAAGGATAAGGGTGGGGGTTGGTGTTAGTAAATGCCAGGAGTTTGGAAACAAGTTGCCAGAGTTCCAGGCCATGCTGTTCGGGGGAGGGTGGTGGATGTGGCGCGGTCATGGAGATGTGGGCCAACAAAACCATGACTGGGACCTAAATGTGCAGGGGTACACTATGCTTAGGAAGGATAGAAAGGAGAGAAGAGGGGGTGGAGTGGCTATGTTCATTAGAGATGACATAGAAATTGCTAGGGTAGAAGAGGCAGAGGGAAACGTGGAGGCCTTATGGGTCACCTTACAATCCCCAGCAGGAGATAAGGTCAAGCTGGGTGTAGTATATAGGCCCCCCGGGATGGGTGATGTTCTGGAGGATGGTTTGCTGGACAACATCATTGTCCAGTGTGAACCAAAAGGGGAAGAAGTGGTGTTGATGGGGGACCGTAATATGCGGGAACCATGTCCTCTAAGGTGGCCAAGGAGCAGAGGCTGCTGGACGGCTTCCAGGATGTGTTCTTAACACAGCATGTGATGGAGCCCACAAGGGAGGGGCATGTCCTGGATGTGGTTCTGGCAGAAAGGGATCTGGTAAGTGACCTGGTTGTAGAGGATCCCCTGACTGGGAGAGACCACAATACTGTCTGGTTTCAAATAAGCATGGGGGGGGGGGAGATCTAGGACACTGGTAGTGGACTTCAGGGGAGCAGACTTTGTGGGCATGGGAAATATTCTCAAGGATCACATTAAAGGGGATTACATCAATGACAAATGTGGAAAGGAGATGGGAGGTCATAAAACCGGGACTTCATGAGGCAGTCAGGACCTGCGCTAAGGTGAAATGTAAGGGAGCAAGATCACATAAACCATGCTGGTGGTCCAGTGAGGTTCAGGTAGCGGTCAGAGAAAAGAAAGCGGCCTACAAAAAATATAAAACAACAAGAGGGGATAGGGCTAAGGAAATGAACCATCTTGCAACTAGAAAAGTCACCCAGATGGTGAGGGGGGCCAAGTCCAGTAAAGAGCAGCGGCTGGCATAGGGGACACATGGAGGGGAAAAGGGTTCTTCCGGTACATTGGAGAGTGCAGAAAAACTAAGGGCCATCTCAGCAGATTGAGATCAGAAGAAGGGTGGGTGGGAGAGGTGAGGGACCAGGCAGAGGTATTTAATGAGTACTTTGCCTCTGTGTTCACTAGGGAGGGGGATGGGATATCTACAAAGCAAGGCACGATGGGGATAGAAGAGGCAGTGAGTGGGAGCAGGGGAGTTACAGAAATGGAGCAAGAGGGAGGGAGAGGTACCCCAGGGGTGTCACATCAGGATAAGGATAAAAAGGCCAGTAAGGTGGAGGGGACGGATGATGCTATCTCCGCCAAAAGGGTGTGGTCAGCCCTCAAGGCCCTAAAGAAAGACAAATCTCCTGGGCTGGATGGCATTCATCCGAGTACTATGGAAATTGGCGGACATACTGGCTGCACCCCTGGTGGAGCTCTTCAACAGGTCACTTGAGACAGGGAGGGTACCTAGCGATTGGTGAGAGGCACATGTGGTGCCAATCCATAAAGGGGGGTCAAGGGAAGTACCAGGTAACTATAGACCCATCAGTTTGACCTCGGTGGTGGGAAAATTAATGGAGAGTATACTAAAGGAACGATTGGGGGTGTACTTGGAGGAGGTGGGAGGTCTGGATAGTCGGCAACATGGGTTTGTGCCAGGTAGATCATGTCAAACCAATTTTGTGAGTTCTACGAATGGGTAACATCAGAACTGGACAGGGAAAGCCTGTGGATGTATTATTCTTGGACTTGAGCAAGGCGTTTGACTCTGTCCTCCACAATGATCTGGTGGAGAAACTGATGGGGTTGGAGTAGGCCCTTTGATGGTCAGATGGATTGAAAACTGGCTAGCTGGATGCACCAGAGAGTAATGGTCTGTGGGGAGCTCTCGAACCTAGAGAGTTGGTAGTAGGTACCGCAGGGCTCGGTCCTGGGTCCGATCCTGTTTAATGCATACACATCGGACATCAGAGAGGGTATAAGGTGTGAAATGAGTCTCTTCTCTGATGACTCCAAGATGGGAGCAGTAGTTGAGGAGAAGAGGGAGTTGGCCTGCAAAGAGGACCTGGACACCCTGGAAGCTGGGCTCACACATGGAAATTAAATTTCAGGTACCACCAAGTGCAAGGTGTTACATCTTGGGCAGGGAAACCCTAAACACAGGTACACCCTGGGAGGGAAGGCACTGGAGGCCTCAGTAGGGGGAAAAAGACCAAGGGGTCATGGTGGATGCATGTATGAATAACTCTGAGCAGTGCAGGAGAGCGGCTAGCAAGGCAAACAGGATGTTGGGATGCATAGTAAGGGGGATCACCTCTAGGATCAAGGAAGTGATACTGCCGCTGTACAATGGACTGGTAAGACCACACCTTGAGTACTGTGTACAGTACTGGAGACCACACTTGAAGAGGGACATACAGCTCCTGGAGAGGATACAGAGGAGGGCAACTAAGATGATACGAGGGCTAGGGGATTTGACGTATGAGGACAGACTTGAGGAGCTCTGCCTGTTTTCATTGGAGGAGAGGTGAGATGGGGGGGACACGATTGAGGTCTTCAAGTACCTCAAGGGAATAAATAGGGTAAACATGGAGGGGATCTTTAGACTAAAGCAGGGAGGTATCACCAGAGGGCATGGTTTGAAGTTGGAAGGTGGAAGGGTGAGGGGAAAGAGGAGGAGGTTTTTCACTGAGAGGGTGGTGGACCCTTGGAATGCACTGCCTGGCGAGCTGGTTCAGAGATCCACAGTGGAGGGCTTCAAGAGACGGTGGGACAGACACAGAAAGTGGATGTATCAGATGATGGCCTGTCCCAGGGGGGTGGGGATGGAGGATAGGGGTTTCTGGAACACAAAGGGGGAGGGGCCTCGGCACCCAACTAGGGATCTGAGGTTCGAGCAGACTCGATAGACCGTAAGGCCTAATCTGCTGGCAAATAGTATGTTAGTACTTTTTGGTAAAATTACATGAACATTTTAAACTTTTTCTCAAACATTCAAGGAAGCAGAGTAGATCATGCTGCCACAAATCCAATTGAGGAATTTTATTTTTTCCTAGCACTAATCACCACTGCATCTGATGTGGATGGTTACTCTCTTAGTTTCCTGAATCAGCTGGACATCAATACTACTGAGCAATTCTGAGTTCTGTTGCACACTAGGGGTAACTACTTTTCACTCTTATTCCCTAGCTAGACCAACTAGAACCAGCTGGTCTCAGTTTCATTGTTTATATTCTGACATCTTTCTTGTGCCCTCAACTGACACCATCTCTAACCAAAATAAAACATGTACTCCTTTTCCTGCTAGATCGATCCATTCTGAATAACCTGAATTCATCCCTCTGATGTCCCAGTGATGTTGCTGAGAGTGCTTCCAAGTCCTGGACTTGCAGGTATATCAAACTCTCAAGCATGTAGATTTTCCTGGACACAGTTCTTAACGATGGCCTATATTCAAGTGGAAATTGTTGCCCTGTATGCTTCTTTGTTCCCCTCCTCTCCCCCCTTCCCTGGGTTCACTTCTTCTGGTGCTATAAAACCTTACAGTCCTTCTCTTGCCAACACCCTACATCTGACTGTTGCCCTTGGTGAATCCTTGTAATAGCACTCTCCTATCCTTTTAGCTTTACTCCCACCTGACTACCTTGTCTATTCCCCTAGCAAGTAACCACATTCCCTCCTGGCACAGGTGCAGCCCTTCTTGGTGGTGCAGACATCCCTTTTCCAACAATTCCCTTCAGTTAACCAGAAAAAGAACCTCCCTCTAAATATCTATATATATCCAAATATACTGTATCTCAGAAAATGCAGATGGAATGAGTAGGGATTTCTTGTGATATATCTAGACACATCTAGATATATTGGGACTTATCTCACTCACAACTGCAACCTTCCAACTGAGCCACTGCCATTCCTCAAAGGCATCCAGGACCACAGGATCTCAGACTAGAATTTTCCTTTCTCCTTCATAGTAGGTCAGATGCATGTCTGGACACAATTCAGGAATACAGCTGTTGCAGAATCATCACTTTTCTAGATTTTACAAAACATTTCAAAGTTTTATTTCAAGTACTCCTGTTAATTTGCAAGTTCTGGCTGATTATAGAAACATAGAAACATCGAATATGATAGCAGATAAGGACCGCTTGGCCCACCCAGTCTGCCCATTTCCCTACCTAATGGATAAGCTGCAGATCCTAGTTAACCAACAGCCTACTTCTCCACCCCCTAGAATTCCCTTATGCCTGTCCCATGCATTCTTGAATTCCACCACTGTTTTTGACTCCACAACCTCCTCCGGAAGGCTGTTCCATGCATCCACAACCATCTCTGTGAAAAAATACTTCTTCACATTACCTCTGAGCCATCCCCCATCTAGCTTCAAATTGTGCCCCCTTGTTCTTGCGCACCTCTTTTCCTGAAAGATGCTACCCTCTTGGGCTTTGTTGATTCCCTTGAGGTATTTGAAAGTTTCTATCATGTCCCCCCTTTCCCTCCTCTTCTCGAGGCTATACATATTAAGCTCCCTAAGTCTCTCTTGATATGTCTTCTGGTGCAGACCCTGCACCATTTTAGTTGCCCTCCTCTGGACAGCCTCCATCCTGTCTATGTCTTTGTGGAGATTGGGTCTCCAGAAATTCACGCAGTACTCCAGATGGGGTCTCACCAGCTGTCTGTACAGAGGGATAACAACTTCTAGTTTTCTACTGGTGATGCCTCTCCCAATGCATCCCAGTATCCCACAGCCCTCTTTACTGTCCTCTCACACTGCTTGCTTACCTTTAGGTCATCTGATATGACTACCCCCAGGTCCCTTTTTTATTTTTGTTGTTGTTAATATCTCACCCTCCATTGTGTACTCTTCCCCTGGGTTTTTGCTTCCCAAGTGCATTACTTTGCACTTCTTAGAATTGAATCTAAGCTGCCATACATTTGACCATTCCTCCAACCTTGACAAGTCCCTTCTCATATTTTCCACCCCACCTTGTGTATCAACTCTGTTGCAGAGCTTTGTGTCATCTGCAAAGAGACATACCTTTTCCTTCCAGTCCCTCTACAATATTGCTTATAAAGACATTAAAGAGGACCGGTCCTAGTACTGAACCCTGTGGTACCCCACTAGTAACTCCCCTATCTTCAGAGTGGACTCCATTTATTATTACTCTCTGTGTCCTGTTCTCCAACCAGTTCTTTACCCAGGCTACCATCTTGGGACCCATTCCCAGGCTGGCCAACTTGTGTATTAATCTTTTGTGTGGGACTATGTCAAATGCTTTGCTAAAGTCTAGGTAGGCCATGTCCACACTCCCTTCCTGATCTACTACTTTTGTCACCCAGTCAAATAAATCTATTAAATTAGTCTGACATGGCCTTCCCACCGTGAATCCATGCTGCTTTGGGTCCTGTGCTCCTGTGGCCTCTAGGTACTCAACAATTATTTCCTTCAGAAGTGATTCCATCATTTTCCCAATCACTGAGGTTAAACTAACAGGTCTGCAGTTTCCTGCTTCTGCCCTGCTCCCACTTTTGCGAAGTGGAATAACATCTGCCCTCCTCCAGTCCTCAGGTACCTCCCCATCATCCCATGATTTATTAAAGAGGGTAGTCAGCGGTGTCACTAGTTCTACCCTTAGTTCTTTTAGAATTCTGGGATGAATCCATCAGGCCCCATTGCTTTGCCCACCTTCAGTTTTAAGAGTTCATTCAGAACCCTTTCTTCTGTGAAAGGACTGGTATCAACATCCATATCCAGCGTGCTTCTATTGTTTGGTTTAGGTACCTCCCCCTCTTCATTTGTGAATATACTGTAACTTGGCAATACTTTAATCAACAGATTTGAAAGCTGAAAGCTCCACACCATATTTCTGGGTCTACACACCTGCTTAATCTAGTGGCACTGTGTTATCTGCTTCAAACGTTTCAGAAACTCAAATTCCCACCATCTATATATTAACATTAAGAAGCTTTGGTTGCTTATAACCCAACCACTGTGTGAACTAGTGACCCAATTATTGATAGGCACATTCTATGTTGTAAAGACAATTAATTTTCCAAAAATAATAGTGTTTTGTTATGATGTTGCAGACACTCAGAATGATACAGTTTTCTTATCTACAAATTTTTGTGGAAATGTGTGAAATATTTGGTGGCTTATAGCTTGGTCACCCTTAGAACTAGAACTCTCAAACAGGAGTGCATATTCTTTAGGTATGGTCACTCAAACCTGCTCAATAAAAAATGGATGTCTATCTCATTGTTTTAGAATCACATAGGAAAAACTGGTAATTAAAGGTATTTGATAGTTCATGGAAATTTGTATTGAAAAATATGGAACATGAATCTTAATCCTACCCAGATTTCACTAGTAAAATTTGAACTTCATGCTGGCAGTATAACCCAGAGGTTAGAGAAACTAGCAGTGAATTAGATTGTTATATACAGCAGACCTGGGCTTGATTTCCACAACTTCCGCTTGCATACTGTGTGAATCTGAACAAGTCATTTAACTCACCAGTGCTCCCAGGTAGCCCTTGAAAGTAGAAGTAACATGGAGGAGGGTAGGAGATGAGGGCAGGATAGGACGGCAGGTCAGTAGGGAGGGCTAAATTATGTTTTGTCCAATATGTTATTTAATGTTCAGAAGAAGGGGTCATAAAAAGACTCTGTTGAAGTTTTGAGGTCAAAATATCACAAAAAAAATATGAAGTAACATTGTTTGCAGGGATGTTCATTGGCCCAGTGGGGACCATGTTGCTTTCCTGTGCCAATTACCTGAGTTCAGGTGTAGCTCAGTGAGCCAGATTAATGGGCCAAGGCTGGTGCTGCAATGTGCAGCACCAGCCCAGCATGGGGAGGGACAAAGCAGTGTTTTGGAAAACACATGACACCATGTGGTGGGCTGTGGAGCCTTACCTCGTAAGGTATTGACATGCATGTCGATGCCTGATGGGCCCATGCACTGTGTCAGAAGTATCTCCAATATTGCAAAGGGACCTGCGCACATGAGGATACAATTCTCCTATCAGAAAGAGAAGGGAAATTAGCTGCACAACATTATGCTAATATAGACATTAGGGTTGAAGATAGCAAAGTGCACAAAGTAGGGAAATAAAAAACATTAGGGATCTGGGTCTCCAGAGCATTGGTAAATCAGTGGTGGAGTATTCCCTTGGGGTTGTCAAACATAATGCTCACCCTTGCCCTGAGAAAACAAGGTCACACATGATCTCTTTTCTTCATGCAGGGCCCACCACTGATTCAACAATACTCCAGTAACCCAAAACCCTAATGTTTTTCTTTTCCCTATTTTGTGCACGTTGTTTTCTTCAACCTTAATTTCTGCATTAATGTAGTTTTTTGCAATTAATATATATATAATACAGGCACGGTAGCACCTACATGTTAGGATTAAGTAACCACTTTAATATCAACCCCGATTTCTGTGACTTATCAACTCTGCCCCCATTCAACTGATTTATGTGAAATTTGACAGTCACTGAGTGGGTGTCAGGATCTGTGGATTCTGATGATTTCTTGGTGATCGGTTCACTTGGGGCAAAGTTATACAGATGCAATAAATGTTGAATTGGCCAAGAATAAGACCTTTACTTGCTCACCTATAACTAAAAATACTAAGTGGTTTTTAAACCTGAAACTTGCAAGTCTAGTTTGCCCCAAGGTGTATGCTTTTGTGCTTTTTAAGTCCCTAACTTGACCTGCTTTTAAAAAATAAAGGAAAAAAACACATGTGCTGAAAATTTTGAGGATCACTGACTTTTCTAAATTCGGTTGGTTGGGGACAATGCATACATGTCTGCAAGGGTGTGGCTAACCTGATGCTGTATACAGGGTCTGTATGCTTTCAACAGTGTTCGTTCAGCAGGGGTGGGGCTAAACATCAGTGTGCAGCCTCCCCCAATGATTGGGGCTGTGCTTGCCTTTGTTGAAAAAACAGTCTTTTGTTGCTATTAGCCACATCAGAAAATAAATTTCTTTGCACTGGACACAAAGTTACCAAATCCCCAGTGCTGGCTAAGTGATAAAACTTTCTGACTCTGATACTGGGATGTCAACCCCCAGTGCCGGTAAAGTCCCTCCCATCCTTCATTGTTTAATTAACCCTCCACCCCACACTCCACACCAAGATCCCAACACCAGGATGCACAATTCCCAGGGACAGCTCAGACCACCCCTTCCCTCAACCCAGCTGTGTGTGACACCAAGGTTCCTATCTCTGGTGACAAAAAACATCCTGCCAACACTGGGGTTCCCAATCCCCGGTGTCACTATCTACAAAATAAAAACAGTCCTTCATCTTTTCATGTTTTTAAAATCAGCAATAAAAAAAACAAATCCATCAGTGTGTTTGTTCTGCCATTCACTGCCACCACTGTCCCTCCCAACCCACCCCACCTGACCCTCCCATTCAGCAGTCACTCCCCTACCCCTCACTCACCTAAAAATGGTCTGCTATCATAAATCCAGTCACAGATACAGATGCACAGGTCAAAGAGTCTGTCTCTCAGCCAGTAGACAGAGCCTTCTCCTACCCATGGCTGCAAAGGTGCGGAACCCTATGCCAAGAGAAGAGTTATCTTCACTATATAGTACCTAGCTTGGTACAGGCAACCCAGCACCTTTTTTTCTCTGGCTGATGAGTGGTAACCATAACAGCACCACCCCCCAGCCTCTCCCCATTCAGCTGGCTCACTGAGCCCACCCCCTAAACTCAGCTCACTGGCACAGGATGACTAAGCACTACTCGCTGGAATAAAGGGTGACACTATGCACAACATTTCTTAATAATTATTTTAATTTATTTTGATCCCAAATTTTCAAGGTAGTAATTTTATGACACCACTTATAAACATGACATGTGGAATTTATAGTATATTGGCTGAAACATAATTCTGAACCACAAGTTCAAAAACACATCTCATCCAGGATTCAAAAAACACCACCTGTCATGTTTTTTTTTTCTTTTTTTTTTTACATCTCTTTTTATTGCCTCTGGAACACTGGAACTCTCTCAGGATCACAACTCATCCCCCACCTACCTCAGAGATGTTAATTTCTCCCACGGAGCCCCGGGTCCCAAGTCCAGCCAGGAGATTAAAGGGGCAGAGGTAGAAGTCCAGTGTTGGGTGTGTGGTGATGGACACCATGGGGCCCTCACCTATCAGGTCCAGAAGGCCTTTTTCCCCCTTGTAGTTGTTCCTCCGAGCTTCCCTCCCCCAAATGTGGTGTGCAATGATGCCATGGCACATGGCAGCCCAGCCAGCATTGCCACACTTGCCCACAAATCCAGTCCACATCTTGCAGCTCCCCTGCTCTCCAATGGGGGTCACTGGGATGCTGGACAGCCCTGATGTCCTCCCCCCAAAAGAGGAGACCAGTCCATCTGACGCTCAATCCTCTCCCTCCCCTGCCAACCCCCTGAACCCAAGTTTGGTCCCGAACCCTGGTTACCAGTGTGGCACGAGGTGTGGCATCCAGTGCCTCAACCCTCAGCGCCACTGGGCCGGCTCTCCGCCTGTCATGTTTATCAGGTGGTGTGAAAAAATTACTATGTTAAAAGTTCAGTGTCAAAATATTGAAAATTCGAAAAGTTTTGAACGAACGTTAAAATATTTTAATGTTCACTCATAACTTGGTCACTGTACCACATTTTTACACCAAATTTTCAGCACAGTCTTCTTATGACCCCATCTCATGAACAGGGTACAGTAGGTGAACATTTTCAAATCCTGCCCAAAAGGTGATTTTGTGATGCAACCACAACATTACCTTTCCTGTGAGATTTGAAAAATTCCACCCTCCTTTTCATGAGGTGTGGTCCCAAAAAGGCCTTGTTGAAAACGTAGTGTAAAAACATTAAAAATTGAAATACAGTACATTGAACCAAACATATATTATCTTGTCATGTTGCAGTCACCAGTTCTACCAGCAGGACATGTCTTGGATTGGAGAGTGGATCTACATTGTGGCACATGTTCAGGTGAGTGGCATGTGTGGTGGGGTGGGGTGTGGTGTGGGGGTACTGAGTGAGGGGTCAGGATGCGGTGGGTGGGTGTCTGGGGGGATCAAATCACTGATGGACCACATTCTTTTCTACAGGCAATTTAAAAACAGACATCAAAGGACTATTTTCTTTTTTTGAAGGTTTGAAATTTGTATTGGATCCAGCACTGGGGATTAGACACACCAGTGTGTCAGCTGAATGCTATGGAGGCCCCTGGTGTTGACACCCCAGTGCCATCATCTAAGGATTTGGGGGAGGTAACCTGGAGGAGAAGGGGTTTGGGCAAGTGGTACTGGGGTGGACAGCATGGTCTGCTTTATTAGTTATATTTTAGAACGAAATATTTCAAAGAAGGCAAGAGAGGGCTGGCTGAGCTGGGAATGTAAACTGAATAGAAAAAGATAGATAGATAGCTAGATAGATAGATAGATAGATAGATAGATAGATAGATAGATAGATAGATAGAGGCAATGTCTAGCAATCCTCCATAGTGTGTTACAGGCTGCTCGAGGAAAGTCATGATGCAAAAGCACCACTTTCCATGACACCATGATGCTCGTGGGAGAGTACCATAACCCAAAGCAGTTGCTGAGCAGGCATCACAAAGCTCATACTGTCATCCAAGTTGACTGTACAAGGTGAAGGTGGTAAAAAAGGTGGTAAAAAAGGGTAGCCAAGCCAAGAGATACAGCAGGAGCCATAAAAGTAAGACAGTCCTGTTCAGCAACAGTGCATTTGAAGGCCATTTCACTCCCCCCCTTTGCATTAAGTCCCTTTGTTAGGAGAGTGTTTTTTTAACAGTCAAGTCTAGGACACAAAATAGAAAAGGGGATAAGTATTGTTGAGGGAACAGTGGCCAAGTTTGGAGGGGGAAAAGAGATAATGTCAATTCTGAGAGATCACGCCGGCTTGTGGGCGAGGAGGGGGGGTCTGACTGGATCAGGGTGGGTGGTGGTCCCTAGAAAGGGGGGACAGTGGATATGCCCAGACTGGTCATCCAACATATCATAACCTAGAACTTGAACAGTTGGGTCCCTGGAAGCCAAGGGGACCTAAACTGAA
This sequence comes from Neoceratodus forsteri, assembly GCA_016271365.2. Classification (NCBI taxonomy): domain Eukaryota; kingdom Metazoa; phylum Chordata; order Ceratodontiformes; family Ceratodontidae; genus Neoceratodus; species Neoceratodus forsteri. Next base: position 1,283,595,937 of record CM057459.1, on the reverse strand, counting down.
GAAACAACTGAAGAAACAACCCCAATCTTTTTGGGCCCATCCCCTGGTTGATCCCGCCATCCCCTCCCATCCAAATGTAGAGGTGGGACAGCCAGCCAGATCAATTAGGCCACAGAATTAGCTATACACCTAAATATAGTAAGTTCTGTGTGTGTATATATATATATATATATATATATATATATATATATATATACTTACTCATATACACTATACACTAGATCAGATGAATAGAATAAAATAAGACATTGTTATGTATGAAGCAATATGCCTCCCTACAACATGGTAATGCCACTTATGATCAAAATGTTGACAATGTATGTCTGTAAGATGGTAAAACTTGATGTATAACTGTTCCTGAGAAAAACTCAATAAAAACTTTAGTTTAAGAAAAAAGTCAATGTTGAGTACCTATGGCTCATCCAGGCTGCTGTTGTATAGGTTGCTGGGGCAGAGAGGTTGCTGGGGCCAGAGACAGCTGCGGGGTACCCCTAAGTTCATATGAGATGCATAATCACAGTACTAGTATTTACAACTGTATGCTGCAGCTTCTTTTTACTTCCAGACCACAATACAGATTACAGCTCATCACTTACTTTTACAGAAACATTTCATCATCTATTATTTTTCTGAAGAAATGAGAATAATCAACATTTTCTGAAATGATTCAAGATAATATAATAAAATACAGACTAATATCTAGTTAGAAATAGCAAGAAATTGAATACAGCAACCCCCCACCACCACCACCACCACCACCACAAAAAAATAAAAACGGGGATAATAGACATGAATAATAAGAGTGTGATAAAGCAAGGTTGGGATGCTGTGGTGCATAGAAAGAGGTAACACCCACAGAAAAAAAAAGGTTGTGTTGCTCTTATATAGATCACTAGTAAGACCCCACCTTGAGTACCGTATCCAGTTCTGGAGACCATGTCTCAGGAAGGACATAGACAGAGTAGAGATTGTCCAGAGGAGGGCTACCAGATGGTTTGGTGTCTGCATAAAAAAGCTGCTTTAGAACAAGGGGGACATGCTATGGAGCTGGTGGGGGAGTAGGTTCAAAAGAGATGTAAATATTTAAAAAACAGCAGGCTAGGGTGGGCACAAGGAAGTGGTGCTTCAATACTAACTTCAAAGAATAAACACAGATAAAAAGTAGAGTACACACAACCTCACTTAAACAAGGGCACCGGTCTTCTTAGCTAAAATAATTTATTTTCAACTGGCATGACTGAAAACCATAAAAACCTGACGTGTTTCGGATGACCACTCATCTTTTCTCTTTGAGTGGTCATCCGAAACACTTCAGGTTTTTATGGTCATCAGTCATGCCAGTTTAAAATAAATTATTTTTATTAAGACCAGAGCCCTTGTTTAAATGAGGTTGTGTGTGCTCTACTTTTGCATCTGTGTTTATATGAAAATATTTCTTCACAGAAACAGTAGTGGATTCCTGGAACAGCCTTCCTGATGCGGTAGCTGGTGTGAAAACAGTAGTGAGTTCCAAAAATGGCTGGCATAGGCACAATGGAATTACAGGGGTAAAAAGGGGATGAAGAGACAGCACTGCATAGATCAAGTACTGTAAGTCTGTAGCAAAACTGAAGGTAGAAAATAAATAAATAAATTGGACTGGCACGATGGGTCAGTCAGCCCTTATCTGCTGTCAGATTCTATGTTTTGATGTTTTTAAGACTAAGAGATATAAACAAAACACTTTAACTATCAGAGAGAGAGAGAGAGAGAGAGAGATAGATAGATAGATAGATAGATAGATAGATAGATAGATAGATAGACAGACAGAACAGAGATAAAGAAAGAAAGAGAGCCAGATTGCCAGATCACTTCTACTACGCAAGTCGGCAGCACATCTCTAGCTGCAGTTGCAGATGTAAAGAAGATCCCACTGTTCTGATACAGAGAATGTGGGTGAATGACTCCTCTCGCCAAGCTGAGCACTCTGGATTTTGGGATGCCCAGAAAAGTATTACTGGAGGTTTAAAAAAAAAAAAAACACCAGACTCAAGCTAAACAGGGCCCTTTTTGTTAGGTTCAGGTGTTTATTTTTTTTAAAATACACATTTTGGTTTGTATTTTGTATGTTTTTATTTCGTGGGAAAAAAACAGCATAGTTGCCATCATGACATGAAAACATATTTTTGTGTTTTGAGAAGCAGGGGTGAGAAACTAAAAATGATCTTGCAACATGGAATTTTTCATGTCGTATCACAAAGTTATCTAAAAAAACACTACTGAGCATGCTCTGAACAGCTAAAAACCAAGGGGGACATTTTCAAAGGAGATGTGCCTGTGCATCTCAAGAAATGCACCGCAGCATGATAGTGAAAGGGAGGAGATGTGCCCAAGTACAGCAATAAGTAATGTGTGCGGTGCATCTTGAGGGGCATGCCCGTGAATATGTGGCACATCCCCATTTTCAGCAGAAATGTGCGGTGCAGCTGCCCTCGCATCTTGGAGATTTGCCGCACAAAGTTAGATATGGAAGAACCATGCCTAGGTCCAGGCCACCCACTGACAGGCTGCTGTACTACACACAGTAGCACAGCAGCCGCCAGCTCCTGCAGCCCAGTGGCACCCATCCTTCCCAGAACCGTGATTGTGGTATGAACATTAAAATAAAATTGTCCCCCCAGTCCCTGGTAGGCTAGTGGACACCTCTCCCATCCCGGAACCATGATCGTGGTGTATACATTAAAATAAAATTGTCCCTGCAGTCCCTGAAAGTCTAGTGGAAACCCCCCTCCCATCCCTGAACCCTAATCGCAGGGTTAGTAAATAAATAATGTTCCCCAATAAGCCCTGGTAGTCTAGTGGACCCCCTCCCATCCCTGAACCTCGATCGCAGAGTTAGTAAATAACATAATGTTCCCCGAAGAGCCCTGGTAGTCTAGTGGAGCCCTCTCCCATCCTCAAACCCTGATTGTGGTATTAGTAAATAAAATAATGTTCTCCTAACAGCCCTGGTAGTCTAGTGAAACCCCCCCCATGCAGCAAAACTGATCGCTGTACCAGACCCCATGCCCCTTTTCCATAGTGTAGTGGCCCCCACCCCACCAACCACTCAGGCACCCACATCGCACCCTGCTCCCCATCCCAGCATGGCCAGTCAGCTGGTGAGCAGCACAGCCCTCTGCACACCTTCACACCTGCCCGCCGACTGAACTGTCATTGACAGTGTACAGTATAGACTACACGCCCATTGGTTGCAGTACAACCAATGGGCATGTAGTTTATACTGTATGCTATCATTGACAGTTCAATCAGTAGGCAGTTGTGGAGATGTGTGTAGGGCTGTGCTGCTTGCTGGCTGACTGGACATGCTGGGACGGGGGGAGTGTGGTGGGATGTAGGTGCCTGAGTGAGTGGTGGAGGGGGGACTACTACACTATGGAAAAGGGGTATGGAGTCTGGTACAGTGATTGGGTTTGCTGGATGGGGGAGTCCACAAGACTACCAGGGCTGTTCAGGTAACATTATTTTATTTACTAACACTGGAAATGGGGTTTGGGGAAGGAGGGGGGGGGTTCCACTAGAGTACCAGGGACGGGGGGACAATTTTATGTTAATGTGTGCACCACGATCAGGATTCAGGTATGGGAGGGGGGTGCACTAGACTACCAGAGCACTTAGGGGATATGTACATTTTGCTATGGTTTGGTGATAGGCACTGTCATGTACAGGGCTGGGGATTGGGCAGGAGGGTGCCTAGACCAGCGCATCCTACCAGGATCAGGCATGTAAATGTGGCCATAATGAGCATGCAGATGGCCTGTTTGTGCCTTGCAAGCCTAATGGCCACATTTGCATATTCTGGCTGAATATTGGGAATCTGGGACCTGCGCATCTGTAGATGAGTTGTCCATTCCCATTCCCGGTATTCAGGCCATCCCAGTGATGCACTGGCACATTGTCATCCACCCCCATTTGCACCGCCCACTAGGATTTCTATACTAAGATGAGATGTGCAATCCATCGGGGTCACACATCTTGTTTGAATATTATATGTTTTTGCACTGGCCCTTTTATTTGGGAGACACATCTAGATGTGCTTCTCATCCCACAGGTTTGAAAATCAGGGTCCAAAACTTTAAACCATTATAACTTTGGAATTATTTAATATTTTTTCATGGAATCTTCAAAAGGCACTACTTTGGTACATCACTCTTCTACCCTGACAGTTTTAGGAAAACATTCCATATCATCTAAACTGTACATGAGACCTAAACCAAAAACCCATGTAGAAAAAGGGAAGTGCTTATCCCTCTGTACAGACAGTTGGTGAGACCCCATCTGGAGTACTGTGTGCAGTTTTGGAGACCTCATCTACACAAGGACATAGACAGGATGGAAGCAGTCCAGAGGAGGGCAACTAAAATGGTGCAGGGTCTGCATCAGAAATCATATGAAGTGAGACTGAGAGAGCTTAATATGTATACCCTTGATGAAAGGAGTGAAGGGGGACATGATAGAAATGTTCAAGTACCTCAAGGGAATCAACAAAGTCCAGGAGAATAGCAGCTTTCAGAAAAAGAGATGTGTAAGAATAAGGGGGCACAATTTAAAGACAGAGGGGGGACAGCTCAGGGGTAATGTGAGGACATTTTTTTTCACAGAGAGAGTGGTGGATGCATGGAACCGCCTTCCTGGGGAGGTTGTTGGGTCTAAAACAGTGGGAGGAATTCAAACATGCATGGGACAGACATAAAGCAGTTTTAGTGGGGGGTGGCAGGAAGTAGGCTGTTGGTTAACTAGAATCTGCAGCTTATCTAGTAGGTAGGGAAATGATCAGACTGGGTGAGCCAAGTGGTCCTTATCTGCCATCAAAGTCAATGTTTCTATGTTCTATGTAAGTATAGGAAACAAATTAGTCATCTACAAGAAAATGACACACTGTATGCAAATCTCAGAAACCACACAAGCAGAGGCCACGTGATGTAGGTATCGATTGCAGCCTTCTCTCAGTTGCTCCAGCCACCCGATCGCTATTTACAGTTATATTTACATTTAAACTAAAGTAAGTTGTCGGAAAAGGGAGAGGAAGGATGTCTGAAAGGCTTGTTGTGCTTCGAGATCTCAAGTTAGCCCAAATGGAAGTTGAAATGAAGAAAAACTTGCCTAAAAGAACACCGCCTCCCACCCCCGAGAAAGGCCCCAAGAAGCCTAGACCCGCAAGTGCAGCTGACCCTGGGGAGGTAGCTGCTAATGCAGCTGAGCAAGAACCGTTAGCCCTGGCTAGGTTTTTAGCCAAATTCAGGCCCTTCAAGGAACAGCTCATGTCCTTGACGGCTGAAATTAAAGCTTTGTCATCTAATTTGGATGAAGTATCACGACGAACTTCAGATTCTGAAGTTAAAGTCCACTCTTTGGAAAAAAGAATTGGTAAAACAGAGCCTGAGTTAGTAACTATGAGACAGAAGATCACCAGGATGGAAGCTAAGCTGGAGGATCTTGAAGGTCGGAGTAGAAGAAATAATGCAGTCCTGATAGGACTGCCTGAAACCGAAGAAGAGCATGATGCGGTCACTTTCATCCAGAAATTTGTGGAGCGTGTTGCTAGTCCCTCGCCTTTTGGGGCTAAGTATGCTATAGAGAGGGCACACAGGGCCCTTAGACCACCTTTCCCATCTGGATTGCCACCGAGACCCCTGATCTTAAGGTTCCTCAATTTTCTTGAATGCCAGCATTTCTTGAAGAAAGTCAGAGAGGTGCAAGATACTACCTGGGAGGGCAAAAAGTAAGAGTAGCCCAAGATCTTCTGGCCACGGTTAGACAGCGACACAATGCTTTTCATCCCTATGTATCCAAGCTATTAGCAGCTGGAATTCGATTTAAGCTGCTGTACCCAGCTCGTTTACAGGTCCTTATTTCAGGTGTCTGGCACAGCTTTAATGATCCGGAGGCGGCTCGCGTCAGCTTAAAGGAATTGCTGCCTGAGTTGTTCCTTGAAGTCTGAATTACAGCTTCTACCAACTCTGAGTCTAAAAGCATTTTATAGTGTCTTGGCTGAGAAATCTGTTTTAGAAGACTACCCCTTTCTATTTAGACAAGGAAAAACAAAAGTTTCCTGAAGTAATGCCAGCTAGTACCCTCCTTTCACTTCCTATTTCTTCAGCAGAATGAAAGCAAGAGAATCATGGTAGCATTATTTGAGATCAAAAGGCTTTGGACTAAAGTAACAAACTGCATAAATTTGCAAAATGAAGGACTTATTCTGTGTTTTAATTCCCGATGTAGGAAGGGAATATACTTTGTTTTGTGTATCCTGACTTTCAGAGGGGACCAGCAAGTTACTTGATAGTTATCTGTTCTGTGTTAAAACTAACTATATGGGACACCAAACAGGTTTATCTCCCGAAGTTAATCTTTATAGGACTGTAATTATACCAAGCCAGTTCGCTGTATAAATAGCCCTGATTCTTAATTTTAAAATCAAAAGTTACATCACAATATTATGGTTGGGAAGGCTGCTTCAGAGCTTGGCACTTTTCTTTTTAGGAATAGAAGCGAGTCCTGAAGAAATGTCAGTGGTTTCCCCAAGTTGGCTTCCTGGTCTTCGGACAGAAGACACCAAAATAGGCAGGATAATACCATCAGAGATCAAAAGGAGCTGAATTGAGAGAAAAATTAGATAAAGCTCAAAGTAAAAGATTATGTTTCCTTTTAGCTCCCGAGGTAGGAAGGGAGATTCGCTGGTGTTGCTCACTGTGATCGCTAAAGGGAGTCAGCTGATTATGTTATATTTCTATACAGCAGGCTGACACTACGTACATGGGACAAAAAAAATGGATTTAATTTGAAATTCAATTTTTCAGGGACTGTAGGCAGATTAAACCAGTATGTATAATTTTGTTGGGGATCCTTAAACTATAAAAGGAACTGTAGCATTGAAATTCAATTTTTAGAGGGATACACTCATTCGGAATCGTATTGAAGCAAGTCTATATATACTCTTTTCGAATTGCATTAGTTTTAGAGATCATTCTAAAGGATGTTTAGAATGTATCTACCTTGCCCATTGCTGTCATATTTAAGTTGAGGGTTGCCTAAGGGTGGCTGGGGGGAGAGAGCAAATATATTGGTATGCTGCAGAGCACAACCTGCGATAGATTGGAGAGGAGAGGGGTTAGTAGTTTAGTGTTGTTTTTTCAATCTGGTTGGAGGGAGGGCAGGTTAAGTGTGGTTTGGGGGGTGGGAATCAGCACAGCTCTTGTAGGTTTCTTAGGAATGAGTAATCTGGGGACTTTATCGCCTGTTTAAGTTGTATTATAAGGAATGAATAATAATGGCTAATGTTATAAAAATTGCAATGTAGAATGCTAAAGGATTGAGACAGCGTGTGAAACAATATAAGGTTCTTAAGCACTTTGCCTTGTTGTCTGTAGGCGTTGCTTTAATACAAGAATCACATTTATTGGAGTCAGAGGCAAATTGCATGAGAAGGCAACAGGTTAGTTATGTATTTTCTGCAGGGGATGCTACTAATAGGGCCGGGGTATTGATCTTAATTAATAGAAAAATTCCTTTTGTTCCTAAGCAGGTGCTTAAGGACCCGCAAGGTCACTTTTTGTTTATTCATTGTATCTTATATGCCACCGAGATTCTCCTGGGAACTCTTTATGGGCCTAATGTAGATGCCCTTGACTTTTTTATACAGTTAATTGAACTCTTATATCCATTTATCTCCTTACCAATTATCATTGGGGGGGATATAAATACTGGTATGGATCCATTGATGGATCGTTCTTCTCCTCTGAAGAGGGGCCGCTCTCCTGCTCAAAGGGCCCTCCAAGAACTCATAGAACATTATGCTCTGTGTGATGTTTGGAGGGTATTATACCCCTCGGAGAAGGAATTCACTTTTTTATTGCCAGTACATAAAGCAGCTACACTTATTGATTATATCTTTCTCTCCCAAACTCTTCTTCCAGGAGTGATAGAAGTTTCTATACAGATGGGACCACCCTCCGACCATGCGCTGGTAATATGTCAGCTTGCCCTTTCATGTTTCCCTAAGAAATCCTCCCAGTGGAAGATCAATAATCAAATGTTAAAGGATGCCCATATAGTCACGATTATTAAAAAGCACATAGAGCATTTTATCGAAACTAACCTTCAGTCCATCTCCAGACCACATTTAATATGGGGTGTTTTTAAAGCCTTCATTAGGGGTGTACTAATCAGTATTGCTACACAAAGAAAAAAAGACAAAGATAGGGAACTAACTTTTCTTCTTGACCAAATTCGTTCAAAGGAATCACTGCTCTCCCATAATTTTTCAGAATTAACACAGCAGGAGCTGGTTAAATTAAATGAGAGTTACTTGGAAATATTAAGAGATAAAGCTGAATTTGCTATTCTGAAAGCTAAGACAAACTACTCAGAACAGGGAGAGAAAGCAGGTAGATTGTTGGCACTCCAGATTAAGCAACTGGAAGCGAATACAGTATAACCCCAATTATCCGAACGCATCGGGAGACATCAAAAATGTTCGGATAATTGGGGTTTAGGTAAATCAGGAGATTAGTAATTTTTTATGTTTTATGCACTGCAGTGACTTTTTTGCCTGACTCGGAACAGTGAAGGTAGGAGGACTGATGTCATCCTTGGTGCCATCTGCAAGGCCAACATACATGGTTCTATGTTAAGGCAGTGACGGAACTGTATCTGAATCGGTCTTGCCTACTAAGGCCAAATTCTGTTTATTTTATTAACGTATATGTATGTAGCCATTGAAGGATAAAGAACCTGTATTTGGTCTCTGTCATTGCAGCAAAGTAAAGATATTTAGGGATAATGCGCACACACCCTGTGTCTGTTTCCTGGGTTCTCTCACACATCATTAAAAATTGCACCATTTGCCAGGGTTAATCTAGGCCATGAGGAGAAGTCATTGAAAGGCTTTAGAAGCTTACTTAAGGGCATGGAGAGAGTGCAATGTAATGCAATGGGGGGTACACGAGAAACGCCTGTATCTTAATTTCGTTTAATTGCATTTATGTTTAACGAAATAACGTGGTTAAGTATACCACAGCTCAGTAAGTATTTAGTTGTCTGCATTTTAATTTCGTTAATTTTCGTTTAGGTTTACAGAGAAATCGCGGTTATTTACAGTTTTGTCAGGGGACACAAGAGAATGTCGGATAATCCGGAGTTTCAGATAATGGGGTTTTGGATAATCGGGTTATACTGTCAGACTGATCGCAAAGACTGGGGCGACGAGGAAGACCGATGGCATCGGGCCCCCCCCCACTGCTCCGCCCAGGGACAAGCTCGAAACCACGGGATTGAGGCGCCGACAGCTTAATCTGTACGGTGGGCCTCCCCATTGTAAATAGCATTAAATGGAAGGTAGCCCCACCCTTGGTGAGCCCTACACCAATAGGAAGTGCAGGAGGAGGAGCATCGCCTATAGCATTGTATCTCAGTCTGTAACAACCACAGGCTAGCCCAATAAAATGTGTGACCTATTATCTTTCTCCCTGCTACCTAAATGGAACACTAATGGACTAACTGTTTAACGATGGACTAACTGGTTAAAGGTTGAGATCATACATTAGGCTATATGTTCTTAACAGTGTTTAAATACTGAAATATGCACTCATAATAGTCAGCTAGCTCAATCCCATTTTTGCAATAACTAGTCAGCAACACAGTCACTGAGTTATGTCTAGCTGATTTTTACACTGTACTGTTGCTACAGTGCTCTTATTTATCAGAGTTACATAGAAACATAGAATTTGACAGCAGATAAGGACCGCTTGGCCCACCCAGTCTGCCCATTTCCCTACCTACTGGATAAGCTGCAGATCCTAGTTAACCAGCAGCCTACTTCTTTCTACCCCCATCCCCTAGAATTGCCTTATGACTGTCCCATGCATGCTTGAATTCCACCACTGATTTTGACTCCACAACCTCCTCCGGAAGGCCGTTCCATGCATCCACAACCCTCTCTGTGAAAAAATAATTCTTTAAATTACCTCTGAGCCACCCCACCCCATCTTCAAATTGTGCCCTCTTGTTCTTGCACACCTCTTTTTTTGAAAGATGCTACCCCCTTGGACTTTGTTGATTCCCTTGAGGTACTTGAATGTTTCTATCATGTCCCCCCTCTCCCTCCTTTCCTCAAGGCTATACATATTAAGCTCCTTTCATCTCTCTTCATATGTCTTCTGGTGCAGACCTTGCACCATTTAGTTGCCCTCCTCTGGACAGCTTCCATCCTGTCTATGTCTTTGCGGAGATTGGGTCTCCAGAACTGCACACAGTACTCCAGATGGGGTCTCACCAGCTGTCTATACAGAGGGATAATAACTTCCTGTTTTCTACTGGTGATGCCTCTCCCTATGCATCCCAGTATCCCTCCAGCCCTCCTTGCTGCCCTCTCACATTGCTTGCCCACCTTTAGGTCATCTGATATGACTACCCCCAGGTCCCTTTCCATTTTTGTTGTTCTTAGCATCTCACCCCCCATTGTGTACTCTTCCCCTGGGTTTTTGTTTCCCAGGTGCATTACCTTGCACTTCTTAGCATTGAATCTAAGCTGCCATACATTTGACCATTCCTCTAACCATGCCAAGTCCCTTCTCATCCTTTCCACCCCACCCTGTGCATCAGCTCTGTTGCAGATCTTTCTGTCATCTGCAAAGAGATATACTTTTCCTTCCAGTCCTTCTGCAATGTCGCATATAAAGACATTGAAGAGGACCAGTCCTAATACTGAACCCTGCGGTACCCCACTAGTAACCCTCCTTTCTTCTGAGTGAACTCCATTTACTATTACTCTCTGTGTCCTATTCTCCATCCAATTCTTTACCCAGGCGGTCATCTTGGGACCCACTCCCCAGGCTGGCTAACTTGTATATTAATCTTTTGTGTGGGACTGTGTCAAATGCCTTGCTAAAGTCTAGGTAGGCCATGTTCACAGCCCGTCCCTGATCTACTACTTTGGTCACCCATTCAAAGAAATCTATCAGATTCATCTAGCATGACCTTCCCACTGTGAATCCATGCTCCCTAGGGTCCTGTGCCCCTCTGGCCTCTAGATACTCGACAGTTCTTTCCTTCAGAAGTGATTCCATCATTTTCCCTATCACTGAGGTTAAACTAACAGGTCTGTAGTTTCCTGCTTCTGCCTTGCTCCCACTTTTGTGAAGGGGGAAACCAATACTACTAATAATCCTAAAGTTTACTGAATGTTAAGGATTTGAAACTTAGACAGTAAATGTCATTAAACAAATATAATCCCAAGAGGCTTTTACACTGTACTATTGCTACAGTGCTCTTACACATCAGTGTTAGAAACCGATACTACTAAGAATCCTAATAGTTTACTGAATGTTAAGGGTTTGAAACTCAGACAGTAAAAGTCATTGAACATATACAATCCTACAAGGCTCAAGACAGTTGACTGTAGTGGTACCCTCCAGTACCCAGCCTGTTCTCTTCAACTCACCCTAAATCCTTAATACAAGACAAAGCTCTTGCTGCCTAATAATGCCACATAAGGTTAAAATGCCAGTCAAAGGGTCACCGAAGACTAGTATCTCGGGCCAGCTCAGTCCAAATAAGGGTCTCCTCCCTGCTGCCCTGTACATCACCACAATACTCTGGGTAGACTGGCTAGCTGGTAAACAAGGCCCCGCCGCACAGCCTCCTAACGGACCAGCACCACACCAGACCTGGCACTCTCATAGCCCACCCCCTGCCGACAACTTAGCCCTCCTACTTGCTGCCAAGCTCAGCAGGAGTGGGATCTGCTACAGAGCTATCCTCCTATTGACCCACAAACCTAAAAAGACTAGGTGCCCACCTCTAAACTATATTCTCCACCTCCTGCAAACAGCCTTGCTATTGCGGGCAGGGGACATTCAACCTAACCCTGGCCTAGGTGTTGTTAATACCTATATCTCCACCTCTCAAGACCTGACCTGGACTGCACCCAGGGGCTTGAGGTTAGCACACATGAATATTTGTAGTCTTGGGCCAAAAACTCATGAAGTACAAGCGTGGCTAGCCCCCTATAACCTTGATGTGCTTGCGGTCTCCGAGACCTGGTCAAAACCATCGATCCTAGACCATGAATTTGCCACCCCAGGATATGTCTGTTTCCAGAAGGACAGAATCCACAAAAGGGGGGGTAGAGTTCTCATCTACGTGAAGGCTACCCTGATCTCTGCTCATATTAACCTGCAAGTAACACTGCCCCCTGAAATTGAAGCTATGTTTGTACATATCACCCTCGGCGGTGTCAAACACCTTAACGTAGGGTGTGTATATAGTCCACCAAAGGATGCTCTCCTATCCCTCGAGACACTCACAAAAAAACTAACAGCTGAGTTTGCATCTGAACTCATCATCCTTGGAGACTTCAACCTGAACTGGGCCAAGGAGGCCAGGCCCTCAATAATAGGTATGCTATAAGAGGCAAACCTTTCCCAGATAATCACCCTACCCATAAGGTTGAACTACAAAATGGGTAGCCACTCAATCATTGACTGGGTACTGGTGTCCAACCCAAAAAACGTTCAATCAGCTGGCACCATGGCGGATGCTCTCAGTGACCACTCACCCACCTTCTGTGTTTGGAAAAACAGGGTGGTAAAGGTCCCACCCAGAATACTCACTTCCAGGGACTACTCAAAGTTCTCCCTAGAGCACTACAACACTCTCCTGGGTAACTTGGATTGGAGCCCAATAAGAAGTCTCCCTACCTTGGAAGGGGCGGTTGACTACTTTAACAGGTCTACCATGTGGGCCGCTGATCTCCTGGCCCCAAATAAAATCTATCAGTTAAATGGCCACTGCTAAAAGTGGATTACCACCCCTTAAAGGCCCTAATGACCAGCCGGGACAAAGCCTGGAAAAAGTTCAAGGACACGGCTCTCCAAGCAGACCGGGTCATCTATAGAACCCTCCAAAACCAATGTAAACAGGCCACCAAACTAGCAAAAAAGGAGTATTTCAACCACCTCCAGAAAGCAAACCTTGGCAACCCTAGGACTTTCTGGCCCCACATCAATGGACTGATTAAGGGGAATAAAAAGACAGCCACAGGCCCTATCACAGCTAATGGACAGGCACTACGTGATGAGGCACTAATTGCTGAGTCCCTCAATACATACTTCACAAACCCTGATAAACATCAGGCAGGGTCATCAGTACCCAACAACCAGCCCGCTCTGCAGGATCCCTGTACTCTTGACCACCCACCCTTTCACTTGAGACTGGCAAAGATAAAAGAGGTCCTGGCCATCCTAAAAACCCTGAAAACAAGAGGTTCAGGAGGCCCGGATGGACTCAAAGCTAGATTGCTAAAAGATGGGGCCACAGCACTCGTGCGGCCACTCACCTGGCTGATCAATAGGTCCTTACTTGAAGGATCTGTCCCAGAGCTGTGGAAGCAGGCACATGTGGTCCCAATTCATAAAGGAGGGCCTGTAGAACAAATTGAAAACTACGGGCCTATCTCCCTGTTGTGTACCCTGGCAAAAATACAGGAGAAATTCATCTATGCATAAACTTAGGGAATACCTGGAGGCACACATGCTGTTGTCTCCATCGCAACATGGCTTTAGAGCCAAACACGGGACAGACACTGCCCTAACCAAATTCTCCTCTGATGTACTCAGAGACCTAGACTCTGGATCCAATACAGGGGCGGTTTTTATAGACCTCTGCAAGGCCTTCAACCAGGTGGATCACAGACTACTCCTCCAAAAACTCCTCCACATAGGCCTCGATGCCCACGCCCTCAAATGGGTGGAAAGCTACCTCTCTGATCACACACAGATGGTCAGGTGGCAGGATAAACTCTCCAAACCACAGTCCCTAAAGGATGGAGTACCCCAAGGGTCCATACTTGGGCCTCTTATGTTCTTGTTGTTCGTAAATGAACTGCACAAACACTGTGGAAGCAGCAACATAATCCAATATGCGGATGATGCTGTTATCTACAAAACCTCGGACAACCTGGATGACCTCTGCATTTCTCTCCAAAAGGATATTCACATCATGGAGAGGTAGCTCATCAAGAACAAAATGGTCCTTAATACCAACAAAACCAAAGCCATGCTGTTCGGACAAAGAGCCCTTGGACAAGATAGATCACAACTACTCCAACTTTCATCCCTGAAGGGCAACAAGCTGGAAGTAGTCCCCTCGACAAAGTACCTCGGCCTCACCATCGACCAAGGTCTCATGTTCAAACAACATGTGGAACAAGTCACTAAAGTAATCCATACAAAACTCGGATTACTGTATCGGCTCAAGGAACTGTTAACCCCAGAAGCTAGGACTGCTATTGCAGCTAGTGTCCTACTTCCAACACTAATATATGCTGCCCCAGTCATTCAGGGTATTACAAAGCTGGAGTACAGTAAATTACAGACTCTATACAACAAGGTGGCCCGCTTTGCCACCTTATCCCACTCTAGGAGTCACCACTGTGAGGTGTTAGCAAAGCTTATCTGGCCATCCTTCGAAGCCTGCCTCAGTTACCCTGTACTCTGCCTGGTGAAGAAGATAATTAGTCCCACACCTCCCCTGAGTCTTGGGGGACTCCTCACAGTAAAAAGAAACCAGCACAGCCTTAGGTCCTCAGGCCTAACGTTACTAGAGGTCCCCAAGGTTAGGACTAAGGCAGGCCAGAAATCTTTCACACATGCTGCCCCTTCCTTGTGGAACAACCTCTCTTTGGAGGTACGAGAAACCCAATCGGTGCCGTGCTTTCACGCAAGACTCAAGACTCATCTTATGTCAACAAGCGTATGCCAGTGCCACCGCACCTGACACTACCAAAACGACCACAACTTGCCTGCTTACCAAACTAAAATCTTTAACCCCCCCAACAAGGTAGCACTAACTTTTTCCTCCCCCTCTCTGAACCATCCTGATACTCTTGAACCATATTACCTAATGAATCCACAGCACTGTCTTGCTAATATGTAGGACAAAAGGAGAATGTAATGTAATAACAACTGACCAACTAGATATATGAAACCCCTATCACTACTGCTATGTGTACACAGCCAAATACTGTATACCCATGATAACCTGTATATGCTTATGTTCAACTGTTTATAATTATTCATGCACTGTTATTCCCAGGTCGCCCCTGAAAATGGGACCTTCGGGGCCCAGTGGGCCTACCCTGTCATCAAAATGCAATAAATAAAATAAATAAATAAATATTCCGTCAATTCACTCCCAGGTAGATGGTGTCCTAAAAACATCTCCGGAGGATATAGTCCTGGAATTCCAGCAGTATTATATAAATCTATGCAACCCTAAGGAAAATCCACTATCTGAAGACTGCCTAGACAATTACTTAGTGGCATCTGGGTTATCCTCACTCTCAAAGCCTCAGCAGGAATGTCTAGTGTCCCCAATATCATCTGAAGAAATTTTCAGGGTCATTAAAAATTTACCCTCAGATAAATCACCTGGCCCAGATGGTTTTTCGGCTAACTTTTATAAAGTGTTTCAAGAACAGTTATTATCTTTGTTACTTCCCTTATTTCAGTATATTTTATCAAGTGCACCTGTGGATCCTACTTTATGGGAGGCTTTGATAGTTCTAATATTGAAACCTGGAAAGAATCCAGAATTACCCACAAGTTATCGGCCAATATCCCTGATGAATCAGGACATCAAGATATTAGCTAAAATGTTAGTGGATCGTGTGACTTCAGTGCTGCCCGGTCTTATTGGCCCTGAACAAGTGGGATTCATGAAAGGGAGCTCTTCAATGGACCACCTCCGAACCCTGTCGCACGTCCTTTTGGCATCCAGGGATGCTTCATTTCCAGCTGTTTCGGTTTCTCTGGATGCTGAGAAGGCATTTGGCAGGGTAGATTGGAACTTTTTATTTAGGGCCCTTAATGCTTATAAATTCCCTGAGCTTTTCCAAAATTGGGTTAAAGCTCTTTATAATACCCCTTCGGCATGAGTAATGGCTAACAGAGTTATATCAGAAAAATTTATGTTGCACTCAGGAACCAGGCAAGGTTGCCCACTATCCCCATTATTTTTTAATTTATATTGAGAGCCCCTTATTAGCCGATTAAAATTATCACCGATGATTCAAGGAATCACTATTCAGGGATATGAGGTTAAAGTATCAGCCTATGCCGACAATCTATTATTACAATTATCATACCCAGATAAAGTCAATACTTGCCATGCTATCTATTATAGAAGAATTTGCCAACTTCTCAAATTACAAATAAAATATTGAAAAGTCTATTGTTTTTCCACTTAACTATAAAGTGATTAAATCAAGTATTGCTGAGACAGGTATGTCCTGGGAGCAGAACTCTTTAAGATACTTGGGCATTCAAGTCACCAGGAACCCAGCTTTACTTCAAAAGCTGAACTTGGATACCCTAGTAAATATTCTAGGTGCAGATTTGGACAGGTGGGCCAAATTATCTATTTTGGTTTGGGGCTGAGTGAATTTAATTAAAATGAATGTTTTTCCTAGGATTTTTTACCCTTTGTATTTGCTTAATAACTGGTTGCCTATCACCTGGTTCTGTAAAATTAATGGCCTGATAACAAAATTTGTTTGGACTAATAGACAACCGAGGATTTCATTTTATAAGTTGGCGACTCCCAAGGACAAAGGGGGTCTCCGTCTTCCACACTTGATCTTTTATTACTGGGTGAGTCACATGGTCAAATATATGAGATGGGTGGAACAGACAGGAGAAATGAACTCTGCTGTTTTTGTACCAATCTGGCTGAAAATTGAGCTATCTCTAATTAAAGAGAGTGGTCTCTCGCCAGCGTCGCTGCTTCATATCAGGCCGGGTGCCCTCTCTGTACTTTTGAAGTCAACCCCCATTGCGACATCAGTTAGAGTGCACTCCCAGATAAGTTTATTCATGAAATATAATCATGTTTTAGATTTAGCTCAACCTATTGGGGGTAACCCTAATTTAAAAATAGATAATACGGCAATCTTGCCTAAGTGGCTTCCTCAATTGGAAGATGCTAAGCTTTCTCAGTTTGTTACCTTGGACAATTTTGGCTCTCAATTAGGAATGTACTAACTAATTTTAACATTCCTAGTAAATTAATTTTTAAAGTCTTTCAGTTAAAACATTTAATAATGAAGGTGTTTGGGCCAAACCCGCCCCAAAGAAGTATGAGAACTCTCTTGGATGAACTCTCGCTCAAGTCTGGCAGGCCTTATTCTGTGTCCAATATGTATAAAATGTTATACAATTATAAATATCCAGCTATCTTTGCACCAGAGAGGTAATGAGCTTTATGTTTGCCTGATCTGGAGATTGATTGGACAGTATTATAGTCAAATTGCCATAAATACATTACTCAGGATAGATTACGGCTTACACAGTTTCACATCCTACATAATATATATTATACTCCCCTAAAATTATATAAGTATGGCCTTATTGATTCTCCCACTTGCTGTCGTTGTAAGCAGGCAGAGGGCTCACTCTATCACATGTTTTGGGCATGTCCTAAATCCTCCACCCTCTGGAAGGATATTCATTGAAGGATGGATCCCTAATTGGGCCTCTCTGATACTTTTACTCCTGAGGTATGCCTCTTAGGTGACTATGCCCTCATTCCAGTAATCTCAAGACGATATTATATGGCACTGATTTCCCTATCGGTAAAAAAGGTTATTCTCCATCACTGGAAAGATGATGGAGATATTCTGATTTTGGAATGGCTTAAAAAATTATTGGCCAGTCTCAGGACGGAAAAAATGGTGGCAAGTCTTAGTAACAGGATGAATAGATATAGGAAGATTTGGGAACCTTTTCACGCGCTGCTTACCATTTAGCATATTCTATGCTATTATCAAAGTTAGAGTTTGTTTGTCTATCTGATAGGTTTGAGCTGTGCTGATTGGGAGGGGGTTTTGGTATGGGGGTGGGATTGGGGTTGGGTGGAGAACAGCTCCAATGTATGCAGTGTAGAACTGTCTCTGGTTTCATTTACAATCCAAATTATCATGATTGGATCTGTTCTTTTCATGTGTAAAATAATAAACTTTGATTTGAAAAAAGAAACCACACAAGCTGCCATCGCAAAACATTCCACATATTTAGATCTTGCATGCTAGACAATGCATACCAAATTGCATGCAATTTTTCCAAAGGACGCTATTGCTATTAAGGTGCAAATTTAAGAGTTTACCATAGAATCTGTCAGGCAAACCTATACTGATGCTACAATGCCAGTATAATGTATATATCGAGAAAGAGAGAGAGAGAGAGAGGAGAGTCATATCGCTATATATTATACAGGTGGGGGGCCAACATTACAAAGGTACAGAAAATCTAAGTTAAAACCTGTGTTGTTTTCTGAGCATGCGTATTTAAAAAAATTAGCACGTTACAATCCTTGTTAAATCAAAGCCTTCTCGTACCCCACTTTCCTCTCTAAAATAATTCTAAGTGCACTTTTCTGAATACATTCAAGGTCATCAAATTATTTAATACTTAAGCCACAATCCCATACATTGGTGTCATATTCAAGCACTGTCCTCATCATTTTACTATAATAATAGGTACAATTTTGCTGATTCACCCCAGCCCTTCTTAACATTGTCAAAAAAAATACAATCTTGTTTTAGCCTTCTTAATCATTTATTTACTTTGTCTACCCATTTAACATCACTTTGGATCATCAACCCCAAAAACTTTACTTGATTTACATCACTGACTTTCACCCTCCCAAACAAGTAAGATACACCCCACCTGCTTTTTCCTGCCAAATCAGATTTCCTTTGTTTTACCAGGGTTTATTTCCATACAATTTGCCTTAGACCATTTTTTTTTATTTCTTCTAAATCCTGTTGCATTTTACTATCCTCATCACACTCAAAAATGTCAACAACAGTTGTATCATTCACGTATTTGATACACTCACCTATAGTTATTAAATCATTTATCATCAACACAAATAACAAAAGTCCCAGTCTGGTACCCTGACAGACCCCTCCACATAACAAATCTGGCACTGATTGTTTCCCTTCTAATTCTATCCACTGGGATCTTCCCTGCAAAAAAATACCTTACCCATCTTACAATACATTTTGGTGCCGCACACCTTTCCAATTTTTTATCACGGTGTTATGATCTATTTGATGAAAAGCTTTCCTATAATCTATTAAAACTACATGTACCATTTTCCCTCATCCCATGATTTCATACAATTTCTAAACACTTAATTATAGCCAGCATAGTGAAGCTGCCCCTCAAAGACTCAAACTGGGATTCGTCAATAATACTTGACACATACTCAGTAATCCAGTTTGTTAAAAACTCTTCACATATTTTTGATATTATACATGTTAGGGAGATAGGCTCAATGTCCTTTTCAAGCAATTTAATGTTTGACACTTTAGCTAGGAAGACAACTCTTGCCTGTTTCCATTCTCCAGGCATCTTACCCGTTATCACTGATTTATTAAAAATATGGCATACCCACGGTGCAGTAAAGATCAGCTACTTCTTGTCATTCCCAGTCTGGAATACTGTCAGGTCCCACAGCTTTATTTAATTTTTATTTTTTCATGCCTTAGCTATAACTTTGATTTTCATCAAATATTTACTGGGAATATCTCACTTCTCTACTTTTCTTTCTTTGAAGGGGGACTACTTCTTGCTTCCTTCATATAGGGTCCTATTTAACTCTTTTTCAAAGAGAAACCTTTTCTCCTCTCTGCTGATCCAACAAGATTCAACCCATTTATTAATCAGTCCCTCCTGTTTTTCTCCTTTCAATAATTCTTTTATTTTTTTCCACCATTTTTGCTGGTCAGATTTCCTAAGACTTTGAACATTCCCCTCATAGTTCCCCCTTCTTAATATTATCACATTCGATTTATCACATTTCTCTACCTTTTATATTTCTCTGTATCATTCAATTTCATGTCCCTTTGTCTTTTTTTATCAACTCCTTAAACTGTTCTGTCACCCAAGGTCTATCCCCTCACCCTCCTAATAATTTTTTTCTCCAGGGCAACCAGATCAATAATTTGTTATATAGAAGTTGCAATTTTTTCCCAATCCACATTTGATGATTCCAGTTTAAACCATTCTGGGTTTAGTTTTCCTGCTATTTTGTCAAGTACTCCTTCTTTTTTCCTTTTTTCTTGTGCCCACTGGTATGGGAGGAAAAGCACTATCCATTGCCACCCCTACACAGTGGAATGGGATACCTGCTCCCCTCTGCTCCTCAAACACCCATTCAGCTTTCAAATCCCTCTACAAATCCTGGCTTGTGGATAGAGCAAGTGGTTCCTGCCTATAAGGGGTAGTCCTCCCTCACACCTAACACTTTCTATGCTGCACTAACCTGACTCCTCCAGGATTTTCTTAGCTGCTCTCCCCAAGCTTGTTTCTGGCTCCTGTTCTCTCCCTCTCTCTTCTCTCTGTCTAGGTGTGACTTTCAAAAGTGGGGTGAATCAGAGGAAATTGTAAGGTTTGTTTGTACCCTTTTATTATCTCACCTATTGTACCATGATTTCCACCATTTGTTCCTGTATTTATTATTCCCTGTATGTAAAAATGTTCTTGACCTCTGTTTAACCTGTAACATCCCTGTGCCTTGTGATTTAAATTGTTGCCTAACCATGCCATCTTTTATGGCCCGGGTCATGCCTGAACACTGTCCCTCACACCAGTGCACCTACCCGATAATCAAAGACATAAATAAATAAATAAAATGCATTTTCTGCTATGTAGTACATATTTTTTTCTCTCTCTACACTTTACCCCTAAAATACTGGGTTTTGACATCACAACATCATGGTCGTTTGGGCCAATGGGTGGAAGAATTTCAATTGTATCATAGCACTCACTCAAATTTGCAATTATTACATCTAGTGTGTTTTCCCTTTTGTCCCTCCTCTCACATTTTGTTTGAGATTCCATCTTTGCATAATCTGTCTTAATGGCAATTTATTTGCATCCCCCATTACAATAACTCCACACATGGGGTATTTTTCAACAGTCCTATCCAAGCGCTAATTCAAGTGCTTACATGTAACATAATTATTGCTTGAAGGAGGGTGGACAAATTCACAAATAAATAAAGGTCTGCATAATCAGGGTAAATGAGGCATTTTGACTTCCACACATAAAGTTTAAAATGCAGCTTTCTCAAACTCATCCATTCTAACATACTCACTCAATTTACTCTTCTGAATCTATCCTTATGATTGCTATCCTTACTAATTTTAACTGGGATATTCATACACTGTAGTGTTCACCTACCATTTCCCCCACATAGTATTCTATTAAAATCAATAAACATAAAAAAATTACATTACCTACATTCATCCTCGAAAGAAAAAATGTCAAAGCCACACTTAGAACAAATATTATAACTTACAAAGTTTTAAACGCTAAAGTACAGTATTTCATTAGACATACATGATCCTTCACTTCCTTATAAAGTCCCATATCACTGGCACTAAATCAGACCAAGCATGCACTTTATTTATTATTTATTGAAGAAATTGGAAATTACAACCCTTTGAGTCAAAGACTCATTTCCAAAGGCTCCATGTCTTAAGTAAAAACATTTAACTTCCAGCTAAAAGGACTAAAAAGACTCCATTCCAGTTCATACACATGAATCAAACTCAGAGGAGAGCAGAATGTTCTGGCCCAAGCTCCATGGCTCCCACGGACTCCCATTGATTCCCATGCACTGAGGCACACTTCTCTACCACATAATTGCCATTGTATATGCCCACTGCATGTAATAATAGCTGATATTTAAATTTCCCAACCCTTAAAAAGTGGGCTGCCACCACCAATCAGGAGAAGGGTACATGGCTCAAAGCAGAAAGCAGCTCAGGCAGTAAAGTGTATCATTGTTGGATAAGCTACAGGAGCACAGCAAGAGACACTGGAGTTGGAAAAGTTAGTAAGGTGCATGCAGCAGTTCACAGTTGATTACTGAAGCAGCAGACAGAAATTGATGGCTTTCAGAATAATTGAAGTGATGCACAGCACTTTTACAAGTTCACTCAGAGAGGTACATACAGCACAACATATTGTAGCAGGGTGCCCATCCCTCATGGTTTCATGAAGGACCCAAATGATATTTGCACATGCAGGTGCTATTTTCAGGGACACGATGCTAGAGCCTGCCACACTCCACCGACTCCCATGCAGTTAGCCACACTTCACTGCCACAGAGCTGGTGCTGCAGAACTGTTGTGGGAGTGGGTGATTGAGGCAAAAGCAAAGAAGGATATAGTCTTCACTGAAAGGATTGGCATAACAGGAAATGGGGTGGGTGGCTCTTTTAATGAGTGAGAGAGCATAAAAGAGTAAGAGAGGAGAGAAAGAGAGACATAGATAAAGATAGAGGCAGGGACTGTGGAGAATAATGAAGCAGTCAGAAGCTAAACAGTGCCAGAGTCCAGCTGGGATAGGCTAAAGGAAAAGGGAGGGGCCAAGGAGTTAACCTGGAGGAGTGCTAGAGGTTCCCAAACTACTTGGCTGAACATGATGTCAAGCTGCTTGGGTAAACTAAGAGAGTAGAAAAAATCAGATGCGGTGATGATCCTGGAGATGTCAGTTTTCAATATATAGACCTTAAGAGAGCTATCTGCAGAGCTGAGATAGAACATTTGCCCTTCAAGGACTGCTCCCTAAAATATGTTCAGTAGGAACCTACTTCTGAGGCCAGCTTTGATTTTGATCTCAACAGTAAAGATGGGGGGAAGGCTTATATCCAGTATAATCACTGGGATAATGGTGGGAGTCAGGGACCACAATACATAGCTCTACTCCTTGGTGCCAGAGAAGATAAGCTGGATATGGGCTTCACGGACCAGTGACTTCAAAGAGGATGACATTGGCAAGATGAGGGACCTGGTGGCCAAGGGACTGGAGCAGTTCCATGAGGCTGGTAATGCATGGCACATGTAATGTTTGTTAAAAAGGTGCTCAAAGCAACTACAGAGGTCTGCATCCCTGTAAGCAATAAGGACAGACATGTCAAGAAGCCCCCCCATCTTAATGGGGAAATATGTCAACTTATCCTCATTAAAAAAAAAACTATTTACCACTACAAAGAGATGGGTTACCTTGTGACCTAGGGAAAAGCTTTCTTACAGTACATAAATGGAAACAGGAAGGTGACTGAAGGAACTGGGCATCTGAAAACACGGAAAGGAGGGAACACACAGAATAAGAGCTGCTCCAGTGTGACTGACTTACGCATAAGGCAGTAACTTAGTGCCAGGTTTTCTGGCTTTCTGCTGAAGGAGAGAAGAACCTATGAGAAAGCCTAGGGTGAATGCAGAGATTCTGAATAAATATTTAGTTTCATTATTCACCAAAGAATCCCCATGGTAGAGATGGGTGCTCATTTGCAGGGTCCAAGGCATTAGAGGTATACATGATACATC